>OW026308.1:13280228-14680228 GCA_932273695.1 Apotomis betuletana | reverse complement strand
ATGATACGAAGTATAAATAGGTGTGTAGTCTGAGATATTTTAGCGATTACGTTTAAAATTAACGAAATCCGATGTGAGACTTGAAATTACATCTCACAGGCGGTTTAAAATGGCTCCTCAATAAGGTGAAAATAAGTAATAAGCATAAACATGAGACACAATGGTGTAAGTCGGATTTCTTTCGCCTCCACATTTCTCTCGGAGTTTATCGTATTTCACCGCGGCCATAAACATGCGATGGGCGATGCACCGGCGACATTGTACTATGATGTAGCTGCCTCATCACAAGGGGCAATCATCCTTAATGCGCGATGGCCACATACGTAATGCGAGTCATTGTCCCGCGTGTGGTACTTATGGAAAATTCGCGTTCTCAATTCAAATCTTCTTTCTGTCTCCCTCGCGCGCGGGGCGGAGCCGCCTCGGGCCAATGACAGCCTCCGCCTGGTGGCGACACCGTGTAAGGCGTACGTTATTAAAGAAACCTGTTCTAATGTTGCGCGCTTTAAATTAAATTTAGTCCGTGTGTAATTATCTCATTATTGTGATTACGAATTCTCCGCTAAATGCTGCTCGGGACGGAGATTGCTCGGCCGGTCACGCGGAGCAAACGTTGCTTAATGTTAAACTTGTTAAATATTTACCGAATTAACACAAAACACATTGCTGTGTCTATTAGCGATCCACCAGCACAGTTTGGAAAAACGCAAAACAAAATTGATTAAAGAACGAATCGGTTTAAATTGGAAGGCGATAGTGACGTTTCGAAATCACATTCATAAGTCGACTCTGTATTACTTTATCGATACGAACGCCGGTAATGGTTCTGGTTGAATTAATTTTAATGGGATTTTTACGCTTTATAGAATAAAATGTTTTGAAATGTTAGTTCGAGAGTAATAAATAATGATGAATTTATTTTGCGATACTGTTGTTTTGAAAGGAGCTGGTTGGGTGTGTAGCGTCATCTGGCGTGGTGCGGAGAAACGACTTGGAAAAAAGAAGGGGCACGCGCGTACGCATAATAGTCCACTATCATCACCGTTAACCTGTTGAATTATGGAGCGCAGATGCTAAACGCATATTTTGGTGTTACGGGGTACCTATAAATTTTTACGTCTAGTAGATATAGACAGTTCCAGAATTGTATTATGCATATCCTAAGATAAACATTTATAAGTTTTGGTGTATTTTGAATGTTTACAATTAACTGTGAAAAATACCGGTAAAATTTTAGAATTATTAACGAATATTTAGTGTGAAGTCCTATTTTTTTTTTCAGATCTTCACCTACTTTAACCGACTTCAAAAAGAGGAGGTTCTCAATTCATGTGAATGTTTCTATTTTTATTTGAGCGTTTCTCAAAAAGTTTGTACAAAATTAAGACTTCTCTTAAAGTTCTAGTAATTTTAGCTCATGAATTATTTTTATTAAAGCAGTACGTCTGCTAACGTAAACCAAATGGTCACAATGAAGCGAAAATTAAAAAAAAAAAACAGACAGGTTTCGAACCTGGGTCTCCAACGGCTTTCCGGGCCAACACGGGTGTCCTACCAACTGGACCACCGAACCTGGTGACAGAGCCGTTGAATTTTTCAACCAGTGGCATTTCTACATGCCTTAGGGTGGCATCGTAGCGCCATCTACCGTAAAGATTTAGACTTTATAACCGGCACCAATCTTTCAAATTATATTGAGAATCGATAGTAAAGATGTGCTACACCCAAATTAATTATTTTTAGTAAAGCAGTAACGTCTGCTAACTTAATCCAAAAACCAAGCGAAAAATTGAAAAAAAAAAAAAAATTGGTTATGGCTATGTTTGATAATAAAGGTTCTGACAACGGTATCTGTATAGGCAGGTACCGAAACGTCAGGGAGGCTCTAATTAATATACGCGATATAATCCGTTTAAATGGTTTTATTTAAATGTGTGACAGTCGCGGAAACCGAAGAAAATAAAGGTTCTGTTATGCTTATATAATCTGAATTAATTTTATACAATTGTATCGAAATCTCAAAGAAATTTGTTTTTAACTAAATAGGAAAAATATATTTGAAAATTTATTGAGTCTTAATTGTGTACAAACAAAGCAATAAATAAACTGATAACTGATAACATTTTGAGAAATGCATTTATGTTCCCCAAGTACCTACTTTAGAACTGCTGGACCAATTAGATTTTTTCTTTTTAAAGTTCCTATTATCATCATATCAGTAGGTATCTAGTTAATGTTGGAAATACTTACTGAAGAAATTAAGGGAACAGTTCAAATTTTAGGTACAACTATCTCGATTTGGGTATTAAATTGTAGTAACTCGTGTTTTCGAAAAAGATAATGCTCTTCTAGTATCTCTGTTTGGCCCTATGGTTGACTGGTAGAGAATGCCATTTGGCATTAAGTCCGCCATTTGTACTGACTTGTTTTGTGCAATAAAGTTTACATAAATAAATAAATAAATAATGCTCTTCGTTGAAGTCTGTTATTATTTGTTAAAAAGTGATTATTGTTTGTAGGTTTGTGCTAAACTTGCGATTATTGCGATGGCTTCAGGAAGTGGACGCGAGAATATAACAATAGGCAATCAACGCCCCAACAATTATCAACAAACAAATTATTTGTTTCCTTTTTGACACTTCGTTGAACATGAAAAGATTTAAAAAAAGTGCTATTGTTTTATTCTAAATTAACTACCTGAAACCTTTGTTTGAGTAGATAGACAAAGTGGACGTTGGCTTATAATATAAAAAAAATGGAATTTTCTACAAAAAAATATTAGTTTGACACTTGATCTAAATTTTAGGACAAGTCATATAACCCTCGTTATATGCCATAATTTAATGAATTATTGCAATAATTTACTTTAGCACAAGTTTTATTTATGGCGAAGGGCAAATTAAGCTGGATGCGGGAGGCGCAGGACCGGTCATGGTGGCTTTCTCTGGGGGAGGCCTATGTCCAGCAGTGGACGTCTTTTGGCTGATGATGATGAAAGGGCAAATTATGGCATAACGTAGGTCCGTAGCAGTGGCGTGACGTCCATAGAACTCAATTTCCACCGGCATGCCCACTACAGGATGGTTCAGTAGGTGGTTAGATACTTACTATTTTCTATTGCTACCTTAAGAAAAAGTATTTAATGCCAGGCCTCTGGGCCGTAAGCATCTTAGGCATTGAATCTTAGAATATAAAGTTGTATGGGCCCACTTACCATTGTCTTGCTGATCGTACGGGCTGGAGAGCTCCGCTGGTTGAGGAATGACTTGGAAGAGCTCGGCGACGTCCGGCGTCGGGTCTTTGCCTTCAGAGCGTCTCTGCAGCTGGTGGATCTGTTCCATCTGCAGATGCTTCACTGAGCGCACATGCTGTAGCAAGGGGAGGCGGTGAGGGGCGCCGAAGCCGCAAAGCGCACAGCGGTAGACGCGCGGGCGCTCACGAGGAATTCGCGACACACACTCCCGAAGATGTCTTAGTAAAAGTGCGGCGGCTTCGTGCCGAGCACCTGCCGCGTGCAACTGCAGCTTATGCGCAGAGTTCGTATAATAATCACACGCGCAACACCTGATCTGGACACCACCAACTCCTGCGCTCCCGGTCCCTACGCCACCGCAAAACTTCAACTTCCATTCGTTTCTCGGCCCACCTTCTTTCACGTGGTTCACATGCTGCAACCTCTGTAAATGCTTGTCGGTCTTGCAATGCAGTTGGAAGTTTGCTTTCAAGTTGGTCTTGTATGTGCAGAGCTTGCAGACGTAATGGCCGGCCACAAGCGCCAGGATTTCCTGTTCTCTGATCTTTGTGCGGTCCTGGGCGAGATGGTGGCCCAGTGCTTCAAGAGAGTCAGTTGAGAAACAGTTACATATACAGCAGTGGAAGGTTCTCTCTGGTTCTGGGTCCGCTGGCTCTGGTGGAGGTTCCATCGCGTCAGGGTTTAGGCCGACATCGAGGTGGGCACCTAGTTCAGGTGGAGAAGGTCCGGGGCCTCCAGTCATGAGTTGAATCATCAGAGCTTGGTTGTATGCCATGTCGGCAAGAGCAGCCTCAGGGTTTTGAGGAGGAGCATCACCGGCACCGTGGAAGTGAAGTAAGCTCTCTAGTTGTTGCTGGCTTTGTTGTCTGTGATGCAGAGCTGATAACGTTTGCATATGTTTCACGTTTTGTTGCAATACAAGCATGTTGTGTGTATGCTTTTCAGATGTCATGTGTATTCTGAGATTCCGGGCAACATTCGTCTCGTAATTGCAAACATCGCATCGGAAGGTAGGCTTTGGTTTCTGACCTAAAGGAGAATGGTGCGGTAGAGGTGGTTTGTGTACACCTGGAGGTGTGTGCTGAGGAGCAGGAGGTAGAGTTCCTTCTCCAGGATTGCCTCCATTCTGTAATTCTTGCATGTTGTTCAGATGCTTATCAGATTGCATGTGTATACTTAGATTACCCTTTGTAGTCGTAGAGTAGTTACACACTTCGCATCTGTAGGGTTTGTATCCACAAGTATACGTCTCGCCACGTGCGAGCCGAGGGTGGGGCTGACCGGCTATACAATAAATACAACTCGTTTCAGCTTCTGGGTGTTTTTCCTTCATGTGGATTTCAAGCGTTTCTTGATATTTGTAATGCCAGTTGCATTTGGGGCACTTCAATGTTTTGCAGGAATTTCGACTATGCATACCGGCAAGGGGTCCTCCTAGTCTGCCGGAATTCAAGATCAGTTCACATTTCGGACAGTCAGCTCCAGATGGTCGTCCTCCGAGGTGGTCTGGGCACACTCCAATCGTCGTGCCAGACAAAAATGCTGGAGGCGTTGCTTGGAATGGTGGGGAAGAATTTGGGCTTGCCCGTGGCTGAACTGACGCGTTTATCGTATGAGGGTGTGCAACAGAGATCAAGGAATGTTGTGGAATCATTGCTTCTGCTATCGACCGAGGTGGTCTCCAAGCCGGCGGGCTCGGCCTCCTTTCGTCACACGTTCCGTTGGGTAACATTGAGTCATTGTCTCTTTCAATGGGAGTCATCATATCGGGTCGTTTGTCCATCGACGGACTTGACAGTTCTGATATATTCGCGGGGCTTCCTGAAGCCGACGCTCGTGGTGGCGCCGCCGCACCAACTGGCTCTAAAAATGATACTAAAGCTTCTTTATCCTTCCCGACACACTGAATAATGGCGGAAGCGTTCTCTCTCGATAAGGCGTCTCTTTCCGAGTCAAGTAATGATAAACTATGGTCCGACTGGGCATGCGCCACAAAAGATTTGGCGTATCCAAAACTCAATTTACATATAAAACACATAAGAATCGGTTTAACTGGCACGCTAACAGGACATTCCACAGACGGAGATTGGGGTCTCGGGGCGTCTTTTCCACCTCGAAAACTGAACACACGATAGCTGTGCATGACGGGCGCGTCGGATCTCGCTCGGACTCGTTCTGCCGCCAGCCTCCCGTAGAGCGCACCATACAGGGATGGGTTCCGCGACACGTAGAAGGCGCTTGCTATCTGAGGGAACTCGAGCTGTCTCTCTACGACGTTGCTGTCGCGGCTGTCGACGATGCACCCGGGTTCTATTTTGGGCAGGTCGGACAGGCTCGTCTCGCCCTCGGAGAGCTCGGGGTCTTCGATGATGTATGCGGAGCCATCGGGGTTGTAGACGATCTTGCCGTCGAAGCGCTCAACATCGGAAGAGAGGGGTGGGGAGTCTCTTCGGGAGGTGAGGTCGACGGCGTCGGGTGCGGCGGGAGGTGAGGTTGGCGCGGGCGCGGAGGACGGCGCAGGCGTGGGCGCCGCCGGGGCCGCGGGCGCATTGCGCGGCTCCTCCTCCGGGCTCATGTTGCCGTCGTCGTCGTCGGGCTCTAGCGCGGCCGAACTCTGGGGGTCGTCGCGCTTGCGGCGCCGCTTGCGCTCCGGTGGCGGGCCGCTAGCGGGGCCGCCGGGCTGCAGCGGCGTGGGCATGGCGCCGGGCGTCAAGGGCCGGCATCACATGCTCTCCTGCAACAAACAATGCAAACACGTTAGCAAAGGCCATCGAGGATATATTTATATCTATCTGGTGATACACATCATTCAAATTGATGATAAGAATTCAATTAACCTGATATATATCTGATCAATACCGAACTTTGTTCAAATAAATCCCTGTTTAATAATTGCTAACCGTGTTACCGATCAATGAGTCAAAGTCAATCGGCCATTTCAAATATCCAGTGCACATTGAATGTGTCCGACATTTCTCACGGGCTAGTTTCACTAGTTAACCGAAGGTGACCGGTGAATAGATTTTTGTATAGAACGGACCCGACCGGAAGAGGGAGGGGTCGCTCGCTTATGTCACTTGTTTTGTTTCCGAAAAATACACTGGACACCGAATTTGTTTTTATGTCAACCGTGACATAAATCGTAACACTATGACCGCTTATAACTTATAAGTAATCGAAAATAACGGCTTACTTGGAGTGTCACTAAGTAAATATTCCTTTAAGATAAGACTTTCCCATAGAATGCGTTCGCCTGTACTAAGCTTACCCAAATTAAAATACACGGTAATCGTTGCTTATCTAACCGACATTTGCGCAAACAACTACGATCAATTTATCGGACTGACAGCCTGTCAGCGCTGTCAATACTGACACTTCTACAATTAACAAACCAACAAACACGTCAACCTGAGAAAATACTTTTTATAAACACTTACAAAAATTCCACCCGAAAATAATCCTTATTACCAGAAACTAAAGACACTACGCGATGGATCTTTGGTCTCTACCGATTACTGCGACTGATCAATACGATGTGTTAAAGTAAAAATTCGTTAAAAATACAAGATTAACACTTCATCTTCGTTATCTTGGTGTTATCAGAGATATGTGTCCTACAAATATCCGAGTAACTAGGGCTGGAATAATGTATTTACTTACTTGACAGCTGAGATAATCAATATCACGAATTATCGGAATGATGACTGAGATGTGTAATCCAGGGCTTAGAGTAGGTATTTTAATATTTAAGGATTGTTCAATCTGAAAGTCATCCGCAAGTCGGAGAATGTCAATTCGCCTCTAAAATATGGTACGAAAAGGTGATCAATCCAACAGCAATCTGTTTTTGGGAACCCTGGCGTCGATTTTAGATTTAATAAAAACGGCATTATTTATTTTTTATAAATTTCATACATAACCGGGAATTGAACCTGATTAAAACTATACAGTTTGTTCTGTGATGCAAATACCCATTTTAGTGAGCATATAAGTAAAATCATTGTCCTATTAAAAAGCAAACATAAACTACTAATATATAATACTATATAACGATTCGTTTCCACATTTTCCTAAAATAGGATCGCGAAAAATGATTAAAAAAAGGTCGATAATAAAATCGAAAAAAAAACGGGATATATTATCAACACCTGTGACATCTATGATGAATAATTAAAATTAAGTGTAATGGAGCTCCATACAAAAAGGTCGACTTTTACCTTAGCACGGCAGAATATTTTCCTTAAAAAAACTGTATGTATGTATGTAATAGGTACTTGAAATTCTGAATATCCTGACTAATTCAGATTACGCCATGCACTAATCACATTGACTAATGAATAAATAACAGGCAGGATGTGACTGATAACGTTATATTTATTGTATGTTAATAAATCGGGTATTCCTTACGCCGGATATGTCAGACGATAAGAAGGGAACTAGATTAGTATTAGTAAGTTTGGGAAGACCAACAATTAAATAAAAAATATATAGGTTCTAAAAAGGTGACCAACACTTTTTTATTCTACAATAAAGGAATGCTCACGTTAATTGCAGAATATAAGCTAGTATGTATATAGGGCGTCCCATAGTCTTGGGACACCCGGTATAAGATACTAGGAGGTGCCCACAATTTCTTCCGCGTATTTCTTTTTCTTTACAGTAGACGGGTACCGTAGACCCGTGGTTTTCGGTGCACGAATGCCGACAGTAGGCGTCAAATTATTCGTACACCGAAAACCCATGGGTATTCTTATAACCAACTTCGACTGTCTAGCTATCCTTGTACCAGAATTTATCCAGCCATTCCGGTGTGATGAGAAGACAAAGAAATTCTAAACAACAGATGGCGCCAGACTACAGACAATACAAAGGACGATCCTGCATCGCGCTATTAAGATTCTTCTGATAACATGCATGATCCCTATCTATAGTAAACAGATTTTCAATCATCATCATCATCATCATCATCATCAGCCTGTTTCAGTCCACTGCTGGACATAGGCCTCTCCCATGGCACGCCACTGAGCTCGATTTTCAGCTCTCGTCGTCCAGTTACTACCCGCTGTCCTACGAATGTCGTCGCTCCACCTTGTTACAGGGCGCCCTACACTACGTTTACCGATTCGTGGCCTCCACTCCAGGACGCGTTTGCCCCAGTGGTCATCGGCTCTACGGCAGATATGATTTTCAATACCAATCTATAATTTATTTATTACTAATAGTAATAGTATACTTCTGTAACAGGGGAATCACGACCCCTAGCAATGAAAAACACGACGCGAGGACGGGAGAGAAGTATACTTATGATATGAAGCCAATTGGACAAATGAAATATTGGCCAGTTCTTACAAGATTTACTAGCTTACTAAGATTTTACTTGAGGTATTTTCTTGTGGTGAATTTATGACTGGAATTGGCACATACATGAATTGTTCGAAAGATGGCAGTGTTGATAGCTATAAGATTTTTATGACATGACTCTAGTTTGAATTACTGTTTACTACTAGTACTTAACTAAAACCCCGGTCGGCAAATGATCAACACTTCACAAAATGTGATAAAGGACCATGGGCTTTGTATGGAGGCTGGCCCAAGAAGCAACAGATATGAGAGTTATGTTATTACATAGGTATTAATATCAGCTTAATTTTTGACTCCAAGATCCACAAAGGTAGTGGTGCCAGTGTACCTTATTAATACAACGCTAAAATTATTTCAAATTTATGATATTGTAAGTATAAGCTAGTAATAATGGTAAGATTTTTTTTTATATTATGCGTGTAGGAATGTGACTATTTTCAGTTATTTTTTCAGTTTCGTCCATATTTCAGATGCATTATAATTCTGGCGCCACTATCTACGCATTGGTAGAATATGAGTGAGTTAAATTTTCCGCCACACGTGCCATTATTTCAAACATGAATATCTCAGTTCTGCAAAGGAAATCAACTTGGTGCCAATATAAAAAAAAAAGTATATTTAAATATCTATCCAATGATTTAACTCTCATGTTTGTTGGTTCTTGGTAAAATTTGGCGCAAGGCCCTTTCTAATAATATTGTTTCAATACGAAGTTTTTATATGAAATATCTGTTTAAATATATTTTTATAAGACTTACTTAAATGTCGATGTACGCCTTTACAAGGTGATTTTTTTTTAATGTCAAATGAAGTGTCGGAGCGACCAGAGTAATGTACATACTATTTTATCACTTAAACACTAAATGATAATTAACCAGTGATTCAAGTGTTAGTAAGTGTCCTTCACACAAAACTCGAATTGCCAAAATGTCCACACCCATCTATATCTTATGTATGAATGACCCTTGAAATTAAGTTGGTGCTTGATAAATTATATCAGCCGATATTCTGAGCAAACATTGGCCCAGGCGACTGTTACGAGTAGTGTGAATGAGTTTCCTTGTGAGGTTTTATCTTTTACCGAGTTTCTATGAAATAACGTTCAGGGCGCTAATTCGAGTGTACCTTTGAGATATATCCAAATAAACGATCTTCGGTATATCTCCGGTATATTCGCCTATAACCGTCATTTAAACGCCGTGTCTGCGATTCGAGCCGCATAAGTAACATGTTACTACCCGGTCAAGTGAAGTGTACGCCTGATATCTATGGTGTCGCATATAAATGAGGGGCAAACTTAACGCAACCGGGGTGGCGAAGTGACGATATATACCTACTAGGTGCATGGAATTAGGGCCCAGGTCTGAGATCGAGTTATTTAGCTAACCTACTAACAGATTTGACATGTGTTTGAGATACGATCGCATAGGTTCACAGTACGAGCATCATTGGTTTACACGAGCTGAGCTCTTTCAGCTAATCGTTGTATTAAACTTACTGAGCGTTTACATGTAAGTATTTATTTATTAGTTTCAAAAGGAATCTAACTCTAGTATACTCCGTGTTTCAGTTTTGAGTTATTGGTATTTCACTTAGCCTTTCGGGCTACCTCGACTATTTACACGCAAAAAATTACACTAAACTCAAGTTCCGACTAAACTGATGGAAAGTAGTCTTAACTTGTGGATTTAAAAAAAGTTATTTGTACGATGACGGGGTACTATCGGAGACATTGATAACTGTACATTTGTAAACTAATATAAACCTTAGTACAACGTGTTAAGGTCTATAGGTGTATAGTTAACTGTGTCTTCGTTTTTACAACTAAGTACGGGGGGTTTCTGCGCTGCGTTTAACTAAACTTTAGATACCGTATATTTTATCACCTTTGGGGATCGGAACTTGTTCTTCACTCGAAATAATCGCAGTCTTATATGAAAAGCATACTAACCTACACATTACACGTAGGTATAATTTAAGTCAAAATTGACATTATGTGGTAGGTACAGTCGCGTAGAAAATCTAACTTGACAGATAAGCAAACGAACGCAGGAATGATCTTATAGAGATAAAAAAAAATATCAGCCCATCCATAGGTACACAGAACCCTAAGAAATAGAGAAAATCTCAAAGAAATAGTAAGTAATTATGTAATTATTATAGTCTGTCTCAGCAATGGCAATTTGTAGATCATTTTGCAGTGCTAATGTGTACGCCTGGGATATTATGCAAAGAGCTGGCAATTAGACCAGAGGTGAACGCCCTACTTGCTATTAGCAGTAAGGACGATTTTCGCTCGACCCGAGCAACTTGTTGATAACGAGTCTTATAAGAATTTCTAGTTAGAATTTCCATATTTTCATTTCTCTTTGTAACTACATTGTCATTACTAAAGCTAATATTTTCTATCCAAACGCAATATTATATTTGAAATAAAGAAGCAAACGCCAAATTATAAGGCTTGAGTAGCTTGAACCGTAATTTGTTTTGCAAGTGCCGGTGGTGGCCAACGAAGTCAATGTTTAATGTGCCCGCACGTGTTCAGATTCCCACTGACAATCATTGGACTTGTCAATTTCTACCAATAAATACCCCGATGCCTGCACCAGAACTAATTTCCGATAAACTCGCACACAAATGAACATAATACGTAGTTACATTTCTGTGCAAATTACTTACCCCGATGTGTGTGTGAGCGTGAGAAAACTACGACGGAAATAATGACGCGTGTGTGCACCAATACTAATGCAATTTGTGTGTTTGTGTACCCCGTTCACCCACATGGGTATCGGCGCTCACGCACACATGCATGCGTCCCGCATCAGAATAGTGTTACAATAGTTACAAAGTTCGTCATAATGAAGATGCGCGCTTTTCAATTCATTAATGAGGCTCCTACAATGTTGTCGACATATAATACCTATACGAATGTTTTTGTCAATACCCAATTTATAAGCAGCAAACTGCATGATCACCAGCTAATCCTCTACGTTTGTTTAAGGAGAAAGTCAATCAATAATAACTTAAACAGTCTAGGGTGACGTCAGATGTCAATGAAGGTGAAACTGAGAACGTTACAGCCAATGCTAGTGCAATACCAGTTGCTGTACAAAGCGTATAGGTAAATAAATTAGCAAACAACATGCTGAGTCAATCGGCATTCTCATTACCGGTAGACGCGAAATGGGAATTCGTGAGCCACGGATCACTTTCGAATAAGAATTTACTGGTTGGAAACTGCGACAATCATGACCATTAAATGTTTCATGCCGAAGCTTAGTAAGCGGCTAACTAACGAGTTGTCTCATGAGACGTCATATGTCGCACGATGTTCGTACGTTTATGATTGTGCAACAATAGAGGCGTGAAGCTTGATGAGAGAAGAGCAAATATGCGCAAGCGCATCGCGCGGTAACGAGAGCCGCGGTAGACTACGTCCATATTAATAATCGAGGGTTATTACGCGGGCCCTCATTAAGTCGTCCGCCGCTCGCCCCACGAAACCGCAGAACACTGCTAAATAATTACCCTGAGCCAGCTTTCTTCACGAAAACATCGTAAAAGCGTATTAAACAACATCTACTAAGTCGGCGCGAGGAATTACAATAAATAAGGTATTAAGCCGGCGTTGTCAGGCCGGACCGAAAATGTCGAAAAGCGATTAATGGAAATAAAATTGAGCGAAGTCTGAGAGAACGATTTACTTAATACATTGATAATAAGTGGAGGGAATGTATGTAAAATGTTGTACGTAATGGAGGTAGTCTCGTTAGACGTGGGAAAGGCGATGGAGGCGAGGTTTGCTACTACATGGTAAGGATCGCGATGTCTACCGTTAGGGTTTAACTTTAAACCTTCATTAATGGTAATGGTCCTGAACTTGGAGGCTGGGAATGGCTCTTTTTGCCAGGGCCGAGCCGGGCAAGGCGCGTTACGGTAATAGCCGTGTTCGACACGGGTCCAGCCACCAACCAGAAGGCAAGTGCACGTCTTATGAGATTCCTTAGATGTTTCCTTCTATGAGATGTAATAAATAAGCTTATGCGCCAATAAGATTATTTCTAACAGGAATAAGTACATTTCTATAAAAAACGCCTTTCCACATTTCTAGTAAGTCATAGAAATCTTAATAGTACCTAAAGTTAGTGCACTTGACTAATTTCGAAGAGATTTAAATATGAATAAGCCGCAAATCTCTCAATTATTTGTTAATTACAGGGTATTTAATGTAGCTATAATTAAACTTTCGTAAACTTTTGAATTCGCAGTGAAAGCTGTAATTAAAACGTCTGTCATTTCATCTGATAATGAAGTGACAGTGCGAATTCGTAAACCACGTACAATTACAAAGACGAGATGTGAAACGAGAATCTTACCTGTTGATTAACGAACGACGACTTTACTTTCCCATTAATTTGGATTTTACTTAATTAACCCCAAAACAAAACCTTCATGATTAACAAAATTACGAACATAATTAAACGTTTACCGAGCCACGAGGATCGTAAATGCTCTCGATGTACTTAATCGCTGAATAGAGATCGAGGGATGATGATTTTATGATTTATTTGCTTTCGGAGTTAATTGTTATGGACGCCCGCCGGCTGTCGCCATTGAGCCGTCGAACTGGCCAAGATATCTGGCTTGTTACCGATATTAGATTACCATCTTTGTCTACGGGTATTGGTTCGAAAAAGCTTAAACAATACGCAGTTCTGTACAAAGATTCTAGTGCAAGTTTGCTTTAGAATAAAAGATGTCTTGAATGCGTTTGTGAGAATGTTATTTGTACGTGAAACGTTAACACGATCAAGACGTTCTGTTGCGTTGGAAACTGACAGTTGAGTCTCTGTACTGTACAGAACTGTGTGTTTGGTAAACTGTTCCACGGCTCGGTAGGTTGGTGATTAGTAGGATTAAAACAAAGGTCCGATGATATGAGGTCCGTGGCTGGTAGACATCGCGTGAAGCTGCAGGTACCCTGGCGGCGCCGCTCCGCCGATCTACTTTTAGGAACCGTCAATTTGCGCCTGTAATTATTGCGGACCCTTCGATACTTATTTCTATTTTTTCTTCGCTTAATTGTTGCAACAGATGACTTTTTTGTCGAACGACCTCAAAGAGAGCGGAAAGGCATCAAACGGAGCGTCGAATTTGGAAATAATTATACATAAATAGTCCCTTGAGCGGCCGATTAAGACAATTTCCGAGGCAAATTGCCGCAGACGAGCATAATAGCACACGCTCTGCTCCGTCATAAATAAATCTGGATTACGTTTCTGTACGAGATTAAGATTGATTCGATCCCGATGCTTTCTGCTATTAATACCTACGCGGGATAATGCCTCGATCGTGTTAAAACTTTAAATAACCACGGCGATTGGGAACATAATTACAATCGACAAATTGCCGGCCGTCATTAAGATGATAACGGGTGGATGGTATCGGTCGGTCTCAATAATTAATGATCGATACATGTGAAATAATTAATTAGTGGTCGAGTCGGTCCTAAGGCAACTCACAAAAAACAATGACGTGCGGTTTCTGCGCCGGCGCCGCTGCCGCCGCGGCGACATCCGCCGCTCTTCTCCTATAATTTGAGACCTCGAATTAGTTTTAATTTTATTTCTCAGCGATGAGCGTGACGCCATCTTAAGGTTCCCGAGAAATGTGTCATTAATGTTAATTTGAATGATTGTTATATTTTTCGTGGTGATGATTTGGATTAGGGTTCCGGTGAGGCTTAAGTTTTTGTACGGAACCACAGGCTTTCTCGGCGACGTTGTCGCTCGATAATTATCGGTGTCGGGTCGTAATGTCGGAACAATTACCCGCGAGGGCATTAAGAGGTAAAGTTTGGTCGTGTAATGTGCTGACTCGTAATGGTCACTTACCTGGTCACTGGCGACTGGAAAATTAGTTCACTTTAACTATTATTTAATGTCGTTTTATAATGTCGAAAGAGTTTCAATAAATTGTGGGAATTTAAACATTTGAATGAAAGAAAGCTGTGGTGATGTGAAATGTTTTTGTTTATGACGGAAACAGTTGTAGCTTAAGTTTAAACCGAAACCGACATTACTGAACTGAACCAGCGCAGAGCAATAAAAACGCAAATCGATTAGTATAAATGCAATTCCACGCAATTTCTATATCCCTCGTGAGTTATCAGTTATTGGAAACGTCAATAAAATCAATATTACATTTCTCAGGCTAAATCAGGGAGAGGCAACTGGTCGGGATGCTTGTGTGCAATTAAAACGAAACCAACAATCATGCGCCATGTTTGTACACGGCCGATGTTAATAGCCTCGTGTAATTACATACCGTATCATGCTATAGTTGCTTCTCGGAAGGCTGATCGAATTAATAGAACCTTTTTCGTGTGGAGCGTCTAGCGTGATATCGAATATTTGAACGATTTAGGATAACAAGATTTTAATCGGTAAATAAAGCTAATTTAGATCATATGTATCTAGATTTTTTTTAATACGTTTATTATACAAGACTATTTATTTCGGTCCTGCGCAGTTTTCACCCATTGTCGGTGTGAAGCCTACGTAAAGCCTGACCAGAAATATATGAGGATTGTCAAGAGGGCGCTATTTATAAGATTTATATGGCAACAATTTTGCAACCAATCAAAACCGCACTATAATGACATTAGTTTAAATACCTGTCAGTTCCTATGGTAACCTCGTAAAATCATTTAATGGAATGCACTGTTTTCCTGACTGTTTTTCGTGTACTAAACGCATATACACATTATTTATAATATTACGTTCACGACTGTGAATGGTTTTAGGCATTTTTTTTTGATATTTTTAAATATTTGTCTCTTAAAGAAACCACCACGAATGACATTGACATTGTTGACAAACCATCAAAAATCATTGCCAGAGTAAGAAATTAGTTCCAGTGAAATTCCGCAATATGGCGCATCCTGATATATTTCTGGTCAGGCTTTAGAAAAGTGTTCCATTTCAAAATATTTATGGCGCCTCTGAAGGAATTCTCTATGATATTAAATATATCGCAGTCTAATAGAAAAAGTTACTACCGCGAGCCTAAAGTAAAAGCGAAATAACGTTAGCAATAATAACACACGACACCGCCACAACGACGACTCGAGAATTTCATATCACCACATTTACATGTATTCCATTCGGAGAACTAGCGGCCCGACCTCCCTCGTTATATCCGGGGAAAGAATATCTAAATTCAATTACAAAAAGGCTTCTTCGCGAGGTGTGCCGTTGCACCCGCGCCTCCTCCGAAAAGGGTGTATAACAACTCAATTTCTTCACGTTATTAAGATGGTGGGGTGCTCGGGTTGCGTTGGGGTGGCTTGGAACACAAAAAGAATGCTAATTTAAAACTCTTATTGCTGTGTTTGTATGCGCGCGCGCTTTATGTATCATTCGCGTAACAAAAGGCGGAGAGAGCCGCCGCCCGAGCGCGTAATTTCAATCTAATATTCAATTTGAGAAGTATCGCGAGCTTGAGCGCCATCTTTTATTTATTTACTCGACTCTGAGCGTTTTCTTTGGATTTCTTCTTCAGAGTTGTCGATGTTTGCAATAAACGCCTACGAAATTGCTTTGCACAAATCTCGTTGAAGCACTTTTAATGTATACTTTGGGCTATCAATTTCGGAACTGTGTTGATGAAAAGGATTGGAGATCCGAGGATTTGTCAGATAATTGCTTCATTCCCACGGGCGAAGAAAATAAATTTCACCGGTTACATTGTTACATCAATGGGTGATTTCCTCAGATTATTCGCTTCTAAACGGGGGGCGATAGACGGATAATGTTCAGATCGTGATATATTAGCCTAGGAGCTAATGCTGACCCATTACCATACCACACCTAGTGAGTCTAACGGACTTGCTTATATGTGCCTACTTGCTTGTAATGCGCAATTTATAAACGATACTTTCTAGACAGGCATTGTTGAAAATGGATCGTGAATTCAATGACAGAACAAAACTCCCCTCAAACACGAACTAGAGATGAACCTTTGAAATGCCGAGTCAAGGTCTAGATAAGTCGCAGATTGTCGTGTGCGAGTGACCTCATAAAAACATTGTTTTATTGTATATCCGGTGGCAATATAAAATGCAAGAGTTGAAATAAAACCTCGTGATGCGGGCTCTATCGGCGCACCAGCATGCACGATGCAGTTTGTCAATACTCGATATAAGCTCGAGCTATGACCTGATTTCAAGCCCGTGTTCTTCAGACCTTCAAAAATATGCGATATCGTGTATTTTGTCCTTGGTAAATGATGCTCAGTACAGTAATTGGTGTTTCTAATCCCCTTGAAAAAGAAAATAAAGCAGGGTACAAACGGAGAAAAAGCTGGAATCACTTGTAGACCTTAAACATTTATATGGTTGATATATGTTTAAATGGTATCAAATAACAAGCTTCAATAAACTTTTACAGAATTTTAGAAGTACATTCAAATATTATTAACGATATTAAAAGGAAAATGAAATATCAACAAAATATGAACGGCGAAACCCTTAAACCGCCATCATTATTTTAAATACCCTGCTTATTATTTAAATACGTTATAGTTGTAATTACGTTAAAGTAACAATCGAGTATTGTAGCTGTACCGATCGCCTAGTAGCTGCTAAGTATGATTTTTAACCTCTTACCGTGTGCAGAAAGCGTGTGCAGGCGTTTCCTGATAATTTGCTTGTGTCTCGCCTGCCCCGGCGCACCTAGCGGAACCTCCACTGTTCGAGTTTGCTACGTTTGTTTAGAAAGGGGAGGCTCAATCCTTACTTAATGATTACCTACCTACCTTGATTTTGTTAAACGTCTTTTACTAGCACTACAAATAAAAGTGAACGATTTCGCATTAAAAGTACTTTTAAGTTGTATTTTTGGTTAAAGATATCACTGGTAGGAACAACATTCAAACTTCAGAACTCATTAAGAAGATTTATTGAAAAAAATAAAAGTATACGAAGGTACATTTGATGACTAGCACTTCTTGAAAGTGGAACATAATAAAAAAGGGATCAAGATAAAATTGACATTGTCGCATGATAAATGATCAGATTTAAATTTAGAAACCAAAACTTAAGGCAGCGCACCTCGAACGCGACGAGGCCGTTTATAATTATAATTAATATTCTCACCGTATTAAGGTGGTCGACGGGAAAAAAAACGAGATTCGACGCGAGAATTAATAACAAACAAATGGGCTACCTGCGATGTTTTTTGTGCACCCTACAGGTAGAACCGTGATGATGAAAGGAACTCATACGCGTCTGTTTTAGATTTTAAACAATAATGTCTGATTTTGACACGGTTGCACCTTTTTATGGGCAACATCGAGTTCATTCACTGGAACTAGTTTCGGTAAACAAGGCAAAAAATGATGCATCGGAAACAGGAGTTCACTACTGGATTATAAAAAGTCGTAGACGCGAGTATAAGGTCGGATAAACACGGGTCTAACTGTACTTGCAAATGTCGCCTACCTGATGACAATCACAGATGAAGCACAAATACGCGCTCTGCCTACGCCGATCTCAAGTTACCTCGCCTCTGTTACTTATTAAAAAAGAAAACAAAAAGTAAGCTGCATTGGAAACAAGAAACCAACGATTCGAAATCCGGGACAAAAGAGAGGAACTCTCTAAACGTGATACCATAATGACAAAACAGAAATATGATTTCGATTAAATGGTGCGACAGGGACGGGCCGATCGGGTGCTAGCGTGGGTGCGAGGAGCACAAAACCATGGTTAATAATAAAAATATTTTATTTGTATAGCGGGGTAAAACACCCCCGCTGCGGGCTGTTTGGTCGGGACGGCATCCATCATCATTATATTAACCGATTTAACACTTTTGAACAGATTCTTTTGACGGTAGGTGGTACGTACGGGGACAAATGCGCGGATGAAACTGGAACCGTTGTTTAAGGCCATGCCGGTTTTAATCGGTTCATTTATAACACCATTTCCAAGTGCCGCTGCAGACGTCTGAATTCGATGATACAGCGATTCATCAACGCTATCGCTAACTCGGTCTAGGTTCAGCCTCCATGTTAGGCGACGGATTCCGACCAGTCCATACAATTCCCTCTTTGGTCAATCTGCAAGCATTAGTAATTACACGAGTGCGGCTCTTGGTGATCTAGGTTGTATATTTTTAATAATATTGTAAGTAACCTCATGTGATTAAGTCATATACTTAAACCAAATACAGTTAGCTCTCCTCGCAACTTCGAATTTATTGTAACATTTCAATAAACAAACCTACAAATCGTTGCGCTAAACCCGCTCATGTAGAGGGCGGCAAAAAATGTTCGTCTACTTTTGGTAGCCAGTGCTTTAGCCTGCTCAGACGGCTTATAAGGCGAGCCCTCGGCACTATTTGCTTGTATAATTGAAAACGTTTTTATGTCAATTATTTTCCCGTATAACATTAATTGACATTTAACATGTTCATGTGATTATAAATATTGAACAGTCCGGTCGGATTGCCGGGCCATTCAAATATGTGACGAATTACCGACTGATCAGTTCATTGAGGTATACAATTAAATGAAATGATGCATGTCGATATTTAAGTAGGTATTGATATGCAAAGTTGTCCATTACCGATGCGGGCGCTGGCTCGTCCTGTGCTCTACTTAGTTTGTTCGACGAGTTGTATATACAAGCCTAATTCATAATGATTCAAGCTATTGTCCGACGGAATTTTCTCACGATAATGAGTAATCTATGCCGATTTATGGTCAGAAAATTCTTGCAAGATTGTTGCAATTAGGTGAACGGCGGGAAGGGCACGCATGCGGCGCATGTAGCGGCCTCACCCAATAATTAGAGGCAGTGATTAGATCCGAGATAAGCCTCATTCCGCTAATTACTCCCTAAAGCTAAACGAACGGGCTTCGGTTTTTGCCATCGACATAATTTAATAAGCATATTAACCAGGCCGATTATACAGATAGTGCTTGGCCTCGAGCGTTTCTCGCTACCTCTACCGCGCCTAACGTTTCCATGGATCCGCTGCGCAGTGCCATCGATGCAATCTCATTGTGAGGTCAGAGAGGAATGACCATGTAAACATAAACTCAACATCTAATGAAGCCGAGAGTTCTCACTGGAATCACAGTTGTTCGGAATTAATTCCCATTACAATCAATTTAAAACGCCAGCACACACGAGCACTGAGCAGCGAGCGTCGCGTGTGGCTAACTCAATAAGGGCCATACTTAGTGCTTGCTTATTGATCACATCTAATCAACACGGATCAAGTTTAACAAGATACTTACAATTTCACGCCACGGTCCTTAGATATTATCGTATAAAGAATGCAGGTTTTATGTACATACATCGGTAATAAAGCTGTTACTACCTGACCTCGGCACGAATGTCTTGCATTGACGTCTCATAGGCTTAATTAGGGGTACTCCGATCGCCCACGTCAACGCATCCGTGTGTGGGCAATCGAATTAGACCAGCAGACAATGGTGAGGAACCACCCTACGTCAAAACGTTTTCTCGCAATCTCAGATCGGGATTAAGGGAGTCTCGTCTCGCACGTTTTATCTCCGATTGTCCGCATTAAACGCGCACTTTACGCCGAGTGCCCCTCCAGAGGAAATTGAAAGCGATCGCTTTCCCCGCTATCTTATCTGTAGTGTTAGACTAATTAATCGATGTAGCGCGATGAGGTCGTCGTTAGAGGTAAATAATGCTCGCATTGAGCGGAGGAGGTGATTTATCGGTGTGAATAGACAAAAGTGTCGCGGGCGGAGCGGGCACAATGGTGAGGAATGTCGTCGCGGGCCGGTCGCTCCGCTCGTGCTCGGTCAATGCGGATTATTAATAACTCGGTGTGCGCCCGCGCCGACTCGCCCCGAGCGACCCTCCACCTGCGTGCGGCGCGACCGAGCCTGACCATCACCCTTTAATTTATTCACGGTACCTTTTAATGACCGTATTGATGCAAGATTCCCGATCGGCTAATTCTAGTGTTTGCGAATTTGATTTAAGATCAATCATTCTTTTGGCAAAATTCGTAAATTATTACATTCAGAGGCTCCCCTATCACCCCCGGGTTCTCCCTAACAATGCATAACAATGGAGTCGCCGAGGATTATAACTAATTCCCCAAATTGTGTGGGTTCATATTTGCGGGCAACAATAAGACAAAATAGTGATAATGTCACATGTGCGTACAGTTTGTCGCATTTGGAACTAATTGCGATATTTCATAATGTTGCGATTATTGAATGTAACATCTGCCCGATGCAACACACTAAAGACAAGCTATTTCGCGACGCGTTTGGCTCGGTTGGTAGACACCTGCCTACTGAGTCGGCGGTCCCGGGTTCGAATCCCGGCCGGGGCAAATATTTGTGCAATTATTTGTTCTTGGGTCATGGATGTTATCTATGTATGTATTTTATATATTATGTATATCGTCGTCTAGTACCCATAGTACAAGCTTTGCTTAGTTTGGGACTAGGTCGATTTGTGTAAGATTGTCCCTTAATATTTATTTATTTATTTGAAAACACGACATTACATTGAAATGTGATCTAAACGGAACATAACTACTTTAAAGTAAAAAATGATGTAAACGAAGATCAGTTTGTTAAGTTTTGTAACAAAAACAACGAAAGTGGAAAGGGCAATTGCTGTTTAACGCGTGTCCAACTGAAAATGCAGTATGAAATTACGAATCACGTTTTATTGATACCAATGTTAGTAAATGAGAGCACTTTTTGTCGAGTGCTCAGCCCTTCGCGTCACGTCTCCAACTCGCCACATCTAAATTGAAATGCTGCAAAGAAAAACTTCTGTACCACAGAAATAAGAACTTCATTACAAGTCATTACTATAAATATCCATTTAGAAAAAGTCATAGTGTTTGAAATTTACACTTGGTTACATTAACAATTTTTGCTCCATTTATTTTGGAAGTTACTGAATGTGTTCACCTCACGACTCGTTTTTTGCCGATTCTACCGTCCACTTCTTACGCAGTGGTGTCGTGAGTGGCTCGATTCGTTACCGAAACTATAATTAGTTTTACCGTTATTGGATATTTTACATTTTCAATGGGTGGGCTTGTTGATTGCTGTCGACGACGAAAAGCGTGACAAGTCATTTGTTTATTTTCAAAACTACAGATTGACGAGACGCCATTAAACGTTTTACGGTCTAATTTTATATCAAAGTAGTTTCCATTAATGTTTCCAGCCGCGGCGTATGATGGATCTATCACGGATTCGACGAATCGTCAGAGGAATGCGCGTCTACAATAACAGATTGCGTCGTATAATTAACACATCTAATGCTAATTGTAGTTGCCCCGCGACAAAAACTGGTAGTTTCGTGTAACACTTATTAGGCATGGAAGCGCGCCTTTCCTTCAAAATTTAATTATCGACATTAGAGCTGACACCAAAAACGGCGCGACAAGAAATGAGGCGGTGACGCGAAGAAACTGTTTGCAAAACTGTTCACAGACGATTCCGTTTCGATTTGTAGAAAGTCGATAATTGTCCACGACGCGCGGAGGACAGACAATTATTCAAAGTGTAATAATTGATTGGACTTTAAATTTAATGACTTGTTCGTATGTTGGTTGACAATAGTAGACACGGGGTCGCTAAATGGACGGCATTATGTCCATGCTCGGCGACGTCAAATATGAAGAATGATCTCCCACATTTGTCCTGGACGTCCCGGCTCCATTCAGCGGCGGGACAAAGCACTACACTATAACATTACATTTGATATTCAATCATTCATCATGATGATTTTGTCGGTTTTTATACGCATATGACATAAAATACTCGACCATTGGAGAGATCTAACAAAAGCCAAAGAAATGATGAACTCTAACGGATACAACTAAAACTGTGTGTGACTGCGCACAATGTTACTTATTGCTATGTTCTATTTAAACTACATGATGAAACCGTTAAAAGCTAAAAAATAAATTAGCATGAGCATGCAAAGACAAATAAAATAAGTCAATTTACAAGTCGGCAACAAGGTACTGGCTACCAAATTATGGTACAAGTATTTGAGAATGTTTCACTCGTGATGGTTGCGTTAACACTACGCCGACCAATGATGCCCTGGGAGCGCTTTTATTCTAGAAACGACTTAAAGACTTAAACCAACCTTCTATTTAAATCTCCACCTTAAGCACATTAAGGTTTAAAATGCCTGATCTGCTTGAGAATAAGAAGGTAGTGAGTTAAGAGAATGGAATAGCTTATCCAGTGTTCGCTATATGGAAAACCTCTAATTAAACGACTGAAAGACGTAAATGGAGGATTGATGGAGGGAAATGCGTAAATTTAAACGTAAGAAGTTTAATTAATCTGCTGGCTGACGTAACGCGATACGTTTTCTTTTTATTAGTGGCCGAAAGCGATTTGTACAATTGATTCGCAATGAGGCAACGAGCTCCAGTCTCAGCATGTTTGTGCTAAGAATTTGTGGAGTTAACGTTTCTAAAGATCAAAGCGAGAATGATTAGCGGATCACTTGTGGATACTGTTGTTACATAAGTGGATACTAATAGTGCTTCATAGATATGTAATTGTGATTTACGTTTTAGCACTTCGTTATTGCCAAGGATAGCCAACATGGCGAACAAATACGACTTGATCTCGACTGATGACTGTAATTATCATGTGGATGGCTGTAATTGTGGAAAATTATTGTAATAAATTTTCGAAGTTGACGCCATTACAATGGGAGAGACAATGTGTCCCTAATGAATGCCGGCAACTTAGAGAAATTATTTACGCCAGTGCTACAAATATGGAGACATAAAGATGTAGAAATCTGGGTAATGATGTAAAGTGAATGGACAGCGGGGTAATTACTGTGTGCACCAGTGGAGATGCTTTGGTGCGTATCGTCACAACACTAATTGTCGAGCGTCTCTTTCTAACTCGAATTACGCTGGCATTGTTGGATTTTATCGCAATTTTACAGAAAAGATCCAATCGCAAACCTAGACTTGACAAGACTACATTTACAGCTCGAAAATAAATACATATCTATATTAGGCTTTCTTAGTGATGTGCCTGCTATATTATGTTTCAACTCAATCCTTAACTTGTTAACGTCACTTCGGTTAACGACAACTATCACGGATCCAAGCTTACCGAAATGTATCTATGCCCTTGTTATTCACAATAAACAAAATATGTTGTGACACAATAGATCCAGTTTACTAAAGCTTCTATTAGCTCTATTCCAATAAAGAAGACGACATTTCGAAGACATTAAAATTCTCTGGATCGTATAATTACAGATGACACATTTTAACATTAAGTCGCCCACGCTTGGTGTGTTGTGGCTTTAAACTCGTATAATTTGTGTTAAAGCTGTAATATATGAGACGTTAGGGGTCCCTCGCACTCTCCGCTCCGTGCATCGATCGTTAATAAAATTATCAAAATCTAAACAGGTTTTAGAGCGTCCGTGGACTTATGAATGGAAATGGTGTTCGGGAATCCCAAATATTTCAGTCGTAAATAATAAACCAGCGTGATCTTTCCGTCGATCGATTTTATTGAAGTTGGTAGAATCGCGACTGTTTCGCTACTGGATACGGCCCGGTAAATAAGGTGACTGTTATTTCAATGATTTAATTATAATATTATTATGTTGAAGGCGCGGCTAATGGACGACGGAGCGTGTTTTCGTAAGCTTGTTGCTACTTTACGTTGATACGAAATTTAATTACGTAATTAACGAAGCAAGCTGGAATTAATTAACGGTTTGTGATCGTAGAGATTTGTATAACTTAGTTGCTTTGATCAACATACTGTCATACCTATGGACACTCATACAATAATAAAAATTGGGCAAGTGCGAGTCTGACTCGCGCAGGAAGGGTTCCGTACCATAATCTATAACAAGTTTGTTGTACGGGAGCCCCCCTTAAATATTTATTTTATTATATTTTTAGCATTTGTTGTTATAGCGGCAATAGAAATACATCATCTGTGAAAATTTCAACTGTGTAGCGATCACCGTTCTTGAGATACAGCCTGGTGACAGACGGACGGACGGACGGACAGCGAAGTCTCAGTAATAGGGTCCCGTTTTTACCCTTTGGGTACGGAACCCTAAAAAGCACATGTAAATGTTTCGCCCTTATTTCCCATTTTAAAAATACTGTCAATAAGAGTGTGCTGAGTTTTTTCCATCGTACAAATTTTCAATCCCATTAGGAAGTTTCAATTAATATATTATAAAAGGAAACACTAAGTTCCTATGCATTGTCTGGCATTTAAGATTGCATGTTTCTCTCTACCCAGAAATACTGGTTTGATTGTAACGTGTCGAGCTGACTCCAATAAGATCGTGATTCAGCCTCGAAACCACTTAGGTATAGTTTTATGCCCGTAATTATTCCGAGCACACGTGGACGAGCTTTATGAGCGCGCATGCGCTGTATAACAAATCCAGTACTTTAACTCACACCATAACTCACCGAAACTGTATCGTAATATGAACTTTAGAACACGATTCACAAGACTCAGTGATGCGCTTACAACTGGTTAAGAAAACTCAAGTTACACCTTTTTGTTTTATAGGTTAACGACTCTACTATTAATAGTCCAAAACAGCTGCAGGTATGCGAGGAAGCTTATAAGATTATAATCAGTAATGCATAAATTATTGATTTAGGCATAGTCAGCATCTAATATATCAGATGTTCAGTAAGGACTGAAGACTTTATTGTCAGAGGCGTACGGATGTTCAAAGACAATTTTCACCAACTTATGCTCCTTAGGTTGATACAAAATATAGTCAAAAGGAGATGTAGAAATATGTAAGTTACGCATTTTTTTTATCCCGTAACAGATGATTGATTTAATTCGGTTAAAACAATTAAGACTATTCTAAACGAATGAAATATAACTCGTCTATTTCAAGGATATCATAAAATAAATATTTAGAAGATTAACATACACATGCATAATTTGGTTTGCAAGTTTTTTTTAATATAACCACAGAATAGATAATAGTACAAGTACAGAAGGCACACTGCTTTGATCTTTACAAAAGCCGCTTTTTTAGCCAAAAAAATATGATTTATGGCCCTTCTAAAGTCGTCGTCCCCAGCGCAAGCCAAACGGAACGTTAAAGCTGCGTGCCAACGGTGAAAATGAATTGTCTCGCTTGCCGCGTCGCCGAGAGCGAGGGCTGTCAACGACTAAAAATAAAAATGTATTTCCCATTCAATTCATTTATTTCTGGCATTCAATATAGAGAGCAATATATTTATATTCTTCATAAATTATATTTATTATGTCATTATTTATTATTTAGGCGCGTACCGTGCGAAGCCGGGGCGGGTCGCTTGTAACAAATAAAACATGTACAAAGGCGAACTTATTCCTATTAGGGATCTCTTCCAATACATTTATTGTACCTTATTATTTATATACTTTATATACTTACCTATCAAACTATCACTCAATCGTTTATTCATTATTGGTAATTTTACAAACGTGATATCAAATATTATTATAAAAACCTCTGTGATTGTTGATTTAGTAGTAGACATACTTATTTTACTAGAATTTAAATTGACAAATAGCAGCAAATAATCAATTCAAAATTACATAAGTACTTAACAATTAAAATTGTTCTGAGTATTACCAGTGTTAAATATGGAAGTAACCTGCAATATGTTTTTTATTATTATTCAGTAACTAATTATTATATATTACGTTCATTTTCTTACCTTTCGGCATCCTTCGGACATGTTGGGAGAGCGAAAAATGCGTGATTCCAATTTCGATCATTGTTCCTACAACCCGCTGCGATACAATATCTTTTCGCTGTCTTTTTATTCATTTAAACACTATTATAATATAACACTGGTATCAACAGATGAATGCGGAACGTTCACTTGTGACGTAAATCGTGAGCGCGCGAAAATCGTGGAGGTACGTGTGTTCCGAGACAGAGCGTGTCAGCCACTGAATAGGACGCATGCATGCGGCCACCGGCATGTACTTGTAGCGGGAAACCTTAATCGCGGAGTGCGCCCCGCCTGATATAACTCTTGATGGATGGACAAGAATTTGTCAGACATGCATTTAATTTTTGAAGCTATTAGATGACATTTGGTCTATACCAAATCAAAATGATACCATTTGGGTTACTGAACGCGGTAAAACGATGTATGTGTACGTTGATTCCACAAAATATGACAGTGGAATACTGCTCGATATTTTCTTATAGAAACACACGTAAATATTTATCAGATAGATATTCAATGTACAATGAATCCACTTTGATATTGATTTGCATAATCGTTAATATAATTTATCACCTATCCGTGTCGTCCAAATCTCATCTTTAGACAGTGATATGATACACGTAAAACCGGTGGCAGGAATAACAAAGCATTTATAAGCCGAGCAGCCTTGAGGATTATTCGTGGCAATGGCAATGGACTGTATCTACTAAGTATTTGTAAATTCTATAAAGACATATGCGCCGAAGACAGTAACAGGTTGTTACCACTCTTTGGATTTGACTTGTATTGCTGGAATGATGAATGAGGAGCAAGATTAGGCAACACTGGGACATATTTAGCTTTGTTACCCTTTGAACAATTGTAAAATAAGGATTGAGAACATTGTCTTGGGTTCACAAGGTATAATGAACGTGAACTATAACAACAAATTATATTTTTCTTATAAGGTCTCCCCGGAATAAGGACCCCAGTACACAGAACAAATTGCTGTCTGGAAAATAGGTTAGGCTAGGTTGGAACTGGGACCACAAAGGGGAAACAAACTGCTATCATTAAAGTAAATAAAGTAAGAATAACTTTATAGGTACTTTACGAAAGTAGATATTTTGAAATTATATCTAAACACAAAAAACTTGTATAAAGTTAGCTTATGTATATTATTATGAACGTTATTTGATAAGTTCTTACACCACGTATTACCTACTTACATCGAACTCTGTTATCATCCATATACCTATGTTTTGTCTAAGAGATAGTAGGTAGCTGTATGGTTTTCTAAGCTTTGCTTGTATTGGTTGAAAAAGAGCCATACTCCATATTAATGCCGTTAAACGGATCTATTTTTACTGAAACTCGTGGAAAAAATTCAAATTGCGCAATTGGGCGCCCAACAACCAACTCTTTTAGTTTAAGACTTCATCTATACATTAAAAATGACATACAAAATACATTAAATATGACCACGTTTCGTCCTTCCGGCGCCAGCTTAACTGGCTTCCCATACGTAGTCGCAGATCCCTCAGGATCCTATGTACTCTGTTCTCCATCCTGTTTGAGCCTTCTGCTCCAGGATACCTCAAAAGTAAATTCACTTTTCAAACTCCCCGTCCAGGCGGTAAACTTCGTTCCTCCCGAACTCTCATACTCTCTATTCCTTCGCATCATTCTGGTTTCATGTCCAATTCTTTCGCCGTTCAGGCAAGTCTTTTCAAGTTCTTTGGAATACCCTCCCCCTCTCTATTAGACAAGCCCCAAGCAAGGTAGTTTTCAAGCGGTTGCTACGTAAGCACCTGCTCGAACGAGAGCTCGAATAGTGTCCATCATCCTATGCAGTAGACATTTCATCGTATTTATTATTATATTATATATAATATATATCTTATATTTTGTAAATATATGTATCATAGTATTTACACTGAAAAAATAGCCAGTGGATCCTACTGACATTACAGTAAGACTTACTGCAATAACAGTTAGGCCTACTGAAATTTCAGTAAACCTAACTGCAATAACGGTTAGGTACGCTTACTGTAATGTCAGTAGGGTCCACTGGATATTTTTTTCAGTGTATGGTAAAGTTATTATATAATATACATTTATTTACTTGTATGTTAGATGCTTTCCGAACGATTAATTTTCAACTCTGCACCCACTTGAAGCATCTCTGTTTGGCCGTATGGTTGACTGGTAGAGAATGCCATTAGGCATTAAGTTCGCCATTTGTAGTGACTTTTGTTTTGTGCAATAAAGTTTAAATAAATAAATAAAAATATAAATGTAAAGAGAAGCGATATCAATTCATGGAACTACTGATTGAACTTAAGAATAACTTAGAGTCAAAAAATGAGGCTGCCGCAGAGATAATGAGAGCTAAGCCAGTCGAGTAAAACCGGTAGTAGGTTCATCTCGAGTCATTACTTGCACATTCTGTTTATTAACGATGTGGTAATACAGATTTCAATCAAAAGTGCTGTTGATTAATTTTCTACTTGATTACGGTAGCTGGCTTCTCTATTTTTAAGTGTTATTTGAATGTTAATGGGAACATATGTTTGTTTTCAAATTGGGATTTTTAGTAGCTACGTTTATTCAGTTATTCATTAACAATTTCTGGAAATTGGGCTCTTGTTAATAAGGTTGTGACAATGTGACCTGCGAAAATTTATTCATAATCCATTTTTCTATTTTCATTTCGCTTAATTCAAAGAATTTGGAATGGGCTTTAGATTAAGAGGTATTTTTTTCTGAAACTATAAGCTTTTAGTGTAAAGTTTTTTTTAAGCAATCAAGTGTACCTACTAGTTAAGGTAAACATTTGTCATTAATCCTAAGAAGACAAATCTCTGCTCTAATTAGATTTTTTTCCGACACTCTGGGTTTTAAGGTTGTGACACCTGTGAGAATTTATTCATAATTCATTTTTCGATTTTCACTTGTCCTTCCCGTTTTGCAGTGCAAGTCAATAGTGATGTCATCACAAAATATTTACTAAATGACTATAAACGTATATAATTGCCAAACGATTGAAATAATTATCTTAAATTGGCCTGTATTTATGATATTAATAAAAAATGGGATCTTTATTTTTTAGGTATATCTCAATTGTATTACTAAGTTTGACATTGGCCATAATTGGAAAAGGAAGTGAATTAATTTGGATTTGAATAATTTATCTATAACGCAAACACGAGATTTAGATCATCCATTAGATAGAAATGACGACATAGCTCACGAGGAATCCGGGCGTGTAGAACATGGCATCTCGTCTTTAGGTGAATAAGGGCATATGTGAAGATATGCCTACGTCACATAAGACATTATTGTACTAGTCATATTATAATGTTACACTTAATTTCAAGTCACGTCATTATTATCTCCACAATGGTTATTTTGCGACATTAATCTCGGTATATTCCGCTCATCTAATTAATAAACATCCTATTACAAGGCCTTGAACTTTTGGTTACTAAGAAGTGGACAATGGAGTTAGTTATAAATAACTTTAGTTAGTCAAACAGCGAACAATCAAGTCGACGGACAGACGCGTATCTTAGTAATTAATCGTGCCTTATGATTGATTAAACACATTAAACGCGAGCACGATTCCCATTTAAATATTAAATCTATTAGGCAAGTGACATAATTCTAAGTACAGTTTTAATCTGAATTATTGCATGAAGCGTTTGACATTTTAGTTTTGGAAACAATATGGGTGGCTCATGCATAATGGATGACTATCAAACCTAATGGAAAAGTTATTGGGAATTTATGTAAAGGCAATAAATAGTATAATTGCTCGTTACAGATAAAACTAGAGAATTATGTTAATAACACGAACAGGAAGAGAGTACAAATCACAATTGCTAATTTTAAAAGCGAAAATAAATGGTAAATGAGGAGAGCTGAGAGTATAGTTTAATGAATGTCCACTTGACAATATTTGTTAAGGTAACAAGGTAAACGATGATATTTATCGACATGAGGTTCGAGTGGGCAACCCTTTACGTGCTCACACCCATACGCCGCGCGCTCGACAAACACGCGCTAGTGATGCGTAACACAAACTCCGATGTCGATATTTACCCGAGCACGGTAAACACTGACACTCGATATTTGTCCAACTCGCGAGCAAATGGCGTGAGGCGCTCGGAAGTTGTTTGCGCTTGTGAGATTCACATGACCGCTACTGTAATTAACGAAAACTAACACACAACATACAAATTTCAAGTCAGTTAAATATTTTTATAGAGCACGTCAAACCAATATGACTTAGACTGGTCTTATTCATGGACAATTTAAGTCAAGTTTATTAAATTTATAAATGTACTCTGTATAATTGGGTACTTGGGTAGGTATACACATATTGGTATTTTGTTTGTCGGCTATAACAAGTAAAACTTGACTGGGGTTATAAAATAAAATAAGAGGAGAGAAAAAAGGTACGTTAAGCCATAACTTCATTTTGAATTCTGTTCAGTGTGTATCCGTATCTGCCTGCACGGCGCAGCAGGGGGCGCCATCGTTCTCACCTCGCGTCGCGAGTGGTAGCCGGTCTTTAATAAGTATCGATAAAATATGTCGATAAATATGAATATGTATAAATATTTTCGATACTACCTAATTTCGATTAACTACGCGACCAGAATATTTGATCCACTAACGCTGTTCGTGTTAGAATGTTAGAAAGGAATATCCAAATCGTAATCGATTGATATTCATCGATAATCGCTCGTTTGATAAACTGAAATTCCGTACGTGGTTGTGAACACATTCTTTCCATTTCTCTTGTAAAATTTATATTTGAATTTGGAATATTCGAATCGAAATTTATTTGTTACTGATTTCGGATCTTTTAGATTTGTTTGTTCAAGATCTATAGGTACAAATACAGTAAGACATATTTTGGATACTTAACAATTTAAAGTCTTGTTTTGATTACATCCTAATTTATATAATTTTATAGTAATAAATATCCGCTTACTAACTGATCCGATGGACATTAAATTTTTAATTAAAATTATCCATAAATCTGCCCTCGTCCCATTATGAAAGCGAGTTATCATTGATACTCGCTATTCAAGTGTAAATCGCCATAAATCGCGTCCAACGCAGCACTTAAAAAATAAAATAAAATATTTGGGAACCCAAGACAGGTTCTCGATTTCAATTTGTAAGTCGAATTGTTCGTTATTCGATTAATAGTCGAGTAAGTGTCGCCGGGACAGCACTAATTAATCTCAGGACCGTGTTTCACATTAATTAACGAACTAACACCACATCGGCCAAGCAAAAGTCATCCCAAGCTGAGTCACGATACGATCGGATTCGATATTTAAATCTGATCGTAAGCGTACGCCTCTACATAGAGCGTTATCGTTGAGACTAAGTGTGACAGTGTGAGGTCTGCTTAATTCATTCGAAATTCGAATATAAATTTTCTTTTTTTTTTCAAGTCGAAATGTCATCTCGCAACAATGACTATGGAAACGACCATAATTAATATAAAGAGTAGTTTACACGATATAATCGGCGCTGAGCAGCGCCTTCCGTGAGACACGGAATTATATTTTTTTCAACACCAATTAAATAGTGACGCCTAAATGTGACCGAAACAACATAACTGCCAACGGACATTAGTAAATACTGTGAATTGTTGCTTTAGTTTTGTGTGGACATGCCGGGGCCACGTTTTTACAAAAAAATAAAATGATATATTTAAGATTTTCTTTGCTTTTACGCATAATGCAGTTGAAATTTATATTTATATACCGTCAATTAATCATAAACTTTTTTATTTGCCCATTGTTTTCATACTCTGTCCTCCAAAGAAAAGCGTTCCTAAAGAATTTCTAAGAAAAACATAATAATCAATTTCAAATTATGAAAGAACATTTCTCAAACAAAACTTAAGTAATTTAAAACACTGACAGATAAAAAGACTGAAATCCGATTGGAATAAACAAAACGCAATCTTTGACTTTCGGATAATTGTTACCTAGCTGGTCATGTCCACGTTTTTACCGCCGTCATCAAATCGTGATTGTCGCATTCCCAAAAACTTAATTGTGTTGCCAGTGTTGATGATATGAACATAATTATATACGTAACCACATCCGAAAATGTTATTAAAACACGCTTAACTCGGCTGAGCGGAGCAATTGAGGAAATGTCTTTTGTACTTACAAAGGGACAGTTTGGATGTTGAGTTTTAGGTCTAAAAATAGCGGTTATAGGTGGAATAGCTAAAAACAAAACCAAAAAAAAACTAAATATTGCATTGAATATTGAACCTATGGACTAAAGAAATGTTGGTTGAATTATGAAATCTGCACGTAAACTTGCAGTTAATATAAAAGGTACACAAATACAAAAGGTCTACAAAAGTTGGACGAAGAGTGGTAACGTATTCAATTGCCGTCAGCTCCTGCGCCTTTAGTACAACTATGACACATGACTCTTACTCGCGTGACACATATTATGATATTACCTATCTCTTTCTGTGCAGTACTGTGAGAGAGTGACGGGTGACGCTACGTCACGCGACAAAAGACGCGAAGCATGTTGTGCTAGAGGGGGCTAGTGTGACGATCAGTATCATTCTGTTTAACTTATAAATGGTGTGACCCACAGCCCAAGCCAAACTATCTTTTATATCATGATATAAAAGATGCACTTGGCTAAAAACGTACAATTTAGCCACACAGTATCTTTAAACTTATCGCAATTCAATGTGTACACGTTACATTATCTGCAAGCTATGAAGTTATTTTAAAATCTAATAATAAAACATTTAGCCCATTAATACGAACACACCTGTCCCGTGAAGGAGCGCGGCTCGCAGTAATTATTATGCATATCTTCGGTGCCCGGGGGAACTATTGTTTTAAGGGGATTTTTATTGCTTTTGGTAACTTTGAACAATGGGATACGCGCGGGATAATTTGGGACGTCGGATGCACGAGCCCGTGCTCAGGGGACAAGGTTTTTTTGTAGAAATAATTGCGGAGGAAGCTGGATATGCTAATGTCTTTAGCAATATTTGGATACTTCAACTTATATTAAATGCTTTAGAAATATTATCTGACTTACTAAGTATGAGTATGACACTTCACCCAAAAGCTACGAGGAACAAAATGTATGTCTAGCAACTGATGATGGTAGACCACAAACTATTTGGATGATATTTTCCAGGGTTGACCAGATCGATAAATTCATTCAAAAGGGGTCGTGATCTCTATTCGAAAGCCTGCTACTTTCCATAAACCTATCGCTTCCTCGAGCTACATACCTTTTGAATTTTATGAAGTTGACATGATGACTGATATTTGGAACTGCGTTTATAATTTTTGCCCCACTTACAACGATGTTTAATTAACATTTTCAGCGCTCCTATCTTTTACAGCCGTTGATATTGCTGCGAACATTCGATTTCACACTCGATATGATCCAATATTAAAATATAATTAAACCATAAACAAAGATAAAGCCATCAAATGAAACACCGCCGCTAATCTATGGTGATTTACAATTAGTCGTAATTACTCGATCGAGTTAATTGCTACCAATTTTAATTATCAATAAAATTTTAATGTACGAGAATCTATTTATGATGCACGCTTGATAAATGTATAACACGAAGGTAAAGCGTACTTGAGGGATTGTTACTATTAAATTGGATTTTACGTTCTCAACGAAAGGGATATTTTTCAGTGAAAGCTTCACTTTTCAGCTTTTGTAAACACATTCTTCTCCTGTAAGAGTCGTGACATTAAAAATACTATTTGCCTTTCTTTCAATGATAGAGCAATAATACAAAAATGCAGTTTTGTTGAGTACTCTTTTGAATAGTTCGATGAAGTATCTTTACATTAGTTTATCTTATTCTGCAGGATCGTTCTCCTTAACATTTGCTATAAAATATCGAGAATGTATCCAGAATATTTCGAGAAAGTCATTTAAAGTTTTCTTCAACTTGAAGATCCATCACATGAAAATAAAAAGGTTGTTCATCAGATCATTCATCTTTTTCATCATTTGGTTGATATTAGATGAAGTAGCGTTGTGATTTTCCCAAAAAATTCTGGATTTTCTTTACCTCCGATTTCGCACAGTTGCAACATTGAAAGAGGTGCAGGTTAAAATAAACTTATAGCTTAAAATGTGAGAAGTTTCTTGGTTTCACGATGCTGGGTCGTTTATTAGCTATTTTCGTACCAGAACCATTCATAACAAGCTGCATAATGCTACAAACACAAAACTTAATTAAAGTGACACTCCGCATGCATAATGAAATGATTCACGCACAATCGAGGAAATAAAAATGGCCGCCAAGACGGATCCCACTGCTGCACTGTCGCTGGCTGTTTTAAATACACCTTTTTTATCTATACATACAGTTGTATTTATTTTTTTACAAAGTTTTACACATTCATAACCTATTTGGTTCATAAGCGATTTCTAAAAATATATCATATATAAAAATGTATCATGAACTTTCTTTCAGATTATGTTTTTAGAAGCGAAGACAGAAACGGTTTAAAAGCAAAAAAAGCATTCCTAAAATCGATGCACAGCTACACTTATTTTGGAGAATTACCTGATTGTACCACAGAACACTGAGAACATTATTCATCACATCACAGGTGCCGAAAATGCAATTTAATTGCAGAGAACAGGATCTTAAGTAGTACCGACTAGGGTTACTAAATATATAGAAGGGTGTATGTATAGGTTATAGGTTATCGCGGGCTAGTTTTCCGCAACTCGACGTCTTAAAATGCGCCTATTTTGCGTGAAAAGGGTGAAGCGTGTATTAACGAATGTTTTTTAAGCATGATGACAAGACTACAATGTCCAACATGATTGATGAGATATCAACTACTTAGTAAATATGTGCACATTTCACATTTTTTTTAAAACATTCTTATATGCAAATGTTCTTCATAAGCTGGTCTTACTCGCTTCAATATGCAAAAAGAAAAACCTCACTCGGTTACGGACTCGTAAAGTGTAAAAACTTGATGTTGGTGTTTATTAAATTACTTAAGAGCCAAGTTTGCATAAACTAGGAACGTGAAATTGTTAATAATAATATTTAAAGGCTACTTCTGAATATAAAAAAATGTTTTTTTTTTGTTTGGTTTTGTTTTCCGCACATTATCTCGCAAATGATTGCAAACGATCCTTATACACTTTTAGACATCCCATTACAACTCAATTATGCATGAAAGGCTAAAACAATTTTCTATGCTACAGACCACGATTTCTAGAAAAATCTTAATAGTGCGATAGAGGATCGCCTTAACTAGTGAACGTTATCATTCGGAAAATTTACAGATAAAGTGACAGGCGTGTTTTTGTTTTAAATTTACCAAGGCATAACGTTTGAGTAACTGCCCGATCTTCGAATTAAAATGTAACGTAACCCTCTCATGATTTTTGAATCGCAACACAGCAATGACCGTTTATCGATTAAGTGTCGTATCGATTATTTAATAGCAAACATTGGTGATAACGTTTTGGGCATCCACTATCGCTAATTATTGTCAGATAACCGGTTTATTGCTGCACTGGAGTGCCCGACAATATACTTAGATACATACAATATGGGTTGGATTACAAGATACGGTTCTTATCATGTAATTCTAGTTCTTCATTTGTATCTTTATCTAGGCCATGAGTGTCTAGACCTAGAATCTTCGATGTTGACTCATTTACGTTTAACCCCAAAATTGAATCTTTACTCATCACAAAACAACAACAATGTGTCCATGGTTCAAAAATCAAATCTTAAAACCAAATCGTCCGTAACATTTGGTAGTTCAAAAATGTGAAAGTGTGGGTCCTTGAAGCTAAAATGTACGAACTTAACACCTGAAATCTAATTAAGAAATATCTATAAAGCTCGATTTGTGCAAATATTCAAAGGAAAAAAGCCTTATTCGGTGACAGCACAATCGATTTCCGATTCTGTAAAAAGGTAATTCGTTGGAGGCGTCAAAAACCGCGCGCAATGTCAACGCCAAACGCCGCGAGGCATCCGTCTTGGCAGTGAGGCGTTTTTGTGAATCGTGGCTTTTTGTTTATAAGCTGTGATGCTCTGATGCTGGTTCCATTTTCAAATATTATTTCGAAATTTGTATAGGGTCAGTAATAAACGTATATTTTTCGAATAAATTTGAATATATTATGAGTTTTTTTTGTGTATCGATAGCTTTTTGTTTATAATCGGTGCGACTTTTTTTAAATTATTTTTAACTTGATTCAGTCAGTAAGAGATGTAAGTTAATTCTTCGAATAATGGTTGAGTGCGAAGTCAAAGCGCTCGTTGAGCTATTTTTATTTTATCGACCAACAATCCATTTATGCATGAGCATTTTTACGGAACTAACATAATGTGGGAGTTATCGCGAAAAAATAAAAAAATAGAATTCTAGTAACAAATGAATCGTAATTTTCGAAATTATTGTAAAGTTGCTCAATACCTATACCTATTTAGTGCAACGCGATCACATTGAGTCAAAACGTTGACGGTCCAGGACAAACTCCAAATATGAAACTCAGAACTTTGATGTTGTCGTCTCTCTCGGAACAATCTTATATGTTTGAGAAGTGAATGGGATGGAATGATTGTTTGGACTTGAGTGTTTCAGAGCAGACCCCAGAAGGTTCGACGGCTGGCCTTGGCGGAACCAGTTTCCGTCCGAAACTCCGGCAATTATTCAATAAAACAAAAGCATCGCGCCATTTTACTTTTACCAGAGAAATGCGATGCAAATCCATTATGCTTATAAAAGTCATATTTTCTCTGTGCTTTTTTCTCTTATAGATAGGATCTTTCAGTTCCTTAAGTCGAATAGACTTTAATTTTGTAATATTTTCTTCGGTTTCCGTGACTGTTATACATTTAAATAAAACTATTTAAAAACGGATTATATAGCGTACCTACCTATAATAATTATTTGAACCTCCTGACATCATTAATTATTTTATTTTATTTTGTAAGTTTTAGGCAGACAGTTTATACCAATAGTTGTACATAGATAGTGGTTTGTTTTAAATATCGAAATTCATACTTACTTAGTGAAGCCGTTTGTCAACTTGAGTGATAAAATCAAGCATATCAAGTATCGAAAAGAAGCAGAGATAAAAATCAACAATACGACAAAAGACATCCTGAAACCGTGTCGGTCTAAAAATTAACAAGGTGTCTGTAACTAGATGCTACGGCATGTAGGTAACAAATGGGACCCGTTAGATCTACTATAGAGGCTAAACACAACCCAAAGGCTGACCCATTCTCTACGCACGTGCAGACCAAATGGGCCCTATTATAGAAAGACGGCACGAGCCTCTGAAAAATGTACCACGAAATCTGATATGGCACATAATCTATTATTAAGAATACCGCTCTCCCGAAGGTATTGTGCGTCCTAGAGGCGAACGAAATATTTCAAATGCAAATCGTGCTAACGCGATGAATGTAATAGTTTGTCGTGTCGCGCGCACGCGCGCGCGCCGGAAACAAATTATCATACCCATATAAGCACGTACGGAATCGACGAAAAACTTATTGATGTCGCTTGCTCAAGATAAATTACGCTAACGAGAAAAATTGAAATAGAAAGTGCTTCCAAACACAACCGAAACAAATGGTATATTTTTCTTATAGTTAACTTAATTAGCGATTCTTTGTCGCCAGTCAGGTGTGACCGTTACGGAATTCCATTTTTCACTATTCAATTTCTATTATTAATAAAGGAAATAAAGAAAAACGTAATTGCGTTTCCCAATCCGGACTATTTGCTGCAACAACCGGTGTTGAACGCTCGAAATTTAAATTCGGAAGTCGATTTTGACGACGACATGTTTTGTTGACAATCGGTTGAGCGCCGGAAATTTATAGAACACCTCGAGATTGAATTTGAAAAAGTTAACGGATGTGGAACTGTTTGTTAGGTAAACGGTTGACGCGATGAATGAGGGATACCTACGCGACAAATAGTAACGGTTCTTACGGGTGCGATTGTCCTCAATTGGAATTTAAATGTGGTTCTAAATTCAAAATTTTGAATAAAAACGGAGAGTTTTTTTTTTATCAAGCCTGCAGATGATTTAGATAAAGTTCATTGGAATTATATTTAGGTATGTTATTATGTTTCAGGCGGTATCGGTCGGGTCGAATATAAAGCGGCATCGGCATTGTGATTGTGCGCCGTAATGCGATGTATCTAGGCGAGATGCCAACAGCCTCAGGTCGGTGACTTTACACGAAGATTATGCCAATTCTGATAAATCTATCAATTCGTACGTGCACTAACAACAGGACAGCTGAGGTTGGGGCTGAATTATTAAATCGTTCGAACCTTACATAAATAAAATACAGATACAGTTACTATTTATTGATTATATTCTGACATAAATTTGACGAAAAAAAGCATTAGAATAAAATTTAAACTTGAGAACAATTAAAAGATACCATATTTTAAATAAAATAGAAACATATACCTAAGTTGATGGTTCTAAGAACAACATTTCACAAAGCTATAACTGCAGCTCGATAACACTAGCTGCTAGCTTGACGCATAAAAAAATCTACATCACCTGTCATAAACGGAATCATATTTTATTTTGAAGCACATTTAAAATATACCTATTAGCAAATACTTACATAAACTGACGTTTGAACAAAGCAGAATTTCCACCCACACGCTATCAAAGTTCCAATTTTAAATTTAAATTAAGCAAATACATACATATCTAACTGTTATCTCCCTATCTCTTGTCCATCTCAACGAGCCGTCACGATGGGCTTATCTGTGCTTGACGAGTTTCCCAGGCCTTTCGGCGTTAGTTCCACTACCGCCCGATAGATGCCGGCAGAGGTGGCGCTACTCGCCAATTGTAACGGTTGTAGGAATGTGACTCAACGATACTTTTAACGTTCTTCTTGCATTCAAGGATTGAGTTTATTTTTTTATTGGTTATTGTGAATTGTTTTTCAATTCCAACAAGTTATATATAATCAGAATGAGTGTGATTATAAACATTATGTTGTAGGTAAAAGAGAACGATGTTGTGAGTCATGGCAAAAGGCTTGCATTTACGTAATTCTCAAATAGAAATACCTACTAGGATAAATATTAAGATCGTCGAAATTTATAAGTTAATGACAAATAGTACCTAACCTAGTATTGCCGTTACGAGCTATTAATTTACACAAGTGACCGCCATAATTATATTCGTGCAATTAAATAATCTAAGCAAAATTATTGTAATTTTCCTCACGGTTCAAATACCGGATAGAATATCATAATTATTGATGGCACAGTTATGATTTGTTATAACTGTGTCACCCTTTGTAACAATACGAAGTTATAGTTTTACGGTATGTTTTACCACGGGTTTTATTGTTGGCAGAACCAAATTATTGCATTGTCATTTGATTGTATACATGCGTTATTTTCGAGACTATACAACTTTAAAAATGATATAAAAATCGACATTATTATATAAACAAATCGAGAATAGTAAGCTAATATTTACATAATAAAAAATGCAATTAAATGACTATTGGTTTCGATATTTTATCTTGGTTATCACTATTACAGGTTATGCTCCGTCTTTACATTTTTATGTGGTTGTTTTTTATGAAGACTTGATCACAAAGGCAACACCTTGAAATAGATTTTATAGCGTATTTCTTGCAGTGTGACATTAAAATCATCTTTTTGAGTGTAATTAATGATCGAAAAAAATACGTTTTTATTGCTTGTCCAAGATATTGAAAAATTAAACTTTTATTCCATGTAAACTATTTAAAATCAGCAAGCAGGCGTCTAATCATAAACAAAAATATTGCGCGCTCACTTTTAATTCTAATTTTAAATGTAAAATAAGTAACCACTTAATAAAACAACACCCTACCTATTGAACATAAAGTCAGTTAACGTAAGCGATTTTTTGTTCAGAACGCACAGTGTGTTTGCCTGTAATTGGGTGAATACTCTGATATGTTTCGTACTTGCATTTGTTTTTTATGTATGTTATATAGTATTGTACCTGTTTGCAAACCTAATAAATAAATAAATAAATAAATAAAATTATTAATGATTCCGCTTCAAGTCCCACCTAAACCGTGTTTTCACGTGTCGCAAATTCAAAATAGGCATCCATTTTGAATAGTTGGTAATAGTTATGCAAACTCATTACCATACCAACAGAGGCATTGTTCCTACGCAGTCTAATCAATTACCCACTGGTAATAAATTAAATACTTTTTCCCTTAGCGATAACGATCTTTGGTATTTGATTAATGAATCAATCTGTGAATATCGATCTTCGGGAGATTGCCGGGCGCGGGAAAAATAATATGGCCGCCCCGTAGCGAGAGAATGCGACGCGTTTTGTTTCAGCGGCGGTTTTCATTAAAAAGCATTCGAAATTAGAATTACCAGGGTCAGTTTAATTTTTTTAATAACACATGTACTGAGGAAATCTGTTTTGTTTGAGCGGAGATTTTCATAAAAAAATAATCTTTTTTTTTATTAAGTATTTAAGATTTAATTTAGCGACTTTATTTTTTTAATTACATTCGAATTTTTTATTAGTTCGTTTTAAATAATATGTAATTATATTCACTAGCGCTTTACTTACACATTGCTTAACTTAAAAAATTAAAAATTTAGGAGTTAATTTGAATAAGTTACCTACCTTCCGGGTGAAACAATTTAAAATCAATAGCGGAAGTAATAAAAGAGGGCTGGAACTTCCCTTCGAAGGCTTCAAGGTTTGGATGTAGAGACAACTTTAAAACAATAAAATTGTTTATAACCGTGCTGCTATGTTTTAATTCACATACCTATAATAGGTATTTGAGAAGTATCATGCTTTCTTTATCATCAGAAACACTTACTTACCGTAAATTAAGTTTTCCTTATTCGATCTAAACAAACTATAGGTTTATGAAATTCAGCGTTGATGTAAACTAATTTAAAAACCAACGCGGGTCAAATGTGTAATTTCATAATTTGAAAAAATACCTATTAATATTATTCGATTTTGTTTAAAAATAACAAGTGTAAATAAAGGATAAACCATTGTTATCATTGTTGTTGGGATACTATGTATGATTAATCCCAAGATATCACTTGAGAAAGAATGCCACCGGAAATTTATTTTTCAGGTGTAATTTACCTAAATAACAACTTTAGTAGGTAGTATGTTTAGTAGGTAGTAGTATCGAATCAATCGTCTTTTTAACTTTTTCATATATGGAATAAGATATATTGTTTACACAGTTATCGATGTTTACTGTAAATAATGAAGATTAACTAGGTAAAGGGAGAGATCTGCTAAGCGTACCTCATAAGAGATAGGTAAATTTTAACTCACTTTGTAGGTAACCTATTTATTGGATATTTTAATTATTGTTATGTTTTTTAACATTTTTTTAATATTTTTAAGAATCATGCAAGTCTTAATGAGAATAAAGCAATAATAATCTAATGATTAAGTACCTAAATGTTTAAATAACGATCGGAAATAATAACGACCCATTACCTAAATATTGTATTCCCGAAAAAAAATAAAAAAATCGAGGCAGCACTTATGAGTGAATAGATACTTAATGTTATGTACCTACATATAATTATTTTTGTTAGTACGTATTTTATAAATTACAATTCTAGTATTTTTTTATCCGATTTTCGATTCCGATTTCATTATTTTCAAAATAGGTACCAGTTAAAAATAATATTGGCTAATTAAAATTATCACATTTATGACTTCTTTTTGGTTTGATATTACTTACATGGCCGTCGTATTTTTATTGTTGTTTTCATGTATCCAATAATTTCTAATTAGACTTCTCGCACAAAGGAATATCAAGTAATGAATGTTTACAATCTAACCGGAATCGACTGCAAGCGAATAATCAAAAAACTCATTAATGCTGTTTAATAAGCTTTCGATCATAAAACACTGGCTTAATTAACATAGGAACCCAACAGCTACGGTCTAATGAGATACCTATATCGAGAAGAAAATTAAGTCCCTCCGAGCAAGCCTTTTACGACGTTTGCTAATTTACACTTAAGATTTTAATTGCTCGTTTGACTTCCACGTTTCTCCAATCGGCGACTGTTATCGCCTACTAATAGTTGGTTAATAGTTTCCTAGTTTTCCAGCGAGATTCTCACAAGAAAATTAATATTTGTAATTACAACCTTTTAGCATCGCCCGCTGAACGGCTATGCACGTCGCTGCATCGCATGCACTCACAATATCACTTGTCCAGTATCCAGAGCGTACGAACAACACAAGGAACAGTCAAAACACTAGGAACTAGCGCACCGTAAACACTTGGGAACTTAACAAAAAAGTGTGTGGTTGAGTTCGCTGTTGACGCGCGACGCTTCGCTGGCAACGGTCGCCGGCACACTACGCGGTCGCGCCGCGATCGCCCCCCGCGCTGCGCCCGCGCCCCGCGAGGGGCGGGGCCGCCGAGCGAGTCGAGGCGAGGCGAGCCTTAATTACGCTACGGAGCAAGCGAGATAGAAATATCGAGTGGGCGCGAGCTATTAGCACGGAGAGCAGGACGACTCGTCTTAAGTATTTTGTATAAGTAATGAGGGGTGCGGGGCATCTCCCGCCAATCTTTAATGTTGATTGCCGCCTCTGAGGCCCCTCATTAACGCCTGGCCACGCCTCGATTTAATTACGAGCGATTAATTGTTTTTGTGCGGTTTGTTCTTCGATTGTTCTCGAGGTGATGGCTCGTCTTAATTGGCAGGTAGGTAATTACGCGGCGTCTGAATACTTAAAATGTTGACAATTTATTCCATTTGTGTTGTATGTTAATGTTGAATTAATGATAGAGCTCGTTAAGAAAAAAATGCTTATTATATTTTGATAAAGACGCACAGTAATTAACTGGGCTTGGGACTAAAAAATAATTAACAGGTACCTAGGTAATGATGACTATATTAACCTATCAAGCATGTAGATACTAATTTGAGACTTAAACAAACAAGCTTAATTGACAGGCTTGAATTACCTAAGTATGTATTAAGTTCTTCAGACATGCGACCTAAATAGGATACGAGTTTCTTATAGTTTTGTAACTTAGGTACGTACCTAGGTACCTAGGTACTTAGTTATAAATTATAAAAACTGAGCTAAGAAAGCAACCAACGAAACGAAAAAAATATACCTACTTTTCTTGATAATTGCATTGTACCCATACCTATCATTTATTAAGTCAAGTTTCATAGTTAAAACAGGAATTGAAGAAATAATAGATATAATATAAATAATAAACAACTCTCTTATTAAGTATTCCTCCCTCATTGTTATGTTTAGGTAAACGTATAAGGAATCTCGATACCTATATCCAACACTTAACGAACAACATTGAAAAACATAAAATTCTCACAAAGATAAAACTCGTATGAATGCATCACAGTCTATTTAGGTATGTTTTGGGTATGTATCTTTACCTAGGTATTTTTTATTGCTAAAATATAATAAAACATCAGTAAGTAAATATAAATTAATTCCTAGATTACAATACAAATTCACTTTATTGTACACCTCAAATACCTACCTCAAATACAAAAAATGAGACACAAGAGTAAAAAAATAAACAGAGGTAAAACGGTAAAAAAATAAACAGAGATAAAACGGTAAAAAAATAAACAGAGGTAAAACGGTAAAAATGCGGTCTTATCGGTAAGTAAATTAAATACTAGGTTATATCAAAATTTGTTAGAGTTCTTGTTGTGAATGATGTGCAATAAATCTACCTAGTTAGACAAAATTCTTATTTCTTGTTTGTTATTTGATCCGCTATCCCTAGAAATTAATCTAACATCCGCTCAGGCGTTGTGATCAGTCTCGACCGTAAGTACCTATACGAACAGATAAGAAAATATATTATACGTATATTGCAAGTATTATAATCATGTGTTGTTGCTATGGACCTATGTATAATTTGGTTGCACCGCCTAATAAAAAAATTCTGTTTCGCCCTAAGGTTGACTGGTAGAGAATGCCTCGTGACAGCAAGTCCGCCTTTTGTACGATAAGTTTTATTTCGGGCAATAAAGATTAATAAATAAACCAACGAAAAGGCCAATGTTTGTCGACTAAGATCTAGCAACTTCTTCACAACGTGGAAATGCCAGTAGGTAGGTATCTTTGGTATAACGCCGCGAGGAAGAAATTCTTACTTTACTTAATTTTAGTTTTTATATACACTTACTTAATAATTTATTGTGTTTACATACATACATACATACATACAATACATACATACATACATTAACTATCGTTAATTTTAATTTTATATACTTAGGTAGGTAATGTCAACGAGCCATCGTGACATTTTAGTGTTTATTTTTAGTTACGTTAAGTTGGTAACTTTAAATCGCAGGTATCGCAGAAATTCGTACGTGCTGTGAAAAGACTCAAAAAAATATATATAACTAATTAAAGTGACTTAGTAGGTACCCATCTTTTACACTTTTACAATACCGGGGGTGATATTTCTACTATTTAAACTGCGTTAAGTGTCCGTAACACATTAAGTGCAAAAGTTGTTATTTACATACAATAAAGGATAAGTGAAATCACTAAATTGGATTATGTACTGGTAATATTTCTGACAGACGTCAAAGTAAGGCCAAAGTAAGTATCTATAAGGAGGCGGTAATTACCAAAAAATAATATATAAAAAACAGAGTGGTTAAAGTCCCACTGGACTGCAGTGGATCGAATAAAATTTTAGCTTCTTATTTTTTTTGTTTCTAAAATTCCTACTAACATTCGGTATTTAAACCTAATTTAATTAGGTACTAACAAAAAATATGGATCGTTGTTATCTGAAATTAAATTACTATTATTATTATATACAAAATAAGAAAGGTGGTATAAGTATATCACCACAAAAATAGGATCAACATCGATTTCTGTTCAATAAGCCTATAGGTACCTATTTTTATTAAAGCAGTAACGTCTGCTAACGTAAACTGTTTACAAATGAAGCGAAAATTGAAAAATTTAATGATTCGGACAGGATTCGAACCTTCGTTTCCAACGGCTTTCCGGGCCAACACGGGCGTCCTCCCAATTGGACCACCGAATCAGATGTCAGAGCCATTGAATTTTTCAACCAGTTGCTTCGACATGCCTTAGGCATCATTAAATTTTTCAATTTTCGCTTCATTTGTAAACATTAAGGCGTATGCCATCGAACCAACAAAACGACAGGTCAGATTATGTAATTTTTGACACAGGAATAGCTGCCATGGAAGGATGTTTATAAGGAGGGCGTTACAACTTTGTTGGTGTTCACGAAGTTGTTATTCTACTTCTAGTGAGGTGATGAAATCATAATACCTTACTTATTAACCTCAACTTCAAGTCAATACGGTCATTGGAAAGCGACTTGCAAAATTTTAAGTCAATAAACATAAGTAGTAAAATTAAAGAAAACAAATCACTCAGTACCAGTCAGTATTTTGCCACGGCCAGCAATGACGCTGATTTTCAGAGGAAAGCCCTGTATCTAGGCAATGGAAAACCGGTAATAATTTAATGGAAATTAACAGTAATTTCCATACAATTAAATTACTGGTTCGCTTTCTCTACCTGTACATACTTATCTACCTAAAGTAGCGGCTCTGATATAAACCTATAATGAAATTAAATACATAAAACATCCACACCCTGGAACGAGAGCTCTTAGTTTCCTAGAAACCTATTTAATCAAATATTTAATTTCGCCGAAAAATCATTTCCCAGAATATTCCGCTGTAGTCATACAGTTTTCATCCTATTTATTGATAATAACATTCTCAATTAGTTTACGGTTGTAGAGAGAAATGCTTTCTACGAAATGATTTAATGTCGAAATGATACATTCGACGAAAAATAATTCTAAGAGTCAATACAGACCCCCAGGAACCAATATTTAAGTTCATCACATAGGTACCTAAATATTTGCCCCTTTCGGGTTTCGGCTCTGTATAGCTGCACTACCTACTTGCCACTGCGTCGTCAAACCTATTATAGCCTAGCAAGTGTCCGACCCAGTAATAGCTAATAACAGCTTTCATTATGGCAACATTGTACATAAGTACGTCATTTATTTGCGTCAGTAGCGATTTGTCAAGGATTTGTCATTAAACACATTCAAAACATTGTTTACCGGAATGCTGCTTAATGCTGCTTAATCCTTCTTTCTTCTTGCAAAATAATTGCTGATTTATATTGAAAAGAACTTGACTGTGGATAGTTTTGGCTTTATTATGCAAAAAATACTAAATGTTTCCTCTTTGTTTACCTACATCAGTGTCATCCACTGAGTTTCAACGTCAGGTACCAAAACTTTGTCGTTTCGGATAAAATAAATGATTAGCACTAAAAATCCGCAATATGGCGTAGGCTGAACACGCGTAAGTGTAGATAGGTGACAACACAAACGATATATCATATAAAAATAATAAGAGAAACTAAATTATTAAACAAAAAAAATTTTTTTTTTTTTATCTAGCCTGTTTTTGTGTGTCCCACTGCTGGGCAACGGCCTCCCCTCTTTCTCTCCAGTCGTCTCGCTGAAGAGCAAGTTGCTCCCAAACGTTCTCAAATGCGTACAGGTCATCACAAAAAATAAAGCTCATAAATCCTTTTTCCTCGGAAAACTGTTTATAAAAATAATAATAGTGTTTTTCACAGATATTTCTTGGAATGGTTACGAAAATCCATTGATAGCTGACAAAACTAGTCTGTTCAAGATGGATTCAATGCTCTACATTGAATGAAATCTGTGACAATGGAATCGACTTATACCATTGTACAATACAAAAATCAACCCAGCGAAGGTTGAAATTAAGTTCCAATCTCTAAACAATCTAAAACGGAGATATGACATTTGAGGTCCAAGAGTACACAGATATTCGAACGATCAAATTTCGAACACAATCTTAACGGTTTGTTTGAATGGCGAATTGATATCAAATAAAAGTTAAAACTAGTATTTTTATATAAATACTAAATTATAAATAAATACGTTTTGTAAATGAATACGATGTTTATTTTTATTTAATAGATTAACGGCTCCAACTTAATTGAAATACTATACTTGATGCTTACTAATTTATTAATAAGTTTTATTATAAATTATTAATGACAAGTTTATTTTAATTATATAGCATGTCGACTTTCGACTTCATTGTAAATTTTGAATTTATAAATAGAAGTTAAATAGCTAATTAATTATGAAATACCTACATGTATACCTACATACATATCCACCTACAAGATAGACAGAAACAAAATTATATTACATGCGTTATCTACCCCTTGAATACAAATAAAAAAATCTGCGCAGATCCGGACTAGGGTATACAATTTGGCGACTTTAATAATCGAATTATGTTTAAAAAGACTTATTACCTCCTCCAAACCATAATATTGTTCTCGTCTTGTTGACCACTTCCTTCGAATGGGCAGCACAAAAACGCTATCTTTATAGGCAAGTGCGAACTGGCGGATAACCGGGGACTTCGTATTGTGGTGGGCCACCCACGATGTCAATACGGAATTATTTAATGCAAGCTAAACACTACTTGCGTTGACCGAGGTAATAGGGTGAATTCATATATGATAGTGGGGACACTTCGGTCAACGGGACATCGCGTCCTTGCCTTCCATAGAAAGCCCAGCTAGATAATTTTTACAAACTGACAGGAGAAGAGACCAGTTGCTTCAGTTAAGTACTCATCCGCTGTTCCGCGCCAGCGCGCGACAGCAACCCACACGTGGTGCCGCAGTTTATGCTGCGGCTAGCCTACCACAACACAGCGACTTAAGATAACAGCCCTATAATCTATACAGCAACAAAAAAACAGTCAACTGTAGTGTAGAGCCGGGGTAAGGTTCTACAGTAATATAGCTCTAGGCTTAAACAGATTTGCGAGTATGTAATTTTATCTTAAATGGAACTTATTGTTTATGAAATTCTAAAGATATGCGAAACATATTTTATGGTTAATTGAACTTACCTTAAGTGAACTTCAACCAAAATTATACGAGATGTTGCATCCGAAGAGATTTAACATACATTGTAGTCCGTCTTCCTATGTACTGCATTGCCACACTGTTCAAAGATTTAAAAAAAAAAATCACCTCCGACGTATAGTCTGTACTATCTGTCAGCTGTCATCTCATTCGTTTTAGAGCTAGAACCGTTTTACAATGATACAGGGTGTAAACTGCCAGTTACTTGGGTAGGGGGGGTGTTAAATCTCTTCGGATGCAACATCTCGTATAATTTTGGTTGAAGTTCACTTAAGGTAAGTTCAATTAACCATAAATTATACTTTAATGTTGCATCCTCGAGATTTAACATACATTGTAGATGTTCAGCGCACATTGTGAAACGGTTATTTTAGTGTACACTTCTCCGGAACTGTAATAAAATAAGTGTTTTAAACAAAAAGATTTTTAATTCGTTTACATTTATTATCATAGGCACTTTAAGTCTTAATCAATTAATTTGTACTTAAGGCAATTTTAAAGTCTTTATTATCAAGACTAATTATACAACATAATGTACTATATATATATATATATATAGTACTTAACCCTTAAGAAGCAAATACCGCTTCCGCAAAGCTTATATTTTCTTCGGCAGTTACAAGAGGTTGGTTATAAAATTTTGCAAAACAAATCGAGTTTCCGGTCCATCCGGCTGTCTTTTTTATGATTTCGATTGAGACCCCTGCTCTGTTTGCCGCCGACGTGGACGCATGCCGAATACTGTAAGCCGAAAAGATACTGATGTCCACGCCGCTATCATTCAGAGTATCTTTTATCCACCGACTTATGGATTGGGGATTAGAGTTGTGAATCGGTTTTTTATACGTCTGGATTAATTTGTCGTTGTTTTCAGTGGTTCTAAACGGCTTAACTTTTTCCATGTACGAAATCAAAGTCGATGCAGGGCATATGGATTGTTTATCTATGAAAAAGGGAATAATTAACCGAGGATTCTGCCGATGAGGTGCTGATGTTTTAATGATCTCGTTAATTACAATTATTATACAAGAGTCAGTAACTTTAACATCTTTGATGTTTATTAAGGATAACGTTTGCATTCGCTGTCCCGTGGATAACGCAAGTAACGTAACTAGTTTTTTAGAAATATCCTTAAGAGAGAGCTCTTCGTTAGGATATAATTTGGAAAGATGATCCAATACCAAGTTAGGATTCCAAGTTGAATTATATTTAGGAAAATTGGGTTTGATTTTAAATACACCCTTGAAAAATCTAGAGACATAATCATTTTCCGTCTGGCCCTTAGTTAAAATCAGCTTTAAAGCAGAACGGAATGAATTTAATGTCCCAAAACTTGCACCCTTATGAAACTCATCAGTTAGAAATTTAAGAACCATTTTAACTGAACTGTTAAGATAATCTTCATTGTTTGCAATACAAAAGGTATACCAACGTTTAAGTGCAACGTTATATTGATTAATCGTGTTATTAGAAAGAGACTTAATCATAATTTCTATAGTTTCAATTGGAATATCACGTTTTAGGTATGATTCCCTGACAATATCGCGCAGGCCAGGGTAAGTTTTCTCCACATAGGGTGAGGTTCTCTGGAAGGAGACAATAAATTCATTATATTAGGTTCAAAGAAAATTATTTCAGAGCTAACCAGCCTTCTAAACAATGGATACCAAGGTTGACTGGGCCAGTGAGGGACAAGAATTATTCCAGATGCCTTATCGTTTACTATCTTCCTTAAGCATTTTAGTAGAAGGGCAAACGGCGGAAAGGCATAAAAGAAGTAAGAATTCCAAGGGACTGTGAAGGCATCTATGTCATAAGCGTCTGGGTCGCGCTGCCAAGACAAGTATTTACTACATTTTTTGTTTAGACGCGAGGCAAACAAATCTATATCAGGTTGATTAAATTTATTGGTGATAACCCTGAACAAGTACGGATTAAGTTCCCACTCCGTATCAATATTAGTATACCGAGAGGCCTGGTCAGCATCGATATTTTCTCTTGATCTGATATATGATGCAAATATGTATATATGCCTTTCTTCACACCACTGCCATATTTCTCGCGTAATATAATTTAAATGCGGGAATTGTATGCCCCCCATTTTATTTATATAGGCGATGGCAGTGGTATTGTCTATTCTAAGAAGCACATCCACATTGCGATTATTTTTACAAAACGCTTTTAAACCGAGGAAAGCAGCTAACAACTCAAGGAAATTTATATGATGTGTTTGTTCTTCTGCAGACCAATGGCCCCTAGTGACTTCACCATCACAGGCTGCGCCCCAGCCAGTGAGTGAAGCGTCAGTGTATATTTCCTTGTAGAAGTGGCCATCATGGAACTTATTCACATTCTTATCAGATATCTGATTCCACCATGAAAAATCGTCTTGCAAAATTGGAGCAAGTATCATTTTTGCATCATAATTGTTATTAGATTTTAAAAGAGCCAGATATTTCTCGCGTTCTAATTGTTTAGTATATACCCAGCCATAAGCAATGGCTGGACATGCTGCTGATAACGTGCCGATAAGCTTTGCAAAGTCTCGAATGGGAATTGTATATTTATAGCGAATTTTGGAAATCAATTTGGTAATTTTTTCTACTTTGTCTGATGGTAGTTGTAAACACATTGATTGTGAATTTATAACAAATCCTAAGAATTTGCAAACTTGATTCGGCTCAGGACAACTTTTCTCATAATTAATAACAAGGCCTAATTTTTCAAATGTTTGTATAACTGATATAACTGTCTTGGAACAAGCGTCATATGTATCCCCGATGCAAATGACATCATCCAAATACGACACTACTGTGTGATTATTGTTTCTTAGGTGGGACATGACTGGTTTTAACAGTTTTGTGAATACAAGAGGTGCTAAACTATGACCATATGGTAAACAAGTAAACTCATAAAGAATTTCATTATAACGGAATCTTAAATATTTTCTGTATGATTCATGAACTGGGACTAAAAAATAGGACTCCTTCAAATCAATAGTTGCCATAAATGAATTATGTAGAACTAGCTTGGATACTGTACGTATATCATCCATTTTAAAATGTTGAATTGGTAAGAATTTATTGAGAGATTTTAAATTCAATATAAATCTGTAACCACCAGTGCTTTTAGGGGTCAAAAAAACTGGAGAAATAAATTGGTGTTCTAATTCTTCACATTCAGATATCGCTCCCAAGTGAATAAGTTTCAAAATGGCCATCTCCATATCTTTATGTGGAGAAGGCGGATTCTTAGGTTCTATGTTTTGGTGAACCTTGTCAATGAATGGAATTTTGTATCCCTTAACATATTCCAAAACGACAGGATCATCGGTTATAGACATCCAATTGTCGATAAAATGTGTAATTCTACCAGAATGAGGTACCTTTAACGTCGATTTTTCTTGTCGTAAACTCTGCTGCTCCCCTGGTGCCGGCCACGGTGAGTTGTTGCACTGTGGGTCCTCCTCGTAGTCGACGTTGGTGGCTGAGGCTGATGCCGAGTAGTCGCTTGTGTGGTGCTCGGGTTGTTTAATTTTCGAGGAGGACCTCGCGCATTTCCCTGCTGGAATCCAGTTCGACGGTTCTCAGTGGTGTTAGATAAAATTGGTTTCTTTATTTGTTGACTGGATTTCTGTATATCTTTTGAAGTTTTGATATTCTCTCCAAGTTTTGTGCCGAATAAAAAGTCATCCCTTTTTACTCCTTTTATTATATTCCAGAAGTTTTTGTCCAAAAGGGGGACAATAAGCTTTCGCCTATTGAATGTCTCTTCATGGTGTAGATCCAGTAATATCTGGCTAACCTCAGATATTCTTTTTAAGATTTCCATCTTATCTACAGATTGAGCTTGTATTATGTCTTTGGTTAAATTAACTAATCCTGCAATACCAGTACCTAGTTGATTTTGAGCTGTTTCTAGATGTTTATCCCGATTTTTAGCCGAATCGGACAATACTGAAGCAACTTCGGGGTTAAGTTTGGGCGCTCGAGCTAGAGTAAAATTTTCTGGAATGAGCATCTTTCCTTTCAAGTTTTCCTTTTGTTCTTTGGCCAGACCGTCAAGCAGGATCTTTCCCCAACGTTCAGCGACTCCCTCAGGTATTTTTGCACCCAGCTCAGGATCCAACTTTTTTGCCTCACCGAGTATTTCTAGGATTTCAATTGGTATGTCGGCTTCAGTCTCTATGCTTTTACCTGGATCAGACATCGGTTGTTCTTGCGTCGATGGCGGAGGCTGTGTGATATTGTTTTCTGGCATAGCAGTAACAACTGACTTAATTTCTTGGTCTTGAATAACCTCCTCAAGATCAGGCGAAAAAACATCGCGATCACTGTACACATCTTCGTCGTGACTTCCATGATATGTCTCGTCCTGGTACGATGCACTAGGAGACCTCGAAGAGGTTTCTGGAGAGAGAAAAACAAATTATTATTACTTTCTGGACAGTATCACGTACTATCTCGCTAAGAAAGTAAACATCGTATTTCTGGGTAACATCGCGTGTTACCTCTCTAAGAAATACACATTTTGCTATCAGGGTAACATCTCGTGTTATCTCATTAAGATAGCATAGCATTTAAGCTAAAAAACACAGCCAGGATAAGTACTTACGTTTTTCGCGCTCATCTTTTAATTTATCTTCATATCGTCTTATTCTCCGCATTAAATATTCTTCTTCAGTCTCTCGTTTTCGTTTTCCCATATTTGTATAACACGAAACGAGAAAGAACACAGCTAAAACCTATATTTACGGATATAAATAAGAAAAAAAGTCGTTAGCAATGCTGCACACGAAATACGAATGAGATGACAGCTGACAGATAGTACAGACTATACGTCGGAGGTGATTTTTTTTTTTAAATCTTTGAACAGTGTGGCAATGCAGTACATAGGAAGACGGACTACAATGTATGTTAAATCTCGAGGATGCAACATTAAAGTATAATAGCTGTTTGTTTCGGTGTTTTTAATGGTGCTTGTTTAGATACTTTAGATCCAACAGAATCCATTCAAAGTTGTTTAGATCCGACAGATTTACGAAAGAAATGAGCTGTTTGATGTGATGACAGTACTAATTTGAGCCTCAATTCGACATTTGACACTGACATCTACGCGACATTACTGCATTGAGTATGCTCTTTTTACATGAAAATAAGGTTATCTTTCCAAGATTCGAATCCGGAGCGTATTGTTTATAGGGAGAGCAATCAACTTGGCTAAATGTGTCACTCATTCCTTAGAACAACTCCCGTATACCTACCTACCAGAGAGGATAATAACACAGTAGGTACCTAAGTGTCTCCGTACCTCAGAAGTATAATATCTACTGTAAAACCATTGATACAAAGATCAAAGCTTAAAGAAATTGAAATGAGTTAACTGGTGAAAGAGACCGGGAATCCAACCCGGTACCTCTGGATTGCCGGTCTAGCGCGTTAACCTTTCCACCACCCTAACTCCCAAGCAACCTTTCGAATTTTTCCTTGTTTTGTGTGTCGATCTTTGCATTGTTTATTTGAAAGGCTTTACACCTTAGCAACCTCTATGTTAATATGTTAATATTCACATCTTACCGCACTACTTTACAGCAATGAACGAGCAAGCGAGAGAGGGCGCTGTTATTTTTATAAATTTATAGAATACTGTAAGTTCATATATTTAACATAGCACTAACAGTGTTTTGCTACTGGCTTTTTCCTTACGTGGACGAAAATAACCCTGCCTCGTGTCAAAATTTATTGCGTAACAGCGATGAAGAAATGCCGATGACATATCTACCGAATCAAATATGTTGTGCCTAGCTATAGAACTTTTACACTGAAAAAAAAACAGGGCCGTGAATAGTAGGCTAGGGGTGGTGGAAATTTACTAAAGATATCCTTCAGACTAAATGCATTTGCGACCTAGCGACCGAAGAGAGCGAAGAGAGTGAAGATAGCGAAGCGTCTCCGTTTTAGCTTGACCAAAAATTTCATGTGTCTGTATGATCGGATGTCGGTTTGTCCGGAGTTCCGGGTGTTCTCGCCTACAAGCCGCATTACTCAACCGATTCTCGTGTTCTGAGCAGGTTCAATAAAATACATTTTTTGGCGAGTCAGTTTTACGATTTTTTTCAAAATGGTGGATATATGGGGATTAAAAACGTAAAAAAGTCATATTTCAAGCATTTCGAAACAATATATATAGCGAGGTCTTACAGCTCACAGAACCATTAGTTCTAGCATTTTAGCAGTATTTTTAAATTAATATAAATAATTATTAATACATATTCATGACTTTATTTCAACGTTAAAAGTTGTGTATACGCAGCCAATTAAGCCAATGTCACTCTTCGGCTTATATACCTATGTCTTTAATATCTCTGTGTCTATATACTTCTATTAAAAAAATACTTTGATCAGTCACTTGGACGAAGCGTAAATAAAGAATAACTAAATCAAGCAATTTAACACACTTTTTATTTGACTATTGTAATGATAAAAGATAAGGATGTATCTATTACTTAATTAAATTAAATTTAACTTAATGCCAACCTAAGTATATTATTAGCGCGTAACCAACCTCTTCAAACCAGATATATACAGCCAAACAAAAAAAACGAATTCCAAATTCAAGTTTTTCGCGCGTAAACACGCTCAAGTTTGACCTAACCTATTCGGTTACAAAAGCAGTGCGGGCGTTGACCTGCGCGGCCAACCCCTGACCTTGTACCAAACGTAAACGCGATGCGCGTTTCCAGCTGACTGCCACCGTGACATGTAAGTAAACTTTACTCGTATTTACTCTTTAATAGTGGCACGTGTGAGTATGCTTTAGAGTTTTTTACTTTAAATAGGTAGCTGGCTCAACACCTAACTTTTTTAACGTTCGTAACACTCGTGTATAGAGAAGGGATTTGACGGTATCGATGATTCGATTATATCAATCGGTAAGGATCTGTTTTTATTACTTGGTAGCATTCTTAAGTACTTATTTCTTATTTCGTATACCTAGTCCTTATTTGAAGTTTTTATTTTCAACACCGATGAAATACCTATAATGGCAATTTTTAATTTGAACATCTCTTTTTATAAAACAAAGATAAGGTTAAATATTTTGGCCTGCTATTTGTTTCAGGCCTACTAACTAATTTCCAATGATATTAAATGTAGCATCTCATAACCTATATGTTACTAGCTATTATTGTATTTCATACACGATGCATGGTTATTTTATTATTGTTCTTGAGATATATTTTCTAAATATAAAATTAACGTATGATTTTATTTTGGGACACGTTAGTAGACTTAGACGTAATGTGTCAGTGTGTACAGAAAAGGTCAATTTAAATAAAAAATATTAGTAGACATTATATTTCATAATAGTTAGGTATGTGTTGATTTATTGTTAACTAATCACATGCCATATTATAAGCTATTGAGATGATACGTAAAACGATAACGTGTTTTGTTTTTTATAAGACTTTATAATAACTTTAAGATTTTATCAAGGACAACTTTTTTCCTTTTATTATAAACCTAATAGTATTTAAAATGTACTAAACAATAAATACAAGGTATTCGTAAACCTACACTGTGATTTTAAAATCATCGTTTCCGAATTATTAGTAATGAGTACGCTATTGAAGATTCATCTACTAAATAGTTTCATTGATGTTTTTTTCCTGTAAGATCAACATACGCACAATAACAACCTATTCACACATGAGCTCACATGACTACTCACGCCCCCTATGCAACAACGTTAAAACTATTACCGCAGAAAACCACCCCAGCTTTTCCGCGTATGAGGAAAACTGTAGAAAAATACGTGTGTGGCGTATGTGACTAAGACCACGCGAAGATGGTGCTGCCATCTCTTAGCGGGTAGGGGGGTCGTTAGTTCTAGAAAGCTAATTAGGTGGCAGATACAGTCGTTCAGAGCTGGTTCGCCCGTTTTTAGCCTGCGTTTTCATTAAAATATATACTTTAAAAATACTTTTTGACTTATTGATATATATTTGCTTGATTTTTACAGCGGTTTTTGGAAACCAGGAGTGGTTTATCACGCGGGATTCTAAAAATATGGGTATATTTCGTAGCTTATTTTTATCTTGATAAAATATGGTTTTGTGGTGTCATAAACTTCACTTACACTTATTCAGCAGTAATAGGAGACAATATACCTGAAACATAAAATGATTATTATAATTAATACAACTTGTCAAAACGAATCATAATAATAAATCTAAATTAGAAACTTGTTAAACTATCCCTTTGTTCTCTGGGAGTCACAAGAAAATTAAGTTAGATTACAAATTTTGATACCAAATTCATATTAAATATCACTTCGAACCTTGTAGGTTTTCATAAAAAAATTAGCCTTTATCGATAATATAGACTATTGGCTTTGTTCATACTTTTGTATTTTGGCGTGTGTTCATTAAACATTCAAGGCTTTATACAAGAGGTATAGTCAAAGATACGACTCCGTTGGTTTTGTCTTACAAAAAACTCTCACTACATAAAAATTAAATAGTTACCCTAAAACGGGGTGTATTCGAGTGATATTCGATATCGTTCGGGTGACATTTTGGCAAAATCGATATCACCCCCTTATTGGTAGCAAAATGATTGAACATCCTTATCGCGACGTTTTTCTAATGGCGGCTCGTGTTTGGGACCCTTTTTATTTATAAAGGGACTTACACAAGTGACGAAAAAAAAAGTATATAAATTGAGTTTTTTAATTTAGGTACATAAACAAAAGTACCTAGATTTACATTTTTACTATTATATTTAAATGACTAAGAAGCTCGAAATTTGACATTAAATTATTTATTTATTTTTATTTAATCTTTATTGCACAAAATAAAGAACTTATCGTACAAAAGGCGGACTTAATGCCATAGGAGATTCTCTACCAGTCAATTATTGGACTAAGCAGATAAATTGTGGGCGGTGGTAACTTAAAACAATTTTCAAAAATATATACTTAGATAAATACATATTTCTATAGGATATATACAAATATAATACATGTATACATAAATAAATACAGATAAACAAAGTAATCATCATATAGATAATGTTCTTGATTTTCACACATTTATGAAACAAATACAGTCAAAAGCCATTTTAATAATTTTACTTATCTCTGTATCTACACATAAACTGAGTAGAATAAGCATTGGTTACAAAGTTGTTTTAATGATCTCACATACATACCTACCTAATTGTGAAATCAAAATACCACTGGAAATGTTAATAATGTATTTTTTTCTTCTCATGTGTTTATGTAGATTTAAAGTACTTATCTATTCGACTATGTTGCCTAAAACGAATGATTGATTCATTGGTTGATTAATATAAGAAAATAATTTTCCTCATAAGCTAAGCATAAATAAATAAGAAGATCGTAAGCGTTTGCACGTTTCAAACGCTCGTCCGTTTTTCCGTCCGGCCGCCGGACACGGTGTGCAACCTCCTTTACACCCCTTTTCTTTTTACATGTCGCAGCTAACGACAATACGAAATCAATACCGACACCATCGATGCGAAAATCGTGAATAGCGAAGTGACGCACACATACACATGAGCATGTATGGGTGCAAATCATATGCATGGCTGTGTGCGACGAAGACATTTTGTAGGGTGACCGCTATTTGGGATGATGTGGGACTTTTCAAGATTTGAATGTGAAAGGTAAAGTAAATAAGGACGATACGATACGATACCATTATATTTTATGTATTTTTTCCTTAATTTTAAAACTTAACTTGGAAAACTATGAGTAAGATACTATGAATATACCTACCTACTATGTGTGAAATGTATATACTTAGTAATAACTTTGAAGTAGACATTTTGATCACTTATCAAAGCCATGAGCATCCTTCATTAAGTACTTACATTCTTTATATAACTACTAAAGATTGAATTAAAATGCTAATTTTTCACTGATCTTTTTTTGTATCGAAGCAAAACAAGATGAGACTGATTATTGATTGAGATTGTTTTAATGATTATAACACAAAAGTCAAAAAACACAATATTTCTGTATTTGCGGAAAACTGTTTTAAGGGTATGTTTCTTGGCCAATTAAGTATGAAACATCAGCTCTCAACTAATAAAATTTACTTCACAAACTGCGTCACATGACATTCACACATCCGTCACTGTTCCTAAGCCTCGTCACCCCACAAATTGGTAAAAAGAAAACGCATTAACACATATATGAATAGTCACACACGCTAAGAACGCACACACTCGCGCGCCCCCACAGGGGGTTTCCTTTAAAAATCACCCCGTCCGGAGGCTTTTGATAAGGAAATGCAGACATTTGAGGCAAAGCTAAGTATCGCTGGTGTCGATATTTGCGAAGGTCAAAACAACTTCAAGCATAGGATTTTTGGTCCATAATCCTTTGGGTCGAATAATTATCGATAAACTTTAACCATCACTTAGAGATATCCAAAACACCATAATCGAGAAGTAGGTTTAATTATTACAACCTGCCATTTTATTTTGCTACAAACAGTCCGACGTTTTAAAATTTGGCTTCGTCCGCGTGAATGTAAGCGTTTTGTTTAAGCTAAGATCATTTTAATACCGTAAGAAAATGTTTCGTTAACTGAATGAACCTATTTTTCCAATTACGTATTTTCTCAAGGTAAATTTTCAAATGACGATTATCCATCTTAAGATTTGTTCCATTATGCATTTATAAACTAAAATCTTATTTGAAAAAACGCTACATCACACTACTATATTAATTACTCGTAGTCCTTCAACGTAAATCAGTAATACTAATAAACTCCATTTCCAAAGTGGCCAGCATAAAAAACCCCATTGCCAAAATTCAATAGACGCTGCCCGGTAAAACAGTGTAAAACATCCCTCTAAAATTGCCTCTTAACAGCCCCAAAGAGAGATCCGCTAATAACCAAGCTCCCCTATTAATTAAGGCCCGGTTTTAATTGGCTTGAAAACGCCACCTGTTGCGTCGCCCGTCTCTGGCGCCCGGTTATTCGTCTCGCCCGGATCGGCCCGTATCCGGATATACAATAGACTAAGGGATAAAGACACGGGTTTTGGGAATATCAATTAATAATCCTTTTTGTGATCTGATTGGATCTGGATATAGAGCATTATGGACGTACTTTGTAATCTTTACTAGTAATTAGTATTACTAGTAGAAATTTTGAATCGTCTTGAGAAAAGGAAATAGTTAAATTACAAACTCATAATTATTCTAATAGTTCTAATATTTTCTTTTGTTCAAATATCGCCGCCATTCAATGTGCTGCAACTATCTAATGGTAAACCTCGTTGCCTCGTCTCGTTCCTAATAAAGTACCTATACAACGTGGGCCCTGCAACATAAGCAAAAAATTAAAACATTGATTTTACTCGTTAAACTGAACAACATTTGTTCAGCAACTTTAAAAAAAAAAACAGTTTTCAAAATTTTATTATTTCAAACAAAGTAAATAGTATTTTCAATGTATGTCGTCCAACGTTGACATTCCCTGAGCATTGACATAGCTGTCACTCTACTAATATCGGACATTTCGCGATACATTGCTTCTTTGTCTAAACTTTATTCTACAAAATGTCATTTAATACACCTTATTTTCAGAAGTTGCTTAACAAATGTTGTTTAGTTTCAAGGGACGAATCTATGTTTTAATTTATTGCTCCTGTTACAGGGCCCACCCTTTATATGGAATATTCGTTAATATTCGCGGACACTTATGTACTACTTAGTGTAATTAGGTATACAATATATGGTTACTTCTTAGCTTAAAAGCGTAATTTTGTTATATTTTTACTATTATTTAGGTAAAATTCGAGTCTATACGTCCGATATCATCGGGCCCGATTCGGAAAATTCAATTCAATTGTAGACCGCCAATGGGAGCCAAATTAAATTTTCAGCATCGCCCTTTGTTCACGCAACTCGAACCGTGTCTTAATTGCTTGACAAAGTAATGAATTAATTTTATTTACTTTTTCCTCTGCCCGGATCGCATTTCGTATTCGGTTTTGGCAATTAAAATTTCGTTTGGCGCCATTGTAAGCTAATTTTTGATTATTTGAATAAAACAATAATGTCACTTGAAATTCTTGCGGTTTGCTCGAAAAATTAAAACCTTATTTCAATATTGATAAATGATATGATAAACATTAGATAGGGGTTCAGATGTTTATCTAATGCTTAAAAGTTCTTTTAAGTGTCTCTTATTTGGCTAAACAAAACAACATAATACAGTTTTGCACCTCTGTTTTATGTGACGTCATGGAGAGCAAGTGCACACTTAAAACTACCAAGTTTCTGGTTGACACCAAAAGACTCACCAGTCACACCCGACAAAACAAACCAAGTGCGTGACACATGAGAATAGCTACAATAGTAACAGCCTTATTTTCTTATAAATAATCAGGTTCTTCATGAAGAACACATCTTTATGAAGCCATTGTATGTAAACCAAATAGCGACTAGACGTCGCAAAAACTGTTACTCAACTCGTCACATACAATCGACACGGCATTCCGGTCTTCACTGCACTCATAAATTTAATTAACATCGAAAAGTCACATAAGTTTAGGTCCCCGTATCAGAGAACATCTTTATCATTTTCCGACAAGAGCTATGGTACCATAAAGTAGGGCCTACCACATAATTCTATCGATAATGGTAGCACAACGCCTACGCCGGAATTAATTAACATGTGATGGTCGATACAACGGGCTTAGATATCGATAGAGCGCAGATAAGACAACAGATCAGTGTGGCTAAACTAAGTAACATAGTAAAAAGGTAACGTTGAGTACAGTACTGCTCAATAACAAGCTGTGGGACAGATAACAACTTGTAACCTTCTTCTGGAGAAATAATTTCAACTTCAAATAGTTACTTGCTCCACCTGTCTCACGTACTTGCTTGTATGTTTTATTTTTTAAGTATAATAAAGTCATATCACACTAATGAATATAGGTTCTCTAATATACAAAGTATTTGCATGGCTTCTCTTATTTTTATGAGGTTTGTTTTTTGCTTATCTTATTCATATATCACTGTGTAGTATGTAGCTAATGTCTACATTTAGTATAGCATGCAGTATAGCTGTAGCCTAATGCATATTGCTTGGATAAGCGTTAACCTTATTGTAAAAATGTATATAAGCTAATGTTTTAAGTAATTAAACGTTCACTACTATCTAGAGCTCGGCATATACTTTGTCTCCCATCAACGTCCCTTGTCGACCAAATCATTACATATATTACATGGCGATCCTGCACTAACGTTCCGACGACGAACTTCTGAACCAGCCAGAACCTCAGAATCTCGCACCGGACGGTGCGGCGGGACACCGCACCGTCCGGGACACCAGCAACAGCGACAACGGCAGCCGTTGACCAACGGCAACCACCAGACTGACGATGCAGTCTCAAGAATGAAGATTTGAATTAACTTGAAAAAAGAAGAAGACAATTATGAAAGAAGCCATAAGAAGAAACAAGTCTCAAGAAAAGAAGAGCGTTGTCCAGGGTTATCCCGGCTCGCAAATCAAGAGGTGTCCAGGGTTATCCCGGCCCATCTCAAGAGGTGTCCAGGGAAATCCCGGCCCATGCTCGAGGGTGTCCAGGGTTATCCCGGCCCGTCATCGCATCGCGCATCAGCAACGGCATCGTGCTCCACGTGCCTGCCAGCCGCCAGCGCATCAACGTCCCGCCATGCATCGCGCAACGTGACGACTCGTGATGACCTCAATATCGTTAGGCATTACTCCTACGTAAGCGTTGAATTAAGTAAGTGAATATTTTATTGTATAACTTATGTTTTCGGTTATAATTATTTTAGATTTACGCACGATTTAATTTTATTATGTCTACTGATTTGCGAGACTTATATACTAAGTGGAAATATATAAGAGAATATTTAGTTAAACTTGGCCCTCAGAGGCGTCAAAAGGAAATCGCATCTAAGAAATTAGAATGAGATTTTTTATGATATTTTTTTTATTATATAAAAATTAATTAGCTATACAGGTTAACGCCCAATTCATTCAAAATCTTTTTCTTTTACATATATAAATTGTTAGATAACTTTCGTATATGAAATTGTTACCCGTGTCACTTAGCATTTCTAATTATTATTTTTTTTAAACCAGATACCTATTCACACTTAAAATCATTATAATAATCGTCGCTAATAATTTTTTGATGCAAATGTCGTAAACAACTTACACATTTCGCAATTTCCGACCGCACGGAAATGCATACGCCGCCGCGAAGTCCGCGCGTAAGCAAAAATTTTAAGTAGATCACGCGTGTTCGCTGTCTACAAGTAAACTTTTAATTATTGGTGAATGTAATTTGATATTCACACTTAGAAATTTTATTGAACAATTATACTATAGCTAGTTATTGGATTGATCACCTAATAATTTAGTGACAGTTAATTGAGTTATATTTGCGTAGATATTTCTTTTATAAAGTATTACAATATGAAATTTTAATTTCAAATATATTTTTTTTTACTCTCTCAGTACTTGGTAAGGTACGGTACAGATTTATGTTAGGAGGTGAAGGCACATTTTTATAGTGTGTATTTGCATCGGTTAGTTCACAATCCTTTTACTTGATCATAGTGTGACCTACCGTCCTCCGTGAGAGTATTTGGAGACTTTTAGTCTTAATATAATATTGTGTTTCTAAGTACAGGCGACGGACATGATATGCCATGTGGGTGACCATGCCCATGTTTTGAGTTAAGGGTGCGCACGGACGCGCAGCCCAGTTAGTATATTATTAAGGGTGACCATGCCCTGGGTAGCCATTCCCGTTAATTATTTTTGGAGCAAAGACTCCATTGGTACGGCATTAGATATTTTTTAGGGTAAATGTACCGATACCGTAATACCAGTACCTTATATGTGATTAATACACAACTTTAATGGCAAATTTTTATAATTTTTTATTTTGAGAGAGATTATTTGATAATAATACTGATTATTTTGTTGACACAGACAGGAATTTTAATAAAAATAATATTAATTTCAACTATAATATATTTCTTTTGAAACAGTGACACTGGGACATGACGATATTTTCTTTTGGGGAGACCTACTAATTATTTTTCTCTTTGATATATTCTTGTAAAGTGTATAAACTTAATTATAAGTAGTTTACACAGTGGTCCCCATCTTCATTTCGAATTGTAAACAAGTAACATGCATTATTTTTTTTTCTTTTTCTCCAGCACCCCGGGGGTGAAGGGATCTTACGGGGAAGCTGTAGTATGTAGCTAATGTCTACATTTAGTATAGCATGCAGTATAGCTGTAGCCTAATGCATATTGCTTGGATAAGCGTTAACCTTATTGTAAAAATGTATATAAGCTAATGTTTTAAGTAATTAAACGTTCACTACTATCTAGAGCTCGGCATATACTTTGTCTCCCATCAACGTCCCTTCTCTACCACATCATTCCATATATTACAACTGTATCATATACAACCTCGAACTTCAGCGGTGAATGCCAAAATAATTATCCAAAATATTTTATCGAATGCCAATAAAAATAACAGGACATGATAGTCATATACCATCTCCCATCTCTTTATTAATAAAAATAAAAGTTAAAGAAATAGTTTCATTCATCAACACATAACCTATACAATGGCATTAGAGTAACTTCTCTAAAATTGTGAACTATCATTTATTAGCTATGGTCAACAACAGGTCAGTGAAACGGAACAGAACTATAAAGACGATACACATAGACATTTTTATGATACTAGATTAGACTTCAATGAGTCATTCCATCTCAACATAGCACGGTGTTCTTAGGTGTGGCTGTGCTTATGTTATGTAACCATTGTATACTTAGCGACGGTGGCCGAATTGATTTGGAAGCATAATATATCCGGCTGACAAAGTTTTTTGTTTAAGTGATTATTTAAGCATGCGACGCATGAACAACCTTTTCTAAATCCCTTTCATTCTCTTCTTAATTGTTCTGTCATTGCTAAGGATCGTGACTCCTTATTAGAAGATCATTGGTCCGTTACCTGGCGGTGGCCGGCGCAGGCAGGTAACATAGGCGGATATATTTAATTTACCCTTCATTAAATTTAAACGTGATTTGCCTTACGAAACCTTAGAAACTTGATTTGAAAAAATACATAAATTTTAACCCCATAACCAGCTTGCAAAAATGTTTCTTATGTTTACCTACTCATGAACAAAATCTTCTGCTTTTCCTTCCATTGGCTGTTTAGGTATTTTCTGTCAGTTTCTGTAATTTTATTATGTTTATTTGACTCGGAGTAAAATCAAATTTATAGTACATTACTGCAGACGCCGGGAAATGAGGGCTTGCCGGCTGAGTAGGTATAGACGGCCGACCGTAAGGGAGGCCGTCTAGTGATACGAAGCCGGCAAGCCCTTTTCACGGTTAAGGCATGTATAGTGCTTTTCTCAAACATATGCAATGAAATAAAAAAATACACCACTCAAAAAAACATAATTCAGCTGTTCAGCCAGTTCATGAACACAGACGCCATGTTTAAAAAAAATATTTTTAATTTTCCCTCCAATCCCTCTATATTTTTTTTCTTTAATATGTCCACGTGTGTAGTGTGCGAATATTAGGGCCATTATACACAACCTGATAATAAGAATCATAGTTTCTATAATAAGTAAAATAAAAAGCAGAGGATTTTTAATATTGTCTATGGTCTCTGGTGACTTACGTATAGACGGTATTTTCAGTTCGTGTGTAGTAGGCATTAACACGGATATTGTTGGTGCGATGGCTGAATGGGTAGCTACTAGAAAAAAAAATATATATCAGCTGTTCATACACACAGACGCCATGTTTACATTAAAATTAAAAACAAATTACTTCCCGGCTTAGGCCTTCAATTTTGTATGAAATTCCTTTACAGTTCTCGTGAATTGTTCCGCCCGAAACTTGACACTTCGAAGCCTGTTCTAACGCACGTTACGACGATATTTCATTGCATGTTTGAGAAAAATATTTTATTACCCGTCATTCAATTTAAATACTACTTTTAATGGGCTGTCTTGATTTCGATCATACCCCGAAATTATGTCTCAGGCTTGGGCATTTTAAAACCTTTTTAATAGAATAATTAAAAGTGCGACAGTATTATCTTAGATCTAATTTAGGTCTTGAATTGTATATTTAATCATCCCATTAGATTTAAAGTAAGCTTTATAGGTAATACCTCTTCCTTACTTATATATATATATTTTTATATTTGAGAAAATTCCTGCGCTTTTTTCTTTTCTTCACCAGGTTTATTCTTTACCGTCCAACCTTTTTTACGGGGATGAGCTTATTTTGTCACAAGTGGGGGCTCAGCAGGGGGATCCACTGGGTCCACTCACTTTCAGCATTGCAATCCAGAAGGTCGTTACCGAGCTGAAGTCCCCTCTTAACGTCTGGTACCTCGATGATGGTACCATAGGGGGCAAGCCAGAAGAGGTGGAACAAGACTTGCTCGTCTTGCTGCCGCTCCTGAAGGATATGGGGTTGGAAGTGAATACCTCCAAGTGTGAGTTTTTCCCCTGTGGGCCGCGGTCAGCTTCTCTCTTCTCTTTTTTTTCAGGTATACTTCCGGGCCTCAAGGAACTGAACGCTGATTCTTTTTGCCTACTGGGTGCACCAATTTTTCCTTCTGCAGTTCCCGAGGCACTCAGAATCCGTAAGGATCTCCTTCTCCTCGCGGGCGAACGTCTCAAGGGTTTGGCCCCGCACGTGGCCTTAGTTTTGATGCAAAAGTGTTTCGCCGTTCCCAAGATCACTTACCTGCTGCGCACGGCCCCTGTTTGGTTGTTCCCTGGTGACATTGAGACTTTCGATTTGGCCGTTAAGTCGACGATTGAGTCGGTGATCAATGTGTCTTTGAATGACATTCAGTGGACACAAGCAGGTTTGCCCATCCGTCACGGGGGTATTGGGGTGCGGCGTGTAGGGGACGTTAGCCTGCCGGCCTTCTTGGCGTCGGCCCATGGGGTTGCTGACCTAGTTGCTGAGATTTTATCATTAGATGGCAACGGGGTGAGCATACCGTATGTGGCCGACGCTGTTGGGCGATGGTTGGCTGTCAATCCAGGTGCGTCCGTCCCGGAGAACCCAGGACTCCAGCGCGCGTGGGATGACGTAGGGTGTAAGGCCACCTTGGACGGTCTGGTTGGAAACGCTACGGGTGTGGACCGCGCAAGGCTTTTGGCAGTGTCGCGGGCGGAATCGGGGGCTTGGCTGCAGGCGTTACCCTCCCCTCAACTGGGCACGTTACTCGACGGTGACTCGTTGCGGGTGTCCGTCGCTCTCCGGTTGGGCTGTGATGTATGTCAACCACACGTATGCATCTGTGGTTCCATGGTGGGAGCTGACGGTCATCATGCATTGAGTTGCCGGCGATGCGTCGGGAGACATCCGCGTCACCATGCCTTGAACGACGTGGTCCAGAGGGCGCTCAGGTCGGCAGGTGTTCCGTCTGTGCTCGAGCCTCCGGGTCTTAGTCGCACGGACGGCAAGCGGCCGGATGGCCTAACGTTGGTGCCATGGGAGAGAGGGCGGTGCTTGATCTGGGACGCTACGTGCGTCAGCACCTTCGCCGCCTCTCATATCAGTCGCACAGTACGTGCGGGCGGAGCGGCGGCCGAGTCGCAGGCGGCGGTGAAGCGCCAAAAGTATGCTCCTTTGGGCTCGGGGTATATTTTCGTCCCTTTTGCGGTGGAAACGGCGGGCTGCTGGGGTGCTGATGCGAAGCAATTTGTGCGTGACATAGGCCGTCGACTTAGACAAAAGGGAGAGGACCCCCGCTCCGAATCGTTTCTGGTGCAGAGGCTGTCCATAGCCATCCAGCGGGGTAATGCCGTGAGCATTATGGGCACTTTCGCACCGGAAACGATAACGAGCGGGTTTGACTATTGTAATTAGGTTAGTTATTATGTTGACGTTAATAATGTAATTATTATTTAATATTTAATATAAATAAATATTTGTTTTATATTTTGTTGATAAAAATAAAACAAGAACAAGAACTTTTGAAGTTTCTTATCGAATAAAATTCCTTATTTTTGTATAAATACAACCCACACGTCGGCGTTTGACAAATTTTATAAACGTTTTATTTGACTATCGATACGATAAAATTACAATGGGTGCATCTCTATTGCCGCGTGTGGCATAACGGCAACCCACGCAACACTGAATATTGGACAAAATTATGTTTTGGTAACGAAAATAGTGGCGTGTTCAATGTATTGTCATATTTTTATGTAATTTATGGATGCGTTCGACGTTAATTGAGGTTAATAACGTGTATACAATTTTCTCAATTAAAATTACTTCGTAATAGCAGCTGCATATTGTTATCAATCGTTGTAGAATCAGTACTAGAAATAAAATTACAACATGTCTGTGTTTAGCAGTATATTAGCATGAATAAATGAAAAAGTAATGTATTCGGAATTTAAATCTCAGTGTCGTTAAATACGCAGCTCATTTCAAATATCGAATTAAAAACCTCGCTTAAGATTCCATTTTTGAATTTTATCGTACTTAACAGCGCTATCAACTATTTTGTGACCGTTGTAAATACTTATGAATGAACCGAACTGACCGCTCCGCGCGTGTGTCGCTCGTGTGTGTGAGTTTTTTGTGAATGGCCGGCGATATCCGGTCCTATACATCGAAGTTCCAATCTCAAAAAGTCTTAAGCGACAACAAACTAACTATAAACAAGACCTAGCTCAAATGAAGCAGAATTAGATAACTTTATAAGGTTGCAAGATTTGATTTGTTACTGAATATCTCTTATGTTATGACGTTTTGCGTTCGGGAACTTGTCACAGAATTGACTGTTCAGGTTTTGTTATCATCTTTCGAACTCTGTCTAAACAGGCGATATAAAAATGGTGTTTTATTACCTTTTACAACTCTCGATTCGGCATGGAGACTGTATAAATACTGTATCGGGTAAAAAAACCGTTGTGGTGTCAATGAGTGCTGTTTTAAACAATTTAAGGATGGAATTTCAAAATTAGTGCGCGTCATAAAAATATATTGCGCTTTATATGTATGAGAGCTCTTATTGGATATCTTCGGATGTTGAAGTTGTTTCAAAATCTTTTGTTGGTTTTAAAATGGCGAGGGCGTAAATGTTAAGAGTCTTTCGAATTGGGTGCTAAATTTGTATTAAGTTCGATTTTTGTCAGTGTCAGTTTTTATGTCGAAAGTGAAGATTATATTTCATGGAGATTGGATGGAATTGTCGGAACGGCTTCTGTTTAATTCACACAGTTTTAATATAAGTAGGTCTTTGAAAAATAAGTTCGCCGCAATTAAATCTATAATGATAAACAAGAAAGGTTAAATGAAAGTTTTCTAGTAGATACTGTTTAAATCTAACTCATCAGGTCAAAATTCACTTTCGATTTGACACAAAATCTATATTCAACATTCGAACAAAAACCTCGACTCAATTCGTATCTCAGTTTCGGATATGTTAATTCGGTTTTCGGTTGATCCGTTAACGTATTCGGTCCGCGGGCCGTCGAGCAAAAACCGAATATTTCGAATCGTCTGGAGGCGCGTTTACTGGTGTAAAACGAATTAACGCGTCCGAGACAAATATATCACCGCATGTGTGTAACGGCTTTAGATGTTTGGGGTTTTTGGTGGAGGAAGTTTGACGTGAAGTATTAGTGAAGGTATAGAGACTGGTATGTCCCGCGAGTTGCGGTAAGAGCCAACCGCGCGTACTAAAATCGAGCCCCGTCTTCCATTTTTGTTCGGTCAAATCTTCGTGAATTTGAAGCTAGACGGAGTCTTGATCGCGTCACCACGTTCCATTACCAATTGCGTCAGATTTACTCGAACAACCAACAAGATACTGCTTTTGCGAGTCGTGTAGTGGTCATACAAACTCGTAGTAATCTAAAGTTAGGTTTCCCTTTTTAAATTCTTTAGGGATATAGTACGATTTCTCAATATAAAACTCTTTATTTTTACTGAAGGTATCTTTTAAATAAATTCACTCTTCCATACTATTATAAAATTTTAAAATTGTATTGAAAATTTGTTTTCTATGGAGAGGGGTCATTATTTCAAGAAGCATACAGCGCCATGTGTTGGTAACATTTTTATTTATCCTCTCATCACGCCGATAATGGTTGGACGGATTTATCCAATTTTAGTACAGGGCTGGCTGGACATCCAAGGAGAAGCGATACGACACTTTTTGCCCAAACACGGCAAAGAAAAAAATACACATACTTATGAAGGTGGCTACCTTCTAGAATAAAACAACAGCCTGACGTAGGTACTCAGAACACGTATTAATATCAACATAACGTTTGCTTGCCCAATAACGATTTAAAAATTCAATGCCATCCCGTCACACACATTATTAAGAGACAGCAGCCACAAAAACCTGGCTTAGCACAAAACGAAGCATCGCCTTATCAAAATTTAAATTCGGAAAAAGCGGCCCTCATTTCAATAACCGTTATTTTTAACCAACTTCAAAAAGGTTGTTTTATCCCCCCCTGGGATAGGTGATTGATAGCCTCTTGAAACAATGGACACTGCACCGAATTCGCGAACCTAACGCTTTATTTTATTTTTAAAGGTATAAGGAGACGATAAACGTCGAGATCGACTTAGATTCAGGATTAACGGGCCCGCAGCTGCGAATTTTAATGTTACCCTTGGTAAAAGAAAGAATTATCCTACCCAAAGTATCGTAGATAGAAATGTTTTTGTGTCGCCAAGGCCAGGAAGTCGGTGCGTTAAAAATGAAAGGAAAGGAGCGATGCTCAAGTTAACTGAATGTCAGTTCACGAATGCTCTGCAAATAGTAAAAGCAACGAAGAAACAAAATTAGGAGATGATACAATATTGATTGATATTTAAATAAATCATAAAAATAATGGTTCAACAGCATTAAGTCCGCCATTTGTACTCATTTGTAATGTGCAATAAAGTTTAAATAAAAAACTATTCATCGTAAAACAAAAACGCGACGAAGATATTCTTGAAGTAAAATAATGACGTTAAAGTTATATGTTTTATGACAATGGGATCAGCTAGAAAGTATACCCTTTCGAGTGATATCTGGGAAAATACATTAAAAAACATTAACACCCAGTATACATTATTTTCGTATAGAAAGGTTAGGAAATACAGTTAAAACTAATACTACATATCAGTTTTTATAACTTCAGTAACTGCTTCTTGTAAGTGTGTAATAGTAATTAAAACCAAACCACATTAAACAGGCTAAACTAGCACAACGACACAGAACCAAAAACAAAGACGTATATAACTCGCGTCCTGATTTATTCGAACAGGGCCCGCAAGTCTCCATTGAACTGACCGGTAAATAATTATGAAAACGTCTTCACAATTCAACTCTTTCGCCCCTAGCGCAGAAACCCAGTTTCCCTACCTTCCGCCCTATAATAGAAAACGTCCGCAACTCATCAAACCCAGTCATGTCATTAGCTTTATTTTGAGCTCTAATAAAACGAATACAAAACTGACATCCTAGTACTCACCGGGTTACAAGCAGCGGTTATGAGATTGTGAGTGACAAGTGTAGTAATTTGTCTTTTACAAGCTATCAACTTAGTGTAAACAGCCTGGTGCGCCATGCGTGTAATTTGGAGAAGTCTTTACAATGATTATTCGAGCATGAAGCGATTTTACTTCATCGTGCAAGGAATGATAGGCCTTAATACAAAAGTTTAAGATTGAAGCCTGTTTGCGGGAGTCATAGTACCTAATGAACGCCTGTTGTGTTGATTCTAGCATATAGTCAGCGGCCTACTTCACAAAGCAAGCTGTGAAAAAATCTTCCTGGTAAGTCCTTAGCGTAAAACTTAGAATTATATCCTTGGGCGGAGGCATTAAGTGCTGTATTTGGCACCCCCCGTCCTTGGTCTCAGCTTTACTGTAGTACACATCAATAATTCGTTTTAAATGTAACTCAGCAGCAGGTGCGAAACAGTATGTATTAAATTTTTGAACGTTTTAACAAACAGGAAGCATACATTTTTATATTTTAGTTGAGTTGTTATGAACACAAAATATAGCGGATTTTTTAATGTCAGTCTGCCAAATTTTGATCGATTTCTGATTTTAAAACCATTACGCAATCAATTAGCCCATTCGATGTTGGCTGAATTGCATCATTCCGATATCCTATAGCACTACGTTCAGTTCTATCTTCAGTTTAACACAAAATACGTCCCAAATGCGGTATTTATATTAAAAACGTAAACCGACTGAAACCATGCGTTGGAAACTTACTTGAGGCTCGGTCAAATATTGTAGCGTCTAGTCAAACACAGGCGGTAATCACGCCTTCACGCCGCAAAATGACAGGCTGCCCCCCCTCGTGAAAGCGTCAGCAACAGCAACGTTCTACCTACCCACAACAACGAAGCTCGATCCATAATTTGTCATTAAGAAGACTTCACGTTCAAATGACATGTCTTTTTTCCATGTTGGTATAATTGTCTCGTTTGCCTCGTCGTGGTTGTTACACCGGTTAATGTTGGTATGTACAATGCTTCATGTTGTTATAATCAATGACTTTTGTAATATAATGTAATATATTATGAGTGCACTTTTACTTTGCGTTACACCGGCATTGCTGGCTTTTCTACCGCACATATTTTAGGAGGAAAGAGATCTCAGCTATACGTACCTACTTAAGAATGTACAGAAAAATAAACGAAGATCTCTTGTCTCTTGTTTGAAGATTTCTAGACGCTGCTGAGGTCATGAGCAAGAAAATATAATAGCTAGGATACTTATTTAGGGCATCCCAGCCTTATGGTGATAAAAGGGTGGCATTTGACATGAACCTGATAAGAATAAGTGTAGGTAATGTACATCTCGGTTACTTTTAAGTAACGAGTGTTCATTATGTCTGCGTCAACGAATAAGTCGTATTTGTCCTTCACTTTAGAAGCCAATTGGCTTAATTATAAGTTGCTTATATTTGTGACAAAAGAACTAGCCTCATTTGTTTCTACAACCAGTTCTGCTCATTTATTTTGTCGTTAAAAAATAAAACGGAATCTCGAACGTCGATATTTTTTACGTTTCAATAAATAGCGTGGGCCGTAAATTAGAATATTATCTTAATTCGCATAGCGTTCTAATGGCTAATAAACTTCTATTCTTATCTTGAATCATATTTATAAAGGGAACATCGGGTAAATTAGGTCAGGGTTTCATAAGTTAGTTACGTTGTAAAACGTTTTAGTATGACATTATTTTCCCAAAGCTTTTTTGCGTTTAAACCATTATAATAGTGATACAAATTACAAATGCACAACAAAACATGTGTGACGCAACAAACATTATCAAGGCAGACATAAACAATCCTAAGATCAGATAATACTAACAAATTAAACTGAACATTTCTATAGATAAAATCATGCTCCATACAGCCCCGCTCTCCTCAAACATCCTAACATCGAAACACAATCAGTATGATTATGTTGCTAATGTGTATATTGTATTAATGACGTTTGTGAGAAGGCAATTAAAATTTTTATGTTAATGTCAGCACGAGACCCCGAGTCTGACCGGTTGGACGTGCTTTTTCAAGCATCAATAATTAATTAATCAAAACAATATAAATGATTCGAGATGACTTGGGTTTGTGCTATTGCGTACAGGTTAAATTTTGATGGATATCTGTGACTGAGAAATTAAACACGTAAATTAATTGTGTGTGCTTGATTATATTTATATTACGGACCGCTGTTTGGGCAGGTAAGCTTGTGCTAAACAAAAATGTCATCTACTGAATCAACCAAAAATAATTCCTGTTTTTTTTATCAATACACACGAATATCACCTGTTAATAATAGACAAATCCTTTTGAAATCACATATTATGTTATGATTTTGTAAATAAGCAAATAACGTGGTCACATACATTGGTTACCTTTGGTTCTGTTATTTCTGCCATTGATTACTTTTCATATTAGTCATAGTCTATTTGTGTGTCTACAGTAGGGTAAAGAATTTTCCACCCACAATTTATAATTATGAAATATAGGTAGTATATATAAGGTACCTTAATGAATGTTGGGCATACAAGGAAGTAAATAGCATTAATTTCCTTAGGTTTATTCCGCTCCGCGCCCCAACAACAATTATCATAATTCCCTAATTCAATAAGAAAAACGTTTTAATAATAACAAGTACAAATGACTGCTAATCAACTTTAATCATTCGTATCTCGAATTGGGTTGCCGTTATTATAGTAATGGCCGGCGGAACATACAAACAAACATGCAGGTAATTAAAGAAGGGGTTTCGTAATAGGCCGATAATTTCGCCCCGCCAGCAATTTTCTAGAATTATAAGAGTAATGACGGCATTTTGATTACGTTACTATCAAGTTTTGGAAATGCTCTATGATAAATGACTAGGCGATAGAATTTATCGTGTGTAAACGGGCCACTTAATTTTGTTAGCGCGCCTTTAAAATTTAATTCGAAATAGATTATCGAATTAACGGTCGACATATAATTTCGAAAATAGTTATGGTTATGAACATTAAAAAGCGTTCGAATGATAAAAAGAAAATAATCAAAGAAGGAGGAAAATAATGTAAATTGAATGAAAGAAGAGTAATTGTCATTTTCATCAATCATCATGCTCTGTAATTTTAAACGGTTCAAACTCACGTAAAATTGTCAAGAACGGCCCGACATGTTAAAAATGTAAATAAAATAGGTAGATACATCTTTTGGATGGTAGATTTAGACAGCTTTTATCTGTGAATAATTAGGTCTTAAACGGAATATATATAAGCTAGGCAATAAGATGATTTCAAATCAGTTCAAAAATAAAAGTTTAAACAAGCAACATGGCCTACTTAGTAGAATTCAAGTAGTTAAGACTTAATCATCATTTATGCTTAAATATTAATATGCATTTTGACTTGTACCAAGACCAATATAGATTAAAATCCCTGTATTTTTTTTAACAGCCTTCGTTTCTTTCCTCAACATAGATATTAGCGTCTAGAGTTAATCAAACTGGCGGCCTTAGGTTTCAGAAACAAAACAGTCGAACGGTCAACTAAATTGTTATACTTTATTTAACCGTTTTTCGTTCTTTAACTAACCAATCACCCAACATTGTCGTCCGCAGGCGTAAAACACATCATAAAGGCAAGCCAGTTATGTATGGAGACGATTTGTTCCAAGGCTACCTGTTTACATACTTATTTGTAACTCCATTTGTTCACGAGCCGTCGGTGGCAGGTTAGTTTTCGATAACCTGCAACATTTCTTGCATGACTAGTGGCTTTGTGAACTAGGCTTCGCGGATTTAATGACTGTTTTTTTAATGTTTTCAAGCCCGATTTAAAAAAAAACAGCCGGACATCCAGACATACGAAAGCGTTTTTACCCAAGCTGAAGCGGAGACACTTCGCTCGGTGAATAATCTATTAGTGTCAAAAAAATACTGGAAATATCATCTATACACTTGGTAAGACATATCAATAAATTCGGAAGATAGTGTTGATAAAAACAAATGTTTGCATGCAGAAAAATAAATAAAGAAAAATTTAAGGAATAGGTACATTATTTTTACCACATGTAAGGATGGTGATAGAACACTATACCTTTGTTCGACAACGATAATTCAAAAGGTTTGTACCTAGAAGCGTCTTCTAATCTACACATTTTTCCATTAATTTCGATTGTGATTCGATTGCTATCTAAAATTTGAAGCTGGGTCGTTATACCTACTTGGACTTCCTGTCCACTTTTTTTAAGAATAAAGTAAAACTGGTTATATTGAATAGCAAATGATATAGTTTTTCTATAAACATGACATATCAAATAACCTTATATCGTTAATCTGATTAATCTGGTTATTGCCCTAACAGGTGCTTTTTTAGTTTTTACAGTTTTGCGCATGAAAGGAGAAAATATTAAAGTTTAGGTTGTCAGAAAAAGTATTTTGTTGGTATATCATATTATTCGTTGTATCCTAGTAAAATAGATCTATTTTTTCAATTCAAAATATTATGCTGGAGTCTGAACTAAGGTATCGATATATGCCAATACTTCCTTGATTTTATTGGGACATGAGGACAGGATGGAGATTAATTTACTTACTTAACTTAAAACTATTTAAGTCCGGATATTGCTGTTATAATTGTTGACTATTGCTATTTGTTTTAATATAACTACGTTAGGTACCTATATAACAAAGGCTAGGAGGATGAGGTACCTATATAACTACGTACTTAATACTTTTGGTTTAGAAACAAACGGTTACAATTTTTACATTACTTCGCGTTCCTTTCGGCCACTGCGTGAAAACATCTAAGGATTTTTGGATAACATTCGTTCGACAAGTGAAGTATTAAAATGAAAGCGGACATGATATATCCAAACCCAACCATATAAATATCAGTGATCGAAGCCCTAATGTTGAATTTGTGTTGAATCGCGTGTTCCAATTAAGTGCGCCCCATAATTCGCAGCATTACCGGCGCACAGGCCAGGTAGTCCAGTCTATGAGTCAGTTGAGTGCAACAATTATGATCCCATATAACATACAATTGCGACGACGCGTTTGGCTCGGTTTGTAGACACCTGCCTACTGAGTCGGCGGTCCCGGGTTCGAATCCCGGCCGGGGCAAATATTTGTTCTTGGGTCATGGATGTCATCTATATATGTATTTATATATTATGTATATCGTCGTCTAGTACCCATAGTACAAGCTTTGCTTAGTTTGGGACTAGGTCGATTTGTGTATGATTGTCCCTTAATATTTATTTATTTATTTATTTATAATTACCAACTAAAAATGGAGGCACCAGTATCACTATATTGGTTAGCTGAAAATTTCCAACATTACTTTGTTTCTGTAGTAAAATTATTCGAAATGAACATCTTCGTTTTTGTTCGAGTAGTATCAGTTTCCTACAAAAAATAGAAAAGAAGTACTACTACTACTACACATGCATTATTAAAAGGATGGAATCTTTGTATTGATGTACTTAATACAATTTATAGAGCAATTCTGATAGTTTACTATATTTCTCTGTAACAATGTGCTGTAAGAAAGTTTTAGTGATACCTAAGTCCGCGTTGACTGGGGTAGCGGCGCGGGCGCAGTGATGGACTAATCCCGCGCGGACACGCCGCGAGCGCGGGATAAATTACGCGATCGGTACCGGCGGACGACAAACTTTGAGGCTATTCTGCAACATTACAAACTAAATAAAATCAATTTCAAAAATAAAAATATGTGTAAAGGATTGTTACGACACGCCGAGGAATCAGTATGTGTCTCACCGCCTCATAGCCTTGTGATATGTGTAGTTTTTTTTTTGGTATTGTGACAATTATCAAACAAAGACTTTTGAAAAATAAACTATCTATCTTTATGTTCAAAATAATAGATTCAAATTGCGATTTGAAAAATGGCCAAAAAAACAAATTTGTTCTCTGGGACTAATACCAATACACTATGCCTACTAATTATTAAAAATTAAGAAACCTTATGATCCGCGGAAAGACGCAGGCACAGAAATACGGTTTCGTATCGACGGCGCCGCAATTAGTTTTAGTATGGAATCCTAAAAAATAAGCTACGAGCATAAGTCAATGAATCAGCAGTATATTCTGCATCCTCATACGACTTACTCGTCTTCAGATCACAATAATCCTAAACCAGCCATATAAGCACGAGTATACACGTGATCAGAGAGCATTCAAGCGTCGCAGAATCGCCCTCCGGCTGGACAGCGTTCGCGCACTACAAATTACAATCAACAGAGCGGACATGTTCGCACGTGGGTACAAGACTTTCCCTATCAATCCTCCTTCCCCCACCCAAAACGACCTATCTCTACACTCTTGACCACCACTTAAACCCTTTTGGGCTTGAGTGGAATTTACAACAAATACATATTATACGCTTATGTTTATTTTATTCCAAGTAATTTCTCTATTAGGACACCTACACTCCGGTATCTGGTTCGTGGTTGTAGGCGTTTCTTTTGTCTACACGCCGATAAATCTCAGTTTCCGTGTGTATTAACATGGCTGTTTGGGATGCAGTTATTAACACGGAATTCGGATGGTTTATGTAAGTAATGTTTAAAAAGTTATATAGGTTTAGTTGAAATGAGTGACTTAAAACATCACATATTGGCGATGTTTGGATTACACTTGTGGTCTCTTCGCGGTCTCTCCAATGCATTTACCTAAGCATGAAATGACACACGCAAGTCAAGTACATCTAGTTTCATCAAACTTAGTGTTTATTTATTTATTTATTTAATCTTTATTGCACAAATGAAAACAAATCGTACAAAAGGCGGACTTAATGCCATTGGGCATTCTCTACCAGTCAACCATCGGGCAAAGCAGATAAGTTGTGGGCGGTGCAACTAACTTAAATAGGTTTTAATAGATAAATACATATATTTATTATATATACATATATAAATAGTGTTCATGACATCTCATATGAAGTGTCGTATAAAACGGATACACAACTCTTTATACTTGGATTGCAGAAAATAGGTAATAGTTAAAATAATTTAGTTTTCTAAACTAAGACATAAATACACAATGCGGAGCGAAAATCGCAAGTACCATGTCAATTAAAATCTATATGTTAATAAAAGTTTCAACTTAACTATTTCATTTTAGACGTAGTAAGTATGCCATGTAATGTTTACTTATATTTATTTATCAGTGCATGCCTGTGTCACCCCAGCACTACCACTCTGAAACCAGTTCTAATTCAAAATGGCCACTGAAGCTGATAGCGTGGTCTCACCCGCACCACTAACACCAGTAAGGATTCTATTATCAAACCATACGATACGATTGTCGATTGGTGAGATAGAATCGCCAACGCTGATTTACAATCAGGATTGTCGATCCGTAGTCGCCTACGCGCGTGGACTATTATCTTTGGAAGACTACACGCATTATTTATGGTAAGAAGCTTTGCTTAGGATTATGTAGATCGAATGCCAACAAGGCTAAATAATAATCTTGCTTGATTATCAACTGTGTAGCTGAAGTTTCGAAGGAGCATTGACTTCGTTATCTTTTATTCGATTATTCATTTGAATTCCTAAACGTGCGCTGACTGAATATTATAAAACACATTAGAATTCATAATTGCTAATGGTAAGTGATATCTACATTTTTTTATCCACAAGATACGACTGTGATACGAATAGGTACCTACTAAAGATACAGATTAAGAATATTGAATAGCTCCAGCTAAATTCAATAATCATAAACATTTAAAGCGACGGCCATACCAGATTCATCCAAATACCACGATAAATAACGAGTTTTATCACACAAGATGATATATCCTACTGAAATCGCACATAAACTGGGATACTTCGCTCGCGATCACAATGAAATTTATTTGCAAACAGGCCACACCTTTGATTGCTTTAGAATTACGAGTGCGCTGATTATAATTGTGCGGACAGCGGAGCTGATGCGCGTGGCCAATCTGGATGACGCCTACCACTCGACTCGCCGCAGACGGGCTGAATCAGAGCTATGAGAATCGACCACCGGGGAAATTACTGGTAAAAATTAAAAATATATTATTATTTTCTATGGAATGTCATAATTGTACTGCACAATTTTTATATTAAACCATTGATGATGAAATATTGAATTGGTCTCTGGGTTCGATTCCCGGTCTCTTCCAACTGGTAACTCATTTCAATATTTCATAACCAATGGTTTAATATAAAAATTTTGGTGTGTTGCATTACACTTGTTATAATCTCTTTTTGTTATTTTATTGCATGTAGGTAATCGAATCGAGAACCTTTTTGTAGGTATACATATTTCTATAACGTACATATATATATATATGTTTCATGTCTCGAAACAAGAAAACAAAGCGAAATATTGAAAAATGTTAACTAAATATGTGTAAATGAAATGAAGCATATGGTGGACAAACTAGAAAAACGCTTGACTCCTTGATTTCCTCAAGAATCAGGAAAACATACTACTACATAAAAACCAAACATTCCGAGGCATTGAGGACTCATCATTTTTTAATCCGCCAAAAAAAAATTCGTCTGCGCCGGCGTTTCGCTTGCATACTGCGCACGACTCGCGCAACACACGTACACATCACTTTAGCACTTAATCAAGAAACATGGCGCGCTCATGCACTTATTTGTTTTTAAAGAGTCAACTTTATTCATCATCTTTTTTAACAATGTGTGCTGAGAAAACTTCCAAAACGCGAAATATCCTTTTTTTATTATGATTCAGTATTTCGCTTCGTCTGCGCCGGCGCTTCGCACGCACACCGCGCACGACTCGCGTAACGCACGCGCACTCACTTTCGCACTTAATCGAGAAATATGGCGCTCTCATGCCTTTATTTATTGCCCGGCCGGATTAAGACCCGATTTATATTGCCCTCATTAGTGCTAAGTTGATTAGTGCTAGCTTACATATCTATAGCGCGTATATCATAATGTGTATGGCTTTTAGGATTATGTTACTGCGATCAACCGAGCTTAAGATTCTATATATACCGCTGTTTTGAACGCTTTATGATCGCTGATGCGAATATGGCGGTAGTTATAAGGTTAAAGGGTTATATATAGATTTATTATTCTTTTTAAACGCCGTTTTTTTTAGTAAACGTGTGTCTTCTACAACCTTGACATTGGCGAGATCGTCGTTAGCATCGATATCAAGGTTGCGCCGTTCCGCTAATCTAAAACATACTCTGGTGAATTAATTGTACAAATTTGTTTTATGTAGGTACAATCCGACAAGACAGTGTAGAAATTAAAAAGTGACAATACTGTAGTGTCGTCCCGTTTCCTTAAATTGATTAGAAAGGGACGACTGTACAGTATTTCCACTTTTTAATTTCTAAATTTTCTTGTCGGACTATATATCTAGGTAATTAGTTAATTTGTTTTGATATGGTAAGTGTCACTTCATCGAAGTTCTTAAAAATTTACTCCTCCCTTTCTCTCTCTTGGTAGTAGGATGTATAAAAACGGGATCAATAATTTGCAATATAATTATCATATCCCTACGATGTCTTTGGCTAGTATGTGCTAATTAAGACCATCATACATGCTTTCTATACGTGCCAGTCGATTTGCTCTTCACAAAGCATCGCTTAAGTGTGTTTACTGCGACACAAAATGCAGTGTCCTATTAAAAATGTACAGACAGACGAATAAATTATAAATCCCGCCACGATAGCGCTTCCATCTGCATTCGCTGGCCCAACGTCCCCTTCCGTACACACGCGACGAAAAACTTCGCGTGTTTTATAACACTACTTCATCAAATTAATTACACCGTGTTAGCTCTAGATCGCAGACATCCCCCAACAATACAGCTATATTCCCAAGATAAGCACACGAGATTGATTGCATGCATTTCTTTTGTCAGCTTCGAAATTGTACTCGCATAAGTTAACCGAGATTAAAGTAATCGAACTTATAAATTTTGTCCTCTCACCTTTATATGGAGAGCGGTGGTGTCGACGCGAACTTTGTGCAAATTAATGGGACGCATTATCAGATCGAACCTCGTACATGGCGTTTATGCTGAGATAATTTTGTGTACGGACTTTTTTAATTCTTTCACGGTTGTTGGTATGTCGGCACACGACAGGCGTAGGTGTCGGGAGAAGTGGGCCGAGACTGCAGAGAATACCAGAGTGTGAACACTCTTTTAATGTCGTGCGTTCTCTATGTTCTCTTTTTAAATTATGCATTAAAATTCGATTGGAACGAGACATGTAGGTACGTTTTAAGTATTAAATAGATTCGGGCGGTTTTTTACGAAATTCTCTATTAATATTATATATAAATGACAGTTTATTTGCTAGAAAAAGCGTTTTTGATAATTGTGACAGTAAAATGTGCTTGTGTTTACGCATACCCTCTTAAAGTATCTTGTTTAACGACTACAACCAATCAGTATAATCTTCGACAAGCATTTTGCCACTTAAAGGCGTTCACCCGAGTACCTAGCTACTCTTTGATAATGAAGTTACTTCTGCAAGAAGATATATATAAACGAACTGCTCTAAAAATCTACCCGATTTTGCTACATTTTATTTTAATACATACATATGCAATAACACATTAGAAATTAATAATTAGATAATGCATCTCTTTTTCATAAAACGTTATAAAAAGCCTTATGAAGTTACACTCATCATCTCGGAGACTGGCCATTAAACAATGAAAAGTCATAAATCGCAGTCTTTAAATTAAAACAAAATCACTCTAACTGGCGACCTTATTTTAGCTGAGACATTCCGTGTTCTGAAAGAAACGTCTGTCAGGGCACTAATTAAAAAGCTAAATAACCACCTCTAAATTCCTTAGAGAAACTATTATAGTATAGTTCGACTACTCGTTACTTGGTAGACTTTATGTGTTTGAAATAGGGCTTATAGTCGAATGCGACGCAGCTTTATAAAGACAAAATGTGTAGTATAGTTGATGGGTGATGTTGTATATTTTTATGACTATACCAATGCTGACACATTATCTTAAGTAAATAGTACTAGTTGTTTATGAAAGAATCATAATTTTGGTAATTTAAGAACAGTAGTCATTACAATACATTTAATCAAAACCTTTTAACGCTTTAAAAGCGAAATGATTTTCTTTCGCATTATTAAAGATAATATCTTTAATATTTCTCACTTAAATTATTATTCAATAACCATTGAGAACATTTCGTTTTAAAAGTCCATTAAAAAGGTAAAAAATAATGTAAAGTGAAAGACGGAGATAAAGAGCGGAATTTACAAATTGTCACCCCATAAAATCTTTGTGTCGGGCATAGAAATGAATAATTAGTCCGTGTCGCAAAAACAAGAGCCTTTGTCTTAATTATTGCGCCATTATAGAGCCCTCCGACCCTTGACTGCAATGATACCAGTTAATGAAACTTAAGAGGGGCTGGAACTTGCAAGACAAGTAATTAATTCCGTGCAACACCCGCTTTAAAAAATCCTTAATTTCCCTTTAACAGATTTTTTTCGAGAACCACAGATTTCCTTAGCCAAAAAGGGAATGTAAATGTTTTGTCGCAGTTTCATTTGAATTAATTAACGAATCTAATGACTGCAAACTTTTTCATCGCTCCGGCCGCCATAACAATGTTTATGGTAAATAAAACTTGTCAAGGAAATGCTTTTTTGCCAATCTGCCGGTTTTTCTTTTTAATTCGGGCCCCGGGCACTGGATTGTTTGGATTTATTCGTGTAATTAGCGAAGTTTGTTTCATTCGGTTTGTTTAATTCTGTTTTCGTGATACTTATTGGTAAAACAGTAAATTAGGACGCGAATTTTCTTTTTGTTCCCTTGTTTTTACGGTTGAATAATAGAACATTGTTTAGGTCGTAATGAATTAAGGTTGAATTTAAAATTTTGTTCAAGTAATTTTGTGGAAGGTATAACCAGAAAAGGCTGATTTTTACCATTTTCTGTACGAACTTAGTGAAATGTACCAAAATATGTATGTATTGACATTAACATATGTTTACATCCATACGGACAGTTATACTGACGTACCTTCACTTTATCACGATAGAATATTTGTAGTATTTCCCATTAGTCATTGTTTATTGGTAAAATACTTAACTCACACCTTTGTTGCATGTAGGTACGGAATTGACACGGAAATAATGTTTCTACAATAAAACGTCATATCGTCTGACATAATAAATGGTTAAATCTGAAATAAGGAAGTACAACTGAACCTTAAAAATAAATCTATATTGTCACGGATAAACAAAATTTAAGTAAAAGGGACGTTGCGTTGAAACAATTAAGAAACCGAGTTGAGAACTTGAACAATCATAATGATAAATCATATTTAAAACTCTCCCCAAATTATGACAGCAAGCTACTAAATTAAACATAGACTAAATTCAAAACACACACCTACCAATAAATTACGAAGAAGGGTTAAAAAAATACCCAGATTGTTGTTCTATAAAAATTTAACCCGTTTAGCGGAGTCGAGTAATAAAGATTAAAAAGTTTATTTTTTAACACTTTCAGTGCTAATGAGGGGGCGTTGGAAACAATTTGAAGGATTACCTTCTAAAAGCTTCCGTCAGGTTTTTAATTGAGACTTTTTTGTGGGCCGAAAGGCTTTTAGCCCCTTTGACGCCTCTCGCCTTCCTTTGTGGTGTTTGACGGTAATCTATTAATGACGAAAAATGCTGTTACATTTTTTATTGCGTAACAAATCTATTAGCATCCTGTGTAGTACTGAGTATTTATATTTATATATTTACCGAGTAAAAGCTCCTGGTTAACTTCCGTCAAATGCCAAGGGAAGCTATGACTACCCATACCTTTACATACCTATCCTGGCGAGAATGTTTAGTGATGTGCCGTTCCCAAAAAAATTCGAAAACAGAGACCGATTCGCATGGGAAATGTTTTCGAGAACGTTATCACTCGCGAGAACGCTCTCATACATATCGAGATACTTTCTCGAGACCGTCACACACCTCTAAACATGTTTTTATGATTTACTTAGCATTCAACAGTAAATAAATATTAGACAACCATAATAAAATCGGCCTATAGTTCTAAAGTAAGATCTAGTGGGCTGGTGGTAAGGGAACTAGACGATGGTACTTCATCATCATCATCATCATCATCAGCCTATTCTTGTCCACTGCTGGACATAGGCCTCTCCAACTGCACGCCATTGTAAGCGATCCTCGGCTACTCTCATCCAGCTTTTGCCAGCCACTCTGCACAGATCATCGCTCCACCTAGTCTGAGGGCGTCCCACACTACGCTTGCCGATCCGCGGTCTCCACTCAAGAACACGTTTACCCCACCGGTTATCGGTTCTTCGGATAATATGGCCAGCCCACTGCCACTTCAAATTGCTAATACGATTGATGGTACTTACATAGTTAAATATTATACTTAAATACATACACAAAACCATGACGCGGGACTAAATATTCGTGTTCATCATACAAATATTTGCCCTTGCTGGGATTCAAATCCAGAACCACCGGTTCAGTTGGCATCTGCACTATCACTGCGCCGATCGCGTCATCCAACAGTGGCTAAATATATCCACGATATCGGAAAATAAGCAAACCTTCTTTTTTATTCCTGATCTGATCTACCTTTGTGGTAAGTTCCATTGAAATTTGTTACTTAAATGGTTGTGTTATTTATCGTGTACTTAAATTATATGCAACAAACACCAAAGAATCTTAACATCCGAGCCTCTTCGCAATCTTTCCCATTATAACTTGGATTACCATTTCAACGATTCCGTTCTTTTTATTTGAGTATCGTTTTGAAACGGTTCAATTCGGGACTATTTTGTTTGGTCCATTCAGCATATTTTGCATTTTTAAGTGCGTAGAGGAATTGTATTTAGATCACATTATGTCTATATTGCTTACCAAGAGCAAGAAGTGCTTTTCTTAATCATTTCTAATGTTAAAGAATCTATCTCGTTCCACAATATCTAATTTTATTTTAGCTAATCATGATTTACCATCGTCAAACCATAAGTGTTATCCGAGCTATGTCTTAGACCTTAGGTATGCAATTACCATCAGAATTCTATTGAATCAATATTTAGCTAAGAGTTTTGAAATAAATCTTTTTAATTGAAATAAACAAAATCTAGTCGCATTTATGCAAATTATAATGCACTTTTTATTGCACACAGATTCATTTTCAGAGTGATGTAAACTGCAACAACAAATATAATAATACCAAGTAGGTATGTTCTTTCCACAGCTTTTCCAAAAGATTGCTGAGATGACTTATCAAGTTATCAGTCATACCCAAATTTCCACAGTCGCTCACACTTTAAAACTGCACGTCAACGTACTGTAAACAATGTTGTGCAAGTCCCTACCCTTTCATGTTGTCTGCGCTGACTAACGCCGGTCTTGCAAGGACGTATTTTTAAGATAAATTAATTTATTTTTTACCTATTTTCATTATTAATAAATACAACAATTTTAACAGTTATTAATGATCTGATGATTAATAACGATTGTGCGCAATAATCAAGCAAAGCATAAAATATATCCTGAATATTCAAGGCAAAGGGCAACATTAGTGAAACTGTAACACCTTCCCAACAAGATAAAATGGGCAGACGTCCATTTCAGAAGTCAGGAATTTTTAATGTGTGCCTTCTTGTATTCGCAAACAACAACAAAACAATATATTAGCTGACAGCCAACATAGCTGCGTCAACATCTCATTCCAGCTTCTCAGAGATGCATATAAAAAAGCATAACTCTAATCTCGAGTATGACATTACGAGAATACCAATGCATGCGCGAAAAATCGATCGGGCACCGTCTTAAATTCCTCACCCTTTTCGAGGGCGCTCCCCCTAAAAAACGAAAGAATAGAAGAGGGAAAAAATCTAAATCGTCTCATATCTCCCCCCTCCACTGCCCTCCCCCCTCGGACACCTTCGACGTCAAGCGCCCTCCTTATTTCGTATGCGAGCTCCTCTGGCAATCATTATAAGGATATCGATTAGGCCACGTCTAACCTGCCCATATCTTTCGGGAACACTCGTGTGTGCTTAGGATTGAGCAGCAAACACTACATTTTTGTCACGCATTGAAAAGTTTAACGGTCATTGTTTGGTGACCATAACATTTCCGTAATACTTATATTAGTCTGGTGCATAAATATAAATACACAATATGTTCTACCTGTTCTAAGACACTCAACTCCCTATATTTTGCAATAGCAAATTTTACAAGATTCATTTTCCTTATTGGAGAGAATTAAGCTAATATCTGAAACTCGTACTGAAGTTACCTTTATCGTATTATATATAGATTTAGTATTGCCAAAGATTACATAAACATAAGATTTCTTCGGCGTCCCCAACGCATTAAGAATCTTCAAATTGCAAATGCTAATGTGCCTCAGGTGCCCCGTGTGGTTGTTTACTTACCATAAGAATGTATCCTCGATGTACAATATTGTGACGTATGCAAATTTGTATAAAAAATGTATTGTACGCTCCTCAAAACATCAGCAGGTTGTAAACACATGCAGCGTACGCCAAAATTGCGATTGCCTTTGTCGCAACGAAAGAAGACTCGTAGTTAACAACCGAGGACGGACCGCGCATAAACAGATGCAAATTGTTCCCGTTAAACTATTTCGGAAGGTAAACACAGAGGGTCGGAGAACACGTGGGTACCCGAGATCCGGGCAACGAGATTAAAAATGCTGGATGGCGGACCGCTCTGAGCCGGGTCGAGTATGAGCCAAGAAATATTGGAGTTTACGAAGAAAGCCGCTTTGGGGATATGTAAATAGGAAACTACAAAAGTAATGTTTGAGTTGGGACGTGTCGTGTGAGTGAGTGGAGGCGGATTATTGCGGCCACGAATTTGAGGGAAAAGTGGATCCAATTTACAATCTGACTGCTGATTAAACATTGATTAAACAACAATTGTAAACAAAATTGAATTAGTTACGCTACAGCGGACGGCTACAAAAATGGAGTGCATAAAGACAACTTGAAATGCACCGGGAGCGTAAAAAGTGCAGGAGTAAAAAAACAGTTGTTGAATCTTTCAAGACTTAACAAAACCAAGATTTGTGGATAAAATGGGACGTCCGTATTCGCAACGGTTACTGTTGCCAGACGAAGCTAAAATTATGCCAGAAAAATTAAACACGCTCTAACAAAATATTTTCGCCAAGATGCTAATGCTTATTCGTAAAAGCCGATAGTTTAAACGGAAGTGGCTCATTTGACTACTACGATGAACAGCTAACGTAAACAGCACTAACAAGTTTCCAAGAAGTTTAATTGTAAAAAGAGGAATGTTAATTAAACAGCAAATCCCGCACGCCATGACATGCCGTTTGAATATAGAAGACGCCGCGTCTGTGTGAGTAGATATATCCCGTAAGTGCCTAATTCCGTTTGGCTGAATCTAATAAATCCCAACCGCTGAGCGGAGAATATCTCAAAGCTGTTTCATTATTCGGCATTAGCCAGCGGTCGGCCACGCAAATCTTAGCGTCCCTCCGTCCCGGCCAAGAACCCCCAATTTCCTTCATTACTTACCTCCCATCCGAGACAATGGCAAGACGACGACAAGAAAAAAATAATAATAATTTCAAGTGGAATAACGCTGAAAATCTTTTCACGGGAAGAAGAATTATTGTTGTTTTGCAAGCGAGCTCTCAGAGACAAAATGCACCATCCTTATTACGCTATTGTTCGGTGTTACGAGCGTTATTCATTTTTACTTGGCTCGACTTGAATGCTTATTAATTTAGGACAGTGATAAGCTCAAATTCTTTTCAACAGAGAATGGAGAATTTTACCTATTGTAAGTTTTATTTTATATCTTATTGAGTCCGCAAAAAATAAATTTAACCATGAAAATTCTTCGATTCCGCTCGAGTCAGCGATGCACGAACATCTTCGGATGTATAAAAGAATGAGTTGCCATAATAACTACACCGCACGGTGCATGTATTGGAACAAGTATGTATAATGAAACGTAAATATACATCACGCCAAGCGTTTTATGGTAATCGAAATATGCCGAAATATGTTGTTAAGAGGGCAGAAAACTACTACCGAACATGCGAGGGATGAACTAAGCTTTCATATTTTGCGGGTAACCTATAACGAAGCGACTTTCAAACTTTCCGGACTGTCGTGTGTGTCGTTTGGTTCTGAGACGACAATAAACATTCCGACATGCCTTTTATGCCACTATTGGAAAAATTTTGGAACAATATTGTGAAGTGAATCGTGGTGTAGCTATTTTACAACGATAGAGCAGCACAAATCATTTAAAATGTCACATAAACGAATTTGCGAGATGGCGGGGTCGCTGTAAAAATCTCGAGGTATTCACAAAGCGGTCGCTCGAAGCAAGACAAACCGCGTCCCCCCGGGAGACCGAGTCAAGAGTGATTACGGATTTTAATTATTTTTTTAAGCCGGTGGCAGAGAGGTGATGCTTCCCGCCGAGGCTTATGCAAACAATCGACTCGCACTTGGAATTAATCCGACTCCGGTTTTTTCCTTCGCGACAAGGAATTAACAAGCAAAGAAGTCATTAAGTCGGAAGATATTCGAGGATTCCTTTTAATTGCGGCTTCCTTGACATCCGGCTTCTAATTGGTTCGTGTCGGCGAATAACTCTTGACAAATTGAATTTGTCGTAGAACCTTTCTGGTTATTTGTAATTTATTTTTCTCATTAAAGATTTGAGCCGGAGAGTTTTTTTAGAAAATAATTACTGCAAAATAAATTTTGCAAGGCACCCGATAATGATGTTTCTTTATCGTGACGAGATATTTCATCACAAGTATAAAGTACCGTTACTGACCTCGGACAATCCGCTAGATATAATCCGAACGCAGAACGCGGAAGCATATAGCAGACGCATTGAAATCACTCATTCATAATTGAAATTCAATAGAGCCTGCTCGTTAACTCCTCCAGACTATTTCTATCGAAAGCGACGGCACAACTACGTGTCATTACGGTGCATAACCCACCCCCATTATCCAATTATTTCTAACCTTTCAGCGGTTCAGTAATTACTCCACTTGCTAAGTCTAAACGTCCTGCATGACAGTTTAAGTGATTGTATGCGGTGGATACGGCACCGTAATGAATTATTTGTGCATCGCGTGCACTGAAAACTGTTAATTATCTAGTGTTATGACGTGACAGCGATTTCGTTTACAATATGGAGATTTTTAAAGTATGAATTCGGAGTGAGAAGACTGACAAAAATGAAAAACAAGAAATTTATGCAAGTTTAAATCATTTATTATTTGAGTTTTGAGTAGGTGTTCATACAAGGTATCATAAATGCTAAAAAAATACACCTTTAGTTTAATAATGAGTGATATTTTATACATGTAATTTTTACCATATACAGATGTCCTGGAAAAGCAATACGTGTACGAGCATAAAGACTAAGCTCAACATCATGATTTTTTAAGCTACAGTATGAGACGTGACCAACATTTTGTATATATAAAAAAAACTAGATTAAATTTGCAAATGCATAATTTTATTTTTAATTGTATAATTAAAAAAAAATACAATTAGTACATAGCTACTACGGAAATAATTATAGCAGCGTGCGCTAAATAAATAGTTATAACCCTCTTTAGCTTCTACGTATCTACCCAAGAAAAATTATACTATAACCATGTCTAAATGCATAACTAGTGTAACAAAAATTAAAATCCGTCCAGCAGTGTTAGTGTGATTACTGATTAGGCTGGCTCTAGTGACCTCTAAACAACCTTCGTAAAAAACGGATATTTCAAGCACACAAGAGACAAGAGCAGGATTTAATTCTATTACAGATCTCAAATAAAATTATTAAAGTTAAAGAAGGAACCTCCTCAAGCAGCCTCCACCACAGGTGGTGAGGCCAACGTTGGACCGGGACCGATGGGGACAGATCATCAAGGCAAAACCAGCCAGTGGTCACGATCCGAATGTGGGACCGTTTTAAGACAGACCAAAGCAAAAAGGGCGCAAAATGACTTTTTCTGCATTGTAGTAATAGGTACTTATTCAATTTATGATTATGAGTGACAAAATGATTAGCAATTTCCTATCAAGTGAATTTCCACCCACTTTGACAAGTAAAAGTCTGGTATAAAAATGGTATGGCCTGTAATTTAGTGTTCTTAATTGCATATGCAAGTCTTTCACTAGGAATTTCTTTGTCATTATGGGTGGTAATAGAGTAACCTTGATTTACAATTATGTACTAACTGTAATAAGTATGTTACAATTATGCAATTATGTTGTAAGCATGTACTATAATATAGGGGTTTGATTCCTCGATATAATGAATCGATCGTACATTGTAATGTAACTAATAACTACAGTTAATATATACCTTCGTTACACGTGTGCAATATAAACGTATATTTTTTTGCAATAAGACCTGCAAGAAAAGAATTCAAACATTTTTCTTATGCGACATGCACTTCAAAGTGACAAGTAGTGAGAATGAGGGGAGATGGGGTGAGGTGGATAAGTACGTTTGAGAAGGAAAAATAAATTTGGAAACACATGGAAATGCTGTTATCATAAGAGTTTAGAGTTGTGCATTGAAAATTGTCGAGATCAGCACAACTCTATATATAATTCGACTCACAAATATAACAGGCGTAAAATCTAGGCAGTTCGGTATTTGTTAAATGTTGGGAATGCCGATAATTCTGGAGCTACACCCCAGAATAATAAGTTAAATTGGATGCGGCTGGTGCAATATTAGTGCGGCCGCCTACTGAGCTGATGGTTTTGGGTTCGTGTCCCGGAAAGCGCAAATATTTGTGTGATGAACTCAAATATTTTGTTTTTGGGTTATAGATGTTTTCTTTGTATTTAATCATAGTACTATGGGCTGCACAAATGTATGACCCATTTATGAATGAATTCATTTCATGAATGAATTCATTCATAAATACAAATTCATAAATGCAGCGTATTGCACGTATTTATATAAGTATATATGCATATCGTTGTTTAGTGCCTATAGCACAGCTTACTAGGGCTTACTGTGAGACTATTAGAATAGATAGATTTGTGTGAGGTTGTCCAATAATAATTAATTTATATATTTTGTAAAATCGACCACTTGCTATGCAGTGGCACCAACTGAGCCAACAAGCCAATCCACTCATACTTCAGTTGAGAAAAATACGATCAGAGTTATATTTTTATTTACAAATGAGGGTACCTATTCATTTGTAAATAAAAATAGAACTTTGATCGTAATTTTCTCAAGAACTCTAATTGAATTTTCCATAATTACTAACATAAAATTCAAGACAGATTCAAACTTTATATACCACTTGAAAACGTATAGCTGTAAAAAAAATACATAATTATTCACCTAATTAACTCAATGATTCATAAAACGGATAATTTTCCAAATAAAAAACAACGGCGAAAAAAGGCTGATTCATTCCCTCTTGATTGACTCATTTATATTAACGACTAAAGCTCGTCAATACTCATTCTCTCTTCGGTTTCCCGAAGATCTCCACTAATTGAAATTGAAATCTGATTTTCCCCCAACCATTGAGCTGAGCCCCGGTGATTAAAAGTATTCGAAAAAATACAAATAATCAAATTACAATATCGCTAACGACTTCTCCCCAGAATCCTTTTTATGTTTTTGGGGAATAAATTAAAAATCTAGGAAGGGAAGAGGCCAACAACGAGCGGCGGTTTTGTGCCTGTAAGTCCGGATTTCACTAACGATGCTCTATTATTTCGGGGTTTGTAAACCTTCTAAGCATTTACGTGCCTCAGGATTTTAAAGGCGGGTCTTTAATTGTTGCAAAGCTTTGCAGTTTATTAATATAGAACCGATTTTGCCAATGTTATAGGTACTTTTAATACCAAGAGGAGCAGTCGGCAATTACGTTATAAAATGATTAAAAATTTGACAAATTAATACCTACTTGAGTTTTAGATATAAACAGCTGTATTTAACTTATCACTTCATAGTATAAAACAAAGTCGCTTCCAGCTCTCTGTCTGTCTGTTCCTATGTACAATGCTTAGATCTTTAAAACTACGTAACGGATTTTAACGCGTATTTTTTTATTTTATATAGATATAGCGATGAAAGATGAAGGCTTATATATAGATAATACATAATATAGCATTGCACCCGCTAGAAGCCGGGGCGGGTCGCTAGTATAATTATAAATGGGGAATACCCATTAAATGTTTACCACCAATCATTTTGTCCTGTAAAAGTGGGTAAACATCAATTTGCAAGACATTTAAATTTGTTCAAATTGACTTAACCCAACGTATCTGTAACCTGGCAAAAAATACCGAAACTCGACGTATTTCCCTAGCTTTGGTTACCTAGTTCAATTGGAATAATTACTATGCAGTTGCTGGAATATTCCTCAAGTTACCTTCCCCCGGCCAACGACTCACACGAAAGCAAACGAAAAACAGTAATTACACTACAATTTCCCATTGCAGCGAATATTAATACCGTTTCCCGTTAGTAAGGCCTACATCTACGTTTTTTCATTGCCATTAAGCTCATACAAGGCTCGCGGAATGAAAAATTGCCCTATTTTGAGGATGGATGACGCGAATTAAGAAAGTAATTACTCATCGGAAACGCACGGGGGCGGAATGTTAATAAGACGAGACGGCTGGAGATATTTTTCATTTTGTCCTCGGACATCGAATAAGGCCGCCGAAACCTAAAAAACTTCGGCACTATTTTGGCCAGGAAATTATGGATGCTAATAAGCGTTACGGGAGATGGAGTGACTTGAATGCATTTCTAAGTAGGCAGATGCCTAAGCCCGTATCGTGAACTATTGTTAAATAAATAAGGTAATGAAAAAAGTGTCATAATGTTGTATTGACCAAATCCGCACTGCTCTTGCCTCCAACTTCCACGACGCGCTCAAGGTGGCCGAGGACCGTGGAAGGTGGCGCAACATCATCCAGAGGAAGCTAATCTATGGTGGATGTCACGACCCTCAGCAATGAGGATAACGATGCACAGATGAGGTTATGTCATTGTAATTTTATTCTCGATCACGCATCGCAAATCTTACTTTATCTAGACCATCTGTTATCAGAGTACGCGAATGATCACACAGGACACTTTCCAAGTAGATCTTACCGTCTTATTACAAGTCCGTATCACGTATACAAATACATAACACCTCTAGTAATTTCATCAGCTAATTTACACCCCAAAACAAATCAGTGAGAACAGATACACCACACTAGGTCAGATATTGTGCGATCCGGTTTAGATCCTCACAACCTAAATCCAGGATGTTTGATTTGCTTCCTTAACTTTTACCATCTAGGTTTATACACCCTTAACAACAAGGCAATCAAACCTTGATCTTATTACGGAACTAATAAGGATCGGGGCCGTTAGCCCAATAAGCCAGCCAGGGATGACACGTTTCACTTAGCCTCAATGTGGCTGTGTAATTAAGCCGCTACGTGTTAATTATTGCGTTGACACCTTGCCCCGATTAATTTCCTTTGACATACGACCCTATCTCTGTTTTTCTTTGCGCAACGTTGTTAATTACACGCAGGATTCAAACTGGCTTCATTTGCTTTAATTAAGTCTACGCAATGCCACAATGGCAAGGCTTGAGGGAACCGTAAAAAAATCTGAGACTGAGTCTTATTCAATATGTAATGGACAAAAAGCACTTACAGTCTGACCAAAAAGAGTAGAAATTAAAAAGTGGCAATACTGTAGTGTCATCTCTGTTTTCTTAGATTGATTAGAAATGGACGACACTACAGTATTGCCACTTTTTAATTTCTACTCTTTTTGGCCAGACTGTATAAATAATTATCACGGAAGTAAACACCACATTCCTCATAACTAAAAAAACTTAGAGAGGAAGAATTTGAGAGTGAACAGGGATAGCAAAGTGGTTGAAGTGTTATAAACTTTGCTAGAGCTTAAGCAGTTGTTTAAAACAAAATAGAATTAATCCAATCAGCAAAAAAACTCTCCCGAAACTCTTATAACCTTGTTAGACTACATCTAATCCACCCATCAGCTAATTAATCCGGCCAAGTTTTTCACAAAAAGTTTTCAACTTGGCCGGAAGTAATTTCACGCCAAGGCATTAGGGAGGCGAACTTCACACTTAGCTCTCGGTAAACACTCATGACGTTTCGTAATTAACGGACGCAATTAGTGGTGGAGCTCGGACGGGGGTGATAAGTGGTCGGAAAAAGTTCGGGAGAAATTCGACGGATTACGAGACGTGGCCAGAGTCGCCACTCGCCAGACGCGGTGCAGCGGTGACCGGCTCATGTTTTGCTCCGAGAAGATTGTGATAAGGCTAAAATTTAAGTGTTCTATCTGAGTTTAAACTGTCCGTCTCCGTGTTTGTGTATACACGTTTTATCTGTGTTTAAACTGTCGAAGATATGCTGGTCTTGCGGAATTGTGAAGATTTTAATATTGCTTCACAATGAAGATGTGCGGGTGAAGGATAACAGTTATCTCGTATGCTTTACGCCTCCGTTTAGATAACCTGACTTAATGGTATTTTAACATTATTATTTGTAGAATAAGTATTTTTTTGATATAACTTTACTTCAGGAAACTCGGCGATGATAAATGGTGATGCAACTGTTCAAAACAGATTAGTTTGGTTCTAGAAATTTAACGGGAACGTGAAAAAGTGGCTTTTAGGAGCATACTTACGTAACAATGTGTAGTGGAAATCCGACAGTACAAAACATTAATATAGCAAATACAAAATGTTGTGTTATGATACTTTATCGACACATCGATACATTATCTATATTACTATTAAAAAAATCTAGATTTGTGTCGAAAATCAGTTTTCTATGAAGAGGCATGATCAGGAAATAATTTATAGCGCTATGCAGGATCGCCGTTTTTTTGTACGCCATGCCAGTTTGGCGCCATCTGTTGGTCAGAATGATAACCAATTTTGGAACGAGGATAGCTGATCATCCAAAGATGGTTAAAGGATACTTTTTATCCGACTATGGTAAAGAGAAAAAAATGACGGACTAAGTTGCGGGCATCTTCGAGTAAAAAATTATAGGATGTATAGTTTAAAAACTACACTTCGTCCTTAGATTATTTTTACAGAACTAGTTACATCTAATTTTACGGGTTACTAATATTAAAATCAAACGCTAAAGCAATGTGATTACTGAAACATCCATTTATCGTCCATACGTCCTAAATATCGACAGCAAAAAATGCGATGTTGCAAATACTATCCAATCCGTGGTTCCGTATGATTATGTTGTGTTATGACAGCGCGAGTTGGCAACGGCGGTCGGCGACCCCACTCCGCGTTTTAATGATAAAAAAATGCGTACCTACAAGGGGAGGCCGGGGAGGCGAGTAAGTGCCATCGAAGGAGGAAAAAACTACGTAGGAAAATATTTGGCGCGACAGGTTGCCCCTCGAGGGGAGAAGGGGGACCTTGATAAAAATTAAATCTTAACGACGGAAATTTAAAGATGACGCTCCACCGATCAAGAAGAGTGCACATCTGAGCCAGGGGCGGTTTAATTGGGCCGTGTACTGTATGTGTTTAGGGTACAGAGTGTATGGCGTTCTTTATAAAAGATGTCATTGATTGATTGCCAAATTTTCGAGAGCGGAAGCTGGAGGTATCAATGAATATTATACGATTTATGTTCCAAATAGCTGATTGGATTGCAATTTGGAACAGATGTATGTGTAACGCTTTACACGTTAAAGTATAAATAATAGGCATCTGTTCGAGATCTTGCCACTATAATAAAATGTCCGTTACCGTAATGTTTATTTTTCTTATGGAGATTAATATTATACAATTTTTTGATTGTCGCAATATGACAAATCCTCATATTGAGCCTTTACTTGTTGATGTTGAATTAAAAATTGGCATATTGGTCCATTGGGTGACACTTGTAATAGGAGTAACAAATTAAAACATAGATTCTACCTATAATATTAAGCGGTTTACACTCACGTGAAATTGTCAGGAACGGCCCGACAATTTCACGTGAGTGTAAACCGCTTAATACAGTAATTAAATATGTCTCACGAAAGTTTTAATAAGATTATAGATTCTACCCTTCAAACTGCACAACATTTTATTTAGAAACTTTTATAAATAAATAGCTTGTATTAAACATTATTTACTAAAATGTTTATTCAAAGAAGCAATGTATATTGCGAAATATTTGATATTAGTAGAGTGACAACTATGTCAATGCTAAGGGGATGTTAATATTGGGCAGCGTACATTGAAAATAATGGAGAAAATTTAATTTGTTTGAAATAATGAACTTCAGAAAATAGTGTTCATTTTAAAGTTGCTCAATCAATGTTCAGTGTCAAGAGTAGAATCTGTTTTAATTTATTGCTGTTACAGGCCACACCCAGTGTAATGTGAATATAATGATTTAAAACCAAGATATCCAAATTGCAGATATCGCAAAGCTCCGTCGGAGTAGCGCCCTGAATGCATTTATGTAGTCTTAGTTACATGTTCAAGCATGAAGAAACAACATAATTGTTTGTTTTCTAACGTTAGCATCATAAATTACACTCTTTTACTGTAACTTTTTAAATTCATGAGAGTGAAATTCACTACAAAACAGAACATATAAATTCAGCTCAAGTTAATAAAATTATCGACATCGTTAAAAATACCGGCACGTAGGAATTACGAAAAATAAAACATTATGCACCAAACTCCAAATTCGCTGCATTGAAATTCAAATGGGGATGCAAGAAGATTTGCATCGGGGCGGCATCGACTATTGATTTTCCTGCGTCTTGAGGCCATTGCAATCCTACTTGTTTAAACTTTTTATTTTGCTCTTCACTCGCGTTTTTTGTTTCAGCTCTTGCCCCCTAGGCTTGTTCCCCTAACGCACTCCCTCTTGCATAAAAAAGCGTCTAATCGATAATTTGTGTGGGGGTGCATTAAGAATATCGCCAGAACTGTACCCGAATGTTTTTCTGAACGCTTTCAGATTCGAACCCCTAAGGCTATTTTTGTTTTCGGCCATATTAGAAAATTGAAAAATCTTCCTCATCTAAATTTGCCTAATGGTATTGCTAATTTTCCCCATGGATACCCGGGTCAGGTTGTGAACAGAGGTGAAAATGAAGTACGGTTAATTAATTGCATTTTCCTTATGTTCAAGTATTATACAAATACTTGCCCCAGACCGTCTTTCTTATTTTATCACGATCGGAGAACAATGGCATATCGTGTTATTACATAGACATGTAGCTAACGTGTGTACGTAAGTGTAGCCTGACAAGTTGAGATTTAACCCTGGAGTAGTAGCGCTACAAATAATTTTAAACTTCAGTATAAATTAATGAGCATACGTCATAATATGCATTGTCATTATGCTGAATATTTAGCCCTGTTTCCTCTTCGTTTACATCAGTGACATTCGATGAATTTCAACGTCCGTTACATACTAGAAAGTAGTCCGTGCCAGTAAAATAAATGAGTACCACTAAAAATCCACAATATGTCGTGGACTGAAATACAATGTGTTGGGCAACACATATGCTGTTCCTTGTTTGATGTTGGATGATTATGTATATGTAAGTAGGTACATCCTAATAGGCGTCTTCGTATCGGTGCCAATAAGTCGCCTTATTTGTCCCACAGATCCATTGAAATAATTTTTAATCCAACCACCACTGTGTTGAATGGCGCTAATGTCGTCTGCCTAGCGCCTCAGCAATTGATAACAACAATAAAGCGACGGACAGATCAACTGTAAACGAGGCCATTGGATCTAATCAGCAAAGACGCATGGCGGCTAACTGCCAATATCTGATGCATCGGCTTCGCTCCCATTGTGTGTATTCTTTATTTTTTTTACGGAGGGACGATAATGTTTTTATGGCCGCGGAGGATCGCCTTAATCAGGGGAACGCGTTTTGATTAAAGCTGATGTTTGGACGGTTCACACTTGCTCTGAGGGTCCGCGCTTCCTCAAATGAATACAACTGTGTAACATCCTCCTAAGTTCAAGAGTGCATCAAATTACAAATTTTCTTCATCATCATCATCATCATCTCAGCCATAGGACGTCCACTGCTGAACATAGGCCTCCCCTTTGGACTTCCATATATACCGGTTGGAAGCGACCTGCATCCAGCGCCTTCCGGCGACCTTTATAAGATCATCTGTCCATCTTGTAGGTGGACGTCCTACGCTGCGCTTGCTGGTCCGAATTTTCTTCAATCAAACTTAATAAAGCATTATGTAGTTAACGGATATCGGACTTCAATAAGAGGTTAAACAATTAAGCATTTTACATCAAAACTGTTGAAATAATGCAATAAAGATAAATTTAGATACAATAGCGATATAAAAAGGTGTCATACATTTCAATACTTTGTCGTAATATTTGTTTTATTATTTCCCAAAAAAACTTGAGGATTGGGTAATAGTAATAGCGTTTCGTCAAACCACTAAATGACAAATCTTTTTACACATGATTAAAAGCCAAAATAACGTCTCGGAACTGAATTCCCTTGACAAGTATCTCTCGACTACTCCACATCGCATATATTCATCTCAACGACGACAATGCGCCAAGGAACGCCATCAAAAACACGATAATGACTCCAAAATGGCAATTCAAGGCAGAGTTTTTCATAAAACGAGGTATATGAGTCAAGAACATTGGAGTCATAAACATACCACCCCACAGTTTCACCCCTTGCTTGAAAAAGTCACCCCCGCACGTACGTAGAAACAAAAAAGGGCACCAAAGGGACGTTACGCATCCCAAGTAAGCGAAGCTCATTGCTAGGGTCTGCAGATGTCTTTAATGGCTTTAAATTATATGTAGAGAGAGCTAACTGCTGGCGGTGTGTGAGTGGGTGATAGATAGTAGCTGTGATATTACTTTTGCGAGGCTATGCTAGGTTGAAGTGATTGGGTACCAAAATATTTAATCCTACGATATAAATACGTAGTATACTGGTAACTGAAATTTATTTCTTCTCATTAGATATATATTTTTTATACTTTATTGCTTAAATCAAAAGTATGTAAAAATGGCGGCCTTAATGCCAAATGCCATTGTTTACCAGTGCTATAGGGCCAAAAATTGGTACATGTAGTGCGTAAAATTTTACGAAGGTTGTTACCGGATTTTAAAATTTTTACTTTTTTTTGTCTACGTCAACCAAATAATTAAACCTGCCTTTAAAATAACGTTTTGTTTGAAATAAAATTAGATTTAACGGTGAGCAACCTAGGTGGGGTTCGGGTTTCCTCAATTAGTTTAACATCACGGTTGATTCACACTATTGTGCAATCGAATGATTCGATTTGAAATCACACGACTCACTAATTATCACGAACTCGCCAAAAGCTGGCGTCATTTATTAATTTGTAACCGTTATAATGATTCTCTTGAACACAAACAAAAATGCCCAGTATTTTGTGAAAGGATTCATAAGCTCGATACTTAACAAGTTTTATCGTGCGCTGAATTGATGCCTAAAAATAGGACAGAAAGAAAAATACAATGTATTACCTAATTATACGAGCGGGGTAATTTTTATTGCCGCATTTATCCTCAAATAGGTAGTAAATATGGCATAACAGGTGATTTGAGCTCGTTGCGTTCAGCAACAGCCTACTGGGCACGGATTTCATTATACGGAAAAAATGGAGAAATTGGAAAATAATGTCAATTACCGAGTACAAGCTTGCCTGAGTTGCAGTTACTTATCATTACGTATTGTCGTGATTGCGTAAATAGAGACGATTTGGAGGGGAGGGGGGCGCAGTTTTCCGCTTCGCTCGTCGCGCATCGCTTCAGCTTGTTAGTGTAATCACTGCCTTGTCTACTAATGGGTCTTATACAATGTCTGATTTGGCATTGTTTTGCGCGTTTATAAAATCTACATAGGTTTTCTTTGCAAGATTGATGTCAATCACGTTTGTGAACATCGTTTCTGCGCACGGATACTAAAATTGGACTCACGTATGAATGACGCTGTGTATGATGTACGTTGATTTGATGAATTGAAACTCACCTTCTGTAAAAAAAAACATTTCATTATTTTGGGAAAGAATAGCGAAAACCGTATTCCGAAATTAACTATAGAAATGTAATATTTCCACAAATTCACAAAAGCTGAAACGCATTGTGTCTGTCAAAAATAATAACATTCTCGTTCCCATTAATATCCCCGGCAAAGAATAATTCAATGTCTATTGAAGGAGAAATTTTAAAATATGTGTGACAATTATCGGAACAAGACGTTAATACTCATCTTACATTGTGACCGAAGATAGCAAAAAAAGTCCCCTAGCTAAAGGAAGATTTATTCGCAAATTACTTATAAATTTTACCTTTATCATTTTATTCGAAATCACGGACGTACCCCTAAGAACCATCTACCCATCCTCTTCTTTTTGGTACATTCACGTGAAATACACGCTGACACGATTCACGCTGTCGACTTCTAGCGAAATAGAATCGCGTTTCGTAGCTTACATTGGGCTCGGTTATAAAAATGTATTTAAAACGTCCCCAAAAGAAATGATTTATAGGTAAAGTGTCGTAAATTTGTCCACTTGGATATAGACAATGGGGGGCAATAAATAACCGGTTACACGGAATATCGGGCCTGTTTAGTTGGGGTGACATTAGGGCTTACTTGCGTTATAATATTGGAAATACGGACACCGAAGAAAAGAGACTTATAGGGATGTTATTTGTACTTTGGATTAAAGTCAAGTCAAAGTTTTCATAAAAGTTTTGAACACACAAAAACACACTTGAGTTAGGATAGTCACAAAAATGCATTGTAATTAAACCAATTTGTGCAAACATGTTGCAAAATAAAAGCATCCCTTAAAGAGTGTAATGTGTGATGCATTTTCCCCCGTGGTACCTTTAAGAAGCACAGAGTTATAAAGATGCTTCATATTTCACTTATGTGTCAAATTTGTAATCATCTGAATTTAAAACCAATTTTTTATGTTGATTTTTAATACATTGCATAAATACAATTTGAAGGCCCAGGTGTGACATCATTTCTTATTATGTTGACTTTTAATTTCGCCAATCGACAATTAGATATAGGGATGAGCAAAATAATAATACGCATGGGAATATTCATGTGCCGCTCTAAATACACCAGCTAATTTATGCAAGTCGGTACGCTTTTTTATTTACAAAAAAATGACAATGGCCATCAGATATTGCGATCACGGTGTCACCCAATACTTCTTGGGGACAAAACCCATCAACCCTAACCTGACGTGTCATTGTGCTTTATTTTTGTCACTTAAAAGATTTTTTTTCTTAATTCAAATGCCAAGGAACAAAAAGCATCTAATTGTAACAGTTTTTTTAGAGATTAAAACTGGCCGTTTTTTGCGCTGCCGTATTGCGAACTTTTATTTATAAAATAAGCAACGTTTTATTGTTGCTAAGATTACATTTAAGTCGTATGTGTATGCATTATATTTTGCATCATTTGTTGTAGAACTTATTAGCCTAAAATCTCATATCACTGCGGAGATAAAAAATAACTTACATATTTATGATTGGAATCGTATTTCTCGGCTTCTTAAATGTTTTATGGACCCGAAGCACTTCAAATTTGACATGGTTCGTATAATTGTATGAGCTACCTGCGAGACAGGAGGTGAAAATCTTCAAGCATGTTATTAAATCAATCTGATCCTTTCGAAAGGGTTCGATTTACCAAGGAACTTATAATAATTGTGCACAAAGGAGATCCGGTCAGGGCAGGATTTCTATTATTTAAAGTTTCCGATCACCGGCTGAATACGCCTTAATTATCGATTGCTTTTGTCACCCTAGTTTCTTTAAACAGTGACGGTTGCGTGTGAAAGACTTTCACGCAATTTAAATTTGGAACATAATTTTGTTTTAAAACCGTTCCAAATTGTTGCCAGTCGGTAAAGGGTTCGATTTTCTTTTATTTTATAAATTTCCTAACGTTTTAAAAAGAAATAAAACAACGCTACTTTCTCAAGACTTGTCAGATTGTCTGCGATTGGTGTGAAAAGATGTGGAGGATTAAAAAAAAGGTAGTTACGTGTACTTACTTTAATTAAAATCGATCGAGCATGTGTGTTGATTGTGGCAGACCATAAAGGACCGATGGGGTTGCGATGTTTGCAAGGGCTGATTTCTTACCTGGGCCGTTTTAATAGGCCAGAAATTGTTTTGAATGGTGTTCGATAAGCGTGAAGTTTGTGCTCGGATTAGGAGCAGATCGTCAGCGTATTGCTTTAAGATGTGGCCCTCAAACTTTTTTCAAGGTTACATTTAAATGGCATGGAATCCTAACAGGAAAACAATGCTTTGTTTGTTTTACTTATCAATCCTTTTCTCTGGTCACGACACTACTGACATTGCCACTTAATTGAAATCGAATTTGTTACATCGGGTTTAGTGATGTGCCGTTCTTGAGAATGTTTCTCGATTTGTATAGGCAAAGAACTTTCTCGAGAACATTTCCCATACAAATCGGGAAGCGTTCTCGAGAACGGTACATCTCTAATTGGGTTATAACATATTCATTTTCAATACACATGCCAGAAGCATTAAAATAATATATAAATATTTGTATAATTGTTGTTTTATGAAATGATAAACTTTTTCTTAAACACTCCCTGTGTACTAATTAAAACACCGATTTGATATTTGGGATTAGAAATTTAAAACGCCACCATTTTAATTGAAAATTTGTAATGGTGAATTGTTAAGTTTGAGATCCGGTGATCATTAGAAACTGTTACACATTGATTTCTACTACAATGGACTTACAAAGTTCGCTTGCACATTGTAAAGTGATATATTTATATTATTTTCGTAACCCCCTGCCTCATGCGTGAACAATACGTGTACATATTCATAGCTCTATGTATTTATATTTACTCTAGGGTTGAAGTCTGTGAAATGTTTGAAAAATTACATTTTGGTTGACTTCTTGGAGATTATTTCTTGCGTATTTGCACTGATAGTGTTTGTTTTGTTCCCTACTCGACCGTTAAGGAACAGATTTGTCAATATTTGAGCTCAATTGTTGGTGCAATTTGTCTACTTTTGAGTAAGATTAGTGTAACTAACAGTAGTCTCTCTTATCTGGCACTTCAATAATCCGATACGTCCAATAATCCAGAATTCTCCACAAGCACTTTCTTCACCTTTGTCTACTCCTACGTCTCGTTATTATTTTAGTTATTACGATTTTTAGTAATCGGAGCAATCCAATAATCCGGAACCCTTTAGTTTTAAATAGTGTCGGATTAGTGAGACTACTGTAGTACCCGCGACTTGGCTAGCACCGAGAACTGTTTATTTTATTTAATCTTAACTTGATCTTTATGTTTATCTACAAATCTATCATATTTTTTTTCACGGTTTTTATATAAAACAACAAACATCCAAATATTTTTCAATACAAAGTTTTGTAATTTTAAGGTTAGTAATGAATGATAATTGCCATCTGGGATATATGCCGCGCTGATCTGAACAAGTGTTTAATGAACAATTCGGTCGTCAAATTCATCAAAAATTGTACATAATTTTTCATGTTCATGCTTGCATGAACAAAAATATTTTATTTCTGCTTTTCTTTCTTTCTTACTAACTATATAAGACTAGTTTTTGCCCGCTGCTTCGCTCGCACATTTAACATATACGCTTTCCTTCGGGAATCATACTTTTGTCGAGATAAAAATAAGGACAAGCCTATGCGTTAAATTAGGGTATAGACTGTCTCTGATTCAAATTTCATACAAATCCATCTAGCCGTTTCAGCGTGAAGAAATATCAAATATCTCTTCTTCTTGTGTCGTATTCCTCATTGTTGAGGGCTATTTATCAGTCTTCGGATGATCGCTCTCCACTTATTTCAATCCACTGCAGACCGCATGGCGTGGGGAAACTTGGTGACCGTTGTGTCTCGAATCTGATCAGTCCAGCGCATGGGACTCATTCCTCTTGGTCTTCTTCCTTGAATCTTTCCTGATTCTTATCAAATATACACGATATATGATACGATATATGACAAATATTTCGACGACGCGGTTGGCTCAATGGTTAAGCAACTGCCTACTGAGCCGACGGTCCCGGGTTCGAATCCCGGCAAGGGCAAATATTTGTGTGATGAACACGAATATTTGTGCCTGGGTCATGGATGTTCTATGTGTATTTAAGTATTTATTTATCTATATAAGTATGTATATCGTCGCCTAGTACCCATAACACAAGCCTTCTTGAGCTTAATTTGGGACTAGGTTGATTTGTGTGAGGGTGTCTGATATTTATTTATTATTTATTATTTATTTATACACACCCACAAACATTTACTTACTTACTTTTGTGGCGCAGTGACCCAAAGAGGATCTTGGCCTCCGAAACAAGAGAACGCCACCGGTCCCGATCCTGTGCTACTTCTTGCCAGTCATCGGCTTGAAGCTGACACAGATCCGCCTCCACACTGTCACCCCAGCGATATCTGGGTCGGCCCACTGGACGACGACCAGTCGGTCGTCCCAAATATGCCCTCTTGACCGCCCGATCCTCATCCATCCTCAGAACGTGACCTAACCAGCGAAGTCTGTGGGATTTAATCTCGCCGATGATATTTGGTTCGGCCACTAACTCCTCGATCTCAGCGTTCTTCCGAATCCTCCAAGTGCCGTCATCACTTTTGATAGGCCCCAAGATCTTCCGCAAAACCTTTCTCTCCGCTACCAGGAGCTGACTTTCTTCTTTTAGTGTTAGTGTCCAAGCTTCACAGCCATACATAAGGATTGGTCTAATTACCGTTTTATAAATCCGTAACTTTGTACTTTTGCTGAGAAGCTTGGACACCAACACCTTATGGAGGGCAGCACTGCACCGCAGGGCATTTTGGACGCGTATTTGGATTTCCTCCTCTCTAGTGTTCGTGTCGGTAACCGTGCATCCGAGGTACCGAAACTTGTCAACTCCGTGGTATACGGTACCGCCAACATTTGCTTTGACAATTTTAGTCGGATAAAGCTCATCGCGTATAACACCAGGATATACTTGTATGGATTTTTTCTGCATAACTAATCCACCTATCTTAAAATTAATTTTGAAAATCAGCTAACAATACCTTCGCTTCTTGAAAATTGCATAATAGTTTTATTACTTCCTTAGTTTTCACGCACCCACAGAGATATAACGTTTTATCAGTACCCAGACAACGCCGATACATAACCGTTAAAACAAATACATAAAAAACTGTACTCATTTTACGGCCAAACAACTATAAATCTTTACACTCCTTATCATTTCATACGTGTCAGGTGACGTATCTAGAATTCAAAACGTCACGTTATGACGTAAGAATCAGTTCCGTAACGCCACTATGGTATATTTGGGGTCGTAAAAGCCCCATTCCTCACGGTTTATTCATCGTAAAAGGTACAGCAGTGTACGGGTTAAATGTGTATCTAAATGGTGTATTAAAATTGAGATACAAACTAGTGGAGTGGAAGCCGTAAAATATTTGGCGTTAAGTTATCAGCATTTGTAGAATATGTAGAATGTGTTTTGCATTACCTATATTGGCGATTGGTGTTTCTGTTTTTTTTACGAACTTTTCTGTGATTCAGTGTACATGACTGTTTATCATCAATCTAAGAAATTGTATACTTTTAAATTGTATTGCGATTATAAATAATAAAAAAAAAACGAATAGTACCTACCTACTCTATTTACAAAAATATAAATTTTGAGTCTCATTGGCATGGTGATAAAAATAATCTTTCAAATTATGTTTTCATAATTTAAAATAAATCTCAGTGCTTAAATTTTAAAATTAATTTTATTTTCAATGTATTGCCAATAAATAACCGCGTAGATAAAAGATCATGTAGAAAGTAGTAAGCATGTGAAAATTGCATGTAACTCTTAAAATGGCTTGTAACTCATAAATAAGAGACAACCCTTTGCACTCTTGGGTTAAATAGGAAACCATAAATATGACATTAGCAGATCGTATACGTATGCGCATTACTATTTGACTTTTACTTAAGTCTTTGTTATGAGCTAGTTTATGAGCAGGGGACTGAGTCTGTTTAACTTATTGTTAAATGCTGCTTAAGTTTTTTAGTGCCGTTACGATCTTAATAATAACATGTTGTGTAATAAAAATATGTTCCGTCGGTCATAAATATACAGTAAATATTTTATGTATTTATTATTAATACGGATTTATTTTTTAGTATCATCTTAACAACTTTTTTTTTAAATAAAATTACCAAATTGTGGGTCTTAATTTTTTGTTAATGTATTTTTGTCTATTGTTATAATATAATTCCGTAATAATTTTATTCAAATTTATACCCACATAAACATTAAAAATTGCATCATCAATCAATTAAACTCACCATAAAACGGCGCTGTCACTCAACTAATTACAATAAAAACATTTTTATTCACATCGATAGAAATATCTTTATTTTTTAGTAGAAAAAACGGCAAGTGTCAAAAGGCGCGTGAAGTGGTCAGCCGATGGGCCGATAAGGAAACCCCACCTGTGACGTCCCCTATAAAGGGGGCTGTTCACTGGAGAGCCGGACTGCGTGCTTCGTAGGATTTATTAGTAATAGCGTAACTGTTGTAAACTTCGATTTTTTTAAGGCGGGAGTGAAGAAGCGCTATTCAGGCATTGCTTCAGTTTCCTTCTCAAAACACCGCCAGTTTCCTTCTAACAAAGTAAAGATAGGTTGGAAAAAATAATGCTTATCGCTAAAAAAAATATTTTGTAGAATATTCTGTAAACATTTATATATTTTATTTATTCAAAAAGAAAATGTATTATATTAAGAATACTTTATAGCTGAATAATAATTGTAAATATTATCTTCGATTTCAACTAGCTATCACACATTACATAATATTTGTGACAATCACAGATAAAACAAATGTTTTATTTAAATCAAATCGACACTAGAGGAATACCTGAAACGGTCAACCAGAAAGCAAGAGTTATTTAGTCTAGCAACCAGAACATTGGCAAAGAGAGTTGAAATTATCAAAGAAAATTGACACTGGCAATCTTAATTGAAACTAGAATCTTAATTTTGTTCCAGCAGGTCAACTGGTCCCGGGTTCGAATCCCGGCAAGGGCAAATATTTGTGTGATGAACACAAATATTTGTGCCTGGGTCATGGATGTTCTATGTATTTAAGTATTTATTTATCTATATAAGTATGTATATCGTCGCCTAGTACCCATAACACAAGCCTTCTTGAGCTTAATTTGGGACTAGGTTGATTTGTGTGAGGTTGTCTGATATTTATTTATTTATTTATTATTATTTATAACTAGTTCACGCCATATAGTGAATAGCGTAACACACTAAATATAGTAACGCAGGCGTCCACGGCAAGTGTGTGGGTGATTAGAATAACTGCATACTTGGAACACAAATCATTATGGTTGTTTTATTTCCCTAATGTCTTGATAACATGACATGCTTGTTATTGCTTTTGGGATTGTAATATTTTGGTAGCTGATTTTGGAAATATGTTATTGGTAGGTATACTTAATATCCAGCGCTTGGAGACGCGCTTCTTCAAACTCCTTCACTCTAACGCGTACAGTGGACCGCTATACATCCCGTTTACGGCTCATGGCTTCTCAACCATCAGGAGATATACTGCTGGCGGTAAGGTGTCTCTTAAGTACAATCCTGTAACGGAGATGCTGTCCCCCAGCTTAACGCGTACCTTCTGAAAGTTGAGAGTAGAAGATTGCTTTTGGCAGACGGTTATCCTCCATACGGAAGATATGGCCACACCATCTCAGTTGGTTCTTAATCAGCATAGCCTCCCAGCCCTGCATATGTGAACGTCTTAGGATGTCCGTGTCCGAATTTTTACCTACAAACTGGGTTTTGCGAGTCATATCCGCGTCCATCGTCGTAGGAGTCCTACGAGCCCTACAACTTGAAGTCGCTGTCATCGGACCCGATGAAGAGGACATCATCATCATTGGTATGTTAAATATAATAAGATTGATATTTAACACCGCAATAACACATTTTCCACGCTACATCTTATTTAAGCCTAAAATAGCTATAATTGTCTGCTTTCTGAGTTATTTTACTTATTTCAAATGCGTTGTAGTTTCAAATGCGTTACTATGCGTTGTCTATGCCCTGGCTCTTATATCAATTCATACTCCGATCTCACATTTGTTGTAACGTTCATGTTTTATTTTTTTACCGTAAAATTATATTATAAATATTATAACGTGCGTGTTTATTACAAGCGAAGGCGGATACAAACCGCCACAAACCTAAGGACTAAGACATACAGATAATCTAATCTACATAATTTAGTATAATCTTTAGCCAAAAATACAACCAAAAATTAAACATTTACTCCAATCATCATCATCAGGGACCCATTTCACGAAGCTACAAGTTACAAGCGGCCGATGTTTGCGATTCGAGGTACAGAATGTGACATTTCACGTTATTACCGGTTCAAGTTAAGTTTGCACTTCATATCTATGGCGTAGCATAAATGAGGTGCAAACTTAACGTGACTGAGTTGGCGAAGTGGATTTCCGAAATATCCTTATTGGCGTATATACCTTGATATCGCCAATATGGCCAATTCGGAGATCTTTGTGAAATATCAGAGAGATATTTATGGAATAATGGCCCAGGATAGTAACACAACTCTGACACGGATCACTCCGCTCAATATATCGATTGTGCTGAATGAAACCGTGACACACGCGTCTCGTAATTAGATTATGTTACGTCTAGACGAGGAAAGGGTAAGTAACATTCATTAGCAGTCTGCGGTATTATTTAGTGAGTGGGCAAAACGCAGTTATCGGACTAGCCGACTTTAGCACAATCTGTATCAAAATAAGATGTGATCATGTTTATTAAATAAAACATGTCTATTCGTGAAAACAGAAGCTGAAAACCGGCCGCAATGTCGGGAAGTCAAACAATACGCGATATTATTTGTTGGCATTCATGTATTTAAATGTGCGACAATCATAGAAACCGAAGAGAATAACGAGTTCATTTTTGGAAATTAATAAAAATTGGAATCTAAAATGAAATCACAATGAAAGTACAGTAACGATAGATGCTCTATCTTTGCTGAGGCATAAACTCACGAATAATTGTCAACGAAAAGAGTACAGATAAATCACTTTTTGACCGACACAAATCTGTCCACAACTTTAAAAAGTTTGTTGTAAAATTTCACTGTTCAGTTTACATTTAAGGTTTAAAGAAAATATGTACATAAGTCTACATTTAAGGTTTAAAGAAAACATTTAGAGAAGAAGCCCGATTTCTTGGTAACTCTAGAGACATTTTGAGTAACGCCGTAGACAGTCAAAAGTGTCGGTCAAAATGTTGATTTGGCCAGAAATTATATAGAAGAAAAAGGGCATCGTTCAAATGAAAGACCATGAAGTGCCACAGGGGCCTACTGTGTCTAATGATAGACGCTATGTCTTGCTGATAACCAAAATTGAGTGTATTTATTATGACCGCTGACACGGGTCGCGTCCGGCCGGACACGGCGGACGGACGGCGCCGGACCCACATTCACTAGCAGTCAATAGTGTCCAGTTTACTTATTATCAATTAAACAAATACCTGCTAAACATACAGTCCATATTATACAATTCTCTTTATTACACGCTAAAAGAAAATAATATGTAAATATAAAACACATTGGAAAGGTTTTACCGCTAAAATGCGATGTCTTCCGGACAATGTTAATATGTAGGTATCTCTCGTACGTATCTGTGAGTCTTTATAGGTATATCAATGGCTCGATTGAGATTTGAAAATTGACACAGTGACACAACTACTAACTATTTACCCTTCAAAGGTAACGTAGAACCCTGGAATATTGGGCAAACGATATCCGTTATACACTTAGTTATTTCTGGTTTGTTCTGCAATACTAAAAAAAATATATCTGTACACACAGTATTTTTTTATTGTTACTTCTTCATGGTCTCTGATTTCCCCGAGCATCTGTTCTTTACTTTTTCCTCTGTGATTCAATTATTGTTTCATATTTTTTTGTAGGTACATGTGTGAATCAGTTAAGACTATCATCAGAGACAGTATAGACTGTTGATGTTGTATTTTTTGTTCCTTCATGATCTTTATTTGATTTTGCATCCGCTTTTTCTTCTTCTTTCTTATCTTCATTATTTTAAATGCCTAACAAAATGGAACGTAACGAACGGAAAACAGCTGTTTAGAATCGAATGGTTTCTAAAGACTTTGCTAAAACCTTCTTCCAAAGAAGTGGAAGGCTATTCGAAGTTGTCGAGCCTGCGTGCAAGGCAATTTTGTGGTGACTCTTCCTTTTAACTTGTAAATTTGGCTTCAGAACTGGGAACTTTGAGTAATTCTTTTTTTTTTTATAAGAAATCACTATTTTATTTTCTATCATAACTGATAATTTTGAATATGCAATAATTATCGCGGTTTGAAATCGTCTTGAGTCTGACAATTGCATTAAAACTGGTGTACGCGTAAAATACTCCATTGCAGTACATAATTACAGTGTATGTAAGTATTTAATTACAGAGCAGGGATTACCGAAGCCGTATTGCATCGCCGCAGGGTTTTATAAATTATTAAAAATTAAACCTTTTATTATGATGTTAATATTAAGTTTAGCTTTGAGCCTTTGTGTCAACTGATCATTATCTCACAAAGATTCTAAAAATTAAAGCGACACTTAGGCCATTCACCAAAATACCAACACGCTCTGTTGTGACGGTTGCTTATGCAACCATAACTATATTTGATACGACGAAGATGTCCGTTTTTTTTTCCAATTTTGTTAATACGTTTGGGCGATTTATTTACACGCATAACAAATAAGAGTCGGTCTACGAGTATGACTTCGTCCTTGATTTTGTTCTAAAGATGATCAATTTTCCAAAAAATTCTAAACAGCGCGGTAAAAAAAAATCTATAAGATATAAGCATAATCGAATCCATATGGAGAGTCAAGTAAATTTTTAAAGATATTCTAAATCTATAGGTATATTAAAGCTCAAGCGAGGTTGCGTGGTAGGTAATTACAGTGTATTTAATTAGGGAGCGAGTTAATTTGCGAAGCCGTACGTCGCGCCGTAGGGTTTCCGATGGCCTCGCTCATTCGCACTTGCATCGCGTATTTATAATGCATCCTTAGAGGCATTGCGATAATGTCTTCAAATTACAATGTACTCAGAAGGAAATGAGTGCCACTTGAATTTTACACAGTTTACAAATTTGTAATTTTCATAAACAATCTTCTCAGTAAGAGTGTAAATAATACATGAACGGTAAGCACATGTCTGTTTACTTTTTTTTAGAAACGAGAATTTTATCTAAAAATATAGAGAACTCTATAAACTATAACTTAATTACCACTCAGTTATATGTAGATGCAAATATTAATAAATAAATAAAATAAAAACGATGCTAAGGTGACTAGACATGTTCTTTCCGTGTACCACAACAATGAATCACATTATCACAATAATTAATTAAAACTACTTAATTAAAAATAATTATTATTTTGTCCTTAATTCATGTTGTATGTAAAGAGTTGAAAATCTGCACCAAAAATTACGTGGTCCGTGGTTATTTTTCTGAGATGTATACTGGTACAGTCTGGTCAAGACGTTACTTACATGTTGGTTGATTTCTCTTCGCAAAAAATGCGAATGTTTTGAGGTTATAAATAAGATAAAGCTAGGGAGTGTTTTCATAAGTATACAACAATTTCACATATCAAATATACATAATTATTTTATAATTACAATATTTGCCTACTTAAATTGGATTTATACTTAGGATTTTAATAATATTATATAAAATTATCAATATATTCTGAAATGTGTAACTATTCATTTTAAAAATAATCGATACCGCTACAGGAATTATTACTTGTTAGCACATAAATATAAGATATATGATGTAAATTTTATTATTTATCTAGAAATGCACTTGATGTCATTTTAGTAAGTCGTAAATTGTACTTAAAAATTTCCAGATTTTTTTACAGCAGGCAGAATTAATCAAATACAGCAAATCAGTTTGTAAACACCTGCCTACTGAGCCGGCGGTCCCGGGTTCGAATCCCGCCCAGGGCAAATATTTATGTGATGAGTATTTGTCCTTGGGTCATGCCTATTCTATGTATTTATTCTATATAAGTATGTATATCGTCGTCTAGTACCCATAACACAAGCCTTCTTGAGCTTAATTTGAGACTAGATCGATTTGTGTGAGGTTGTCCGATATTTATTATTATTTATTTATTAATACAGTATCACATAACTTATCATAATATTTAGTTAGTTTTTTTAATTATTTTATAATCCACCGAATAAGGGTCGTTAATTAAGACTAAATAAAATCCCAAAATTAAAATACAATATAGTGTTTGTGATAACAAATCGACAACCCTGTTCAGCCGTAGCCTGGGCTTTGCACTTTGCACGAAATTTTATGCCAGTTTTTATCCTTTTGAATAATCAGTCACGCAGTCTCGATAGTTTCCCCAAAAAGGGAAAAAACAATAAAAACTTGCTGCATTTCATTTATAATTTACAGCTGTTTAATAATGCGGCTAGTTTTAATTTATTCTGCCATTTCAAGGATGTATTAGCATTTTTTCCTTGTGAAATATTAATCCGGCATGTTCGTGGTATTTAATTAACTGCAATTTGCTATAAACTACTCGTTGCAAATTGCCTGCCTATATCAATTTTAGTAGGCAAGTACCAACTTTTTAACTTATATTTGAATAACAGCAAGAAATTCGTTCTATGTACTTCTTAAGAATATTCCCTTCAGGAATATACAAGGAGAAACAAAAACATTAGTAGGTGCCTATCTGTGGTGCCTATTGATAAACTAGGTATTTAACTTCCAATGTTAGTTTTAGTTCCCAGTGTATTCTGCACTTTTATTAACAAAAATAGGTAAAAAGTCATAAAATTCATTTTATGCAAGATGAAAATGTTACCCTCAAGTTTCCCAATAATTCATGAAGCTACTTACCTATGTAGAACAAGGTTTACAGTACTAACAGTATCATGACAAGCAAACTCGTTTGTTTCCAAAAAGTCGTATATCTAATGAAAACATTATGGATTTACGTTCTTTTATTTTAACATGTCTGAACGCATAATCTGATGAGTTATTCAAGCATTCTAGCACGAGCCAAATTTGTCGCGTGTCCATAAATATATATATTGTAATTTAAATCTTAGATCGCTTAACGGTTGGTCATAAAAAAATGTTATGCAAATCTAGGACACGAGCGCATCGGAAGGGTTAAGTTCTACATTCGTATGCAAAATATTTGGAATTTTACGCGGTGATTTTATTTTTGGCTTGTCTGCCAAGGCTGTTTTTTCAATTGTATCCCTATTCGGGGGATGTTCAATGTTCATCCGCAAAACAATCTCATAAAACCAAGGGCCCTAGAATGACTTCAGGATTGTCTACTCGCGTTTTCGGGTATGCAGTACTGAAAAGCTTTTCATCAAATTCTTAACGATTTATAAAAAACTTAGGGAAATTCAGTCATCTATCTAGGCCTAAACTTTCCATTCAATTTAGACATGAAATACGATATGATGTCATACGTTAAGTCTGAAAGTCAAGCTGACCTAGAAAACAGAATTTTGATACATTTTGTCATGAAACACTGCTACAACAACTGCGTACTACGTACTAACTATACGACCTTATGGTAAGCCTCATAATTGGTGTATAACGTAGTGTACTTCTTCAGCAGTACTTGATTATTTTAGTGGGTTCAAAGTAGCCAAAGATACTCAAAATGGGTGTCTATTTCCATTTAATGAAAAAAAAAACACTACTAAAATTTACATATTCTGATTAATGTATTTACAGAAGATTTTTAATTTCCATTTGACTGTAATAAAAGGGAGATAGCACAGAATATTCTGTTTTGCATATGTAAGGACACTGTACCGTATCTAATATTTTTACGCACGTATTGTACAACTAGCACGCGCTAAACTATATCTAAATGCAATATGCAAATTGGTAAAACTGATACCACATCACATGAACCGTCAGATTCTTAGGGCACCTTTATATCATCCGACTTAATTATGTAAATAAGGAAGACAATCTTGCCACGTGTCTTTTATTAGCTATTCAAATGCATGCAAAGCACTTGTAGGTATAGAGCAAAAGAAATAATAAATTGTATGTATGGTAATGTATGTGAGAATTATATCCAGACAGGCGGCAGACACACCCGGGTGGCTCTAGCACGAGGCAATTGTACAAATTATAATTAATCATTATTAATCACTATTATTTCATATTTGAAGTTTATTGTAATGTTGTTTTAAGTGAATACAGCAGTTATGTGTTAGTTCAATGCGTTTTAATGTATGTTTTATTTATTAAGCTAAATGGCTTACATTAAAACCTATAACAGGGCTTGTTTAAAAGGATTTTATTTAAATAAGTACTTACTATGGACTCAGTCACGAAATGCACTTTGAGAGACGTAGATTGGTACCGTCGTGATATGACACCACGTCTGTGGATGAGACAATTACTTTCCCAAAGCAAACATCCTGTCTACAGACGGAAATTTGTCATAGTTTTCATAATTATGAAGGAACATACCTTGTGCCGTTTGTGGCTAGAATTTTTGTATGATTTTTGGTCTGTGCCGCAGAATGCAATTTTCAAAATTGTTAAACAATGTCAGTGCTTGGCTTACCAATAAATAATTATCTAAGTTTCATCTAGATCCTTTAGACGGTCTTTTTTTCTTTAGATGGTCGTATACAGTCCTCATAGAACACACATCTCCACAAAATCACATATAATAATAGTAGGACTGTGAAAATCTTTTCAAGCTGTTACAAATGCTTGTTATTTTAATATCTTGTTGTTTTATCTCGCCCGTATAGTTAACATTGTTTAAGTAGGAACAAAGGCCTTTCAGAAGTATGCGCGGCACGGAAGCCGTGACGTGTGTCGCTATGTTTTACACACAACCAGCCACAATTAGGTTTTCAGTCCACTGAGATGGGTAGTTTTGTACTAGCCCCGTTTCATCGCAGCCAACCATTGTCTATCCCAACTTCAACATTGCAAAGTTAAATAACGAACACTTTATGCAAAACGTTACGCATAAAAAATAATCTAAATTGCATAGTTATTTTGTAAATACCAAATTACGAGCGTAACGGATCGATCGAGGGTTTAAAAACAGTGCATTTGAATATTTTTTCAATCAATAACTGATATATGCAAATTCAGAAAATACATTGTTAGTCTAAATACTCCGACCGTTATCGTAACAATTTGAAATTTCATCAAAGGTAAAGAAATAATAATTGATTGAGCGCTATTGTTGCGAATGATACATAGACCCTTTAGCTTCGAGAGCTCGGTTCGAAATTAACCAATGATAGGACCAAATTTAATTTTACGATCGAATACCTGCCCCTGTCACGACAAAAGTTCCGTAATCAAATTATGCAGCCGATGCCACCATTGTTGGCTACATGCATAAATTTAAGGCATTTCATTGTAGACGTAGGGTTAAGATGCTCACAATAATAGCCTGATGTATCGAGATGAGTATTGAACATTCTAAGCGTGTGGGAAGAGGGGTACGCTTCTGAATGATACTTATCAGATAATTGTAACGAATTATTGCATCTGTGGCTTAACTTCTTTCCAGTCATGTTCTAACCGTCTCATATTTGAATAAAACTTCGAGACATTTCTCAAAACAATAAGGAAGCGATAGATCTGGCATCACACGAACTCGTTACCTCAGAGAAACTCTATCGTCAAAGCGAACGCCAATCAAAAATCTTTGTAACAAATCCCACCCTTAGTGTAGACACTGCGAATATCACGTTACAAAAAGTTCGTTACGAAAAGAAACCGTTACTATTACTGAAGGGTATGACACTGGGGCGATCCAATTTTAGCGAAATTCCTGCAGTAATGATACGAGCACGGGCGATGCATATTTAGAGAAAAGTTTCGGAGACGCTGCGAACATTGATATGTAGATGAGATGGTTGGGGTTATTGAAATTACAGATAGGTATAGCTATGTAGAATTCAAGAATATCGGAGCATTACCCATCGGGAGCGGCAGACAGGTGGGACGAGTATGTAACGTTACTACGATATCATTTCTTTTATTGCGTCTCAAGCGAGAAAATAACTGTTTTGTAAAGGATTTAAGCGTTTAGGCAGTAAGAGGTGGGATATGTTGTGCCGTATTTCATTCAGTTATGACGTGATTTTTATTTTATTCAAAGCGGTTTAAGGAGTATTTTATTAACACTTTTTTGTAACGTTATGAATTACACTTACATTCTTAGTATCCGATTTCTTTCCATTGAACAACTAATGTTTTGTACAGTTCTAGAAATAATCAAATATTTCTCTCAGATTCGTTTTAACACTGGGGTAATTGGTGTTAACAAAAGTCAGTCATCATTCATATCAGTCACAACCAGGTCACAACAATCGTTCTTAGTCAAATAGACTCAGATCACCATAAGAAAGAGCCTAAGCACGAGTCAACTATATAAAAAAGAGTCCACGCGCAAATTTGCATACCCAAAACCGGTCTTCCTATCTAACATTTTGACACCCTAGACCCTTAGCACGAGGTGTGGGTAATTCATAAGATATTCTATACTTTAGTATAATAGGTACGAACATTAACATAAAGTCCGGCGCGAGCCAATATTTTGCATAAGAAGATAACACTTCGGAGAAGTGTGGTTCGTATTAAAGTGATGCTGGTAAATTGTCAGGGGCTTGATTTCATTGTTAGGTAAGTGTATGCTAATGAAGTGGATGATATATTACTTGTATAGGAGTGTATCATGTACTTAGGACCACCGGTGTAGACGAGTTTGTCTATTTGATGAACCAACGAGAGGTGAAGAGATAAGTTAGTAACATTAATATGAAATCTAGCTCAATTTTATATTAAGCCTATTAAAACTAGCGGCTCCGTGACCTCGCGAGTTTGTTTCGAAATGACAGTTTTTTTTTTACATTTTCTACCATATCTCCGCCGGAAAACTGAATTGATAAATAAATCTATAGGTGTAAATATAAAACCCATAGGGAAATAATAGGCAAACTTAACCCAAAATAACATCCGGACATCCGGGAATCGAACATGAGAAAGAATTTTTGACCAAGTTGAAACTGACGCTTTGTTCGCTCGGTCAATAAACTTGATATTGAAATTATGGGTATCAAGCATTGTATAAAGCCATCTTATACGACCATAACGATCCATTCCCATAGCTCAACGAAAAGTTAAAACGAAATTTCTACTGCACCAAATTCACCATAAACGTAGGAGTGCAAAGAAATTTTATTTAAAAACCGTAGCAATTTGTCAGTGTTCCGTATCGGGCAAGGCTCAGTCAATAATAAATTTTTAGCTGCTTTTTTCTCGTTTTCGGGTAATATTAAACACGCGAACTCCGAAGACGGTATACTGGTATACCGTTCCCCTGACATAGTAGAAACAACGTTGCAAAAAACTATATTAATTGCCGTTGAAAGTTTCATGGAGCAGAGCAATATATTTGGTTTCACTAATTTGTGGTGGAACGGAACTTTTATTTGAGTTAAATGCTAAATGAGGAATTGGTGGAATACCATCGCGTCGAGCTACCGTGTCAGCTAACTGGTGAGCTAAGTAATGGCTACGATTTGTTAATATACTTCTCGATTCTAAGGTGCAACGGATGCCTGTACGTCTAGTATAACGTGGTATAACTATGTGACGCTACTATTTGTCGCACAAATACTACCTGTCACTTTCCTGTCAATACCGTGCGAGCAAGACAGGTCACGCTGAGTCGCACGAGAAGACAAGAGTGAAGTCGCGGCAAGATAATATGCTAGTAGCGCTGATTACAGTACGAGTAGGTATGGATACTTACCCCATATTTATACATTTCTGTTACATTTCTAATACATATTTGATACATTTCTGATACATTTCTGATACATTTCTGATACATTTCTGATACATTTCTGATACATTTTTGATACATTTCTGATACATTTCTTATATATCTATACTAGTTTTATAAAATTATTACAGATGCAAAAAAAATGTATTTACTTCTAAAAATACAATACAAACTGCTATCCACAACACAGGTTTCGTCCATACATAGAATTTGCATCCGCCTCAGGGTTCGTCAATAATATTGCTAGAAGCTTGGTCAATACTTACATGGAAAATCATCCACAACACGCTTCGTGATTGTTAAATTAAAAAAAAAACGGCTAGACGAATTTTAACCAATTTTGGTACATGGATAGCTGGACATTCAAAGATGGTTATTCTTATAACTCTCTCAACCTAAGAGTTAACATAAAGTCCAGTCTGTGAATCAGTGTGTGGTTCGTGGTTGGCTCCATAGCAAATGTTGCTCAGTGTGACCTTCATTTTCACTGCTGTAGTTACAAGCAAAAATAATCTTAACTGATAATTTTGTCGGTCAAAATGAAAGTTACCTTTGAGCGGAAATTTAACGTAAACACAATTGCAGAAAATAAAGTCATTTATCATACAGCGCAGAGCTATGAACGCGTATTAGAATAGAACTAGAGGCCCGTTGCGGCGTCGAACCGCCGCTAGAATATGGAAATCCGGTAGTATTACAGAAAATAACTACCTTATCGATAAGAAGTTTTTGGCGAACGAAGAATTAAAATGATGTTTTAAAAACGGTAAAACATGCCAGGCTAGAGCTAGGCCTGGTAGCCAACTGCCAGCTTCATCGTACCAACTTTATCAACTCTTGTAAAAATAAGTTGTGCATTAATGACATGTGATCTGCTGATCTGTTTCACAAATAAAAAATAAAATGAATGTTATTCGATTTATGGAAAAATTTAACCCATAAAAATAATTCCATATCTTAAAAAAATAATTGACATATTTTCATAGGACCGAACATAAGATTGGTAGAATTTAATTTGTTGTTCTTTCTTCAGGACATAAATTTATCGATTTGATCGATTTCTATCAATTTCAAGAAATAGCACATGAATCGAAATGACAGATTGGGGCACTCAGTACGCAGGTTTTAAAAAGGAAATCATGTAGTGCGTAACTGTTTATGTATTCATTTATAATCGTAAATACTTAAAAATAGTGATAATAAAAAATGTTAAATAAACTCAATTGTATGAAATAGAGAGTATAAAACGTTTATAGATACACGAAAAACCACTATTATCAATGCTTGTTTTTTTAATGAAATTCAATAGATCGTCCAAATTTTCTTAATATGGGTGCTGCCATGTCATCATCATCAATCATTTATGAATTATGAGTCAAAATCCATGTGTCAAATCTGCTATTCGTCATGGCTCCTATTCGTCAAGCTGTCTTTTGGTCAACTTTGATTTTAAGTCAAATTTTCTTTTCGTCAAGTTCCTCGTTCGTCAAATTACTTATTCGACATCCCCAGGTACAGTTGTTAAAATAAGAAATAAAATCCTTGATCGTATAGTAAAGTCAGACATATTTTTTTCAGTAAATTTAGAGCTGAAGGCCTAATACCCGAATTCCAAATTCAAACTTTCGTCTTTCCTCTCATTGAAATAGTGTCTGACAGAAGAGTGAGGGAGATGCTATCTATACTCTCAAGTCTATGATATAAACCTAATTTTAGGGTTCCTTACCAAAGTCGGTAAAAACGGAAGCCTTACAAAATCAATTTGTTTTGTTGATAGCAGAATTTGTCAAATTTTATTTTGAATGAGAATAAGAATGATCAGCCAGACGTCATTAATTCAAATATGATTTATCCTTGAGGGCGTCAATTTTTTGAAATTTGCATCATATGTAGGTTATTTCTACCATCAAGTTTCGCATGTTAGGGTAATATGTTAATTATTCCACATTGCCAACTGGTCCACAATGTCAGCTCGTCTATATTCCCATCTGGGTCACAATGCCAACTTGTCCACACACCCAACACGTCCACATTGCCAACTCGTTCATACACCCAACTCATCTGCATTGCCAACTCGTCTATATTACCAATTCGTCTCCATTGGCAACTCGTCCATATTCCCAATTTGTCCACAATGCCAAATCGTCCACATTGCCCACTCGTCCATAAACCCAACTCATATACAATGCCAACTCGTCCATATTACCAACTCGTCTTTATTGCCAACTCGACCATATTGCTAACTCGTCCATATACCAACACCACAATTCCAACGCGTCCATATTTCCAACTCGTCCATATTTCCAACTCGTCCACATTCCCAATTCGTACACAATGCCAAATCGTCCACATTGCCCACTCGTCCATAAACCCAACTCATCTACAATGCCAACTCGTCCATATTACCAACTCGTCTTTATTGCCAACTCATCCATATTGCCAACTCGTCCACAATGCCAACTCATCCATATTGCTAACTCGTCCACATTTCCTACTCGTCCATACACCCAACTCGTCTACAATACCAACTCGTCTTTATTGTCAATCTCGTCCATATTACCAACTCGTCTTCATTGCCAACTCATTTATATTCCCAACTCATCCACAATGCCAACGCGTCCATATTACTTGCTCGTCCACAATGCCAAGTCGTCAACATTACCAACTCGTCCATACACCCAACTCATCTACATTGCCAACTCTTCTTCATTTCCAACTCATCAACAATGCCAACTCGTCCATATTGCTAACTCGTCCACAAATACAACTCGTCCACATTTCCAACTTGTCCATAGGCCCAACTCGTCCACAATTCCAAGTCGTCCACATTTCCAACTCGTCCATATTCCCTACTCGACGATACACCCAACTTGTCTATACAAACTCGTCCTTATTACCAGCCCGTCTTTATTGCCAACTCGTCCATATTCCCAACTTGTTCATTTTGCCAACTCATCCACATTCCCAACTCGTCCATATTCCCAACTCGTCCACATTGACAACTCGTCCATATTACCAACTTGTCCGTATTACCAACTCGTCTTCATTGCCAACTCGTCCATAATGCGAACTCGTCCACATTGTCCCCTAGTACATGTTCCCAACTTGTCAATTTACCAACTCATCCACATTGCCAACTCATCCACATTTCCAACTCGTCCATATTCCCAACTCGACGATACACCCAACTCGTCTACAATACCAACTTGTCCTTATTATCAGCTCGTCTTTATTGCCAAATCTTCCATATCACCAACTCGTCCGTATTACAAAGTCGTCATCATTGCCAACTTGTCCGTATTACCAACTCGTCTTCATTGCCAACTCGTCCATAATGCGAACTCGTCCACATTTCCCACTTGTCCATGTTCCCAACTTGTCAATTTTACCAACTCATCCACATTTCCAACTCGTCCATATTCCCAACTCGACGATACACCCAACTCGTCTACAATACCAACTTGTCCTTATTATCAGCTCATCTTTATTGCCAAATCTTCCATATCATCAACTCGCCCGTATTACCAAGTCGTCTTCATTGCCAACTCGTCCATATTCTCAACTCGTCCACATTTCCAACTCGTCCATTTTACCAACTCATCCATATTACCAATGTAGAAGATACATTCCCAACTTAGCTACATTGTCAAGTCGTCCATATTCTCAACTCGAACACATTTCCCATCCCGTCGACATGCAAGCGGAAGGACAAAGTTTTTTCTTGTAAAATACCATTTAATTTACCATAACTCATGCCATTTTCCTTGGTTTTTTTTTATGAACTTATATAATCATAATAATCATATTTATAATAATCTATCAGAAATTTACTTATTTGAATGACGTTTAAATTAGTTTTACTAAATTTTTTCTGCTTTGATTTTTTATTGTAAAACTCGCCTATACCTAAAAATAATCTATTCTTGAATGACGGTTAGTTTTAGTCTTGCGAGCACCAGTCCAACTCGCACTTAACCGGCTTGTTCCTTCACATTTTTAACAGTTATGCGAAAAAAGTTTTCATATCAACATTTTAAAAAGAAAAACAACCTGGCAATTTAGATCATTGACATAATAACCCCCAATAAAAAATACATTAAAAAAAGTAGTCAGAATATGGTTACTGTCATTCATTGTCAACAAACTGTAAAATTATTTTTGCATATTCGTACATGTTTGAAGTGTTGCGGATATTACGAAAAATAATATTTCATCATGCTGAACAACTTACTACAGGTTTGTGAGCAAATCATGCTTGTTATTATGTGGTCATCTTATGTCAAATAGGGATCACAGGTCACGTGGTCAAAGTCACGTGGTTAGCGCACAGTAGTTTTTTCAAATCCATTTTTCAGTACTTTTTCAGGAAAAAATTAAAAATCCAAGAGTTTTATGCACCTCTCCAGCATGAGACGAATCTAATGACATATCATTTATCAAAATCGGACCATAACTGTAGATCTGATGGGATGTACAAAAATCGGCCTCGCGTAATATATATATAGATTGGCAGCGGCGCTAGTCGGGGCGATTTGCTGGAGTTCCGAACGACTTCCGATGGCCGATGCTTCGCATAGTTTTCCTTATTTGGACGACTTTTGATTACGACATTTCGTATTTCGTAGTTACCTGTTTTTGTTGTAAATAGTTTTGAAAGCACATTGTCTCATTTTTGAGCTAAGCCGATTTCTATTTTTTTTAAGTTTCGAGTAAACATCGGACGAATGCTCCGCATACTTTTTCTTATTTGAACGAATTTGCTTTTGACATTTCGTAAAATTTTGTAGTTATGTTGTAAATAGTATCGCACGATTTCTTATTTGTGTACAATTTAGCAGGAAACTTTTGTATGCTTTTAGATTCAAGTGAAAATCGGCCGAAAAATCCGCATACATTTTCTGATTGGGAAGCCTTTAATAACGAAATTTTGTAGTTATCTGTATGTGTTGTAAATAGTTTTGAATGTTGTGAAGGCAATGTCGCATTTGTATTTTCAATTTAGAAATTTAAATTAAAAAATAACCATTGAGTTACGTCAATAATTCCGATTAGATTATTATTTTTCACGATAGAAAATTACATTACAAGTTTTCTTAAAAATTATAGGAATGAATATCAATGATCGACAAAAATAAGTCAAAAATTCATAAATAAAAAGAAATGTTCAAAATATCAAAATAACCTTAAATAATACTTTCCTTCATTCTGTGAAGAATAACAAGAAAATAAAGACCTACTCTTAGGGCTGAGCTTTAGGCTTGGACGCGACTTTGAATTGATTCTTGAAGATATTGATGGCAGTAATTTTAAGAACATTAAGAACATTTCGTTGCGTTCACAATGTTTGTTCAAATTCGAACATTTAAAATGTCTCGCGGTTCTTGTAACTTTGACGATGTACAGTCAGCATCAAAAGTACTGACAATTTTAGTATGCAATTTGATTTGAATACTGACGGTACATTTTGTATTGTTTAATTTTATTAAAATGTTCGAACGAAATGCAATTGGACGTCATCACTACATAGTATAAAACAAAGTCGCTTTCTCTGTCCCTATGTCCCTTTGTATGCTTAAATCTTTAAAACTACGCACCGGATTTTGATGCGGTTTTTTTTAATAGATAGAGTGATTCAAGAGGAAGGTTTATATGTATAATACATGCATAATTTATCAGCATTGCACCCGTGCGAAGCCGGGGCGGGTCGCTAGTTTAAAATAAATCGGATTGGAATAGAAAATATTTCTTTGCACAATTCTTAGTCGGACAAGAAAATTAATCAATTAGCATCGGAGTGATACTTATACGAATAGCCAGGGCGGAATATTCCAATACTTATGGCATATTCTAACAAGGCCGAGGCTCGGGCTAGAATTAATCAAATCAACTAACCCCAACCCACTACTTTCCGATATAATTAACGCATACTTGTATGCGTGTCTGGACAATACGTGAATGACCTTTGTATGTGTGCGGTAATGAACGATTATAGGAGAAGGGAGTTCGCCTTTAATGGTCTTATGACACCGTTGCGAGTGTGTTAATTAGGACTTTTTCGCTTTATGTTAAGGTTGGTTACTTGAATTGGGGTGCTTGGTTAGGAAGCTTTATTCGTTTGGTGGGTAGTGAGTTGTTGTTTCTTGGTGTGGGTTGATGAGTCACATTTTTTTGTTTCGTGGGTAAGGCGCGAGGGTGCGTGGGGTGGTGGTACCCCTTGCTTGGCGCAACCCCATCTTATTAATCAGTGAAGTACCGGCCGTCTCTTCACATGTCTATTTGACTTGCCCATCTACGTAAGTTTTTGCGTTCAATTAATTTTTGAGAAATTTGCGTGGTTATGTTGTAGTAGTAGGTAATAGTTGTCGACGTGGCTAACTGTGACTCTGTCAGTTGTTTTTGTCCGAGTTGGAAGGTTCGAACCTAAAAAATAAAAAAAAGCAATGGTTTGCAAAATAAAAATTACGTGACTCGGTGTTCGAATGATCCAACTGCAAGCAGTTAATTTCTTTCGACAATATGTGCGTCCTATTGTGTATAAACTTACTTGGGTATCGAAACTGTACGTACAGTACACGCTGATAATATTATTTTCACCTCACTCGCTCGGAAAACCTCCGTTTATAGGGTGAAATCTGCGTGCAAAAGTCTATTTTATCCGCTAGCGTGCAAAAGTCATTTGAATTTCGAACACGACGATTTTGATTCTCTGTGGTGCATTAAACTTTTTTATATTTAAGACTCCTTCAACGCGTGACTGATTTCATCAGTCGATAAATCTTCGAATAACCAATCAACGCACGCTAATAAAGGGCGATCTGGTCTGGCCGGCTAAAATCATATGTACGTTTGAATACTTCTTTTAAAAAAAAAACACCTAAAATATCACGTCCAGAAACCTGGTTTGTGGTTACAGATTTATAAGTTTTTATTTTTTTACACTTCATTTTATGTTGAATATGTTTATATATATTAATAGTAAGTATTTCAGTTTCATTTACATATTTTGACTAGTAAATATATTAAATACATCACAAATTTTAATATTTGTTTGTTATAAAAGTTGGAACATAAAGTGTAATTTCTGAACGCACTCGAGAAAAAAACAAATAATTAAAAAGTTAGAAGTTTTCACAATTCACGTAAACAACATAAATTGGTTCTGTGGAGAATACATACTGTTGTCTTACTTTATAGAAATATGGAAAACAAGAAAGTTAAGCCCAATTTGGAGTATTTATTCAATGCTAAAAGCCTGCATTAAAACGAAAAAGGATTTGTTATAAATATTTGGAGACGATAAGTAATTTACCGAAACTATTGGCGTTTTTAAAGAAGATATAGCCGAAATAATCTTGTGCGGATCCCATCGTCCAATAACTTCCAAACCAAGTGTTATGGAAAATACTTCCGAGTGGCCAACTAATCCTTCCCAGAATGCCATTCTCCCACATTCACAACGAATGTGTCAAGTAGTTTCAAATACAAAAATAATTTATCAGTGCTTATGAAAAACTCAACGATAAAATATATACGACGATAATACAAATTACGGCCATATTTTTAATATGTGTGCTTCTGTCGTATTTATTTGGTTTGGATTTGAGTGTGTTAATGTTTTAAATTTGATGTGTTAAATAGAAGGCAAAATTAAATATGATTATTTTTATGTTTTAATTGTTTTTCCTGAACTTCCATTTTCCTCGCTGTAGCGAGGTGAAAAGTTGTGTGTTCCGCATGGCTGCAAAATTATTTAGCTTCTCGTGTCTTGAAAGCTTCGCTACGCTCAGGAATCTATCTTTGAACCATTCGCTTCGCTCATGGTTCAATCTTAGATTCCTTCGCTCGCTCAGCTTTCAATTTCAACACTCGCGCCAAATAACAACTTTGCAGCCTTGCATAACAAATAACTATTTCTTATTAGAAAAAAATCTCTGTCAATTAAAACCTGACTTCTTTAAAAACTATTAAAATATTCTAAATAATTACCAGTGTCGTGGCATGAAACTAAATCTCTGGCCAAGCCGGAACTTTTTTTTTTTAATTATACTTGCAAAATTTTCTAATATGCGCAAGCCAGTGGGAATCTGGTTACACCACGCAATACTATTTATATTTTCAGTACTTTTGTTTCATGGTTCTATAGAACAGTGCTAAGTATACTTCAATGTGTCCGCTCAATGCCCTTTAGTCTAGTCTAGTGGGTGTTTGAGCGACAATCTTGGTTATTCTGCAGATCTCCCCATTACTAATTCGATCTCATGATAGCTAAAACCGATTAGAGTTCCTAGAATAGCATTAAATCCTTACCATGTTAAATATTCAGGGCTAAAAACTAATGAATTCCATTCCATATTTAATCACCCGATTGCGGCAGCAATGACACCAAAGCGTTAAGGCGGAGCTGAGACGTCAAATTAAAATTCTATGCGACCAGTAAACGTCTAAAAGTTTCGTGCCCAACTGAATAATTACACAAAATTGTAACCGTCCCCCTTCCATTACCGTGTCGGCGAGGTGTTGCCAGTTAGCCCCTATAATTAAAGACTGGCGACGAAGTATCCAGTGTATCGACTAAACAATCAATACACGTCTGATCTATAGAAAGGAACACAAAAGCTTGAGTAGATAACAATCCCCACCACCCCTCATTAATAATATACAGCCCCCCTTTTTCACTAATTATGTGTGTTGCGAATGCATAGCATTATCATTCTACGCACACATGTGCACTTAATGGGTGGTGTTAACCCGCATTAAAAGTATTAAAGAAAAATAAATCAATAATCGGTATCGAATTTATAGGGAGTCGGATATAGTTATTTTCTTTGTTTCGTGAGGCGATCGCGTGCTTTTCGGCTGTTGTGATTACTGAAATGTTAATCGGTGATGGGACGTTCTGAGATTTTATTAAAGGGGACTCTATTTTTTTTCAAATTCGAATTTCGAACGCAGCCCGTGAACACACTTGTGGAAACGATCGTGTAAATTTACTCGTTCATTTTGCACTCGGGCTCGTTTTCTTTCTTTTGTTTTCTTTCCAGCCAGTGTGTCTGTGGTTTTAGTGTTGAGACAGTTTTAGTTTCATTGGATTTAAAATGCGCGCATACACTTTCTAGTTCGTTTACCTTTGTTGGTGTAAATTTGAAAAGTTTCGTAATCATCGACGATTTTCATCGTCATCGCGTGTTAACCGTTATTCTAAACATCGGGTCATAGATAATAGCCAATCAAAAATGGAACCCTTAATTTCAATTTTCAATCAGAATTAAATGACTTTTAATTGATAATTAGAAATTAGCCTTCGAGATACAAACATACAATAGGTACATTCCGTTTTTGTATGAAGTTATTAAATGATTGTTTAGTTTGCTGCTAATTATGAGACTTATTGGAATGACTGACATAATTTACGAAATGAAACTTATAGGTATAATAAATTTTTACTTATTCAAGATTCGAATAAGCCAATACAGTACCAACCTATTTGGTGACACATAAATCAACTCAATTTTTCGAACTGCCCAAAAAAATATAATGTTCACAATTTAACGAGAGTTTTTTGTTCACTGTATATTTTTTATGTGCGATTAATCGTTAGAGTAATTTGACTTATTTTGCCACTTTCTCTGTAGCAACAGTCAGTGTACGTGCGTACATATGCGTGAGTGTGAGTTAAAATATATATTCCAATTTTTATACGTTATAGTGATAAGTCACATCATATAGTAATAAGTATATCATCAGATAGTAATAAGTCAAAAAATGTAGGAAACAAATGGCTTAATATCGATTCAAAATTCGAATAAGTCACTGTCTATAACTGCTAATTTCTCTCAGTAACATGTATCAGTGTGCGTGCGTCCTACGCGCGTGTGTGCGTCTTGAGCAAGGTCAGGGCTGCTCTATCAATGGTCAATCTCGTTCGTGAAAACGGACGGTTACAAATCGATGCGTTCTAATTTTAAAAGACAAACGTTAGGGTGCATTATGTAGTGTTACGACGTGTTTAGAGGTGCATTTTTTTATAACAAACGTACATAGCAAAGGTATTTTTTTTATCAACTGTTTTTTTTTTCTATCATTATTTAAATGTAATATAAGTTCAGCTTACTACAGTTCCTAAATAAATTAGTTATTTCAATAATATTACCAGCCAAGTGCGAGTGGGACTCGCGTACGAAGGGTTCCGTACCATTATCTGTAAGTTTGTTGTATGGGATTCGCCCTTAAATATTGATTTTATTTTATTTTTAGTATTTGTTGTAATAGCAGCAATAGAAATACATCATCTGTGAAAATTTCAACTGTCTAGCTATGACAGACAGACGGACGGACGGACGGACGGACAGCGAAGTCTCAGTAATTAGGGTCCCGTTTTTACCCTTTGGGTACGGAACCCTAAAAATATCAAACGTATGGCTAATAAGAAATGTTTGTATTAATTTAACAATCGGGGTACCTAATTTTTTACACCAGCCTGCCCATAAACCGTATTTTTACAAATAACAAGTTACTTAAACAGATATATATGTACAAAAAAATTAACACCTAATACTTAATTGAAACTAAATAATAAAAATAAAAAGGTTAAAAAAACACTTTTCTGCTGCTTCCTGTAGTTTCTGGTCTAAAGGTGCCAATAACGCTCGCTATAGCCATTTAATTCTGGTTGTATTATATATTATTTTACGCTATTAAAAATATAAAGTGTTTTTACAAAATATGGTAATCTTTATATTGTGATTTGTGAAACATATGAGATAATATTGAAGCTTCTAAACTATTTTTAGATTCAGACCAGTGCCCATTACCAATCTAAGTCCTATTTGCTCAAGAAATGTGGGTTCTTTAAACGTCTCCAACAAAGGTCACCTCAATTTATAACAATCGTATAGCGGTTAATTAATTGCAGCAATCTAAAACTTGATTAAATTGTCTCAAAGTTATAGGACGTGTAGGCTTATCGGCAGATATAAATAACATAAGTAGCGTGAGAAATATTAATGTGAACATTGTGAACGGGCAGCATTTAAACTAAGCATGCAAGGGTTTGCAATAAAGCTGTAATTATTGTTCTGTTAGTCATATAATACGGTTTATCTTGTCCTGAGGAAGTGAATTGAAATACGATTGTTTTGCTGACCGGTGCGTAACTCGTGCAAGACACAAAATAGGTGACTAGTATACCTTTTTAACCGAGTTTAAAAAAGGAGGTTCTCAGTTTGACCTGTAAGTATGTTTATAGGTAGGTATGTATGTATGTATGTTTTTACTTCTCCTACTCAAAAAGTACGACATTTTACCTTCGCAAAGCGGGGTTAAAACGATCACTTTAGGGTTTAAATGGAAACATATAATAATTCAGATTAAGATCAGCTTGGCCAACATTTTTGATTGTCAGGCATTTTATTATCATATGAAAAAAAATGCCAAAGTGAAAGTTGGGCGATTAGACGCCTGTTTACGATCTAACGTTTTAAGGCATTTTACTGATCTTACAATTGTAAGATAAGTCTATGCCCGCTTGTCGTAGTTTGAAAAATCTGCGAAATTTGCGCATGGAACATCATTTATTTTTTTAAGAATGCTAATAGCCAGTCATTACACTCAGATATATTTGTCCCCGCTCACTGAGTTCGCTCGTCCGGCTTGTAATGACTTAATTTAGCTCCTTGTCAAACAATCTACTGCGTAATAACAAGATAATTAGATAGAGTAAGAAATTTCAGATAACCTGTAAAGGTTATCTGAAATTTTGCATTAAGTTTACCGTTACCTATGTAGCGGACATGATAATTATTGTTTCACTAGTTTTCACTAGTTTTTACTACTTTGTGTACAAAACTACATTCTCTTGACTGCAATCCCTTATTACATTTACAATTGTACGTACACAAACCTCTACCTCAGAACAAAAAGTGTTGTAGGTATGTGTGTGAAAGAATTTTCAACAAAACACGTCTAATAGAAAAAAAGTTTTACCGTTAAAAACATAGAAGACCCGACTAGAGTCAATACGACACAAAGCAACCCAACTGTTAATAGGAACTGTATAATTAATCAAATGGTTAATCAGCGGCGAATAAAAACACTGTAATGACCTGTTTCCTTAGAACTGCGTGACGTCATCACATTTTGAATGCATAGTCACTGTTTGCATTGATTCGATGCTTAGGCGGGTAAGGTTTTAGTCGATTAAAAAATCGAATCACCGTAATTAAAGTGAAACTTTGATTCTATATTATATGTAGCAGATATTTCAATTGAATCTAATTCATTCATACCTAGCTATGCTAAGATGTCAAATAGCTTGCCTGTCTTACTCGTAAATAAAGTAACTTCATATTGATAATTATTTTACAGGCGACACTTAATACCCGACCTGAGTTACGGCTAAGCACACTGTGAGACGATAGAATCGAAGCAATAAATACAAATTTACTCTTACAATTCGAATGTAATCGCCAAAAAAGCTCATTGACACTATCGCAAACATTCGATAGCGATAATCGATAACGTCATCTCACACGAAGGGGGTCTTCTCGTGGGGAATAAAAAGTGAAAAGCAATCAGTGTGGCATAATTAGTGCGTTGTAAGTATGGGGCGCGTTTCCATGGCGACCGCGTCGATACCCTGCTTACCCGCCGCGTTAATTTCGAACTGAATTAATCGAATCAACGCGGTCGATATCGATTGCTACGTCACTTTTGACGGGTGGCCGTTTTATTTTATTCGTTATTTTTGTAGCGGATAGCCACTTACCCTTTAACTTTTCAATAGATAATTACGTCAATTATTCATAAACAGTAGTAATAGTCAATTTTCACTTGAACAGTTTGAACATTAATAATGGCTGCTAAGTGAAGTAAAAGACTAGGACTTTTATATTTTATGTAAATCAAAATGTAGAATAAGTTGGAAATCACTTCAACGACGAGAAGACTAAGCTCTCTTTAATATTATGTAACGATGACAACAAGTAAATAAATATGTACTTATATAGAAAGGAAACAACAGGCAATCTTATTTACATGACCAAGAAAATTAGTAGCAAAAGTGAATATTTAGGTATCCAAAATTCACTTTTAATATTAATTTGTATAAAAAGAGCTAACTAGTTACAATACAACCGGTATCCCGTCTCCAAGCTACCTGTATTTATCCATTATACACAACAATGTCTAACCAAAATTAAGGAGGATACTTTTAACCACCTTTTGTATTCAAAATTCGATAATTTATTGCCGAAATAATATAATTATGGTCGACTGACGGGACGGATTGGCTGCGAGCGGAAACTCCAAATTAAAGGAGAAATTAAAGCGGAAACATTTGGCCAGGGCCCGCTAGCAAGATGGTGCGTACTCGATTATTGTCTGTTCGATTTTCGAATAATTATTTCGCCGCGTCTAATTGCTGTTTAGTCTATGACTTTGAGTTTTATTTTTTCGTCTAGTCATTATTTACGACCAGTAACTTTCTCTGTTTTTATTTTTAAAGTTTTTATCGATGGTAATCGTAATTCAGTAATGGGCAAAGTTAATATTTATTTAGATAAATTAACCTTGAAACCTAGCAACACTGTTAAGTAACCTAATAGCCTACGGAATAAGCAAGCAATTCTTAGTTATTTGTTTAGTACACTTGCGGGTTCCACAATCAAACCAGTGTATTTCAATTACCTCATGTCCGTCTGTCTGTCTATTCGTTTGTCATCGACATAGCTGTGAAACTCTTATTACTAGAAAGTTGTAATAAAACATACCATATGTATAACAAAGTTACAAGAAATAGTATCATGACTAAGAAGACATCATTCGTTCTCGAGTTATAGATAACTAACTGCGCCCAGTGCCACCCGCTCATTCCACGGGAACACTATTTTTTTTTTCGGGATAAAAAGTAGCCCATGTGTCATCCTGGGTGGCAGTAACCTCCATACCATTTTTTTTTATTTGTCCAGCTATTTGAGCGTGTGAAGTAACAAACATTCAAACACATTCACAAACTTTTGCCTTTATAATATTATTATGATTATAGTGTGATGCAGAAATGGGAAAAACCGAGTAGTTAGGGCTTTATCACACTGGCGCTTTACGAGCGAATTGTCTAAGTATACAAAAATAAGCGTCGCGGCGAACTCGCTGCGTGATCATTTATACAAATTTCGCTCGCAAATCGCAAGCTTTTAGTGCATTCCCAAATTTTCACCATGTTCGGGCATAAAAACCGGACATATGTTAATACAGTATTTTTCCACGACAGGCAGAGCTACGGCAAAATAACGTCAACTTAAGAAACTATTGTGAACCATTTGTTTGAATAGTTATTCTTTAAAATGTGTTTATTTCTTACCACACGTAAAAATATGAATACACGAACTGCAATCATAAAAGTTCCAATAGAGCTTGCATGAAAAACATTCAACATGCATAATAAAACTTACACCGTTAAAACGAATATGTAGTAAAATACAAAAAAATACATTCGTACAGCTGACAAATTATCACCTTCCAAACTCAAACAAATAAAGTTGAACGAACTACAGACTTGTTTATAGTTAATTTCAAATAATTATAAAGTAAGTTCGTACTCAGACTATTGGTTTGTTTGCACGCGATGTCGGTCCGTCCTTGTATCAACGTCTCGGCAGGTTAGGCGGAGAAGTGTCTTTGGAAATTGCGGGTCTGCCACAGAATTAAATATAACTATAGATGTTTCTCTCCTTTGATTATCATTAGTTTTCGTCTTATTGATTGTTCATGTAAAATTAAACGCAATCAGTTTTGTCATGTCACGCCGGAACGGCAGGGCGGATTTGAATTCTGGTACAGGCATAGTTGACACTACAAAATACCTAATAAAAAGAAGGAAAACACAAAAAATACAAAAAAATGATACAATACGTGATAGGAAGGCTTATCGTTAAAAAGCGATCTCTTCAAGACAACTTAGATTAAGCTAAAAATACTCTAAGCATCTAAGTAGGTACCTAATTTCCTTGTTTTTTTTTGTTTCATTTTAATATGTCGGTCTTCTCTGACTTTCAAACCGGAAATCTTCCTCCAATGCTCAAGCGTTATTAAACCCGAAAGCCCATTAGCTTATTACATTGTTCCTGCGCCACAAGAATGCCAGTAAAAATAAATTGTCTTAATTGTCCCGCTTACCGCAACCGCAGCCATGCTTAGAGGAGTCGTTAATGGAATAGACATGTCAGAACTAGGCTTCAGGCGTGATTGAGGTAATTTAACTTCGGCGGGATTATACAGCGGGGTTTGGCTTAGGCTGCCTGTCCAAAGAAGCGGAGGGGAGGAGCGGAGATGTGTAAAATGGTCCAATCACATTTCTCAGATTTAAATGCACTTCTTTCGGGCTTCTGTCATCATCAGTCCATATCAGTCCACTGCTGGACATATGCCTCTCCCATGTCACGCTACTGAGCTCAATTTTTAGCTCTCCTCCAATCACCTCCCGCTGTCCTACGAATGTCGTCGCTCCACCTTGTTACCGCTACACTACGTTTACCGATTCGTGGCCTCCGCTCCAGAACACTTTTGCCCCAGTGGTCGTCCCCATTTTCCCTTGCTTATTCACAAAAAGACATTTTCTCCGCTCCACTTCAGTGAATAGGCAGCCTTAGCCTTAGGCTCACTACTTGCCATGAGTCGCGCTAATTGACTAGGCTACGGCGCGCACCGTGGTACTTGGCTCTACCTTCCGCTTTGAGTGCGTGGTGTGCATTTGTAGCCACGCAGAAGTGTCGGTCGATCACGTCGCCACGCTCCACAATCAATTGGGATATATTAGAAAATAAATAGGTACCAATCTTATCAAAATTGTAAAATATACACCAATTTGAGATAATCTGACGACGCGTTTGGCTCGGTTTGTAGACACCTGCCTACTGAGTCGGCGGTCCCGGGTTCGAATCCCGGCCAGGGCAAATATTTGTGCAAAATATTTGTTCTTGGGTCATGGATGTTATCTATATTATGTATTTATATATTATGTATATCGTCGTCTAGTACCCATAGTACAAGCTTTGCTTAGTTTGGGACTAGGTCGATTTGTGTATGATTGTCCCTTAATATTTATTATTATTAATCTTATTGAAACTGACAGTCTGGACTGATTTGCTGATCGCTGGCCATGCGGGGAGCTGTCCTTGATAAAGAGCTCCATTACGAGTTCGAAATATGTTGAGGCATTCCTGGCAATTTCTAATAATTGTAAACCGCTTAATTACCTGCCTACCGAGCCGGCGGTCCGGGTTCGAATCCCGGCCAGGGCAAATATTTGTGTGATGAACTCGAATATTTGTGCTTGGGTCAAGGTTGTGTTATGTATTTAAGTATATATTTATCTATATAAGTATGTATATCATCGTCTAGTAGTACCCATAACACAAGCCTTCTTGAGCTTAATTTGGGACTAGATCGATTTGTGTGAGGTTGTCCGATATTAATTTATTATTATTAAGTATTTATTTATTATTATTAATTAACCAATTGAAGATACTAATTTCATTCGTTTCCCAATTAAATGCGTTTGATTATTTTATTTCTAAATACGTAGGTATTTGTAGTGACGAATAACGATCTAAAAATGAAATATGAATAACTTTTCTCAGGTGGCCATATAATTCCATAATAATATAATATTATAATTCAATAAGTCAATGCCCTTTAATTCTTAGCTATATTAAGGTATGAACAAGAAATTATTGGACAGAATAAAAATTATGCTCACCCACACACTTTAGTAGAGCGTTAGAGATTTTTTTTTATGGAAAATCAGCGTCGCATACGCTAAAAATACGCATATAATCTTGTTGTAAATGGTCACTGCCATACCCATTGCGTTGTTACGATATAATGCTGAGTTGCTTTTGCGTAATACTTCTCTAAGCGTAAATATACATTTAAAAATTAATTATTGTATTAAGCGGTTTACACTCACGTGAAATTGTCAAAAACGGCCCGACATGTTTAGAACTCGTATGGACCTCTTTAATAAGGGACTGCTACCCGTACAGCGGCGCTTAATACAATAATTAAATATATCTCACGACAGTCTTAATTTGAAATTTAATAAAAAATAATAATAATAAGTGACTGGACAAAAAAGTTAAGTCATTCTATGAACTAAGGTGGCAAGCGTGCGTAATTCCTTGCGGTACTTACAGTGCTCGCGTGCAGCCTTCAATGCAAAGTTCAATGTAGGTTGTATGCAAATGCGTATTGATTTTGAATCTCACCTGATTACTGAACACTAATTACATTGTGTTGTCCTAGATTACTTGCAGTGGTCGAAGGTTGTAGAATTCCCTACAGTTCGGAGAATAATAACGAGAATATTCGGGTATAGAACTGGGCACCATTTTAGTGAAGTACCTAACCGCAAAATGCGCGATTTCTGTGATGATGAAATAATGAAATATACCATAATATTCTCAAGATCATGTCACCACACTTAGTATATATTTTTTAAACCGACTTCAAAAAAGGAGGACGGTTCTCAATTAGACTGTATTTTTTTCTGTTTGTTCCCTCAGAACTTTCGACTGGGTGATTTTTATTTAGAGCCTTATTTGTAGTATGTAGATGTTTATTTGTCATGGTTTCACGCTAAGAATATTTAATCGTGTTTCGGGATAGATTCTGCGTGAAAGAGGTTGCCAAACCAACATTGTCTTTGACGCAGAATCGTGTTATATTCATAACAAATGGTTGTCAATTATTGAAAATAGGTTGCCAAAGCAACATTGTATTTTCAATAAAAGGAGCCAACTATGGTAACAGCGTTAAGCATTAGAACATTTCTTTAAATAACAGTTGGTGTAGCGCTCTTAGAACTCTATTCTCACCAACTTGCGTATTAAAAGGCTTTATGGCACCGTTGTACTTACTCTTGAAAAAAATAATGGAAGTGAAGTCTAATCCTGATTTCCTAAGAATACTTTTGATACCACACCAAGCTAAATACATTCGTCTCTATCGTTCACATTGCTAGACGAAACCAAATGATTTGTTTAGGTTCATAAAATGCTTACCTAGAATGCTTAGGTGGTTCAAGCTAAGTTAATTACTGTACTTACCTTTAGTAGAGCGCGGCTGGCGCATGTTATCATGGCCATTAGGGTTGGTTCATATATCTCCTTTCACAGTTATATTATTACACACATATATTAAACACTAAACACGTTTGTCAATGAAAAAAATCTGTCGGAAAAGAAAACATTACTTCAAACTCAATGGAACCGTGAAGCGAGGGCATATACGTCAAAATTACTTTGTTGTATCAAAAAAGACAAAAAACGCAAGCTTCTGGAGGCAGCTCGGAATAAATCATACAAAAAGGAATTAAATAAATCACTCATGAGGTTAAATGTGAACTTTCTCTAAACAAAAGGGCATTGTGCATGCAAAAGTGCATTCCTCGTTGAATACTTTTCGTCGCCTGCGAGTCCGTGGCTCGTTTCATTATTTTATTTATCGAAAAAACATTTATACATTTTCGTGATTTATCGAGGAGCTCAAAATATGAAATCACGATTGCCATTGTCTCGCTGCAAAATTAAATGTCCAATAAAGTAGCTGTAACACGATTCGGTGAAATAATAAAATTAACCAATTAGTTTTAGGAGTTACTATTAGTGTAATAAAAGGGCAATGAAGATTTAATCGACCGCGTTTATTCATAAGGCTTGATGGTGCATAAATCATTTGTGGGATAATTAAAAGTGCCCTTTTGGATGAGTTTGGGCCAAGCTGTGATTTTTATTTATGGTATCCTCGCATAAACTTTCTAATTTGGTCGGTCAAATCCGCAATAAAAACAACTGAAAATGTTCGCAGGTTGTAATGTTCGATCCTAACCACACCCGAATGGCGTTCGCTGCGTCTGTCAAAGTAGCAATTAAGTTCGTTGTCATAAACGTTCGAATACAGCGTTTGATTTTCAAAAAAATATATATTACTTTTGAGCGTTCCGTTTGACTTATTTCGACTCTAATTCTTTCCACCTATGTTCACTCTTCGAATCGATGTATCCGGACTATTATACTCGATAATATGTGTACATACATACCTAGATTAATAACCCTATTTAACCTAGTAACCACATAGCTAGGGTTCTTATTAAACTCAACGTCATTCCTTAGTTTTTTATTATAGTATTTTTACAGCTGTAATCGGTGGGTGATTTATGGTCGGAGCTATGACTTTTCGACGGCGTTCTCAAAAATTTAATGCCTTTATAATCGTCGTTGGAGGCCGGAAAAATAACGCAACTTAACGTTAATTACACCAGTGTGCCACCTACCTTATTGAGCGTAATACACACTAAGTTTACAGTCTTTTGTATATATTTTAACACTTTAAAATATAATATGCGAACACATGCGATTAACCCGTCCGAGTTGGGTAATTTATTTTAAAGCTCGTAAAAATCTCACTCTTTTAACGATAAAAGTAACATTTTAGCGATGTTACCAACCGAGCAGTTAAAACCTTAACTCTTTTTTTACAAAGAACTACCTTCAAATCACTGGTTAAACTCAACTTTGTCGCGACACTAAGAACTTACGCCTTGATTTTAAACGTCAAAATCGCTCTTATTTACATAATTTGCTTAACCGGCACGCTTACACAAGAAATGCACTATTTTGCATCCCGCTCGCTTCACGTTAGAACCTCATTATGAAAAGTAAAATAAAACGAGATGAGAAAAGTTACGTTAAGAATACACGGAAGTTAATTAGGAACGGAACGAAAAACAACCGTGGCTGGTGGCGAAGTTAGCCGTTCTACGTGGCCAATGGTATAGAGCACACACACAGGCTTGGTTGGAACCGTTTCTAAGTATTTGCATACCGCCCGCCCAGGCGCGCGCCGCCGCCCAGCCACTAGACAAGGACGGAGCATCCAACGACAACATCCAACAATCATCACTAAAATTGAAATTCGAATTATCACAAAATTCAAATTTGGAATGAAACCTCAATTGTCTTCAAATTCGAATTTAGAACGTCGTAAAGTTTGTTTTTTTGCGTGTTCTAAATTTAAAATTATACGCGAATTGGAACGCGATGAAAGGGATGAATGTAAATTTATCGCTGTCGCCGCGGAAGGTTGATAAGCAAATTCGGAGGACCCTGAGAGAGAGCATGAATGAGCGCGACGTAATCCTTTAATGACGCGTCGAGTGATTCCGTGTGAGCCTTACATGTTTAGTAATGGGTCATGCTGACCCTCAATACCGTTGCCACACACAAATGTAATTAAGGATTCGTTTGTAGGTCAAATGTTTATCAATAAAGTTGTCATATAGCGTAGTTCAGATAATAAGTAATGACGTGTTACTAGTATATAGTATTTGTTAGATTTATATATTCAGGTAGGGAGTCTATATATGTTTCTACTTATCGTGCACATTTTTGGTAGATAAGAGCAGTGGTAGTTTCAAAGTATTGCTTTTCCATGATATCGTAATAGTTCGCACTTGCCTCCTATATAGATGACGCAATTAGTATGTACCATCCTTTACAGCCTATGTTAATTAGGAAAACATATCCGGGAATAAGGTCCTTTCTATACAGCGATAAACAATTAGATTTTTGTCAAAACCTGTGAAAAGTTATTCTAATTTAATTTGTCGACTTTCATTTCACCTTGGTGTTTTGTCCATACAAGTCATGTCGAATACTGACATCGCTGCATAATAGTTACTTGAAAAACGGATGAAATCAGAAGATTAAATTGGCTTCTATTTTACTATTTCAATTAAAATAATGGGGTTACAAATTATCACAGAGCACTCAGTACATAGGAGACCACGGCGTGTGCAACGGTTCTCAATCGTTTGCCCGAATTTCATATGCCATAATCTATCACTTGCCATAATATTCATTTGCCATAAATCTATTTTTCTCTGTAAGCTGAAACTTTTCGGGCTTGTCATAAAACAAACCTAACCTAACCTAATGATTTGTCCATAGTGTTAAAGAAATCCCGAAGAGTAAATGATTTATTAAATAGAAAGTTTATAGCAATTGAAAATTATGGCAAGTGATACATTTATGCAAATGAAATTTGGGGAAGTGAAGGCATCCGCGTGTGCAACCCTGCCGAAACGTTAGATTTTGAAGGTAAAGGAGTATCGCGATAGACCCTTTATAATTTGTGTTAATTATGTGTATGAACCGCGAGAGTATAAAGTGTCAAGAATGGGTTTTTGGGATGTGCTAATTTTCTAAATAGTCCTAACGTGCACAAAGAAAATACAGATAAATAAATAAATACCGGACAACCTCACACAAATCAATCTAGTCCCACAGTAAGCTCTAGTCTAGTAGGCTTAGGTTATGGGCACTAGATGACGAATAACATACTTTATACATATATAGATAAATACATACTTAAATACAAAATATTCGATTTCATCATCAATATTTGCCCTTGCCGGGATTCGAACCCAGGACCGTCGGCTCAGTAGGCAGTTGCTTAACCACTGCGCCAAACGCGTCGTCAAGATAACATACAAATAATTTACAAGCTGCCGTCATAAAATAGGGCCAACAATTACGAAATAAAATAATAGGTACTTCATAATATTATATGAACGGTATCTGTAAACTGCGTAGTGCCGTTGCGCCATATGCCAAGTATGTGTCTGTACGAAGTTCGGCGACGTAGGGCATCATGGAAAAGTCCTTAGAAAAGTAACTCGAGGCAATTGCGTCTATAGGGACAAGCGCGTTTTTTTATAATTTAAAGGCAAAATTGAAACTATCCCTGCTTTTTTACAAGATCAGTGATACCTACTAAAATTTTGGGGGGAAGAATAGAGGTTATAAAAAAAAATGTTTTTATAATCTAATCGCATTTGTCACGCTTACAACAAGTCCCTCGTCTCGGTTGATATTTTTAACACATCACGAAACCGGTTTAAAAAACAATTACTCAATGTTATTACTGACTAACTTTCAAATTCCATGACTTTTATCTGTATGTAAACTTTTTTTTTTCTCTGCACCATACCTACTTCTTATTAACATCATTAAGTAAGTGTAGTTACTAAATTTATAAATACGTAGAGAGCAATAAATATAAGAATGTATGTCTTAGTGAGAACTGTTCAGGAGCTAGATACATGTTTAGTACCTATATCATTTTATAATTAAGTTGTTTCTTATGTATATCTATCTATCTCTGTTTGTTTTCCAAATAAATAAATAAAATAATATAAAATAAACTAAACTTACAAAGGCGCGTTACCACTGTTGGCGTGAAGTCAAAAGTATCTTAAGCAAGCTAGACCAGATTTGCTTGACCATGTTTTTAAAAAGCAGATGGGAATTGAGTTCTACGGTGGCCACGCCACTGATGACATATGACATTTGCTCAAAGTCAACTATCTAAATAATCTATGGTATTATAAAATTGTATTGAAAATCAAGAGTCGAGACGGATCATTATTTTAGGGAAAATGTTAATAGCGCGATGTAGGATTTGTATGGGCGCGCGGCGCCAGATATACATCGTCATCCGTTGGTAAACGTTTCTTTGTCCGCTCTTCACGCCCAAACGACAAGACGGATTTTTACCAATTTTGGTACAAGGGTGGATGAACCTCCAAAAATGGTTATAGGATACAATTACGACTACGGTAAAGAAAAAAATACGCGGTCGCAGTTGCGGAGAACCTTCTAGCAAAAAAATTAATACCTAAATGACTATCCGAAGTAGATTTAATTAAAGTTTAATTATCTTTTAATTTTCTTAATAGGGTAGTGCATCCAATGAAAACGTTTCAGCGTTCAGACGTTTGTGTTTTGTCCTTAATGAAAACACACAACAGACAAGAACATTGTAATTACGGAGACTACAAGATTTATTACTCGAGGATAGGAAACTAAGCACGTGACTCAAGCCCACACACAAACCATACTATAAAGCTAATAACCACACACAAAACTGCACCTTATTAAAGAAACAATTAACACCTTATTTCCACCCGATGACACGCACACTTAAGCCTTATAAGATTCCCGAATGCATATGCATTTTAAGTCCCGTGTGTGAGTACCACGAAAGCGTACTGCTGCTGTACTATATTAAAAGGTCGTACCTTTCCAAGGATTTCATAGAAAGATACGACTTTTTATCGTAGCACAGCAGTACTGTGTAGTAGTTAATTTTTGCGCAAAGCTGGTGCGAGAGAGAAAACCGACTCATTTAGAAATAGTTTGCTTAAGTGTGAGCGAGAAGGTCATATTGGGGGTTAATTAATGAACGTGGAAGCCTGCGCTCTTTATTGCTTTCGTGGCTCGACGCTAAGACGTCGACGGTTAAAGAGTTTTCCTTCGATAAAATACTGGAGATACCCTAGTGTTTGTTTTTCCTAATATCTGGCTTAATGTCGGCATTGAACTTTAATAAGTGGCAGCCCTAGAACAATAAACTAGATTGAGAACAATTTATATAATACAACATTTTCCGCAGACAATACGGTAGAACAGAAATATAACTACACAAGACAGTTAATGCGGTGAATGTTTTCTTAATTTCATCCCCACTGCGTGAGTGTAGTGGTTAAGAAATTAAGAAAACGCCGCAACGTCTGCCCGCCACTTAAGGCGGCGCCTAAGTGAGTGTATTGTCTTCACAAATGGTTTTTGTTCTAATAAAACCCTAAGGTTTGTTAATGAGCGCAATAACGTCTACTGTTTATCTGTTTGTTTTGTTTAATGAAAGTTTTTTGTTTTGGTTTTGGGATTTCAGGTTTGAGGTTGATCCCACTTAGGAATAAGCTTTGAATTATAACAATAGACTTGTTAGGCACAGAAATCTCAATTTTTACAGATTTGCACCGAAGCAGTTTAGTAGTACCTACCTTATGAATTAGTTCTAGTCCACAATGCTGAGAGCTAACAAATTAAGGTGATATTTCCTGATTAATTTAAGATTAATTTCACTATTTTATTACAAGAGCTCAATAGCAATGAAATAATAAATAGTGAAAATACTACCTATGATAGCTATGAAATACTTTAAAAAACATACTTTTTTGTTTAGTTCATTTCGTGTTGATAAAACTCCTTTAAAACAGCATTTATAATTCATAAGTTAGGGTTGTCACCATCAAAAATGTATTGATTTTCTCTCAGATTAGCTCTCTTCAAATATTAATGACGCTCGTCTGCTAGTCTACTAGATAAACTCAACTGTCATATTTTAGTGGAATGCAATAAGGTCGGGGGTGTCGCAGCGAGACGTCTAGGGGAGCGCACGCACACATTCAAATCATTGTTCATACGTGTTAGGGTTGTCGATAAAGTATCATCAAATAATCGTTTGTCTATTATTCCCTGCAAAATATTTGTTCTATAATACTAACAGTATATGGAAGTAGCTAACAAATGAAATAAAATATTAGAAAAGAAATACGCATGCAATAGATTAATTTATTATGAAACATTAAGACAAAGACATCATTTTCCGGCATGGTTTACTCTTGAGAATGGTGACAAACCGCGACCGAAACATTGAAAGCTTTGAACTGATCTGAACCATTTCTAACATAGGGTTAGGCTAGGTAATTGATATATTGTATAGACTTGTCTTCCGTAACTATTAAAATATTTATCCCCGCGGACAAACTCGTTGCTGGCTCTTAATGCATGTAATGTTAGTGGAAGATTTTGTAGATATTTGAAAGACCCAATTATAAGTCATATCTTGACATTTCTCGTTTTTTAAGTAATACAATCTGTCATTACTTATTATTTTAGAATGAAGTTGTTCAAGGAGGAGGAATATGGGATAGAAGGTTGTTGTTGTGTTAAGTCAAAAAATATATAATACCTACTTTAAAGCTTTCATCATACTAGTAACATTATAACGAGTCAAAGCGGTAACCCTAAATTTGGCACATCATACAAGCTACAGGATATCACCCCTTAGGGTTAGCAGTGCGGCTGTAGGATTACCACATCGGTCGCAAATGAGGAATTACTGATTGCAATTAAAATATATTTTTTTAAAATAACATTATTTTCTTCTATTTGGTGAAATAAGTAGGATATTTCAAGTGACAACCCTAAATTTGGTGGCATCATACAAGCTACAGGACGTCACCTCTAAGGATTAGCGGTGTGGGTATAGGATTACCACATCGGTCGCAAATGAGGAATTATTAATAGAAATTAATGTCAATTTCTAAAATAACGCGATTTTCGTCAAATTGCTGAAATAAGTAGGATGTTTTAAGTGACAACCCTAAATTTGGCGGCATCATAATACAAGCTATAAGATATCACCTTTAAGGATTGGCGGTGTGGGTATAGGATTACCGTATCGTCGGTTGCAAACTTGCAAATTAGTAATTATTGATAGCAATTTATGTTTTTTTTTTTAAATAACACGGTTTCGTCTATTTGCTGAAATAAGTAGGATATTTCAAGTGACAACCCTAAATTTGGCGGCATCATACAAGCTACAGGATATCATCCCTAAGGATTAGCGGTGCGGGTGTAGGATTAACATTGGTCGCAAATGAGGAATTACTGATTGCAATTATTGTCCATTTTTAAAATAACGTGATTTTCGTTTACTTGCCAAAATAAGGATACTTTAATGATGCGGGTATTAGTTGTATTAGAATTGGATAGTTTCCAAAATCGATTCATAGAGAGATGTATTAAATATATTATTTTATATGTCTGAGCCACAAGGTTATTCTTGGCTATATGAGATATTGCATGTGTTACAAAAGATATTATAATGTTAGCATAAGAGTAAGTTAAGTTTTTTAATAGAGAAATTATTTACCTAATAGAAAAACGTAATTATATTTGTCCAAAAATAAATAAAGTCCTAAAACCTTACAAAAAACGATACTTAATACAGTACATTTTGTGTTTTGTCTAAGTTTAATAGTATTTACAAATAGGTATTGATTAACTTAAAGTGCACTTCAAGAAAATACTGTTTGCACATAGTTTATTTTAATTTTATTGCAGTACCGACTATCAACACATGATATGAAAACTTTACTAAATAAATACACTTTAATCTTACAAAATTTTACCGATAGGAACAATAATGGAACGTAAACAATCAGTATAATAATGTGAAAACAAATTCAAGGTAAACAGCTGACGATCAAGATTGCTTCAAAGTATCTCCCTGTCAACATTTTCAATAAATACCTATACATTTACCGAACCAAAGCATAGCTGATAAAGTGAAAAATATTAATATTGCATACCAGGTCAATGCAGCTTATCCAAGTGACCGTTTTTATTAAGACCTACGAGCCACAACTGGTGTTCCATAGACTGTTTATGGAAACTGAAACAGTATCATAAACTTTTTACAACGCGGCTGGCACTCGTAAAGAGCACTAACTTAATGTTTTACGCACCCGGATAGCACTGTTTATGCTCAAATTTGTCTCAAACACAAGCTCTAAGTCTAAAACAAACAAATTATTACTTACTCACACGAAAATAATCCAAAAAGATCTCCCGGCGACACTGTTGCAATTAATTCAACGTATGGATACGTAGTTCATATTTCACGTTTCATCGCTCCGATAGTAAATAATGTCAAAATAAATTCCATACAGTAAGAGAACAACTTTTGTTTACATTTCAGATGCGAAACGTCACATGTAGCCGAGTTTTGACAGATGATCATAAAGTACAAACACAGGCGCAGTCACATTTACATACGCACGCCGCGTAGAACGGAGCGGTCCGAGCTATCGCGGGTTATAAAAATAAAATTCTTATGGTTTTGTGAGTTTTACGTTCCGTTTTCAGCTCGTTTTTCGTGTGTCCGTCACACAGTTTGCCTTAGTACTGACCACAGCTTAGGGCGCCGGCCACGCGGCGGTGTGCGTGTGTGGAGCTTTTGCACGCGATCTCTCCGAGTCCCGACGACTGGGGCCCGCGCGTGTGTGCGTGCGCCTTACTTGTAGTATCCTAGACTCATTGACTGCGGCCCTTATTGTATGAATGTGGAAAAATTATAGTGTCGAGCTGTGTTTTGCCTGAAACAGCGATGCGCGATGTTTATGGCCCAGCCTGGTGCTCCACAGCACTTAAGTCCCCAATTTGGCCGACGTTAATGTCTGTACGTTTTGTTTTGCGACACATTATCCCTGACAAAGTATGGAGTCGTGTAATTAAAGTCTGAGCAACCGCGGGGAGGTTAATTTAATTTGTTATTAAGTTATGGTTCATTTTCTTACCGCAAGAAACCATGTTTACACAATTCAGTCTAGTAATACTCCTAGAAAATATCTATATTACTTTAAAATTGAAATTATTTACACCTCAAACGGATATGCATACTTTCCGTTTTGAAGTGCGAATTAAAATCAACGGCGGACGATACATCATACACGAAGCGCTGACTCACTTTGCTTTATACAAGCCCACAAATAAGTCATCTCAGTCCATTATTCACTTTAAAAACAAACGCGTACCGTCAACCTTTAACGGCACTTAAAGCACGTCTAAACATAATCGAACAGTTAACAGTGCATTATATTATATGAAGTCAAAACTCTCGCGCATTCTCCAAGTTAAGATTGCACATTTATCACGAACGGCCAAGCACAGGATGGTCCATTAAGAGATTTTTCTGAATCATAAATCTCACTTTGCCTCATCTTGGTTCGATACTGAGATATGAAACGCACGAGAGATACTACTCTGCTCTGAAAGAGCGGTAAGACATACGCCCCCCGATGACACATGTGACTTTATTTAGTATACAGTGTAACTGCAGCGATGGGGAATAGAAAATAAAAATTCTTCGCGACTACGGGGTGTAAAAATGCGAGCGTATGGTGCTTCTTTGATATTACTTAAAGATGTTACGATCTTGGTTTACTCGTAGCCTGGTACAGTCGTCTTCAAAAGTAGATCAGTTTAGCATCTGACCTGTAATCATTTTGGGCCACTGTTCTTAAAAAATCAAGAGAGATTTTCACACTGCTATTTTCAACCTTTTTTCAGCACTTTTTTCAAACCTTATCGTGTGGGGTATTAAATGAAAGTTTTACGAAGCTCAAAAATTGTAGTGAAAATAAATTTTCTTCGGAGACGATGGTCGATGACAGATAGATAACACATTTATTTTTTATGGTTATAGCATTTATTTTTTATGGATTATTTTTTATTTTTTATTGTGTATCAAACGGTTATGCGAACGATTCGTGATATTTCCGCTAAAAAATTCCGTGGTTGAAAATATGTTTAGGTACAACTACCGGATATTCTTCGCAATGAAACTGCACATTCCAAAAAAACAAAAATGGTTGTCTTTGAAGGCCTTAATTATAACCTACAGTTTATTCTCCTGACATCACTCCACTCCGCCCAATGTTCAGTTAAGTACCCACCTACTGTCACTTACTCTGAAGTTCGAAATTCACGTATTTGTGCTATAAACTATTAAAAACAAGGTTTGACAGTTAGGCTTCCGAATTGCTTACGCCACTGACTATTTATCGCTTTATAGTAACAAAAAAATAATGATAAAGAAAAGAATTTCTTCCGTCACTTAAATGCATAAAATTTGGCATTTTCTATGACAAAATGTTAGTCTCTCGTAATTATTGATTAAAACACTCACGATTTTATAAGATTCATACAGGTAACAAGGGAACCGGGGAATGTTATTAATTTATTATGTACCTACAACAACACCACTGGTCACACCGAATCGGATTGTCAGGACAAACCAATCATAGCTGTGATCAAACTTCAAATTTCGAACTTCAGAGTAACCCCCCTGTTCGTTTGAGCTGTCCACAGCTGGCGTGCTATTTTAAAAAGGCGTATCTTATTATGAAATCCATATAAACATACGACTTTTTACTGTAGCGTGTAGACAGAACAGACGTACAAAAGCCCTTTTGTTTATGATCCTATGAGAATATTCTAATGAATGTGATTGAGCCATTGGTGAGCGGAAGTAGGTTGTTAATTAAATAAATTGATTTCGTTTATTGCACTCGTAAATCTGAGTCGTTTTTATACGGCGGGCTTAAAACGCTGGAAGGTAAAACGGCGTTAAATATGGTGAATGGGTGTTAATAAATAGTAGGGGTTTAATGTATACAGGATGTCAAATTAAAAGATATATAATGTAAAATGCTCATACTCAATACAATGCTCGTAGACCCCGTAGGCTGCGGGACCGGCAAGTTCTTCCGTGGCGACCACGGACTGAAAGACGCGGCGTGTTTAGCTCCCATAAGGTGGACTGATGACCTGAGTGTTGTCCGCCGGTTGTGGTTGGCCCAGGGCAGGTTATTAATAGCGTCCTTTGGCGAAGATCCATTTACAGTAGTGGGCATCTGATGATGATGATGTTCATACATTGGAATCACAAATTAATATAAATATAAATTGGCACACACTTACCCCTTCATTTTAAACCCGTTTGGCTCCAACTGAAACTTAGCGCTTATAAAAACATCTATACAATTGCAATACAAAAAGCCAAATTATAAAGGTACACACTTATAAAAAATATTAACATAAGCAGGAGTCAAACGAGAAATCGAGTTTAATTCGTCAAAATCTTCCTATACAAGATTGTGTAACTAAAAATCAAGTTTATTCCATTTAAATTAAAGCACACGTTCGTAAATTGCGCGAAATTATGATATGAGTTTGTAAAAGCAACGGTCGAAAATTAAATAGATGCCATATGGCGTCCGAACGGAAGTCCGTATCGCCTGTCAGTCTTTTAATATTATAATGAAACGTTCTCATTTCTTTCAACTGACCACTTACAATGAAGACAATGGCCGACGCCTGCGCTCATCCGGAGGGTTCGCGGATTTCGAATTCGTTTTACGTTGGGCGTCGCGTTCGAATTTTAAATGTCGTTCTAAATTTGAATTTCTTATTACAAATGAAATGTGACCTGTATATAGGGAATATTAGCAGATGTATTACGAGTCTTACAATATTTCTTGCACATTTTTTTAACACTTATTCCGGCTTCACACCGTACTTATATTAAAAAATTGCTTATTCTGTCGTATGCCCACATAAGAAAATTTAAAGATACTCATAAAAAGGGCTAGATAGACATGAAGACATGACATCATTTAAAATAGTCCATAATCTAAAATGTAAGCACATTTATTCTTTTAGTACTCTTATATTATCTATAATGAATTTGACGCTTTTCTAAGATATCACTGATTATTTCTTTATTCGCTTATCTTTTAACTTTTTTCACTCGATCATCATAGTTAATAAAACCCGTTCTACATCTTTTTCGCACTTACCTACAATGTTGCAGGCTAATTCTAGTAATAAATAGTGCTAATGTAGGAACCACGACGTTCCTCATATCAGAATCCTAGGCCATTCTCAAGCTTGATAAACGTGATCAGTGGTGTTATTTATAGGTTATTGACTATAAAATTACATCCTAGCTGCTGGCCAAGTCATGGACTATAAAGTATTTATAGTATTTATTTAGATTGTTATTACGCATGCTGCTCGTCAGCTTAAGGGAGGTAGCATACGGAGACTTTTTGCAGCGCTTCAGTCGCGATACAGTCGCAATACGGTCGTGATACGGTCGCTGGTCGTATACCCTCGCACACGTAAACACGATTCTGCATCGCTAGTATCACGAATCAGTATCGATAAAGAATAACTTTATTATTCATTATTTTATCATGCACTATTTAATTATTACATTATTTAATTACGGCATTATTTGATTAGTTCATTATTTCATTATTTCATTTTAAATTATTTCATTATTTCATTAATATTTACAGCTTAACCTTTTCACCGAAGTTGATAGACAAAACATGCTAAAACGAGCTTTTCTGACAAAAAAACATGGAAAAACATTACTTATGCACTATATCTGTTCAGCTGCGATACAGTATCAATACAGTGTTGATTCAGAATTTAATCATTCATGGACCTGCCCTCCACTCTTCTTATACCAATGTAGTAGCAATGCTGAATCAATACAGTCGCGCGTCTGCATCGATGCACAAGCGATGGCGTCTCAAAACAGCGCGACTATGTTTCGGCAGTCGCGCTTTTGTCCATCTAGCTACCTACTAGTATGTGGTCGTCACTCAAAAACCTTCTTCCCCAAAGCACCTTGTTATGTTTCCAGAGGATAGTATAGGAATTAAGTTACAGGCGTTCCACATATTGCTTCTTGGGCTTCTATTTCAGTTTGAACTGACTATAAAGTGGTATTTATTTAGATTGTTATTACGCATGCATTTGCTCGTCAGCTAAAGAATGGCGCATTTTACTGCGTAACGCAGACAATCGGGATGCGAGTTTTACAACGGGGCGGCTAAATAGGTTCGCCTTAACGTGGGCGACGCTCACACCGAACTGAATCGGACATAGGCAAACAACGATTTATATTTATTTTGTTTAAGAGATATATTCTGATACTACATACATGGTTTACTTTATTGACTAATGATCTGTGTAAGGCCAGTCAATTATATATATGTTAGTGCGTGCTTGCAAGAAGGCGTTAGTCTCGTATAAAATATGTACTGGTCGATTATTTTTATGATGGGTGCATTTACCCCGTCCGCGCGCATGGCCCGACTGACTTTATATGTTTTTCAAACCGTGTCATTTCGCCTACTAAGGATTTCTCTGAAACCATAAGTTCTTGAAACTTTTATAACGCAAACCCAGCCTACTAGGTTAGAATTTAGAAAATAACTTTTAAAAATCACTGCAGTTGGCACATAACACTGTTGCGAAGTGGAACAGTAACTAAAAAAAACGGTATCAGCTGTCATATAATTTGCATTTGTGACTGATCAGCTACACATTTGTCTTATCTATTATCATTTTCTCAATGAATTTACTTGTTTTTTTAGTCCATTCGTGAGCACGAAATCTATAGATTTTGGTTTTCTTTACTTCTTTATTTTATCATCTGAAAATGTATCACACTAAACTACATACTTACTGTATAAAACTATGTAAAATATCTATGTGGGTAGATGACGTGTAAAATCATGTTTATCTTATAATAACAGAAACCTTATATTTTTGGTACAATCTGTAACAAAAATAAAATTATTACGTATTTTCGTATCATTTTATGCGCATTTTATTACGGTGTGACGACACCTCACCTTTAAAATTGAAAGTGACGTAAGTGGTGTTTTAGTGCGCAATCGGCGAGCGAAAGTCATAAATCAAAGTTTTAGTGTCGAAATGTTGGGATGCGCGGCCACTGGGGTGGCCAGTCTTAAATATTTTTTTAGTGTTCTGAAAAATAACTCAAAGAAACAATGACATTGGCAAGTGGCAACGTCTATTGTTTCAAGATGGATGCCGTTTTCAGTTTCCCGTGCAATTGCGTATACGTTGACATTGTTGTAGCAAGTGATTGTAAGTTAGAACCCTGAGTTTCACGAGCTTAAGGAGATGCAAAATAACTTTTTACTTCGATTACCTTTACCTTAACACTTTGCAAACCATGAAACCAAAATTACCTTAATGCCAATCTTTGCTAACGATCACGTTTGCACTCATAATTGCGTATCTGTCCATTAAAAAAACTTCATTGTCATTTCAGTTCGTTGACCTCGTTTAAATATAACGCTGCCACCCAGAAGATGATCACCCACAATAACAAAGTAGTCGCTATGCAGAAGTGATTAAATTACCGCTGCCGTAAAACAATGGCCGCAAAACCACGCCGTTTGCGATTCCTCGTACTGGAATTATCCTAAACGACTGCCAAGTGAAGGAAGACTTAATCGTGTGTTAACGAAGGAAATTTCAAGTTTAGACATGATTTTTAGGATTTTCTATGTAGTTAAGTGATGCATTTATCCAGAAGAACTAGAAGGTACCCTAGGCTTCGGACTTTTGGTAGGACGTTAGAGAGCGATGAATCCGACATTAACATACAATAAAAAAAAAAATTGATTAACACTCATAGGTGTATTTATTTCATAATTTAATTTTATGATCAAGTACAAAAACAGGAGAATATATACCTAGTCTGATGACTACCCATGTAATTTTTTTTTCGTCATCATAAAATACTTAAATATTTAATTGCGCCTTTTCCCACTCTGGAGTAAAATGAGTTCTATTTTTTCAGTGATGTCTTGAAAAAACATGGGAACGTCAATTAAAATTGTGAAATTTAAGAGTTTGTAATATCGTAATTTTTTTGCTAAAATTTTATTTAGGTACTTAATACTGTAAAATTTTAAATATACAGACACTTTGGAATAAAATAAATTAATGTTAAAGTTAATGACGGCTCCATAGTTCTCTAACGGCCTAACGTGCAATGAAAAGTCCGATGGCTGTATTGACGAGGCAGTCAATATATCGGGTTATTTCAAACATAAGACAATGAACTAAAAAAACGACAAAAATCTAGTAGGTGTATTACCTATATGTTGTCATGATGCGCGAAAAGATATAAATCAATATAGGTACTGATGTTAGATATGTTTTTTTTCAATGACTTTTGTATGTAAAATAATTTATCAGAATCTTTATGGTCATATTGTCATCGTTGTTTTGTAAGATTCGTTACCTATCGTACAGTTAACCAAGAAAACCTACCACTTTTGAACTCTAATACTCACGAATAGAGTCGAAAAGTGGTAGACCAATTTTTGCTTGACTGTACCTAGAAAGTACAAAGTTGTAGGTGCATCTTAAATCTTCTCAATTGATAGCTTGCTCAGGTGGCATAGTTAAAGCTGTCTCCATAGCCATGTAATGACATTAATGTGGCTAAGATTATCTTAAAGATCTTTTTATGCGAGATTATAAAATGTAAGAATGAAGTGAAAATACGTAATTTCTGGAAATATCAACTAATATTATGAAGACGAAAGTTTGTGAGAGTGTTTACGAGTATGTTTGTTACTTCTTCACGCTCAAACGGCTGGACCAATTTTGATAAATTTTGGTATGAAGGTAGCTGACATCCTGGGTTAACATATAGGCTACTTTATATTCCGAAGAAATGTAGTGTTCCGGTGGGGTGAGCGGGTAACACCGCGCGGTGCAGCTAGTATTTAATTAACTCTACAGTTGCGTAATAATTAGTTTGTAGGAAGACTTATTTTTCAAACTTCACAATGAAATATCCCTATCAATGAAAATATACGTAATGTGTGGTATTCAGTTGACACACAATCTTTTTTAATTCTTGTTGATAAATCAATTTAATTCCTAAGTCGACGACATGTTGGTTTTTTGGCCGTGGCCATTGCGACTTGGGCTCTCCTTTTCGCTTGCCATCAGGCGAAGTGGGGACACTAAGTCCAATTATCAGAATCTTGTCTATATCAAGGCCATGTAAGGATTTTTTAATACCTATGTATCGATTTGCTAGTAGTTTTCGCACCCATTACTCAAGTAGCACACAAGCTAAATAAGCGCTTTTACAGCCCTTATACAGCCAATTTAAGCTGATTAAAGGCAATTTAAGCTGTATCAGGGCTTATGCAGCATGTCTGCTATTTGGGTTACTGAACTGCAAGTAGTATTCATTTATTTATACCCATATATTACTTCGCAATTGGATTTGGTCAAGTTCTTTGCTTAAGGCGTGTATACAGCAGTCGACGCTAATAATCAATGCTTTGCAAATTGGAATAATTACCTAAAAATACAAATCTTATTGGCATTTGTGGCAGTGGCGATGATAGACCGAGCCAACGAAGAACGAAGGTGCACTGGAGATCGCGAACGGGAAGCCGAAGTGTTGGAAGCTGGTAAGGATAGGACATTCGCAGACTTTAGCTAGGCAGACAGGCAGGCGTGGCCAGCTCTAAAAAAAAAATGTGGCCACCAATACAAAAAATTGTCAAGGCCGAGTCGGGTTATTGAGGCCACACCATACATAACAGCCGACAGGCGTCAAATAAGGTTGAGGGCATGCCAACGGAGGATCCGTGCCTATTTACGGTACACTTGGACTAGAACAGTCACATGAAAAATTTATCGAAATCCATGTACTTAAGAGGCTCTGTGAACTCGCAAATTATTTTTCGGAATGGCTGAATTACGACTTTATTTACGGTTTCAACCACCACTTCCATGTCGAAAAATTCTATATATTGTGCTCACAAAATTTTACGAGAATTGGTTGAGTAATGCGGCATGTAGTTGAGAACAGCCGGGAATCCGGACATCTGGACATACAATTTTTTTTGGGCAAGCTGAAACGGAGGCTGTTCCTGACAATTTCACGTGAGTTTAAACCGCTTAATACAATAATGAAACGGAGACGCTTTAGTCGCTCGGTCTACTAATTCTCGCACCATAATATTCAGCCACATTGTTACTTCATTGTGACTAGCGCCGTACGTCATTGGTGTTAGTATCCATTAATTTGTCGTATTTATTGCTTCACGCGAAGACTGTAACAAGAGTTCAGTATTTGAGTATAATGTTTTCTAGGAAAAGTTTATATTTTTAGCGCGAAATATAAAAGAAGGAAGGTTTTGAATAAGAATAAGGATATTTACAACGATTTATTTATTAAGATTTACCGCCAAATCTACAAATATTTCAACTTTAAAAATCTCATTTCACAACATAATTGACAAGATTTCATATTTTAAAGCCTACAATTTTATTTTTCGGTATTCCGCTTAGAATGAGGACGAGATCACTGTCTTTATATTTTTCCTAACATGACTTATTATTTTGTTTTGAGGGTTCCGTACCCAAAGGGTAAAAACGGGACCCTATTACTGAGACTTCGCTGTCCGTCCGTCCGTCCATCCGTCCGTCCGTCCGTCCGTCCGTCCGTCCGTCCGTCCGTCTGTCACCAGGCTGTATCTCAACAACGGTGATAGCTAGACAGTTGAAATTTTCACAGATGATGTATTTTTATTGCCGCTATAACAACAAATACCAAAAATAAAATAAAATAAATATTTAAGGGGGGCTCCCATACAACAAACTTGTTAAAGATTATATATATGTATAAGTACAGAACCCTTCATGCGCGAGTCGGGCTCGCACTTGCCCATTTTTAATTTATTAAAATGGCGTAACTCCAAAACTATGAGCTTTTTTTTCTAAATAAATTTCGTTTATTTTATGTATTTTCTTATATTTCTTTACATACACAAAAATAAATTGAAATCTTTTGTAGGGGGTATATTAATTTCAACCTATTAGAAATATGAAATGTAGTCGATTGTCATTAAAATTGGATACGGTTAACCGATATTTGTCGAATTCCCAGCAGACATTTGGTGAAATAGGGTTTAAATGTTTTGATACAATAAATCACATTAGAAACAACTAATTATTTGTTATACATGGACAAACTTGACAAGCAAACTTAAGCTTGTAGCTATAACAATTAACAAATGTCCCATCCCCATCGGTATCAGACTCCGAATCAAGCTCGTGCATCAAACTGTCAAACGTCATCTCTGATTAACTTTTATCAAGCCGACAAGCCGACTGGCGATACATCGAGGTGATGAGATGTTTATATTCAGCCGCCACGATGACTGTGCAAGTACAGAACCAGCAGACAGAACATATCCACCTGCGTCGAGGAGTGCGACAAGGTGACGTTATATCACCGAAACTGTTCACTAACGCACTGGAGGATATGTTCAAGACGCTGGACTGGAAAAATCGTGGCATTAATATAAATGGTCAACACATCTCTCATCTACGATTCGCAGACGACATCGTTATCATGGCCGAGACGTTGCAGGACCTGAAACACATGTTAGACAGCTTGGCAAATTCGTCTCAGCGTATCGGTCTTCGGATGAATTTGGATAAAACCAAAGTTATGTTCAATGAACATATCGATCCGGGACCGGTCGCCGTAAATGGAGTCTCCATCGAAGTTGTTTCCGAATACGTATACCTAGGGCAAATGCTCCAACTAGGTAGAGGCAACTTCGACAAGGAGGCTAAGAGGCGAATACAACTGGGCTGGGCAGCGTTCGGAAAACTGCGTCGAGTCTTCACGTCGCCCATACCTCAAAGTCTAAAAACTAAAGTTTTTAATCAGTGCGTCTTACCTGTTATGACCTACGGAGCCGAGACGTGGCCACTCACCATACGATTAGTCCACCAATTCAAAGTCGCTCAGCGAGCCATGGAAAGAGCTATGCTTGGTGTGTCTCTTAGGGATCAGATCCGAAACGAAGTCGTTCGACAGAGAACCAAAGTTACCGACATAGCACAGCGGATAAGCAAGCTGAAGTGGCAGTGGGCTGGTCATATCTGCCGAAGAGCCGATGACCACTGGGGCAAACGCGTCCTGGAGTGGAGGCCACGAATCGGTAAACGTAGTGTAGGGCGCCCTGTAACAAGGTGGAGCGACGACATTCGTAGGACAGCGGGTAGTAACTGGAGGACGAGAGCTGAAAATCGAGCTCAGTGGCGTGCCATGGGAGAGGCCTATGTCCAGCAGTGGACTGAAACAGGCTGATGATGATGATGAACTTTTATCGGCCGTTCCAATGCGGAATCTTAAATCTGAATCCACTTTTTGCATTCCATCCCGACTCGATATCGTCAATAAACGTATTTTACACGCGCGCTTAACGTTTAGGTATCGCCTTATAAGCAGATCGAGAAATAATAAAAGCCGAACGGACATCAAGACAGCAATAACATCATTATCATAGCCTGTCGCCCATCTCTTTCCTATAGGTTCTACCACACCCTTAGCTCCGCCTACCGCGTATCGCCTCTGTCACCTGTGTATCTTGAAACATTACACATATGCAAAACTTTCGCGCTCTCTTCTCAATACACACAGCCTCCACACACACATGTATACACTGCAGCTGCATTGGTACGCATGTGTGCACTAGCCTAGTATAAATCTGCAAGATAAAAATTGTGCTATATTGCATCGGCGGCGGGTATCGTGATTTTCATTTTGTGGAGATAGTGCTAGTAAGTTGTTTACGCCTAGAACAGTGGTCGATATTTCAGCGCCGTTTCATCGACACGCTGTTGTCTGTAGTTTTATAAATACTTATATTAAAATATGCACACGTCAACACGTGAATAAGTATAATGCTTTATCAATATTCTAACTTGGGAAGTATTTCATAAGCATATACCATGATCTACATGACATTGCACTTACGTACTTTTGAAATCAAAATCATTAAGACAAAAATAATTCGTAGGTATATACAAAAAGATTGGAGAGTGGAGATGAACTTTCAAAGAAAATATCTCTTCACTTTTATCTCGAAATAATGCCAAAATAAATACACAAATGCAAGTAAGTAATTGCGACTACATAGCGGACAAAAAATGTACCCCATTATTTATGAACCACATACGAAAACTAGATATTTTGATAGTAGCCGTATCGTACCATTGTCAAGGTTTTCTATTTCAAAGAATATTAGGTATATTATTGTATATGTTACTTGCGCGTTAATTTTCTCCAAATATGTATACTCCTAAAGCTTGATTTAATCAACACAGATTAAGGTTTATTCTTAGAACCAATGTCAAGTTAATATGGCACTTTGCCTCTTAGTCTCAGTTTGTTAGAATCCAACCTTAGTTGATAAAACGGGGGACGAAAGATGTGCATGAGAAGTAAAATTCTAAGGCTGCATTCGACCAAGCTTTTATTAATATATATGGATAGTATAGTATAGCAATGTCAAACTAATATGGAATTTTGACATTACTATCTGAGAGCAAGCATTATTCTTGGAAGAAAAGTTTGGTTAAATCCGGCCTAAGTGGACTAAGTCCAGTATAAGATTTATAGGACTTACTTAGCTTTACTGTAGGAGCCCAATGCTTAAGCTAAAATAAATTTAATACCCACAATCAGTTCCGATCAAAGCAATTCCCAACCGTGGACCTAAACAATGCAGACCACTACAATCTCCTAGTTAACACTAGGCACGCGTTTCAATCGCCAATTTTTGTACATCCGCCGCACCTATGATTAAGAGCGATTTCAGCCTTCCACTATCAACGCCACAGCCTTAACAAACCCAACCGTTACACCAATTGGCGTTTACGACACTTTTACCATCGAATCCATACAAATACTGCTCAATTTAGCGTAACCGCCAGCCAACAAGAAGGAAGTTTTTGATATGAATTGACATAAATGACTGCGTATTGTGCATGAGACAGTTAACTACTCGACATAATTACGACTATTCAATGCATTGTTCAAATGTTTCAATGAAAATGAAAAATATGTAACCGTATTTTTAATTTTGTACCTGACTATTGTATTGTCATACTTAATCACGCATATTGGAGTTTATCGTAGTTAATGAAACTCTACTTTGTTCTCAAATACTCTTACTATAGTTTAAATAAAAACCGAACAAGTGCGAGCCGTACTCGCACACCGAAGGTTCCATACAAACATTTACAAACTGTTTTTTTTTGTTTTTTTTTGTATTTGTTGTCATAGCGGCAACACATAGGTACATCATCTGCGATAATTTCAACTGTCTAGCTATCACAGTTTATGAGATACAGCCTGGTGACAGACGAACAGCGGAGCCTTAGTAATAGGGTCCCGTTTTTACTCTTTGGGTACGGAACCCTAAAAAAAGTTTTTGTAAGAACTTGACTGTATCACTAATATTGTTTTAGCAATGCTTGGAAAAGGCCTCTCCCTAGGATTTCTTTGACGACTGTTCCTGTGCTCTCTGTAGGTAGCAGTCCGGGGTTTATTTATTTATTTATTTAATCTTTACTGCACAAAAGAAAACTTATCGTACAAAAGGCGGGGTTTACGCCATTTTAATTTGGTAGAATACCTACTCAATTTCTGTTTTGATGAACAAACGAAGGTCACTTTGGGGAACACGTCTATCAGTCAAATAAACATCACCTATCCCCTATTGGTGGTTGATATTTTATTATATACCGGGTGTGGCCTGCAATAGGAGCAATTAAAAAATATGTTTTACTCTCCATACTGAATAACATTTCTTTCAGCAACTTAAAAAAAGTTGGCAGATGTTTATTATTTCCAAAAGCTTAAATTATCGTTTTCTCACGCTGAATTGCGTATACATTGACTTCGTGCTGAAAGACACTGGCTGTTACGCTATTAATTATCAAACATTTCGTAATACATTGCTACTTTCAATAAAAAATATTTCACAATTGTTTAAATAATACTATTTTGAAAAGTTGCTAGATAAATATGTTTTATTATATGTATTTTTATTGCTCCTTTTACAGGCCACACCCGGTATAAAACACATATAAGGTACAATGTGCATTGTAACATTTTTTTCCTACTCTAAAATAAGATTGGAGCTACATATTAGTTGAGTAGGAAAAAATGTTACAATGTACCTATCTAATATGTTAAGTTAGTAGGTACAAGGTTTTATATAACTGATGTTGTGATACGTGTTCCCCGAACGTTACATTTTATATCATAGCTTTAACAATACTGTCACAATTTTATACCTTAATTATTTTTTTAATAACCTCAATCACGCGGCAGTACGGGCATGAATCATTTCCCTGATAATTACTTTGTGCGCATAATTCCAACAATAATTACTATGTTTTGGATAAACTGTAGTGCACACGGACTCAATGATTACGTCCGCTTACCGTTCCTGTAATTAAACATTTTAATAACTGTGCCGGTTAGGGTGCTGTCTCATTGGTTCGAAAACGCATCTGGTACGCGAAACGCAAGTGGTTTGTTTTTTGTTTTTACCTCCTAACACACCACGTACACAATTATTTACAAATCCAAATTTAGATTTCAACTTATATTGAATAACAGAATGTTCCGATTTCAAAAACACAAAAAGAAACCCTGGGTATTAGGAAAAATATAATAAAATTAAATCTACGGTTTGACGATTCTATCTTGGCTTTCCATATATGTAAGTTTAATGTAATTTTTCTTTTTCGTTACCAATTGCTTTTAACATGTGCATAACTTTATTAGCCTTCCTGAGGAGATCGTGCTACTTGAAGGAAATAGTTTTAAAAACAAACTCACCGCTTGGCTTCTAGAGAAATGCTTTTATAGTGTGAAGAGCCATTTAGTCCGACTTTTAAAATTTAATTCTATTGTTATTTTGGTTTAATTTAATTTTATTTATTTTTAGACACTGTGTTTATATTGTGCAAATTTATTTTAATTTAATTGTATTTTCCTTTTCATTATAATTATTATTTTATTTAATTGAAAGTAATGGAGCGCGCTCAAATAAATGTTTGCACGCCTGCTTGCAGGCAGAATACATGTCGAAGGAATGTTTGTACGTACTTAATATTAAGATCTGTAATGTAGAAACTGTATTCATGCAAATAAACAATTTTGAATTTGAATTTGAATTACCTATTTTAGTAATTTTATAGCAATGTTACGGCTACGTTTGATAATTAAGGTTCTGTTATTAAAAAAGCAAGCCAAGAAAGTAAGTTTTTTTATTTCACTGACCTTAACATCTCAGCAGAACTGCCACCGCACTTCATCTCCATCCAACGTGTCCTTGAACCAAATCGCCGCAATGAGACCGTACCTTAACAAAAAAATAAAATTAGCCTCCGTGGCCTGTCACGCTTAGTTCGGGCTCAGCCCTGATTACAGAAAAGTGTTTTTAGTAAGAAATCGTTGGCGCTTACGTCTTTTTAAGTATGGAGAGTAAAATAATGCACTAATTACTGCGCTGGCGCACACCTTGACGACAATTTATTTCTCATTACCGTAGGCTCGAACCGATTTAATGACGATAGTTTCGTTTTTAATTTCGCTAATAGCACTTTAATTACATCTGGGATTGCTCTTGCGTCATGTGTTGTTGTTGGTTTGTATGATGTTGCAAAGTGCCTGGAGATATTATGGATAAAATAATGTTTTGAACATGTCCAATATTAATTACTCCATAATTTTTATTTACACCATTGATACAAAAGTTAAAAACTTAAAGAAAAATTGAAATTGGAGTGGCTGTATCTGTATCATAACGACATGTCCAAATAAATCATATATTTGGAACTGATTTGGCGACACGTTGCTATCGAATTTGCCGTTAATCGGCGACCACCGCCGTAAAGCCCTTAGGTCTTTAGGGGAAATACATAGGGAAATACCATTTCTTTTCATACAAATCGTTCATAGGTTTCGCTCTCAACTCAAAATTTTGTATCGTGTTATAGTCTAAATAAATAAAATAATATTTTATCTATGCTCTAAAACACCACTCTCGTATGTTTCAACTTGCACGTTTCTAACTAACAATGAGCAAATGATTGATAAAAGAACGTTTTCACCTCGCCAGCTCAAACATGGCGATTTTGCTGTCAGATAACAGTGAACAAAATGCGATTTTGTTTCGAACGTGAGTAGAAAGTAGCTTTTTAATTTTTTCAATATCTGACCACGAATTGTCATTCTTCAGCCAAAGGTTAATTATAAAATTCTAATTATTTGAATCTCGATGCACTCTGTTTCTTTCATATGTATATTAAAGAGAGGGATAGAAGTTTATCAATTTGAAATTCGATTTTCGAATCCGACCTCGATTCGGATCGGAACAGTTCGGATACGCGTTATACCAAACAATTCATTAAAAACACCCGAAAAAGTTTTAATAGCAACGTATTTATTTTTCTTTATTATATTTATATTTAACGACCGAATATTAAAATTATTGTGCCTTTTATATAAAACCGATCGTTGCTCAAATAAAATAAGATTTTTAAACTTATTACTTATTGTAAATATAATAATAATTTATAATTTCACCATTTATCATAGATGCATATTCGAAACGTACCTTAAAAAATATCGAGTTCATTTTGTAATTGTTATTTTCTTTGCATTTATTTTGTTTGGTGTTTTACGAGTAAAAATATTAATCAATTTATAAACAAAATCTCGTAATATAATATGTATTTATAAATAAACATGTATCTGCTAAATATTCCAATTTGATCAAATAATGACAATAACCGTGTTGGTTGGTTGATTAAAATTTCAATTTAATTATATCGTTATTCCTTTTTAAGCAGCACTTATCTATTTTATGATTAGGTAATAATAGGTACCTATTATTGAAATCAGCCACAAAGACTACATATTTATATAAACATACCTACGTTGAAAGAAAAAGCACAAAATGTCGAATATGTTCTCGCTGATGAGGTGAAAAGTTGTGTGTGCTACACGAGAGCAAAGTTTTTTGCATCTCGTGCTGTTGAGCCCCTCGCTACACTCAGGATTCTAACATAGAATCACTCGCTACGCTCGTGATTCAAACGTAGAATCCTTCGCTTGCTCGGGACTCAAAATCAGCACTCGTAACAAAAAACAATTTTGCTCTCTTGTTGCACAAATAACTATTTCCAAATAAATTTCCGAATCCATGTTTCTTCCATTACAAGACGTTTTTGGGTTCATCCTACTTAGAATCCATAGCATTTATCAATATGAAGAATAAAAAAAGTGCCCCAAAATTTGTATTGGAATTTAAGTTTCCACTACGTAACGCTCGTGCAGATAGAAAAGTTCAAACGTGATGTAATGGAACGGACAAATTTAGGACATTTTTTTTATTCTTCACATTGAAATTCTATCGACTTTGAGTAAGATGAACCCAAAAACGTCAAATTCTGAAAGGAACAGGGATTCAGGTTTTTTTTTGGATAACGCCCAAAAAAAATGAATGCATTTGTTTTTGGCAAGACCTTAACATCACACAAACAAATCAAAACTGATCAAGAAATATGGGTCCGCTTTATAAAAATGCGTCATTCTGCACCCTAAAGCCCCATTCACACATGCTTCCGATTCGCACGTCTTTTGTCTATCTCGAGTTTCAATTCGTCGTCCATTGTGTCGTCCGAGATGAGTGGACGGTCGTTAGTGGAATCTCCTTCGGCAGATAAGGCTTACAAAGGAGATCGGCGTAATCTTCGGTGTGAACGAGAACTTGCGTTTAGTGGACAGACCGCCTATTAATTGTGCCCTTTTGTTACGGAGTTTAGATCGGCTGATATCTGGTTGTGGAAATGGTCGTCGGTGAGGGAATTGTTGATTTTAGTGGTCTTGCAGCCTGTATGTAAGGGTGCATTTTATCATTGGTGAGGTAAATTGCGTATTAGGGCGCTCCCTTACCAAAAGCTCCTGTAATGTAACAAAAAACAAAGGAGATTTTCATATATTTTTTAGTTATAATACAAACAAATGCTTGCGGTGAGGAGCACCCTTAGAATCTAAGAATGGTGAATTGCGAAAAAAATACAGAACGCTTTAATCTTGTTCATAAGTTGAAATCACTCTCCTTATTAAAAGAATATCAGATTCTTGTAGCTTTAAATTAACCGATCGTTAGTTATTTTTAGGGTTCCGTACCCAAAGGGTAAAAACGGGACCCTATTACTGAGATTTCGCTGTCGGTCCGTCCGTCCGTCTGTCACCAGGCTGTATCTCAAGAACGGTGATAGCTAGACAGTCGAAATTTTCACAGATGATGTATTTCTATTGCCGCTATAACAAAAAATACTAAAAACAAAATAAAATAAATATTTAAGGGGGGCTCCCATACAACAAACTTGTTATAGATTATATATATGTATAGGTACGGAACCCTTCATGCGCGAGTCGGACTCGCACTTGCCCAATTTTTTAACAGTAAAATGAGGTAGCTTTAGGATTTAAGACAGTTTCCTTCCAGGGACCATAATTTTATTTCACACTGTATACTTTACCCTTTGCTTCGACTGAACAGATAAGAGGCAACATGTGCCTCAGAACATGATACTTAATATCCTTGTGTTGGCATAACAAGTTTAATTCTGAGAGCTTAATATTAATTGCACTAAGTTAAACCATAAGCGTACTAAGTAGAGGTATTTCCTAATAGATACCAAAAAGTTGCTTTGACTTATAAAAAGAAAATTACCTCCTATTACAGAAGGCTTCTGTTACTTTAAGCGATTTTCTTATTAATATTAATGAATTGGTCTAAATCAATGTTGGTACGAGTTGTATGGGATGTCGAGATGTTCGCTATCGAGACGTAATATTCATTAATGTCACACACACAACCATACAATGTACACTCATATTGTGTTTGTATGAGAACATTGTTGTAGATGTCATGTAGCGGCAGAAGCGTTAACATTCGTTAGGGTTAAACCTTACACTTCAAATTCTACTGACCGAAGGGGTTTGAAATTTAATTTTTTTTTTTTCAAAATATGTTTCTAAAAGCGTCTTTACACTATTGAATAGATACCTATATATTAGTTTATTATAATGTAGGTACCTACACATGTGCTGCGTAATGTATACTATATGCTCATATATGTATGTAGAAATACGTCCACTTCTGGACGATGGTCGATGCCTGGACAATGATAAGGAAGTCCAGTTAAGGTTATCCACACATCGGTTCTACGAGCAAAGTGGCCCGCCTACTGTCATTTGATTCTGGCAACTCTCAGAGCTCTGTCATCTCTCAGAGCTCTGTCAATGATCTTGGTTCTCCTGTGGATCTCCATGATTTAGTTACGCAAGAAAACTCATTGCTTTGGCCAGGAAGTATTAAGATTTTGTCCCGGGGTAGCTGGCAAAAAATCCCACTTACGGCCCTTAGAGTGACGTAAAATTAGTTAATACTTCACTCCACTTCCTGGCTAAGGCAAGACGTAAAACTTTAAACAAACCACGGGCGGTAATTTGTAAAGCCCCAGATCGCATATTTATGGCCCTCGACTTCGGTTCGGGCCACAAGCACCTGCGATCTGGGACATTCACGAATACACCGCCCTAGGTATGTAATGTACTATGTATATCGCATCTTGAAGACCGCGACCTCCTTATATCTACGTCCACCATATTTCAAGCGCGTAATCAAGCAATATTCTTCTTAATCAACCCCACCCAACGGGGGTCGATTCAACCAACAAAGGAATTGATTAAGCAACTATACCACGATATTACCCCACAGTATTATTCCACTATAATAAAGAGGGCTCGGTAACCGTGGTACTTAATGAGAGAAAACTTGATTAGAATTCGTATTAATCTCGTAATAAGTTGGGAAAGTTCGCTGATTCTGATTGGGCCAACGATATCGCTCGATCTGATAATGGAGCTTAGGGAACTCCGCGAAGTATACGAGTATACAATTTGTTTATTAATTAGGTATTATAAATCATCTTATTATGAATGGTGCTATAGATTGCTATTATAAAATAAGTACTTACAAGGAATTACAGAACCTTGTTATTAAAAATAAAAGACTGTGGTCACATTTAATAATATTTCTTTGGTCTGAACTGAAATAAGCAGATGTATCAGTAAACAGTACTTAATTATTTGTATAGGGTATATAGGTACAAATTTGGCTTAATATATATATTATGAATAATTAAATGTACTTTATTGCATATACAATGTAACAAACATACAAACGCCAAACTAAATGTGATAGGGTAACCTCTACCTGTTAACCATTGGCCTAAACATGTCAAAAAATATCACAAATAAAATTATAATTTAAATAAATCTATACCTATTATTTAATTAAAATCTTTAATAAAATTCCCCAAGACATTTCGAAAATAGAAAATTATAGCACATATGTAACTAAGCTTAAAACTTATCTTATAAATAAATGTCCGTATTCAGTAGCAGAGTTCATGGAATATTCGTAAATATTTTGATAATAAATAAGGTAAATAGGTATATTTCTAAGTAGTGTGTCAGATATATAATTGTATAGAAATAGTTTAGAATAAGTCTATTATTGTTGCTATACCCTAGTAGGGTCCATGTTTGTACTTCCACAATAACAACATCTGTAATACCATGGTTTCGCAATAAAGAATCTGAATCTGAATCTGAATCATGTCAGTTTCTTTACGCTCCTTCATAACAATTCAATGCATAATTATAACATAGGTACTATTATTTATTCAAAACATGACTTTAATGTTATATCTAAGCTCTGTCTCGTACATATCTATTTATGAAAAATCATACACCCGCCTTGAATATTCTTAAAGCAAACCATATAATATTACTTTGCGTACATGCTATACTTAGTTATACTTATATGTGACACAATAACAGTTTATTGCCTTTTCTTGTTCATAGGAAATATTAATTAGGAAGGCGATAGGAGGGCAGAGTGACGCGCGGACATTTATTACTGTCCTCCATGTCTGGCAAACAATACATAGTTTTATACGTTGGCAAAGGGTATTTTAGGTTAACCTAATTAATTCAGTCCTACCATAAATTATCTTGCTATAGTAAAATAATATTTAATGAAATGAAATAAAAATAATTTAATCCAGAATTATTTAATTCCATATTAATTAAAATTAGGATTTATTTATACAAGCCATTTATTTATAAAAGCCATAGTACAAGCTTTGCTTAGTTTGGGACTTGGTCGATTTGTCTAAGATTGTCCCTTAATATTTATTTATTAATTATTTATTTATTATTCAAATTAGTAACACAGCATTAAAGTAATACAACCAAGGTACTGTGAACTACAAAATTACATATAAAGGAAGTTAAAACTAGTTTGATTTAGGCGACGTAACTTCGCGGCTCCGTTGCGTTGTCTGATCTGACGCAGGATTCGGCAGATTGCCCTGGAAACACAACACCCTTCGGCCAGAAGTCTGCACTTGCGATGGTGTCCTGCAGCGGCCGCGGCACCACCACAAATGAGCTGAAGTGCACGTAGTGGCGGGACTGCCGCTGGTGCATCCTAAACGAAAAGGAACTGTTTTGGCTTCTGTGTTATCTATTTTTGTTAATTCTAAGTGTGATTGTATGCTGTTTGTTTCCCATCACAATAAATAAATAAATAAACACAATACAGCCTAGTTAGCCACCGAGGGTTACCCCAGCCCCACGACGACAGGCTTATGAAAGTTTCTCCACCGTTCGTGGTGCGGACTCGAATCCCACTCTGTCGCCGCCACGAGCAGGGTGTTGGAGGAGGCGTAAAGTATGCGTCTCCACTGAGCGGAGCGGCGCGGAGCGGAGACCTACGGAATCGAAGTGAAGCGGAGGTGAGATACAGATTTCTAAACTCTGATTGATGATGATTTGTCTATTCCGCACGTCTCCTCTCCGCTTCAGTGGCGCGCCCTAAAATAGCCTTTCTGGCCATAGCACTCCTCGTGCGTAGTAACGCGGCGCAGCCCGACCTAAACCGACCGATTTAAGGAACTAAAAAAAAAATCCTTACTGTGGGGACGGGGCAGGGAAAACGCACTAGATCTTCTTCAACGTCGTTTATTTATATTTACAACTATAATATAAATCTTCATCCGTCCACTAAATCGTTCTATCATCTGACACTCTCCGTCGTACGTCAAAGATACCTAACACATTCCTTAATTCATTCTATTCGCATTAATCGTCTATCAGCCAGCTCCTTATATTCTACCAGTACCAATCCCACATTACTTTATGCGTACCAAAAATAAATTTTTGTTTTTTTATTTTCTGTAGGTAAATTGTGGAGTGGTTAATGGCATGTAGGCGTAGAAGCCAGAGTGCCTCTACTATCATTTTGTAAGACATCCATCCTTTTCAGTATCTTAAGACTGCGCCGAGCGAAATGTGAAAAATAGGCAGTTGCCGTTAAGTAGACAACGTCAACACTAGTTGTTTAATCCATTTCTAAACTATATATTCAGCACTTCGAAGAATGTGTTAAAAAACTTATCCGTGGAAAAATTATAAGATTTTATTAATATTTTAACCTAGAAAACTAAGTAAAGTTGGACGAAAATTGTAAAATCGTAAGAAGGCGTTAAGTGTTTTTTTATACTTTAACAATGGAAATCTATTCTGTTTTTAGTCAAAAAAAAAGATGAATGTTTACGTTACAATTTCTCCGCATCAAATATTTCAATTATCAAGTGATCAAGATCAAGTGACCGTCCCATATATTTCTATTTCAGCCTAAACTGTTAGGACTTCAAGATGTTCGCGTATATCATCATTTTATTTTCACCACTTGGATTGGGTGATTTATTTATACCTCTAAATAAATCTAGCTTTCTAGTACTTTCTTAATGGTACTTACAGCCAATTTCATAACTAAGCCGCTATTTTAAGGGTTCCTTCTTAAGCACAACGCAACCATAAAACATCGCAATTCGATAAAAGAAAAACACATTAAACATACGAAATATAGTATACATTAGAACTCTCTTTTTCTGTACCTACTCTGAATGGCTGATCTATATATGTATATGCCACATATAAACGAAATATATTTTTTACTGTAACTTATATTTACAGAAATTCCAATTAAAGACCGTGTCCAAATAATCGAGCCTCGTATCGCATCGTTGACACAAGTAATTAGTCGACGTCGTACAAAGGGGCGTAGGAATTAGTTTCGTTTGCGGCCGGCCTTATTTGCTTACGTGCTACGAAGCTACGTCGTAGGACTCGTAGGCGAGGGAAATGTGATCGTTGCCGGCCTGAGGAAAGTCATGGTATCTATATTTATGGAAGTATATGGAATAGGGATCACGAATAACGTTAAATTGTTCAATATAAAAAGAACTAGTGTACGTTATATGAAAAAAAAACTCGTTAAAATGGGTTTTAAGAAATTATACTAAAAGTTACAGATATAGTGGATACTATTTTGTTTTGTCGGAAAAGTTCGTATTTATAGTTCCTTTTTCATCTTTTAGCTTGCTTTTTCACAAACTGACCGGCGATTGGCCTCAGTACCATCACCTGTAAATAACTACGGGCTCAAAGATGTAGCTTATTACTTACGGTATAGCAACAGCATATTTACTTTTTATAAATGAAGTAAATAATTATGAAATTTTACACTCTGTACGAAAACGTAGTGCTTATTTTAAATCCAAAAGCAAGTTAAAAGGTAATAATTTTGCATCAACCATGTAGCTAAATGTGGAAAACTTCCACGACCAAAATGGAAAATTACTTGTTTTTCCGTCATGCTCATACATATTGGTACACCGACTTAAAAATAACATTAAGTTAAGTAGCCATTAGTACGGTGCGCTGAAAATGCTGTTCGTACAAAAAAAGGAGTCACCTACAAAAACTTCACCTATTTCTAGAAAATAGTTTCAATGTTTATGACAACTTTGTATTTTTTCATTTTTAATATAGTAGGTAATATACATATGTATAAAGATTTTTTCCTTATATGGACAAAATCGAATGCGGTACATCCGAATTCAAAGCCTTTGAGCTAAATAACTCTCGAATTCCCAATATCTGGTATGTAATAACTCACAAGTACATCATCTCCAAAACAACAAAGGTAATTTTGCCAACTTCTTTAATTTCTCCACCCATTAACGCGAGTCGTGCTTAATATGTGACATGTGTTACAAAAACTTTTATTATTACTAATCCATTGCATGCACACACACATGCGTGCTATTTTTCTCCCTCGTACGTATACGTTCTGGACGCACACATGAGTAGAGGCACTTAGTTTAGCAGCCTTCCCGATGCCATGTGGTAGGTTAGTGGGAAAGTTTTCTAAAATAAAATACGTCCCTTTTAAATTTGTGACACCTTAAAAATGTGTGTTGCTTTATTAGGATAGGCTGTAACGAAATTAATGAAGATTTTTTTTGTAGACAACGTTTTATTTTCAATGTTTATATAGGTGTAAAAATATACTTACATCTGCTAAACGTAAAATGCTAATTTTACTAATTAAATCAGTATTAAGTATGTGATACCGTGAAAATTACGTAAAAGGCAATTGGCATGATATTTTTGTAATTTTAATCAAAAGGAAATATTTCAATTTTTTTACAATTTTTTCTAGTAGCTTTAGCTTGTTATTTTTAATCTCTTGATTTAAACTTCCACGATTCTAGCACATTATCGAGATAATAAAAACGGGAATTACCATTATTTAATTACCTTCCATCACTAACTCTCACAAAAAAAAACCTTAATAGAACTTGAAATTTTGTATAAAAACAATCAGCAAACCATGAGACATCAACTGATAAAATCGCGTCCGTCTGAAAAGTTCAGCCATCCACCTACCACAACGCGCCCGCCCGCTCGGTGCCCACTCTCATCTGCTAGTTCTTAATTAAGTTAGCTTATATAACGAAAGATGGTCTCATTTAGATAACACCGTAACTTCAACCAACACAAGCCCAACTTAGCCGACTTAGCGCGGTCTTAACGCCCAACTTTTGCTTCCCAACTTAATTAGTTAAGCTTTATCATCTGGTTCGGTATTGAATTTATAATACGAGTTTGCTTGTGTGTTTACTTTGTGAAATGGTGGAAAGCCAATGAATCGTCTTGGCGATCGGGAGCCTTTTGGTAGAGGTAGGATTTTGGAGTGAACTGAGATAAATAAATAAATAAATATCAGACAACCTCCACACAATTCAATCTAGTCCCACAGTAAGCTCTGGTAGGCTTGTGTTATGGGCACTAGACGACAATAAACATACTTATATAGATAAATACATACTTAAATATAAATAACCTCCATGACCCAGGCACAAATATTCGAGGTCATCACACAAATATTTGCCCTTGCCGGGATTCGAACCCAGGACCGTCGGCTCAGTAGGCAGGTGCTTAACCACTAAGTCAACCGCGTCGTCAAAAATACGGGCTGAGTGGAACCCTGTCAAAGACAAACGAGTTAATATTGAATAGTCGAAGCATTAGTGAAACTCCGTTGTACCATGAAGGTAACTAAAAAAACTCGCGTTAAGTAGCTGACATTCTGTCGCAACAGTCAACACACCAGATGTCGCTAAAGGGGTAACAATTACTCCAAAACTATAATTTGTGCCGAAATAATCGTTATGAGCACGTTCGGTAATTTGAGAAACTTCGACATAATTGCATCCTTTGCTGTTCTTTTGTTTTTATTCAACCAGTCTGTCGAATGACGTCATAAGTCAAAATTATTATTGTGTAGATATATAAATCTAAGATGTTCAGATTTGCTGTTATTTTGTGTGTCTATGGACGTGACGTTATGTTTATGTGTCACTGACTTAAAAACGTGATGTGATAATGTGACTTGATAAATAGATAAGGATCAAAAAGGCGACCGATTTTTAGACGTAGTTAACCATGCAAAAAAAGCAAAAAATCTTCCGTTGTGCGAAGGAAAATTACGATACAATAAGGAACCTCAACGAAAATTTTACTAACCATCAAATAACGTTCTTACCTTGAGTTTAACTTAAACTTTTTAGAATGGTTTTTTTCACGTAATGTGTAGGTATTTTTTCGTCAATTTTTTTTCCTATACAGATTTTTGAAGACACTTTTGTAACACTAACGTCCCTATTATTACAGTGTGCTCTCCTAAATAAAGATCAGGATACTAATTCGAGTGTACTTTGAGATATCAAAGCTGCTGTTATCAAAACGCGAGCTACGTGAAGCCACATTTCACGTTACTATCCGGTAAAGTTAAGTTTGCGCTTGATATCTATGGCGTCGCATATAAATGTGGCGCAAACTTAACACGAACAGGTTGGCTAACTAGCGATCGGAGATCTCTCCGAGATATCCGAGGGATCTATATGGAATTAGCGCCGACTGCCGAGGTTAGGTTTATTTTATGAAGGTTGTTAAAATCATAGTTACGAAACTATTGCGAAATATTTGCGGAACGTAACTTGTCCAAAATTAATTAACTTTATCACATTCCTCAATAAGCGGTTATAACTCTATTTAATAAAAAAAAACCGGCCAAGTGCGAGTCGGACTCGCGCACCGAGGGTTCCGTACAAACACTTTCCATCCCTAAGTGGTTAAGTTAAGTTTGCACCTGGTGTGTATAGCGCCCCATATAATTCAAAACAATTTTCGTTGGTAGTTTTTATAGTAAAGTACATCATATGTTTTTAGGGTTCCGTACCCAAAGGGTAAAAACGGGACCCTATTACTGAGACTTCGCTGTCCGTCCGTCCGTCCGTCTGTCACCAGGCCGTATCTCAACAACGGTGATAGCTAGACAGTTGAAATTTTCACAGATGATGTAGGTATTTCTATTGCCACTATAACAACAAATACTAAAAATAAAATAAAATAAATATTTAAGGGGGCTCCCATACAACAAACTTGTTATAGATTATATATATGTATAGGTACGGAACCCTTCATGCGCGAGTCGGGCTCGCACTTGCCCAATTTTTTTTTTAGATTTTTCATTTTCTTATTTTAGAAGTTAGAGGGGGGGGGGACCAAAAAAAAAAAAGCGGTGGTAGCCTAGTGTTTAGGGCATGCGACTTTCAATCCGGAGGTCGCGGGTTCGAACCCGGCCCGTACCAATGAGTTTTTCGAAACTTATGTACGGAATGTCATTTGATATTTACCACTCGCTTTTCGGTGAAGGAAAACATCGTGAGGAAACCACCTAAGCCCAAATAAGGCCTAGTTTTCCCTCTGGGTTGGAAGGTCAGATGGCAGTCGCTTGCGTAAAAACTAGTGCCTACGCCACATCTTGGGATTTAGGTAGCCGACCCCGATTGAGAATTCATTCTCTACAAAGTCAACCATTATATGACATACGACAAAGATATGGGACAAAGGCTAGGAGGATGATGAGAGGGGGGGGGGACCAACTTTTTTCCACTTTGGAAGCGTCTGTCACGCAAACTATTCGGTTTAGAAAAAAAATATTTTAGAAACCTCGATATCATTTTTGAAGACCTATCCCCCATAGGTACGTATGTGTTTGATGAAAAAAAAATTTTTGAGTTTCAGTTCTAAGTATGGGGAGCCCCCAATATTTATTATTATTATTTTATTTTTGCATCAAAGCCTTAATGCGGTTTACAGAATACATCTACCTACCAAGTTTCAACAGTATAGCTCTTATAGTTTCGGAAAAAAATGGCTGTGACATACGGACGGACAGACGGACAGACAGACAGACATGACGAATCTATAAGGGTTCCGTTTTTGCCATTTGGCTACGGAACCCTAAAAACCAAGGATCTATTTGGTAAAACAACCCAAAGGATTCCTGTACATTAAGGTGAAGGATAAGAGGTCAACCGAGGTCAAGGTCGCGCGATGTGAGGAGGATGGATGTCGAGTCGATGACCTGAAATTAGCAATCAACGCCAAAGGAACCCCTAGAGAGTGAGTCACTGATAAGTGTTTAGTAATTAGTTTAAATTAGGTATAATCGCCTCTTGGGCTCTTGAGGGCACGATATGTCCCATATGGTATCAAGAAATTAAGTTTATGTCTTCATGATAGGTAATATATATAAACTTAATTCTTTACGATATGGGCCGGACAGTCCGTTAGACTTATTTACGGTACTCTATGAAACGGCCAAGCCATACTTTTCAAAACCAAGGTGTAGGGTTAGTAAACTCAGGGCTTAGGGGCTTGAAGCCAGTTGATGCCATACTTTTTAAACCAAGGTGGTAGGGTTAGTAAAGTCAGGGCTTAGGAGCTTGGCTTTTCCTGGGAACTTTTTTACAGCGAAAGCGTTATGAGCATGTGAGTCTTGGCCGCCAATTTTACATGAAATGTTTTTGGTGGGTAAGTTTTGTTGCATTGGAAACCTACACTTGAGGCTCAGTTGGGCTACCTTGCTGTAAACGTAGAGTTGTGGAAGACTAGTTCGCGTAATTCTATACCTACATACCTATTATACCTCAAGAGTATAATTAGATGTCTCTTACAAAAACAGAGATATAAATAATTGTTTTTTTTTCGATCCTGACCAGATTCGAACTGAAATCTTATGCCATGCCGTGGCGATACGCTCTGACCAAGTAAGCTACAGAGTCTGATAGACCAGACTAAGACAGTCTCACATATTTTTCACTGTATCTTCGTATTTGAAAATATACAAAAATTAAGAATTATAGTGATTAAGTACACTTTGAAAATTGCGAAAATCATGGTAGTACGTGATTTTTATAAAACAATCAATACCTAATGTCTTTGTTCACCCGGGCTCCGATTTTTCCACTCTCACGTACGGTATTAATATCACCCGCCCGTTTTTGTCCCAACCTCAATTAAACTAGCCTAGGTGTAAAAACCGTAAGAAAACGACATTTTAATTGTCCGAGAGCCGGTGGGGCGCACGGCGTTGTCACTTGGTCTCATCCTGTTATTATGGATAATTGCATTACGGTTCGTTACGGAGGAAAAAAGAGCAAATACCTTTTAATTGACACGTTACTTTCTTTGTTCTGAACACGTGTTGCATTCACACGGTGGAGAGGTTTGTCGTGTCCGGTGGAATTATGGTGCTTTGGAAAATGTTATGTTCATAACATAAACCTTTACTTAGAATAATTCTGAGAACAGTAAAATTGTTCCTCTATTTTATAATATTAGTTAAAATTATAATAAATATTGACACAAAGGTAAATTATGAAAGAAAAAAAAAGAAAAATTGAATGTGATCCACTGCAATGTAAGCAGGACTCGAACCTGCGACCCTACGTTTCCGGCGTAGTGCTCTACCAACTGAGCTATCACATTGTTACGTCAATCAAACCAAATCTTTGATTCCATAATTCCACGCTCCTGGAGCGCCCTCTGTGTCATGTGTGTTTAAAATGCTTATGCGCATTTTAGAGATAACAGAATCTATAAAAGATTCCATAAAAAAAAATGTAAAATTATAAAGGCACAAAATTCAATTACAAATAGGATATCAGCCGATAGACGTCCACTGCTGGACAAAGGCCTCTCCGAAATTCTCCACAGCGATTGGTCTTGCGCCGCCCTCATCAAATTTCTGCCCATGGTCCTAACCAGGTCGGTAGCCCACCTTATTGGGGGTCTCCCACGCTGCGTCTTCCGGTTCGTGATGAACACAGTCCAGACTACTTCAGAGACTTTACAAGGTAAGTCCTTGGTTTATATGTAAAAAATATATATTATAAGTGAACTAGCGGCCCGCTCCGGCTTCGCACGGGTGCAGTGCTGATAAATAATGCATGTATTATACCTATAAACCTTCCTCATGAATCACTCACAGCAGTAAGCGACTTTGTTTTATACTATGTAGTGATAATTCCTATTCGAAGTTACAAGGTCGACATTTGATAATACTTGCCCACGTCGAGCATATTTCTAAAAAGTCTTCATCCAGTATTTTTACATCCCTCATTTCACTCAGAGTATATTTTACTTGAGGGTCATCATAGTTTGGTTAACTGGAACCACGTACCATCAGGCATGATTACCCGTTAGTGAGTGATTTTAGCGCTAGAACGCCATTGTCAAACAGACTATAGTAGTTTGAAGGGATTTGGATGGTAATTGCCGGTGCGCAGTAGCTGCAAAATATATAATTTTATGCGCAATTATAAAAAAAAATTGCAGATAAGTGCCCAATCACACATACGCTATTTTTTATTACAAGTAGTATTCAGTTTAGTACATAAATGTATCGTTACCAAAACAAATGGTACGACTTATTGGCATAAAAATGCAAATAAAGTTTGTCCTTATGGTAAGCGACAGAGAGGACCCTTTTGGTTGAAAACGTCACAATCAAAGAATAATCACTTCGCTTAAATTCTCCTTCTTCTTCAGTCATTTTCACGGAACTCTTTTCAGACCTCTTGAATTGTTGAAAAATTCAAGCCAAATCAGGTCATTATCTATCATTATTTCTACCATAAAACCTGAACTTCCAACACTCAAAGGAACACTATTCACTTGGTCCCCAAACTTACTGTCATTTGTAACCGACACCGAATTCAAAAATTATGTTAAACACATAAAATAAGTCACGTAATTATCATAGAACACAACCGTGATTCTATTGTAGGCAAAAAAGAAACTTAATCATGAGAAACAATAATAACGACTCCCAAAATTAGTGTTGGTGTAAGTACGGGAGCCACGCAACTTAAACTTATTTGTTACTTTTTAATACTTTTATTGTAAAATTCATTCAAATACGGACCAAGTTGCCTTTGACCGTAGTTTCATTTTGTGTGAGCTCTGGTAATGATTTCACTATTGTTAAGGCTGTATGACTATCAATTATGGGTATAGTGTATGGAATAGTGCATTGTGATCAGCAGTAGCTACCATTCGGCCACTCCGATTGAAATTAAAAAACCGATATAATTTGAGATGATTAGTGATGTGCCTGCGTGCGTCCCTTTAATAAAGTAATTATAATTTAATTAAAGTGTCATACATGTGAGTAAATTGACTTTTGATTGCTTGGATATAAGTATATAGTTATAAGTAACTAATTACAATAAACATACACGGTGATTTTGAAAACAACACATGATTTATGAAATCGTAAACTATAATATGTAAGCACTTTGTATAAATAATGACACAAAGGTAAATTAAGAAAGAAAAATTGAATGCGATCTACTACAATCGAAGCGGGCAATAAAAATGTGGTATTACCACATAAAAAATATAGAATCGATAAAAAGATTCTATACAAATATTAAGCACTTTGTAGTTAACATTTTTAAATTTTACCATTTTATTTCTACTTCCTTAATAAATAAATACATATCAGACAACTTCGCACGAACCACCTATTCCAATATTAAGCTCAAGTAGGCTTGTGTTATGGGTACTAAACGACGATATACATAGGTACTTATATGTATAGATAAATATATACCGAAATACATGGATAACACAAAGTTCATCATCACACAAATATTTGCCTGCTGTATTACCAGTGCGACAAACTTGTAAATAACCAAGCCTACCTTAAGAAAACCTAGATAAAAAAATACAAACTCACGTAGTTAGTAACTTTTAGGTTTTCTTGTTATTATTTCTGTAACTAAATAATTCTATTACAGGATATACTTCATGGCATGGTGGTGCAATGTTGACAAAAACGTAATAATGATTGCAATCCTCAAAACACACCTTTTACGAGCTCATCCTGTATAAAGTAAAATAAGATGATATACGCAAAACAATCAAAACGAAGCCATGTCAAATCTGTTATTAACAATCTTGGTGGTCCAGCTTCATCAAACTTGCTGATTAAAAATGTAATTAGGAGTTTTTATACCTTAATTATGGGTCCAGTACATCCCACCATGGCAGATTGTATGCGTATACGAAATTGACTAATCTTCGCATTTGGTTGGACATTCATAAAAACTCTTTAAAAACTATATGAGTTAAGTCAAACTACGTCTACATATTAGAAATTGGCTAGTATTCAATCGATTAACAATTACTCCAACTAAACCTACAAAAGCAAGTAAATGTGTAAATTAGCTGTGCAAATAATTTTAATGCATGCACTTTAATGATCCTCTTTTATCTAATTCTTATCAACTTTCAATTATCACCAATCCATGTTAGCTGCCCAACTATTTCAAAGAGAGCATCATACGATTCAAAAGATTAAAGAAACTTACTGAACTACCCTAACTTAGAGCGTCAATAGCAAGTCAATGGAAAAAAAGCATCAGAACTTGGGTCGAACATCCATCCAATCCAACACAAAGTATCGATCACTGTCCCAACACTAGTAGCGGTCCGGCATTAACACGTCACTCGTAGAGATGATAATAGCCCAGGAGCCGTGCCCCAGTTAATTGCTTTAATAACTTCCTGTGTCAAAATAACAAAAGAGCGATGCGGTATTAACAAAACGAGTAATGACGCTCGCGTGGTCGACTCCTGGACTATGCCGTGATTGCTACACAATAGCAAGAAAGCTGACGATTACTTGAAATTATTTAGTCGTTTAGTTTTAACTGAATTAAAAATGTAAATTGTTGTTTAGGTTAGTGCGCTGACTCGTAACAACAATCTTAACAATTATACTGTGTGAGAAACAACAAAATTATTTATGGTCATATTCGGATTTAAGAGGGAACATGCGATAAAAGGCTTTGAGCAGATAACGTAGAAAAGGGCTTAGAAAAGTTAAAGAATTATTTAATGATAAGACTAAATGTTGTCTGTGACTAAATTACCTTTTAGTATTTTGTGCTTAGTGTGTAAATAAATGTTGGTGTTGAATACAGCATATTTGTATGTTATTGTAAACAATCTACCGTTGTGTTTCGAGGTATGTTCAGGACAGAATGGTGGAAATTGACTACTATAGAAGTGTTCGCCTTCATTTTCAGGATTGATAACGCATTTGTAATTTTGATAACCACTGCGGATCAGCAGATATTTTCATGGGCTTAAAGGAAAGCTCATGATCAATGGTAACTGGCAACCTTCTGGGAGGCTATGATGGTTGCGTTAATCACATGATAAAGGAGTGACAAAGCATCTGTCACTCACACTCAATCATTTTGTCAAAACGTGACGGATGCTTTGTCCCTTATTTATCTCGTGATAAAAGCAACCATCATAGGCCAACTGGGGACGCTCAGATTTTGAACAGTCTAGGTAAGTCTTCTCTTCTTTGTCGTTAAACCCTTGGCAGAGTGGTCGTTCCTTGTGTGGCAAGCCTAACCACACGGCACCATTCTTCTCTCACAGCCGTGCGTCTGGTGCTCTCGTGCAGAGTGCAGTTTGTGGCCTATTTGATTTGGTATCGTTGCTAGTTAAGTATGTTATGTGGGTGGTGTACCTATGTTAAACCATTTTCATAAATAATTAAAGAAAAATAAGATTTTCTTAAAGGAAGAATTTTAGTTTAAATGTGTCATATTCCAGCGACTGCGAAGTCCAGCGCGCAATTAAGAATGTGACCTGATTGCTTAGTTGTTTATATTATATATACGTCCCAAGTAGCGCTTATCTGTTAAATTAGCGGTATAAGACCCGTATTAAGCGCTTATGCAGCTTGTGTCCTATTTGGGGTAAGTCTATTAACCATGTATGCGCCCTGTAGTAAAAAAATAAGAATTTGAATTAAATAAAGAAATCGCCACGCAATAGGAAGTTCGCTACAAGGGTCCGTCACGGCACAAAAGCCGTACGTTAATCATTATTATATCATTTCAAGCCCTAATGATAATGATAGCCCTCGGGCGCGAAGACGGAGTGAACCTAAATACTGAGGAAGTTCATTCTTCATAATTACAACCCGTTGTTACTATGTAAGTTCGCGTTTGTGAACTGTTTTGATGAAAGTACAGTTAGGAATAAAAGTGGTTGAACAGTTTAGTACTTACTTCATAACGACGTCTTTCAACTAACTTTGATGGCACCCGTACCTATGTATTTATATCACTAAAACATTTAGTAAGATAGATTGCATAAAACATTGCTCACACGTACGTAGTGTAAATATAAAAACAATTTCAATTTGTCTTTATAACAGTCAGTTTAGTTTTCTGTTGCTCTTTGCCACGGTGATCTCCACTGGGTCACTCTTTATAACTTCGATTTTTATTAGCAGTTATATTTATAAAAAACTTTCTAATTGCAACTGTCCATTCTTATAATATGTAACCATATATCTTGACAATACTAGTTATATAATTTATCAATACTTTTCTAAGAAGTTAAATCACTATTATCCTCTGAGTCACGGGATAAAATAACAACAAGAAAAAGTTGATACAGCCAGAAACCTAAGTTTCACATAAATAAACAAAACTATTGTATGATTGTTATTGGTTATTATAATATGATATAATATATAATATAATAACTTAAATTAAAAAATTAAAACACCCCTGACCAACGTAGCTGGTCATCATGAGACCTTCAATGAATGAGTAATATAGAAAATGCTACTAAAACTGAAAATGACTACAAAATTTAGAATTCTTAGCTTCAATATTGGCTGAGATCTTGTCACTTATTCCAATTAAAGCTGAATATCTTGCAATGCAAACTTCAGGTCCTATTTCCACCAAACATAGCTAAGAACCATCTTCTAGCTATCTGTCTGTCTAGTCTGGAGAGCTGTTGGACACCATATGGGTTCAAGTGTCGAATCAGCGAACGATTTTAAATTTCCTCAATCAAATCTTTTAAAAATAGGTACTAAGGTACCGAATTGACTTAGACTCTAAACCAATTCAATGAACAAATAAATCTCGCTACACTGTGACTCAGAGGTCTACATCTATACAATTTAATCACCCACTAAACAATTGGCGCAGCTGCGAGCTCAAACAAACATTGCCCAATTGTGTTCTCTAATTACAAACCCTTTAACATCACACGTGTCTGACCTTGGACCTTACCTTAGGTATGCCTACATAATAATTATATATCGTCAACGCCGTTCCTTTAAACGGGTTAAGGATACATCTATACCATTATAAAATTCTAGATATGTATTGACTATCAGTTTTCTATTCGGTTACGATTTCAGAAAAATCTTAATAGCGTGATACAGGATTGTCTTTTGTTTTGTATGGGTGCGTCGCGACATCGCAGTGTTATCTGTTGGGCATAATTCCCTTTGTCCTTTCATCATGCTGAAACGGTTGGATACATTTTAAACAATTTTGGCACAGGGATAGCTGGACATCCAAAGAAGTTTATTCGGAAACTTTTTACCCGACTACGGTATAAGAAAAATCACGTGTACGAAGTTGCGCGCACCTTCTAGTATTTTATACATTTGTAACCTTAGGATAAATGGGCCATTTTTTTAAAAGTTGTACACTCCACTTTTTTTTAATTTTCGATATTTTGGGTATTTTCTACTCAGAATCACGAGGTCTTTCGATCTAATTAGGAGAAAAAAACTGTTCATTAAACTGAAAATTAAAATTAAATGAAAACATTTCTTAGTAAATACCTAAGCGCAAAATAATTCTAATAATAATAAATAATTTAATTAATAGTATTTAGCACTTATTTAATGCGCATCTTTTGATTGTGTGCGTATCTATAAGGCTGCCTGTTCACAAATGCGAAGCGTAACGGAGATGTGTAAAATGGTCCAATCACATGTCTCCGATTTAAATGCAGTTATTATGGGTTTCACAATTACGCAGCCTGTTTGGTACATTTTCTCCGCCGCGCTCAACAAAGCAGGAACTATTCACCAAAAAAAAAAATTTAACTAGACAGTCACACTTCACTCGAATGTTGTCATATCGTGTCACTTCACTACTCTATCGCTATTGTCACCTATTACGAACGCCTGTGGAACCATTATTTAGTGCCTCCCGGTGGATATTTTTTCAAATATTCTCCCATATAAGATTTTGCTCCTTTTATTTCTACACTACATATTTCGATAAAACACATTAATTACCCTCTAGCACAACATGACGTCGCACGTGCTAGACAAACACTGTAACAAATACAAACGGGTTAGCTTTTACAACGTACATATTCTTAGCTCAATACTGTGTACATATTATTGTAGGAACTGAGGTCGTTGATTTATTCGTTTTGTTTGATGGACACTTTCGGACTATTGAAATTAAAATTAGTTTGTTGATGATAGAAATTAGTTGTAATTGTTTAAACTGTGTATTTAGTTGTTATTTGGTTAATGAAGGTTGTTGGTATGAAATATGAATTAAATTGGATGTATTTATGCAAGCACGAACCAACCCACATTAAAGTTTTGTACTTTATGTCATAGTCAAAGGACTAAAAAACAGGCTTTATGTGTGAGCTGGACTGGCACACTGAGGGTTTCATACAAATTATGAAAGCACTGAATATTCCTCTATTGCAAAGGTTAACTGGATTGAAAGATTTTGTCGCGAGCAAACTATTGTCCACATATATCGAGATAAGTCAGGGTTTTTTATTACGATGTTTAAATTAAATTTCAATGCCAATTGGAAACCCGGGTTTACCAACTATAAATAAGTTCGTAATCATAAAAATATATATACTTAACCGATTTATCATCTTTGGACTTTTTTTATTTACAAGTGACATTATGACCTTGCTTCTTGCCAAACACGATTTTAGGTCAATATTAGTACCATATGGGTTTGCCTGTATTCCGGAGTGATTTATGGATTTTTGATTTTCGAATCTTTGTCAAATCTATAAGAGCTAAATAATCAATTTGTATTGGAGGCTCACATTTTCGGATATTGTTGTTTCTTTTCAATAGCAGAAAATATTTATCAGAAAAGTGGGTGATTGCTTCACAAAAATATTTTTACAACTAAATACATTTAAAACTTCAACAACAATAAAGAAAAACATTAAAACGTCATGTTGAAGTAATTGTATACCACACATTTACAACTACAAGTAACAATTAAATTCCCAACATCAACATAATTTGTAAACGCAAAACGTGTACTTACTTTAGTAAAGTGATGAAACACGTGAGAAATTACAACTGACGTACAATAAGTGTTAATTGCACACAACAAAAACGTGTACGGATGCTATCTACTTAACTTATATTATAACTTAACAGACACTTATCGCTAATTATGTTCAACAAAGTTAGTTTTACGCGCACCGATGCATAACCCGGTCGAGTTAAGTTTGTATCTCATTTATATGCGACGCCATAGATATCAGCTGCATACTTTCTTGACCGGGTAGTAAGCGTAAGCTATTCTCTGTTTTATTCCCTAGTAATAATAACTTTATTACCTACTTTAACAAAACTGAACGATGGTAAAGATAGAATAGTTTTAAAGCTAGAGAAAGGGGGAACGCATTTCATGATAAATTATGATACGTTGGATTTTAATGTTTTGTATAAGCTAATGCCTTTATAATTTTGTTTGCTTTATTGTCTATTTTGCATTTTATTGTATTAAATTGGAGTTGGTTTTTATTGTAAGAATTAGTTTTGACACGTGGCATTCCTGAATTTAGATAAGTATAATGGCCATTTAATAACCCTTAAATTGTGGTAATTTAGATATTAGTGAGATCTTAAAGATTTGACTTCTTACGTTAATTACACTTGGAATTTATAGGCTTTAAAATATGTAAAATTGTAATAGAACTTTGTAAAAATAAAGGCACCATTTAACGTGATTTTTATAGGTAATATAAATGTTTCAGTGTGATTATTGGCCGCTGGAGCAGAAAGGTTCTTGGTTACCGCGAGCTGGAAGACGCAGCGCGGAAAGGCTCTAAGGCAACAAGGTAGACCAATGATCTGGTCACGATCGCCGCAAGTTATTGGATGAGGATGGCACACGAACGGTCGATGTGTCTATGTCGGTGGACTTTCGGCTGATACTTATGATTTAGACTATGATAATTACAGTACTTTTATCTCACGAGCGCGGGTGAGCCATGTTTGTGTGAGTAGATGTACATGCACATTGGCTCTGTGTGGGTGAGCTCGGGAGCGAACAGTTCCGGCTCACCTACACAGAGCCAATGTGCATGTACATTACTCACACAAACATGGCTCACCCGCGCTCGTGAGATAAAAGTACTGTATAAAAAACAGTTAAGAGTCAATTTGATTCAATATCGTATTATACTGTGTAATGTTTACATTTATAAATACAAAAGATAAATAAGAAACCGTGCAATACTGAGGGCGCTTTAAAAAGCGGAATCAGAAGGCATTATATTATTTGACGCTATCCATGTAGCGGTCCAATAGTTCAGTGGTGAGAGCACTGCTGCGGTCAAGCAGAGGTTGGGTTCGATCCCCGCTTGCACTTCAGTGGATTGCGTACAATTTTGGCTTTATAACTATCCTTTGCATTTATATATGAATTTATAATGTGGTATAACCACATACAAAATAGGACCAACATTGATTCTGTTCAATGTTTACATTTTTAAAACTTTATAATTTACCTATAATACCGAAACCACAACACAAATTAGCGACAGTTAGCAAACAAAACGCAAAGAGCCGGCTATTTATTAAAAGCCAACTGAGACAGCCCTGTGAGGGTTTAATTGAAGCCTCGCATCGAGTACAAAACGCCTAATTGTACCTTCAAGTGTTTATTGTAAGAGCTCTTTCCAACAAAGACATAAAACCTCTGGAAGGGAACAGTCAGTTTAAAAATTGTTAAAAGTTTTTTTTTTTAAGTTGGGGCCCTGGGCACTCCATAATTAGGGGCCTGAAAAAACGTCCTCTAGGTACGTTTTTTCGAGGTTGTTGGGACCCCCCACGTGTGATTGGGGGCCCTAGCGAGACTGGGGGCCCTGGGCAAGTGCCCAAAGTGCCCAGTGGGAAAGAGGGGTCTGTTGACGCGAGTATTCTTTTTCATCAACCTTGCAACCAATAATTTAAGGGAAATAGTACAGTGAAACCCGAGAAATTGGGACTTAAAAGGACTTATCCTTACTATGAGTTAACGTGACGTAAGAGATTTGTATGAAGAATAATACAGCGCCCCTTGCGGTTACTTTATAATAATAATAATAATAATTTCTTTATTTTTTTTATAGAACTACAATTCACCATACAAATTATTTACTCAGTCGCTAGCGAGTACGGTCACTGTAAACTCATGTAAAGGGTACTTGTCTCACTTAAACGGGTATTCCACTTACCCTTGTATTTAACGGCGATCGACCCGTCATTGGAGAGAATCTTTGGGGAAACCTTTGTCCAGCAGTGGATGTGTTTAGGCTGAAATGATAATAATTGTGAGGATGTTACTTTTAACTTGTAACAAATTGCAACTTAATAAACGCAATGAAATGTAAAATAATAATAAAGGAATCACAACCTAATCAAAATCTAGTGTAACTATTTTTTCTATTATTTTTTTCCCGATGTGCATAATGACTTAACTTAATTTTACAAGTTATAGTAACTTTTAATAGTTACTATATTGTAATCTCGAGTTATTAAACTATTTCCGCCAAAATAAACAAATATAACTTAACTTAATTTTACAAGTTATAGTAACTATTAACATTGTAGTCTCGAGTTATTAAACTATTTCCGCCAAAAACAAATATAATGGTAAAGAACGACTTTTTTGTCATTTCCAGTGTAGTTACGTCTTGGTGTATCGTTGTACCTGATTCTTGCGAGTTTCTGCCCTCGGGTAAATTGCGCCGAGACCGCAACAAGACATTACCATTGTGAAAATGACTAGTGTGCAATTAGCTTTATAATGAAATGAATAATTTCATTTTTGTAAATTATTTTAATCCCAGATTTAACATCTGTACATCATTATGTACTTGTCATTTAAAATGAGCCTTCGAGACACGGATATAACTGTTATTATAATTTAATTGTATGTTTGATATCCGTCTGTCAGTCAGTCATGTAATTTCGTTCAATTCAACAGTAACAGTAATTTTTAAAATACCTTAATATTCTGTGGTTTTAATTGTATATGTAATTCCATTTACTTACAAGTGTGGTTTTAGTACAAAATGGTTTTACCATTTTCTGCGCAAGGAATTTAACACCACTTTGTTAAACTAATTACAATTACCATTTATTCTTACCTAGCTATAATTAAATAAATAAATAAGTACTTATACAGCTTAAATTAGAGTTATAATGGCTGTAAGAACTCTTATACAGCTTGTTTGCTGCCTGGGACCATATCAAATTAATTTTACACCTAAAATATGCGAAAATAAATAACATTTATCTAAATTATGATTTTGAAACCTTACTAGACCCATATGGTTTGTGATTTTCACCACGCCTGCCATGAAGTTATGGAAGCCAAGTTCCTTAATCACTTTCAATACAATTGACATTCCATTGCGGACTCAAGTACCATCCACATTCTAGATTTACAAGTTGAAAACACGCTGAAATTATGAATGTACGTACCATCCCCAAAAGGGTTACAAGGAAAACAAAGTCAAGGCAAAAAAAAAATAGTTATCAATAATTTGACAGCAGCTATTGGAAACAAATATGCGTGCTAACCGAACTAGTTCATCACCCTCTTATTACTCCAAACACTCGCCTATCCTATCAGGCCCTCGATCGCGGAGGCGGCTCCTAAATGACTGCTAATGAGCGTTTTTATTATTTTACAGCTGTAAAATAATTTCTTATTGCGCCTCTTTATACCTAGATAAACATCGAAACTCGCTTCGCACCTCGATCTGATAATCGAATTAATGCTCTCATACTATTTCACGCTATTTTATTGCTTTTTGTGTGGATAATACCCGGTTTCGAATCGTAATTTCGGGTTATCGCTGCGCACGATTGAATCGATCTGGATTTTGAGCACTGTGGATGCGCGGAAGTGCTTTCTTTTGTTTATAAACGCGTAATTATTCTACAATTTCAATTTTTTATCATAAGAATATGGAGTTAAGTTGACACACTTTTGAAAAACATACTGAAATAAAATAAAATATTTCTGAGTAGTGTAATTTTCAATCAACGCACGGGATATAATAGGGCATGCTCATTTTTACAAAAAAAAAAAAACTTGTACTTGGCTGACACATTCTATTCTACATTTTATTTGTTCAAGTAACTTAAACTATTCTACTTGCGTTGGACGTTTTATTATGACATAATAAACAAAACAAACGACGGAACCCCAAAAATAAACAAGCAAATCTTGAACTTGTGGCAAGTTTATTATTAAAGGTAGTACCAGAACGAAACAATCAGCGGTGGCCATCGTCCGATCGGCGGCCGATAACACGCCCCGCGCCCAAATAACGCGAGTATTAAGCAAAATGTATTATAATGAAAGACTCTTTAATTCAGACTGTTTATCTTTTGTGTTATAACGACCGTCCAGTGTTGATGTTTCTTAATAACATATAATTTCACCCCAGAGTTTCCGAATTGTGTTCGACATTGTCTAATTCGACCAAATTTGAGTTCCATGAATTTTGTATGAGTAACAAAAAACAACTTAACCGCGTTTTACGTGAAAACATTTGCTCGGCGATTAAAGAGGAATTAACAAAACAAAAAACCGTTAGGATTGAGAGAAAAATGACAGATATAAGGCGTCGAAAACCCGCGCGCACGCACGTTGCTGAAATCTAAATTTAAATGTATATTTACATTGAGCTATCGGGAGCACGTAATTAATACAATCTTTGTTAGAGGGTAATTTGCCAGAGCTAATGCCGGCGTGTGTAATCTTCAAAGGGGATTTAGGAACACGCGTTCTATTCTATTTTAGTCATGTTCAGAAACAGAGAAATATTTACAATCTCAGTGGAACACTTGGGCGCATCCGATGGTCGTTACGCGAGAACGTATCGATTCTGAGTCATAAGAGATTTGATGGGATTAGTTACTTTTGCATGCACATTTGGTTATTAATTTAAGGACTGCAGGAAATGGGTCTCTTGTCTATTGGGTCTCTTGCGTCTTTTATCTCCTTGAGGAAAATAGGGTATCAACTAAACAGCTTATCATTGCTTCTAATATGCAGCGATTGTACCCATCTTAGGAGCTGTATATCTCTCCAAAAGCAGGGGCTTTTGGAGAGATATAGCTTCTTAACGACCTCTTTTTCTTTTCCCGAACTAACAGCTTGTTTGGTGAAACGAGAGTTCTCTTTTCGTAGAATGTGAGCAATCCTATGTCAAATCCTGTCAAGGATTATTACGTGAGCAGGAGATTAGTTTTTCAAAGAAGAAAGAAAGTAAAATAAAAGAATCAGGAAATGGGTATCTGTTCATATAAATAAATAGGCATTAGGAAAATCATATACAAAAACCTGACCAAGAGTTCAGCACTAACACTTCTTCGGTGCACACAGGATTGTGAACATCTTCAGCATCTCCTGATCCTGATGTTTCCTCGAAATGACGATGATGTCTGACACAGGTACTGATTGGTGCTGGTTTATTGTATTTACTTGCATGCTAATTTTACTTTATGGCCCTCTCTATATTAGGTACAAAAAGATTCCGAATTAGAAAAGGATCTGTTTTTCAATCATTTAATATGATATTCGACAAAAAACGCCTTAATCTATAAATCTCATATAACACTGTTATATACGACATAATTACTTCCAAACACCACTTTTTGCTCCCAACTCACCGGTTGGCAATGCAGTGGGTAATTAAAAACGAAAATAAACAGACCGCTTCGATCGTAAAAGATCTATGACAGCTAAAAAATAGTACAGATGAACATTCGGCTGTTAAACTAATTCAGTCACAGAAATACACCTCGGGGCTCGTTTTATAATAATTAATTGCTCTAGTGTTCAGCAGGTTACTTAAAAAACTTGGACTAAAAATGGATAAGCGAAATATTGAAATTTCAGGACACTATCAATTGTTCATAGCTTTACTTCTGTCGATATTTCGAAGAACCAAACTTTTATGGACCGGATCGGTATAGAAATCTGAGCAATATACCTAAAATAAATTTATGTATTACGATGTTTGCTGTTGCATTAAGTGACATTGACCAGTTCTCGTTTGAAGGTAAATAGAGCACACCGCTAATGTAGATTAATACTTAGTAAGTAAGCAATGGCTGTAGTGATCACAAGATCACCCATAGGAGAGCCGCACTCATTGGCTCCGTATGGCCCCAGCGGGTCAGACGTCCGTCTCAGCCGGTGGCTCTCACGCGACTGTCTTCCCACCAGTACTCTTGAGACAACGTCATATCATAACTACCCACATATAGGTTTTAAACAGATCCACAATCACTACAACGGCGATAAGTAGTTATTGGCCTCCAGCACTTAAGTACCGTTAAGGCTTTTCTGTCCAACGCCGCTTCTATCCAACCGACGTCACGGTATTTTCCAGGTTCAGGTTTGACAACGCGGTTGACGGAGTGGTAGTGGCGGTACTGAGCCGGCTGTCCTAGGTTAGAATTCCGGCAAGGGTAAATATTTGTGTGCTGAACTCGAATACTTGTTCCCGGGTCAAGGACGTTCTATGTAATTTAGTAAATTTTTATATATAATTATGTAAGTATGTATAATCGTCGTCTAGTACACCAATAACACAAACCTGCATTCGCTGAAGTTGTGAGGATCTGATATTTATTTAATTAGGTCCTTTGCAGTCGATGGTCCCAGATGATACCCAAGTCGCCACGTATCAGGTCAAAATTCAAAAATTCAAAATTCTTTATTGCATGTCACATTACAAATATAGTTGGAATTAAAAATAAATAGGTCTACATGTGACGCCCTGCAAAGGGCACAGCAATGTCAGAGGGCTAGAAGTAGTTAATTTAATTACAATTATTTTATTATTTTCTTTAAATATCACACTAAATTCATAAATTATTACTACGCATTAATTTCAATTCTGATTATTCATGTTATTTACTTATTACTAAGCAGGTCGATACGTTATAGCAGCAAGTACGAAAAGTGCCAAGGTGTTCGTATAAAAAATCTCAATCGTCACACGTGCGTTATTTTTATGAAAACTATCCAATGTGATCATTGCTGAGGCCTCAGGGATCAACTATAATGCGCGAGTTGATGATTCCAAAGTCGTTCATCCAGGAATGCCATCAAAATCCTAAAAGATTCCGCGCCACGTGGTGAGTGATATCCGAGTTTATTGTTAATATAACTGATTGGAATTTGCCATAAATCTTTGTGTGATTGCCAAATCAATGCTGAAGATGAATTGGTCGGTGGTCTTTGGGTGGTTACTTTTTAGTGGGACTATTATATTTGTTGTGACACATTTAAAATTTTGAATGAATTATTTTGTTAAAAATGAAAGCGTCGCTTCTGAATGATATAATTGTGTATTATAAGGAAACTTTACGACATAGCTCCTTCAGTCACTATTTTTTTTTTAACACGAAAAGTAGCACAAGTCCGAATGTCTTGAACTTTTGATTGTGGGTTAAGAACGAAGTAACAGAACTCAGAAATGTGTGAACACTTATAGGTGAAGTATTCTACAGGAGACACCTTCTTGATAGTCAGAAGCATTCTTCTTTGATGATTGAAATTTAATAATTAGACAATCTATTGTAACCCACTCGTATAACTATTTCTTTTGCAATAAAAAATTGGTCCAAATTCCACATCGAAAATAAGACGTTTTTTGGTCGCTTGCCAAGTTCATTATGAGCGTTCATGAAATTTCACATTTGAATTATTTTACTGCCTGACTTATGGCTGTTACTTAAATATTTGGTAAACAGGAAAAATATGGCGTTGATCGATCAAATTTAATGCGCTGCGCTGAAATAGCTTTAAGTGGATCACGGCATTACGCGCAACGAAAACAGTCCGTTCTTTTGTAAGATTCGGTCTGTCGAGATGATCAGAAGTGTTGGGTTTACGAAGACGATACTTTTAAATTTGGCAATGCACATCAGGATATACAAACTCTTTGACCATCTTTTTTATTTTTTGCGAACGAGAATTGATTGCTCTATGCAACCTTAACGAGACTTGAACTAGCAACCTTCGATTTTCTTGTCAAATTAAGGGTTAAAATATAAGTCATTACTGTGAGTATGTTTAGTGCTATTGCAGAGGTGCCTAGTAGTGACTGTTGAGGGAAGCATAAATTCAGCAGTGAAGTAAATACTTACGTAAAAAAATAATACACCTTGGGCCCTAATTCCATATATAGCTCTCTGATATCTCGGAAAGAACCCGGTCGCGTTAAGTTTGGACAGTTATCTATTTACGTGCGACGCTAACTTACTTAGCTTGGCGCAAACTTAACTTGTCTGGATAGTAACGTGAACTCTCACTTTATGCAGCTCGAATCGCAAACATCGCGTTTTAATGACAGTTAAAGGCGATATTATTATACAGAAACATCGCTTAATTGGCGATATCTCAAAGTATACTCGAATTAGCTCCCTGGTGATGATAATGGTGGTGAAGTAGACAAGTACACTGGTGATATTTTTTTATTTATTTTTTATTCTAAATAGTCATGCATTTAACCTTGATTGCACCTGATGTTAAGTGAAAATAAGGCCTAAGATGGAGCATGCTTGATAAGAAAGAAACATGACGTCGCAACATATATTTATATATTATGCCAAAGGTGCCACAAAAACCGATTACATTATGCCTCTTAGTCCAGTAGTTCATTAGCTTTAATATTAAAACAATGACTGACAAATTTCAAATTGTTCATTAAGTATTGCTGTTGCTAAGTTACATACTAAATCTTAACCATAGATTGCCATGGCCATTATAAACAAGTCTATGTGCCTAGGCACCTTCATAGATATCGAAGGAGCCTTCGACAAGACCAATTTCACCAGCATAACAGCAGCATTGGTAAGACACGGAGTCAATGATGTTATGGTACAATGGATAAACAACATGTTGAGCAAGAGGGTCATCAGACTCGGAACTGGTGAGACACAACAGGCACTGGTGGCAAAGGGGTGCCCCCAAGGAGGCGTACTCTCACCACTCCTTTGGAACATGGTGGTGAACGACCTCATCGCCACACTAAATGACAATCACTATTACACAATAGGTTATGCTGACGACATAGTGATACTGACGAGCGGCAATCACACAGGTACGGTATGTGACGTTACCCGCTCTGCACTGGCCATCGTGGAACGCTGGTGCAACAACAACGAACTGACGGTCAATCCAAAAAAGACAGAACTGGTAATGTTCACCAACAAACGTAATCTGGGCACCTACCGACTACCCAGACTGTTCAATACAGAGCTCCAATTGTCGACCGAGGTAAAGTATCTAGGGGTAATACTTGATAGTAAGTTGAATTGGAGCAACCATCTAAATAATAAAATTGACAAAGCTACAGTCGCGTTCTGGCAGTGCCGTAGAATGGTAGGTAGAACTTGGGGTCTCAATCCTAAGATCACACTATGGCTATACCAGGCAGTTATCAGACCAATATTAAGCTACGGTGCAGTAGTATGGTGGCCACGAACCAAGCTAACCACCGTAGAAGCTAAACTACAACGACTTCAGAGGTTAGTTTGCATGGCAGCTACGGGATGCATGAGAACTACACCCACTGCAGCCCTGGAAGCTATACTGGGGCTGCCGCCGCTGCATCTCTTCGTCAAACAAGAAGCGGCAGCTACGGCGATACGTCTCAAGAAACTAAACCTCTGGAGATCAGCTAGGGTACCGCACACCGAAATCCTCTATGAGGTAATAGGTAAGGAACCGCTTATAGAAGCGGCCACCGACAGGATACCCAAGCAATTCATCTTCGACAAAAAATATAAGATACAACTGTACGAGGAACCTGGCGAAGGTCTTAACCCAAGGGAGTTAAGAATCTTCACAGACGGGTCCAAAACTAGGTCAGGCACTGGCTCTGGGGTATTCTCAGAGGACCTAAACATACACATCTCTACACCACTAGGAACCCATAACACAGTCTTCCAGGCGGAATGTATGGGTATCATAATGGCAGCCCATGCAATCATCTCGAGGAAGGTAAAGGACTACCCCATCCGCATACTCTCCGATAGCAGATCAGTGTTACAAGCCCTGCAGAGCTACACAGTAACCTCAGGACTCATATACGAATGTCACCGAGCATTGTCAGAGGTATGTAATAATAATAGCATAACCCTACAGTGGATCAAAGGACACAGCAACTCGCGCGGGAACGACGCAGCTGACGAACTGGCGAGAGGAGGTTCGGAGATGGTAGCAGAGGGACCCGAACCAATCATACCTCTACCATTCGCCTGGCTGCGCAACACAGTGCGTATGAACACGAAGGTAGAACAGCAACTATACTGGTCTAACCTAGGTACCTGCAAGCAGAGCAAAGAAGCCCTTCCGACAATCTACCCCGGGTTGTCACGCAAGCTAAGGCAGCTGAAGAGGCCGCAGCTCCGGCTCATAACTGGAGCGATAACTGGACATGCCCTGCTAAACAAGCACTTATTTACTCTAGGTGTTACTGACAGTCCTCTTTGCAGAGCTTGCATGGAGGCCGAAGAGACTGCCGCCCACGTCATTCTCGAATGTCCTGGTGTGGCCAAATACCGGGCACAACACCTCGGGTCTCCGAGGTCACTCCCAGAAGTCGTCGGCAACATCAAGGGACTGCTAGGCTTTCTGGTAGAGTTGGGTTGGCAAGAGTAGTGCCAGCAACCCTTTACGCAAAATAGGCGCATTGTAAGACGTCGAGTTGCGGAAAACTAGCCCGCGATAACCTATAACCTATAACCTATAACCATAGATTGCACTGAGTTGCGGTATAAACTATTTGACATGAATAATGAGCGAACGGAGTGTCTACGTACTAAAGTAGGATTATATAAATCTAAGTGTACTTCAAACCAGATCGAGTAATGTACAGGAAGTCTTATGGAAACAAATAAATTTGAACAACGAAAACCACAGACGCCGCAGATAAGTAACATTAAATAATGGAATGGACATTAGTTACATAATTTTGAGTTTGCAATGTGCAAGCCAACAATAGAACGAACATTATGAATCATCTCCGCCCGATCCATTCGCTCAAAGATTATCGAACTAGAACACAAACACTCGCGGTGTGCATTAAATGCATGTGAACCTAATTTACGCTCGCACATAATCTCAGCCGCCAACTTTAACAAAGTTGTAGTTGATGCATCAAACGATGTGACATTTGTGGCTAATAACACCCGAGACATTAAAATATGCCGCGTCACTTCTCATCCTTTAACAAAACTCAACGCAAAACCGAACCGCTAACTAGAGCTCTTATTTATAGTCTGCCATCTGTCAGATCGTGAATGCTCCAAATTTGAATCCAGATTCGAGGTTTGATTGTATTTTTTTTAAAGTGCCTACTAATAAGCTGACTGGTAGCACGCACATTGTTGCAGCAGCAACAAACACATTGACGTATGTTTACGAGTTCGCAATTAGATCGTCCATTGATGTATAGCTTTTGTGAAATGGTGTGCGTTCGATTGAGAAGTAACACGCCTGGAACTGATTAGCGGCATACATGTGTTAGTTAATAAATAGATATGAATAGATTCGTGTGTTGTTGCGCATTAAGTGTGCTTCGGATTTTATTATTTAATGATTCATCTTAGGGATATAGAAATAGTCGGGAATGCTAACGCTGTTCGCGCTGAAAAGCCAGTAATAATAGAATATCGGCGCATCTGCCCCACTGTATATGTTTTAATGTTATTGCCTCTGCCTTAGATATGATATTTCGCTGGATTTATTTCGAGAGTGTTTTATGTTTTTAATTGCGTTACGAGAATTATTTTTGTTGCCGTCTGCTATAATTTTAACAGATGTTTTTGTTTCATCGATCGTGCCGATGACAGAATTAAGATCGTGTTTATGAAAAGTTTCATGTTGGTGGAAAAACTGATTAAAAAGTGGATCAAGAGAGCTATACCTATTTTCACTATTATTTGTTGTTCTACTTTTAAATACTCGTAAGGCTCTCCGGAATCAAACGATAGTGTGGTCGTGCGGTTGTTTTGGAATCATAAAAATACTCGAGACGTGATGATTGTTGACAGTAAGTTTTTAGATGCACAAGCGCTGTGTTAATTAGAGAATCTATATTTAGCAGAACTCCTGCCATTTTTAGTGGAAAGAAGATTTAAGAAAGCGGGAGTGTATCGGTATTTGCGTCAGGGAGTATGTACGAACATAATATATCTCTCTCTCTTCTACCGTAAGACTACCGTAGGTTTAGACGACGATACTTTTGTTCTTTACCGACACTCAGTTTGAGTCTTGAGTTTCTGTGTATGGGTACCACCGTCAGAACGAGATAAATGACGCAGACGTTCATGTCACACGATTGTATCTAAACTGATGTCGTAGTTTAAGTCAGACCGTACCATCTGCGGTCAATAAAAAATCGCTAATCACCAATGGCAAGTACGAATGCCACATGCATGTTACTTAAGTCTAATAAGGCTACAATTACTAAGTAACCAGAATTAAGTTAATAATCCTTTACAAAGTTGTTGACTACAATGGAAGTAGTAACATGCTAGCTGGTGCTAATTTACAAAATCACGTTGCACTTTATTACTCCCACCATACAATAGAATGACCGTTTCGTAACACTATCACGAAAGCGCCTAAATCTGAAATTAACGTGTGCACAAAACCATTATAACATGATCTCCCAAAACAGCCGAGCTTGGACCAATGTAAAAGAAATCAAAAATTCGAGAGCTCCAAATGAAATGGTCGCGTTAATCGAACACGACCTAAAGCAGTGCCATTAATGTCAATCATTAAATATGAATTATAAATGTAAAAGAAAGCACAAGAAGCAATCATGCCGTGCATTATTACATTAAAACATATCTTAGTGTGAATGCTTTTTAATGTATGAAAGGAAATTGTGTGCAAGATAGCTATAGTATAGCGGCTTGGAAGTAATTTGCAAAAATAAACTCAAAAGCTTCATTTTGTATCATTATTTTAAAAGCATAGAAGTACTTTTGTGTTATTTTCTTGCACTAGGAGAATATTTTTTTGGTAACAAGGGAAAACGTCATTTTACGAACGAATATGCTTTTAAGTCAATCTCTAAGATTTTATACCTTTACGTCTACATCCCATTATACACTTGCTTTGAAAACAGTAACGTCGTAATTCAAAACAATTCAGAGGTCTGAAGAAAGTTCCAATCAACAGAAGCAGCGTGAAATAATTACACTACTGCAGACGCCTGGAAAGAAGGTATTGCCGGGTAAGTAGGTATAGACGGCCGACCGTAGGGACACCGGATAGTGATACGAAGCCGGCAATCCCTTTTCACGGCTAAGGCATGTATAGTGCTTTTCTCAAACATAGGAAAACATAAATTAACAAAACACACCACTCAAAAAAGTATATAATTCACCTGTTTAGCTTTTTGTTTGAACACAGACGCCATGTTTAAAAAAATGATTTCCCGGTCTATGCCTTCAATTTTGTATGAAATTCCTTTAAAGTTCTCTCGAGTTGTTTCGCCAGAAACGTGATACTTCGAAGCCTGTTATAACTTATAACGCACGTTATGACGACTTTTTGTTGCATGTTTGTGAAAAAGATATTAGTAACGAATTTGATTCTTAAAAGTATTAACTCAAGTACTTTAAAAATAATTCCTAAAACATTTTTGCCACAACAAAAACACCATTTAAAACAGAAAGCCGCAATTACATTAAGTAACATTAACCCATTGTCTATGATCATTTGTCCAATTCGCCACGCCACCCGTGGTCCTGAACATTATCAGATTCCGTCACACTTTAAGTAATTCCATCGTAATGCCTTAATGAGTCCAAGTAACGCAATGAGCGGTGTTACATTGCGGGCTTGGTATACATTACACGTCCAGTCACTCGTGTTAACCCCGCAATGTACTGAAACTCGCATACGAGTTCTCGCGCCGTCTAAATGGGCCGTAACGCAATGAACGGTGTCACCTTAGTCTATGACTATTTGCCCAAACAAAAAACCACCCTTTAGTCTATCGAGTAAGGTTTGAACTCGTAAGGCAAATAAGATGGTCTCTATAAATATATGAAAAAATCTATGAATAAGTGTTAAAGTTGCAAAGAAAAGAATGAAAGTAAAAAAATAATGATGTACGATTAGTTATTACTATATGCTCGGAGTTGTCTTGCGTGATCAAATGTAATATGAAGAAAATCGTAGAAGAACTAAGATCGGCGATACATTTTAGAGACCAAACTTAGTTTACGATATCCCAAGTATATCGCCTTTAATTGTCATTAAACGCGTTGTTTGCGATTCTAGCGTCATAAAATGAAACACGTTATTATTCACCTGACTACCTAGTCAGGTTAAAATTGCGCCTGATATCTATGACGTAGCATATAAATGAGGCGCAAAATAAACCCGGCCGGGTTGGCGAAATGGTGATTAACTATAGGTATATCGCAACTTTGGAGATCACTTCGAGATATCAGAAATATATATGGAATTAGGGTCCCGGATTCGTGAAAATCAAATGTCCGTTTTCGGTACTCATTATTTCACGTCAACGTCGTAGGTAGGTAGTAGGTAGGTGCATACGTTGTAGAAGTAATGAATCATGCAATGAGTAACCACTTCACACGTCCCCTTTCTGACGTCAAAAACGGATTAGTAATTATTTTATGGAGCTCTCTGAATTTTAATAATATATCTCGTAATATGGTCAATTGTATCACAAACGTACGCTGCGGGATTCATCTAAATGTACCTGGTGTCCGTGATGTCGCATACAAACAAGTTGCAAACTTGATTACACCGAATAGAAGGTAGGTTTGATATTCAAGAACGAATATGAAAAAAAATATGGGTTCACCAATACTCCGAAGTTTAAGTTTTCTGAAAGCATTAGTTATTCCGAGTTTTTATAATTCGCAAACCATGTTCTGATTAAACATTTTAGCAATTTTTGGGATTGTATACATCTCTACCTTAACCTAATGGTATTGCTTTATACCGGTGGTGCCCTGTAACAGGAACAATAAAAAAAAAACATAGATTATTAAATATTCAATTCTATAATAATTTAAAAAATATATATTTTAAAGAAGCAATTTAATAGTGGTGCTTTCGAATAAGTGAGATTCTCAGTGTTCCGAAAACAATGGCCAAAAATAAATGCGGAAATTCTTGGACGACAACGCACCCTGATAAGATAAGATTTGTTTAACCTTGTTTAACCTTGACCCCCCCTCAATTAAGTAGTTATGACCTTTTCTATTATCAACATTTCTAAATGTTTACAATGAAGCGAAAAACTGAAAAATTTTAATGGTTCATACAGGATTCGAACCTGCGTCTCCAACCTCCACTGAGAAACTGGTTGAAAAATTCAATGGCTCTGACATCTGGTTCGGTGGTCCAGTTGGTAGGACGCCCGTGTTGGCCCGGAAAGCCGTTGAAGATGCAGGTTCGAATCCTGTCTGAACCATTAAAAATTTTTCGTTCAGACAATTACTGCTTTATAAAAATAATTAAATTTTTTATTTTTAATATGCCGAAATTGCTTGTGTGCGAATGCGAATTGATTTTCAGTTGTTTTTGCTAACTTTATTTTTAATAGGTATGTTTTTTTCTTGTAAGTGAATTGAATTCTGTGCTATACCAACTGTTTATTTTCTAACTTTATTGAACTTTTCAATTATCAAAATATTAAATTTGTTTCTTGTGTGTGTGTACCAAATGAATTTTGTGCACTACCAGTTGATCTTTCTGATTACATACCTACTACTTATGTTGATATTAATGCTGTATTAACATATGTTATTGAATATTTTATTATTTTGACAGATGTCTGAATGTGAAAATAATTAAAAATCACGGCATCAGAAAATGGTGCCACTGTCACTTATGTCCACGTCGCCTAACGTCCAAACAATGATCACTTTGTAATTCAAACTGCTACAAGTATTAATTTTCAATTCCTGTTAAATTTTTGCGTGTGTCGCTTGGCATTTCAAAGGTTAACCAGGGTCCATATTGGCTCACAATTTTTTATTCATAATTGTCATTAGTCTTTATTTTCGTGGTCATAATTTCTACTTTTCTCTGAAACAAATTATTTTTCAGGACTGTTATAACCTAAGTTTTACTCTCATCACTCTTGTAAAATTAATAACTTTATTTTATGACAAACAATACGTTATGACAATCAACCGTTAGGTGAAAAAAGCGCACTCGGTTAACCAGAATAAAATATTTATATTCGCCGTGCTATGCTTACTCAGACTAACTTAAAATGAAACATTCGCCTCCTTGTTTATGGGACATAATGGCCCTTTGCGCTTATGGATATAATTACAATAGAGTGTATGGTTTTGTGATGTTAATGGGGCTAATCGGGCCCCGATGTGACGTGGATTGGTCGATTGACCTTAATGAGTTTTTGAATTCCGCGGTGGTAGGCAAAATGTGAGTTTTACGATTAATTTTGGATTATGATATTACAATAACTACTTATTTTAAGTAACTATTTCTAATGACTCCATATGGTTCTGGTCAAACACAATATCACCATTTCAGCTTGGCTGAAATTGCTTTTGTATGTGAGGATGTCCAGTTTTCTGGATGTTTTCGCCTACAGGTCACATTTCTTAAGCAATTTTCATGAAAGCTCACAAATGTGAGCAGTTTTTAAAATTTATCAAAATGCCGAACAGTGGCGTGAGGCGGGCGGATAAGCTGATTTCAGGCATTAAGAAATATGTACCTATGGTTCGTTAAAGGAATAGTAGTGAACTTCCTTTAGCAGTGAACAAATATTCTGTACAGATTTTATTTGACAAATGCATCATATCTCAAGCTTCATTAGCAGAAAAACAAATACATAAAGTTGTTTATTGTCTCACACGTCCCGATAACTCTGTGCGCGATAATTTATTAATTTCGCCTCGTCTTTGTTTGTTCGCCATGATCAATGTACACTCTCCCCTACGTCGTATGGGCCAAGTATGCAGTAGGTACATTCAGCAGCTCTAGAAGAACTGTGACAACGTGTAGCATTGTATGGCAGTGAAACCTGGACCCTGATACAGAAAGACTGGGATAGGTTGGAGGCGTTTGAAATGTGGTGGTGGAGGAGGATGAAAGGCATAAGCTGGACGGAAAAAAACTGAATGAGATAGGAGAGAAAATGACATTACTAACACTAATAGAAAATAGAAGAGGAAAATGATAGGGCATCTGCTAAGACATGACCTTTTCCTCAAAAATATCATAGAAGGAAAAATCGAGGGAAAGCGAGGTAGAGGAAGGCCAAGACGAAATTAATTTGAGCAAATAAAAGAAAAGGTTAAAGTCATGTCTTACCAAGAAGTGAAGGAGAAAGCCCAAGAAAGAAACAGCTGGCGATTGCTACACCAACAAGAGCGCAGCTCTTAAATTGAAAAAGAAGAGAAGAGCACAACTGTGGCCCGCGTGTCTTTCTCGCGCGAGAAATATTACCTATCTCTTTCTTCGCAGTACTGTGAGAGAGTGACGGGCGATGCTATGCCGCGCGACAAGAGTCGCAAAATTTACTTGTGCTAGACGGGCAGCATCATATAGCAATCAGAGTGGCTAAAAATATGTAGATACGTGCCATACTATGCAAATGAAATTTTATTACGATATATTTGCGTACCTTGATCGCTATTGGTAATTATTTGATGTTGGCTGTACAATCAAACCATCTTACATCATCTGTTTGATATAGGTACCAATGCTTTACGTAATGTACCAAATGATATTATACTTCGTTTTATATAATCTCCAAATAATATATATACATATAATGGTTTTCATACAATTAGTATTGTTTGGTGAATTATGAGGATTTGAAAATAATGTCTCTCAAAAAACCTTCTGCGTACATTTGAAGTCAAATATTTCAACAACGTAACTTAATTTTTAATATTATGTTTTCATTATTTCATGATGCTCTATTTTTATTAATATAACAAAAGTAACTATGTTATAGAAATATATACCAGTTAACAGCCATATTAAAGTATATCAAGATATCGGACGTCGTCATCGACACGTCGAATTTGGCCCCAAATGTCATTTCATCGCGTAACTAATTTGTTTTGGAGAAAATCAAAGTATATAATAATAAATGAAGTTTCTAACAAACGTTATGAGTATCGATTTTGTGGTAGTCAATAGAGGCCCGTCACACTTCATCGGGTAACTAATTGGTTGATGGACATTGGACAATTCGGGCCTACTGTGTCTTTATCCGCCGTCAACGCCGTAGCCAATGATAAGACTTTTGTTTTCGTGATTGGTCTTTGTTAATCATACTTTCTTAATTAAGGAAAAAGTTGGAACTAATTTGGGACGATGGAACGATAAAACGACGGCGAAGTTTGATGTTTGGTGTGTTAATGAGTTCGTTATCGTAGGTACGATCGCGCTTATAATGTACCATTAAGGTGCTTGTATTGATTTTTAATGAAAATTACGTAATCTTTCGGTAGGTACGTGTTTCATTTGTTGTACTTTAAAATATGTATTTATGCTAATTAGCCTATAAAAAAGTCGTTTTTAGCCTTAAAGCCCATTCCTGACTATAATATAATGCTTCAAGTATATTTCGGCTAATTTTCAACCGATATTTCTCTAAGTAACCTACTGCGTAAGGCGAAGCGAATAACCACTGCGTTTTTCATAAGGATTACGAGTGGAACTCTAACAATCGACACAAGTCAGATTGAAGTCAAAACATGTCTACTGCTGTAGACCTCCCCCGAAGAATGTCTCAATGACCTGCGAATCCCAGCGATCATCAACAGGTCATCTTCCCATCTTGTAAATAGGAGGCCTAAAATCACTGTGTCAAAATTCTTATCCAAAATAACACATGACAAAGCGCACGGTTGCAAGTAGTGAAGTATTATATCCACCACGACACGACAAGCCAATAATTTAATAAACAAGCTTCAACGCCCGCGCGTCACGAACACAAAAACGAATCCCAGGAGCACAATGCTTCAAATATTTCACGCACCTTTAATGGACTCTTGCATAACGCTATCCTGGTACTTTCACAATCAAAATCCCGTCTAGCCGTGGGGCTATTCTCCTATCAATCGAGATGATAGCCCGCTATCTTGGCCGGGCTACACGAGATGCATAATGCTCGCCACAGATAGCTGTCTTGGGCACGAAGCCTCCAAGCTTTGCAATTTATTGTTTCACGATCTCAACCCAGCTCATTATTAAAACGGTTTGATACGTTCCTAGGTGTTGCTGACGCCCGAGGCCCGTGTGCGCCAATTACTCGAACCGTGCCTTGCCTTAGTTGTTTGACTTTAACAACGCTATTCCTGTCTTTTAGAACGCTGTCCAGGCACTGGAACGCCGAAAGGTTGCTTGCTTGTTTTGGCCCCTTTTGGAGCGCTGTATAATGGATCTAAGACTCCAATTATTTAAACTCTTCTCGTCTTTGTACTGATGTTTATAACAATGAATATTCGGCTTGTAAATTGTTTCAATAAAGGCATGTTATTGTTCTTAAATTATAAAATACAACTAACAAAACACAGGTAGGTAAATCTAAATGGCCGAGAATCCATTAGCCGCATTAAACTGACGGCGGTTAAAAGTCGAACTAAAACAATTTTCTCCAACTTCAACAAACAAAATCGATTGGGCTTAATTGCCGGCTGATCAATAACTAATTGTGTTCACCACACGTACGACGATAAAGAATAATTACTGGCTGCCAGCCAAATAAATCGATCGACATCAAAACGCGAGGTTAATCCATCATTTAGATATTACGGCGCGATTGAAGCTTACCGTTTTTAATTTCCAAAATTACACCGGCCGTTCGAAGGCGCCTAAACACGTACACATAATTACCAAGCCGTAAATTGTCGAACATGAGTAGGGGTAGGGGGGCGATCCTCACACCAGCGACCTGTCGTGTTATTTCTGTAATCACTTTCATTCCGTAAAACGTGACATTAATTAAAATTTAGTTTCAGGCCATTAGTCGCCATCGCGTTTCTTCAAGTTTCATTTTTTCCCTGTAATTATAGAGCGCGGGTGCGAGGCTAAATGGGCATGGTAATGATAAATAACATTGTATTGAAGGCAGCCATGAATTTTGTATTCAAATTAGTTCTGTTAATAGGCGCGAGGTGTGGATTTAAATGTGGCTGCATTGCGCTTTTATTAATGACTGTGTAATTTTTATGCGACAAGAATTACATAAAAAATAGGGCATTCCTAGGTTGATTAGCGTTACCTATCCAAATCCATTATGTGATTAGAAACCCGCCGAACCTTAGAACTGGTTTGAGTGAGACTCGTGACTCGTGAGATTTTACCGGTAATAAGGCTGTGTACACACTGTGCGCCGAGTTATTAATTAACAGGTCGACAGTAAACAGAGAGCGGCTACCGGACTGCGCTCCGCACACAACACTATTTACACAGTGCCTTCGCTTGAGCGGTGTGGAGAATCTCATTACCGTGCTTCTTGGAAAATTGGAAGTGAGAAATGGAGTTAGAAGGATAATGTCTGCCTATGGTGTTCTTATTTTAAGTCATTATCATGTGAAATAGAAAGTATGGGCGAGATCCCATTTAAAAACGAATGTCGCGCAACAATGTGAACTGTGCCTTAGTTAAAGGGGGAAATTGTTTTGATTGTCATCAAACAATATTCAGTGTCAATTCACAGTAACAAGAATGATTTGTACGTATATAAGCACAGCTTTATAACGTAGTGATTAACTTTAACATAAAACAAGTTTTTTTTTTCATTAATTTCTTATTAGGGTTGTTTCTGACAAAGCAAGGACCCACAAAAAAGGTATGAATATATTTTGACGCGTATCCTGTTTTTTTTCTTTGGATTGCAATTTATGTACAAAACTTAATTCCTTAAATTTAAATGTCCTAATCTGTCCGAAATCTAGCCACTAATAGAAAAAAAAACTATTCATATTGCTCATATCGCCTGGTGACAACTTTAACTTACTTAAATTTCTGTCTCTACTCTTCAAAACCTCGTATCTAGTTTGTAGATTGATGCTGAGATACGAGCTTTGTTTTAAGTAGGTATTTGTTACTTACTGAGTTTTGGTTGTCGACAGACGTATGTCAAATTATCTGATATAAATAAATTAATATCGGACAATCTCACACAAATCAATCAAATCCAATAATAAGCTTTAGGCTTGTGTTATGGGCACTAGACGACGATACACATACGCATATAGACGAATACATACTCATACATACTCATACATAAAAAAACATCCACCGAATCGGTAAACGTAGTGTAGGGCGCCCTGTAACAAGGTGGAGCGACGACATTCGTAGGACAGCGGGTAGTAACTGGAGGATGAGAGCTGAAAATGGAGCTCAGTGGCGTGCAATGGGAGAGGCCTATGTCCAGCAGTGGACTGAAACAGGCTGATGATGATGATGATGATGATGAAAAAACATCCACGACCCCAGAACAAATATTCGAGTTCATCACACAAATATTAGCCCTCGCCGGGATTCAACCCAGGATCATCAGCTCAGTAGATAGATGCACTACCACTCAGCCAACTGCGTCGTGCTATACCTACCAATACCTATCAAGGTATGTATGGCAGTGTTGATCGAAATAGTTAATTGAAATTATTACTAGTAATACAGCGAATGCTTATACCACTCGAGTGATCTAAGATTAATGTTAATACGATTCAATTTAATTATCATATGTATATTAATTTTAGAGGATTAAAATAACAATTGATACATAAATCCACAATAATTACGACCATACGCACGTTTGAATCCACCTACATTATAACAAATGATAATGTCTACAATAAACAAAGATTTTTATTACACTGTCGAATGTTTTAGCTGCTACATAGTACTGGCATACACTGAATAATAAAATAACACGCAATTTAATTAGAATCACGTCCGACTGTACTAAATTATGAAAGAAGTTTTATGTTAAACTTGGGGGTCGTAAAAGTCTATTTTTGAGAATACTCAACGAAAGTTGATATTGCTGTAACTCAAACGTGTCGTAAGTGTCACTGGGTATCCGTTTTTAATTAAATTAGCAACACGTCATTGGTGTTCAATTACTTATCAGGATTTTGGAAGACAAATAGTAATAAACGTATTTTATCGCGAACACTGATCGAATAATATAGAAGATTAATTAAATTATCTACCTACTTAGATACTTATATCATGAATAGTCCGAATAAAAAACACATGCAGTCGAACATAGAACCCCCTCCACCTTTTTTAGAAGTCGGTTAAAAATGGTACGTTTAGTGGAGAAAAAAAATATTTTTAATAGTAATCTGTACGGAATTTTAAAGTCGGTGTAGTTTGACAATCGTACTCAAGAAACAATAAATAAAAAAAAAGAGAATCGGTCCACATTGTGGTAGAAATCGGTGGACATACTTAAACCCTAAAAAAACTACGTGCAGTTGAATATAGAACCTCTTCCTTTTTTTAAGTCCGTTAAAAATTAACGCATCTCCATGTATTTGCGTAACTTTAAACAAAATGTGACAATCAAAGATTACTAGGATTACTAAAGATTAATTACAAATAAATAGGTTTAGTCTTTAATGACATTATCAATTTTTTTGTCGAATGTAAACACATTGGCGGTGGCACCTTCATTTTTAAATTAGCTTCTCTTACCACTATTACCTACTCTTGTAAGACTCATCGCATCTGACATTTGATGTATAAATTACATAAAAAACCATAACAGTTTACAATGTCGCCTTGGTAATAGGTATTTCTAAATCACAACAAACGTAAACTAAAAATTCAACCAACACGAATTCCTATCCATATTTAACGTAACAATATTTACTACGTACCGCTCAAAATGAGTAAAAAGCGTCCACTGTTGACAGTACAAACACTGTTCCACTTTACACAAAAAACGTCACCACGATTTATTTGACGGCAAAATGTCAATTACGTCACTATAACAATGCCGGGATTATCGTGTCAAAGAAATCTAACTTTACAAAAGTCACATGTGCCAAAGTCGCGTCTTTGGGATAACGTCGTTTTTATTTTGGTCGGGTTATAGCACGAGGATTTTCGCGCGTTATTTTCTGGGCGGGCGGACGCGTGCGCACGAGTCGAATCCTGAGCGTCGTTAGCGTCCCGACGCATCCACTTACTGTTCTTGCATTAGAGTTTTGACGCGAATTAGATTTCAGTTGTCTTTTCGGAATTTATCGTTCGGTCTTAATCAGCTTTTTATTAATGGCCGACTGTTTATCTGGTCTTTTGTGACGTGTCTATTTGTCTTTCTGTGATGTTATTGTACTGAAGTCGAGTTTATTGGATAATGACGCGTAAATCGCGTAATCAAAGAGAAAGTGGTTGTTTTGATGTAAAGCTTTGAAACAATAGGTTTACGCTAATGAATTGCTCAAAATGTGGAATTTTTATTTAGATTTAATCTTGTTGTGGCCTTCAAAATTGTTTTATCTTGACAAGTTTTTGATTTCTGTGACTAATTGTTTCCTTTCTATTCTGTCCTCGATTGTGTTGTAACATAGGTGTTTATAAAAAGACGAATAAAATAAAATAACTTTTCACCATTAATCAGACTTACGTTAATAACAAAAGAAATGTCGTATCATTAGTTACGTTCCTCACATCTTAAACGACAGCAAAAACTACCGTACTAATAAAACTAAGTTCTCATCAGCCCGTACATAAAAATATCAAACGATGAACATTATTGCAAAGGATGACTCCATTGCTATTTTTTTATTCGGTCGTGGAAATTTATAATGAGACTTCTATTTTCAACCACACTTAGGATAAGAATACACTGGCTGATGATACGACCTTGCGGTATAATCGAATGTGTCGACACGAGGCCAGTGATTTATAGTTTTCGTAAAAACGACCTGAAAATTATAAATATTATCGCAACATTTAATGGTAAGTGTGAACGTCATTGTTTTATCGATCTCAAAATAATCGACATGAATACGTTCAAATAAATGAATAATCGGGTTAAATTTAGTTTAGGATTGTTCTCGATGTTTGCTTTTATTAGTATGATTTAGATTGACGTTTTGACAAGAGAGAGTCGTCAAATGAGCAATGAGTTGGATAGATCCCGCCAGAATTATTGGCTGTAATATAAAAGTAGGACAAAAGTCTTCATAGGTACTACGAAAATGTAAAGTGCTTGTTGTATACACGTGCCATGCATTAGGTTGATGAAAAAAAAATTACAAAAAAAGAACCGACATCAAAATAAACTGAAATGCCATAAATAACCTAACTTAAAAAAGGACATGAACATGTACAGAGTACATTTGAATCACCTTTTGAAGTCGTAGAGATGATGACTATCAGACGCAAATACATGAACAACTTTATAATCGCGGACAAACATACATACGGGTCAAACTGAGAACCTCCTTTTTTAAGTCGGTTAAAATATTTTGCTTGCTTTAAACTTAATGTACTGTCCTTTACTTCTTATCCGACGGTTTCCTGTGATCTTAATTGAATTGTCGGTTCAACCTTATCAGAGTCAGACCGGACGGTATGTGGTCATCATTCAAGAATATTTGTTTATACGAGTAACGTTTTAGCATGCTACCCTCTCCTAATTAGAAATAAGTAAATTATTGTTTTCTCAGTAAGTAATTTATGTAAATCCTTTGAGAAATAAATGTCTTAAACCATAAACCATAACATACCTTGCCCACTACCACCTAGACTAACTAATTAAGCGTAACCACCCAAAGTGGATCTTGGCCTCCGACATCAGTTCACGCCTCGCTTCACAATTCTAAGGCAGCTCTCGCCAGTTTCTTTCCAGATGTTTTACTCTCACAATTTTGTGAACAATGCCCACGATTTTGATTCGTTTGTGGTTCTATAAAACAATTAAAGAGAAATAAATAAATAATATTATATCCGAATTTACATAATTGGATCGGACAAACAAGATCTCGAAATTTTAGGATGTTTTTACAAAATTATGTTACTAATTTTTTATTATTTTATATCTTTTTATTATGAGTGATAGAGGCCAATTGCGGGCAAGTTTCTGGGTAAAAAAAAGTAATTTATTGTAGATCATAATCAAATTCGGCAATGTGAATTGACATAATTGATGATTCAACGGGTGTCGTCAGCCTAATTACGCTTATTGGAGCAATCAACCACAGTATTAATGAATGCTCTAATTAAGACTGATTCTAATTGAAGGTGAGTCGAGATAGCGGTGCCTCTGTTAGTAATGAACCAAATTGTACCTATGGAAAAAAAATACAAAACGAAAATAAATCTTATTTTCACATTCCTATTCTAAGGGCACCCGTCATGATTTTATAAGAACGTTTATTTCTCCGTTGAAAATCGAGGATTTCTTTCAATTCTACTGTCTTCCAAAATTGAATTGACCGATTCAAAATCGGTTCATCGTGGTGTTTTGAGGTAACATATAAAAAAGTCACAGTTGAAAACTACCTCCGTCTTTTAAGTCAGATGAAAACATTTTCAATTTCAAACATCGGAATTGGTTTTTCGAAGGGTTATATTTGAAAATCCCACACAGATCCATGATATCATTAATTTCTTTGTGTATCATGATTTCGTAGGTGTAGGTGGCACGAACCGAAGGTGAAGGCCCTAAATGTGCGATCTGGGGCTTTACAAATTACCGCCTGTGGTTTGCGTTTGTGTTTGTTTGTTTGTTTGTTTGTACGTCTTACACTACAATACAACAATACTTTATTGCACACCAACAAGTAAAATATTACATGAGAAATCATAAATTAAATAATGGTAGACAATAGGAGGTCTTATCGCTAAAGAGCGATCTCTTCCAGACAACCTTTGGGTAGCGGAGAAAACAAAATTAAACAGAAAATAAGGTCTTACCTTGGCTAGGAAGTGATATTTTCTCCCCACGTAGCGGGTTGTAATGTAACTTCTACTCGCGTGGCGGGCAGCCACTTAAGGCCTAAGCCCCTAAGGTGACGCAAATACTATATAAATATAAACACAATGTCTTTGTATGTAATCTGTGATCCCCATTTCTAGAAGCGCGCTATCAATTGACAGATAATGCCTGCAATAAAAAAGAGAATTAGTAAGAAACAAACGCTAAGTACAAATAAACTTAATGCGTAGACGCAGTAAATTGTGATTTAGTGTGGGTCAATTAGAGTTTTAATCACGACAATGGTGCGCTATGGTTTAAGTTCTGACTGGCGGGTCCAGGAGGTACGCAAAGCTATGGATGAGTAAATAAATAATTTAGTGGATTATTAAAACATTGAAATGAAATGAAATAATTTATTCAAAAAGTAGGCCACAAGGGCACTTTTACAAGTCAGATTGTGAATCTACCGGCATTTTATATTGAAAAGACTGCTCTTATGAGAGTAGACTGACCTAGCTAGCTTGATGAAAAATCATATACGTACTATATATGTCTAAATATTGTGTTGTTTTTAATAGCATCTGAAAAATATGGCAAAAAGTGACAATAATAAATTATTTTATTTATTGTACATCTTATGTGTTGTTTACCTATGTATTCGAGTGTGCAATAAAAAGTATTTGTATCTTATTGTATTGTAATATTGTATTTTATGTAGGTAATATTTATTTTATTCTCAAACGTCTTCTTATCCAACTAGCTTAAATTTATGTTGATTACAAATGTATTATAAAAGTACGCTAAATAAGGTCTAGGTCAAGCTATAGTAGAAAACCTACAACTTATCCAAGTCAAAATTCGTTCGCACATCCACGTTTGCTTCGAAAATGCGGGCGTCATGCGCATCGCCTAATCGTCGAGAATTAATTGTACATCCATTTAAAAACCACCATTGGTATATGCACACCATTGTAGGACAATTGTCGCCTGATTCGGCCCTGATTGGTGCCGTCTCTCATTGGAGTAAGTGTTGATAATTGGCCCCTTTAATGACTTGGGCATTGGTAATAGTAATTGTGTAGTGTGTTGTACATTATGATTTTAGTATCTGTGGCAGTAGGCCCTATTTCGGCCACATAATGAGGAGGGAAGATGAAAGCCTTGAAAAGCTGATCATTGTTGGGAACACGGAGGGCAAACGAGCCCGGGGACGGTCCCCAACCAGATGGACCGATCAAGTGAAGGGCCCTTCCTCAGCCAAGTTTTGCTCGGTCATCAGAGATGCGATGAACAGGCACCGGTGGAGGCAGATCATAAAAACTAGGTGTAGAGCATCTATATCCACCGATGACCACGATCCTCAGTCATGAGGGAGCGACCACAGAGAGAGAGGCAGTAGGCCCAAAACCTCAAAGCAAATTGTGTGAAACTTGCAATAGTGAAAAACGAGTTTCTTAAATGAAACTAGGTACAAACGTATCAAATGATATAAGAAGTTTTAGATAAAAAATTCAGATGGATAGAGGAAATGAAAAAATACACGTATAATCAAAATAAATACAATAAAACTGCCAACTTACCGGTTAACTACCACCACATTATGAACCGATCAACCAACTTGGTTCATATTGTGTGGTTAAATAATAGCTGAAAACTAAGCAAAGCAAAGCATTTTTCATGCATTTTACGCCTACATTGTTACTGTGTTTCCCTAAAGTGGCCACTTTTCTTTACTGGAAACCAATAAGTCTAGCTTCTGTACATCTACAACAAGTTTTCATATATATGTGTAAAGAAACATACTAACGACAACAATTACCAAAAAACATATTTGAATAAAATACTTCTAGACAAATCCGACAGATTTTCGTAAACACATCATAACAAAGCAATATTTGCTTTTCGAATACCGATGAGACATTAGTCTTTCTAGCAATATTTTTGTGTCATTTTTTCCACCGACAACCCATTAAACTAACAAGGTGAGTTGGCAACATTATAAGTTCGCAAATAGAAAAATGCAAATAAATGAGTGTAATCAACTTCAAAAGATTATATTTTTCTTAAGCTATTAACGTGTATTAAGTCGAATAACTCATAAATTAGCTTAGAGAGGTCGTACGTCCTCAATTTGTGTCACGTTCAGCAATCGTTATATTTTTAAGGGGTCGTTTATCATCAAAATGTTAACGTTGACCTCGTGGTTCTCATTTTTATGCATATTTCTGTAATAATAATTACAAATATGTCATTGCTGTTATATATTGTACTCTTCAGCAATTGTGACTGTTGCTCACGATTTTCAAGAAAAGTAAAAATAAATATCTTAAGTATTGTCACAATTGAAGAAATAATCAAAACGGTAGCAGAAGATAATTTCAATCTTCAGACCGCAAACGCGAAGGAAATAAAAAACAAGTCGGAGTAATTAGAAAGACGTTCTACATTGAACGGACCAGACGACCGCTTTTAGATCGAAAAGCAACCAAACAGATCGCTTATTAATTATCGTGTCCCAAAATACACCACTAATAACCTTCTAATAAAATTTCTCAGACGCCATACATCAAGAGGCATTTTCAATTTCACACACCGCATCTGCGTCACATCTCGTGAAGTGTGGAAACGCGAAATAAAAGCAATTCTTTCTAATTAACTCCGTCGAGATTGAGTCTGTACAGAAATAGAACCAACGAGCACACTCTGATTTACGCACAGCGACTGTTTCTGAACGCATCCAAATAACTTATAATTAACGTTCGGTATTTATTTGATTGTTTTGATTTGAAGGATTACGTTGACGCGGTGCATTTCGGGAATGTTCGGGGATTTGAACGGTTGCATTCTATTTAGGCGGTCGTTTTTTGTTTTTGTATTTTTCTCTTCGATATCGCGGGATTTGAGTAGTTGCATTCTATTTAAGCAGTCCTATTTTGTTTGTGTGTGTGTTTTTTTATTCGAGCACGTATACCGCTTCTGATATTTAATTTTCTGTGTGACATTTAATTCCACAAGACTAGTTTCATTGGTGTAGAAACACTTCTTGAAATAAATGGAACGTAACATACCCACTTCGCAAAGAGTACCTACTGCGTAAACGCATAGCCTTAAAGTGGGGTCACGATACAAAACAAGCCCTACCATATTGATATAGAGGTCGTATGTATTCTCCATCGTCGCAGAATCATTTTTTATTTTTTATTTTACCTTCAAGCTAAGTTCGAAACCCTATATTTAAAAATGTTTCATTAACACTTATCCGCATCGTTAAAAATTTTTTTTTTTTTTGGAAGATCAATGATGAAGAACAATGAAATAGCCGCAGTTACAAGATTATTTTAGCAAGAACTATCGAAAAAAATCTTTAACTACAAAAAAACCTTAGTTCCGTGTGCGTCGTATTATCCTACCCTAGTGCGAATTTGTAATACATACGAATCACTGCTTAATTTAGATTTGCGTATTAATTGGAGATAAGTGCGATGAAACGGCCAATTAATGGCGTTGGCAATGCGCGCTGCACCGATGACAGACTGTTTAATCAAGACGGGAACCTTCATTAGTTACGCTCCTTTTTGTTTCACACTTCAATGGCGTCGGAATCATGGCAGATTTTTAATGCGGAATATTGATACAAAGATCTGGGCCCACAAAAAGCCAGTGCCAGATGATTCAGGGTATCCTATGGATACCCATATATGATTGTGTCCCACCTGTAACGTTTTGCCAAATTTTCATTTGTCCTAACGTAATTTTTTCCTGAAACCCGTAATATTTTCAGGGCTTTATAAACATCGTTTTAAAGAACCCATTAGATTAGGTTAGGTTTGTTTTATAACTATTCTTTAACAGTTTTGAAAAAAAAAAATAGTTTTGGGCAAATGAAAATTTGGCGAAACATTACAGGAAGGTATTCGGACTTACGATAGGTAACCCAGATTTAGATGTCATTGTCAAACGTCAAATGAATACTTACCTAAATCAGTTCAGTTTAGTTCTGGAGCAATCGTGCACTTTTTAACTAAGTAATAAAAATTTAGGGTCCCTCTACCGAAATTTATAAATATAAATTAACTAAAATATGCTGATACAGCGTGATACAGTATATACAGCGTATAGTATGATACAGCGTGCATATTTGATATACTTAATCGCAAATTGTAGCCAGACGGAGATTTTAGTGCTATAATCAGATATTTATAACAACTATAAATTTAGCGTTAACTGCCATAGCGTAATTCATTTTTGAAAAGGGTCTAGCAGGCTAAGCGAACAAGAAGTGCCCCCAACGACGGATTTGGTCATTCTTTCAGGTGGTGTACTGGCAAGTCCTAAGAACACTCTATGCTTAATATCAGTCCTCGATCTTCTTTTGTTTTCGAGTTATTCAAGATAATGTAAAATAATTATATGTTGGTATATCTGCATATTTATAATTATGTAAAAAAGTATGTTTATTGCTGTTTTGACTATATTTTTTGTTGTAATTTTGTGGCTTGATTTTAAACGTTTTCTAGGAAAAATCGTTGTTTTCCTCTTATTATTGTTTTATTTTATTTTTCTCATGTTTTGGATCCATGTGTATTTGAGCTGTGCAATAAAGAGGATTTGTATTGTATAATTATATTTTTAAAGAAATCTCAAAAAGTTCACCGATTCTAATGAAATAAATCATTGGCCTGTCGAATAAGCAAGACGACCTCGACTTCAAAAAAGAAGGATCAACAGAAGATACGTTATTTGTTCATATTTATTTTCGTCCTTACTTTGCATAGTCACAAGGCTTTTTTGCTAGTATGCTAGTATCACACATTCAAAAAGAAACTCAGCTCAAAAGCTGATATTTGATATCATATAAATTCCAATAACATTACCATAATAATCTTAGACTCTGCTCCACATTCAATCCGTAAAATAGTTAATTTCGTTATTATAATTGGTGAGAGTTAATTTCTAGCATTAAATTAACATAAATTATTAGCACCAATGTGAAATAAGGACGCATAAATAACATATTTATCTCAAAACGTGACAAGATATATAACAAATCTTCTGTTGCTTAACGTTTTGACAAGCGATTGCGACATTAATCGAGATAAATTTATAATAATGTCACTATAAACGTAATGGTTCATAAAACGTTATTTTGGGTATCGTTATTCTTCACACCTACTGTAGATAGTATCTACGCTCAAATCAAAGTGAACTCAGGTTACCCGCCAGTTAAAACGCTATAAATAAAAGTGAAATATTCTTCAATCGAATAGGTTGCTGTATCGATTTTAAGTGCTTGGATTTTGTCACATCTCGCATTACTAATCGAATACTAATGAGGATCGGATCAAGTTGCGTCTAAAATCTTTTTGTCGTGTGTGGCTGCCATAAAAGCACCCATTTGCATATATCTATCATCGGATTTGAAATAATAAGTAACATATTAATCAAGCGTGTTTAACCTCCAAATTCTTCGTCTGATCCCTTAAAAAAAGAAACCGTAATCATCGATTTGGAATCTAATCGGTTCTAATTTACATGGAATTGTAATTAAAAGTGTTTGGGACATTGAATGCTTTCGAAATGTTTTCGTTTTAGTTATGTATGGCCAACAGTATTGACAGGGAGTCGTTAAAACTTACTTAATTGTGGTATTAATGAGAATGCTTTATCTTTATTGTGAGGTGGACGCGAATCTGAATGAAAATACCTCATTAAAACGGTCCTCGTAAATTCGACGATTGTGAATATTTATTTGTTTATTTGGCTCAATCGTGATAAAGTTAATAATTAAAATCGAAGTATGCCTCATTTACAATTTAAAACGAGTTGGCGTCAGTAAAACTAGCACTTTGATGCCACGTTCACGAAACTACAAATACTATTTTAGGGCATTTAAAACTATATTTTAAATATAATCCTGTTTTCATGATAACATTTATTGAGTTACAATATTTTAGAGTGACATAAGTGAAACACCACGCTTATTTTGTAACATTTGTAACGTTTTAAGTAAAAGGGACATAAATCTGAGAAAATATACAAGACGAATTTAATTAAAGACCAAATAAGGAAATTCTTAGTCGTGTATTTTTTTACATAATGTAAAAAATTTACCACACATTATCTAACAGTGTAAAATTGTATACCATTAGGTACACGTCACGTTAATACATTTTAATGCTTATAAAATAATTGTAAAGTAGTAGAGCAAAATAAAGGTATGACAAAAACTATATACGTACCTAATAATAAACCTAAGTGGCAGTGGGCGGACGGTACATATCGAGGGCTGAGCGGTCAAACCCAATAAGTATCGAAAAGTAAGTTTCGAGAAAATTGAAGTTGAAAGTTCAAAGACCCACAGATGCGCTTTCTTAGATTGTCATCATATGGAAGTTTGTTAAACGAATACAATAGTTATCGCACTACAATTTTATTACTAATAAGCATACCTGAATGGTTCTTCTTATGAATTATTTCAGTTTCAATTTCATCCGGGAGAGACTTATGGGGTTTTTCCTCGAAATAATTTTAAACATTAGGGAATTATTTGGTTTTATTAGTAATTATGTTAACATTTTGTAACTTAAAAGTAGCATTAAAATTAATCCGAATCGCAACTATCATAATAAGTTGCTTCTACATTGTTAACAGTTTTCAATCCATGAATCCACGGGTGAAATTCTTCGGGTATTATACCTTTTTTGCACATTTTCTCCAAATATTTTTTCTTAGCAATACTAATCGGCAAAGGGCTGTCGTATCACGATTCTATTTCTGCTGGGTATTCCTTTTGTGCAATAGAAGGTGGATTAGATTGTGAAAGTTTTCGCGTTTTTGGAGTATTGGTTGTCGTGTTCGATGGCGAGAGGTCCATGAATAGGAAATCTTCGGACAAGTCATAATTAAAGAAGATCTTGTACTTTTCACCTTTTACATATTTAATCCTTTTAATTTTTAACCACCTTATTTGTTCATTGTTATTGTCCTTAATTTTTGACTTCAGCAAAGCATCTGCCAGTTTAGTAAGGTCTTTCATTTCATTGTATTTAAATTTTTTTATTTTGTAGTTCTCTATTACGTATTTACGTTTTCCTTCTTCTAAATTGACCTATTTGGTCTGTTTTCTTCTAGCTTGTTTAAATATATGTCTCCAATCTGATACGCTATTTCACGAAGTGTTTTTAGCCGCATTCTCTATGGCCGCATGCATGGAATCAACTTCCAATGTCAGAAAAAATTGTTAGTTGTGTCATATTAGTGGGAAGACATTCTGATAAGTAGTAATATAAACATGTCCCTATTTCACAGCTTCCTTTTTACCCGTTCATTTCTGACCAGCATAAACAATAAGCTGCATTTGGCAAACCAGCTTCATAAATAGTGAAATTATTCAATACTAGCTTCCTCATGTAATATAAGAGACTCTCACCGCTAGAAGGTATCTGAAGAACAGCTTGTAAGTCCACACTAATAGATAACATTTTTCCTATTTATGTGATCCTGATAGTCGCGTTCTAAAGCAGCTTTTGCGTCACCCTCAGCCTTGTCATATTTACAGCATACGCCACACAATTCTTTTTTTCGGTTTGAAAAAACTCATATTGTATTCTTCGCAAAAAAAACGAGCGGTACTTAAACTCCGATACTAAGGTCCGCTGCAACTCATCGCATTTTTCCATGTATAGTCTGTACATATTAGTAACAGACTTTAAATCAGCAGGTAAATATTTTTTCTTACTATCTTTGCGGCAATAATGTGATTCTATCAACGGGAACGACTCAATGTGTTTCCGAACAAATTGCACATCATCCTCTTTCGTCTTATTTGGAGGTACCTTTTTACCTCTCTGATCTTCCGAGTTGTATATGCCGAGACTGTCAGATTTTGCAATCGCATCGCTAATCACATCCACGAAAATGCACAACGTGGAGGTAAAAAACTTTTGGCAAACTTGAATCTTCAGATTTTGTAGCAAAGTAACATTTTTTGCTAAATGATCGTTCTCTGTCGACCTTTGCACTTTTCTTGTTTTTATTTCTTGAACCGTAATACATGACAGAATATAATTCTTCTTATTTTTGAAATACAAACTGTAAAAATGTCTACACAGCTTGTGCCTCTCGTCTTCAGAAATAAAACTCAAAAAGAGCAAGCATTTAAATTTACAGTTTCCACAATCGACAGGCTTAAGTATTTTTGAAGGCTGTAATTTACCCTTTGAAGTATAAGTAAGTCCGTCGAGTTTTCTCTTTTTGTTTATTTTTTTTTTCCACTCGACAGGATTGGCTTTCCTGGTTTGACTGACAGCCACACTCTTTGCAAAACGTCTTCTAGAATAAGGGTTACGTGAGTTATCTGAATCGGAAGATGATCCCGAGCCACTGTCACTTCCGTTTCGCTCAGCCTTGGTTTTATCATTGGGGTCCGTATACTCTGGGTCTAAATTGGAATAGTCACTCCCAAACAAGTTCTCATCATCGTCTTACTCTCTAAAAGTCTCCATGTCAAGGGATATCGCTTGATTACTTGAAACCTGACCTGAAATTAAACCGTAAAGACAATGTAGAAAGTCATCATAATTTTTATTTATTTTAATAATACACCAGAAACCTTAAGGATAAGTAATGAAATAAAACTTACCTGAAGAGAATACCGCGCTCTTATCAATGACATTCTCCATCTCTGTAACGATCTCCATTTGAATTTCATCCAAATCCGAAGAGTTGCGGTCATTGTTATGTCTACTTAACCGTGATGACCCTGAAATGAAAACAAAAAAAATACGTATTTGATATAGATATAAAACCCATTAAGTGCACGTTTTGGGAGGCTAAAGAGATTTATAGGGTTTTACCTAATACAAGAAGCGATTTTTCTATATTTTAATATTAGGTTTTTCTTCTATCTAGACTATAAATACTTACTTAGTTCTTGTCCCAAATGTGAAGTTTTGTCGTTATCTGCCTTCTCCTCAGAATCATTCTTAACTGTACCTTTAAAATATCCAACAATAAGTCAGTTTATTATGATCGGCTAAACAAAATAACAACACTTATCGGGTTTTACTTCTAAAAACTTTAAATACTATCATTTATTTATTTATTTAAACTTTATTGCACAAAAGAAAAACTTAACGTACAAAAGGCGGACATAATGCCATGAGGCATTCTCTACCAGTCAACCTTAGGGCAAAGCAGAGAAATTGTAATCATTATTACTAACGTATTTTTGCTTACAATAGGTACGTAACTATGGAAAACGGTGTGTTCATTTAAACAACCCAAATGACAAGATTAACACTTCTCAAAACACCTATTTTCTGTTTAAAATAAAATTTAGGTTAAAATAATAATTAAGATGATAACAAAGTATGTAACTCCGACTCACCTGATTCCGGATTCCCATGGCGAGCTAAGTTCACCAACATCCTAGATCGGTTCATTGTACTGTTTTTCACTGTCACAATCTTACACTATCATAATTAACCAACTTTAACGTATTTTTCGATAATTATTTCGAACGCGACGAAGCGCTGCGCACGATTGTCAAACCGAACCAGCGAGTCTAGCGACTGTGACGACACCACGCGGAGATTATCGTTCTGTGGTCAAGTACTACAAGTACTACTTATTTGGTTCTTCCCCTTAAGGTTTTTTGCTACAGTGTTGCTTGTTTTTTGAAGTAAAATCTTATAATTCGTTTTGACTGTGAAAAGTTTTATATTTTCTTAAGGTGAAATCATACACTTATTGATAAATGTCTTTACTATGAAAAAAAAACCGTTACATTTAGAATAACGTATGTTTTAAGACCCGTTTACTAAAAATAACTGTTTTTACCGAAATATATCAAATTCGATGTGAGCTTATTATATTAACGGTAAAGGCCTATACGTAAAGATAAAGAGTTTTTGCTTGATTATGTAAAAAAAAAGTCACCTTTATTGCTACTTATATGGTTATTCCAAAACACATAGAAAATAACTCAGGCACTTAGTGGGTAACGGCATAACCAAAAAGGTTTATACAAGCACAAATCACGATATCTGTTTTCACCATTAGAAAGAACATGTAAAGTTAGGTATGAATAGTTAATTACTTTAAATTCAAGATTTTTTCGACTTATCGGGTTTGACCAGTCAGCCCTCGATATATATTAGTTAATTAGCCGACGAAATAAAAAATAGGGAACACATTTCGCTATTCCCTTCTTTTATAAAATACAAACATTTAATAGCATGTTTGATTTCATCTTAAAAATTCATTCTGTAGTTTAGGTTAGGCTAGGTTAGGTTTGTTTTTTAACAATTTAAAATATCAATGTAAACTGCATATTTCTAATACCGTATCTCATGCTATATTTTCCTATGAATGATGCATAATATCCGCAAGTGTACAGACGAAAAAGGCAATATTAAACACAAGTATTGGCATTAAAAGTTCCAATCTCATGTCAATATAGGAATGCGATAAAATAACAATTAAGGCAACATTAACGAATGAATGCGCGCTGATAAACGATCACCCGCGGGATACTGACGGCGTGTGTTTGATTTATAACATAACAATGAATTATAACAAACAAAAACAAAACAAATGTGCTCCAACTAATAAAAAAAAGAATATACAAACGCGATCGAAGATCCTGTCTAATTAGGAGTTCTCTATTGTTTGGTCTGAATCGGATGAAAAGCCATAGTGACTGGGCACTAATTCCAGTGTAGTTAAAGATATCGCCAAAATAAGCGATATCCCAAGTGTCTCAGCAATTTCGCCTTAAAATGTCATTCAAACGCAACTGTGGCGTAAAGCCGTTAGCGGACTGTAAGTAACGAAGGAAGGATCGTGGGGTGGAGTCAGAAAAATGTGAACATTATACTGATCCAAGAATAAATATCAAGGACTTACCGTTGCTGTCGCCCGTTCTGTTTCGGAGGCCTCCGTCAGCTTCCTTTTGATCACACGGTTTCAATAAATAATGTTTTGCTGGAATTCTTGTTATTTTTGCAGACACTAGTTTTGACACTGAAGTCTAGTTACATTTTTCATACAGAGAGGAGCAAAGCGGCCAGTGTCCCCGCCATTTATAAATGAGTCAGTATAAAGGTTAATACTAAACACCCCCCACCGAAAGCACTATGTGGCTTTCATAAAATATAGGGAAAGGGAATAAAACGAAAAATGCGCTCACTGAGGCGCTAGAAAATAAAATCTTCATAATTGAAGAAAGAGGAAGGGAATTTAGTAAGTGTAAGGAAGAGGACACAGTTTGTTAACTGGTCTTGATAAAGAATTATTAGCTCTTGTACGCAGGGTAACCTTGCGCACAATGCCGTCCAAACCGGGATGTGTCTGTTCGACAATTGCAAGTGGCCAACTGCATGGAGAAACCCGATCATCCTTCACCAATACTAAGTCTCCTACTTTGATATTGGGAGGCGAAGTGAACCATTTTGACCTTTGCTGTAAGGTGTTTAAATAATCTTGGCTCCATTTCTTCCAAAACAGTTGGGAGCAATTTTGTAAATATTGCCAACGTGTTAAATGGTTTACGGGTACAAACTGTAAATCATACTCTGGTACAGTTGTCAGACTCTTGCCTACTAAGAAGTGTCCTGGTGTTAACACATTAAACTCATGAGGATTATCACTAGCCGGTAGAGCGCATAATGGTCTTGAATTCATTATGGCTTCTATTTTACAGAAAACTGTTGACAGTTCCTCAAAAGTCAAAGCTTTGTCACCGACAGTACGCACAAGATGATATTTCGCAATTCGAACGCAGCTCTCCCATAAACCGCCCATATGAGGAGCACTAGGAGGGTTGAACTGCCAGTTAATTAAGCGCTGAGCGCAGCCGTTCAAAATATCCTGCCGGGTGCTGTTGTCAAACATGAATTTCTGAACATCAGCAAGATGTTTACTGGCTGCTATGAAATTCGTTCCACAGTCCGAATAAAAACATGCCGAGAGACCACGACGGGATACGAATCTATCAAGGGTAGCCAGAAAGCAATCCGCAGATAGAGAGGAAAGCGTTTCCAAATGCACGGCTTTTGTGGAAAAACACACGAAGACCGCTAAATAAGCCTTCTCTATCTTTGAATTACGCCTTAAACTTTCCTTTATGTAGAAAGGTCCGGCTAGGTCTACACCTACATTCTCGAACACTTTATTAGGCATCAGCCGAGTTGAGGGAAGATCACCCATTTTAGGCTGAAGCAGCGTCGGTTTACATTTGAAACAGTTCTTACATTTCCCGTGAATTGATCGAATGAGGCTACGAGCCGACAAGATCCAATATCTTTGGTTGATAATATTTTGCAAGGTTTGCGGACCTGTGTGCAAATATTTCTTATGAAAATATTCGACCAAGAGCTTTGTAAACCTACTCTGCTTCGGCAACAATAAGGGATGCTTTGCATTGTATGGCAAATCAGAGTGCGGGATACGACCCCCCACCCTAAGGAAGCCACGAGCATCAAGAAAGGGTGCAAGTTTCCTTAACGAAGGAATGTACGTCTCGCCCCTTTTCAGTGTTTCAATTTGCTCTTTAAAATATGCAGCTTGCACTAGCTTTATAAGACTATCGTGGGCTGCGTTCAAATCTTCAGTCGTTAAGACTTGGTGGCGAATTGAAACGTCATCGCGGGATCGTCGTAGTAAACGTAAAATCCGGGCGATGCTTCTTTGCATTCTTGAAAAAGAAGAGAACCGATTACAGACTCGCTCAACAAACTCTAGTTTATCTTCTTCTTCCGTCTTTCGAGATATCAAACTGAACGTATTCGAGTTTGATTTCATCTCAAGAATTTGAGTTTCACTTTTATTTGTGTACGTTGATACAGGCCAAGTTTCACGATCCTCGTACATCCAGTCAGGTCCCTCAAACCACTGAGAGCTATCAAGCATGAATTGCGACGGAGATACACCTCGGGAAGCAACGTCTGCCATGTTGTACTCGCTTTTAACATGACGCCACGCATGGGGTGGTATTGACTCTATTATCTGTGTAACACGGTTACACACAAATGTCTTCAGTTTATAAGCGTCAGTTTGCAGCCACGCTAAAACTATTGACGAATCTGTTAGCGCTGTGATTCTAGTCACATCAACTCGAGTTATGCATTCGCATGCGTACTTCATAAGTTTTCCAAGAAGAGCCGCGGCCATAAGTTCCATTCTAGGGATCGTCTGAGCCTTGACAGGTGCGACCTTCGATTTCGCCATTAGCAATCTGCACTTCACATCCGACTGACTCCGTGATATGACGTAAATGCAGGCAGCGTACCCACGAGATGATGCATCACTAAATCCAACCAGCTCGCATTCTGTTACATCTGGAAGCAATATGTGCCGTTGGATTTGCAACTCAGATAGGCGAGGTAGTTCGGTGATGAATGTCAACCACTGCTCACACACTTCTTGAGGCAGAGGATCATCCCAACCGAGACCCACCTTCCAAAGATCCTGAAGGATGCACTTTGCAACAAATGTGCAAGGAGCAATATATCCAACGGGATCGTAAATAGATGCTAGAGTCTTTAGCACAGATCTCTTGGTATTGACGGTATCTTGCTTGTTCAAAGAGAAGCTGAACGCGTCAAACACCGGAGACCATTTCAAGCCTAGAAGCTTAATCGAAACGTCATCCCGATCCTTTTGAAAAGTGACAGTAGTTTCACGATGTTCAACTGGAACGCGCTCGAATAATTCTTCACAGTTGCTAGACCACTTCTTTAGCACAAGTCCTCCGCACTGTAGCATATTAATTAACTCGTCCTGCAATGCACAGGCTTGGGAGAAGGTTGCGCATGACCATAGAATGTCATCCATATATATACCTTGTCGCACGACATTAGCAGCTGAAGGGAAACGTTCACCTTCATCATTGGCTAATTGTAGCAAAGTACGAATGGCCAGAAATGGACTCGAACTTACGCCGTATGTAATCGTTTTTAATTCATAGACTTTAATCGGCTCGTCTACGGACGACCGATATAATATGTGTTGATATTTTCTATCACATTCACGCACAAGGATTGCACGATACATTTTGCAAATATCACTTGCGAAACAGTATTCGAATAATCGAAAATTGGTTATAATGGAACCTATATCACGGTAGAGGTTTGGTCCTGTCAACTGAGTATCGTTGAGAGAGATGTTTGTAGAAGTTTTTGCACTAGCATCGAATACGACGCGCAAGGGTGTTGACGTACTGCTCGGCCTTAAAATGCTGTGATGTGGAATCAGATACTTGCTTGACTCGCTACCAGTGTACAATTCCATGTGGTCAAGTTTCTCATACTCGAGCATGAAGTCGTTGTATGCTTGCTGCAGCACTGGTGAACGCGCAAGTTTGCGCTCTGTTGCCAGCAATCGTCGTTCGGCGGCAACTCGAGAGTCTCCAAGTGTCGGCGTATCAGTCACAAAAGGCAGCGGCACGATGTATCTCCCCCCCTCATCACGGGAGTGATCACGCACGAATATATCTTCAGCCAGCTGATCTTGAGGGCTGAGTACAGGTTTGCACGGCAATTCCTCTACTTCCCAGAAGTCACGCAGCGTTTTGTCCAAAGTCTTCTCTTCAGAAATCGACAGATGTAAATTTAATGACAGTTGATTACTTTCGTTGTATAATCTTCCACTTACGACATAACCGAAAACCGTCTCAATCACCTTGGGTATGTTCGGCTTGACATTAGTCGGCTTGTCCAACATCAAATCAGACACGACACCGTTGTCCAACAGAATATCTACCGATGACTTTTCGTAGAACAATGGGTCAGCCAAATCGAAATTCTTGTATTCTTCCACGACTTCCGGTGGAAACGAAACATTTGGCATTTCGGATGACACTTTCTCTACTACGACCAGTTCTAGCCGGAAACTCGGAACGTCCGATTTACACGGCTTTAAGTCGCATGTCACCATGCCAAAGTTTTTGACTAGTTCACCTCCTAGCCCTGATACCGTGTAAGGGCATTTGTTGCGAGGTAAGCCCAAACGTTGAGCACAGTTCAAAGTAATGAATGAACTTTGAGCTCCAGAATCAAGAACGGCACGGCAGTTCTGATATTGACCAGTGATGTCAACGACTAGAGTCCTCGTAGTCCCCAGTACTATACCGTAAGAACTGGAATTTTCAGTCACGGAATGAAGATTCTCAGTAACGGTTGGATCGGGTGTCACAGCCACACTCACGGAGCGCGGTAGTAAAGGCCCCGCTGCATGCACGGCAGCACGGGGCGTCTGCGGCGTCGGCACGGCCGTTGCCTGCAGAACACTTGCATCCCGATGTAGTAAATAGTGGTGAGGCCGAGAGCAAACTCCACAAGTCATGTTGCTCTTACAACTTGACGTTTCATGACCGCTTTTTAAACAGTTGGTGCATAGTTTCAAGGCATTGACACGGTCAATCCTGTCTTGAACTAACAGTTTACGAAACTGTTCGCAACGATAAATCAGATGATTTGAGTTGCAAAGCACGCAAGTCAGTTTGTTTTGGTTCGAATTATTTTGAGTATCAAAACGCGAAACAGCTAATCCAACCTTTTGTGAAGACGAAGTTGCGTTCGAATATTTGAAATTGGCCGGTTTATGACTCGGTTGTGCGAAGTTGACAGATGACTTCACTTTGACTTGTTGATTGTTTATAGTCCGGGAGCCGGCACTAGGAAATGTATGTTCCAAAACTTTAATTTGTTTGTTGACGAAATTTATTAAATCCGCGAATATCGGTAATTTATTTTGATCGCGGCTTTCTTCAAACAATTTCCGAGTATGACTGTCTAACCCACGTAATGCCAAATGACAAAATAGATAGTCGTCCAAGTTCTCAATCTGCAAGGCGTGAATCGCTTTCAACGAATGATCAAAAGTCTCCACGAACGAGGTTAAATTCGCTACGCTGTCTTTTGTCAAAGGCGAAAAGTTCAGCATTTTGTCCAGATATCTGCCGGTCAACGCCCTAACGTCTTGGTATTTATCAAGTAAGCTTTGCCAAACAAGTGGGTAATTGAATGACGTGATCGGAAGACTTCTGACAATGCTCAGTGCTGGACCTTTGACGCAAGATAGGAGATAATGAAATTTATCTATGTTCTCGAACTTGCGATTGTGAACCAAAGACACGAAAGTATCATGGAATGTAGCCCAGTTCTCTACCTGCCCGTCAAATTCAAATAACGTTAGCTTCGGTAAGACCGGCCTAGCTAGACAATCATCCTTGGTTGTAGTTGAATATTTTTCGGTTGGCTCCTGAACTATACGCGTGCAGTTCAAAGCTACCTTTTTGCAAACATAATATAATTCGTCGAAGCTTTCTAACGCGCTTGTTGAAGGTTTAGCCTTGGGGTTTGACTGCATTTCAAGCATGATAATTTCCATGACAATTTTTTCGAAATCGCTACGAGCGTCATCAAGTTCTGAAAACTGTACCATGTAATTCTGTACCGAGTCTAGACTATCCAATTTAACAGTTTTGGATACATCATACGCCTTTTGTAATTTTTTGAATAAATATTCTTTTTTAATTGTCAAAGTGCTAATTTGCAATAAAGATTGCACCTCGCCTTCCGCCATTTTTGTCACGGACAAAAATATGACGAATTGGTTGAATTATATTTTTGAAAATCTGTGAGAACAGGGAATAGCTTTATAGCGAATACGATTCTATATTAGATTATAATTTGGGGAATTAAACAAAAAAATAGGTAGGTTCAAAATTTTGAAAATCCGGCTCGAAGACCAGAAAATGTGGCGTAAAGCCGTTAGCGGACTGTAAGTAACGAAGGAAGGATCGTGGGGTGGAGTCAGAAAAATGTGAACATTATACTGATCCAAGAATAAATATCAAGGACTTACCGTTGCTGTCGCCCGTTCTGTTTCGGAGGCCTCCGTCAGCTTCCTTTTGATCACACGGTTTCAATAAATAATGTTTTGCTGGAATTCTTGTTATTTTTGCAGACACTAGTTTTGACACTGAAGTCTAGTTACATTTTTCATACAGAGAGGAGCAAAGCGGCCAGTGTCCCCGCCATTTATAAATGAGTCAGTATAAAGGTTAATACTAAACAGCAACACTGCATTTCAAATTCTATTCGATCAAGTTGTTTGCGCCTGATATTATTGGCGCCACATATAACGAAGTGCAAACTTAACGCAATCGGGTTGGGGGGAAGTGGCGATACTGGGTTTATCGCTACTTCGGAGATGTCTCCGAGATATCAAAGGGATCAATCAGGGCCCTTACGCTTATGATATTTGGGTGGGTCTCAGGAGCGTTTGGGCCGCCGTTCCCATAAGTTGCTTAATTTTGATTTGGTACCTATATACTTATTTTTTAAGTTCGTCACAATCTCAAAACTCGCCGTACTAAGCTCGCTGATTAACACCATCTGATTTCAAACATAGCGTTAATGACAAAAGAAATATAATTATACAATATATATAAATTTAATACAACAATTTATACTATATACAGTGTGTATATTTGATATAACCGCATACTTTACGGGGCTTAGTATAGGCACTTATCAATATATTTTAAATTATTAAAAAAAATCGAATTTTTTTTTTCCATATAAAATAAATCAGCAAGCAATGTACTTGTTTGTTGTTGTTTGTTGACACATAACATCGTGATGTCACAACTGTCACTAGTAATAACTACGCCATACATTGCTGCTCAGAAAATTTTCAAAAATTAATTACGCTATGGCAGTTATCGCTAAGTTAATAATTGTTATAAATATCAGATTCATCATCATCATCATCATCTCAGCCATAGGACGTCCACTGCTGAACATAGGCCTCCCCTTTGGACTTCCATATATACCGGTTGGAAGCGACCTGCATCCAGCGCCTTCCGGCGACCTTCACAAGGTCATCTGTCCATCTCGTAGGTGGACGTCCTACGCTGCGCTTGCTGGTCCGAGGTCTCCACTCGAGCACTTTACGGCCCCATCGGCCATCTGCTCTGCGTGCTATGTGGCCTGCCCATTGCCACTTCAACTTGCTAATCCGGTGAGCTATATCGGTCACTTTAGTTCGTCTACGGATTTCCTCATTTCTGATTCGATCACGTAGAGACACCCCGAGCATAGCCCTCTCCATTGCTCGTTGAGCGACTTTGAGCTTTGAGATGAGGCCGATAGTGAAAGACCACGTTTCGGTGCCGTAAGTCATCACTGGTAACACACATTGGTTGAAGACTTTCGTCTTGAGGCACTGAGGTATGTCGGACGAAAAGACATTGCGTAGTTTCCCGAACGCTGCCCAGCCGAGTTGGATTCGGCGGTTGACCTCTTTCTCGAAGTTGGACCTACCTAATTGGACCACTTGTCCTAGGTAGATGTATGAGTCAACAACTTCGAGTACCGAGTTTTCAACAGAGACTGGGATGGGCACAACCTTGGCATTTGACATGAGTTTCGTCTTGTCCATGTTCATTTTTAAGCCCACCCGTTGAGAAACTCGATTGAGGTCATCGAGCATCATGCTGAGTTCCTCCATCGACTTTGCCATGACTACGATGTCGTCGGCAAACCGAAGGTGAGTGATGTATTCGCCATTGATGTTGATGCCAAGTCCTTGCCATTCCAGGAGCTTGAAGGCGTCTTCCATAACGGCCGTAAACAGTTTCGGGGACACAACGTCCCCCTGTCTCACGCCTCTTCTCAATGGAATGGCCTTTGTGCTCTGCTCCTGAACTCGGACCGACATGGTGGCGTTACTATACAAACACTTCAACACTTCAATGTACCGATAGTCAATATGGCATCGCTGAAGTGACTCGAGCACCGCCCATGTTTCCACCGAATCGAAGGCTTTCTCATAGTCCACAAACGCTAAGCATAATGGCAAGTTATACTCTTCAGTCTTCTGTATAACTTGCCGCAGCGTATGTATGTGGTCTATGGTACTATAGCTTCTTCGGAAACCGGCTTGTTCGGGAGGCTGGAAGTCATCAAGTCTATGTTCGAGACGGTTCGTGATGACCCTTGAAAACAACTTATAAACATGGCTTAGAAGCGTGATGGGCCTGTAGTTCTTCAATAGGCTGTTATCACCTTTCTTGAAGAACAGTACCACCTCGCCTCTATTCCATGCTTCAGGCGTTTTGCCCTCGGACAAGACGGAATTAAAGAGCTTCTGGAGGACCTTAAGTACCGGTGTTCCACCCGCTCTCAGAAGCTCTGAGGTGATTCCGTCTTCACCCGGCGCCTTGTTGTTCTTAAGTTGCTTCAGGGCCATCCTAATCTCGTACAGACTGATGTCCGGGATGTCTTCGGTATAATGTCGGGACAGCTTGGCTCTTGGATCGCCTACCAAGCTGTCAACGGGCTTTGCGACTGAAGTGTATAACTGACCATAGAACCTCTCGATCTCGCCTAGAACTTCTGCTTTGGTCGACGCTATGCTGCCATCTTCCCGTTTCAGCTTGGTCAGCTGGCTTTGTCCAATAGACTTGTCCTTTGCGAACACTTTGGAGCCTTTGTTCTGCTCAATGGTCTCTTTAACACGGTTCGTATTAAAGAGCCGCAGATCATGTCGCAAGGACTTCGATATACGTCTATTAAGCTGCCTATATGACCTCGCGTCATCGGGAGACTGCAACTGTAGCGAGCGTCGTTCAGCCATGAGGTTTAAGGTTCGATCAGACAATTTCTGAGGTCTATCTTTACGGCGGGGTCTGAAAAACTTAGACCCTACCGTGTGGACAGTTTCCACTAGCCCGTCGTTGATCTCGTCCACTGAGGCAAAGTTCTCCAGATAAGCGAAGCGGTTGGAGAGCTCGAGTTGAAAGCTCTCGGGGTTTTGAATATGGGCCCGAGTAGGTCGGAGCGTAGACTTCATCAGACTGGACCTTTCCAGTTTAACATTGATATTCAGTGTGCCTCTTACGATTCGATGATCACTGCCGGTCTTTACCCTATTGATCACAGACACATCACTGAAAATCCGTTTCTTGTCGGTCATGATGAAGTCAATCTCGTTTCTCGTGGAACCATCGGGACTTATCCAGGTCCATTTCCTGTGAGGCGGCTTCTGGAAGAAAGAGTTCATCATGAAGAGTTCCTCTTTCTCCAGAAAGTCGGCCAGCCTCTGTCCCCTAGGGTTCCGTTGCCCGTATCCAAATTGCCCCACTCTCAACTCATCACCGCTGTTCTTGCCCAACTTTGCATTGAAGTCCCCCATAACAACAGTGAAGTAGGTTTTGGAAGTATGTATGGCCCTACTTACGTCCTCATACATAGCCTCTACTTCCTCATCAGAATGTGACGAGGTCGGTGCGTATACCTGAATGACCTTCAACGAATATCTTTTGGATATTCTGAGTATTAGGTATACCACCCTGCTCGATACACTGTCGATGGTAGTTATGTTGTTAACGAGGGACTTGTGAACGAGAAACCCGACACCGCCTTGGGACTGTTGGGCGCCCTCCCGGTAGTAGAGCAGGTTACCAGACTTCAGGGTTACGGTGTCCTCCCCCTCTCTACGGACTTCGCATAATCCTACAATGTCCCAGTGTAACCTGCTCAGTTCCTCTTCCAACTCGCAAATCTTTTCGTCAGTCCTCATTGTGCGTATGTTGTGTGTTACCAGGGCCAGTCGTCGTGGGGATGGGTAGCCGGATTTCGTCCGGGGATTCTTAGCACCCCCTGCTCCGCCATTACCTTGGCCGCTACCCACGCCAGGGATAGCGGAGCTGCCGGAGACTGGGGGCCTGGTATTAATGTGACTTATCATAAAGGGGGTTTTGCCATACGCGCCACGCTTGGCAGGCGGGTTGGCGCGCGCAGTTTTTTTTTTTTTTTTTTTTTCAAGGTCTCTGGAAGACGCTGCTGCCCATCTCCCGGTATATTATTATTCCCTTAGCAGGCTTCTACTGCAACCACGGGACGATATGGTGGGGGACAATTCTAAGGCCGATCACCCCACGGCAAATATCAGATTATAGCACTAAAATCTCCGTCTGGCTACAATATGCGGTTGTATCAAATATACACGCTGTATATTTCATAACATTACGATATCTCAGGCGAGGTCGCTTCATTCATTCCTCCGCGCCTTGGGACTTACTGGTAGTAGGTACTTTATATACATATAAATGCATAAAAGCGAACCTATGATATGAGGCTGAATATGTGGGTAAATGGGCAAAATTTTATTTTGCTGTCGATTTCCTTTTTTTCTCAGATTTCAAAAAAATTTGGTAAGTTGGTAAAGTTGCTTCTTCTGACCATGGTAAGCCTAATTTCACGATATGTCCTACAAATTTCTTTCCATTGAGTTACACTAAATGTACTTACTACAGAAATTGGCCCATGGGCCAATTTTTAGTATGTTGTCGAATTATTTATTTTTCATTTCGAGCTACTCATTTTGTACTAAATTTTAGTACAAAATATGAAATTTTGTTAAAAAAAATCATACATTTTTTGTAACTCAATGGAAAATTTTGTAGGACATATAGTGAAATTGGGCTTACCTTGTTCAGAATAAGCAACTTTACCAACTCACCAAATTTTATTTAAATCTGAGAAAAAAACAAAATCGACAACAAAATAAAAATTTGCCCAAATAAATTAGTGTATGCAAGTCTGTACATAATTAGGCCGCGTTTTAAGACCTCTCATTACGTAGGAGTTGCATAAACTACTATATTTGAATACAATACAAATTTAATAAAGCTACTTAAGAATATCCTGAGAATATAAAAAAATACATCCCTATGCTTTTATTGTTTCGACATTCCAAAAGGTATCATGAAGCATGCGTGCATTTAAGAATGTAGCTTAAATCTTTTCGATAATTAGGTAAACATAAGTCGACCTAAGTTAAAATTTAATACGTCTCTAATCCATACAGCCTCGCGTCCACGTTTAAAAGGGTATCTCGAGCCAAGTTTACGATCAATATAAGTGCCACATTAAAAACGATAAGGCTTTTTAATTTCTCGCCTAAAATGAGCCGGCGTTAATTTTAACTCTTATGAGAAAAATACAAATAAATATTTTTAAACTAATTTTTGTCATTCGAGTCAACGGTCACCTTTGGTCAACAAATTTTGAACCCAGTTTTTGAAGATGTAAGGATCATAGTTTTGGTTTAGTAGGGTCATAAATAATGCACTAGTTATGTTTGTTGGTTTATAGACGGGTTTTGTATTATAATAGATTAAATTCTTTTTTATTTTCGTCCGTTCACTACGAGTAGCATCAAATATTTGGTCAGTTAACATCGGTATGACATTTTGTACCATCTCAATATTTAAAATCATTTCTATGGAGCGGGTCATGATTTCAGGAAAAATATTAGCAGCGCAATGCCGAGTTGCCTTTTGTTTTGTGCCGGCGCATGGCCAATTTATTTGTCCTCTCATTACACGGAAACGGCTACACGAATAAATATTTACTAAATTTCTTTACTGGTATAAATTTGTCGATAGCTGGACATCCAAAGGGGCTATTTTTACCAGACTACGGAAAAAAGAAAATACGTGTCACGATGTTGCGGGTATATAAAAATAATTAAAATTATTCTGCATCTTTATTATGTTTTGAGAATCTATATATACGCACGTATAAAGAGTTGCAATTTGATGTTTCTTTAAGTAGTGAGAGTAGCCCTCACTAGCAGTGAGTCGGACTTTGTGTGTAAATCCACTAACAAGGAATGTTTCCGCGCTACAGAAGTGATGCACAAGTCACAATAAACTAGTTTATCAAGAAGTTTGTCAGAAGCCGAAGGCGTGAACTATGATTATAACAAATATTAAATGCAATCAATGATCAACTCTTTTTTTGTGTGGTGGTAAGAAACCAAAATTTTACGCAATCTACTAGAAAGATAGCGTGAAATAAAGTCTTCTCATTCCACTTTTTCAAGCGCCCTCTGTATTTTTCTGTTTAAAATGCTAAGCGCATTGGCCGGTCACCTCGTTTATATTATTATTACAAACATTTTAATCAGACTAGGGGTCAGGTTACAGCGGCTACAGTAGTTATAGAGCCATTCAGCGCTGCATTCAGCGCAGATTCTGCACGTTTTGTGAATGGCACTGCGGTGAAGGCCATTCACACCACTGAAAACAGTAAAACTCTTAATTTGTGTCGATGATGAAGCTGAACGGTAAATATTAACGAAAGTGTGTAAGGCTCATGAGCGTTTTAACCGCTCCTTGACATATGTTACGAAATTTAGACGAATGTAACCTTATTTTTGAAATTCATCACAATTCATAAAAAGCGCTCTGTTAACTATCTGAGCGCGACGAGCCAAAGTAGATCTTGGTCTCCAACACCAGTTTACGCCACGCTTCACGATCCTGAGCTGCTTGAGATATTTTTGGACGTCATCATTCTAGCAACATCTAGACCGTCTCATCTGCAACCACTCGGTCGTCTCAGATAAGAGGTTTTTGTGGCACGATCCTCTCTCATTCTCTGATTCTTCTTCCTTAACTCCTTCTGTTATCAGCTCTCTAATTAATATATTTTTACTCCAAATACATTGTTGATTATCAAAGAAAAACATAGCATAGGCCAAGGAGGTGAATTGCAAGCGTCTTTGGCCGTACGCTTGTTTGCCACCTCCACGATGTAAAAAAAAAGGGCGGTTAAAACGCTCCTGAGCCTTACCCAAGTATCAAAACTTCTCACGGAAACAATCCAAAGCAACAACTCGATCGTCGCCCGCGCAGACGCATAATAATTATTTACTCACTTTATAGTGCGGTGCATTACTTATCAGTGTTTACCAAATAAATACTCTATAAAGATAAACTAAAACGTACCTTAATTACTGACAAATTGGTCAAAAAAATACTTAAGTATACATTAACTAAGAATCACTAATTGGGAAGGATGCTTTTTTTAGTTTGAGTGTCGCTTTATCGAAGTAATTATTGAATTTGCATGTCGCTGTCGTTAATTGAAAATGTCAAAATAGAATAAAACACAGGTAAGAGGGTTTCTTGCGGTCATTCGAATTATGTGTGAGAAAATGGCTTATTAGCTTAATTTTTAATATTACTTGGGCGTCATTATTTTGGGGCCAATATATTAAGGAAAACGTTATTTTATTTTGACTTCATTATTTCTTATTTTAATAAGTAGATACATTAAAGTGATAAAAGGTTATTTCTACTGATGTTTTCACAATATGTATACCTTCTGCTTACGTATAACCTTACTATATAGGAAAAAAAACATTTTTGTGTACTGTTACAGTCTGATGCTTAATCAGGCAAAACAACAACTAAAAATAAAATTTGTTTACTTCTCCTACATAATAATAGGCGAAAATTTTAACCAATCTTTTCGTAATTATATTATGATAAAATTTATTATAAAATTTTAAGGAAAAGGCATTTTAATGAAGGAATATTTTAAAGAAAGTGTTTTTATTTTACCCTCGGAAGAGGACGTTTGGTTTGTCAGGTCCCGTTAACAATACAATCACACTTTCATTCTGAAGTCCAATTACATATTGAAGGAAATTGTGGTTCTCATGAAGGATAATAAGCCGTTAAAAATGTGTAAAAAAGAAAAATTAAGAATCAGAAAGATGCTTGAAAAAGAAACGTCAAAAAATATCTTGCTGTTTGTAATGGGTAGGTACATATCAGAATACTATATAGGTAAAATAAAAACGCAGAAGTTTGTTGACTGAGCGATGAGTAAGAAAAGGTTGCAATCGTAAATTCAATTAAAATTTACAATTTCAATTGGATCATAAAACTAGCAGTATGTAATTAAATTAATTAACAAACACTTAACCCTTATCAATAAGGCGTTAATTAGAACGCCCTTAAATGAACAAAATTTACAGAAAGTAGACTGATTATTTTAGACTGAAAATATTGATGTAAAATTTCTTGTTTAAAAGGTTTCAGTGTCGTACCTTTTAAATATAATAAATAGCCTTTGTTGATTATTGGACATTGCAATCGGAAACTCTATCGCAATCTCCTTGTCATCGACACGTAATACCACCCAAGTGACCCGACCGTGCCGTACCCATATATTTACTTTATCTTGTCCAATACACTTAAATACAAATTAATACAACCCAAGGACCGAGTCTTAATGGCGTTCGGTCTGTTTATTTTACACCTCACGATGGGACGCTTTTTTTTATTACTTCATGCATGCCTCACCTTTTAGCGCCTTCTAATATCGGTTCTAGACTTCTCAGAATAAGACGCTAACAGATCCTTAGCTTAGGCTAATTTTGTAAATCAATTATGAGCTAAAGATTTTGGTTATTTAGATTAATGAGTTAATATTTGTTTCTAAATATGTCGGTTTCACTTCTAAGAAGTTGGTACCTAGTCAGTAATTCAAAGACGGACTGAAAACAAAGTCGATTCTTGATTTGATCATAGTTTTGTTATGTAAGTGTTAAAATTCATTAAGAAATTAAATACAAATTATTAACATTGTTTTTTATTGAATTTCTATAAAATTATGAAACAAAAAATAAAACAACAAGAGAGTACGCGGCTACGCGCAAAACCGCGAGAATAACCTTAGTATTTATTATAAGAGCAGATGGCCGATGGGGCCGTAAAGTGCTCGAGTGGAGACCTCGGACCAGCAAGCGCAGCGTAGGACGTCCACCTACGAGATGGACAGATGACCTTGTGAAGGTCGCCGGAAGGCGCTGGATGCAGGTCGCTTCCAACCGGTATATATGGAAGTCCAAAGGAGGGGCCTATGTTCAGCAGTGGACGTCCTATGGCTGAGATGATGATGATGATGATGATTTATTATAAATAAGTACCATTTTAGCTGCACTTTGTCTGTGGTTAATATAACTTGCAATACATAAAAAACACGAATGTAATCAATATTTACTCATACATTTTTATCTGGACTTATTTTAAGCTGTATATTTTTCCGACAAAACCTAAAATTGCGAAAGTGTTAAAATTAAGTGTTTTAAAATAAACATAAGTGTTCTTATAATACTGTTATTATTGAAGTCTTCTAATTGCAGTTTGTTGTAATGCGAGACAAACATTCACATTAAGATTATAATCGTGTTTTGGGATATTTTTGAAATGGTTGTTGGATTTAATTAGTACTAAAACCAAATTCCAATGGTTATGATTATTTCAGTTAAAACTGTAAAAAATTGTTCAACGGAATAATAACTAAGTGACATTTATCGTATCAACCAATGCAGCAGTATATGGTATGAATCTGTGGTATGACTATATAGTAAATAATTGACAAAAGTTTCTGTTACCACCCCGAATATCAAATCTCGCCAAAGCCATCAAGTCATTTATATAGGTTAATAAAACACATTGCAAAAGTCGGCATCATCTTCATAATTTCATTGGACGTATTTCGGACATAATGTTATTAAAGACAAACAATTAAGCTCTAGGCAGAAATTTAGTTTAATGGATAAGTCCGGCTAGCATCACCTAGCCAGGTTTAATGACAATCGTAAATTGCAGCTGCAGCAAGACAGTTAACAGTCAATGTCGCATTGTCGACTCGTATAAATGGATTTAAGGCGATGTCACCTGGAATTAGACAGGATAGCAATTAAGTTTCTGATTGTCACATCGGTACCTAGTAGGTATTCTGACACCTAAGTACTTATAGTTACCTACTTATGGTTATACAATTAATTGATAACTATGTAGGTAGGTTTTTCACGATTTCGTAGTTGATCATAGTCAAAGTTGCTCAGTGTGACCCTTCCCAGGGAGCCCTGGCACTCCCATCCACGACTAAAAATCACCCAGTATATGATATTACAACTTCACATTGTTGAAGTGGAAATGATAGGGACAAGCAATATCTCTGAGCAACAGCTCACATTATTATTTTTAGCCTTTGCTGTCCAACTGCTGGGCAAAAGCCTTCTCTCTTCTCCCAGTCGTCTCTGTTTAAGACAGAGCAGACCAATCTTTTCGGAATATGTCTAAGTCATCCCGCCATCTCCGTCGTGGTCAGCCGCGACGCCGTACTCTATTAGTTGGGATCCAGTCAGTGGTATTCTTAGCACACAGTTCCTTCAACATAGGGCAAATAAACATACCGCTACATGCTCATTTGAGCACCTGAGGGCCTATGATGGTTAGTTTTGACACGCGATAAATAAGTGACAAAGCATCCAGCACGTTTTGCCAAAATCCGAGTGTGAGTGACAGATGCTCACAGAGCTCATGATCATAGGTCCTCTGAGCTCATTGACGTGGCTTTTAAGTTTCATCGTACGATGGGGCTGCCATCCCCGCTCTGGCTCCTACCTGGTTTAGCAGGTCTCCATAGCCATTCAGCGGGGCAACGCTACCGGTACTATGAGGACCTTTGAGCCAGGTATACCTATGCTCAAAATTGTTGACATGTAACTTGGTGTTACCAATAAATAATTTGTATTCCTAACATATAATAACCTAATATAGATTTATTAGAGAAAAAAACAACATTAAATTAAAAGTATATAACTAAACCTTAACAAACTTAAATTATGATCTAATTAAACCTAACTTTAACTATTGGGACCTAAACTATATGTACATATATCCCCTATGTCGCTACCATTAGGTAGGGTGCCCATAAGGCTCGCCGCGTTACCTCGCTGGATGGCAATATGAATATGTATTTATTAATAAACACGTCATGTATCTGCTAAATCTTCCAATTTGATCAAATAATGACAATAACCGTGTTGGTTGGTTGATTATAATTTCAATTAAATTATATTTGTATTTGTATATTGCAGGGCGGGTCCTTTAGGTTAGATTAGCTTAAGTTAAGTTAGTCTTTATAATATTATACTTGTATATATTTTTAGGACCAACGTATTTGTTTTGTTTCCTTTTAGTGTTAAGTTAATGTATTAGGATTTAATCTTATTAAATTCGTGAGACATATTTAGATATTGTATTAAGCGGTTTACATTACACTCACGTGAACACAATCACTGACAATTATTGTTCAGTTGAGTGTAAACCGCTTAATACAGTATTAGGTTTTATTGTACGATTACAATAATGATAAAATGATAATAATTAATCACTAAGATTTAAATTTCCGGACATTACGGCAACAAAACAAAGTTTATTTATATGGCAAAATAATTTTATAATTTACACTAATCTCAAACGAATCACCTCTATTAATCTTGCAAATAAATTCAACTCAATTAGCAGATATAAATCGATGCTCTAAACTGAAATGTCATAAGTAAATTTGTTTTGTTCTTGCATAATATGTCTTCGGTAGCTGAGATGAGGTGTAAATTTATAGAGCCAGAAAATACGGTACTTGTCTTATTGATCGTATAGAATATACGGATACTCAAAATTATTTTTAAATACCTGTGCAGGTTCCATATTCATATTTTAAAATAAAACAAGCAAGTTAAAACGTGTGGGATCTTAAAAGGGTTCCATGGGTATTATGATAATCGTTTTTAACTATTTATATATTCAGCTCCATGTAGTAAAATTATTTTCATTGTAGTAAAATTGACCGAGCGAGCGTCTCGGTTTGAGCTTCGCCAAAATTTATTTTGATATTTGGATGTTCGGATAGTTATTTGTATTTCCGGCTGTTCTCACCTACTGGCCACATTTCTCGACCGATTCTCATGAAATTTTGTGAGTCGTTAGTTATATTTTATTTGATTCAGTTTTACGAAATTTATGAAATGGAGGAGATATGAGGTCATTCGGCTCGGTTCGCATTGGTCGACGGCGACCGACATTCTTGGGTCTTATTGCATTGGCATAAAGGTTTTTTGCCAGATTAATGAGGATGGATTCCGAGTGAAACCGTTATAGTTAGGTATATATCAAATACACTATTTTGAGGTAACCGAATCGAAAAATGTATGTTTTCATCTATGTTAATGTACCTACTAATTGTATGTATTTGACTTTATTTGCGGCTTTATCGCGCAAAATCCGCTAGGCTATTCTTAATAGTACATGGTTACCCGAGTACGATAAAGCAATAAAAGGGATTAAGCCTTTTTCCCTGTCTAACGAAGTTGCAACATAATTAAAGTTTCGAAGGTTTAATATTTGCATACGGAACACTAAAAAGATTGTCAAAGCGTTGTAGTGTCGATAAAAATGTCGGGCCACACGCAGCAGGCCATTAGACACCTCTCGGGGAAAATAAATTAAGTAAACGAGAAATATCGACCGCGATCTTATTCTGGAAACTAAACTCGATTCAAATGAAGTAAAACTGTAGCTGGTGAAGAGATTTTGTCTGTTAATAGGAAGGTTATGTATTTTGAATTTAATGTAAGTACGTGGCGTGGCGTGAAATAAAATCTCTGAGCAAGCTAATGCCGATTTAGCTTACATTATTTAAAAAAATTGGCATCTCTTTCTAAAATGGGCAAGCTACACCACTGGTTCCTACGTCTATTTATTCTCTCTGCAGCCAAACTCGCTCGATGGGTTGTACAAGCAGCCTACATACTATCTGCTAGGCACAGATGCCTATTTAGGTGCTTGGCTCCTCCTCCCGCCTGAGATGCTCTAAAATCGGCGCCCGTTTGTATCCAGTCGTAGCGGCGTACACGCGTCATGCCCCACAACCAACTGCGTGGCATTTTACACACACTCCTATTACAATACAAGTCTCAGGGTGTTTTCGCTTCTGATAAAATGTGAATATTAACACGTTTAAATAAAGGACGTAAAGCTTTTTAAATAAACAACAACACATGAAGCATAAGGAGAAATTCGAAAGGTGTTGAAACTGGCGTTGGAGTGGTGGAGTGGAAGACACGTTTGACTCGTAATCTAGGGGTGGAAGGGGTCCGCCAGGTCACGATATTTTTGATCTTTATAATGGTTTAATAAAATTGTGGCATTTTTAAAAGAATGAAACATTAGATGTTCCACAAAATCATCTCATATATACTAAAATCAAACCTTGTCTTTAGGTTTCAGGCTGTGCCAAAGAAAAAATATTCAAAGCGTCGAAAAAACTTAACAAATATCGTAGAGTCGTCTGCGAATCTCTAGAAAAGCAATCAAAGCCCATCGCCTTGTAGAATAGTGCCGGATCAATTAAATGCCATGAGATACACGCACTATAAGTCTGCGGGCGAAATCCAAGAAGTAATGACTCTCTAGTTTATGGGTTAAGACCGTCGTCTTACCCATTTCAATTCGCTTAACACCGTTTTAATTTACTGTGTGACTGTTAAGTGTAATTAAACATTCAGGTTGTCTTTCTTAAAACTATTTATCCTTTTTAGTGCGAGGTGTTTTGTTTTATTTATGTTTAGTAGGTAGTAAAAGTCGTGGAATTCTAGTGGAAACGTAAACTAAACAGGTGCGAGAGTAGCTTCAAGAACTCCGAGGCAATAAGAAAAAAGTCGAAAAAATTGCAAAAAAGTTTTTTGAGACACGCTTTTATTGCCGACTGTTATCTCTTATACAAACGTTAATAGCTTATCAAGACCAATCAAATGAGCTCATACACGATCGGTTAATCTCGTGCTCTTTAGGAGTTCCTACGGCCACCTTCCGTCTCCATCATCAGATCAGCTCCGCGACACCAAATTATTGTACTGTCTTGTGACCTACATATAAATGCAGTCTAATTTTGGACCAATCGAAGTGGGTTCAAATTGACTTCCAAGATTTGATTACTTACATTATAATTATATGTATTATAAATTACAAACAAGCAAACTTAATTACAAGTGAAGCTAAAAAAGGGTGTAAAAAATAAAGTGATAATTATTTAAAATCATCTCTCAACGTAGGTACCCAAACATTAAAAATAATTGTCAACTAAAACATTAGTCAGATTACTAACTTACGTTATTTTCAGCCCAAATTGACATTGGAATATAGAAAGCTGCAACACATATTTTTGGCAGTAGACATCCAGAAAAAGGACGTTAAAATAACATTATTAGCACTGAACAATTTGTTGGCACAAATACCAACACCATGAAGACATGCATACAGTACAGTATGCATATTTTAATATTTTTGTCTGTTTCAACAGCAAAACTTTAACAGTTCAATGACTTAGGCCGCGTTTCCACCAGAGATGTACGAGGATGCGTAGCGAGGGATGTGTTTTTGTTAACCAATGGAATACGTACCTTTATTAATTTATCCTCGCTCAGCGCAACTGAGTCTATTGATTAACAAAAAAACATCCCTCGCTCTCGCTACGCATCTTCGCACTGGTGGAAAGGCAACCTTAATCTTTGAAAGTTTATTTTTGACCTCACATTCAACAGTTATCCAAAACGTCTCGACGTTTGGTTCCCAAGGGCTACTAACGTCGATAAATCTCATAAAAAACCATGTAAAACGGCTTCTATGCTGGTTCTCGTCACGTTATATTAATTAAATTTGAATATATAAACGTTTTAGGCGTGTAGAGCATATGTGAGGTTGAAAAACGGTAGCTCTGATGAGAAATAAACCCACCAGTTTACCGCCCCTGATTCCCTGAATATCAATGATTGCTCATCATTCAAACGAACATAGGGCTGTTAAAAATCTAATCGGTATGCGTGACGGCATATCTCTATCCGCTTACCTGTACTTTTCTTAACAATAAAAACACTTTATTAGTGTTTCTTAGTGACAATTCGAATGCGAGTCAGTTGTTGGAGAAATAGTCCACTTGGTAATCGGTGTGAACGTAAATAAGGCTTTTTATCGTTTAAAAGTCACTTAATTAGTACAGAGACGTGCGCAGTAAAGTGGACTGGGCAATGAACGAAAACGATGAATGAAAAGTATGAGCACTTGATAATTGCCTCCAATTTTGACCAAGTAACGGAGACTCAGTTTAACCTCTTTTGATTTTGTCCATATAGACTACCAATTGAATGCACCTAAAATACGACCAATGTTCATTAAATATGATGTGTTTTCGCAAATGTTGACGTTAAATATCCTCGTATTTTCAAAAAGGCTAACTAAAATATACAATGGCTATAACAATCTACTCTATAATGTTTGAAAATTTGTTAAGCGACAGTATTTTTATCGTTCACCTAAACGTAAATTAAAACGTTACACGTAAAGAGCTCAGATCTCAGTTCGCGTACAACAGCCCATAAATCAAGATGAATTACAACACCGATCGAATCTGAGTTTCGATGTCTGAGCCTACATTTATAGCAACGAAGTTGGAATCGAAGTGAAAATTAGAGCGATAAAAACGTTTTATTTATCCACTAAGTACATTACGAACGCTTGGTTAACACTATGTTACCTAAAACGACGAAAACACAATAAACCGCCTTGCCTCAACTTATTTGCATTTAACGAGCAACATAACAAAAGCCTATCTTTCTGCTATAATGTCTCGATCGGTATGAATCAATCGGCTGCCCACGTTTTGAAACTGACGTGTATCTGACCAATTGAATGTATTTCTTCATTGGTTAAAAGAACGAGGTTTTAATGGCATTTACGTAAGTGGGAATTTCTGAACGCTATGCAGGGAGAAAAGCTCATTTTAAGCCAATGCAAGACGTAAACTTTAGACAAACAACGGGCAGTAATTCGTAAAGTCCTAGGTCGCATATTTATAATATAGCAACACCTGCGATATGGAACTTTCGCGAATTTACTGCCCTAGGTATATAATGAACTATTAAGTTCATTAACAAATGTTCCGATTCTGATTAAGACACTTAGTATAATTGAATTAATCCCACAGCACCAACTTCTAATCTCAGTTTGGATTCGTATCGCATTATAACGAATACTATTTGTCTTTAAAGCTCAGTACGCACGAATGAACATAAACATGGTGAACACTAACATCGAACTCGAAATCATAAGCCGTGTACGAACGAACGAACAAAAACATGCACCGAACACTTTGTTCGCACGTGCGAACATCAAACAAACAAACATCAAACGCAACCGGCCGTTTTTAATAGCCATGTTTTGTTCGTTCGTGCGTACACGGCTGTATGAACCATCCTGTACTTTTATGTTCGTTAGTGGGACGCACGTGCGAACGAAATGTACGATGCATGTTTTTGTACATTCGTCTTTACTCGGTTTTAGCCTTTGAATGTGTACTTTTTTGTGCCATATATTGATTTTCAGGACTTATCGTAATACATACCTACTGATAAATTTAATATGCTAATCGTTACAATAAAATATTTGACTAACTTTCAAATGTTGATCCTGTTAGACAAGTCGAATGGCGTCCGCATTGATTCTCTAGTCTTCGGCTTTGTTGTTTCTTATTATTTTGACGCTAAAAACCAATGATAGATAATAACAATATAATATCTTATATCGGCGGGTATTAACCCACTGCGCCTATTAAGGCGCATTATACAAATCGCGAACTCATCTTAGCTTATCTGTGGCTTTAACTTACAAACGCACTAAAGGTTATATCAATAATCTAAATAGTCGACATTCCTATTGCTTAAGCTATCTCATCATAATGCCCTAGTTTAAGTATCGACATTCTATTAAATATTCAACGTCGAATCGGCCATTTCTGTAAACAACGGAGCTAATGTTCTCGGAACAATACAATTGGGAACTACTAATGAGCGTGATGCCATTCTAAATGGATGTGACATGATTTTTCTATAAACCTTCTTTAGCCAAAATCCGGTCAAGTGCGAGTCGAACTCATGCTCCGAGGATTCCGTATGAACTGTGAAAGCATTGCATAGTGCTCCAACGAAAAGATAAACTGCACTGAGCGACAAACCTACCGTTGGAAAACTGTTTTACGTACCTACTTTAAATAAATGATCGAATTAACTATTACTGACTATAACTGTGTAAACTGACATATAAAATAACCACTAACTACATTGTAAATCTGTACCCTTTTGTAAAATTGACATATAATGTATTTGTGCATTATGAATAAATGAGTATGAGTATGAGTAAAGACTATATTTTTCATGATTTATTTACAAATGTACAGTTTTCAGATTGTTCCCTATATTACTTGTAGTATTAAGACGATATTACTTGCCAAATTTCATAGTTCTAGGTCAACGTGATTGATTCCATTGAGAGTGTCAAAATATGCGTTTTTTGCGGCATAAATGGCCGTATCTTTGGACATATCTTTTGTTACGCTAACTTAGAAGTTTGATTTTTTCACAGCTGGACGGACTAACAACAACGTGATCTTATGATGGTTTCGTTTTTTTCGTTCTGAGGTAGGGATCCCTAAAAATTACGCACTAAATGAACTTGACATTTACGAGTAAGTAAAGAAACAAAGTAACATGAAGGAAAAATTAATTTTACTCTATTGATTCTGCAACAAACCATCGCTTAGTGTTGGGATAATGGTTCAATGTACGTCCTCGCCGTAAATACATCATTTTGCTCCCTTGTGACATAAATTACTATTTGTTAGTTTGATGACCACATGTTCATCTTAAGATTTTATGAAAATTAAATTGATTAACCATGCCAAATCAGGTAGATTTAGCCCACAGAAAGTGCCTACAGCCCACATGCTTGCAGGCTTACGTCATGTGAGGTACGTGTTTTACCGCTAACAAACAAACATTAATATGGAAAGCTCGACTCGCCAATGTGCCAACCGCCGCTGCCCTCACAAAGATGGCTATTGTCTGTTCAGAACGTGACTCCAAATTTTAATTGGGAGATTAAAAGACGAATGCGGGTCAATTCAACCATTACTGTTGTAGCCTTTTTGAATATGTATAATAAAATTATTAGATAAATCGGCCACTTAATTTGTGTAAGGTTTCTAATGAGGTTATGCGCTTTCTTGTCACAACAGATGGCACTATGTGTTGAATGCGTAAGCGCTTAGCCGGATGCGCGAAATGGATTTTATAGTGTGTGTAACTGTACGGCTTGGATGCAGAATTCTATATTAGCGCCCTCAGTGTGGGAGCTCAGATATTAATCGTGATGGCATTGTTATAGAGACATACTTACATTTATTAGAGGATATGCTAACTCGAATGTGGAATGTTTGCGTCCGCTTACGGTAACAGTTTTCCTTTAAATGGTAATAGGTTAGTAGTAGACAATTTTTCTATGGATTGGATAAGTTTCACGAGTTTCTTTGTGAGTGTAACACTTTCCTTAAACTCTGGAGGTTGGTACACATAATTAAAATAACGTCTTAACCAACGTTTCGAGCGTATTCGCGTGCTTCGTGGTTTTGCTTGAATGATTGGTGAATCAGCTAGCACTTAAGGAAAGCCTGACCGAAAATATACCCGATTAATTGTCTATTCGAATATGTACGTATAAAATTCGACGACACGTTTGGCGCAGTGGTAATGTAGCTGGCTAATGAACCGGCGGTCCTGGGTTCGAATCCCGGCGGCGAAGGCAAATATTTGTGTGATGAATTCGAATAGCCACCTGTCACTCACACTCGCTTTTTGTCAAAACGTAACGGCTGCTTTGTCACTTATTTATCACGTGATAAAAGCAACCATCATAGGCCCCAGAGCTTACTTTGGGACTAAATCGATTTATATGAGATTGTCAATTTATATATTTTTTGCTCCTGTCACAGGCCACACCCGGTATAAAGATACAGAACAACCAAACACTCGATATAACAATAGCGCGGAGCGACACGTATCTCGCACCTGTTTCTATAACGCGGTCAACATATCTCGATGTTCGCGATATTCCGCTCGACTCGGAATGCGTGCCGCATCGCCCGCAGGACATTCGCGCGATCGCGAGATCTAAGGGTCGTCGAGCGCGGTCGACTAATCACTACCTAATTTTTATTTATTTGACAACAAACATTACATATAATCAAAAGACCTGCGAAATATATTGACCGAGCGCACAAAGCGTCTCCGTTTCAGTTTGGCCAAAAATACGTTCGTGTTTTGAATTCCGGATGTTCCGATGTTCGGCTATTCTCGCTTATAGCTCCTACTTTTTAACCAATGCTCGTGAACTTTTGTGAGCAGGTTCGATAATAATGATCTTTTATTATGGGGAGCCTATATTCAACTGCTGGGCAAAGGCCTCAACCCTTTCTTGCACTCCTCCCAAGTTTGTGCAGTGCAGTTTTGCTGCATCGCTTTTCGAAATTTTTCATAATGGTCGAGATATGGGGCTTGTAAACATAAAGATGGAATCGGTGGCGTGTGACACAACTTTTGGGTGTCTACTTATTGTCCTATGTTTAGAAATTCGAACCTCGGTCGAATAGTAGTAGTAGTAGTAGTTCGTAGTAGTACCCCTAATGCTTAAAATAAATACATACTTAGAATGAAAACCGTTATATGAAATCAAAGCATACGATGTAAACAATTCGGTTGACAGCATGCGCCCGTCCTTATAATTGCTATTCAATGCTCAACCTCTTGTAATTATAAAATATGCTGCGTCCGAAGCCACAGACAGATGGCGCGCTGTACCTACTCATTTTATACAGAACTCAATTTATAAGACACCTAAGGTATTGTTTTTATTTCTACATTTGCGGAATTTTAAAACAAGTGAATGTCTTAATTTCTAATTCTGTACGCGATGCGATCTTTTATTATTTTGTGCCGGCTAATACTTGGAAGGAATCGTTTTTGCGTTAGTCATAAAGTGATAAATTTCTCAATAAAGTTTAACGTTCATAATTTAACGAAAATCTCCTGTAGTAAATCTTAACTCTAAAAACATTATCACCATCTTAATATCAGCTGCTTGACATCTACTGCTAGACAAATGCCTCTCCCAAAGTTCTCCAAAACGAACGAGTGCGCCACTCTTATCCAACTGCTTCTTGCGATCCTACGCAGGTCATTGTTCCACCTTGTTGAGGGCCTTCCTACGCTGCGTCTTCTGATACCTACGCGGTCACCCATTCAAGAACCTGTCTGCCACAACGGTCATCGGTTATGAGCAATGTTCCCGACCACTGCCGTTGAAATCCACAAAAACTTAATCGTACCAAAGAAATGATAACTCCACAAATAGAAATGGCAAAAGTCATCACAAATTCAAGTCACGATGACGCCGGTACATGTGCTTAGCGGTACACTTGAAGGCGGTACGGTGCCAAATATGCACTATAGCGGTCTATGATCAGTATTACTCTACTTACACTGTCAAAATCAAACTTATTGTGACGGCTGTAAGGTGCAAAAACGAATCATGAAATGTCATGATGAAAGGCAAAGTTCGGTGCTGTTACTATAACAATTTTAGTGTCCTTATACGGCTTGAAACAGACCGACTTGGTGTAACTGGCGTTATATTGTTTTATCTATCTTTGATTCGCTTATCTATGTCATATTTACCTTTAAGTTGCTTTAAAGTATTAATTGGATAGATTTCATAATAATCTGCCTGGATTTTGAAATGGCATCCTTATCTTTGTAAAAACCCTATATCTACAGCTGGGCATATCCCTCCTACTTCGTCCTGCGAAGCCATTTATTCACTTATAATTCGTCCGTGATAATTAAACAATGGATTTGTGATATGTCCGTCCAGTAAATTTTCAAAGACTGAGGAAAAGTAAAGAAAGGGCTAGATTTGAATCAGATTCCGATTTAAGTATATTACGAATATTTTGATACCGGTATATGTCAGACTGGAGACCACATTTTACGAGTTTTGTGAATACGAGTGTCAAGATAATAGCGATAGGTACCTTAGAGCACAATCGTACTAACTTTTCGGAAAAAGAGTTGCATTTAGGACGTTGGGGCACAACTCTATGTTGTTGAAATTTCAATGGCAAAAAATGAAATTAGTACGAGTGTGATGTGAACTAAGGCATCGATAGTAAATTACATGCCTAAGGCGCTGAATTTGTGAACGTCCCAGATCGCAGGTGTTTGTGGCCTGGACCGAAGGTGAGGGCCATAAGTATACACGATCTGGGGCTTTACGAATTACCGCCCGTAGTTTGTCTAAAATTTTACGTCTTGCCCTGACCAGGAATTGAAATTTCCTCCCCCAGAAAATCCCACTTTCGCCTTAGGGTGACGTATACAAAATAACCAACAGCGTTCCTAATTTAGGTATTGTTGTTCAACTCGTTCGGCTCTATTATATCTAGAGGTAATGTAGTCGTATTTATCTTACACCAGTTCATTGACTTTAATATCACCTCTAAACTTCGATGACTAATTGACGAACTAACACAAACAACGTAGGAGTTACGGGATCCGATAATTAAGCTGTAGTACGGTCCTCGCTACTTTAACGCCTCTTGTTTGTTTGCCTAAGCATACAGATCTCATGTTTGACTCACGGCATTCTACTTTACTTTTTTCCTAATCGAGTAAGGAACTTTGGAGAAATAATTACCGGTGTTATAGGATACTGGAAGGTGCTCTCAGCTCCGTTTGCTTGGGGAAGCAAAATATATAACGTAAGGTGGGGTAAGGTTAACATAGTTTATCGTCTAATGGGGTACAACCAACAGTTAATCTAGTTATATTAGCCTGTGGTAGTCTTCCCTCGGTGATAGTCTTACCTTAAACCTCTTTCTTAGGGTGAATCTCCACTGGAGCGGAGCGGAGACATGCGGAATAGATCAATCACAAAAGTGAAGTACAGCTGAGATAAAAATTACAACTCAGGGGCGTAATTCGACGAATTTTAGAGAGATGATGGAGATCTCTCCATTTCATCGCCATCCGTCACTTTTGACGTGTCCCTACTTGACAAGTGGCGATATCCCTATAAAATGGCAACTTTGTCAATCCGGTCGCGCTTAATTTGCGTTTCCTTTGTATGTGACGGCATAAATAACGGAGCATACTTTAAGTTGACCGTGTAGTGCGTGAAATTAGTTAGTTACGTTTTGTTTAAAACAGAAATTCATATGCATGATTAGCATTTTTGACAATCATTATCGCTGTTATGACTGTTATGATATGACTGTTATCTAATAGAGTTTTGACATTTTGCGATCTCTCAAAACGCCATTCTTTAATTAGGTCCCAGGTGATTGGTCTATTCCTCAAGTCTCCGCTCCGCCTCGCTTCAATGGAGATGCACACCATTCCTATAGTAAACAGCAAAAGTACCTAATTAAATAGCATAGTAGGTAGCAGAGTATAGTGTCAGTCAATGAAATAAAGTGATGACATTTCATCTCGACATTTTCTATATCGTCTTCTTTGAAACTAGGCAACGGATCTTAATGCGGTTTTCGTCAATAAACAGGTAATGATTGAAGAGAGAGGTTTTCATATCTGTAGTGTAGTGTAGTTTATTGCTTAGTATCTACATTGCATTCGTGGAAAGCCGGGTTGGGTCGCTAGTATGTTTTAAAAATTTTAATGCGAAAGCGGACATCATCCGGATCCGTGTATGTACGCAGCCTTGATCAAATATTGCTTCGATATGATCCTTCAACTTTAATTGTATTCTCTTTCAACATACTTTAAGAATTACCTACTATAGACTAGGTATTTCTTATTTCCCGACTTACTTCTAGTATTTCTTCCCATGAACTCTGAGTGACCCGACAACTATGCTCCGAATTCCTAATCCCATCCATCTAGCCACAATTCGCCAACTCAAACAATTAGCCCTCGTCGGCATCTCACAGCAAAGCGGTACTTTTATTCCGCCTAAGATACCCATCACATACGTGAGTGTTGTCCCAAACTCCACGGAACGCATCTATGAACCTCTTTATTACTCTGCTTTAGTCATTTGTAAGATTTTCTCATAATGATTGTCCCCAAAACGAGCGTTTGTGCCGTCAAAATCCTTTGTCTAATCGTTGGTACGAATGTTGTTTTGTTTTATGTTGTAGCACGTGTCGCGTTTGAAGTGTTCCTGGTAAAACTACATTAGTTTCAGGTGTCTTACAAAAAAGTTAGACTTGTATTCTAATAAGACCAGAAGGTGCCCGCAAATTAATCCGTGGAAAACTTTTTCTTTACTGTAGTCGGGTAAAAGTAGCCTATAACTATCTGTGTAGGGCTAGCTATCCTTGTACCAAATTGATTAAAATTCGTCCAGCCTTTGCAGCGTGACGAAAGGATAAAAAAAATACCCACAGATTCTGATGGTGTTGTACAGTCGGCGCCGCGCGCCTACACGCATCCTGCATAGCGCTGTTAAGATTTTACCTGAAATAATTGTCTCTTCATAGTTTTTTTTTTATATAGATAATGTCTACCCGAGATCTCGTCACTTTAGCGATATGCCCGATTCAACTGTTACAGTAATAGTATTTTGATGAATAAACTATAGCTGGAGGGGAAAATATTCGAAATGGCGAATCATATCGCTTAAATACAAATGACGAGAGCCAGTTATTTATATTTCATTCTAACATATTTTTAATAGTTGAATTGTCAAAATTGCTCGAATAATAAAAATTGATTTATTTCCGTTATCGCCACAGACGGCAAACTACGTTGACGGAAAATTGTGTATCTCACACCAACATCGTCTTATGACATCCTTTTAATGATCAAATACTTCAAACCGCTGCAAATCCTGAAATATCCACTCAATTGCTTCGAATTTTGAGTTGGACTCTATTTATATAAAGATAAGATATCGCAAAAATGCATCTTTGCACTCAAGTTAAGCAAAATTAAGCATAAAAATAGTGCTTGAACTAAGCATTCACAAATCACGATTCACCCCATTTATTTCTATAAGTGAGGATAAATACTAAACTCTGCCAAATCTAAGCCCAAAGTACGTTCAAAACCCCCTGAAATTTAACATTCAAAGTAAAAAATACTGGCATCTAATCCTGAATGGCGTGTTGCCAAAAAGCACTGAACGACAGTCGATTAAGCAGCATTGTCCAAGACATATGTTTACTTTAGATTCGTTAGCATATCAATAATTCATAGCGCAATGTTTCGCATCACCCACCGTTACTTGGAAGCCTTACTCCATTCATTAGTAGTTTAATCGCGGTTTGCTTTGGCAAAACCGCTGGGCCACATAGCTTTGGACAAAGATACTTTCTAATTGAAGTGGCAAAATAAATTTCTATTAAAATACATACGAAACGGGTTTACTCACGTCGTAGAGGTCAAAAATAGCTCGACATGTCTTGTTTCGGTACGTGATTCATCATCTGCCCGTTTAGCACAACTACGCTTCGCGACTCTTGTCGTGCGACATGGCATCGCCGGTCACCCTCTCACAGTATAGCGAAGAAATAGATAGGTAATATTTCTTGGGCGAGAAAGAGTCGCGTGTCACAGTTGTGCTAGACGTCCAGGAGCTCAGTCACGGCGGCAGTCAATCAATCGAAAACTGATTGATTGACTGTTTTCAATTTGGTATGAATTTTAATATGTCAGACTCACGGGGTTTTCTATATTAAATACCTCTTATATCACAAAATCTTTTTTCATGCAAGATAAGCATCTCTATTCAATTTTGTCTGTTGGACAATGAAGACGACGATGAAGCATGCAGATATCGTCTTGAAGAAAACCAAAACAAATTGTACGGGGAAAAGGTTAAACGTTCTTAGATTTTTTTTGGAACAGCAATAATCCGGGAACTAAAAATTACGAAGTTGGATCCTTAGATTCCTTAGTCTAGATATAAGTATAGAAAATATCGCTGACAAGTGAATCGTAATAAGTAGAAGGAAAACAAATATTTGGATAAGATGCATTCAAGGCAATCATTTCTCCATTCATAAATAAAAACAAGGAATAAATGTAAGTTTTATATAACCAATGAAATCATTATAAAGCACTTTAATAGCGATTGTTATTAGATATCGAATGGCTCTTCATATTGTTGTATATCTTCGTCTGTGTTAGTAAACCGATCGTACGTATACGGTTCGTGTATTGACGATTTAATTACATTTTGATCCGGCTACCATTGGATATTGCGATGTGGGTGTCCGATATACGAATGCAAATAAGGAGCCGGTGTGAAGGCACGGGTGTCGAGGCAGTCCTTTAAAATTTCCAATCACACGAAGCGTGCGTACTTGAAAAATGTCACTTAGTCATACACACCCCAAAGACATTTAAGTCATTATTCTTTTAAGGCTTTGACGTCGAGCAAGCGAACGTTGAGCAGTTTTATCTAAAATACTAACATACGCTTTTAATGAACAAATGTTGCATGTACGCATTATTATAATTAGGTAGCGTTATAGACCTTCAGGACAAGCGATAAATTTACTACATTAAATGTTTATCGAGTAGAATTAGCAAATCATACCTACTAGCTTTATAATTTTATGTTAAGCCTTGCCATAGAAGAAGATTGTACAGAGCATATCGACGGTGGAAAGGAGAAACCCCTTAAGCGACATTTTGCTAACTTTACAGGAGAGCGAAACTTAGAATATTCTGATATAAATGTCGCTTAATTTAAATTGACCTGAAAAAAAACCCAGATAAACCCTTTAAGCGACATTGCAATTTTTAGGCAGATACTAGAAAAAAACAATAAAACGACCTTTTACACATCATACTCATTACTAGAATATTACTTTAAGCAACTATAGTGAGGAAAACATTTTCTCATTATTAAAGAGATTTTGTGGTCCGGAAATGTGTTATGCAACTATTATAATCAATTATACATATTAAATTCTATTAAAATTATTGTTAAGTCATCTTAAATGGGTACCTAGTAACCCAAAACCGGGAAAAAACAGGAATGTACAGGGAAAACATGAATAAATAAAAACAGAAAAAAAACGATAATGTTTATTTAAATTTCAAGTTTCCACTTTCTTTAATTATTCTTGTTTTTCCTAATTTACTATCAGTCTTAGTAATTTATTATAATAACACTAATACTAGTAATGGCATACATAATTTTTAATATTAAACTTTAAAGGCAGGGATACAAATCAACATTACTTAATAAATAAGTTCTCTTATCATAGCTAATGTCTTATTACTTCTTATTAGGCTTAAAGAGATCAATTACCTATAAAATCAGTCTTGAATTAGACATCTTTGTAATCTAATTGATATGTGTAATCTTTAAATTGTAGTAGTAAAGTTTACATTCAAAATAGACACTAACGAAAACGTAGTTTTTTTTAAGTAGTCTGCGACGGAAAATAGCGACACAACCGCCTCCCCACAATGTTCGCTGCCGACTGAAGCGACCGACTCGTTACTTCGTGTTTATAAAAATGCCATTCACAGGTATATTACACTAAAAATGGTTCACTGAAGCGACGATTGACAGGTAAAACCGATAATTCAAGCCCCAGGATACCTTTTAGATCTTTCACTTAAACGACTAAAGCAAGTTTTAACGAATACATTAAGCGACATAAGTGCTCAAAATTCAACGTGTCGCTTGAAGGAGCAAATACTGTGGTAAATTTTGTGACAATCAATTAAGCGACAGCATTTGTTGTTCATAATTCCAGAAGACACGATTAAGCACCTAACCTTATATAATTTGAGTTTGTAATAAAAACTTTAACGCCATGGCTACAAATTCAAGCCATTTTTAAAAACACTTTAAGCGATCACGTATAAACTTGTGAGTAGTTTAAGTGACGTAGTTTAAATTTAAATCAAACTATGTGTCGCATAACTGGGTGTTTTTTAAATCGGTCCACTATTTATAAGCTACCTGAAACGACATCAAAGTCATCAGATCGCTACGTAACCCGGCTTAAAAGACGCAGAAAAAAAAGCTGATTCCAACGATATATATAACTCACATTCATTGAAAATGTCGCTTAAGGGGTTTCTCCTTTCCACAGTCGAATTTCATTAATATTAATGTATGTTAAATACCAATAAGAAGTGTTTAGTTCGAAGGTTGATGGAAGTTATTATAACAAAACGGGACTTATTTGCGTTTATCTAGCTTATATCGATATCGTAGAAGTTAATAATTATAAAAACAGTTTTAATTCACGTAAAAATTGCCAGGAACGGCCCGACATGTTTTGAACTCGTATGGAGCTCTTCATCAGGGACAGCTATCCCTGCTGCTACGCGACTCACGTCCCGCGGATTTTTACGTGAGTTTAAACCGTTTTTAGGGTTCCGTAGTCAACGAGGAACCCTTATAGTTTCGACTTTGACTTATAACGCCGACAGACCGGTAAAATAAAAATAAAAATAAAATAATTTTTTTCGGGTACCTCTCGAACGCCTAAAGTGGGGGTGTTTTTTTTTTTCTTTTCAACACTGGTGTGTGGCGTGTCGTTGAATAGGTCTTGTAAAAATAATAGGGGTCTATTAACATTATTTTTTTATAAAGTCAGCTGTTTTGGAAATATTCGCTCCGAAAACAAAAAAAATACTGCCCCCCCCCCCCCTCTAACTTTTCAACCACGGGTCAAAAAAATCGGAAAAAATAATGTAAATGAAAAGGACGTAAGTTGACTTCCAGAAGGTAATAAGTGATTACAGTTTCTAGGGCGTTTACGACCTTTTTATAGAGCTTAAAATCTTTCTTAAGTTAAACCTCGGTCAGCAAAGAAGGATGTGAAGGATGAGCAACTACGGAACCCTACACTGAGCGTGGCCCGACATGCTCTTGGCCGGTTTTTTATTATTATCAAAGATGTCTCACGATAGTTTTAATAGGTAATATTATAATGGAAGTTATTTAAAAGAGATGCAAGTTTGTGTTTTAGACGCGTCAATGATTGTTATCTAATACATAATCAATTATACTTTAACAGTGTTTTTGAGATTGGATTCATATTGGCCGTATGTTAATATGGATATGGTTTCCGTAAACCGCATATAAATGTTTAGTAACTATTATTTACATAGCATTGAGATAAGCTGTACACTATTGCTTCTTCCTACATACATCATTTGCCTAAACACCAATATTATATAGGTGTACTCTGGTCTCTGATTTAGGATCACGTTTCTTTCAGTTGAACTTGTGTGTGACACATTATCTCAACCATATCAGCAACTTCAGCAGATAAGTACTGTTTTTAGGGTTCCGTACCTCAATCAGAAAAAACGGAACGGTCTGTCTGTCCGTCAAGACCCTTTATCTCGAGAACGCGTAAAGGTATCGAGTTGAAATTAACATCATATAATTAAGTCTACGGTCCCTTGGAGCTGTGAAAAAATCAAACTTCTACGTTAACGTGAAAAAAAAGATACGGCCGTTTATGTTGCAAAAAACGTACATTTCGACACTCTCAAGGGAATCAAAATGATAGTACAGATACAGATACAGATACAGATTTTTATTGGTAAAATTAATACATTTTACATGTCATAATTTTTAAATTTGATCATTATTAAAATTAGATTTTTCATAACCATAACAATAGATGCTAAGTTATAAATAAATAAAAACATTAGGTACCTTTAGGGCCCTGTTCAATACGATGTTAGGATCAATGACCGCTGCGCATGGATAATAAAAACTCATCGATTGCGTAATATGCCTGTTTTATTAGTGTACTTCCCTATGACCTAGCTAAAATCATAAAAATATAGTCCTTTTCAAACATCATATGTTACTTCTCCCTATTCTGGACTACGCTGACATCTCCTATCTCGATCTTACAGAGGAGCAACTTAATAAGCTTGAGCGCATTCAAAATGTTGGCATTCGGTACATATTTGGGTTACGCAAATATGACCATGTATCTAGTTTCCGTTCTCAGCTCAAGTGGCTCCCAATCCGTTTTCGTCGTAACTCTCATATTCTTGCTCTTCTTTTTAATATACTTTTTCATCCTGCAACTCCCCGCTATCTCAAGGAGCGTTTCACTTATCTCACTTCTGCTCGATCTGCCCAAAATTTGCTCCTTGCCGTACCTTCTTCCGTCTCAAAATTTTATAATAATTCGTTTACTTTTAAAGCTGTCTGTTTATGGAACTCCTTGCCTGTGAGCTTAAGGCGCGCTAAATCTCTTGTTTCTTTCAAAACTCAACTGAAAGAACATTATCTATCCCTTTCATAATTCGTATTTTATTCAAATGGTCCTATTACCTGTTGGCTGAATGTATGTATGTATTTATGTATTTATTGTTTATTATATTTATGTATTTATTTGTTTTTGTTATGTATATATTATTATCATTTTCCGATTTTTGCACCGCCTAATAACAAAATCTTATTTTTTCAAGTTCTCCACTACCCTAAGGTTGTCTGGAAGAGATCGCTCTTTAGCGATAAGACCGCCTGTTGTTTACCTCTAATTGTAATTTCTTGCATTGTATTTCTCCTGTATATTTTATGAGGTGTGCAATAAAGAGTACTTGTATTTGTATTTGTATTGTATATGTACCTACTTGGAGAACTCGGTTGCGCTAGTAAGGTATAAAAGGCTCGAACAAGCGGACAGAGTATATGAAAATTACACTATTAAACTAAAATTCAATAATTGATGGTTTCTGTTGAAGCATCTGTTTTCAAACAAAGCGCTGAATAAATCACAAGACTATAATTCTTGGGGCGTTCTACATCCATTAGACGGCAAAATTTTCGCCATCGAAAATGCATTTTCCAGTTCATGTAACGTACACTGCATTTAAGTTAATTATGGGATTACATTGGGTTGCATTTAAAGTGGTATTTTGGTAATATAATAGTCAGATGGCACGCCCGATAAGTGCCAACCCGATACTTGGAAAGCTGGACTCATTAAGCATTCGGGGCGCAGAGCGTATTCGGGCGAACAAACGAATATAATAATTATGAGGATGGATTAGACTGAATTAACGGTGTGGTTGGTTGTTACCTGGTTTTGGACATTTTCGACACGTACGGAAGGGTTGCTGATTTTAAATACTGCAGCATTTTTACCAGGGGTTTTTATTTTTTATGAAATTGTATTTTGTATTAATTTTAATAAAGCTTAAACAATTAGCTGATCTATAACAATAATAATCGTCATTATCATTATCTTATCAGCCGAAAGACGTTCACTGCTGGACAAATGGCTCTCCCAAAGATCTCTACAATGATCGGTGCGCCGCCCTAATTGAACTGCTTCCCTTGATCCCAACCAGGTCGTCGTTCCACCTTGTTGGGGTCTCCGCCAACTGCAACTAAAGATCTACGCTACAATAGACTTACACGTAAAATATAATATAATATGTAATAATAGTGTAGTAATAGTATTTCGAAAGGGCTCGCCCAGGAATCATGTGATCGTTTATCGGGTGAGGGTCAGAAAAATGGAGAGGAGGAGCACGAGTAATAAAATTATTGTATACAGCGGAAAAGCCGAAAACAATAGAAATACTCAAAATAATCCGCTCTAAATGTAATTGCCCAAGCAAAATACTTACGACGTACTCAGCGTTTAAAGGTACCCAAGTCGTACTTAGTCCGAAAATACACGTGACCTTGCTTACATTTCATGTGCTATCTTTGTTTCAAACAAACATTTTGCAATAACATGTTTAAATAAATAAATATCAGACAACCTGACACAAATCGATCTAGTCCCAAATTAAGCTCAGAAGGCATTGTGTTATGGGTACTAGACGACGATGTACATACTTATTTAAATAAATATTATACTTAAATACATAGAACAACCATGACCCAAGCACAAATATTCGAGTTCATCACACAAATATTTTCCCTGACCGGGATTCGAACCCAGGACCGACGGCTGAGTAGATGGCTGCTCTACAAACTGCGCCAACCGCGTTGTCATGTTTAAACGTAACAATTTTTCACGGAAAAATAACTACAGTGTGAATTGTGCCTCGCGTATTATATTGTGTGTAAGTTCATACAATTTTGCGTTTTTTTATACATTGCTCATCCTTCATTTAACCGAAAATTATAAATCACATGCCCTATTATGTATAGTTTTAGAGAAATGTTGCTTAACACAGTACCTAAACCCTACTTCACGGACGATCATGCATTGAGATCGCCCTGACTTACGCTTGATATTCTTTATTATCTCCCATGGATCAACAGATGTATATAATAAACTATATATTTTCATAAGTCTAGCTTTACGATTAAATGTTTTGTTTTGAGATTACTGTTATACTTTTGAAATAATTGGCAATTATATAAAAAAACACAAATAACGGTTTTCAGCTTTTTCTACTTTTTAAAAATTTTTTAGTTAGAAAGTGCATTATTTTTGTCCAAAAAATAGATTCCTCATCCTTAATTTATCTGAAAATGATATATCACATGCCATATTATGTATAGTTTTAGAGAAATGTTGCATTCATTAAAGCGCGGCAGCGTCGAACATTCTTATAACGGCACAACATAGTGGAGCCACTTCGCCTGATGGTAAGCAAAAAGGGGAGCCCAAGTTGCAATGGCAACTGACGAGAAACCAACGGTGCCAAGTCAGTTGACACTGCCATGCTGGCCCGAGAGATGCTTCTTCACGCTTCGTTTGAAGGGTCCCAAGTTATAAGAAGGAGGAAACACATGAGCCGGCAAAGAGTTCCATATTTTAATAGTTCGGCAGATGAAGGAATTGCCAATATTATTAACCTTTCAATTTTACCTTACTTTTGTGTCCTTTTTGATCCTTTACATAAATTCATGAAAACTAACTGCCTACCATTCCAACAATGTAAATCGTGCCTCGCGTATTATGAGTACATCGAATTTAGCGTTTCTCAAAATGTGTGTGATTGAAGAATGCGATACAGGCCCGTCATGCTAAGCAGTCTTTTTGATGAATATGTAGTAAACGTATTGAGTTAAGAGACACCGCTTGCTCGTAAGTAATGTGCGACTTTTTGTAACATATGAGGATTAAAATTGCATTTAAAGTTTTTTTCTGGCATGAGTCATGTGACGTAGTTTATCGTTCTTGAGATTTATGTTTCGTTAGGTATAAAGTGTATAACGGTTGTATAGAATATAATTATTTTTAGCGACTGGTTATTTAATAATTCGCTGCTGCTGTGGACAATGTGGGCATACCCACAACTTGAATTTCAAAAGAATAATCATGTACAAAGGCGAACTTATCCCTTTAGGGGATCTCTTCCAGTTAACTTTTGAGTAAATGAGTGCTAAACACAAGTCAATGATAGACAAAGCGAGCAACATGTATAATACAATAACTTTACTTATAGTTTTATCGGTGGATATGAAGTCTCCGTCGCCTGACTCGCACTTGACCGTTTTTTTAAAGATCTGATGACGAGATCCATGAGGAATTGAGGGAACTCCCTAAAATATTATGGGCAAATCTAATGATTTCATTGTTTTTTACAATAACTCATTTAATTGTTCTCGTAAATACCATTTCTTCTTGTTAAAGTCGGTTAGTCTTTGTGATTATAATGAGAATAACAGTAAATTTACATCAACTATACCTAAATATTTCTATTTGTGTTAAGATCAACGTACAAAGAAATACTTTTAAAGAAACAAGGTATACTTACAAGGCTTAGAATAGAACGAGAGTCTTTAGATGTACAAAAGATTTGCGAAAGATGAAGCCATTTTTGGTTTTATGTGTGCGTGTCTACGAACCAATCATAGAGACGGTTAGCTTGTGACATTAAAGTGGTGACAGAGATGCGCACACGGACGAAACTTAACCCGTGTTTAACCAAAACTGGCTTCACTTTTAACCGCTCACTTATCACGTATTTATTCTAAGGTACAAGGATAAAATTAGGCAGCAAATTCGACTGGAAAATTTAAACTCACTGATCCACTGGTCGAAAAGCTTAAGAAGTTGGATTCGTAATCCAACCATACTGGGTTCGAGAGGTATTATGGTATTTCCTAAACAATGATAAATCGGTCGTGTATATCCACTCAATTGCTTCGAATTTTGAGTTGGACTCTATATAATAAAATAAGAGCGGTGACAGGTAGCCGTAGTTACCTAGTGGATATGCTCAATTGTTGTGTCTTGATATAACGTATTATGGCGTCCAGGAACTGATGATGAAGATGCAAGTTGTCCGCGACGTCTCTTAACTCAAAGAACTCATGATAAACTAATCGTTTCACCCTAGGCCATAAATAGGATTTTCTGCCCACTGTGTGGGAAAAAACTTGGTTCCTGGCCAAGGCAAGACTTAAAACTTGAGACAAACCACGGGCGGTAATACGTAAAGCCCTAGATCGTATATTGATGCCCTTCACCTTCGGTTAGGGCTATAAATACGTGCGCTCTGGCACGTTCACGAATTTCACCGCCCTAAGGTATGTAATATAATTATCTTTGTGCGTTGACATTTGTATCTGTATTTCAGAAGACAACTGAACGAGTTACTATAAAATAAACATCGAAATCATCATAAATGTGCCTATACTATACATTTTACGAGATCCTTCGATTCCTCATGAATCTCACCAGATCAGACGTAGTTGTCTACTCTCCAAATCGGTCTATACCTAAATGACGGAGTTCTAAGGCAGCAAACATTAAAAAAAATACTACCGTATTGATAACCTCATTTTGGAAGTTGGTTGAAAATAGTGAAGTAAACTATAAAATGTAGCTTAACGTGTATTTTTAGAAAGGAGTACGCAATTAAAATGCTTGTCAAACTCACAAACAGTTTAAGGAACATAAAAAGAACAACGTTTTCCTCCTTTTATTAGTATTCTGCGTTCGCCTCACGAGTAAAGAAATTTGTGACCTCTCCGGATGAGTCATTTTAGTGGTCATTATGGGTATAAAGTTTTAAGTGCTTTACGGAATAGTAATTGTAGCCTAATAATGCTCTTCATGAACATGAACGTGGCATAAATTCTAGAATACAACGCGCTAATTCAAAAAAGCTTTGCCACAGCTTTTCGATGTCTTCAATTATTTAGCAATATCTCCGCTTTATTATCACTGTATTTTAACGCATCCATTTGTGCTATTAGAGTTGCATTCAGTGACATTTTAAAGAACTCAAATTGGCTCAAATTGGATATATTAATAAAAAATTAATCCTGTCATCTGTACTTATGATTATGACTCGCCATTTTGAATTACGCCTATCAAATTACGGTGCATATCGTCTGTTGACAACCAAAACTCACAAAGTAACAAATACCTGCTTTAAAACAAAGCTCGTATCTCAGTGTCAATGTACTTTCTAGATACGAGGTTTTGAAGAGCAGGTAAAATCAATTTTAGTAAGTTTTGGTTATCACCATGCAATTGATAAAGAAAACAAAATGCGAAAGACGTATAGCCCTTATCGCAAAAGTAGAATTATACAGTGGTGCGATCTCGGACAGATGTCAATATCAAACGTTGAATTGAAACCCTGATTGACTGATAAGGATATAATTTACGTGAATCGTGAATTACCGGACGATTGTTTTAGGGTTTATGAGATTCAATATTTATTTAATTGTTTTTATAATTATTTATTTATTTTATGAGAACCAACAGCTAATACACTAAATATAGAAACTTAAATAGAAATACAGAGCCAATTACAGGAACTCACAAATATAACTCTATGTTGTATAAATTACATTAGTACATAATAAAATACCACTTTGTTGTGTTATCACATTATGTTGTTATGTTTATATGTTGTGTTTATGTTGTGTTAATAATTATTTATTTCACTGATATTTCAACATAATGGTATCAAACATTAAGTAGCAATCATTCCCAAGTAAATTAAACTCAAATGGTTGGCCGCCTTGGAATAACAACGAGAATTCAACCTATCTACCTACTATCGTTTAAAAGGCAGTAAACAAAATTATTTCGACCCACGCGGCAATTAGTTCGGCTAGTATAAATCGGATGTTCCTTCACTGAATTAAAATCCCGCACGCCACGTAAAAGTGTATAAAGGAGTGTCCACACCGGTGCTCAAAAGACGTTGACGTACTGTAAACCTAGGAAAAATATGACAAACACGTTAGCGTCTTGAATAAAGGAGCGACCACAGGGCTACTTAAAATATTCTTACCGTGCGTTTATTTATGTATTTCATCTTTGTTGTAACACATGTTTACGTAGTGAGGTGTCGTATACGACACGTTTTTATCTCATATGGTGTGGACCAAAGTTAAAAATATGCTAACGGTGCTTTTAGTTACATGTATGAAAAAAACGTTGCGTTACGACACGTCATAGAGTAAATAAGCATCATCCAGCTAGGCTCACGTGACGCAAACGACACATTCACTGCGTAAACACCGTCGCATACGACATGTATTTTTGTAAACGCGCTGTCAACGTATTTTGAGCTTCGGTGTGGTCACTCTTTAACTGAATTAAAACCCCGCCACGCAAATGTGAATAATTACGTATTTAATAATGCTTTTGTTCTCGGAAAGTCGACGAGAAAATTCAAGTAATTCAATTGTGTTTAAGACTGTTTAATTCGAACCGGGAAACATGCTGTTTGCTTTCTAGAAACAGTTTTGTACGAGTTTTGGAGATCGCACGGCGAATGGGTGAACCATCGATAATTTTTAATTTTATCAATAATGTTTTTAATGCACGCTTATTCAATTTTCCAAACGAATTCTTTTCCGAAACCTATGTACTTAGTGTTTTTTTTTCTGAAACCGTTAAGTATTTACAACTTTTGGCGACATTTTACAAGTAGTACATTCCAATACTTATAAACTGTATTTTACTATGGGATACTCAGTCTCGATGATTGTCATATTACTTTAAAATTAGTTTAATATATTGACGACGCGGTTTGTGGTATATATAAACCCGATTACCCCTAGCTTGCCTATTTTAGAACATTTAACTACCTTGCTCAATCTATTGCTCTTAGAAAAAAACTAAGCCGACTACTCCGGCTTGCCCAGGTTTTTTTTCCGCCTCTCCATTGGTTGTGTCCTTTTTCGGTGGACATAGCAGCAACATAATGTTTCCTTACTTTCTTTATTATTTGAATAAATGAAAGAAAAATGGATGTACAGAACCCTCATCACAGACATGGTTTAAGCCTAAACATCTTGCGCGTGAGTGTTAACGAAGTGTAAATTTCGCTCTAGTTAACTTCTAACCACCGAAGGTATGGTTCACACGAGCTGAATTCCGTGTTATTTTAGTCTAGGTATCTATAATAATACAGGAGAAGAAAAATGTTAGGTCATCTCTTGCTTCACGATAATTACATGAAGACTATAATAGAAGGAAAAATAAAAGGGAAAAGGAAGAGGGGAAGACCGAGAAGGACATATATGGAGCAAATAAAAGAAAAAATAAATGTTTCATTATATAAAGACGTAAAAGAGAAGGTGGAATGTAGAATAAGCTGGAAATTACTCCACCGATAAGAGCTTAGCTCTTAAATATGATGATGATCTATAATAATCTCCGTTTTCAACCTAAGTTTGCTTAAATTATTTGAAGTCCTTAAGCATACCTACATACATATAAGTGTTGAGAAATGCACCACTTACATTCCTCTATCTAGTTTTCGTAGTAACTCACATATTCAACTAGTACCACCGCAGTGATTTTTGTCATACTCTGTGGTAAAATAAAATAGAATAGAAAAGGTTGTGTCTCTGTATTAAAATTCTAAATATAGTAAGGTTTAGTAAAATAAAAGATAAAAAGTGCATCAGTTGTATATTTATAAACAAAGTCCTCGTCCCAAATATAATATTTCAAGAGTTATGGGCCCAGAAGAAGTTTTTGCTGCGAAATAACCTCAAAATCACGTGAGTTGTATTTGTATGAAAAGAAAAGTTGAAAAAAAATGGCGGTGAATAAAGACTCTGGAAGATTTAATATACCACAATTCAAAGGAGAAGGATTTAACAATTGGGCGTTTCGAATCAAAAGTGTGCTCAAAGAATATGGTTGTTCGGAGGCAATTCAATCGGAAGATTTTCATAAGAAAAATGATAAAGAGAACACAAAGACGGAGGCGAGAGCACAATCCATATTAATATCCGCCATAGCTGACAGTCATTTAGAGTACGTGAGAAAAGATTCCGCATATTTGATGTTTAAGAATTTAGAGGACAGTTTTAAAGAAAAAGGGACCAGAAGTAAACTTTTTTTAAGACGACAACTCAGTGAAATTAAGTATCATGAAAAAACACCTTTGAAAGAACATTTCGTAAAAATTCAAGAGATATGTACACAATTGACAGAAGCAGGAACAGTTTTATCGGAGGAGGAAAAAGTAAATTACATTCTATTGTCAATGCCAAAAAGCTACGAATCAATAATAACAGCACTGGAAACTATGGGAAATTTAGAGGTTAGACAGTAATGGATAGATTGTTGGCAGAGGAGGAAAAGAAGAAAAAAATTTATGAAAGGAATGATAACTACACAACGAATGCATTCAACTGTTTCCAATGTGGCAAGGCAGGCCAAGAAATTTGAATGCCGACAGAGTTTCAACAGAGGGCAAAGTTTCTACAGAGGACAAAGTTTCAACAGAGGACAAGGTTTCAACAGAGGACAAAGTTTCAACAGAGGACAAGGTTTCAATAGAGGTCGAAGTTTCAACACAGGACAAGATTTTAACATGGCACGGGGACAACAATACCAATCAGGACAAGGACGACGATTTAATAATACAGGACATGGATTTTATGCAGCCCAAGGAGGTCGATGGAGCCAAGGACGAGGACATGGGAGTACCAACTATGCGGAGGAGAACGAGTATGAGTCGAGTGCATTTATTAACGGACCATCAAATCAAGTGAGTGAACATTCGGTTATAGACTTTTGTGTAGATTCAGGCTGTTCAGATCATTTAATAAATACAAAGGAACATTTTGTAGATTATGTTGAGTTAAAAACACCCAGAAAAACTGCTGCCGCCAAAAATGATGTTTGTTTGCAAGCGGTAGGCATTGGTAATATAGAGGTAATATTTAGAGTGGGCAGAAAAGAAAACAAATGTACTATTAAAAATGTATATTATGTTCCAGATTTAAGAAAAAAATTACTGTCTGTATCGAGAATGGAAAATGTGGGTTTCAGAGTTGAATTCTGTCTAGGAAAGTTAAGAGTATATAAACACAATTTTCTGTTAATGATTGGAAATAATACAGGCACTCTTTACAATGTCAAATGTGAAAGTTATGTAAACTCTAGCAATTTTACTCACAAAAGTGATTCTGATTTGTGGCACAGACGTTTTGGTCATTTGGGATCAAACAATTTAAACTTACTGGTGAGAAATAATATGGTAAATGGTTTGTCAGATTTAAAAAAATAAAACAATTGATAATGATTTGTGTGAACCGTGTATTTTGGGAAAAACTAGTAAACAACCATTCAGTAAACCGGGAATTAGAGCGAGTAAACCATTAGAGATTGTACATACAGATGTCTGTGGGGGGATTTCACCTGTCACATGGGATGGAAATAATTATTTTGTAACATTTATTGATGATTTATGATGATGATACACATTTTACGATGGTATATCTAATACAAAACAAATCAGAGGTTTTCAAAAAATTTCAACTGTATTACAATTTAGTAACAAGACACTTCAACACTAATTTGCTAAAATTAAGAATGGATAATGGTGGAGAATATATTTCAGATGAGTTTAGACATTTTTGTTATCAGAGAGGGATTGTCATGCACCATACAGTACCATATAATCCACAAATGAATGGAGTGGCAGAAAGGATGAACAGGACATTAATGGATAAGGCCAGGACAATACTAATAGATTCAGGAATGGAAAAGAAATTTTGGGGAGAAGCCGTTCTATTTGCCACATATGTAACTAACCGAAGTCCAGTTACAGGAAGAGATAAAACACCAAGTGAACTATGGGAAGGAAGAAAGCCGGATGTATCAAATTTGAGAGTTTTTGGATGTATAGCGTACAATCATATACCAAAAGAATTAAGACGGAAGTTAGATGACAAAGGGAAGAAAATGATAATGATAGGATACAACATAGGAGGATACAAACTTTTTGATGTAGAAAAACAGAAAGCAGTTACAGCGAGAAATGTGATCTTTGATGAGCGATCTACAAGAAAGGAAAAGACAGCATATATACCAGATTATGACACTTCTGACGAGACGGATCAGGAACAGAAAAATGATAACTTAAAAATGGAATTAACAGAAAAGGATAACACTGAAAAAGAAATAATAATAGAAGAATTAAAAGACCAGACAGAAGAAGAGACATGCAATGAAAGAGGAAGAGAAAGTCCTGAAAAAGAAAGAGAAAGCAATGAAAAAGAAAGAGAAAGCAGTGAAAGAGGAAGAGAGAAAAGAAAGATAAATAAGCCAAAATGGCAAGAAGATTACGTGATGAATCTTGAAGAGGATGATGAAGCTCTATTTTCACTCCTAAGTAGTAACTATGATGATGTACCACTTTTATATGATGACATTAAAGAGAGAGAAGACAGAAGAGATTGGGAGAAGGCAGTAGATGAAGAGCTGAAAGTATTTAAAGAAAGTGAGACTTTTGAGATAGTGCCGGAGCCAGATAAAAAAAGGTATTAGATGGAAAATGGGTTTTTACAAGGAAAGAAATGGAAAGTGGAAGTTTATGTAAGGCAAGACTAGTAGTACGAGGTTTTCAACAGGAATAGAAATTTGAAGATGTGTACTCACCTGTTTTAAGATTGCAAACGCTTAGGACGCTGTTATCAGTAGCCGCAAGGAAGGATTATCATATAAATCAAATGGATGTCAAGGGAGCATTTCTGTATGGAAAAATAGATGAGGATGTATATCTCAAACCTCCAGAAAGAATGACAATACAAGAAGGCTATGTGTTAAAGTTAAAGAAATCCTTATATGGACTGAAGAAATCACCGAAGTACTGGTACGAAAAATTCAATGATACGATCAAGTCATATGGCTTTAAACGCTCTGATAATGATTATTGTCTATTCAGTAAGGGGAATATATATCTACTATTATATGTTGACGATCTCTTAATTTTAAGTTCAAATTTAAAGGAAATAGAGTCAGTTAAAGATTTTTTGAAAACCAAATTCCGTATGAAAGACATGGGTACAAATGATTTGATGTATTTAGGTATTTCAATACAGAAAACGTCAGAAGGCATCTCAATTAATCAGTCGAAATACTTACAAAATGTTTTAAATAAGTTCAACATGCAAGATTGTAATGGTTGTGATACACCTATGGATAGTAATTTTAAATTTGATGAAAACTTACCTGTTGACATGTCTTTTGAATATCAGTGTAGGTCACTGATAGGCTCACTTATGTACGCAACTGTAGGATCTAGACCTGACTTAGCTGCCTCTGTATATTATTTAAGTCGATTCCAGTCTAAGCCTAATGTAGAATTATGGAGGGCGTTGAAACGATTGTTAAGATATGTGAAGAACACTGTAAACTTCTCATTATTATATACTAAGGATGTCTCTAGTAAGCCTTTGTTGGGATATGCAGACGCAGACTATGCTCGGACAGATGATAGAAAGTCTACATCTGGATATTTATTTAAAGTCTTTAACAACACTGTTGTGTGGAGGTCTCAGAAACAAAATACAATTGCCTTAAGCACCACTGAAGCTGAATATGTAGCATTATGTGAGAGTATAATGGAGGCTTGCTGGATGTTAAAACTTTTATTAGATTTAAATATTGAAATGGATAGTGTAACTATTTTTGAAGACAATCAGAGCACAATTAAATCAATTAAAAATTCAGACCAAAAGAGACTAAAGCATATAGATATTAAATATAATTATATAAAGCAAAAGGTGTAGGAAAATATTATTGTCAGTGTAAAGTATATTAGTACAAAAGAGCAATTAGCAGATATTTTCACAAAGCCTTTGAGTAAAAATGTTTTTGTCAATATTGTACAACAGTTAGGTCTTACGAAGAGGAATGTATGTGCTGAGGAAGAGTGTTGAGAAAATGCACCACTTACATTCCTCTATCTAGTTTTCGTAGTAACTCACATATTCAACTAGTACCACCGCAGTGATTTTTGTCATACTCTGTGGTAAAATAAAATAGAATAGAAAAGGTTGTGTCTCTGTATTAAAATTCTAAATATAGTAAGGTTTAGTAAAATAAAAGATAAAAAGTGCATCAGTTGTATATTTATAAACAAAGTCCTCGTCCCAAATATATATTTCAAGAATAAGTACTAAATAGTGCCTCTGTAAGTTGGGAATATAATAGTTTGGAATAGCACATCGCTGTGGAAACCAATACTTCAATAAATTTCGTCTCAGCCAACTTCGCTTCGGCCAACTTTGGTCAACTTCGCGAGTAGTGAGGAGCCGCAATTACCTTTCAACCCCTTATCTTCGCCATTGAGAAAAAATTTGAGAAACTGAATCAATAATATAATTATAATATATTCTTATCAAACCTACCTACTCACAAAGTTTCATGACAATCGGTTGAGAACGACCTTTAGGTGAAAACAGTCGTATAACATCCAAACAACTGGACATACGAAAGAATTTTGGGCCAACTGAACCGGAGATGCTTCACTCGCTCGGTCAATAAATATTGTTCAGTGAATTTAATTACTAAAGTAAACTTTCATTCACCTTCTGTCTGCAAGCAAGCTAACAAAGAGCTATCACGATATACCTAAGGCTTTTTGTTGGATCTAAACGGTTGAATTATCTATCAAATGATCGACATGTTGCAGGATATTAACTAAAATAGCATTTAACAATCCATCATCATTTTATGAGCTAAGTACGCTCTTGTCGGTGCATTTTCCATGCATCTCGTTTTTGAGCCCTCTCCTTGACAGCTTGTCACGACACGACGTTCATCTTCTCATTTATTTGGTCCATGTAAGCTGTTACAATATACGATTACCTACGATTACGATAATCATCTTAACGAAAACAAATCACTAATTGATTGCAGTGGGTTTTGACATGACTAAATGATATAACCATTTGACTTTGTTTTGATTTTTCCTACACCCGAGTCAAAATTATGGAAGCAATTATTATTTATATTAATATTTAAAGTTTCCAATAATTTAATTATTCATGGTAACCATTAGAGGCGACCAAAATATTAAAACATTAAAACGTCCATGATGAAAACATCACAATTATAATTGTAAAAAAAATATCAATAAAATGTATACATCCGAGAAAAAGTTTTTTTTTTATAACCTTCTACAAAATGTTAATCTGGCAATGTTCATAAGCAGTATATTGACTTTTAAAATGTAATTTTGTGACTTACTCTGCAAGGAAATAACAGCTTTGTATTGTAATATAAGCTTGTTTCCATACTTTTGGACTGGGGTGAAAGTACATAAAAAATTATAAGAAAACGATTTTTTTTTCTAAATTCACTGTTCATTCAGCAATCTCTAAGCATCTTACCAAATTTCATCGTTGACTGCCACCTTCTTCGTATTCATTATAAGTATTATAACCCTGAAAACTCCATTAAACAAATATCGAACTGCCGTTAATGAACTTCCGAGTGAAGAATTTTAAAAACTTCCAGTAATAAATGTGATTTATTACGTGGGGCTGCTGTTGTTAATCTGGGCCAGGAAATTAAACGGCATTACCATAATTGATACGGTTGGAGTGAATCGGCGCAGAAAACTGATCGGCTGTGCAAAGGGAAATCTGTGCGTTAAAAACTACGTACGTTTATTACTCACAAAGGAGAATAGTTGAGAGTGGAACGTGCCCGAGTAAATCTCTTTTCTTTGCCGTAATTGGATGAAAAGTATCCTATAATCATTTTTAAATGTCCAGGTATCCCTGTGCCAATATTGGTTAAAATCCATCAGAGAGGACAAAATCTTTATCAATATAATCAACTGATGGCGCCGCTTTCCCGTACAAAGCTTGTAAATCGCGATGTTAAAGATTTTTTATATTAACCAATGTCCATATCAGACGGATTTTCAATACAACGCTTTAATTTTCATATAGATTTACAGGACATATTTACATCGTTGCCTATGAATTCTCATTGAATTAGTCATTTCATTAGTCACTTTGTACAACCGTAAGTTACTTTAGTTTTCATATAGATGTCGTGACGTGTACCAATTGTGTATAACGTAACTTTTGTATATAAATTTAGTTATTCTATTTGATAGTAGATGTCGCTGACCTCTTAACGTGAAATGCTGAATCACGCGAACGAGATTTTCCCCCTATAATATAAGATCTTTGGAATACTGTCTAACGATGAACTAATAAACCACTCGGGACTGAACAGGTTGTTTTCACTTTTGTACACACTTTCATTAGTCATTTTCATTGTCAATGTTACATATTCCTTATTACCAATTAAAACGTACATTAATGGTGTACCAAGCAGCACGTTCTTATTATTTGAATACAACCAATCCCAACGTACATGCAACATGCAAGCTCCAAAATCAACGCAATCAATAAAAAATGTTCAAATCATGCTACAAGCAACACAATTGCCTGTACTCTAGACATGGGGAAAAGCGTTACTTTTTGATATCAGTGACTGGCGATCCCGTTCCAAAAATGTCACAGTGAAAAGTCATCGTGACTTTGTCACGCCTGTTACTCGTTTCACTGTGTGACGTAGTGCTTAAACCCGCCAGGTACGTTGTGACGTAACGGGCCTAGGCACTAGTCCATATCCCTCGATCCAGACGGGATCTTGAGGGTTTCCGTAACTAGCTCAAATCGGGAGGCAAGGGATTGGGTTAAATGAAACCTGGGATTTTATCTATACTAAATAACAGAGGCTTTATGCCTGTTTATTTAACTAAACTCTTAAATCTAGATCCTACGTTCCCTACGTTAATGCCTACGGTATCCCTACGTTATCCTAGGGGACCCGGTGTCCCAATTATGCGGCAGGGTCGGGTTAGTAAACGACAGAATGTTAATACGCGGGTAAGGGAGATTTTGGCCGGTATCCGTCTGGCGAGAGCCACCACCCTAGGCAGCAGATGCGTGGCACACACACCGCGCTTAGGAGTGACCCCCCCCCTGGGTTAGCTGGTCGAGCCAAATGCGTGGCACACACACTGCGCCCAGCAACCCGTCCAGAGCACAGCCTTATGTCCCTGCACTAGCGAGCCAAGAAGCGTGGTACACACTCCGCGCTAAGGTGACACAAGACTTAGCCCAGACTTCGGGATAGAGACCAAACACCACTTACAATTGTACGGGAGGACCTACGGTATCTCAAGAAGCGTGGTACACACTCCGAGCTACGAGCGAACGCTATCTTACAATCCTCACAGTGAATGCCGTCGGAACGACCTGACTGCCACGAGAGATTGCAAGACACCGTCGCTGGTACTGGGCGCGCGTCGGCTTATATAGGCGGCCGGCTAACGGTAAACGACGCGTCGCTCTGCTCCGCCCGTCCCCGCTGCGGTGACGCGCGCTGTGACGTCAGGCCCTCGTCCGTGTGGTGTGGTCCTGGTCTGGCTGCTCGTTATAACTGTATGATATTTATGACTGGTCACGGTCAGTCACGGTGCTGTAATTCACGTTATTTTTTTCACACTGTTATTTCAACGTGACTATGTCACGCCTGTTACTCATATCACCTTATGATATTGTCGCGGTGCTCTAGCTGGTTTTTAACTATAAGAAATGAGGTTGGAATCAGTTAGAGGACATTCTGTTTTTTAGTCAATACGTACACTTTGGCTAATTAATATCAAACATTCCCGTACCGAAAACCCCGAGGTATGAATACTTATTACATTTATGACCGTGTTTTTGTCACACTGGTATCACTATCATACAAGTAATTGATCCAAAATAACCTTCACACTTTTTTTACATGCCTGTCGACATTTTGGACTGTCGCACATTATAAGTAAAAAGATGTACTTATGGGAACATTATTTAGGAATATGCGGCGTGTTATTAGTTTGGATCAACTTTATACAACGATTTGAATGTACATTATTAACATGGAACCTATTTACACATTGATACCTTTCACGCTATTTCACTCGCTCTCAGGCAGCAGGCGTCATCCGATTTTCGCTACTTCCGAACACTCCCGACTGAGCCCGATTAGAGCCGAGTTAAGTCACAGTCACAGTACTCCCGCGCCACGCCACGATCACGGCGTTTGTCGTGATCGTGATTTGAGTAACAGACTGCGCTAGGAACAGTTAGGAACGTATGTGATTTTGTCACGTTGTTACTTTGTGAAAAGTCACAGTGACAACTTTTGACGGCGACTCACTGTGACTTTGTCATCGTGACGTTATTTTTCCCCCATCTCTACTGTACTCCACTCAGCTCACCGGCAATTATCGCCGAAGCCTCGCAATTAGCACATGCAAATATTACGGCACGATTTGGTCTAATTGTAAGGCAATTACACACTTAATCGGAGGAAACTATGGGAACTCGCAGTACCAACAAGACAGGTATAATTGCTTGATTCGTTTTCAATTGGTGGTACAGTAGGTACCACTTGTACTGGGTACATAGCGGGGTTAAAATAAGGTTATCTTGAAGTATATAAAATGTTTCTTGCGGTTTTGAGCGGTAGAAAAACTAATTTAATTAATACCTAATTATTATTATCATATTACACAACCTCAGAAAGCCTCTCCAACGAGGTCGACTGCCGATCTGGTTAGGATCGCGGAAAGCCGTTGGATACGGGCGTCGATCGCTCGTTGAGGTTAATCTTGGGTGAGGTCTGTGTCCAGCAGTAGATGACTTTGGGCTTATATGATGATGATGATGATGATGATGATGATGATGATGATGATGATGATGATGATGATGAGATATCATCCATGGTCCAGGAAAAAAAGGGGGTTATCACACAAATGTTAGTTTATCTTTATCATAACATATGCATCTTTAAATTTTTGACTGTATAGAAAACACAGTTACATATTCATATATAGGTATTACAAAACAGTATAGCAAATAAATCCAATAAGATAAGTTGGTAAATATAGAAGAAAGAGATAGAGATTTCTCACGAAGCGGTGTTTATTTTTAAACATAATTTTACAAAAACCTTAATTCAATAACTATCACAAATCTAAAATACCTTTAACTGCTCCAAAAACATTAAAATATTATTACAACCTATTTAATAACTTAACGCAACAGAAATTGATTAATATCGACACGCGTCAGCAAAAAAACAAACCCCACCTATTCATTGTACGAATTAATCAAATCATTCAAGATCCTTATCGGGAGTGTCTTTAAAATTAGAGCAGGATAGAACAATTGTTTTCTCTCGCCCACGAGCGCATTCCGGACTTGTTGGTATTTTTTTTATTTTCTATAGATACGTATAACGGATTGTAATCATCTCATTGTGCGAGCTAAGATGTATCTTTGATGTGTACGGGTTGAACGAAAGTTCTGTTGAAATAATAAATTTGAGTTTTATTTTTTGACAAAGATGTTTAGTGTGAATATTATGATTGAACGTGATAAGAAAAAAAAAACGCTCTGTAATCAAAGAATACTTTACCTTAATATTTATGTTTTTTGTTTAGTCTCGCTTGTAATGTTCGTAAGTTTTGTAGCCTGCGTTATGTGAATAAGGTGGGTTTAACGTGGTTTAACTAACGATTCAGCTAAACGTGGCATAGGTTTAGTTAACTAATAAGTACCTAGTGTGCAAAATTTATAAGAATACGTTTTAATTACATTTATGACCCTGTTTACTGTTTTGAAAAAAAAATCATTACGTAATTTTAGTGACAGTAGGTATTTGTCTAGAATATATGAATATAGCACATCAATTAATAAATGGGTCATTCAACACTAAGCTATAATAAATAGATCGTGATTGAACAGAATTATTGTGCGTTTATGTTTATTCTAAAAGGAAATGTTTGTTGTTTAGGTCATATAATGAAAAGGTAACCATGGGGACATTTATTTAAAGTCACGACAAAAAGGGAAAAATCAAAGAAACCGTAAATAAAATCCTAAACTAAATACTACTAACAAGGCCATTTTACATCTATACTATTATAAAATCCTAAATTTGTATTGAAAATAATTTTTCTATGGAGGGAGGTCATGATTTCAGGAAAAATCTCGATAGCGTGATGCAGCCGGATAGTTGTTTTGTATGGACACGCTTCGCCGTGCCAACCTGGCGCCATCTGTTTTCAAAAAAACCTTTGTCCTCTAATAACGCCGAAACGGCTGGATAAAAAGTTACCAATTTTGGTACAGGAATAGCTGAACATCCAAAGATGGTTATAGGATACTTTTTATTATGATTAATATTTATCTCTGAAAACATAAATTCCATGAAATATTTTCCTTACAATGTGTAACCTTATAATGACAGCGTTTGTGATTTTGAATTTAGAACGTCGCGACCCCCGCGTGGCTCTTACGTGTACAAAAACTAAAAAGTATGAATTCGACATAATACCTCCTCCGCGCGGCCCACCGGTATTACAATAAGGTTAAGGTTGTTTGAGGCGTTGAGGTACGGAAACCGTCTTAGTTAGATTAGAAAGATGGCGCCAATTATCGACCAACACAGACGAAAATATGAGTGCAATGTTCGTTGTAAGTTGGCTCATGCTCAAAAAAAAAACATACATTTCTTTAAAAACACAATTTGCGACAATAGGAACTAATTAATGCTCTTTTATTGAATATGCAATTATATTCTTCTGTAGTAGTATTGACCATAAAAAAAGCCCAGAGACGCAATAAAAAATGTTAATGAATAAAACAGATTTTTAATGCCATTTTATCGAGCGTAATTGAAATAAAAGTATTTCGAATCAATTTAAATATCATTTTTAAATATCTTTTACCAACCAACATTTAAAACATTAGGCGCAAATTTTTTTATTGTTTGTGTTTGGCCTAACTTACTAATAAGGTTGCGAAATGTATAATAAACGATAAATATACGATATATTTAGCCACAATTTTGCATCTATGTAGTTTTTTTTTTATATATAAAATTTATTAAAAGTAATAAATATCAGTCATTCTTTATTTTTAACGGTGTGTTGAGATTTTGTTCTCAATGACTCAATTTTCCGCTAGATGGCGTTGTTACATTGACAAAATCTCCATACTAGCGGCTGCATCGCGCTGTTAAGATTTTTCCTGAGTTAATAACACCAGCTACATGTAAGGTTTTGGAGCCATTGATGGGTCCCCTCGACACCAAGACCAAGGGTTCACGCACGTCGTTGCGTGCCCGTGACCACGATTCGGCACAAGCTAGGGTCTAGCTGTGATGGGTTAACCTGGACTTTCAAGAATTACTACCGAAGTTGTTGAATATTGATCGCATACCTAATATAAGCAGCAGTGTATCAGTTATTGAGAGTTGCTGCTCGACAATGTATGCATTTTGTATGAAAAACAACCATGATTCGAGACAAGACAAAATTATTAAATTTACAATGTAGAAAGGATTTCACCTAGCCGGGATTTGAACCCAGAACCTACTGAAATAATAACCGTGTTATCTCATACATTTTACTTTGCTTCCTTATTCATTATACACGGATAGCAAATCAGTGAGGCCATCACGTATCCGTTTAGTGGTGCTGTCGCCATTATTGACGTACGCTCGATTGAGTTAAGTTGGCACCTGAATCTTATGGCGTTACAAACTTAGGAAATTATTATGACAGGTCATATTATTATATTAGTACCATTGTAGACGAAAATAATTTATTGTAATCTTAATAGATGTCATTAATATATGTTCAGGTAGGACTATGAGCTAATTATTTTTCAAGGTGCTTTGAATAGTTATCTACATAAACAATAAATATTCAATAAATTATTTCATTTCATTTCATTTCATTTAAATCTACAATAGACAATAAATATTAAAAACCATCTTTTAAACTTACCTAAGTCTTGACTCAATTTTAATTAAACCAGGATGATCTTCACAAGCGTAGCACCGAAGGTGCGGAGCGTTCTAGGGAAGTCGCCCACCCACTAATTTAAGTAGTAACTTAATGCGAGGCCGTAGGCCGAGCTCTAGGTAGCACCGAAGGTGCAGAGCGTCCCAGGGATGCCGCTCACACATTGAAGCTTATATTAAGTGTGTGGGCGGCCTCGCATTAAGTTTTTTAAATCTACAATAGACAATAAATATTAAAAACGATCTTTTAAACATACCTAAGTCTTGACGCAATCTTAATTAAACCAAGATGATGTTCACAAGCGAAGCACCGAAGGTGCGGAGCATTCTAGGGAAGTCGCCCACCCACTAACATAAGTAGTAACTTAATGCGAGGCCGTAGGCCGAGCTCCACGTAGCACCCAAGGTGCAGAGTGTCCCAGGGAAGCCGCTCACACACTTCATCTTATATTAAGTAGGTGGGCGGCTACGCATTAAGTTATTTAAATCTACAATAGACAAAAAATATACAAAACAATTTTTTAAACATAAGTCTTGCCTCAATTTTAATTAAACCAAGATCATGTTCACAAGCGTAGCACCGCAGGTGCGGAGCGTCCTAGGGAAGGCGCCCACCCACTAATATAAGTAGTAACTTAATGCGAGGCCGTAGGCCAAGCTTCACATAGCACCGAAGGTGCAGAGCGTCCCAGGAAAGCCGCTCATACATTTAAACTTATATTAAGTGGGTGGGCGGCCTCGCATTAAGATATTTGAACATATTTTAAGTGGGTGGGCATCTTCCCTGGGACGCTCCGCACCTTCGGTGCTAAGTTACTTTATAAACCCTTAGTAATTTAATGCGAGGCCCTAGGCCGAGTTCCACGAGCGTCTCAGGGAAGCCGCCAACTCACTTAACATATGTTTAAGTAACTTAATAGGCGGCTTCCTTGGGACGCTCCGCACCTTCGGTGCTACGCGGAGCTCGGCCTTCGGCCTCGCATTAAGTTACTTCGACTTATATTAAGTGGGTGGGCGGCTTCCTTGGGACGCTCCGCACCTACGGTGCTACGCGGAGCTCGGCCTTCGGCCTCGCATTAAGTTACTTCAAATTATATTAAGTTGGTGGGCGTCTTCCTTGGGACGCTCCGCACCTACGGTGCTACGCGGAGCTCGGCCTTCGGCCTCGCATTAAGTTACTTCAACTTATATTAAGTGGATGGGCAGCTTCTTTGGGACGCTCCGCACCTACGGTGCTACGCGGAGCTCGGCCTTCGGCCTCGCATTAAGTTACTTCAACTTATATTAAGTGGGTGGGCGGCTTCCTTGGGAAGTTCCGCACCTACGGTGCTACGCGGAGCTTGGCCTTCGGCCTCACATTAAGTTACTTCAACTTATTTTAAGTGGGTGGGCGTCTTCCTTGGGACGCTCCGCACCTACGGTGCTACGCGGAGCTCGGCCTTTGGCCTCGCATTGAGTTACTTCAACTTATATTAAGTGGATGGGCGGCTTCCTTGGGACGCTCCGCACCTACGGTGCTACGCGGAGCTCGGCCTTTGGCCTCGCATTAAGTTACTTCAACTTATATTAAGTGGGTGGGCGGCTTCCTTGGGACGCTCCGCACCTACGGTGCTACGCGGAGCTCGGCCTTCGGCCTCGCATTAAGTTACTTTAACTTATATTAAGTGGGTGGGTGGCTTCCTTGGGACGCTCCGCACCTCCGGTGCTACACGGAGCTCGGCCTTCGGCCTCGCATTAAGTTACTTTAACTTATATTAAGTGGGTGGGTGGCTTCCTTGGGACGCTCCGCACCTCCGGTGCTACACGGAGCTCGGCCTTCGGCCTCGCATTAAGTTACTTATTAGTAATTAAGTTACATATATTAAGTGGGTGGGCGGCTTCCTTGGGACGCTCCGCACCTACGGTGCTACGCGGAGCTCGGCCTTCAGCCTCGCATTAAGTTACTTTAACTTATATTAAGTGGGTGGGTGGCTTCCTTGGGACGCTCCGCACCTCCGGTGCTACACGGAGCTCGGCCTTCGGCCTCGCATTAAGTTACTTTAACTTATATCAAGTGGGTGGGCGGCTTCTTTGCGACGCTCCGCACCTTTGGTGCTACGCGGAGCTCGGCCTACGGCCTCGCATTAAGTTACTTCGATTTATATTAAGTGGTTGGTCGTCTTCCTTGGGATGACGCGGAGCTCGGCCTTCGGCCTCGCATTGAGTTACTTCAACTTATATTAAGTGGATGGGCGGCTTCCTTGGGACGCTCCGCACCTACGGTGCTACGCGGAGCGCGGCCTTCGGCCTCGCATTAAGTTACTTCAACTTATATTAAGTGGGTGGGCGGCTTCCTTGGGACGCTCCGCACCTACGGTGCTACGCGGAGCTCGGCCTTCGGCCTCGCATTAAGTTACTTTAACTTATATTAAGTGGGTGGGTGGCTTCCTTGGGACGCTCCGCACCTCCGGTGATACGTGGAGCTCGGCCTTTGGCCTCGCATTAAGTTACTTTAACTTATATTAAGTGGGTGGGCGGCTTCCTTGGGACCCTCCGCACCTCCGGTGCTACGCGGAGCTCGGCTTTCGGCCTCGCATTAAGTTACTTCGACTTATATTAAGTGGGTGGGCAGCTTCCTTAGGACGTTCCGCACCTTCGGTGCTACGCGGAGCTCGGCCTTCGGCCTCGCATTAAGTGTAGTGAACGTATGATATTGTGTTTACGCGTGCGAAGCCGCGGGCAAAAGCTAGTATTGACATAAATTCGAGCAACAATCATTCGCCCGTACTTTATCCGACCCGTACCACGATAGTCGATCGGATAAAACAACATGTGTTTCTTCACCTAACGAATCTTCCACAGTATAATGAGTACAACAATGTAAAGTGGGGCCGTATTTACATAATGTCAACTAAGTAGGTGTAGGTGTGTCACTCTTCGAACACTCTAATGTCATTAATCGAACGCCCGGGAATGTTATTGTTGTCCCGCTGTATGTTATTTAACTGTGTACTCGATCGTATCTGTGATTATGATTAAGTTTCATTTATTTTACTGCAGCTACTACTCCTACGAGTATGGAAGCTTAGTAAATAATGTACTTATAATGGCTTTGTGAGCTGTGGACCTCAGTTTTTACATAACTGATATAAGTATGTAATTGTTTACGTTTTCCCGAATCTCGCCGCCATTTTCAAACTGAATCGCCAAAAAAATGTGTATATTTATCGAACCTGCTCATAAAACTTCACTAGAATCGGTTGATAAATGCGACCTGCAGGCGAGAACGTCCGGTAATCTGGATTCGGAATTAGGACATAGAAAAAAATATTAGCTGAGCAGAAACGGAGATACTTCACTTCCCTAGGTTCTACGTTCACTGGGTCATCTACCAAACCGTAATAATAAGACTAGGTTTAGATAATAACAGTTATTCCAAAACATACCTACCTTCATATAGGCCAAAATTTACATGAAATGACAGTACCTTCTATCCTAATCTCATCGCGATTCGATAATATTTCACTTCCGTCGATAGTTAGGTTGGTAGCAAATGACTAAGTACACACATTAGGTATGAACGTAATCCTGAGCTTATTTCTGTTAGTCATAAAAATCTCACTTTATTATTTAATTTATTACAAACACAAAATTAGTAAATTAATTATATTTGAGGTTATAATTTTAAGAAGCGAATGTCAAAGAGTAAGGAGATCGTTTTCTGAATACAATGGAAGAGGATCGTCGGTTCTGACGCCCCGCAGTGCCTGCGCATTCAGCACTGACCTGCGTGCACGCAAAAGGACGTAATCACCATAGAAAGTTTTGCCAAGTTCTGTCATTTCGTAAGTCAAGTAGCGCTTTGTAAATCCTCAACCGTCACACCATTTATAAGTACGGGCAAGGCTCAAAATCGGACGTTAATTTACAAGGAAGAAGCTATAAGAGGTAAAAACTTGAATAAAATCCCATATATGTAAATTTAATTTGTGGATCGTTTTGATTTGATGATAAATTGTTTTACTTTGACAGATGCTACGCAGTTTTTAACCGACTTCATCGTAAATATTGTCAGCGACAGATGCTCAAATTGAGCCTAAGCACGCGATTCAACTAGTATACCAATTAAAAACGAAATAGTGATTAATTTATGAAAATTATTGCCACGTAAGAAAATCTCATGACTTTATAAACGATTCGAAACCAGTTCTACAAATAAGATGTTAAATATATTATCACAATTTTAACTTTTACATATCACTTAATAATTCAGTGAATAAAGGATTTTGACCTTACAAACGGTCCGGTAGTTTTGAATTTTTGATATGTTGTCTAGGATGGTTAGTCAGTGTTTAAAATGCAAAATGCACAATTCCCCCCCCTCCGCGCCCGCCGCCATATTGAAAAAACCAGCACTCTCTTCATATTTTTGCTCATATCTTCCTTTAGGAGCATTTTAGCTAGAAAAAAGCTTCGACAATGTTATAGAGAGTTAAATTTACTACATTTTCCATTTTATATTTTTTTTCTAGGACAGATAGTTACGGAGATATGCACATTTAAAAAAACTTAAGAAATTGCAATTTCCAACTCAAAAACAAACTTCTGGATTATATCTTCGTTTAGGAGCATTTTAGCTAGAACAGTGCTTGGGTAATTTTGTAGAAAATTAAATTTACTATAATTTACATTTAAAATTTTGTTTCTAGGACAGATAATTACGGAGATATGTAAAAAATAAAGTCACATTTTCCGAAAATGTATGTAAAAATGGACATGAGTTTTATAACCAATTATATTTCCTACATGTTTTAATTTGTCCTAGACTAGTCCGTAACTGAATGACAGCGTTCTAAACCAAGAATTTTGAGTAATTTTCGGAAAATTCGACTTTTCCTGTTTTTTAAATGTGCATATCTCAGTAACTAACCGTCCTTGAAACAAAATTTGAAGTGCAAATTATAGTAAATTTAATTCTCTACAACATTGCCCAAGCTTTGTTGTAGCTAAAATGCTCCTAAACGAAGATATAATCCAGAAGTTTGTTTTTCAGTAGGAAATTGCGATTTTTTACGTTTTTTTAAATGTGGATATCTCCGTAACTATCTGTCTTAGAAAAAAAATATAAAATGGAGAATGTAGTAAATTTAACTCTCTATAACATTGTCCAAGCTTTCTTCTAGCTAAAATGCTCCTAAAGGAAGATATGAGCAAAAATATGAAGAGAGTGCCGGTTTTTTCAATATGGCGGCGGGCGCGGAGGGGGGGGAATTGTGCATTTTGCATTTTAAAACTGACTAAACATCCTATACAACATATCAAAAATTCAAAACTACCGGACCGTTTGTAAGGTCACACATAGTACTTTAGTCTCTATTCACCGTGTTATAATTAAAACTGAATATATTTGTGTAAGACAAACAAATTGTAACTCAAACGATGAGTGAGAAAGACTGCGTCAGATTTACAATCTCATAAAGTCTGTTAATTTATCACGAGTATCTAACTTCGCTAAATCATCGTTTTTTTTGCCACGGTGCTTTCCACATTATTTTATTTTATGGACAAGTTTTATTGGCCTGCGATCTTTTGTCGAATCTTAAAGAGCTCTAAATAAGGACTATTATAGGTCATTTATCGGTATTATATGACAAGACATCTTCATTTATTAATAAAAATCTAACACTGTCCGATGGTTATCGTAAGTTCGAATTTGTTTCGCATTTGTAACATATTGCCAAATTATCATTTGACCGAAAGATTTTTTTACAAAACTGTTCATATTTCAGGATTATTATAAAACAGGCCTATCCTGTATTCTGTGCACAAAAATTCATGTTTGACATAAGTAGGTACCTAGTTCTTATTTTATTTGATGGTATACAAAAGAAGAAGAATGTAACAACATACGTTTACAAAACTAGTGTGCTACCAGTTAGTATTATACATTGTAATGTATGTGAGTTATCTTCATTTATTTACACATTTAAATAATGCACAAATATGATTTTAGCAGTTAATTTTAAATAAGAAAAAAATATACAAATACTACTAACAGAATAGATAGAATCATTTCTATCTTATCAATCATTCCACACAATCCACAATAATTCAATTGTTCGATTCGCGTTTCCATTCATCCATTCGTTCATGAGTGAATCATTAGGAATTAAAACATGGCTAATGCATTATGGTGTGACAACGGTGGCGGACACCTCTGCTTCGGGTCTTGTCTTGCCAACGAGACCAGAATAGACTAACACGCAGTTCTATAGGCCTATCCACGGTTAAGGTGCTTAGTTAATTTGGTCGGCTTATATTTATTGTATTAAGCCTTTCTAAAGTAAGTACTTTGGACCACCCGGTTGTTTTAGAGGTGCGTTCCACTTTACACTACGTGAGATAATTACTTACAATGATTAATAAAAAGATTATTGCTAAAATGGTTCCGTAAAACAGCTGCAACGTCCACAGTCTACGTTAAAACACATTGCACTTTAAATTAAATAGAGTTTCCTAGGGTAATATTTAGTAACTAGACGGTGCCCGCAACTTCGCCCGCGATTAACTTTTTTTTACCATAGTCGGGTCACAAGTATTCTATTAAGCATCTTTGGATGTCCAGCTATTACTGTACCAAAATTGGTAAAAAATCAAATCCGTCTGGCCTTTTCGGCTTGATGGGAGGATAAAGGAAAAATCACCAACAGATGGCGCTAATGGCTGACATCACGCGCTGACAAAATTCACTCAGGAAATTGTTTTTTTTTTTTTTCACTTATTTTCGACTGCGCGCAATGAAAGGATGAAAAAGCTATGTTACTTTCTAGAAGTCAGGAAAAAGCATTATTCACTTTAAAAGGTTGATTGAAATTATAAATATATTCACAAAATATGAAAGAAATAAAATTAAAAAGGAAGGCCTTAGTCTCTTAACAGGAGGCTTTCGTTACAAAATGGAACGTTGCGTTGTTATGAATGAAACGCCCATGGCGTCTACTTGAGCGTCAATTGTTTTGGACAGCACAAATCATTATCATACACCAGACTCTACCACCGACCACTCCATAATTAATGATTATGGACACTTATTGAACGAATACAGTCAACATGCACCACATACTTGTGATAAACAATGTAAGTACGATAACAGGATTAAGAGAGGCATTTTTTGGCCAACATTCTTGCCTTAATTTTCAACGTCATTGGTAAATCAAGGACAGGAGACTGAGATGCTAGCTCTATCATCTTTGCTGGACATAGGCCTCCCACAGAAAGCAGGTTAAGCGGTCTCGAGGCATTCACATCCACTACACATAACCTTCACAACGGTCGGTGGTTGAACTGGACAAGCATGTAGCGTCTTCCAGTTTGTTGTTGCCATTCGAGAACCTGCCTACCCCAACGGCCATCGATTCTACGAGAAATGCGCCGCCTACAGCCACTGCATACATATTTTTTCTATCTCTTGCCATTTTTATAAATTATAAGTTGTACCAACTTTATACGTAGATGACGGTACAAAATATAATAGATGATTAAGCGTTTCTTATAAACGACCTATAAATATTATTTACAGGTTACGCAGTAACCTTAAATAAAGACGTTAAAAATTATAAACCTCGTTCTAACGCGAGAGTTTCTTTGGAACTTGGGTTCCGTATATTGCCACGAAAAAACAAGTTTCATACGAAGGTCATCAGTATGGTTTTATTCCCAATTTTTAATATTACAATGTATTAAAAATTTTGCGACATCCTGAATTCACGGCATTATATCGGGCATATCCATTTCTGGGTCGATTGCAAAAAAATTGTACATTGTTAAGGGCTTTAATTAAAACAACGTTAAATGATTCCTTTGTGTGACGAAAGTTACCCATACATTTTGTATGACTAACTTTCGTCACACAAAGGAAGCGATCGTATTTAATGTTAACCAAGCTTTTAACTATGTACAATGTTTTTGCAATCGATCCTTCTGCTATTCGAGCCGCATCATTAAGATCACATTTTAAAGGAGACTAGGATGTACTTGTGTGCCCGTAACTTCTTCCGCGTAAATTAATTTATCTGCCATATTATGATAGCCGGGTAAAATTAATCCTATAACCATCCTCAAATATCCATCCCTGTACTATAATTGGTTAAGATCCGTCGAGCAGTTTCGGCGTTATGAGCCGACATAGAAATCTTTACCAGCAGATGGCGCTCTACGGCTGGCTTTTACAAATCCTGCATCGCACTGTTAATTTTTCCTCTTCATAGAAAACTGGTTCAATACAATTTTGGAGATTTGTAATAGTGTAAAAGTGTAAAAGTTGGATTGTTCCCCGTTATCAGTAGAAGGAAGACAAATACTCGCCTATCTTTCATAAAAAGTTGATTAACAGTTTTATAATAGTACAGATGAACAACATATTAACACCTACATTAGTGACTCGAGCCCCTAAACCATTACCGTACCGCACGGGCAGCGCCCGCGCATCTGCCATATTTGCATAGCGCCTGATTGGGATGCAAGATTAATTCCTATCATATTTTTTGTCTTGATCCTCATTTAGGTGCAATCATGCTGTTGAAGAAAAAAATGATCATTATCATACTTCAGCCCTTGAGCTATTTTTTCAGACGCCAAACAAAAGGGTGCTTGTTTGTTATTAGGTTTGGGGCGATAATGTAATGCAATTACTTTTTTTAATGTAAAAAACGCCGAAATTCATTATTCAAATCCGCCAGCTGGATACGCGAGGGATCATAGTGATTAGAGTTTAAGGAGTTTAGGTTAAAGCTTTCAGAGAATCGTTATATATTTTTTTTCTATAATACATGTCTGCCAAAAGTACTATGCAAAATGGAATGGGGCCTTACAAGTGTCGAATCAGCCCAGGAGTAGTGGCGCAACAAACAGCTTTCGGAAACCTTTCTACTTTTTAGGGTTCCGTACCCAAAGGGTAAAAACGGGACCCTATTACTGAGACTTCACTGTCCGTCCGTCCGTCCGTCCGTCCGTCCGTCCGTCCGTCCGTCCGTCCGTCCGTCCGTCCGTCCGTCCGTCCGTCCGTCTGTCACCAGGCTGTATCTCAACAACGGTGATAGCTAGACAGTTGAAATTTTCACAGATGATGTATTTCTATTGCCGCTATAACAACAAATACTAAAAATAAAATAAAATAAATATTTAAGGGGGGCTCCCATACAACAAACTTGTTATAGATTATATATATGTACCTATAGGTACGGAACCCTTCATGCGCGAGTCGGGCTCGCACTTGCCCAATTTTTTCATAAAATCTTACCTACCAGCAACTGACAAATTACGTTACAAAAGGTTCCTAATTTTTTTTACGTACCTAATTAGATCTATTTAATTAGTATTTCCAACTCTATTTATTTTTAATTGACAAGTTGCCAATTTCAATTGATGTTGCTGTCGTAATAGTGAAAATCGAATTATATATCGATTTTTACGTATGACCGTTATACAATCTTTGAGTATTTATATTTAGACAGGAGATGCCATGCATGGGCGACCCCCTCCGGCAAAATAATTGGTCAAATGGTCAAGCACGTTATATAAAACTACTTAAAGTCACTTCACTGTCATTTTGCATCATTCCGTGTCGCGTGACATTTCTCTTCAAAAATGGTGAATTGTGCAGTATTTTTGTGTAAAAGACGATCCGACACCTCAAATTCGCCACAAGATCGCGTTTCCTATCACAGGTAAGTGTTTTTATTAACTATTAAATGTGTATTGAAGTACAATCTCCATTGAAAGAAAAAACCGTTGCGATACGTAAACGACAGAAAAATGTAAACATAAAACGGTGGTACAGGGGCGAGGGATGTGACAAAGTCAAAACCACGACTCAACATTTGAATGAATCATTCATTCATTCGATCACTGCAGTTCGTTTAATAGTTAGTGTATTATTAGATACTTGCGACCCTCCCGGCTTCGCACGGGTGCAAAACTGATAAATTATGCATGTATTATACATATTATAAACCTTCCACTTGAATCACTCTATCTATTAAGAAAAACTGCGTCATAATCCGTTGCGTAGTTCTAAAGATCTAAGCATACATAGGGACAGACAGACAAACAGGCAGCAAGAAGCGACTTTGTTCTATACGATGTAGTGATTGAATTTAATAATAGGTATAGATGTATGTTATTTTTAAATCTTGCAAGGTGAATTAGAAATATTACCTTTCTCTAGACATACGATGTTGAAATTTAATATGAAAATGAAAATAATTCTTTGCTAAAAGTATATCTAGATCAAAGGAACATTTAATGCTGGGCTATGAATTTGAATTTGAATATGAGTATATGCGTTATTCATATACTATTATTTATAGACTTTATTTCATATTCTTTCCATCTTCACTGCTGCCTCCTTATTTCCTTATTCTTCTTTTCTTTTATAGAATGAGAAATGAGGATATGCCGTAGAAGAACCAAGGTAACCGGCATAGCTCACAGGACTGCACGATTGAAGTGGCAATGAGCAAGCCATGTAGCCCGGAGAATCGATGGCCGTTAGGTCAGCAAAGTGCTAGAGTGGCGACCACGTATAGGAAAGAGCAGCGTAGCGAGGGTTGTGACGATTCTTGGGGAGGCCTATGTTCAGCAGTGGACGCCTGTGGCTGATAGATAGATGAATATATTTACTTAATTATAACTTTTTTTATTTTATTTTATATGTGGTAATTCTAATTAAATTAATAACAATTTGTTTTATTGTTTTCTCTTTACTCATTATTTACTCATATCTTTAAATCACTTTATATGTTGTTTCATATTAATCACCTTTATTTTTAGATGGGCGTATGTTCTTTTCCTGAAGGTTATATTCACTGACCTCTAAACTACAAGCACGTTGGACTAAATATTCCATAGGGAATGACAGTTGTTTTCAGTGCCCATTCAAAGCATCCTGCGTGAACGTCTACTAAAATTGACATTTCAGGCAAACCGTTCTTTGATCTGTGACGATCTGTGAATCTCTAATATTAGACCCATGGACGCTCACACAACTTGCACATAGCTATCAGCTCCAAGATGGCGAAAATGAAATGTTTTCATTTTAGCAACGACAATATGAAGTCGAGTGTACTTGTTTTAGAGGTCCGTGATTGTTTAAGCCCGAAACAACCGCGGGCGACAGTTTTATTTTACAGTTTAGTTATGCGAGAGTGATAAGGACACAATAAATATAGACAGATATACATAGAAACAAATATATTTATTGGATAACATCTTTAATATACAGAATTTACAGTTTTCAAATTTCACAATAGATAGTACCTATAAGACAATTCAGTTCATTCATTAAAATTATTTGACTCATTCTTCATATGTGTCCCATCACTATGTTTTTCTTATGTATGCTGCACAGTTACGTGAAAACAGTATCTGTGTGCATGTCATTTTTGATGTGTTGAATTTTGCTGTAGTGTGCGTTTATCGCAACAGCAAAATTTGTGTCTGTTGAGTTATTCGTCTTTTGGTGGTGTGCTGTACGTGTTTACCTCACCCCCCGCTAAAATTGGCGAAAAAATTTGTTCGGAGAGTTTACGTTATGACACCTCCATTGTCTATAAATACTCAAAGTATACAATACGTCAATTGTTTGACAATATCAGCAAATGGCTAGGACACACACTGGTCAATAAGAAATGAAAAAAAAAAAACTGTGTATCGAATAGAAGAGATTACAATAAAAACAAGTTGCGCTCGTTATGACTGTAGAGCTGCATGTACTTGCAATTGCTTCGTTAACAGATAATATACTCGTCTGCCAAACCACAATTTTGCAATGCCAATTAACCCTTCACAAATTGTTCTGACGCATATTCAAATATTTTGACCCCAGGCGGCGCGTAATCCACGTTGTTCAACATTCATATCAACTGTATATACACGAAACTCGTATCTCGGCTCGGGGTTCCAAGCTAAATCAACTCTAGTGCGCGTGCAATGAAGTTCATATTTGGGAGAGGTTATCGAAAGGGATATGTGGATGGGAAACTAAGTATACATATTTATTACATTGCGCGTGTAAGCGTTTGTAATAGAATAAAGCCGATTCAACCCTTCCAATGCTAAGAGAAAGGACTGCTAATGGTCTTATTTCGCCTAATGATGCTAGTAGGGTTGGAGATGAAGTGATAAGTCGATGTATGAGTCTCGTTTAGTATTCAATGTGAGTTGTTATTGTGATTCATCTATTATATTATAAAACGGGGTAATAGCACGTTTTAAATGTTCATTTAGATTTGTGATTTTATGTCGTGGTTTTAATATTGCATTGTTAAGCTTTTTTAAAAGTTAATCGCTTCTAAGCCATTAATAAAATTAAGAAGTAAAATAATGCTTTATCAAACAAATATCATAAAACATGGGCAATTTTACCGGCGATGCCTGCCTATTTACAATATTTTGTGAAATATGAATTAAAATAGGTCATAAGCGTAAAATTATTCAAGATCAGAAATCATATTGCAAAAATGTAAAGGGAGCAGAGCTATATGTTTAAGTGTAATTGATCTAGCCATATATCTTAAAATGTCACAACTCGAATAGAAAAAAAAACTAAATATTTCCGATATGATGTCGTGAAAAAGCCGATATATTACTAAATTAGAGATATTGCACTTCTTCATCGAATTAAGCCTTGATTATCACACTATGTCACCCTTTGTCAGACCATATACCTAGGTATGTAGGTATTACAGTGCATGATCTGACTGACATAGTGTGATTTGAGTTTTATACCTGTCTGTCTCGCTCTTACGCGAACCTGATAAGAACATCTCAGTTTTCAGCCAAACCCGAATCCCAGTCTTAGAGCTCACAGACTGTAGGTGGTAAATCTTGCAGCTACTAACTCTTTATAAATTTATGATCATGTAATGTCTACATTTTTTTAATGCGGTTAGACACCACTATTCTTATTTAAACCATTGATACAAAGATCAAAGCTTAAAGAAAAATTGAAAAAGGAGCTACCTGGTGGAAGAGGCCGGGAATCGAACCCGGTACCTCTGGATTGCCGGTCCTGCGCGTTAACCACTTCGCTACCCTAGCTCCATTTTTATTTAAGCTTTGATCTTTGTATTAATGGTTTACTAACTCTTTGAAATCATCCCGCCACTCTCTTCCGCCGTGTAAGTTAATGTAAAATCCAAAATCATTGTTAGTTTAAGATTTTTGTCACAAAAACTTGAGTGCTCTTCAATGTTTCCAGCTACCTAACAACAGCTTCATCCCCATAAAATTAAACGACGAAAAGGCCTCATGATTTAACGTTACTTAAGACATTTCGATTCCATACGATGATATCGGAGCTCTTATTATAATTCCATTCATTGAAATCCGTACTAACTACGATGGCTAATTACAAACCTTTGAGTGACGGCTTTGCTTTGTAAAAAGGGAAAAAAAGGGCAAAGCGCGTAGAGCGTAATTTTTTTCGGGTTCCGTAGATTTAAGCGATTGAGTCCTTTAATATATGTAGTGCAGATTTCTTGGGTTCTCGAGAAGGGATGTCAGACGTAGTAAAGATTATTTTTACAGGCTTTTTTTAACTTTTTGTTACAAAACTTTTAAAGATACGACTTTGATTTCGAATTTGTTTGAAAGACGATTCTATCTGAAAGAGGAGGTATTCTTAAGGTATAAAACAAAACACATCCATGACCCTGGAACAAGTATTCGAGTTTATCATACAAATATCTGCCCTGGCCGAGATTCGAACCCAGGACCGCCGGCTCAGTAGGCAGTTGCACTACAAACTGCGCCGTCAAAGAATATAGAGTTGAAGTGTTATTTTTTGACTAGAGAATAGACTTACAAAATGTTCAACGGAACCCCAATAATTATTAACGATACAGTGGCCGTGGAGTGGCCCGGTGCTGTCACATCTGTTCTATTGTGCGGGGATTAAACTGATAATTACTCGCAGCGATAATTACCGGATTTGAGCTAGTAATAATAATGCCCCTCACTATTGTTTAGCAAATGTCGATATTTTGACCAATTCTGATGTAAGGGTGATTTGATATGAAATCAGATAAAATGTCGTTTAGAAACATACAAGTTATAACTTTTATATAGGTATTGTATATTTATTTATAACAAATTATCTAAATATATTGTTTTCGTAAATATAAATTATTTTTAGATATAGGTATAATTTAAAAAACGGAGTAGGTAGGTGTATTTTATTTTTATTTGTGAAAATCGCAGAAACTGAAGAGTAAATTATTGACTTAAGTATAATTCTAGATAATTTCGCAAATAATTTGAATAGGGATTGAAGTAATAATTACTCGCAGCGATAATTAACGGATATGAGCTTGTTATAATAATGCCCAGAGGCGAGAGATAGGATCGTGTATAGACACAATCCTACTGTCGTAATTAATAATAGGTAGTACCTATTCCTAATAGGTACTATAATTTTTATATGTCATAATTTTTGACATACATTTCGACTACCTAAGATATAATGATACGTGATATAATCCGTTTAACCTATTTTATTTAAATAAAATATTTTAAACGGATTATATCACGAATCAATTCATTTAAGTTCTCGACCTCGAGTATCTTTTTTGGTAGCTGTCGTTGAAAGTCGGTGAAGGTTACTGATGAAAACAAAGAGGAAACAGGACTTGATATTCCGCAAATTTCAAGTAATTTTTGCATAATGAAGCCAAAACAGTGATGAGTCAAGTTTTTTCAATAGGATCCAGTATTTATTTCGCAAGAAGAACCAAGGATTGAGCAGCATTCCGTTAAAAAAAAATTGAACTTGGTTAATGACAAATCCTTGATAAATACCTTTTGACGTTTAATAATGCAAATATATGACGTATGCACATAATTGCCATACGAAGGTTGTTTGTAGCACCACTATCCCTGGGTCGGACCGACGTTTACTAGGCTATAGTGCATTCTACAAAATAAGATACATTGTGAGTCTAAAATAAAACAAAGCATCTATAAGAATTTATTTGCCTAGATAAATAGGCAATATTCAAAAATCAAATTGCTTAACCTTCAACGCAAATAAGTACCAAACTCCGCCCCAAATTCAAGCAAACATATCCGTTCAAATCGCTTTTTAATGCACCTAGAATTGTTTCCGAACGAAATCTCGACCTATTCAAATTCATGTAAATAAAATGCTTACTCGGAACTTCTGAACGCACCCTAATCCGGCATATGGTGGACCACGTGCCAAAAGGGCTACGCTTTTGTTTCTTAAAAAAAAAACTCGATGACGCTATCGTTTTCAATGGCGTTCAGTAATTATTGTGATTCGACTAATTGTTGCGTTCATTCTCAATAGCCTTTGTTCCAAGTGCAATCTCGCTTTGACCGTGTTTTCGCATGCCATATTGTAATTGAAGTTGTTCTTTGTTACAGAACTGGGGACATTCGTGTTTTGAACTACATGTTTATTGCGGACTCTATTTTATTACAGCAAAATGCGATTCTCCGATGTTTTTATTGCAGATTCAACGTAAACGTGGCTCTTAAAAATATTTGAAAAATGGAAGTTTCAATTTTTTAGTCGGTGCCATTACGGTATGGTTTTCATTCGGGTTATGATTTTTAGAATGTTACCGTTTGCGTTTGATAAACAAAACATGGAGTTCTCTTTACATTCACATTTAAATATTTATTTCAATGTAGAGTAACACTTTAATATTATAATATAAAATTGATTTTAAAACCTATTTTGTATGTAAAAGAGGTCACGGTCACGCAGAAACAATATTAACAGCCTGATGGACATGCACACATTAGGGGCATTGATGACAACGCCACCAATCGGTAGGAATAACATTACAGCCTCATCACGCAAAATGGCTGAAAGTATTTTAACCAACTTTGCTGTAGGAATAGTGGAACTTTCAAAGACGATTACAGAATACTTTTTACCCAAAAACGTGAGAGCTTTTTGCGAGAAGCGCAAAACTTAAAAATTAACCTACTTGCTGTATTCTCACCTAACTAGTAAGTCGTATTTTTAAAGTACTACAAAATTATCTTTAAAAAACGCACTTGCCTCCATAAACAGAAAATCCCGACTGTTATTTCAAATTCACTTCATTAACAATCCGTCACAGTAGCAAAAAAATATTTAAAAATGAAAGGGCTTAAACGTTTTGCATTCATACCTCGCTTTAATTACACATTCATATGCAAATTCACTAGGCGAATGCCATAAAGATTCGTACATTTTACCGGTAAATATGCATCCATGCGTGCTACGTTCGTTTTGGATCTGCAATTAGCAATATAGGCGAAGGGGCTACAATGTCGGGTATGCAGATGGATTTACACTGATTATAATTGTACTGGGCTGTTTTTTAAGCGAGATGATTGTAGTTAATTACAATTAGGATGTTTTGAAGCTAGAGCTTATTATACCTACTCATATTGTTTATGAAAGAAGGGCTTACTTATAACGGACGCACCAGGGCGCATTATGATGCTCGGCCTTCCGCTATTGATCGACAATACAGCGGGCGTTCGTAGCCAGCCAGACGCACGTGTTGGTTGGTTGTATGGCCACGCCCTACGACCAATGGCGTTGTGTTTTACACAAGAAACCAATATTAGACAGTTCTCAACTAGGTTTTGTAAAGAACAAACAGAACATTCTGTATTCTGTTTTGGTAATAAATATTCGTACCTTTTACCGGTAAATATGCGTCGCCATAAAGTTACGGGTATAAGACGGATTTTATACATTGATTGTACCTATGAGGAATCGAATAAACAATAAGACCTATTCTTTTATTAAGCTTGTTAGCACTGTATTCCTTATTACATTTTAACGATTTAAATTATTGCATCAATAAAATTGCAGCTGACCCGTAATCGAACCGACACTTGCATTGCATATTCATTATTTCTGCATAACGGTTTAAACCGTTTCATTATTAAAGACACTCTACCCACAATAAAACGTAGACGTTCGCGACCGCGTCGACGATCCAAATACTGTGCTTCGAGCCATAAAATAAATCTTTTCTTAAGAGGTATACCTGATCCGGGTCCAAGCCTTAGCCTTAATTAAAAAACAAAATCAATTTTATTAATTGAAAGTGTTAAAAACGGGCGGAAGAGGCGTCGGGGCCCGTATCTCGCTCATATCTCTTACTTAATCCGACAGAGAATGTGTTATTTTTACTCTTCTTAGTGTATTTCGAATAAATTTTATCGCTTGGGACTAATTTGGATACAAATTTATTTGGATGTTACGTCGTTAACAAGAGAGTACATCCACATGGCTATCTGAACCGCACTCTTTAGTACCCAGACATGGACATTATACCAATATATCGACACTTGCCCGTTGATAAAATGAAGACGATACTTTGACTTTGAGGATTAAATAATATTGTTTTTCCAAATAATGCGTCGTGAGTTTTTCGAGGGTATGTTTAAAAATATGTATTTTATTTATGTTGTTATATGCAATGATTATTTTGCATATTATAACGTTTTGATTGGAATTGGTTTGCGATATTGGTTTAAGGTATATCATATATTCACAATCTTCATTTCAATTAGCAAAAGTAACCGTTTAGTAATTCGAATCGCTGTCCGAACGGTACGTTACTTGTATAGGTAACATTTGGAAGCACCAATTTTGTATAAAGCGGACATACAAATGGCACAGCCGGGTTTGTTTTATAAAAATACGGAGTTGTGTGGTATTAAAAAAGAGGGCAAGATTTTCACTAGTGACTACGTGATTATTGTTGTAAGTAGAAAATAATAATAGCAGTTTTCTACTTCTTGGCAGATGCAGTGAACAGTCAAGGAACTGATCTCCCACAAAATTCGCAACAAAAAGGGACATCACCTTGGGATCATAAGAACGAAACATTGCATTTTGTCAACGCATCCTTAAGGCAAGCGGCAAAGTGCTACGTTTAGCTTGAAAACGTCACAGAAATTGTTAAAATGATCTTGTATTTTTTTGAAGAGGTATACGGACATTTTTTGTGTATTATAAAAATAATGAAATGAATATGTTGCTATTATTATATTAAGCAGGTGCAACAGTATTTACTAATCGATGTGGGAATGAAGTCACCCGCTTCCAAGAATGACCATAAAGTCTTCAACACATTCCAGCAATTCACAACGAGGTCGCACGTAGAATTCGCAAATAGCTGTTAAAATAATAGCGCTATTTATTTGTTTGTAAGCATTTCATTTGGCTTCGTTGGTTGGGACATATTTAAGCTGACTGGAATATAATCTGTAACTTTTCTGTTGAATAATCATAACCCTAAATTGATTTCGTCCTAATCGGAGTAAATCTGCAGACTTTCTCGGCCTTTCGACTTGATCGACTGACGCGTGTGCAACGCTAAGAATGGCAAAGAACGCACACCCAATAAATGCGGAAGATGGAGTCACGCAGAATATAAACGTGGCTCACGGCGCGTGGTAAGCCTCTGTTGTTACTTAAATTTAAGACTTTGTTTTCAAATACTACTTACCATTGCTTTTAACATTTTTTACAATCCTCTTAAACATTGTTTTTAGTGGAGTTAAAATCGATTAACTGTTTGCGGAGAGGTTAATACATACTAAAACCCTCGAACCTTACAGTCATATTACTTTCATTCAAAACTGGAAGTAAAACGAAATAAAAGTAAATAAAAGAAGCGTATCGCAAAACACAACAATAGTGAAGACACGTCGTAAAATGAAACAATGCGGAGATAGTTTCTACACAGACTTGGGTACAACTGAATGAGTCCCTAATGAGGTGGTTCAACAAGCAAGTTGTAACAGAGAGAGCATAAGTAGAATTATTTCTTCTTTAAAACGTATAGTATACAAAACAAGTAGGGCTATCTACGCGCTGTGGAACGCGCAATTAGCCTAAGTACACACTAGCGGGCCTATGATGGTCGCGTTTATAACGCGATAAATAAGTGAAAAAGCATCTGTCACTCACACTCGTATTTTGTCAAACCGTGACGGATGCTTTGTCACTTATTTTTCACGCGATAAATGCAACCATCATAGGCCCCCGTGACACCCGACAAAAACAAAAAAATACATAGGGCACGCGCACAACGATGGTGCTGCTACTGGGGCGGATAGGTTAGGTTAGGTTTGTTGTATAATTGTCAACATTTCATATTTCTAAAAGGTGGAAATTAATATAGAGATTCAGAGAGCTTTGCGAAGTGTACATCATATAAAAATATTTGAATTTATTTTTCTGTAATGTAAATAAATATAAGAAACTACATAAAATAACCGAAATCTACTACAACTATGCCTGCATAGAAATGTAGTCTTCAACCTATCCGTAAAAGAATAAGCTGTCAATAATGTCAAGCTCAACGTCATTAGTATTTTTTTTATTAGACCCCAGACAAAAGTAACCTATACATTGTGTCATAGTTTTGGAGTTACAACTTTTTAGGATTAGTAAATTTTAATAAATTAATAATAAAATAATTGGTAACCTCGGGGAAAAATATAAAAACAGTGATTAAGTCCTCTTTTTAAGCGGAATACAGAAAAGTACTGATATTTGATTTTTCCTACTACAATTAGTAGGTATTAAAAATATGAAATGTCGTCAATTATTCTGAAATATTAACAGTTATGGAATAAATAGCTTTCGGACAAATGAAAATTTGGCGAAACGTTACAAGTGGGAAACAAAAATTCGGACTTACGATAGGTAACCCACTATCCGTCCATACCTACTCACCCGGCAAGCCCTGCTTTCCCGGTATGGGCTTGTGCACAAATCACGTGAGGTTCGATAGGGGGGGAGGGGGGTCGCGAAAAAATCACGAAAGATCATGTTGGGGGAGGGAGGGGTATAAGGAGACCTCACGTGTATTTTTCTACTATGAACGAAGACTAAGAAAAATCGATATTTTTTCTCGGTTTCGTTAAAAATAAATCTTCACTTGTTAAATACTTAAAATTTGGAGAGTCTATTTTACGAAATTCTGGCAAAAAAAAATACACGTGAGGTAGTATGGGGGAGGGGGGGGGTTAGCAAAGAACCTCACCAAATATCACCAGGGGGGAGGGGGGGGGGGGTCAAAAAGTAGCCAAAAAAACCTCACGTGATTTGTGCACAAGCCCTATCTGCAGTAATGTATAATACTATTATCGTCCTCTAGTGCCGATAACACAAGCCGTATTAGAGCTTACTTCGGAACTAGGTTGATTTGTGTGACGTTTCCTCCAATAATGACATTATATTACTAGGTCCGCCTCCTAGTGTTTGCGCAGCACGTGCCATGGACACTTCCAGTGGTCAGGGTCTGAGTTTTTCGAAATGAACGGTGTGGAATGAACAGATCACTTGGGTATCGCAGTGTGGGCCGGCGGGACACGGCGGCGGGTGTCACCCGGTGCGATATTGCACAGAGCTGGATTCTATGCAAAATAGGGGGTAGACAGTTTTTTTTTTATATGTCGATCTATCCTATTTTTTTATGGGATCAAATGGGACTATGGAACTAAATACATTTATAGTGCTCTTAGAGTCATAAATTAGAGTTGAAGTTCGGTATTCCTGTAGAGCGTTGAGAAAGCTCCATACAAATGGTTAGGAGGACCGTGTCTTCATCACCCCCAAAAGGTAGCAATATAATAACAAAGTGTTTTTTTAAGTTCATGGTTGCTTTACAATTTTTGTTTTGTTCTGAAAGTAGGTAATTTGAAATCTGCTAACTAATTTAAAAAAAAAACCTTCGAAATCACATATTAAGCACATTCATAGTTTTGTTTTAGTCCTATTTGTTATGAAAAAAAGCTGCACTCTATGATGGAAGCAAGCCGTTTTGCACAGTGATAATATAGACCAAAATAAACGATTTCACTCGAGGCGAAATTAGTTTCACCCCTTAGGAACAGAGATGGCGCCACTTATTCAAAAAAAGTTTAAAAAATTCTAAATCCTGAACGGATACTCCGATTTTGACGTAAGAGGTGCCAATCGGCAGATAATAACCCAATTTAACATGAAAAAAATTAAAATCACGTAGAAAATAATTTTGGATACCTAAGAAATAATATTTTCTGAAAAAAATATTTAAAATTTGTGATTTTTGGAATTTTACTCGTAAAAATGTATGTACATGGTACTTTTTTTATTTATTTATATTAATACACAACTAATTTTACATTTACGAAAAAAAACCGCATATCATTAGCTCGTATAATTCCAAAGTTATTGAAGAATACAGACATGGCGCCGCTGGGTCAAAAAATCTTACAAAAAATCTAAAACCTCAACGGATTTTCCGATTTTGATAATTAAGGTGCTAATCAACAGATAATTACTTAAATTAGTTTCAAAAAATAAAATAAAAATTCAAATAGCCAAAAAGTAATAATATTTCCAAAAAAACATACATTTTGATAAAATATTTTTTTTTTGGGGCTTTTATGTAATTTCATATTAAAAAAACTATGAATATGGCTTTATTTTACTTATGTATATTATAAAACTATTAGGTAATTGATCGTTTAATAAAAAACCGCATATCGAGAACTTGTACAGTTCCAAAGGTATTGAAGATTTTACTATAGGGTGCCGGTGCGATGTTGCCGCCGCACGTGCAACTTATGTACATGTATCTAGAAAAGTATTCTCCCGTTTCGAAGGTACTGATTACCCTGAAAATATAACCACAATTGAAAGTACAAATAATAATCATCCGAAGTAGCACACAACACACTTATATCCCTTGTACAGCTTATATTAGAGTTTTAACGGGTGAAAAGGCTCCTATACAACCTGTTTGCTAATATCACAAGTATATTAGATGCTAAATAGCATTTCTGAATCAATATTTTACTTAGTTTACGTTTTATTTTCACTTTAGTCTTTGCAGGCTTTGCATTGTAACGTGCAAGTTGGGCCGTCCCGTCATAAAAAAAACAACAACGCATTATGCCACAGCCCAATTTGTATCCATAATGTTCAAGGAGTTTCCAAATTGAACTAACTTTCAACTATTGTGGACCCCACCTACCTTTGATGCCGTTTCATTCCCAAAAAGAAGGACTTGGGACTCGATATTTCCAAATTAAAACGTGAACCCACATTTGGTTTGCATGAAACGGTATTCAATGGCAGCTGAAATAGATGGAAGGTATCTCACAAGCTCGTTTAGTTTAGTGTTTTTTAGTTTAAACAGATCTTTTCGAATCGCATTAACAGTAATAATATATGCTCTGTTGGAGCATCGTATAGCCTGCATGTGAATCTGGGACCAACAACGTTACGATTAATTGAGAACCAATTAATGACATGAATATAGTGATTGAATCTTACACGATTTTCATACATTATATTAAAATAATAAAACGGGACTTAATTGCGGTAAATAAACATTTTTGAACTCGGTTAAATCCCGTTTTGTTATAATAATTAATGACATTAATTATGTAAACACACCCTAAAAAAAAGAAACAAAAATGGCCCTAAGTAATCGTTTCACATGAGCCGTTACGTATCGAGAGAGAATTTCTATAGATAGCGATGTACTTGCAAAAGCAGTAGTTATTTCAGGGTATAACATGCAAGTTTTAAAACAGGTCTCTTTTCTTATTGTATTAAAATTAGACGTCTTGTCATACTCTGTGAAAGCATTGAAGTGCAGTCATAATTTCATTACTTAAAGTAATAACTGTTTTGTAAACTGCTACTAGTAGACCGTTGCACTGACGACTGCAATTTGAATGCTTCGATGCTTTCACAGAGCTGGCGACAAGCCTTTCGCCGACTACTTCAGCTGCCATTGAACAACATGTTCTGCGTGTAGCGTTTCAAGCGAGCCAAATGTGAAATAAACGTCTTAATTTGGATATATCCTGTCCCAAGTCCTTTCTTTTTGGGAATGGAATGGCGTTGGAAGCAGGTTGCAGGTGCGATCCACGATAGAACAGTTAGTATAGGTGCAAATCGAGCTATGGAAAAATGCGTTGTTGCAGCCGATGCAACGGCCTAACATGCACGTTACAATGCACAGTTTAGTGAAAATATGCAGGATATACTTGTGATATTAGCAAACTGGTTGTATAAGAGCCTATTCAACCGTTAAAACTCTAATTTAAGCTGTACAAGGGATATAAGTGTGTCGTGTGCTACTTGGGATGATTATTATTTGTACTTTCAATTGTGGTTATATTTTCAGGGTAATCAGTACCTTCGAAACGGGAGAATACTTTTCTAGATACATGTACATAAGTTGCATGTGTGGCGGCAGATTTTACCATAAGGTGCCGGCACCTTATAGTAAAATCTTCAATACCGTTGGGACTGTACAAGTTCTCGATATGCGGTTTTTTATTAAACGATCAATTACCTAATAGTGTTATAATATACATAAGTAAAATAAAGCCATATTCATATTTTTTTTTATATGAAATTACATAAAAGCCCCAAAAAAAAAAAAATTTTTCAAAATGTATGTTTTTTTTTTTGGAAATATTATTACTTTTTGCCTATTTGAATTTTTATTTTATTTTTTTAAACTAATTTAAGTAATTATCTGTCGATTAGCACCTTAATTATCAAAATCGGAATATCCGTTGAGGTTTTAGATTTTTTGTAAGATTTTTGACCCAGCGGCGCCATGTCTGTATTCTTCAATAACTTTGGAATTATACGAGCTAATGATATGCGGTTTTTTTTCGTAAATGTAAAATTAGTTTTGTATTAATATAAATAAATAAAAAAAGTACCATGTACATACATTTTTACGAGTAAAATTCCAAAAATCACAAATTTTAAATATTTTTTTCAGAAAATATTATTTCTTAGGTATCCAAAATTATTTTCTACGTGATTTTAATTTTTTTCATGTTAAATTGGGTAATTATCTGCCGATTGGCACCTCTTACGTCAAAATCGGAGTATCCGTTCAGGATTTAAAATTTTTTAAACTTTTTTTGAATAAGTGGCGCCATCTCTGTTCCTAAGGGGTGAAACTAATTTCGCCTCGAGTGAAATCGTTTATTTTGGTCTATATTATCACTGTGCAAAACGGCTTGCTTCCATCACAAAGTGCAGCTTCCAGGCCAAAACCGTCCATAACAAGTAAGACTATTTGTTTTTGCTCTATTTCGTGACTTATTGTGGTTTTTATTTATTTATATAATTTTTGTATATCATATTATAAGTACGAGTATTATGATAAAATTCAACTTCAGTCGCAGAATACAGACACTACTTCAGTCTTCCCTTTTATTTAATAAACTTTACTTGACTCTCCAGAAATAACTGAAGCTAACGTTAAAATCAAATGCTGCTTCTGAAATTTGCTATTTGATAAAGCCTTGGTCATACGAGTACATCGTTACTGACGCATTTTAGAAAATCGTTTCAGATATATCTGAAACGATTTTCTAAAATGCGTCAGAACAAAAATAATTAGGATTATGTCCGTTGTAATTACTGTTTCTATAGAAAAAAAATATTCGTTCCTATATTTTCGATTATTATTGGAAATATTTTTTTTGCTAAATAAAAATAGAAGATTATACAATATGAAATTGTGATAGAAAAAATAATGTTTAACTGAAAACTACAAGTCCGTCCCATAGGCTATGGGCCATAGCGCGTGCGCGAAGTGCAAAACACTGTCGGCGCAGAAACGGAAGATAAACTGCTCAGGGGCAGCCACGTGGGAAGAGCCCTAATTCGATGAAGCATTGTGATAACTCCAATTTAATGTAGGAGTTTTTTGGTTTTATTGCAGTATATTTTTTTTAAGTTGGTTAAGAGACTATGACTAGTTAACGTTTTAAAGTACATTGATTTTATATTAATAAAAAACCAGTACACAAACATAACTAGTTGCTTAGTGGGTGATACCAATTCTTTTTCTATTTTTTACCTCTTTATGATTATTTTTTTGCGCCTGGTATTTACCTTTTAGAGAAATGAGTCGCCATTTTATATTATACCACGCCTACACAATTAAAATAAAGCACGAAAAAATAGACAAAAATAGGTGACTAATAGCTAATCGTCGGACGCCCACCTACAAGATGGACAGATGACCTTATAAAGGTCGCCGGAAGGCGCTGGATGCAGGTCGCTTCCAACCGGTATATATGGAAGTCCAAAGGGGAGGCCTATGTTCAGCAGTGGACGTCCTATGGCTGAGATGATGATGATGATGAATAGCTAATCTCAATCACATACGAGTATAAACGTGATATGTCGAATTTAGCTCTTGGCTTATGTGACGATAGGGTCATAGCCGATGTGTCGCTGAAACGATAAAATGAACAAAATGGGTACTTATAGTGGACTTTTAACGACTTTTTCAGATTAAAATTACTGTTTATTGTCACAAATAAGTGCCTTTAAAAAAAGAAGTTGTGACGTCATAGACGTCTATTTTTATTGTTAATTCGTTCATTTCAGACCCAAGTTATTCGGCATTTAACTGGGCAACTAAAAAAAAATAAAAGAAGTGTAAAACCTAACCTAACCTACAAAAATAATAACTTGGCAGCTAAAATCCTTGGTATCTACTCTCTAGGTTATTATTTATGTCAGCTGCCCGAAAAATAGTAACCCAACGAAAACCACTCATATCCGTCGCGACCTGCAACAAATTTAGAAATGATCCATTAGTTACATTATAATTAATACTATTTTCTTCAAATTTCATGAGAGACACTTTAGAGGCGTGAGTGACATTAACATAAAGTTTTTATTTCAATATATATACGTCGTACGTCCATACAAAATTAACAAGCGTGTTAAATCAACGTTCGATCATTACTAGATAGGCGAGGCCACGAAAGTGGCGGGTTTAGAATTTGTTTTAGTTTTATAGAAACTACAATGTAGTGTATGGCTGATTTTCTCCTATTTTTCTTATAGATGTTTGTATTATACATACATACCTTGGTTTGGGTTGATTACAATAGAAATGCCGGTTAATAAGCGGACTAGTTACGGTCCTATTATACGAGTAATACCTACTCTGGTAATGATTGATGTTAATCGAAATTGTAGTTAAAGTGACAAGGTGTTATCCCAACATAGTGAAAATGTTGCATTCATATTTCTCCCATAAATTATAATTTACTTCTGCTACGCTCGAGTAATTTTGGTCAAGACAGAAATTCCGCAACTTGTTGGTTTTAACTCTTTCAAAATCCTGTGTACAGGATTCTGAACCCTTATATATAAACATAAATACAACATGTAAAACAACAGGGAGTTCATTCAACATCTGGCAGGCAAGCGCAAATGTAGCCATTCCACTTGTTGTGCTATATAGTGTTACCCGTCTTTCTCGCACTGAATTTGTAGGAGAAAGACGGACAAAATATCACGCGTCAAATAGTGGCGTGGTGGTGGAGTTGTGCAAGGTAATTGAGTGTTGGCAGAAGGAATCGGCTTAGAAGGGCTGCTCCGAAGTTTGAAGTGTGAAATTTGTACCGTGCCATTATTTTCGAACTCTTGTCAAATAATATTTGCAACAGCATGATGCGACGTTCGAACTTTGAACATCGGAGTAATCCTTTTGTAGTCTGGTTTCCGAAACACGACAGCCGCTTATCTCGTGGCCCAACCGGAAATTTCGAGGCGTGTTAAAATATGACGTCATTTGATCGGGTTTTTAACTATGAATTCGTTTGACCCGAGGTCTCCCGCCCACGATGCCGCTATCTATACCTACCAGGTGTACAGATAACTAAGCAGAGTACCAATTAGTCAATCTTCTTGCATAATCAGTGATACTTGATTGAATTATCTACACTTACATTGCGTGAGTAAGAATTTCTACATTTGAATATTAACATCTGATTGAAGTGGTTGCTGGTGATTGCATTTTATACAATATGTCCCGGTTTCGATTCCCGATTAGCTCAATTGAGAAAAACTACTGGTCTATCAAAATTAAATGTCTTACAATTCTGGTTTGTGCAATTTAGGAGTTTTCTGAGGTGGATAAACTAAAAAGGTGTCGAAAAATGAAGACTAATTTCTCAGCGTCTAGACGCTGCATACAAATATATACTACTTACGAGTATGAGCAAAGATCTAATGCGCGCTCATAAGTAAATTGTGTTAGTATGATATTATTTTTTTATTGCGACAAATTTCTTGAATCCGGTTTATACCGGTTGATTAAAGATATTTTGAGCATTAGGTACCTATGCCTCATGTTGTACGATAAGCCTTCTTTTGTGCAATAAAGACGAAATAAATAAATAACATTTTCAAAGAGATTAAGACGAAACTTAATTTATATTCAATTCATTTACATCAAACCATGACCTAAACTATACGCGATTCAAAGGAACATTTCATAACAACAGCCTCTCAGGTGGGGCACATAAAATGGGACAGGATCACGATCCAGCGTCCCAATAAAATCTCCTAAGCCATTTAAATCTCTCTAAACGACAGGGTTATCGTTTAATTTTACTGCAGAAAGCATTTCCATCACAATTGGAAGTGACTCCTTGTCATTTATTTTAAAGTGTCTGTGGCTGGATCCTGGCGTGGGTAATCATAAATCTTTTTAAGATGTTACCATAAACGGGAGATAAGGGCGCCCAATCGGCTAAAGATTGCTCACAGACGGTTGCTGACGAATTGTGAGGCAACGCACAGTGTGGCAGCAGATGTGGAATTAGGTAGAGATGGTGTCAAGTGTCAGACGCGCGAATTTTTAAAATACTCACACTGTTTATTTACAAGTCAATTACCGATAATAATGCATTACAATTAGGAATTCTTAATTTTTGCCATGATACAGACTATAATTACTAATTAAGGTTGCAAAGTCTATTCCATGTCTATGCTTTCCCTAAGCTTATTTGCAAACTATTAGGTAACTAGCTTAAAACAATTTTGATTTAATATGTTTTCCACTTATTGCATTGCATTGCAACTGTCACCTGCGGGTCTGCAATGGTGGCGTTTTAACAAATATGCGAGTAAATTTATGAAACGTGTAATGTCTCATTATTTTTAATGTTGGTATATCAGTTTTTTTCTATTGAATCTCAACAATAATATCATTAAAGAACAAAGAAAAATTTAAATGCGAAACCTGGTGGAAGGTACCGGGAATCAAACCCGGTACCTCTGGATTACCAGTTTACCTCTCACATATTGGTATTCACATAGAGGTCGCTAAGGTGTAAAGCCTTTCAAATATAATATCTATAGTAGGTATCAATGGTTAAATTTGCGATTGCAAGTGTTTAGTCGATCCTTATATTGGAGCCACTATAGACACGTGCATTTCAGATATTGTATATAATAAGCGGTTTTCACATATACTCTTTATTAACAAAATACATCGAAAATTTTGCCAAAAAAACATTTGTTCAATTTTTGCATGTAGGTATAGGTATATACTAAAGTCTCATCTTCAGTATTCTATGGCCCGAAACTGAATGGTATGATTGAGCGCTCCCACTGTGATCACTAAATTGATTAAGTGTCTGATTTTAAACATTTCCCATTCGGACCGAACCACGTTGAATGATCAATTAAAGTGATCGACATGTGACTCGTAAAATCAAACAACTCAAATGAGACGATATTCGCCAATAAAGTGTGTCTAATAGATGAGACTTAATTGTGATTTGAATTTGATGTTTTTACTGCTTTGTCAAATGTCGATGAACTTGGCTAATCGAATTTATAATTTAATTCGTTTTATTGTATTGGCGAGATTTAAATGTGAAGAAAATGACTGGTTTTCTTGTTAACAAAAACCACTTTACTGGCAAGTTTCATAAGTTATTATATAGATGCAATTAATGGAAAGTGAACCGTAAAAACGTGTTCAATTCCAAATAACTTATTTTTTAATTTAATATCACCATCAACCACACTGATTCCGCAAAAGTCTGCATCTAAGATGATAGAACATAAAGATTAGCGCATTATTAAGTTGCCTACTGACTGGGTTCAAATCCCGGCAAGGAGAAATATTTGTGCGATGAACATGATCATGGTTCCATCCATCCTGGGTCATGAATGTCATATATATATACGTATTTATACAGGGTGTAACCGACGGTGTACCGAAAACTGAAACCATGGCTTCAGACCATTATTCTGGGCTGGAAAATCGTGGAAATTTATTTTAGAAAATTCACAAATTTTCCTCGCTAGTTTTCATTTTTTCTTTATTTTTCCGTTAATCGAACTCTACCGGTAACAATTTTTCATGAAAAATCGCATGAAAATAGCATTTTCCGCAAAACAGTCAATGTATCACAAACAGTATTATGTAAGCTTTACGGTACAACACAGAGCGGGTGGAGTGGGAAAGATAACGGTACTGGCCGGTCATTGATCCGCCAGGCCAGTGTGCTCGCGCAGGCCGCTCCGGTCGGACGCATTCTTAATGTTTACCTACCCGCGCATTTTATTTGATTTACTTGCTTGAATGAAAATAATCTTGTTAGACTGTTTTAATTTATCAGTCAGTTGTTATTGGTGTTAGGTAGTACACTAGTTGTGATCTGTGGTTGCGTTGTTTTTGTGGTTGCATTCATTCATGTCATTCGATGCGCATTGGCGTAACGGTATGTTTTGCGCTGACGCGTGAGTGGAGTGGGAAGCGCCTGGACCGGTCGCTCGCCGCGTGCTCCCCTCCCCGCGCGTCTGCACCCGAGAGAATTGGACGCAATACATTGCGCGTCGAGTTTTATAATTTATTTTGGAAAATCTTATCCTTTAGTTTTCCGAGAAAATGCACACTAGTTTTCAGTTCGTGATTATGGTCTAAAACTACGGTTTTCGTTTTAGGTACGCTGTCGGTTACACCCTGTATATATCGTAGTACAACCATTGCTTAGTTTGTGACTAGGTCGACTTGTGTACGATTGTCCCTTAATATTAAAGTGACTTTGACAAGTTGCCATTTAAAATTAAGCAGAACATATGGCTATAGTAGATCAACAACGTGGCCTTCATAGAAGCCAGTTTCCACCAGCTTGCCTACTTTAGAAAATGTCGTCTATTGTTTTGGTTTTACCCCACGCCACTGTAGTAAACATATAAGTATAAGCAATTCTTTGTCATTAGAAACGTCAAATTTAGGCCCAGAGCGAATTTCACATAACGCATAAAGAAAACTCATATTATTATCAATTATAGTAAAATCGTGAAGCGTATATTAGGCGTCGTATTTAGTCTCGCACCATTCACACAGTTTCACTTCACACAATAGTCAAAACAACAATAGATACCAAACTTAAGAGATGTTTAACGACGCATTAAATTTTATTTCAGACTTATGTCCGTTTTGTACGGACTCCACAAAAGATCTAATTGAAGCGAAAAAAAGGAATGATTCTCAAATGATACGTGTTTGTTTGTTTGATTGATGTATCGATGGCTGCGGCTATTTAACGGGCGGTTAGACAAAATGGTGGAGATGCGCCGGTATGTAGCTGTGATCACAACAAGTATGGCGGTGTAAGTACGCTCATTGTTGTCTTTTGAGGCTCTCAAACTTTGCTTGACGTTTTTATTCTTGTGTAGTTTTGATGCAACATCGTTTGCGAATCCCTCAACGTGCAATGTTGATGGTTGTTCAAGTTCAATGAGAAGATTTTTCATCAATTTAATTTGTTTGTAGATCGGCCAGTTAGCGGACGGCGTACATACTTACCTATAAAATATTTTGAATGACGAGACGTTTTTTCCTATATGGTTTTAATTTAAAAGTGAGTCGCGATGTTTAGGTACTTTATTTATTTTTGATACAAAAACTAAAACCTAACGGACATAATATTTTGGATTTATTATTTCACAAGCTTTACATAAAAAAATTGGGCAAGTGCGAGCCCGACTCGCGCATGAAGGGTTCCGTACCTATACATACATATAATCTATAACAAGTTTGTTGTATGGGAGCCCCCCTTAAATATTTATTTTATTTTATTTTTAGTATTTGTTGTTATAGCGGCAATAAAAATACATCATCTGTGAAAATTTCAACTGTCTAGCTATCACCGTTGTTGAGATACAGCCTGGTGACAGACGGACGGACGGCGAAGTCTCAGTAATAGGGTCCCGTTTTTACCCTTTGGGTACGGAAGCCTAAAAAAGGTCAGCTTGGATGTGGTACACACGTGACCATGCTGCGTGTGTACTGTGACGGCCTGATCAATTAAATTGAATGACTTATTTAACACTTTGCTTACGACATAATATTATATAAAATAAAATAAAAAATCTTCATTGCAGACGTTTTACATCCAAAAAATTTAAGTAAATCTTATTCTGATGTTATTATAGGTATGTATGAAACTTAAAACTGTTCTCTTTACTCTAATTAATGCAACCCCTTTTATCTGGCTGATCCAGTACGACAGCATAGGACAGTCAAACCTGTCAGCAATGGCACACAGGGTGTCATTGCAGCTCCTTCTGAGTCTACTCTGCATCAAGGCGATTTTCTTGTGCATAAGCGCTGGAAAATGGTCCATAATACCCGCTCATCCCGCGGGAACACTTTTTTTTGGGATGAAAAAGTAGCCTATGTGTTAATCCAGGGTATCAGCTACCATCTTACCAACATGTATCATAATTGGTCCCGCTGAGTAAGTAAGTAACAAACATACACATAAACATACTCACAAACTTTCGCCTCTATAGTAATAGTGTGATAAATAGAGTCACACGTGGTAGGTAAGTTTAAGTCGTAAAAGTTTGAGCACCACTAGCCCAGCAAATATAAAGCGCTAGTGTGTGAGTACGGTGATCACAATCAGGTTATTTCACTGGTAATTATGATGCGCCGAGAGACGACCCCGGGTCAGCTCGGATGTGGCACACGTGACCGTGCTGCGTGCTGTAACAGCACTATACTTTCGAAGGTTTCGGGTACTACCTTTTTTGGTAGGATTATAATTTAAAATATGTTTTTTTTTATTAAACGGATTACAATTGCGTTAAAATTGGTCATCTATCAGGTATTAGGGCTGTATTATGCGATATTTTCTCGCTAACTAACCTCATTTATGCTATTTGGTGAATAAAGTGACATCTACAGATAAGATAGCTATTTTAATTCTATGTGATATATTGCTATATTCTATCGCACTTAGCCACTTACACTTTAGTTATAAGAATAGCTGTATTTAAACAAATTGACTATATTTTTCTCGGTGAAAAAACAATTTCAAAATTGTTGCCTAATTTAAATAAAAACCGGCCAAGTGCAAGTCGTACTCGCGTACGCGGAACCCTTTGTACCATGAAATAAAAAACCCCTCTTTAGTATTGTTTGCTAGAGCGGCAATAGGAAGAGATCATCTGTGAAAATTTCAACTGTCTGGCACGGTTCATGAGATACAGCCTGGTGACAGACGTCTGTCGTTCGGACGGACAGTGAAGTCGCAGTAGCAGCATCGATAATTATTAGACACTAGCCACCCGCCCCGGCTTCGCATGGGTGCAATGCTGATAAATTATGCATGTATTATACATATAAACCTTCCTCTTGAATCACTCTATCTAATAAAAAAAACCGCATCAAAATCCGTTGCGTAGTTTTAAAGATTTTAGCATACAAAGGGACATAGGGACAGAGAAAGCGACTTTGTTTTATACTATGTAGTGATAGTGATAGTGATATACCAGTGATCTTTCGGAGCAATATCACGCGGAAACAAGCCCCTGATCCCTTGATTCACTGCCTGCATCATGGTCAGAAATAAACTAATAATTGAATTTGCCCACACGAGATTGAACATATTTCTGTAATTTAATCAGCATTTCTCTTTAGTGCATATACTACGGTATAATCATATAATATTTATTAGAATGTAGAAATGTAGGTATGTAAGTTACACGGTTTTGTACAAATGTAAGGCCAATTTCACTAATAAGGCAGCTACCAAACAACGAGCTAGCAAGTCTAGATGTGTCCAAGTCTATCTCTAATTAAATTGTACCTTCAAAATGGTACTTAACTGCGTATAAATAGTTATTATACGATTTATGGAATGTTTTGGACGTATTCATTATGCCCCTTGTTTTATGTAAGTTTAAATTTTGAGATCGACTAAAATTATTTAGATTAAAGAACGACATATTTTTATTAAGTTGAATCGAACAAACAGGATTTTAATGTTCTTTAAAAAAACGACATATTTTTGATGAGGTGAAACGAGTTAGTAGACTTAATGTTAAGTTTTTTTTCTCAAAATACGGTCAAACGTGACTACGTCCGTACACAAAATATGTCTGAAAATTGCGTGTTTTGTACAGTTACGGCCCCCATAGTCTTTAATTTTTATCCATTAGTCGGTAACTACAAAGCTACTACTGTTTAAGAGGAGAACAGCCGGAAGCTTAGTAAGCGATATACCATTGATACTTTTTGAGTAGGTACGCTCTAATAAATATGGCAAACATTATGGCTGAGATAAAAATGCCACTTCCAGATTGCACGAACTACATTCGCAATGAATTAAGCGTGTTTTGTCTAGTTCAGATCCGCGGGTGGTCCCCACAGCGCGTCCATATTACCATGCAACATTGTATGCAAAACGGTAATAAATAGATTTAATTGTCTAATTACACATTCACGCGTTGAAAACCGATATGGTTTGGCGTAATAAGGTATTAGAATTAACCTTTCAACGATCTGAACCCGGATTATGAAAGCGTGTAAAATACTAAGAATAATGGAGAGAGTCCTATGTTTTTGCTACAAAGTAAGGATTTAAGTATCAATTTGAAGATTATGTTCTTTAGCCTATAAATTAATGCAAGTTTCAGTATTGTGACAATCTCGTTTCTAAATGTTTAGAAGTCAAGTGTTAACTCGATAAATAGATTAGATTATTTTTACGACTTTCTCTAGAAAGCTTTACAATGATCACGTATTGGCAATCCTCGATATTCAGTAGTAGCCATCAGGTCAATAATTGAATGCAAATTTGAATACGGTTACTATGTAGTGGTGTTCATTTCTAAATGTTTCTAGTCAATTATTTTTACAGCTTTACTTTCTAGAAAGTAACGCCATATACGTGTGTTTCCTGTTTAACAGTCAATAAATGTGGTTTGAACACATAGCGTAATAAACATGTAACACAACATTTTCCTACTCATCTAACCAGTCCTTGAAATGTTAATTTTTCATATAGGTATCTCAATAAAGGTTTTCTTAGACCTTTGTATTGACAAAATCTTACGTGTTTAGTTTATTTTATTTTATTTTTATTTAATCTTTATTGCACAAAGACTTAGTTTAGTATATTCCGTATATTGTCCGTTCATTGTATACAATTTAACCGCACAAAATTAGTGCACGTTAAAAAAAAAATCTTAGAATGATTCCACAGTGGGACAAGGCTGAAGTTTCCAGAGGTCCCGGCCTAAAAGAGAAGAATCTATTTCTCCCATTCTATTATAAACATGTTTTTCTTTAATATACTGACTTTTTACTGAAACGTAAAATTTATGAACAGATTTCCGTTAAAGAATCAATGTCATATGTAGCTTATACATATCAAAATATTTTGATATAGGCTACAATGGATGAGGTTATTCAGTTATAAGAGAGCTCAAACAGACGTTGAGATTTGAGAGTTTGCAGTTACTTTTCATCCTTCCTGCGCAAGCGAAGCCGCAAGGGAAAAGCTAGTTCCTGCTATGTACATATGTATATTTTTCATGGTGAGTCTGTTGAAACATTACCTATGTAGTTATGTGTGTACATATACATACATCATGATCTGTACCCTCAGCTGTGTACCTAATTCAAGCTTTTAATTGTATAAGTTAAATTTAGGTAAAATTGAATTAAGATGTATTTGTTGCATCGACTTGCTGGTGGTGCCAGCTGGAATTTTGAATCACGCAACTGATGAGTTACAAAACGTGTATTATGTTATGTCTATTGATTTTTGTGGTCAAATCTAAGTTACTGAGCTGCGTTCCGAACAAATTATAAGAGCCTCAACATTTCCATCGAACCATTTCATCAAAGTAAAGGTGCGTGTACCACATGCATATTTGTTCACTCCTTAATTCCCATATCATAATATATACATAACTGTAGTGTGCCAGTCTTCGGTTCTCTACCACCTCTTGCGTTTTGTGTGCGATCAATGTGGCAAGAAATGCTGGGCGAGAAATGATTCTGTAGCTATCAAGAGCGATGCTGAAACCCGCACCAACACACAAAGTGCCGCAACATACAACAAATGGTGTGGCCAATGATGATGATATCATGTGAGAATAGGAGTACACGTGAATTAGTTAGAACAAGTAATATTAAATTACGTAACAAGTAGTAACATAACTTAATTTAAATCTACTAAGTACCAAATATAAAAGATGTATTTATTACTCATTTTGAATTTTCTTTTTAACAACGCAAAATAATTATTTAATTAATTACGCAAATGTGACTGATGATGTTTTACACGATCCCGATATAATTACCTTCCATACTTACTTATTCTCTATTTAAAACAGTATACTACAAATTATAACTTCAAATGAATTTAATTATTACTACTAGTATCATGCTTAGTAGCAGTCAGTGGCGTGTCGTCAAGGAAATCTCTAGGCAAGCCAGATCACAATCGGTTTGCTCCTTTTCTAAAAGCATAGAGTTAAGGGCTCTTAAACGCTCAATCTGGTGCGATTCGGTTTCTATGGTCGCCTCACCACTGCTCAGTATGGTAATATTTTTTTTATAAAACAAAATAACAGTAAACACAGCAAACGTTAGTAACTACAACGTGCACACACCTTTACGTTTAAGACGTTCATAATCGAACGCGCCTTATCTACCTCGGAGATAATCTGAGTCGTGGTCACACATTGCCTTTGAAATTATTTTATCTCGTATTGAAAAGCTGCGGTTATCATCCGGAATAATAATAACATTACAATATTTTGTACATTAGTAGTGCGGTCTGAGAACGCTGGTTTCGAATCAAATAAACGCATAGATTGAATGAGTCATATAGGCAAATAAAGATGTTCTTACGGCCCGACCACGACTTCAGCGGCAAGCGGCAGCGGCGCGCGACGGGTATAGGTGGGAGTGAAAGGTCCGAGCGCGGTGACTCGCTCACTCATATGGTCGCTCCTCGCCGCCGAAATCGGGGCTGGGCCGTTATGCCTCGGCAGCATAGCTTTTCTAGTTTTCTGTGATTTTAAAGTTCAGAATTACGACAATAGGGATGTCGTATTTTTTAAGAATGAAAATCGTTCCTGTCATTTATAGGTATCAATTTTCATGGGCCTAACTACTGACCCTAAGAGTGTTCCAAGAGTCAGGTATTATTGCCGTTAAAGTTCGATATTTCTACGGGCCAAAAAAGGGAAAAAGGATACAAAATATGGTCACGATACCGTGATGTCATTGTCAAGTAAACTTACAACCATAATGTATGAAAAAATAACTCATTTACCATTTTGGCCGTGAAATAGTGAGTTTAAGTAGGTATACACGGCTGTTGTACACTTATTGTTTTGTTGATTTATGAGGATTGCGAAAACAATTGAAATTTTTATTTTTATGACAATTTTGTCGCTTTCCAGGGTGAGGGTCTGGAGATCTGTATTACAGGTTTTTTAATACCTAGTTCAGACTCCAGTCCCTCACAAAGGATACTTTGTACCACTTCCATGTATACCAACTAGTTGTCAAACTCTTTTGTATGTCCTTTGTGAGGTGAAAATAAATGATATTTTATTATTATTTATTATTATAATATTTTATTGCCAACTGTATTCTTATTTGAACACCCGCTAACTGCTCACCGAGATGGTTCTAAAGAGCCCAAACTTGGTGTGATTGCAACGTCTTATTACAGCGTTCCTATGACCGCCTTTCGGCTCCATCACACGACCAGAGTCCTGATATTATATTATTGTATTATTATCGAAGTTACGTAGGTACATTAAATTTAGCTCATTCGGTCACCGGAAAGTGGTTCAAATCTTACTTGCAAGATTTTATTAGGTAGTGAAAGTTCATACATAGAAAAAGCTTGTAAAATATCAAATTTGCGTGATAGCTTTGAAGTCATGTATTTCAAAAACCTTATATGTTTTATACTTTTACTACTTTATTTTCTTTTTTCTGTTTGCTTCATTCCAGGCGGACAATCTCCCCCTAACTATTAATATTTGAAAGTGTTTGCAATTATATTATCTCAGAACACTAATTTTCCTGCATAAGTCCTACTTAAACAAATTAAATTAAAGATTCGTTCACCTCACACTAGCTGTCGTATAATGTTTATTTTATTCGATTCCTTCTCTTGTCCGACGACATTTCTTTTATCAAGACTCTTAAACAGCACTTATTAAAAATGTGGGCGGGAATTATTCTCGTCCCTCGGCATTATTGTCGAGAAATTATGAGTTTGTTATTTCTCCATGACTTTATTATTAAATATCGGTGCAATGAAATGTAAACAATAAATGTTTTCTTACCAAAATGATTGTTAAAGGCCCTACAAGTCTAACATACACCTTGATATTTTTAAAGTGATTTTTAAGTACAAAGCTAAAGATTGAAATACCGAAAGAATGAAACGATCGTTCTCATAGTTCCGTTCGTCTGTTTAGTGTTATTAAACCTTTCGAGAGACATATTTCTATACTACGAGAAAATCCTCAAATAGTATTGAAAATCACTTTTATCTGCAGAGAGGTCATCATTTAAGAAAAAAATCGCTGTACAACGCCATCTGCTGGTTAAAAAATCTTTATCCGCTTATCACGCCGAAAGTTGTTTAGCTAGGGACAACTGAATATCCAAAGAGTATACCTTTAATTTCTTTGTGCGGAAATAAGAGTCCGGCAACGAATTATGGTCTGGTTCGGATCCAATTAGGATAAAAAAAAAACACTATTTAGGTTTTGCATATCTCGCTATCTATGCTTAATGTTCATTGTTCTTGTTTCAGACACTTCTATCTGTCCAGCGCAGCATTTATGCTAGAACTGTGCCACGCGACTCTGTCGCGCGACAAATGCTACCTGTCTGTGCGAACAAGGTAGGTGACGCTGACGGTGACGGTAGGCCCGTCTCATTCACTTTAGAAATTTCTAGAATAACGATAATTACTTACAGTTAACCAATCAAGCATGTACCGATATAACAACAGTGTACAAAGCTTTAATCACCAATCAGGATCGTCAGTTGACCCCTGACACGGCGATCCTGCTCCGAGCAATTAAAACAATCAGCTGAGAGTTGTATTGAAACTACATTCCAACTATTAACATTTAAGACAGGGAAAACAGTGTGGCATTTGAATAAAGATCGGATAAGTGCGAACAAACGCGCGCCGATGATTCCGTACAAACTATGTCAGCACTGCATATTTCTCTAACGAAAAGAAAAACTGTACTGAGCGACAAACTTAACTTTGCCGCTGGTAAACTGTTGTCTGTTGTATAAAGGTCAGTTTAAATCAGTTGAGTTTAAATAAACCAATTAGTTTGTAATAACATTATAAGATATATTTATTGTGATATAACTGCAAATTTATGGTTTTCGGATCTATTTATTTCTCGCCAAATTTCATAATTCTAGGTCTAGGTCAATAGGAAGTACCCAGGTATATTACGTAGGTTTTGATTTCCTTGCCAGCGTTAACAAGGCAGCATACCGGCTCGTATGTTTTTAATACGTTGACTTACATGTTTGATTTTTGGCTAATCTAAGGGGTAGCATACCTTAGTATATAACGTTAATTTCAGCTTGATAACTCTATGCGTTCCTGAAAAAAAAATGTCTTGACAGATGGACAACAACGTGATAAAGATGAGTATAGATATAGACTTCCGTTGAAATGCTAAAAGTGAGTAGGTGTAGGTAGGTAACTACCTAAGTAGCATTTGACTTAACGTTACATTATTTATTATTCTGCTATAACTTAATAAAAGTCGTCGGTAAAACTAAAATATTACTGTAACGAGTTGCACAATGCACGGATGAAAAAACAAGACAATATTCCCTTCAATCATAAAAGTGCCCAAACCGAATAGCAACAATGCAGCATTTGACGTAATTTATTGATGTGTTTTATCTCCTTGAAGAAATTAAAAGTGCATGATACATTTAAGTGGCTGTACAGCAAAAAACAATGGTATTGCATACACAATGGAAACACAATGTTTTAATATTCGTACATCCGAATCCTAACACGGCAAAAAGTGGAGTTGCCCTAGCATAATACACTGGCACACTAAGTATCGCGAGATACGTTAATAGCTTAAATATCAGCGCCCACCAGTGTAACAGCTACGCCTCCTGGTTTTGTTCGGACAAAATCGGCACGGGTCAGGCGTAGTGCGCACGCGTCTGTCAATCTCGTTGAACAACCAATCGCGTCGCACTTTACACAAACAAGCCGTAGGAAATAAGACGACAGCTTAACAAGAATTAATTCAAAAGAATGTTGTTTATATTCTCATTTACACTAGTGCCGTAATATAAGAACATATTTTGCAAACATATATCATATCACAAAAAAGAGATTATCTAAAGTGATTCCACAGTCAAACAAACCACTGGTTTTGTGGGACAATTGTTTAACCAGTAAGAGGAAAATGTTCAGTTCCTAATAAATAAATAAACCAATAAAATACGGTCGTCAGAAATGATATGATTGCAGTGAGCAAAACATATCTACGAATTTAAGTATGTATTTCACTCCAATCATTGAATTAAGTAGTAGTAGGTAGTTTACGAACTTAAAAATATACATTTTCTAGTCACATGTGACACGTTACGAGCATGTTATTTATCGTTAAATTTAATTCAAAACGCTGTGCTGTGGGCTTAACTAAAGATACATATCGTAAAAAACAAATAAATCTTAAAACGAAATCTACATAACAATGAACGAAAACCAATAATCTATAACATAGGGAGGCTGGCAGTATTTCATATTAATAATGCATTTAGAACTAATTTTAATGCGGTGAATGTACTAAAATAATCTTTTTACAAAGTTAACTTTGCTTCTCGTATCTTTATTGATATATTTTATATCACAGGCACAAGATATATTTTTGATTGTATTGGTGATAAAGGAATGTAGATAAGTAGTTAGTTCGGCCATAACCGGCCCGTCGCATCGCAAGCAGGGTGTCAAGTCATTGGTCGTTAATCTATATTAAAATAAACGGCATTGTTTTCTCGTTTACCAATATTTAATTAAATATCTTGCCTACAGGTTATGGTAAAAGTTTTGCTTTAAAAAGTCGAGTAAAAGCGATCATAGAGGATGATGTCAGAAATGGAATGCAATTTTTTTATACATAGTTTTGTTTTGAAATCTGAAGATCCGTTAAGTATCCAGTCTTTTATGATATAAATAATATAGTGAACGCTATGATGGTCTTTGATAGTTGAATCAATAACAATCTTGTTACTATGAGCGTTTGTACCTTTCCATTGCGTTTCAATTTTTTTTATCGTGTTAAAAAAGAAAGAAAATCACTATTAATTCCATTCTCAAAATCAATTTGAAAACCCTTGTTATTTGAAACAATAACGCACAGCGGTATAGTCCAGAGTTAATCAGAACGCTAAAGATTGTGTCGGGAGACAAGCACAAAAAAAACAATCACAGTACAATATCGCAAGTCATAGCCATAACCGATAGTCCAGCATTGGTGTTTGCCAGTTCAATTATCATTACAATTTCCGCCGAGTCACTATACTGTGGGTGACCCGCATTAAATCGTTAATTCAAACTATTTATCAACTCGATTCGTTATGCATAGGATCAGATTTTGAAACTGTTTGATGATGTTATGGCATTCGGTGTCTATTGTCCGCCCGGCTTACTTCGATGGGTGTGTACTATGATAATCGGGGCGTCCGATTGAATCTATTGAATGGTTCGAGTTAAATAGTAATACAATTAAAATTGTACCGATGGCTGTCACGCGAGGTCCGAGCCTAATTTCCGAACAACGTAAATACAATTCGACTTTGTTCCCATCGAATGAATGGCTTACAATGCACGAATGACACAAATGAGCACCTAATTGGAACGTTACAACACTGGTGACTAGCTGTGAGCTGCAAATGTTGCGATAGGCTTAATTCTCACACGAGGACTGAGTTTATGTAAAGCGAACTAATGTTCTTAACATAAATTGGCGTAATACGAGTTTTACTACATTGAAGTTGATCAACTGCGGCCGATTCAATTGGAATTGAGATATACCCATATTCATACCCAGGCACGGGCATGGCATGATAGGGTAAGTCTATTTTTGATAATGTAGCTGCATTAAATGTCATATGTTAATAAAATGCCATTTAATGACGAATAAAATACATCACAAAAACTAAACATATTTGCAACATTTCGGACAAATGTCATTAGAAACATCTGGTTCACCCTGGTTAATCAATTAGAGAGTTGTCTCTATTAACGTTCAACCAAAACACAAACATACCGAAAAACTGAAAACCTCCTGTTTTTTGAAGTCGGTTAAAAATATTTTCACATGCCAATTGTCTCTTTAACAAAGCCCATCTGTTAAACCTGCCTAATACCGGCTTTGCGAAAGGTATAAATCAAATCGTGTTTTGATGTTATCAGTGGGTTCATGCCCCAACAAATGAACTAGCGTTAATTCCCAGATGAGAACCAAATTGAAGCCAGGAGACGTCCATAAATGGAGCATAGCTGCTAGAAACTTGACGATATTTACAAAGACAAAGAACGACGGAAGTAGTAGGTATTCCCCGATACTGGGGCAGGGCGGACGGGCCTGATGGGCGGCATCCAGGGCGGATTTGGCGGACCACCAAACCTAAAAAAAAAAAAAAAAAAAAAAAAAAAAAACAAATAGCCCCCTACTTAGAGCGTTTGGAATAGGTCCCAGGACGCTCAGACAGCTCTGTCAGGACTTACAGAACGTCCTACGCTAACAATGCAACACCTTCCCCGACCCATCGACCCTTTTCTATTGTCTACCCGAGCTCGGGTTTTATTGCCCTCTCGGACGCCGAGCTCACTTTTATTACGGTCTACTATTGTTTCCCTCTTTTATATTTCTCTTTGGCTACAACTGTCTACAACTTCCTTTGCAAACGGTATACATCTTTTAAGAACATTCTTTAGGTAAAGCTGGACAAATACCTAAACATCTCATACCTAAACTATCAGACTAGGTCCGCCACCTTGGTTCTTATTGGAATCGCTGTTTCAACCCAGCCTGTCTCACATCGTCTCTTTACTCCAAGGTTTCTTACTACGTGATGTGTGCTACGGTGTACGTATCACTAATCTAAGCTAACCTATGCTAGATCACAATTCTAACCTAACCTAACCTAAGCTACAGGACTACGCCCAGCTAACGCAGGATACGTTACTTGACTACTTAACTTCAGGTAGCCTTACTTCAAAGTATGTCTTTTGTTACTCACTACATATGCTGCATTTGGAACGTTGTTCTATTTATATTTTTTATCTTGTTCAACTTAACATTACTTCTAACTATCACCTAACTTCGAAAACTAATTTTGAAGAACTGCTTTATATATGTACTTACCTACTTAAAACTAGCTACGAGCACAGCACAGTTGTTTTGGTCTTAAGAACGCTGTTCTAACCTAACCTAACCTTGCATAAATTTGACTACGTACTCAATGTTACTTTCATCTCTTTTTTGTAATAACCGACTTCAAAAATGAGGAAGTTCTATGTAAAAATATTGCATGTAGCATAAGGATAATACGAATCTAATCTTACAATAGTAATGCGGTATTTTATACAGTAATAACTGCTTCAAAACTATACTAACTTATTTTAGCTGTAAGTTAAAAATACGAGTTCTATTTTTGCATATTTATTTATTTCGCCAAATATTATGTTCTTGAATAGATGCTTAAGAAAATACCTGAATAAACTTTGTAACTTGTACTAACGTGTATTTGTAGTAGGCTGAACTAAACTCGTTGATTTTTTAATTTGTTTGTTGGGTCCATATTGTTTGTAAAGATTTATGACAGGTTTCTTCTCCGAATCATCAAAAGATTCGAAAGTCTATTATACATTTTATTACTGTTTGTTGGTGGCTGTTGGGTGCGGTACAAACTAGTCGAAACGTGATTTTAACGGTAATCTATTGTCACATCCTTATAAAAGCCGATGGACAGTGACGATCAATAAGTATTCCGAACCGAGTCGTGCTTGTTACCAGAGCTCTCTCAGTGTACAGTGACATAGTGTTGAATCGTGCTACAGTGCTTATAAGATATGGCAAATGTAAGTATGTACTATTTTTTATAAAATATGTATGTAGTATTTTTATGTACTATTTGTTTAACAGTGTTTTTTCTGTAACTTGTGTTCATCGTGCTACTTGTTAAGTGTGTTAATCGGATGTATAACTTATTGTTGAATATTGTTTCAGTTCACGGAAAACACTTTCAAGAATTTTTATTACCCTGAACCTGAACATGATGATTCAGGGAGTGATGAAGAAGGCACACTCGGTTTTAAAGTGAAACAAGCCATAGCGAAGAAACGTCCTGCAAACAGTATCGAGAGTTTCTTTGAAAAACCGCAGAAAAAAGTGAAACCAGTGAAGAGATCTTCCAGTGTGTCGCAAAGTTCCCATACCGGTGTTGCTTACCTATCTTCGGGTAAAGACGATGCTGCGTATGCATCACACCTTATTAAAATAGAAATATACGATCTTGAAAAAGTGAGGAACATCGCACCAGAAGAGCACTGGAAGCACGCCGATGTGAGATTAAAATCTTACATCTCAACTGAGCAAGATCCACAGCTTGAGACTGTCCGTGATGTGATATACAATATGACGAAAGACATAGCTTCAAAGGACACTTGTGTGAAATATTTTATAAACAATACGAAAAAGTAAACTAAGTGTGTGTAGTTTTTAATACTAGGTTAAAACTGTATTTATTATATAAGACATTAGATAATATTTTATAACATACCCTTGTGTACTACTAGTATTATATATTTCTTACTGCTTAAACAACAACTTTTTGTTATTCAAAATTGTTTAGACTCGTTTTATAACCACATGTTGTACTTTGTTTTGTAGCCTAATCATATTGATCTATTTCCCTTTGCAAATGTATAAAAGTCTCTACCCTTTAATATAAAATCACTAAGCTACGTTTGTTATTTTAAGGAGAACATTTGTTGTAATGTAATCACTATTTTCTTAGACACATCTCACGATGGACTGTTTAAGCTGTGATGTTTACGATTCCGAGCTCGTCAGGCTATGCGAAGAAATTGAAAATGATCAAGAAATGTATGAGATCGGGGAATTACTAAGCCAGCTGCATAGTCAAGGGTGAGTACTCTTGTTTCAACCTGTTGTATGGTTTATGATATTGTACTTGTATATTTAGACATGCAATTTAAACAGTTTATTCTTGTTCAAACTTGTACAAAACCATTGTCCATTGTCATTGAGTTGTTGCCTTTTTATGGTTCAGTTTCATTGTTCTCTGTTGGGTGGGGATCCTGGGAGGTTCCTTATAAGCGACGTCTCTGGGGTAGAAATCATTCATTGTTCCAGCTACTGTGTTTGTGCTAGTACTGTGTCTGTGTAGTGTACAAAATACTGTTTTAAAAATGGTGCTTGGATATTTTCATATGGGAACTAGTTTAACCCACGACAAAATTGCAGTTTTAAGCAAAGGATTCATTTTAAAAGTGTTTCATAGAAACATAAGATTGTGGTATATTGACAATCAATTACCTCAGGCGCTTTTGGAAGATGAAGATATTATACCCTATTACACACCATGTGATGGGCATATCAATAAGTCGATGCATAATTTGTCATCAGATGTCATTGATGGGGTTTTAACAATGCAGGCATATTGCCAGCAATGTCGAAAAAACTTAAGTTAGTATAATGATAATAATTTAATCATTGTATTGAAGTTTTAAATATTGTATTAAATACTAACGTTTTACTTTTTCTTTTACAGATCTAACCAAGTAGGACGGGGGAGAAAAAGGACAGCTACAAGTACGGGTGCAGAAGTACCAGTGAAGAGAAACTACCCTTCCAACAGTCGTGATATGTCTACATCCTCAAGCGAAGAACCATTATCCGATGTCAATGTAAGTACAAAAAATAATTCTGAAATTGAATGTTCGGTGTGTAAAAAGTTCGTGTCAAAAAGATATTTTGGCAACCATTTAAATAGTAATATTCACAAAAATAATGTGTTGAGATCCGATAGTGAATATGTTAATGTCCAATTAATTGAAAATGCATTCAAAAACAGAGTCGCTACTTACAGAATATTATTTAATGAAATGGATCACCAACCTCTTGATCCCGAAACTATTTTACTAAAACACAAGGATAAGATCTTTACATTATTAGATCGTTCACTTAACAAACATCACGCTTTAAAAGTAAATTTTATTCTTAATGCAAATTTTACACAAGATACCAAACAATTAAATAATACATTTGATTTCCAATTAAGTAATAATATTGTTGATATCAGCACTGATAAAGCTGCTGTTTTTACATCTCTAGTAAATGAAATTGTGATAAGGTTGTCAAACTTTGAAAGAAAAGATAGTGGGTGGAGTTTAGTAACATTTAATCATATCGATCTCAATATTAACAAATATAATCCATTACGCGGCTCTTCTTTTATCGAATTACCTCGTGATATAAAGAATAAAAAAGCGGTTATTAATGTAAAAAACAATGACCATGAGTGTTTTCGATGGGCTGTATTGTCTGGTTTATACGAACCCAAAAGTCATTCAAATATGGTCAGTTCATACATATTACATAAGAATAAATTAAACTTTGAAAATTTAACTTTTCCATTTAAATTGGGAGATATCCATAAATTTGAAAAAAATAATGATATTAGCATTAATGTATTTGGTCTCGAGTACAACTCTCAAAACAAGAAACACGATGTTATAGGCCCACTACACTTGACTAAATTAAAAAAGTCTAATCACTTAAACTTGTTGTATATAACTAAAGATAACCAAGGACATTATTGTTTTATCAAAAATTTATCGAGGTTAGTGTCTAAGCAATTGTCAAATGCACAACATGCTCTTTATATTTGCGATGGTTGCTTAATTAATTTTACATCACACGAGAGACTAAACCAACATCAAAAAAACGACTGCTTCCACGTATGCACAAACTTACCATCTGAAAAAGAAGACACAAGAAATTGGTTTAACGAATATGTACCATCGAATCAAGTTACTTTTAATAATTATGAACGAAAATTAAGAGTACCTTTTGTTGTTTACGCTGATTTTGAGGCATTTTTAAATCCAATTGAATCCTGTTCTAACAACCCCAGTACATCTTCTACTACCAATATTCAAAAACATGAAGTATATAGCTTCGGTTACTATATTAAGTGTTCTTATAATGACAAGTTATCTGTGTACAGAACATATACAGGTGAAGACTGTGCAAAAACATTTATGAAAGTCATAAAAGAAGATTTAGAAACTATTTGTAAAAGTAATGCGTTTGCTAAAACTCCTTTCCCTCTAACAGATGCTAATAAGGTAGACATTATGCAAAGCCATGCTTGTTATATTTGTGATAGAAATTTGAATGGTGACTCAACCGTTTCTTATAATTATCATACTGGGCTTTACGAAGGCGTTGCACATAAATTTTGTTCTGAAAAATACAAACCACCCAATTTTGTACCTGTATTTTTCCATAATTTGAGCAATTACGATAGTCATTTTATTGTACATGGTCTTGGTCTTGAAGATGGTGACATAGAACTAATCCCACAAAATAAAGAAAAGTACATTTCGTTTTCTAAGTCTTTACAAGTGAATAATCGTGTTGTAAAATTGAGATTTGTCGATTCTCTTAAATTTATGTCGAGTAGCTTGGATAAATTAGCTAAAAACTTGACTACTGACCAATTTTACGAATTGAAATTGAACTTTCCACGTGAAGAAGACTTTAAACGTCTAATACGTAAGGGAGTCTATCCATATGAGTACATGACTTCGTATGATTCACTGAAATTAACTTCGCTTCCTACACAGGATCAATTCTATAGTTCTCTCACTGACAGTCACATTTCCGAAAACGATTTCCTACATGCTCAAGATATTTGGTCTCATTTCCAATGCAAAAATATGGGGGATTATTCCAATCTTTATCTGAAAACAGATGTTTTATTACTAACTGACATATTTGAAAATTTTAGAAATGTGTGTCTTAAGACATATGGTTTAGATCCCGCCCATTATTATACCGCCCCTGGAATTTCTTTTGATTCGATGTTGAGGACTACCAAAATAAGTTTAGAACTTTTAACAGATGTCGACAAAATAGCTTTTATAGCGAAAAACATTCGAGGAGGGATTTCCCAATGTAGCAACAGACATGCAAAAGCAAATAATAAATTTATGGAAGACTATGATCAAAATATTCCTTCATCTTTTCTCATGTACTTAGACGCAAATAATCTCTATGGGTGGGCTATGTCACAATGTCTTCCGTCTGGTAAATTTGAATGGGTAAATAAAGATACCGATTTCAATGTTTCAGACGATGCTGAATATGGGTTTATATTAGAAGTTGATCTAGAGTACCCCAAGGAATTACATGACTCTCATTCAGATTTACCGTTCTGTCCAGAAAATGTATGTCTAGGCGATTCTAAAGAAAAAAAGTTGATTCCCAATTTAAATAATAAATATAATTATGTATTACATTACAGAAATCTTAAACAATGTTTAAAAAATGGGTTGCGTTTAGTGAAAATTCATCGTGTGTTGAAGTTCAAACAATCTACTTGGTTAAAAAGTTACATAGATTTGAATACCCGAATGCGTTCGCTGGCGACGTCTGATTTTGAAAAAGATTTCTTTAAACTTATGAATAATTCTGTTTTTGGTAAAACAATGGAAAATGTCACGAAACGTGTGAATGTTAAATTATTAAGTCACTGGGAAAATCGCGGAAAATCCCAAGGAGTACAGTCCTTAATAGCTAAACCAGAATTTCATAGTTTATCCATATTTTCCGAAAATTTAGCTGCTGTGCAATTGAAAAAAACAAAAATCTTTTATAACAAACCAATTTACCTTGGATTCTGCATTTTAGATCTATCGAAAACTTTAATGTACGAATTCCACTACAACTATATGAAATACAAATATATGGAAAATCTCAAGCTTCTTTACACGGATACTGATAGCTTAATATATGAAATATACACTGCTAACTTTTATGAGGACATTAAATCTGACCTGAACTTGTATTATGATACATCTGATTACCCACCCAATAATGCATATGGTTTACCATTACTAAATAAAAAGAGGTTAGGTTTTTTTAAAGACGAAAATAATGGCAAAATTTTGAAAGAGTTTGTTGGTCTTCGATCAAAAATGTATGCCTTAGATGTTCAAAATAGTGGTATTATATCCAAAGCTAAAGGAATAAACAAGTGTGTTACCAAAAAATTAACCCTTAACGACTATAAAAGTTGTTTATTTGATAGGAATATACAACATGCTCAAATGTTACGATTCCGATCAATAAAACATGTTTTATTTACGCAAAATATCAATAAAATATCATTATCTTACAACGACACAAAACGATATTTATTGAAAAACACTTCGGATACTCTTGCGTGGGGTCATTATAAAATACCTCATAATTCTTAAAAAAAAAAAATATACACGGAACATTCAATTTTCATATTTATTTTTTGTACATAATATTGTATTTTAAGATGTTTTTTTATTATTTTGATTTAACAAACTGTTTTGTCAATAAATATGTTTTTGTAAATTTTTATGTGATTTATCTAGAATAATATAAATATTAAAAAATATTTAACAAAATTTTTGTTATTTTTTTTTTTTTTTTACTTCACTCCATTTTTTTTTTTTTTTTTTTTTTTACCAATTTTATTTAAAAAGCTATGGTCTAGAAATTTTCTCATTTGAAGTCAATCCGTTAACATATGAACACACATATTTGAAAATTTATAATGATTCATTTTAACCACCCTTTCACTACTATAGTAGCGGGTCCAAGTGGGTGTGGTAAAACTCAGTTTGTTACCAATTTTTTAAACAATGCAAAAGAAGTATGTAATGTTGAATTTGATGAAATTATTTGGTGTTATGATGAAATGCAACCTTTGTACAATCTGGAAAATGTAAATTATAACCAAGGAATACCAGATTTTACTTTATTTGATGGAAAAAAGCCCAAGCTTCTCATAATTGATGACTTGATGAGAGAATCGGATGGACGAATCGTTGATATTTTTACCAAAGGAAGTCACCATAGAAACTTAAGTGTTTTTTATATTACTCAAAACATATTTCATCAAGGCAAAGGACAACGTGATATTTCATTGAATACCAGCTATATTGTATACTTCAAAAACCCGAGGGATAAAACACAAATTCGCTACTTGTCACGACAAGTTTATCCGGAGAACCCAAAATTTGTAGATGAAGCCTACAAAGATGCCACTAAAGATGCTCATGGTTACCTTATGATTGATCTGAAGCAAAATACCGATGACATATGTCGTTTTAAAACTAAAATATTTCCTTTTGATGGGCATTGTACCGTATATGTTCCCAAGAAAGGGTTTAAATACGACAAGAATCAACACGTTTTAATCAGTTCCAAATAATGCATCCAAGAGTACACACATATAAACATTTACTTGAAGCACTGCAGTTACTTAAACCAAAGTATCGCACAGCGTTGCTAAAATCTTGTGAAGATGAAGAAATTAATATTATTTGTGAGTGTATTTATAACGTTTTAAAAGGGAAGATACCACTGGAAACAAAAGATAAATCAAAACTAAACAAATATAAAGACACATTACGAAAACTAGTTTCGAAAGGGAAACACAAATTGAGGAAAACTGTTATTATTCAAAAAGGAGGCGCATTTCTACCTATTATATTAGGTGCAGTTTTAAGTGCCTTAGTAAGCTCCGTAACATAAAATAAAATGGAAAACACAAAAAAAATGTTGTTAGTTGAACCAGACTTTATTGAAAGACTTAAACGAAACGATAACCAACCCGAAAATGTATCATCGCGCCTAGACGGAGAGATGCAAAAAATCCTGAAGAGTAAAATTAATGATCGTGAAAAGTGGGCATTATATTCTCAAGCACTACAACGATTTTTGCACTTTATTGAATCAGATCGAAAACCATTTAAAATACCAATAGTGATGGAGGGGTTTGATCAACTCAACGATGAAAGTAAGGATTTAAACTTAAAAGTAAACAAAAAGGAGGAGGATGAAAATTATGAATCAGTTGCAAATAAAACACTACCAGATGGTGATGTTTCTACAGTTACTGCAGCTACACCGTCTGGTACAAAAAATCCAGAAACTGTACTATTCAGTCCATCTCGTATTGTAGATAATTTACCAAAATCATATGAGAAAAAAACCAGAACATTATTGAATTGTATTGTGTCAAGCAGACCAAAAATATGGTGGAAAACAAATGGTGAAGTTGTAATAAACAATCGAACTATTCCAAACAGCAATATTCTCGATCTGGTAAGCGATACGGTTAGATCTCTTAAACGCCCTAAGCCAACAGGATGGGAAGAGTTTGCTTTATTTTTAAGAGATATAAAAGTTCCTACGTCTTGTATAGGTAATCCTACTAACCTAGAATTTATAAATAAACCTCAATCGAGTGAACCTCACGCATCATCTGCTCCGTCAAGTGCTCGATCGTCATCGTCATTTAAAGACACAAGCGCCAGTACACCTCTTTCAAGTGTACTGCTCAAGGCAAACAAAAAGAAATTAGATTGGGAAAGATGGAGCCCTTATTAGACATTCATGCAATATACTACGATGTATCTAATCCAGCAGGCTACAGTAGTTTAAATAAATTAAGTAAACAAATGAAAGGACGAATGAACAAAGACGACGTAAAGAACTGGTTACAATCTCAAGAAACGTACACACTACATAAACCGGTTGAAAGGCGATTCACAAGAAATAGATACGTCTTATCTAACTTTAATGAACTCTGGCAAGCTGATCTGAGTGATATGGGTACCTACAGTCAATATAATGATGGATACAAATATATTCTGTGTGTTATTGATGTGTTCAGTAAATATGCTTTTGCGAGAGCTATGAAAAAGAAAGATGCCACAACCGTTATAAATTGTTTTGAAAGCATATTTACTGAAGCCAATTCTACTCCTCGTCACATCCAATCTGATAAAGGTACTGAATTTGTTTCAAAGGCAGCAAGGGATTACTTTAGGAGCAAAAACATTAACTACTATACTACTAACAATCCTGACATTAAAGCAAGTATAGTAGAAAGGTTTCAAAGAACTCTTAAAATGAAAATGTGGCGTTACTTTACTCATAAGAATACATACAAATATATAGATATTTTGCAAGAACTTCTTTATTCTTATAATCACAGTTATCATTCTAGTATTAAAATGCGCCCTATCGATGTAAATTTTGATAATATTATGACTGTTTGGTGTAATTTGTATAACAGAAAAAAGGATAGACAACTTACTTTGGAAATCACAAAACTAAATGTTGGTGATCATGTTAGAATAACTAAATATAAACATATATTTCAAAAGGGTTACGAAACTAATTGGAGTGATGAAATATTTAGAATTGATTCAATAATAAACCGCTTTCCACGAGTTGTGTATACGTTAAGAGATTTAGAAGGTGAGCCTATCGTTGGTACATTTTATTCTAAGGAATTACAAAAAGTGACTTATCTCCCCTCCATTGATTATAAAATTGATAAAATAATACGCTCACGTGGGGTTGGTGCCAGAAAAGAAGTACTAGTGAAGTGGCGAGGTTATCCTAACAAATTTAATTCTTGGATACTCGCTTCAAGCTTAAAAAAAATATGAGTGAAAACAGCTTTTATATTACATTGTTAAGTAACAGTTCCTCGGACTACTACACCGATAATACGACTGCACACTTCTTAACCAAATTACCCAGGAGTATAAAGTTGGAAGGAGAATGGGTAGTTGGCTTAGTAGAATTTCAATACCCTTGTTCAATGTACAATGTTCAAGATCATGAAAATATGATTTATTTAAAAAAGAAAGTAGTGTCACCCACTGACAAGATAGCCAAAATTGTGGATATAAAAACTCATATACCAGCAACTACATATGACAACGTTGACCATTTTATTCAAGCTTTTAATGACAACCCACAACTGAAAAATAATGTAAAGTTTAGATATGATAATCTAACAAAAATGGTTGGGGTAGCAACAATTAATAACGATATAACTTCTCTTATAACAACCCCAATACTAAGTCTACAGTTAGGTTTTAAACCGAAAACAAATTTACGGCAAGTTTCATTTGGTAAAAATCCTGTTAATTTGTATTTGGGCTTACCATCACAATTATTTGTTTATACAGACATCATACAACCACAGGTAGTTGGTGATGTTATAACTACGTTGCTTAGAATAATACCATTAGATCCAACAGAATTCCATTATGGAGCATATAAAACACACATTTTCTCACCCGCTCATTATGTACCTGTTTTACGTAGAGAATTTGATACTATGGAAATAGATATAAGAACAACTACCGGTGCAAGAGTGCCATTTCAATTCGGAATTTCCTGCGTGAAACTACACTTTCAACGTCTAAGATGAATTATAAAAGATCATCTCACTCTTGTCCCTACGATCATTATTATACCCATCAAGCTGGTTCTGGCATAGGAATTGTCTATAAAGGTGTTCCGTTTCAGCGAGGGCATGGGATTGGAAGTTTTTTGGGGGGACTGTTTAGGTCAGTAATTCCTTTGTTATCTAGTGGTTTTAAAACTGTTGGAAAAGAAGCGTTAGATGCGGGGGTTGGTTTGTTATCTGATATGGTAAATTCACGCCCTATAGATAGTTCAGTTAGGTCTCGATTTAAAGAAGCTAGTGCTAACTTAAAAAGAAAAGCTGATGAAAAGATCGATTCTCTGATGTCGGGATCTGGGTATAAAATGTCAACTAAAAGACGGGAACCTCTCATTACCTTGAAAGCATCGCGCCGAAGAGGAGCTAAGAGAAATCAATATAGTGACGATATATTTTCAAAGTAAATCATGTCATTCTTACACAATCATTCGTGTGAATGTGCAAAATCTGAGTTAGATATATTTGCCCTGCCTTCGACACAGACAAGTATTGAGAGTGGACAGTGGGTTCATTATAAACCAATTTCATCTTTAAGCGATGATGGTCCTATTGAGTTTCAAGTCCCCGGTTCAGGTGATGACTACATTGACTTATCACATACATTATTACATATAAACGCCAAAATATTAAACCAGGATGGTACAAAGTTAAAGCCTGATACTCAAGTTGCCCCCGTTAATAATTGGTTGCACTCCCTTTTTAATCAACTTGACGTATATTTAAATCAAAAACTAATCTCGCCACCAAACAACACATATGCTTACCGTGCTTACATGGAAAATCTACTTAACTATGGACCAGCCGCTAAAAAAACTCACCTTACTTGTGGGTTATGGTATGAAGATACAGCACATTATATGGACACCGTTGACGCAAATAACAAAGGATTTCACAAAAGGATGGAATTTGTTACAGATAGTAAACAAGTTGAAATGATTGGACATTTACATGGTGATATGTTTAACCAAGAGAAGTTTCTAGTGAATGGTGTAGAAATGCGTGTTAAGTTAGTGCGATCAAAAGAATCGTTTAATCTTATTTGTCACCAAGATAAGAAATTTAAGGTACAAATAATGGACGCTAGTCTCATAATAAGAAGAGCTAGAATCAGTCCAAGTGTTTTGTTAGCTCATCAGAAAGTGCTAGCATCAACAACTGCAAAATACCCTATCACAAGAGCAGAAGTAAAGGTACTTACAATACCGTCAGGAATACAGGGTAAAACTTTAGATAACATATTTCTTGGACAAGTGCCTAAAAGATGTATAATTGGTTTTGTATCCAATTCATCGTTTAATGGTAATTTTGCATTGAACCCTTTCAATTTTCAAAATTATAATATGAACTCTTTTAGTTTATTTGTAGATGGTCATGAAATTCCTTCTAGAACATTACAACCATCATTTAGTTCTGGTTTAATAGCATCAACATATCATACTCTATTTTCTGGGACTGGTATTCACTTCCACAATGAAGGTAATGCAATAAGCAGAACCGATTACGGGGAAGGTTACTGTTTGTTATGTTTTGATTTGACGCCTGACCTGTCAGCCAGTTCTACCTCACACTGGAACCTTGTAAGACACGGGAGTGTTCGGATAGAAGTTCGTTTTGATAATGCCTTGAGCACTACTATTAACTGTATTGTGTATGCTGAATTTGATAATGTTATTGAAATAAACAAAAATCGTGATGTATCTGTAGATTACAACAGTTAAAATAAATATAAATACAGTGAAATTTACAATTAATCTCATTTCTTCTTAATCTGTGTTTGTAACATCATCGATGAATGTATACATGTTTTATTTATTATGGATACTAATGAAATTCAATATTGTATGAAAAAAATTCACCCTAGATTTAAATCAAATGTTTTTGCTGCTAACCGAATCCCTATTTGGGTTGCTCGTCCAGTTTTTATTGTAAGCAATTTGGACTCTGATTCGAAACCAGGTTCCCATTGGGTTGCAATGCATATTGATGCTAAAGGTGTAGGGGAATACTTTGACTCATTTGGTCGGAAACCTACTGGTTACCATAAGTTATTTTTGAATAGAAATGCAAAACGGTGGTTTTATAACCAAAGACCACTTCAAAATCATTTTACTTCAGTTTGTGGCGAATATTGTTTAGTTTATTTATATTTTAAGTATCAAGGAAAAACTATGAGCGATTTATTGAGTTTGTTTTCTGAGAATTCTCTTTGTAACGATTTAATTTTAAGAAATATGTTTAAGTCAATATTTGTGAAATAAAACAATATATATACTTAACTGATTTTTTATTTATAAATAATACCTTAATTATACCTTATTTACCTAAAAATAGTGATTGATTACATTACAACAAATTTTCTCCTTAAAATAACAAACGTACCTTAGTGATTTTATATTAAAGGGTAGAGACTTATACATTTGCAAAGGGAAATAGATCAATATGATTAGGCTACAAAACAAATTACAACATGTGGTTATAAAACGAGTCTTAACAATTTTGAATAACAAAAAGTTGTTGTTTAAGCAGTAAGAAATATATAATACTAGTAGTACACAAGGGTATGTTATAAAATATTATCTAATGTCTTATATAATAAATACAGTTTTAACCTAGTATTAAAACTACACACACTTAGTTTACTTTTTCGTATTGTTTATAAAATATTTCACGCAAGTGTCCTTTGAAGCTATGTCTTTCGTCATATTGTATATCACATCACGGACAGTCTCAAGCTGTGGATCTTGCTCAGTTGAGATGTAAGATTTTAATCTCACATCGGCGTGCTTCCAGTGCTCTTCTGGTGCGATGTTCCTCACTTTTTCAAGATCGTATATTTCTATTTTAATAAGGTGTGATGCATACGCAGCATCGTCTTTACCCGAAGATAGGTAAGCAACACCGGTATGGGAACTTTGCGACACACTGGAAGATCTCTTCACTGGTTTCACTTTTTTCTGCGGTTTTTCAAAGAAACTCTCGATACTGTTTGCAGGACGTTTCTTCGCTATGGCTTGTTTCACTTTAAAACCGAGTGTGCCTTCTTCATCACTCCCTGAATCATCATGTTCAGGTTCAGGGTAATAAAAATTCTTGAAAGTGTTTTCCGTGAACTGAAACAATATTCAACAATAAGTTATACATCCGATTAACACACTTAACAAGTAGCACGATGAACACAAGTTACAGAAAAAACACTGTTAAACAAATAGTACATAAAAATACTACATACATATTTTATAAAAAATAGTACATACTTACATTTGCCATATCTTATAAGCACTGTAGCACGATTCAACACTATGTCACTGTACACTGAGAGAGCTCTGGTAACAAGCACGACTCGGTTCGGAATACTTATTGATCGTCACTGTCCATCGGCTTTTATAAGGATGTGACAATAGATTACCGTTAAAATCACGTTTCGACTAGTTTGTACCGCACCCAACAGCCACCAACAAACAGTAATAAAATGTATAATAGACTTTCGAATCTTTTGATGATTCGGAGAAGAAACCTGTCATAAATCTTTACAAACAATATGGACCCAACAAACAAATTAAAAAATCAACGAGTTTAGTTCAGCCTACTACAAATACACGTTAGTACAAGTTACAAAGTTTATTCAGGTATTTTCTTAAGCATCTATTCAAGAACATAATATTTGGCGAAATAAATAAATATGCAAAAATAGAACTCGTATTTTTAACTTACAGCTAAAATAAGTTAGTATAGTTTTGAAGCAGTTATTACTGTATAAAATACCGCATTACTATTGTAAGATTAGATTCGTATTATCCTTATGCTACATGCAATATTTTTACATAGAACTTCCTCATTTTTGAAGTCGGTTATTACAAAAAAGAGATGAAAGTAACATTGAGTACGTAGTCAAATTTATGCAAGGTTAGGTTAGGTTAGAACAGCGTTCTTAAGACCAAAACAACTGTGCTGTGCTCGTAGCTAGTTTTAAGTAGGTAAGTACATATATAAAGCTGTTCTTCAAAATTAGTTTTCGAAGTTAGGTGATAGTTAGAAGTAATGTTAAGTTGAACAAGATAAAAAATATAAATAGAACAACGTTCCAAATGCAGCATATGTAGTGAGTAACAAAAGACATACTTTGAAGTAAGGCTACCTGAAGTTAAGTAGTCAAGTAACGTATCCTGCGTTAGCTGGGCGTAGTCCTGTAGCTTAGGTTAGGTTAGGTTAGAATTGTGATCTAGCATAGGTTAGCTTAGATTAGTGATACGTACACCGTAGCACACATCACGTAGTAAGAAACCTTGGAGTAAAGAGACGATGTGAGACAGGCTGGGTTGAAACAGCGATTCCAATAAGAACCAAGGTGGCGGACCTAGTCTGATAGTTTAGGTATGAGATGTTTAGGTATTTGTCCAGCTTTACCTAAAGAATGTTCTTAAAAGATGTATACCGTTTGCAAAGGAAGTTGTAGACAGTTGTAGCCAAAGAGAAATATAAAAGAGGGAAACAATAGTAGACCGTAATAAAAGTGAGCTCGGCGTCCGAGAGGGCAATAAAACCCGAGCTCGGGTAGACAATAGAAAAGGGTCGATGGGTCGGGGAAGGTGTTGCATTGTTAGCGTAGGACGTTCTGTAAGTCCTGACAGAGCTGTCTGAGCGTCCTGGGACCTATTCCAAACGCTCTAAGTAGGGGGCTATTTGTTTTTTTTTTTTTTTTTTTTTTTTTTTTTTTTTTTTTTTTTTTTTTTTTTTTAGGTTTGGTGGTCCGCCAAATCCGCCCTGGATGCCGCCCATCAGGCCCGTCCGCCCTGCCCCAGTATCGGGGAATACCTACTACTGACGGACAACATTGTATGAAGACTGGGCTAAGACTCGATGAGAGTTAGGTGATTTGATTAAATAGCCTATTTTCGTTCATAAATACCTAGTTATTAATTCATTAATTAATTCACATTTTACTGTGTAATTGAAACTTAATGTATAAAAATGTTTATATTGAAGCGAAACATTAAAAAAAAAAATGTTTCGGGTTGGGTTTGCAACGGCTTCTCGGGCCACCATGGACGTCCTACCGATTAGAGCACCGAAACCATAAAATGGATTTTATAGTCCAACGTAGTAACAGGAACATTTAAATATGTTTTTCTACTTCAGTACTTTTTTCTGTCATTTATATAGTTACTAACTCTAATATATAGGTAAAGACATAAATTATATGAAAGTCTGTAACAGTCTATACTCTACTGCCCAAAAAAACACTGCCAAACGATGTTATAATGTCGCCAAAAAAGCATTACTTAATACCACATATTACAAAATAAACAGCTGCACTCACACAATTTGCAATTAAAAAAAAAAACTTATTGTACTAAGGCATTGCTGCCAACTTAAAAAAGATAATTTCCAACCTTCGATAGGCTTCAAATAAGTAAACTAGCCAACTATGTGTTACTTACTAAAACGATACATCTATTAAGCTGCAGAGCCCGTGATGGAACCGGTATTAGCCACATATAAGTGACATTGGATTTTAGTCGTAATAATCGAGATCATCATAGGCTTGCTGAAAGTCCTCCTATGCCTGCATACATTCCGCTCCACCATTAACGTGTCCTTACCAAGAAGACAATAGCCGTAGAAATGTTAGCGACACGCCGGTAGCGATCGCTGATAATCCCGTAGCGTAGCCTATTTGGTGACATTTTGAAGTGTGTCACTCAGTTCGTAGCATCGTGTCGTGACGGCCGAAGTGGCGAGTTCGTGATCCAAATTAATTAAAACAGAGACACAAAACTAAAGTTATCACGATTGGTTCCGAGGTTCGGCTTAGTGTGGATGCGGTTGTTAAGAGAAAGATGATTTAGGGCAAATCAACGTTTTGACGTACACCTTTGATTGTCTGCGGCGTTACTCAAAATATCTCTAGCTACCAAAAATCGGGCTTGTAACATAATTTTTCTATTATCATTAACAGTTGGGACATTGACTTAGGTACACAATAATACATTTGAATAAAGATAAGCCATTATTATAAGGTGACTTTTTACATCGAGCTTTCAAAGATGTGGACAGATTTTCGTCGGTCGAAAAGTAGATTTACCCTTTTATATGTATTGACTTGTAAAATGTTGACATTTCATCAATAAATGAGTATAAGTATGAGTATGAATTTTAATTTTATGAATACTTATCGTATCGCTTGATACGCTGTGCAGAATATCAAAATTTTTGTAGATACTTAACTTTTGTAGATACCTAAGTTGAATTTAAGACTGCTGAAGCAGAAGTTGATATGTTTGCGATTTATTAAGTATAGTCAAGAGAGAATGTTTCTGATCTAGAGATGTATGAGATCTGCAGAGAATTGTACCGATCCATACAAGTTGGTATGGCCAGCTTCATATAAAAATTAGTCAAATTGACAACTTTTTAATTATCTCCATCCGAAATCTGTAAGTATTAAACTTTTAATAGCAATACACATTAAAGCGTATAAGTAACATGCAATTTTTTTAATAAATACCAACACCAGTTTAATAAATGGGATAATTTAATCAATCCACTTAATGATTATGTGTATATTCTCAAATTTCATCTGTTTACAACACCGTGTTCATTAACCTCGACTCGGACCCAAGACAAACGCGCGCATCCAAATCGCATAAAATCCGGCCCACCGCTGAGTGGCATAATCCACACGCCAACCGTCACTTCAAAATACAATATGCTAATTAACATCCTTCTTTTTGATTTGCGCTACAAGCTCTCAGAAACGCTGCTGACATCCACCAACAAAACGTCGTAACCGACATTTGTATCCTGACTCATGTATCATTAGAATTGGCTGATAGTACGTCACTTGAGCGATTCGTGTATGTTTAAGACCCGTTTAGACGGGACGAGAACTCGCATGCGAGTTTCGCTACATTGCGGGCTACCGGCGTACGAAGAGCTTCAGCGCTCGATCAAACCCCGCAATGTAATTAAACTCGCATACTTCACGTCTCGTCCTTCCTGTGTGGTGAAATGGTGCTTATGTCTTTGTATGTTTCAGGAGGTTATGCAAATTCGAGGGAGCCCTTTAATTACGCTTCGGACACGACTGACGACGGCGTTAAAGATGCAGTTTTAAGAATTGTCAGTGTATGCGCGTGAACCGGAGATTTAATATGGTAAGCGAATTTAGCTGCAGTGACTATGAAAATGTTTATTACGACCGCTGGAATAGGGCTGCCACATTCTTTGGTGCATTCATTAAAAATATTTGTTTGAGTACTACTTACATCATTATAATCAGCCTAGTAAGTTCGACTGCTGGAGCAAGGCCTCCCCTAAATACCACTTTCAAGACCGGTCCTTCGCCCCTTGCATCTTGCGATTTCCGGATCAGTCCATTTTCAAGTTTTATTGTCCTTCCTGTTGCACAACATGAATAACTTAAATGTAAGTACATTACGTACAAAGAAAAAAAAAATAGAAAAATATTGTTAGGTACCACGGGGATCAAGCTAATGTACCTAACACATGCTACTATAATAAGTTTTAATAGACTACTCTATAAAATAATCCATTAGGCTTTTCAATGCACATGAGATTAATGAAATGTTTTGACAAAAAAATAACAGTAACAAAAACGAAACCAAAGCCACACACGATTAAAATCAAGCGACACTTGTAAGGCACAATTGTGAGTTCGCTTCCATTGAAAATGTCTCCAATCAACAATAGAACGCGACATTAATTCTATCCATCATCTTGCATCCAAAAAGGGTTGAAGTTCATTAAAGGACGCATTCCACAAGTATTATTCTTTGAAAACTGGTAATAAAAATAATAACAAGGCGGCCACCCTGCCAAGTGCTATCAGCTCCATCTGTTGTCGTTGCGGACAAACTCGCCTAATGAACGATGATAAATCATATTCGAAAGGCGGCTCGTGGCCCGCTCCATGTTATTCTTTTGTCAGTTATTTTCTGGCTCTCCCACAGTTCACTTTATCCATGGACGCTTGTAGCTTGATAAGTTTAGTTGCGTCCTTAGTTGCGCCGCAATGGATTGGATGAATGTGTTGTAAACGAATTAAGGTGAGTTATTTAGGGGCGAAATTGTGAGGTGTCTCTCTCGCCGTGTCCCTGCCCGCACACCATTGTGCTTACTAATGATTTTATGCAAATGCAGGCTCTTTAGATCGAAGTCTTAGCGCGATCTTGAACCGTCAGGTACCAAGCTCATTAATTTGAAATATGACTCGGGAATTTTTACAATGTTGAGATATAAATTAGTATTCTTATCGAATGACAAGTGGGAAATTGGGTAAGTTTTTCTTAATTTCGATGGTTGATTGTGTGCTTTTGCTCTGAGGTTTGAGCTGATCAATCTACATAATGTGTTATTGTCGACGTTTTTCTTAATTTATTACTTACCTACATATCTCCCTGTATTTTGTTTGTTTTGATAATTAATACAACTATAAGTTTAAATGTTGCTACAAATAGTAAATTAATTGAACAGGTGAATTATAAAAAAATCCTTGGAGTCACTATCGATAGCCACCTAAACTGGAAGTCCCACATCGAGGAAATAAACAAGAAACTAGCCAAATCATGCTATGCTCTTTCCGTATTAACTAACGTAGCTTCAATCGATGTGGCGATGAATGCATACTATGGAAATGTTTACCCCGCCCTTATGTATGGCATAATATTTTGGGGAAATTCTGTCAACGTAGTCCACATTTCTTCCTTCTTCAAAAAAGTCTGCGAATCATATTTAACCTTAGGAACATGCAATCCTTAAGAGACGTTTTCAAAGAAAACGAAATACTAACACTGACATGTATCTATATATTACAAATTTGTTTATTTGTTAAGGACCGAAATTACATTTTTATAAAAAAAGTGACTAAAGATAACATCCGATCAAAATAGAAATATGACGTATGTATGGTTGGACCTTCCAGCTTTATACTCAGTAAGAGCACGTATGTATTTGGAATTAAAATATTTAATAATTTACCTGAATGTATCAAATCTGAAAACGGAATTAGATTTAAAACAAAGCTCAAGAAATGGCTGTTACTGAAAAGTTTCTACAATTTAAATGAATATTTTAGAGGTATAGACTGACATAGTTTAGATTGTTTTAGTATATTTTGTTGCTATATCGTACGCCCGAAATGAGTAAGCTGTTGGACCTTTTTTAGGACATAATTATGATCAAATGTACACGGTTTTGACAATAAATGAACCTTTATCTTTATAATATACTATTTGGTTCCCTATTCGACGAAACAATATCTTGACTTTATCACGTCATCGTATCGGGCTATAGAACATTTATAATTTTTTTTTTTTTCAATTTATTCCTGAATGTCCTAATTCAATGATATTGCTAAATCACTACATAGTATAAAACAAAGTCGCTTTCTCTGTCCCTATGTCCCTTTGTATGCTTAAATCTTTAAAACTACGCAACGGATTTTGATGCGGTTTTTTTTTAATAGATAGAGTGATTCAAGAGGAAGGTTTATATGTATAATACATGCACCCGTGCGAAGCCGGGGCGGGTCGCTAGTTGAAAATAAAACAAAGTTTATAATTAGTGTCCTGCAGTCTTTTCATCTAATCGTCACATCCATCGTGCATGCGATGATTACATGACAATGCTTTTTCATACAACACGTGAGACTATCGCTATAACCGTATAGGCACAGGCGCGACAGCGGCCTATCGGTGTATATAACTCAGGCGTCGGTGACCTTGTTATGCGACAAGGCATTTACGTGAATGCCCTTTACCCCCGCGCGCTTCCCGCACTCACCCGCCCCTCGACACGCACACATAGCCGCGAGTTTTGTTACTGCACACAAGTGTCGCTGTCGTTTCTTTTTACGTTAGTATATATATTCTTTGGTATAGGTCCGTATTGAGTCCCATATATGCTGCGATTAGTCTTTTATCGCCCACCTGTTCTTGACAACATGTGACGCTCGTTATGCACATGAGCATGATCTGTACCTCTACCATGACTTTACAGTGAACGGACTCGCCAGCGACTGCGTAAAGGATTTGTATGGAGAATTGTAGTTCTACAATGTAACCGCTAGGGGCACTGTTCTATTCACCATACGATTCATGTGACTAAGGCTCTTTGTAAGTAAATAGTATCATGTAATATATTTATTTTTATTAAAACAGTAACGTCTGCTAACGTAAACTAAATGTTTACAAATGAAGCGACAATTGAAAAATTTAATGATTCGGACAGGATTCGAACCTGCGTTTCCAACGGCTTTCCGGGCCAACACGGGCGTCCTCCCAATTGGACCACCTCCTGTCCGAATCATTAAAAATTTTCAATTTTCGCTTCTTTTGTAAACATGTAATATATTATTATTGAATAATAATTTAAGGGTATCGTGTTATAATACCTATATTTTTTTAACACGATCTATTCGTTTCCCATACTCAATGCCTTTCATACAACACCAAAAACCCAAAAACCACAAAATGTGTAAAGAAACGCATTCCTCAGCCGTGGTGGAGCGCCACTAGACCGAATCCCACGAAGAACAAAGAGACTTAATCTTTACTTAACCCTAATTGCGATAATTACTGTCCGAGCGTTGACAAAATGATTTATCGTTCAGTAGCTGGGCTTAATATTGCTGTACAACTGTAAAAAGCCGTATTGTACTATGAAATCCATGTAAAGATACGACCTTCTGGTATAGGATAGTAGAATATTTCGCTAATGTTACCTTTTGAGTGCTCCACCGTGGGAATATGGTATTAATGAAGTTTGAACGGAATGAGTTGTATTGTAGTATTTGTGTATGCTTTGGCTGCGGCCTAATTCGATTGACATTGAGATACAGCTATTTGGGTAATGTATCGGCTATATCACACGTATACGAAAGTTTGTAATCGTCCATATTGTGTTATACAGCGTGTATATTTGATACAACCGCATATTGTAGCCAGACGGAGATTTTAGTGCTATAATCTGATATTTATAACAATTATTAACTTAGCGTTAACTGCCATAAAGTAATTATTTTTTTTAAATTTTCTGAGCAGCAATGTATGGCGTAGTTATTACTAGTGAGTGATAATTGTGACATCACGATGTTAATGTGTCAACAAACAAAAACAAACAAGTACATTGCTTGCTGATTTATTTTATATGGAAAAAAATTATCGATTTTTTTATAATTTACGGATAAATATATTAATAAGTGCCTATACTAAGCCCCTGTAAAGTATGCGGTTATATCAAATATACACACTGTATAGCCATATAAGCAGTGTCGATCGAATTAGAGCCTGGGTCAAATTAGAAGAGACAATAATTAAATGTCAAAAAAAATATCTATAACTAATGAATACATTGATAAAAACAATACCTACTTATCATGAAAAGAATAAAGTGGAGCATGTGTCGGAATATGTGTATATTTAAAATGTCTGCTACTCAATGGATGTCTGGAATAGGCGTCTTTAGCAACAGGTAAACCGTCTTTTGTTTACCCATATCGTAATCTTTCGGGTTATATTTATCTGCATTTGTATTTATTTCTTTTCACGATGTGCAATAGAGTATTTCATTCTAGTTTATGAATATAAATAGAACCTATGAAAGATTTTTGCTCCACAACTTCACGTGCTTTTAACAAATGCAATAACCATTCAAATGCCTTGTTATCTTGACTTGGCATTCGTTAAAGATGGCGGATTGGTCGTCAGGCGCGGGCGCAGCGCTAATTAATATAAAACACAATGGACGAAACATAATATCGACGACACGACCAACGTAAGGAATTAGTCGGAAACACCAAGGTACAGCTCAGGATGAGTTCAGAATAATCCACAAATATTTTCTAGTGAATTAAAGAACTATATTATATAGGTGTTTCGTCGGGTAGAAAAAAAAAAACTTATGAAATTACAATGAATAAAACCTATAGATATACTAGACAAAAAAATATTAACAGAAAAATAACCGACTTTAAAATAAAACTGAAAAGCCAAAAATAAACCGTTCATGTACCTACTAATTACTTTTGAATCACTTTTTGAAGACTAGTGCTTATAACGTTTAAGGGTTGCCCTCGACTTCCATGGGATTCCATCAGATCTCGACAATGGTGACAATGTGACCACATCAGGAGTAGACTCGTTCAACTAAAAAAAGAATTTTGACAATCGTTCCATAATTGGCGAAGATATCGGTGAACATACCTACATAAAAAAAAACATAGAACCTCCTCCTTTTTTGGAAGTGTTAAAAAGGTCGAAGTCGTCCGTGTAACTTTTCTATTTTATTTACCGTAGTGGGATAAAAAGTACCATCTTTGGATGTCCAACTATCCCTGAAAAAAAAAAGAAGTTATTGAATCATCTAGCCGCTTTCGCACCAAGGTACTTTAGGTACTCTGTGCTAAAATAAAATACCAAAAATCTGTCACTGTCAAAGGATTATCTTTATTGGCAGAGTAGCATCCTTTCACTTAAGAAATATGTAAAGAATAACAAACTTTATGAACGTTAAGCATAATTTCATACAGAAGATATATTATATATATTTTTTTTTTTAAATAAGTAAATCTAATTAGTTTAGTGTTTTATTTGTAATAGAATATGTACAATAAGACGTATCATCGAATTGAGTATAATCGAAGACACTCCACTAAATTTTTCTTGTTAGAAATATTGAACTGTGCCCAAATAAAGCTCTTAACTACCTGGTATATGATACGATTTAAAAAACTCAGCTAAATTGCAGGTACTAAAAGTAGTACGAAATTACTTATTACCCTGTTCCTAAACTCGGTGTCCAAACTTAAACACCCTATAGCTATGAGGAATGATTCGCGTCGTCCCATAGGATGCCAATTAATGAGAGGCGATCACAAAACGATACTAAGTTCCTCGAACGGCATTACTCATAGGTCCTTGTTGATCTAGATAATGTCATTGGAGACTTCGTATTAGTCATTTAAACTTTCACAACATTACTCACATTTGCATTTTGATTAGTAATGGAATAATCATGTTTAATCTCATCGTTGCGGTTTTGTTGCTTAGATTAGGTTAATTAAGTATTGCGTAGCTAGTTTATCTTAGACATCTGTTTATGATTGTTACAACATAAAATGTGGATAACTCCCGCACGTTCCGACCGTAGACGTTTATTAAAATCCTCGTTATATGACCTCGTTATATACGGCTGTGGGCGGTTATTTCTATATTCACATTTTCATACGTTTTATATGTCGTAAATTTAAGGGGGCTAGTTTTCCACCTATCGTTTGCACCACAGAGGTGACCAACAAGCGTATGGCCCTCCTGATGGTAAGCGGTTACGATAGTCTATAGACGCTTGCAACTCCAGAGGATTCGCACGCGTATTGCCGACCCTTCAAAAATCTGTACAGTGTACACTCCTATTTTGAAGACCTCCATACTGTCCCCCGGAAAAACCTTCTGGGAACTTTTTCCATAGCCTGAGCGTTCGCGGGAGAAAACTTATTTGGAGCCTTACCGTACGTGGCCATCAAGGCTCCATGAGTTTGATTAGGTAAGTAAGAACTCACCTGCTGATTTTCTCTCGTTTATTGTTCAACACCCGGGGGTCTGTTCCTGGGGGCTTGTGATGGTTGCGTTTATCACGTGATAAATGAGTGATAAAGTATCTTTCACTCACACTCGCATCTGGTCAAAACGTGACGGATGCTTATGTCACTTATTTATCGCGTGATAAAAGCTACTATAAGACTGGAAATTGATAAACCCTTTAGTTCCCTTTTATGACAATTTGGTCATTAATAGTTTTAATTTTATTACACACGATTTCAACTACAATCATATCACATTATCTACAAAAGGAAAACTCCAGTTGGAACTCACAGTTGGAGCCCGTAACAAGGCACATTAGTCAGACACAAACAAAGATTCACAATTCCAAATCTTTTAATTGGCATTAAGTATTACGACAGTCGATGACTTGCCCAATCCGTCGTCTAATGATATACCCATAGAGTGGCTACAACACACGATGGCTATTGTGATTTTTATTTAAATAACTGAGACTGGACAAGAGGTGGTGAGCGCTCTTTACCAGTGAGCCGGACTTTAACCATCATAATTAATATCAGCTGAAACGCATCCATTGATGGAAGGCTTCCTTCAAGGTTCTCCCCAACGCCGTTCGCCACTATCATCCAACGGCTTCTTGCATTTTTGGAAAGATCGTCAGTCCACACCTACTTGGCTGTTTTCTCACGCTGTATCTTCCGATACGTAAACGACACTCATGAACTTTTCTGGCCGAACGGCCAGGTTGAAAGAGCGGTAGTAAACGCTCACTACTGTTATAATTAGGGCCTTATCACACTTGCGATTGGCGAGCGTATTTTGTATGAAGGCGATCGCGCAGCGTGTTCGCCGCGTCGCTTATTTGTATAGAAAATACGCTCGCAAATCGCAAGTGTGATAAGGCCCTTATAAGTGAGGAATGACAAACACCAATTTCAGACGATATTAGTTTTCACTATGTCTAAAAGCTCTTTTTACGCAATTACAACTACGCGCAAAATGTTACTGTTCTGAGGAGACAATAGACGACTGTTGTTTCAAATGATGGCTATTTTTAAAAACTTTATAGGAAATGGGACAAGTGTCCACTCTATATAGATAGCTTCGTAGATTCCATTCTAATCTGTCACGTCTAGGAGGTCGGCCGGTGTAAAGTTCATCAATGCTGAATTCAATTATCGATTACACCATTGTGTTCCGCTCTTTCGATTTATATTTAAATACCAGCGGTTTACTAGAAATGCATTGTGAAATTAGATAAGTGTTTGACGAAACGGACCGCCCGCGCGGTTAGTTTAAGGAAGTATGGATGTAATTGGCAATTTTGTTTATGATGTCTTATTAACAGATTTTATTGCTCTATATATTTGTTAGGTATAGGTACAAATATAAATCATGGTATAAGTTTATAACTCTCTCGTAGTCTTCTGTGTACAATCTGACTGCCCTGATGATAATTTGATGTACCTACATAGGGTCCTAGTTAATTAGAAGGCAACAAATACCAATATCGTCGGAAAGTGCATATCCTAAAGTAGAAATCGCCTGGTGACAACCAAAACTCATGACCATTTCTATCACGGCTCTTCTAAACCTCGTTAGAGATACGAGACGAGCTTTATTTAAGTAAGTATCTGTTACTTGCGCAGACTGCGGTGGCTGGGGCATGCGCACCGTATGGATGCCACTCGCTTGCCAAGACGGACCCTGTTGAGCGAAGTTGCTTTTGCTAAGAGAAGTGTGGGGAGGCCCATGTGACGTTTTAAGGACTGCACAAAACGCGACATGCTTACGTTTGGCATCAGCCCTGCTAATTGGGAAACTTTGGCTAACGAGCGTAGCAAATGGAGAGCGTGTTTTGCCGAAGGCTGCAAGGCTCATGACAGAGGTTCTGGCTGCGAAACGTAAGAGGAGACACCAAAATGAGAGGAGGGTTTCACAAACTCAATCATCAAACGACCCCCTAATGAGGTGTCAATCTTGCGGACGTCACTGTCGCTCCCGCGTCGGACTGTATAGTCATTTCAAACACTGCCACAAAAATGCTGCATAAAATCATCTGATAAAGATGTAAAGGCCTACGATGATGATGATGATGATCTGTTACTTAGTGAGCTTTGGTTGTCAACAGACTTAATATAGTGTGCGGCTGGGTTAGATGTATCCTAGGACCAGAAAATCTATAAACCTGGCCACTCTTTAAAAAAAATCGACGAAGGTTGCCTTTCCACTGGAGCGGAGCGGATGTACAAAATGGACCAATCACGTTCCTCAGATTTAAATGCAATTCCTTTGGGTTTCACAAGGACACACACTGATTGGTTAGTTTTCTTCGCTCCGCTTCAGTGAAGCAGAATAAGAAGAAGAACATAAACCGTGAACAATGTATCATACTTACAACTTAATTCTCTAAAGGCTTAACTCCTGGTATATTTTTTTTTGACGACGCGTTTGGCGCGGTTTACCCTTGTTTGGTCTAATAATTTTTTGCCTAATTTTGATTTGCCTAATTTCATTTTGTCTAAAATTACTTTGCATATTTATTCAGTTTGCCTAATATTCGTTTAGTCTAAAGTCATTTCGCTTAATGAATATTTTGCATAATCTTGTTTCGCCGAATTTTCATATTGCCTATTTTTTGTATATATAATTTCATTTTATCTATTATTCAACTAATATAATTACATTTCCTATAAACGCTATTTTGCCTACTACAATTTTTGTATAATTTCAGTTTGCCTAATTTGCACAGTATATTATTTTACGTTTTTTTTTATTACATATTATTTATTTATTTATTAATCAAAGTATACACCTTAAATATATTCAATTCCCTGCAAAACTACCTACTTTACAATATCCACCGTAATATATATACTCGTATAATAATGTTAACTTTGCACCTCATTTGTATGGAGCGCTATACATACCAGGTGCAAACTTAACTTAACCAATTAAGGTGAAATACGTATTGTTAGGAATCGTAAGCCAAGTCGGACCTGCGAGGCTCGCTCGCTTCGCTCGCTCGTTAGGGTCGTAGTTCAACCTAACACTCCGGTTCACTAATATATTTACATGCCCGCATAGTCATTTCGAAGAAATTTATATCTCATAATATTTATAGTTCGATTCTGTTATGGTCGCAGTTCTAACCTAACCTAACCCATTAAGTTCGGTTCTAATCTAACCTACTTTACTGGCAGCAGTTCGGTTCTGTTGTGGTCACAGTTCTAACCTAACCTAACCCATTAAGTTCGGTTTTACTTAACCTACTTTACTGGCAGCAGTTTGGTTCTGTTGTGGTCGCAGTTCTAACCTAACCTAACCCATTAAGTTCGGTTCTAACCTAACCTACTTTACTGGCAGCAGTTCGGTTCTGTTGTGGTCGCAGTTCTAACCTAACCTAACCCATTAAGTTCGGTTCTAATCTAACCTACTTTACTGGCAGCAGTTCGGTTCTGTTGTGGTCACAGTTCTAACCTAACCTAACCCATTAATTTCGGTTTTAACCTAACCTACTTTACTGGCAGCAGTTTGGTTCTGTTGTGGTCGCAGTTCTAACCTAACCTAACCCATTAAGTTCGGTTCTAACCTAACCTACTTTACTGGCAGCAGTTCGGTTCTGTTGTGGTCGCAGTTCTAACCTAACCTAACCCATTAAGTTCGGTTCTAACCTAACCTACTTTACTGGCAGCAGTTCGGTTCTGTTGTGGTCACAGTTCTAACCTAACCTAACCCATTAATTTCGGTTTTAACCTAACCTACTTTACTGGCAGCAGTTTGGTTCTGTTGTGGTCGCAGTTCTAACCTAACCTAACCCATTAAGTTCGGTTCTAACCTAACCTACTTTACTGGCAGCAGTTCGGTTCTGTTGTGGTCGCAGTTCTAACCTAACCTAACCCATTAAGTTCGGTTCTAACCTAACCTACTTTACTGGCAGCAGTTCGGTTCTGTTGTGGTCGCAGTTCTAACCTAACCTAACCTGGTCGTTAGTTAGAATAACATTCGGCAAAATAATCATTAGTTAAAATAACATTCGGCAATATAATCATTAGTTAAAATAACATTCGGCAATAAAATCATTAGTTAAAATAACTTTCGGCAATATAAGAATTAGTTAAACTAATATTAAACGAAACAAACTTTATTGGAAGTGATGATTAGACTAAACGAGTTTCGACAAAGTGATCATTTATTGAAACAATAATTATGAAAACTGAAATTAGGCAAACCGTTGGTTATACTAAAAGTTGTTAGGCAAACTGAAATTAGGCAAATAATTTTTAGACAAAACAAGGGAATACCGTTTGGCGCAGTTTCCCGGTCCCGGGTTCGAATCCCGGCCAGGGTAAATATTTGTGTGATGAATTCGAATATTTGTGCTTAGGGCATGGTTGTTCTATGTATGTAAGTATATATTTATCTATATAAGTACGTATATCATCGTACCCATAACACAAGCCTTCTTGAGCTTAATTTGGGACTAGATAGATTTGTGTGAGGTTGTCCGATATTTATTTATTTACTATTTTTATTTATTTATTGTTCATATTCATATTAGTCATCATCTTCTTCAGCATATTGATCATCATGTTGTTCTCACAATTTCTACTAAAATAGTTATTATTCACTGATAATAATATTTTAAGACAGAAGTACAATAGATTTTCATTCTCCTACTAGTTATGACCATTGTTACTTACGAGTACATCCACCTCACTTGTTTACTTCATTGTAATTACGTCACTAAAACCAGAATTAAGAACCTCCGTGTCAACAGAAGCCCCCAAATTATGTAAGAGCGTTGTCACAAACAAAAATGTATCGATCGATGGACGAAGCGTCGATTGCCCCGGTGGTCCGCGTTCGTGGTAATCTGTCATCTGAACTGTCAAATTACTAACGGGCAAACGACCGATCGGCTACCGAACTTGTTGTAGATAACACAGCTGCATTGAGGCAAAGAGTTGGTTAGGTGTGAGACTGGGCATCACTTTATGGGGATTTTTAAGATTATAGTTTTGAATAACATGGATTTAAGGATGTCAATCTTTTGAAATGCAATTAACGACGTGACGTTTGTGATGTATGTTTTTGGTTACATTTTGATTTAAATTTCTAATTTCAATTTCGATTCAACTTTAGAGTTTCCTACAGACAACCGTTAAAACTAAGAATTTACAGTTCGATCTTGTCGGGGTCCGTCCATGAATGTAGGTACCTAAAAGATATCGATTGCTGAACAAAAGTCAAGGATCTCTGTAAGAACCGGCCGTGATCTGCTATCATCCAACGATATTTTGCGGTCTTAACTAGATGGTCCGTCCTCAGATAATCCCCACTGTGTGAAGAAATGCGATATGACAGCTTGCAGATTCATACTAGAAATTATTATTCAAATTCGACACTGACATCCCGAGGCCATTCAGTACCTCTAGAATAAAGTACAACAGTGTTTCGCAAATTTGCTACGCGACTAATCTTCCACTTCTTGCCCGTTTCTTTCCTCCCAATACCGTGCGAGTACGATGAGTGATACTTTGTCGCACTACAACCAAAGACGCGGCAAAAAGTCACGATATCGCGGTGACCATCATACTTATTATAGTGTAACAGATCTGTGCCCAATAATCTTTGAACTAAAATGAATTAATGTGGGTGTACCCTCGCGAGACACCTGATTGGTCTTTTTGTCTTTTTTACTCGGAATTTTAATTAATTTTTACTGTCAACCGTAGTCAAACAATGATAATGATTAATCGGCATCTCGTACGGACACCTTATCACGGATGTTTTTTTGAGATCGTGTTTGAGGTAAAAGTGCGTTTTTGTGCTTCGATTCTTATCTTAGGCAGAAACGGTGAGCAGGTAGGTGTCAGTTAATTTTATGCTTGAAAGCGTATCTTTCTGTACTTTAGTTTCAAACATGATGGATGAAGAGATATATTTACATACGTGAACCTTTTTTTAAATTGCTTACTGTACATTTTGAATATTTCTTCGTTATTTTTTGTGACGATTAAACGGTATAGCGGCGGGGATAGGCCGCATATTTCTTGTCTTGAATGGAAAAATGTACATGTTTTTGCCAAATAAAGGGATCTGCTCTAGTTACTTATGCCTTGATCACACCTACCGAGTACAGTGGCGAGACAGTGTTGTGTGAGATCACTGTCCCGCCCACTGTCTCGGTACGTGTGATCAATGCATTATGCAGGGTAAAATAAAAAATCATCTGTAAAATATCGATTTAAAAAAATATTCATTTTAAAAGCTTGTATAAAGACATCTGTCCGAGATATCGCTTGTAAATTTTATGTAAATTTTAGCATTGCTCAATTTGCCTTTCGCTGACAGTAACGCTAGCTGGAATACCTATAGCAAAAATCTAAATATATACGCTCAAGTATATTTTTCATAGGTATCAATCGAATTCGAATATAATTATAGTATAGAGATATCTCGGATATGGCTAAAATTGTAAACTATTTTAATAATAAATATAAGATCATATCGGACCACTAGTTTGAACTAGTCCCAAAGTAAGCTCTTAGTAGGCTTGTACTAGGTGGCGATATACATACTTATTTAGATATATACATACTTGACTATATACAAATATCCATGACCCAGGAACAAATATTCGAGTTCATCCGGCCGGGATTCGAACGTGGGACCACCGGCTCAGTGGGCAGCTGCACTATACCACTGCGCCGGCGTCGCTAATAATAGCTTTTTGATAAAGAGCGCACGATCAATACAATGTCATTTTTCTCCAGGCCACCGCAATCATATTTCATTTTCTCCCAAATAAATGATAAATCCTTTTCATCCACACACTTTATTTTAATCAACCATCATCCGTTAAGTCAGTTTCTTATCGTTAATTAATATAATTGATTTTACCTTTAAACATACCAAGAGAGGATTCATCAATTACAATTTAAAATACAACTCGTAAGGTTAAAGGAATCTGCACACTCATAATGGTAGTGACTGCTTGTCATTATTCATTTCTAATAATAGTTTGCACCCTATAGGTCTTAGGTTTGCTTCACACAGATCCTTTAAAAAGTGAAATCTTAAATTAATATTTTTGCCTTCATTTTATTCTGGTGTTCTCTGCCTTATGTCGAATGTTTCGTTACATGGAATTTTCACATTCCTGATATTTTTTTCACCTGAAGTAACATTTTATTCATGTAAATATCCTATTGTAATCAATTATAAAAAAAAAATATTTTGGAATCAATAGGGTATTAGGTTGGGTTAGGTTAGGTTTGTTTTATAACAATCCTAAATACGTAATTTACGATTTCTACGATATTATACTTTGGTTAAATGAAACATTTAACGAAAAATAATTCGGCGAAAGAACCTTCTATTCTACATAATATTGTAATAATAAAACTTCTGTATGTTTGAAATCACGAAAATTTCAGAAAATAAATCGGAAAATACTCTAAGACTTGGAAGATACTAAATAGAAGACTTGGTGTTTTTAATTTTGGAATATTCTATGTATACTATGGATTCAACTTTTCGTTTGTTTGAACGTAAATACAGTACCAAAATTGCTAAAGTATACATAATAATAGTAATGATATTATTTTTAATATGCCTTTAGAAATATTTTCAAGTTTTCCACTACCCAAAGGTTATTTGGAAGAGATCGCTATTTAGCAATAAGACCGCCTGTTGTTTACCTATCCTGTTTATTTTGTGAAGTGTGCAATAAAGAGTACTAGTATGTATTGAATTGTGAAACTTGTGTACAATTTGTTATATTATATCGGATCGGACTCTGGAAATACCATCAACACACAGTTTTGTGTAATAGGTTCCCTGTTACCTATTACACGTGCCATCAAACATCCATTGCTGAGTAATGTACACATGAAGGGCTGCATATTTAGTCTATCAATCATCCGAGATGCTAGGTCGCCCATCCATTGCGATCTAACCTAGGTATATTGTGAGTGAACCTCCTTTAAGAGGCCTTATTTGTTTTTAAATTTTATTTTTTTCATATTATGACAAATATATTGATAAATTCAACCAACTTTTACAAGTAAATGATACTTTTCCCTGAGTTCTAGAAAGTAGCATATAGCTATTTCATGCTATCGTTGCGCGCAGTCGAAAATAAGCCAAAAAAAAGGTTACCGCGTGAATTTTGTCATTTTCGAGTAGTTTTTGAAGAAAAATTATCAATGAAAAATTCAAACTGTAGGTTTCAAATATATTAGTAGTAACATTGATAATATATATTCAGAAAAATGTTTGATTATAGGGAAAAATGTCTAAATCAATCAGAATTTTTAACGGATAAGCTTTAAGGCTGTTACGTATTCTACTAAAGATAAGAGTAGGTATGCTAATATGCGGAGCTAAAGACATCTATGATATCCACCGATAACAGATATGCCGTGACTTTCGGCGGCAAGCGGCGCGGCGAGCGGTTAAGCGAGAGGTCCGAGCGCGGCGGACATACGAGTGAGCGAGACACACTTACCGCGCACCGCTGCCGCTCGCCGTAAAGCCCTATTTCCCATAGCCAATAACCATAACTCCCATTTCGGTTCACATTCCTCAACCAATTCTCATGAAATTTTGGGTTGAGTTGAACTCGCGCACCGAGGATGCCGTACGAACTTTGAAAGCACTGCAAAATGCTCTAACGAAAAGATAAACTGTACTGAGCAACAAGCTTAACTTTACGCACGTTAACTTGACGTACTTATATTTATAAAGAATATTTAATGATTTAATTGCTAACGTAAATTTTTCAGATTTTTTCCTATACTTTTAGTATTAGACGGTATTACCTACTTCCTAAATTTTATAGTTCTAGGTCAACGGAATATACCCTGAATTTTGATTCCCTTGAGACTGTTGTTATAAGTTTTTTGCAGCTTCAAGGAATTGTAGACCTGAGTGTATGGTTTAATTTCAACTCGATACCGACGCGTTTCCGAGATAAAGGGTCTTGACAGACAGACTGACGGAACGGACGGACAACAAAGGGATCCTATAAGGGATCCGTTTTTTCTTTTGAGATACAGAACCCGAAAGAAGAAACTCACGAGGTCATAGAGTCGCCAGTATTTTAATATTATTAAATTAAAACTATCGTAAGACATTTTAAATAATTATAAAAAAATGGTTTAAACTCACGTAAAAATTGTCAGGAACGGCTCGACATGTTTCGAACTCATAAGGAGCTCATCATCAAGGACAGCTATCTGTGCTGCTACGCGACTCGCAGCCCATTCACATATTGGAACATTTCGCCCCGTTCCTGACAATTTTTACGTGAGTTTAAACCGTTTTTATAATTATTTATTGTTTTGTTTAAAGTCCCATATGCATTCACAAACACAACGTACCGTACATGTTTATTGAGCTCAATAAATCTCCCCAATACACAGCGAGCCACATCCACACTTTCATTAATTATACCCCGTTAGATAAGACACTGCATTCTTAATGACCACGGCCGAGAGCCATTGCTCATCGAGCGATTGTGTTGCTTTATTTGTCGAAGGCATCATTAGGCTTTGTTGAATCGAGTACTTTTGAAGACTTGTACAATGAGTTGAGAATGTTAGCTTTCAATTGAGTATGCGATCTTCAATTATTACGGGCAATGATCGTTTTTGTTGTTTTAAATATTCTGCTGAGTTTGGCGCTAAAATTAAGTATATAAAAAGAATATTTAAAAAACCGGTCCATTTTATAGTACGAATAATTTTTGGGGCCGAATTCACTTCGATTTGTTCTAACGTTCTTCACTTGTATTGTGTGCTTTTACTTTGAAAGCAAAGAAGTCACAAAGTGTTGTTTGTGGTCGCAGTTCATAATGCACACAATACCCATTGGGTCTTGTTGTTTGTTAGAACAAAATGAAGTGAATTGCGCCTTAAAAAAATATTCCTACTATAGATACGTTGTGAGTTTATCCAATATTTATTTATATCAAGGCATGAAGAAGTGTATACCTACCTCAACAGAGATACTCAGCAACGATACTTCGTTGCTTGCTTCGTTGTACTTCCAACTGCTTTTGAGTACCCCTTGAATTGAGACCCATACCACAAAACAGATAGGTACAGAAATCAATCTACATACAAGCGCGCTCGAGCAAATGCATACATAGACATTGCTCACGGACACGATATCTCGGACCAGTTCGGACCAGTGCGAGCGCGAGTGCCATCCGCTTAGACGTGTCCGTGAGCAATGTCTATGTGTGCGTTTGCTCCAGCGCGCATGTCTGTAAATTGATTTCTGTTCCTATCTGTTTTGTGCCCATACCGTACCAACATGGTAAGTACATCAACGATGTCAAAATCGCATGGAACGTTGTGAAGATCTTGAAGTTGAAACTTTTATCCAGCTCCCAGCAGAGCCAGCGTTTAGCGTGAAGATTACAAGAACCAAATTAATAATGAAATTCATAAAATCCTTACAGATTATTATAAGAAATCCTATCATTAATGAGCTCTGCTTCAACAGTCAAAACACAATAGAATAATATGGCAGTACCCAGCCTTTAATTGTAACTGTCAGTGAACAATATTAACAACATTTTGCAAGTATCAAAAAAGTATTTTTTGATACTTGCAAAATAAGGTAAGTATACCCAAGCGTAAGTCTTCGTCAAGCTTATGGTCTTAATATAGGTATTTACTTGGGTCTATATTGGCATCTAGAATTATGTTTATCGTGGAATGTTCCTTTTCGTCGAAAGATCATTTCGTAAACGTATTTGCAACCGTAAACACTTTGAGATTGTTATAAACCTGACCTTACCTAATCAATAGGATGATATTGTGCATGAACCATGAAAAATGTAAGGCTACAGAGGAATAAAAGTTCTGCGATATAATTTTTCGCCGAAATTAAACATTCGACGAAATAAGGTTCTAGGAAACAAAGGGCTATATTTACTTACTTATTAACTGCCTATAATTTATTTATTTATTTATTTATTTATTGAAAAACAGGTTACATGACATTACAGTTTACACCAATGCGTCATGAACCGAACAATGTTTATTTCGACGGCAAAACGGCGTGGCCCCGTTGTTCCGACATCTCAGGTGTTGGATTTGGTAGGTTGCCCCGGAACCGACGAAACACGACACCTTTCGGCCAGAAATCAGCACACGCGATAGTCTCCTGGAGCGGCCGCGGCACGCGCACTACAAATGAGCTGAAGTGCACGTAGTGGCGCGACTGCAACTGGAACACCCTCAGCGAATAGCCGGTTTTCTGGCGAACATACTGCGTCACTTCTTCAGCGGTGGCAGTGTGATGCAAGCGCGAAACGTATAGCGCCTTGCTCGGTGTGGAGACCCGCAGACCACAACCTACCGGTTCTGCAGTACCACACTGACTCTTGCGTGTCTTACGCTTTAAATACGCTTTATAATATCGTATGTGCGAATTTAAAGTAGCACGAGACAAAGTAGCTCTACCATAATATATCAATAGCATAATATAACAAATCGGTGAAATATGTAAACACAATTAAAATTACTAAGAAGACTCAGAATCATGCCACCATGATCCGAGGCAGAAGACAAAAAATAATAACATTAAAAGTGAAATCCTCTAGCTTTGATTGACCACAAATCAATATTAATGATCAAACCCAGCGGGCGTTCTGCCGATATCCTGCGTCCCTCTCGTCCCTATTGAATTAACTGAAACGACAAATGTTTGGACACCTCGCCCTTAAAGCGTTTTAAGTGCTAAACGAATAAAACCATTAATTACATGGAATTCAATGTACATATTGAATTTATTCAAATGGTGATAAATGGAGGGGAGAGGAGGTGCGAAGGAGATGTTGTTGGTTCTTTTATTGAGTCCTTTTGGAATGCTTCAGATGATTTAGTGGCAGCGGTCACGATATGCAGAAAGATCAACGAGTGATAGGAATGCTTGAGGAATGATCGTTGAAGTGTTACTCTTAAATCACTACCCACATAGCTCACACAAAAACTTATACAGCCCTTATTCAGCTTATTGCAGCTGTGTAAGGATTGTATAAGCGCTTATACAACCTGTAATGCTCAGTTTCATTGGTTGATAACTCGGTTGATATACGGCATGCGGGGACTCCCCGCAGACGGTATAACATACATATGTAAAAACTTTACTGTACACAAAACAAGAAATACATTTTAAAAGAAAAAATATGTACCTACAATGATTATCCCTTTAGGGGATCTCTTCCAGTTAACCTTTGAGTAAATGAGTGATAAATCAAAATGTAAATTCCCAAATATTGTGAGATACATATTTTTTTTGCTGTAATATGAACTTCTGCGAGCCTGGGATAGTTGCTTTTATCACGCGATAAATAAGTGACAAAGCATCCGTCACGTTTTGACAAAATGCGAGTGTGAGTGTCAGATGCTTTCTTATTTATCATGTGATAAACACAACCATCACAGGCTAGCTTTTATATTTAGAAAACGATTAACGTCTTACGAATTCACATTCAAGCTCCTAAACTCCCAAAATCCATTTACCAAATCCTTACCAAGGCCTGTCCGAAATCATCAGGTTTAAAACAATTCCTCACGAGGGCCCTTATTAAGCCGGAACCCTCGTTAGGCGGTGGAGAGTCCACAAATCTCCACCAAACTCGCTGTGACAAACACAAAAACCATAAAATTAAATTAATGCCTTTTGCCACTTCCTTGTGGCGATAGTTGCCGCAGTTAGGGCAACTTCACTCGACTGTTTGGGTTTCGATCGTGCCTATTGTTTTTCCTCTTCGGTAAATGGCGACCTTATAATTTATATGAATTCTTACAAATTGTAGCCGATGTTCATTTTGATATTGAAGCTATTTTAGTGAAAAGTTTTATGAAAATCTGTCATGTAGTTTTGGCGTTTAAGTGGAATGTTTATCTACATTCTCATAAACTTTCACGTGTATACTTATATAATGTCTACTTTAATTATGTCTAGTTTTTTATATCTTCTTTAGCTTTTTACTTTTTAAACGATAACTTGTCAATCACACTAATATTATCAAGGCGAAAGTTTGCGAGTGTGCTTATGTGTAGGTATGTTTGTTACTTTTTCTTGCTCAAACAGCTGAACCAATTTTGATAAATTTTGTCACAAAGGTAGCTGACACCCTGGATTAACACATAGGCTACTTTTTACCCCAAAAAATATAGTGTTCCCTTAGGTTGAGCGAGTAACGCCGCGCGGTGCAGCTAGTGTTACATAATATATGTCACTTCAGTGACATTATCACAGCCGTCCATAATTTCGTTATATTCCCAATACACCGATTAAATTTACTAAATGGGTGATTCTACAGGCGTTTCAACAGTCGTCAGTCCGCTGTCAAAAATATTGAAAGGATGAGCTACACCAAGCTGCAAACTTTCATACAATGATTATCATAATTGATCTAATTTAAAGCACAGTATGGTCCATTGCTTTGATATTTATGACAGCGGACTAATGGCGGTTGAAACGCCTATAAAATCACCCAAATGTGAATGCCCTAAATTTGGCAGTGTACCCCAGAAGGAACACATTCTTAGACCATCTTTTTCCATTTTTTTTCGAATTAGAATTTTTTGCTCTATTCTACCTTAACGAGGCTTGAACTAGCGACCTCCGTAAAATGTTGTCAAATTAAGGGTTAATGGAATTAAATCCCAAGAGTTCATTCGTTCAACTTTACAAAAATATGTTTGCTTTGATTGAATAGTGAATGAAAATAAATACAGCTTGCTAACTCCCTACTTTACTTTAGGTAATATTAGCCTAGCCAATATTGGTATCAATATTAAAATGGTGGCGGTCAAAGTATTAAAATACAGCTCCATTTCCAATAGCAATCCAACTTCTTCAATTTATATCTCTCATTGTTCAGTATCAATATTGAAAGATTATTCATTTTCAATATTCGAGAAAAGTGTCGATTGTTACAAAACAAGTCACGCTCAACTTTTAAATGGAAAAAGTACGAAGCGCTGGCTCTATTCATTAAAACTGGAGAAGACTCAGCTCACTGGGGAAGCGATAACTTATTTTCTTGGAAAAAGTATTTTTACATACTTTAATAAAGTTATTTTTAAATGACTTATTACGAGGAGGAAATTTTAGCAATTTTCATTTTGTCTTATACTTTTTGAAGTTTCATCATATTTTCTTAGAACCCGATTAAATGAACTAAAATTACGTTGAATAGTATTGTTTTAGGTTCGTATAATATCATAAATTGAATACACGTTTTCGTAGTGGTTCGTTGGCAGCATAGCGTCCCAAGGAAGCACATAGCGCCATCTAGCGACGAATAGCAGAACTAAATATGTAACTAATGCATTTTTAGGTGCAATATTCGTATAATCAAATTATGTAAAGTATTTTCTAGTTTTATACATTTCCTAGTTACTAACTTTATGCGTTATTTTTATGTATTACACCGAGAATTATTCGATTGATTGGTGTACAAATAAGTAATAACGTCAAATTCGGAAGTATGAAATAATTTCTCCGACATGTTGTACCTGATACTTCAAATGTTGGTTATTACACTAGTAGGTCACTTGTTCTTTATTACTACATTTTATCTTCATATTATGTATGATTGAAATAAAAGTAACTTTACGTGTTAGTCAGCAAATTAATTATTTGATTAGTTAGTACTTTACTAGGTTTAAGGATTAAGAAATTTGACACGAAGAAGAAGATAAAAGATTTCTAACTAAATAATATATTATAGTTTCAAACTACACCTAAGTGATCGACCTAAAATGCGAAATACAGCTGAATGGCTATTAAATTACACACGAAACATATCGTAACGCATACGAGTATTAGTTATCCTTGGTATAACCTACCTCTGTCACAACTTTGACACGCGACTCTTTGTCACATTAAAAATATTGTTTGTCTCTTTCCTTTTAATACCGTGCGACAAAGACGGGTCGTAGTCTATCGCGCGACACACGCTCTCGCTATGCTATGTTTAGCTTGTGTATGTCATCAAATGTGACACTGAACATGAAAAGGTCCCATTGCGCGGCTTCGGCTTACCATAAGGACGCTTTGACAGGTTATCGGTATATAGATGCAAACAAATATCGTCCTTATGGTTAGCCGCACTACGGGTAAGTACCTACCTAATGCGAGATATAAGAACTTTGCATATACCTAACGGTTATAATACACCCCAGGCCAAAAGTATGGAAACAAAGTTTATTCTTTGAATAATTAAATAATTTAAAGTTTCCAATAATTATCCCCTGTGTAAATGTTAGTACCTAACCGTTAGGCCACCCCAAAAGATAAAAAAAATAGAACATTCACTATTAAAACATCTGCATATTGTAAAAATATATTATATACTAGCTGTGCCCCGCGGTGTTACCCGCTCATCCCACGGGAACACTAAATTTATTCGGGATGAAAAGTATCCTATGTCCTTCCCCGGGACTGACACTATCTATATACCAAATTTCATCCAAATCGGTTCAGCGGTTTAAGCGTGAAGAGGTAACAGACAGACAGACAGACACACTTTCGCATTTATAATATTAGTATAGATACGTACTTTTACCTAACTCCGGGACAAAGTGCATTTCGTCGTTATTTTATTGCCTTTCTACAAAATGTTGCACTGGCAATTTTCTTAAGGAGAGTTTGCGTTATTGACTTTTAAAATGTTTATAATCATTTTTATATCGTGATTTTGTAATTTATTCCGTAAGGAAATCACAGGTTAAATAAGGCTTAATTAAGGCAGTAATTAAGGCTTGTTTCCATACTTTTGGCCTGGGTTGTACATACGCTGACTTTGTATACCTAAGCTTTTTGTGGTAGGTATAAAGTTCACTGGATATAATTGACGAAAGATATCATTTCAAAATATCTACTTTCGGCAAGTGTAACGTAATTCTTACCTTACTTACTCTGTTTATTTTGTTTTGTGGCGCATTTCTAACCTAACCTAACCTAACCTACTTTTCTGGCACCAGTTTCTATTGTGTTGGGGTCGCAGTTATAAAAACATAATCATGAAATAAATTTTATGTCAATTCATTGCAATGCCTTATAAAAATATTGATTTTGTTGTTATAACTCACGTTCATGATTTTTCATCTCTCCTGTTTGGAAAGTGTCATTTTCATGAATAGATAGCCGGGTGGAAAATAGCTTTTCCATCCCTAGGGTGGAAAGTAATATTTTTTTAATTGCCACGGAGTCAAAGATAATTGCCTTCTAGATGCACGTCGTGACCAACTAAATTAGGTACAATCTAGTCGGCCGTGGTAAGTGGCCATTGAAAAAAGGTCTCCAAAGGTTAGATATAGGCAAGCTTAATTTATTAATGTCTATTTCTATCAAATATTTTTTTTTTATATTTAAGTATTAAAAATAAGTTTGCCTAATATTTATAATACATACATATAATTCCGTCCCACATTTATTGATAGATCGTACATTTATTTAAAAAATACAATTGAAACCATTGGGTCTTTTTTTTTACTTTTTAAATGTTGGCAGTACGTATATCTTAATTTTTTTTTTTTTCAAAAATAAGAAGAATGTAAGTTTGCAGTGTGCAGAAAAAGCGGGAACACGAGATTAAATATAAATACCGTGTCTTTAATTGATTATTTGTTAAAAATGACATGGACATTAATATAACTCACTCATGCCATATAATATGTGCGTGTAGTATTTTATTTTCCTCGCAGTCGAAATGAAAAGTAGAGTGTTTAACTCGGGTGAAATTACCCATTTCACCCTCGAACTATTGGCGCTCTCACTTCGTTCGAGCGCCAGAAATATCTCGGGTGCAATGGGTCACTTTCTACCCTTGGTTAACAATCTACTATTGTTTATGAGGTACCTTTTTATTACTGCCAACGATTATAATTCATGTGTAATTAGTATAAAATACATCACCTACCTATTTTATTTCATAATCGTACCTCTGTATCTGAAATATCCTGTTTTTTACCTCTATTAATGGAACCCTATAGTATGTAAATGGGACATCAGACATTAATCTAGACCTGATGTTTATCTGAGACACTGGGTAAGTGGAATACCTCTTTAAGTGAGACAAATTTGCTGGTCCCTTCAAGTCCCAGTTATCCAGGTTTCACTGTATAATTAATTAGAATTCTCATGCAGTTTCTATCGCTGTCCAAGGAAAGTTTCCACCTATGTCTAATAGAGGCCACCTCCGTAAAGCCTTTGGTTTATCAGCGTTGATAAGCAATGCAGGGCACGATAGTGTATTTAATTAATTAGCTTCGAACCTATCCCACACATTAAATCTTTACTGCCCGCCGGGCCCATTTCAATCGTATTAACTTCTATACGACTGTTTGTGTCACTTTAACTGTTTTAGTTTTATCTTTCTTGGTGTAGTTTTTTTAAGTTCACGTGTCGTAATGTGAAGTCGCGCACTCTTTTGATAAAATTTGTAAATGTATTGGATTTCCAAAAGTTATGACCATTAGGACAAATTTCACACGATTTTTATAACGATTTTCACATAACAGAACAAAAACGGGGGTTGTCGCGTATGTAAATTATTTAATTAGGTAACTTATGTTCGTAATTTTCAGACATTTCAACTATTTACAGTAAATCTGACTGTACCTATTTGAATAGCCAGATACCAAATAAATTAAAACCAATTTTAGAAATTGTAATAATGCACACAGATTTAATAAAATCGAACTATTTTCTTATTTCACCAGTTTGATATTAGGACTACCATAAAAAGTAAACGATCAAGATTAAATAACCGCAAGCCGAGGGTTACTTCCAAACAAAATCAAGGGTCCCCATCACTATGTAAATAGCGTACATAAATCCGTCATATATTTCGAAAAAAAATCATCAGATATACGCCAAAGATTTCCCTCCTCGATAGTAACTCTCACTCTTTTGTTAGAGGCCCGAATAAGATTTCCTACACCTCTTTACTATGAAGACATATTGCGTTTTGTGTTTTTGAACTCGCGATCTCGAGGCGTATTTACGTATTCACACTCGCATTACTCCTCGTAGTATACTCGAGATGAGATGTGAGCGTGTGTGAAATACGTATATGTGCGTGTTAGCTTAAAGGCACCAATGACACTTGGCCCGTTGTGTGCCCCGCGTCCGTATGCAAAATAGAAGGTATCGGCAAATGACGTATGCACGCGAGGGGTCTACGACGAATGGGCATGTACGACGTAGGCTTTCGAACATGTGTGCGCGCGTGTTGGTATGCCAGTCGCCTGGCTAGGCGCGCAATAGATGGGGGTGGGCAGCCCAAGAGGATGGGGTATAAAGGAAAACCATTTACATTTGAGCGATTCGTCCAATTTAAAATTCCTACAAGATGGCTCAGACACGGGTGCCATTCTTTTGAAGAGGCGAGCATCATGCAAAGGACATTCGTGCTCCGTATTATTTTCTTCGAGTTGTTTGGTATACTTCTGGAACAAGTTTTTACTTTTAACGAGATTTTTTAACGAGCTGCTTTCCTATTTCGCTGTCTATAACATTTAAAATTGCCGTTGTTACGAATTCGTAACATGTAGTTGTATACCCTTTCTACATGTCTATCCTAGATCAAATTTAAGATTGAAAGTGTCACCGATCAGGGTGTTCTCGTTATGAATATAAATCCGGTGTCCGGGCCGGCCCGGAGTGTTCCATCAAAACGTCATAGGTCGCTCTCAGGACAAATTTGCCCGCTTGCCCACGTCCCGCGTTTTACGAGCCACGCCGCCGAAGATTCAGCACCCAAGGGAGACATTCCGCCTCCAAAAACTTTACCCGTTACAAATTTGTTTTTTTTTTCTGCCTTATCTGCTCCCCGCGCTTTTGGCAAACCTAATTCCGTATTCAAAAATATTTCTGCTAGTATTGTGCTCGTACGGGAGCGTTTTATTACCGCCCATATAACGTTTTAAAAGTTAGCCAGTTTCGTCCGGGTGTTATATCGGTCGTAGTGCCATTGTCGAACGTATTTATATTGCCTGTAATTATTATAGTTGTTTCATAACTGTGTTTATATCTTTTTTATTTTCGTCTGTGACTTATGAGTGGTTTTTGATGTAGTTATGATGTAAGCTAGTTTTGGTCGTAAAGAGTTGGGCGTATAAAAAGTATAGCGGCTGATAATCAGTAGGTAGTTACAGTGGTACGATTTAGTTGTTATAAGGTTATTTTGCATTCATGGAATTTTTGTTAACCGTTGTTCAGGAAGACATGAAGGCATAAAATCAGCATGAGGGGTGGGGCTCGGAATAAATAATAGTGATGCCACCCAATTTGCCATTCATATTTGGATGGCAATCGTCTAGGTAGTTGGAAAGGTCGACACGTTTCGTTATTGACTCGGCGGTAGTATGTATTTATGAGAACTATACTGAAGTATGTCACGCGCTCTACGTCAACGAAGGCTGACAGTTGGCATGCAAATTTAGTTTTTTTTCGCCTGATAAATACATCATTCTCCTTCTAATCTACATACATATTTTAAAATTGTAGATTTATTTTCATGAGTTTTTAGAAACTGTTGTGGAATACAATGTAAGTTAAATAAAAATCATCTTTTCCAGTTTAATATTGTTTTATTATAGTTTAATTTTGTAGTTTTTTTAAATGTAGTTTTTAATCATTTGCATTGTAATTTACAAAATCTGAATTAAATCTCTCAGATTAAACAAAATATTTTTAGAATAATGAAAAACAAGTTAAGTACCTTATCTAATTTAAATTTAGATTATGAACAAATTAAAAACATTGTTACAATTATTTAATGTAGAAGCTTCATACTTAGTAGGTTTTTTTTTTCATTTGAAATATATTATTTATAGATATTCAAAGAAACTTAGTTTGATATGTTTTCTAGTTATTTAAAAAGCAAACTAAAGCGAAACTAAACGCTTCCTTTATTTCCTCATAAATACAACATCCTCCATTTTAGTGCGGCGCTTACAATCAAGTATTTACAAGTTAAAGAGAGTTTCTCGGGGCCTGCCTACAAATTCGCCCGTAGTAAGTGAAATTATCATTTGAATGCTAAATCAATTTTACATTTACACAGCCATTCTGTCTGTTACGGCCCTAGCCATACGATTTTATTATTATCAAGGGGTGGAGGCTTGTTAGGTATGAATAGGTAATTTGTTTTTGCATCAGCATTTTGTAGGTTTAGTGGTAAATTAAGGTAACGTTTTGACACTTTGTAACTGTATGTCTAGGTATTAACTTAGTCGTTTTATTAGTTCTCTGCGAACAAACTAACCTTTTTCTTGTAAATAGGTACAGTAAATGTTGTAAGATAATTTATGACATCCTTCTTATGTTGTTTGTTAGTTTTTGCCCGTTGGTTGACTCTCGTGGGAAAAACTCCCATAGCCATTCCTCTTATCAACAAGGAGCTTTATGCAAAACTTAAAATTTGTAGGCGAAAGTGTTTGACGTTGATGTATCAGCCGGACTTTCTTTTTCGTATAAAGCAGATTAATAGTTTTCCCGAACAGTGAGAAAATTGGTATTGCCGTTAGATAACAAATAGTACTTGTCACTAACTTTTCTTGATACAGTTTTGTTTCAGAAACAAACATTTCAGCGGTTATCAAGTATTGATGTTTGGTCTATATAACAACATAACACTTTCTGACAGTTGGTATTAATACCAACTCTGATAGCGTTGGTCATAAATTAATTTACGGCCTATTTTCACGCATTACTTCAGTTTTTCTGGCAGAATCATCAATATCTTCACGATTGATAGATGACCTAGGGCAGTGAATTCGTGAATGTCCTAGACCGCAGGTGTTTGTGGCCCGAACTAAAGGTGAGGGCCATAAATGCGATCTGAGGCTTAAAGAATTACCGCCCGTGGTTTGTCTAGTTTTACGTCTTGCCTTGGCCAGGAACTCGCTACGTAGGTAGTGAGCAGAAAATCCCACTTACCTACGTAAATTATTTTTCTTCACATCTACTAATCAATAAACATATTCCCTTAAAAATCTTTTCCAAATATATTTCCCATAATAAAACAATCACAACCCGTTTAAAATAAAAATCTGTCAACACGATTTGAAAGACAATAATCCGCCGCACATGCTCAGTCAACAAAATGGCCGCCTGAAAGCCTATTACGCGAAATTGTCTGCAATTTCCTTACTATCCGTTAAACGATTTGCAAATGTCGATTTCTTACACGTCATAATTCCTGAACACACAATGAAATTGCAACTCACTTCTTTGTATTTCCGTCTTTGTTCACGAACGGTTAATGGCGCCACTGAATCTGATTGAGTGGCAATAAGAAATTCATAGCATTTTTATTTTATTTGTAATAAATCTACGTATTTAAATAAGTTTTTTTTCTTATTATTGAGGTGTGCAATAAAGAATATTATATTTTATTCTATTCTATTCTATGCTATTCTATTCTATTCTTATTATTATATGAGCACCAAGCTCGGCTTTAAGAATCGCAGAGCTAATAGAAGGATTGACCTTTTTAAAACTTTGATTATTTAAAGCTGATTACTTCTATTTTATGATACAATACAAAATAAATACGAAAATACATAAGTCACTCTTCAGTGCTTATTATTTTAATGTAAATTCATCGTTATGTATTTTTATTTTACTTGTTTTAACCGATCAAATTATGTGTTTTCTTTCTCTTTTAACACAGATGGATGACAATCGTTCAAAGAGAGTGTAGTGGGAGTGGGTCGTCCGATGGGCCGAAAAGCTGATGGGCGTCCTAAGCCCCACTGGAGCGACAAAGTCCTAGAATACCCTAACGAACTCTGTGCCGTCGTCCCCTGCACAGAAAAACCTACTGGTATTTAGTAATTGAGTCTAAGATCCACTTAAGCGCCACAGCAGTAAGTTAGTATTTCCTCTAGTACGAATGCATCTTTTGTGTTTTAAAACACAATTAAAATCAATAACAATCACGTACTAAGTAAAACCATTACGAAGACAAGCATCGCTCATATGGACATTCTAATTTAAACCCCACACAAGCGACAAATAACCTTCACTCCACGAATATTGCAAGGGTTATGCCCCGTGTCAAACCCAATACGTCCCTAGCATAGCTAATAGGGCACATTAGTGGAAGACACGAAAGTGAACCCTCACTAAATATAATACAAAAAGTTTAAAAAATAACGACCGAGAATCACGCATCGGAAACTTAGCCAAATTAAAAGTTGACTGCAATAAACAATAAAAAAATAGAGACCCGTTCCTCATTCGATGCGAGTTGTAATGATGGAACTATCGCAAGTTTGGCAGCTATTGCGTTTAGTAGCGTACGATAGTTCCTTAATGACGCACTAATAAAATACTTGGCCGTATTTTTCAAAATACGTTCATTGGCGATATTGAAGAAATATCCGGTTGACATGAAACCGAACTGAAAAAAGAAGGGTGCAAAATATGAAAATAAATTTTATCGGAAAATATAGCTCATTATACCTTTGGTATTATTATTATCTAAAATTTAGCACAGGGATAAAACACAGCATCATCAGCATTCATTTGGAATCGATCTTCAATGTCCGTTTCTTCTATTTCGCAATTTCGGGCATGAAAAAGTGCGTTAAAGTACATGGTAATCCCACAATTATAATTGTTTTGTTAAATTATGAGTATACAGAAAACAACTTCAGCTTTTAAATAAAAACATGTATTCGGTTTTCTTTTATTTACAGATTTCGTTTTATATTTAAAAATTTAATTCATATAATGACATTATATTGTAGAATTCAACATCAGTCATTATCCTTATTGACATGAAACTCAAATACTGCATACTTTAAACAAGCACACCAAGTGGTTGCAGTCTAATTATAATATATGCAACACTAGGAAAAGCAATTGCACATGATTGGAAAAAAGAACTTCATTGTAAAGGGCTATTTTCTGCATTCTTAACCCTCGGGTAAGCATAATCGTTGACCATTAGAGTCAATAACAAACAGTTTTACCCTAAGTAAAGGAAAAAATTGCCATAAACAGGTAGCAATTACAAATTATCCATAATGACCCTAGTTAGGCATTCACAAACGACTTCAGAAATAATTCTTAATACGACATTGATTAGTTTGAATCGAGCACAGGTAATGACAATTTAAAGACTTAAAAGGTCGATTTTATTATCATATTGTATGATTCTTGATGCTATTAGCTCTTATGACAATAGGGTAATGATGCGAACGCACGCGAAACGTTTACTTGTATCTCTTTTTATGGCTACTAGAGTTTTAATGATTGTTTTAATGTTGTAAGAATCAGAATATTGTTTCCGATGCAGAAACGCCCGTACTTATAAGCACATTGTGATTTAATCCCGCGCTCGTAATTTTCCGGAGTAGCTATGTATAATGTGAAACTGTACATTTATTTCCATATAAGAACAATAGAATCAATATCATTATATTATGATTCTGAAATATTTGCCTTTTCTTGGATCCAAAACCAGGACCGCTGGCTCAGTGAGTATGTGCCTCAACCGCGTTGCCATAGCGTTTTAGTCAACTGCCAAATACAGTCTCTCAGAGATGTGATGTCCCAAAGATGAACAATGATAGCAGGTATTTTTAATACCCCGTCATGTGATACATTTAATAAGAAATCATTTTTGTTATATTCTATCTTCTTCTTCCTCCTCCTTTTAGTTTTGTCGTGTATATTTCTTGAAGACAAAAAGCAAAACCTGATTATGTGTAAAATCTTTCCAGCGGGTAAGTAATGAGAGTGTACGTTGAAGGGAAAAGGCCGGACCTCACTAATTTATTAAATGCGGCTATCAGTGCTCGCTATACAGAAATTAACTTTTCCTACTTCCCATATTACCCTCGTGCATATTAGCATGCCCTGATCAGCGATTCTTGATACTTTACAATATAACTGTTTTTTTTTAGTAAAAACGTAGGCACTTCTACGACCCTAAAACGCTTTTTGTTGTATCTCTGGCCTCCTTTTTCCTTGCAGTTGTCCTGCCTAGACACCCTAAAATTGTACGTATATAGTCCTTTCACCGCTTCCTGGATCATCCTCTTGGTCCTTTTTTGGGGAAAAGTAAACTTGGAAATAGTACAAATAGCTCTGACATCCATAATTGCAGGTACCCTTAACCCTTAATTTGGCAATGTATACCAGGACGTACAAACTCTTTAACCATATTTTTTATTTTTTTTTCGTTTGCTTTCGATTCAACCTTAACGAGAATGGAACCTCTCGACCTTCGTTTTTTTTGTCAAGTTAAGGGTTCCGTTGAGGGATACAGATTGATTCTTTATATATGTAAAACATGATTAGTAGGATAATTACAACTGCCAAAGTGGGGCAAAGTGGGGCTTACTGTTTTTGGAACCGACTGAGTTTACTGATCTACTTACTGCTTCAGGCTACTCTGTCTGAGCCACGATGGTAAGTCATCTAAGACCCGTTCTGCCACAAAGTCAGAAGTATCTCCATCATAATAAGAAAATAGGTCTAAGGAGTTGCTTTAGCATTGAGCTTTTTTAATAGGCATCTATATATTCTTCTCAGTCTGTTAACTGTACTTGGAAGTATATGTCAAGTTAGAATAAACGTCACCTTTGAAACGTTTCGGTATATTTCAGTAGCAATCAATATGAAAAAACAAAAGCCAACAACAACAAAAACTGTTTTTTCTCGAAGTAACTGTTTTGAGGTTACGTTCTTTTAAACCATTGATACAAATTTGCGCTGTTTTGTCGTGTGTCGGCAGACCACGCGATACCGGAGCACTTTTGTTCAGTTCCAAATACTATTGGATTTAAGTATGCCCTCAAAAAAAACCTAACCGGACGATAATTGTACTTCCAAACTATATAACGTTTATCCAACTATCAAGATATTTCGTTCCTTGACTGACGTCACGGTAATAATAAGCTTGAAATTTTCTTATAGCTCAACTATTACATAGATTTTCTTGATCGTCCAAGGGTGGCTATGTGGGTTATTACCACACTAATCTAAATTGATGGGGCGTCCAACAATGTTTTTTCATAACATTAGTAATTTCGGTGGCGCAAAATAATAACCGTAATTAGGTTCAAAGTTTCATTACTTAAGGAATATTTTGGGTCAGACTACTTCGTTTGGCTTAATGACACTTTCTCTTGGATTATTTATTTATAGTTTAATTAATATTTGAAACGATGGAAAGGATTGGTTGAAATAATTAATAAAGATATTTGAATACACTCGCCATTTAATTTTAAAATTGAATATAATGTGTATTGAAAATGGGTGTTAAAACATCAAATGCACAGATAGCGATGTAATAGAAACACAGGCGAGAGCTATAGAATCGGAGAATTTTAATAAATGGCGGTGCCAGTAATTCCTGGTACTACCATACCATATATATATTATCACTGCTTTTTTGGATAGCAATCGATCCTGTTTTTTATTCGGATCAAATGCCCATACAGACATTTGATACAGTTAGTGCACTCCAAAATTACTGTTAAAGTTCGACATTCTTACGGAGCGTTGAAAATGCTCCATACAAATAGCGAGCGTGCCGTGACGTGATCACCCCTAAAGGTAAAAATCTATATCTATGGAAAAGAAAATTGCCACTATGACCCTGGAAATGTAACTTTAGGGACATGGTCGTGATACAATTATTGTTTTATTGAATTATGAGAATGCTTACTTACGGACTTAAAAAAAGTCTTGGAATTGAAGTCACATAACGACGCTTAAGAATCAATACCGTCTAACTAACATTTTTGTCAATTTTCACCTTTTAATGCAGTAAGGTTCAGAAAAAAAATGAATAGAATGCCATAATCGTCTAAATTTTTTTGTTACTTAGACAATATTGATTCTTAAGCGACGATAAGTCAAAGCTCCGTTTTCATTTTATGACATTGTGAGCTTTTTCAATGTATAAGTATACAACAACCCCTATTAAACAACAAGAAGATCCCTCCCGTGGCATCTAGTATTTCGTTTGGACATTTTTACGGACGTTTGTACATGTAGTTGAACGTGTTGGTGGCCTGCCTATTTATAATAATATAATAATTCATAATAATTTATTTATTTCAGGCATCAAAGGCCCATAGATAAATACCTTACAATCTAACATACATATTAAATATTAAAATAATAAAAACATAAGTAACTAAACTAGGTCACATTTTTCAACAGCGACGTGTTACGCGTGTTCGATGTGTCAGGTAGCCGTCCACGGAAACGCCGGAACATGACACCCTTCGGTCATTACTCTTCCTTTGTGAAGGTCGCTAGTTGGTCCGTCGGAACTCTGCACACGAAGGAATTAAAACTCACGTCGTGGCGAGACTCCAATTTTATGACCCTCAGGATGACACCGGACTTCACCCTTACATATTCTGCAATATCTTCAGCCTTCGTACTGTAATGTAGCCGGGACACATAAAGCAGCGTCGTAGGTAGAGCGGGACGCAGCAAATGTTTCGGTCCAGTCGGTGCGGTACCGCACTGATTTCGACAGGCTGGCTTCTTCTTCTTCTTCTTTTCGACCTTCATGAAGCCATCCTCGTCGCATCGGGACTCCCTTGGAGCCGGCATTGGCAGGTCCTTTTTGACGTGTTCCTGCAACCCCCGAGATGACGGCTGCCTGGATTTCGGAGCAGCTGGGCGTTTTATTTTTATTTACATCACCTACATACGATCCTTATATTATAGTGACTCTGTGAGCCTGTGACCTCGCGTTCTTTATTAATGTCTGAAATATGTAATTTTTAAGTTTTTAACCCCCACATTTCAGCCATTATGAGAAATTTCGTAAAACTGGATCAATAAAATATCTATGTAGTTATCAAAATCAGTTCACAAAATTTCACAAGAATCGGTTTAAAAATGCATCCTGTAGATGGGAATAGCTGGACATCTGAATATCTGAACATCCGGAATTCGGACATACGAAAGAAACGGAGATGCTTTGCTCGCTCGTTTTAAAAAAACATGTTTCTAGACCGCTTAAAGTGGTGCTTTATCCACCAGTCACTGTAATTACTTCACTCTTAAGAAAAATAAACACCCTGCACACATTAACCCAAATGTAGTCATTTGCATTGTCCGGACAATTCAAAAACCCATACAAACCGGGTATAAAACACCAATAAAGTTCATAATTCGTCTCATCACCGATCAAATATCAGTAATTTGAAGCACGCGCTACTCACATGACTTCGGACATACAATTTGTACGCAAGCACTAATTGCACAGAGTAGAGTACAAACGAAACCGATTTAGCACTTTTGGAATTAAAGCCGCTGTTATTTTTTTAAATGAAAATAGAAAAATAAAAATACAATCCGAACCGCTATCGATTTGACAAAACTAGACCAGACGATTATTAAATTATTTGTGACATAATTATTTTCGAAGATAGATTTGTGAATCTGTATAAAGTATTTGTATATTTTGACCTCTGATTTTAAATTAATTTATGTGTCTAATTTTTTTTTATTTTATTTCAGGCTACACATAACATACATATAATACAAAAAATAACTAGCAACTAGGTTACTTTTTGTCTGCGAAGTGTAGCGCAAGTCCTTGCGGTTTGGTGCCTGTAAATGGTCTTAGTCGTATATTTTTTACAGTAAAATTTTGGACAGTAAAGGTACTCTGTACAATTTAATCGAGATCGTCCAATGAGACCGACAGAGATTCATGCAAATGACCCGTCTGTGTTCGAACTGACAATCAGCACCAATCAATAAACTATTGGCAGGCCTAATGACTAGCCAAGGATGGTCGCCAATAATTGGTAACCACCAGTAATTGGAACGGCGAGATGATAATTAAAATGATCTAGAGCGAGTACTCATTGGAATCATTTGAATAGTTACGAGCAATGATCTATGTCACCTCTGTAATGGGTGCCGCGAGAGACAAATTAGTATGAATATTGATTTGCCTTTGGCATTTCGAGGAAATTATTGATAACATAATTACTTTGAATTCTTTAGTAAAGAAAGTAAAGTCTAAAAGTTTAAAGTCTCTGAGACTAACACATAATAGAATGAGACACACTCAGATGTCAAAAATCTATACAGGATTGCCACCGGCAGCTAGTAGTTAAGGCTGTATAAAAATGAACTTCCTGACGATGCGCTCCGTGTCCAGGAGTACTGCCTTCTGGAATATCTGACACTGGATCCAGCTATCTCTTAAAACGTTACCTTCACTTAACTATTATACATATATGTTTTTGAATGACTACCATAATAATATAGGACGACGTGGCACGGAAAAGCCTTCGAGGAGGACCGAGGCTCTGTTCCAAGAAACAAAGGAAACTGTTGAATGAGCCTGGCAGAGGCAGCGCACGCACACCCGGAAATCATTGAGAACGTTGGGGTTGGTCTTTTGTACAGCAGATAATGTTTTAGGATTGATTTGAATTGGGATAGGCATACTCAAGACTGAAGTGGTTTTGTTTTTTTTCTCTCAGAAGACAAGGAACACCACTCTCGAATTCATCTATTATGTTTAGCTTGATGAGTACTAAGTATCATGCTAACGACTTAGATTTGGCTTAATGAGTACTTAGTTCTATTATCTCTGGCAAAGCAGGCATTTGCAATATCAATTTTCCACATTATTTTTTTACTGTTGAAGTACTTCTTTCGTTCCTTCCCCTTAACCTTTAAAAGCCATGCCCCTTAACACAACTGACATGTATGTACCATATTAGAATTAATTTAAATCAACAAGTAGAAGACTAAAGATATACGTTGCGGCCATCGTGTCAATTGAAATGTTATCACAAACCACGCACCATAGGCTTCTGACATCGAACAACTCCATCAATACTAACAAAAATAAAAAATATGAGAAGCACTTTCAAAATATAATTATAATCGGATACAGGACCACCGCGACTGACGTCATCCCACGCGCTGTCCGGCGTTCAATAAACTAGTGAAGTAAGGAATCCCACACTTTGCTAGCAATTGTTGTGTCCGGTGTTAATAAAACGGCGTATATTTTAGCTATTTTGACAGTTTGAAGCTGTTCGTAACACAAGTGACACACGGGTGTGGAGGTCGGTGAAATGAGATATGATGGACAACGGTATGTCTAATATAATTGTTATACTCCAAAAAGGACATACTCAACAAGCACTTACTGTGATGCCAGTGCACTGGCACTGCAGTGGGACGTTAATTAGACGATCATTCTCTCGATAGTCGTTACGGCATACGAGGAGTCTCGACAAATTTCTTTCAGAGAGAAACAGCACAAGTTACTAAAATAAACCCAAGTCATGAGGTGATAGGTGTAAGGAAGGATGACGTTGGTAAATGGCAGATACTGGCGACTAGATATTTCTTGAAAAGAATATCATTGATCATTGATTTCAAATGATTGAATGATTGTCGTCTCACGTCGACTCCTTAGACGGGGCATTCGCGATCTAGCTTTATATATTTGAAATAATATAAAATGATCTAAAATTGTTGTGATCTCATTATTTCCTATCGCTGCAACGTAAGGCGACGCCCCCTTATAGTACCTGTATTATCAGAAGAGTTTCCTTGATTTCTTCAAAACTTGGACTTGAAACTAGAGGAAGCCCTGGAGTGGAGCGTGGTGACGAGTTCGAGCGAGGCGTGCAAATGGCCATAAATGCCAAATTTCCAGGCGGCTCGTAGCATGCCGTAAGTTTTTTTTAATAACGGGATATCCGCCGCGCATTGATGAATCACAGGTTCGACCAGCGCCAGAGCAGTGTCTCATAAAATAGCTGGAAGCAACTAGTGAACCGCCTACGGTGTTCGTGAAAGCGTTCAGGTTAAGCCTTGATTTGTGTTTAGAAAGATTATTGCCAGCACACTCCATTACGACCCGTAATCTAGTTCCACAATTCGATTGCCAAGTCCAATGTGAAAGGATTAATAATGTAGAATCGATTAGAATGCATATCGATTTACATTTGAATAAATTGATAGAGCTTCCGTTGTTAGGTTAAATGTAACGATTTCTATAATCTGGTATGTGATTATAATGTATGGAATTTTAAGTGAGCTCCAATATTTTGGGAAATAAAAGCCACCGACGAATAACAAAAGGTATCGCGAGTTGCCGCGTCTCCCAAGTTACAAGGTAAAAACATTACGTATACGTCTGAGAAAAAAATAAAACCCGACAATGTAGCTTAAATAAAACCTCTCCTACTAAGGTAAATATTAAAAACCTTATCCATCTTCTACTTTATTCAGTAGCTAACATAAAGTACATCGTAACAAGTAGTAAACAAAAAAATATACGAGTTTACTTCTCTTTACACTTGTATACGGTTTCCTGGGTTCTAACAATGGAGTACGTTGACTTTTTCTTAAAAATTTCTTCATTTTTTATTTCTGTAAGCCGGTAAGATGTCTTACTTTTTTATTTTTATATTTATCTTGCGTTTACGACAATTTTATTAAGGCTGCGCCGGTGCCTACGCAGGTTCTCTCATTCATTAAATATACCTGCCGCGTCAAGCTAGCAGCACCACTTTCATCGTTTTTAGGGATTCTTTTCTGAGACGAAATCGTCGAAGTTAAATACATTCCTGTTATGACTATAAATCGATTTAAATAGGTTTTTTTGTAATGATTAATGGTGAAAATCACTTTTTAACTTCATCATTTCAACATCTAATCGTCCACTACTGAACAAAGTCCTCTCCCAAATACTGCCACAACGTACAAAAATCCGTAGGTACCTACAGATGGGCCGCAGAGGAATGCGAGAATTATTTTTTTACATAGACCGCTTAATTAATCTTTATTTTGAAAATACTTAAAAATGAATGCAAGTTTTGATAGAAAAAACTAATAAAGTCTAGTACCTACTTATATTGAGCACTTTAGTAAGTACCCATATATGTATATAGGCTTTTGCCTGTGGCTTTTCGTATGCGTTGAAATCACATGCACGATCCTACGGGCCCAGTCGTTTTTGCGTGAAGAAGTAATAAACATACACTCACATACACAAACTTTCGCTTTTATATTATTTATGGATCACGATCCACGGATTTTAATTTTACTTGAAACTTAAATATGATTCATAATGCCTCTGCTGGGCTGAAGCACACAGTATACCAGTTTTATCTTATAGATCGCATGTACAACAGGAATTATTTCATTACCAGCGACGAAAATAAATAATGCGCGCGTGACAACGCGTCCAGCGCTCGCGCATCCGACAGCCAGTAACTTGATAGTAGGATCTACAATGCTGAGATTTCAGTATTGCTTTAGGAAAAAAAAAACAAAGAAACTTACTTAGTTGAAGCCGGGAAAGGGGATTATAGGTCACCCGACGAAATTATAGGAGTCACGGTTTCAACAGAGGTATGTATGTGGGATGGTGTCCCACTGATGGTACTACTCCGAAGCATTGTTTTCCATCTGTATATTATGTTCATATGTCCAAAAGTATTTTTTCCAGAAACCCATAATATGTTCAGGGTTTTATAAACATCGATTTAAAGAACTTAGGTTTGTTTTATAATTATGCTGAGATCAGTTAAGAACAGTTTTGGAAAAAACGCCTTTCGGAAAAATGAAAATTTGCCGTAATGTTATATAGATGGGAAACGAAAATTCGGACTTACAATAGGTAACCCGTGTCAGATCAGTCTTGGTCAACCTCAAACAGGTCGGCTCTTGGCCCAGACTTGGGAATACCTTACCTGAAGAAGTAAACACGAATCATGGCATAAAAATGTGCTTCAGTGCATTTACCTAATAGCTGGTTATCTATAGACCAAATAAAATTATACGTCTTGTTTCCCTAAATCCAATTTAAGGTATCAGTAATTGAATAACCAGAGATAGTATATAAGAACAATGCAACACTAGGTACCCTGTTACTCTAGATGATGGCTTTTTGAATCTTTATAGTTGAGCTGACTGGTTTACGCGACAGATACCGTAGAAGTGCCGAAGCTACATTTTTTTTCTCAAACATGCAATGAAATATCGTCGTAACGTGCGTTAGAACAGGCTTCGAAGTGTCAAGTTTCGGGCGGAACAATTCGCGAGAACTGTAAAGGAATTTCATACAAAATTGAAGGCCTACGCCGGGAAGTAATTTGTTTTTAATTTTAATGTAAACATGGCGTCTGTGTGTATGAACAGCTGATATATTTTTTTTTTTCTAGTAGCTACCCATTCAGCCATTGCACCAACAATATCCGTGTTAATGCCTACTACACACGAACTGAAAATACCGTCTATACGTAAGTCACCAGAGACCATAGACAATATTAAAAATCCTCTGCCTTTTATTTTACTTATTATAGAAACTATGATTCTTATTATCAGGTTGTGTATAATGGCCCTAATATTCGCACACTACACACGTGGACTTATTAAAGAAAAAAAATATAGAGGGATTGGAGGGAAAATTAAAAATATTTTTTTTAAACATGGCGTCTGTGTTCATGAACTGGCTGAACAGCTGAATTATGTTTTTTTGAGTGGTGTATTTTTTTATTTCATTGCATATGTTTGAGAAAAGCACTATACATGCCTTAGCCGTGAAAAGGGCTTGCCGGCTTCGTATCACTAGACGGCCTCCCTTACGGTCGGCCGTCTATACCTACTCAGCCGGCAAGCCCTTATTTCCCGGCGTCTGCAGTAATGTACTATTACTGCATAAAATAAAAAATCTCTTTAGCCTTATCTGTGTTTTCGCCGGTTTCCGGTATTCACCTAATTGTTAAATACATTGTTTACATTTTTTTTTTATATAAATGTAAGACCTCAGATCGCTCGCAATATTCTAACTTTTCTATCTGAAAAATGTTTTAGCTAATTGATCATTTATTAGCATGCTCGTTTTTATTATCTTGACAGAGAATATAGAATTATTTATGTTTATGTCACAGCGATGAACTAATAAAGTCACCCAGTCGTGTTTGTAGAACTCGTCTTAAATCCATTGTTATGTAAATAAGAAGAGTAATATATTCATATGGTCTATAAAAATATTAAGTTTGTGTCGCAAGTTTCTCGGCATTTTATGATACAACATTTATATTTAAATATGGAGATCTTATAAAACTAAAAGGTGTCAATTTAATGAAGTTAATTATGGTTTGGAATCGTATAAAAGCGGTATAGACAGGTGACGTGTAAGCAAATTCGATTAGTGTATGCCAGTGACATCTATTGTGGAGTAGGCAAACTATACATTTACATATAGGCACTACACTATGTTTCAAACTCACTCTTCGAATTAGATAGGTACTTAAAGTTCTTTAGCGGCGTATACTGTTCTAATTTCGGTTTAAAGTTTTAGTATTACGTATGTAGGTATTTACTAAGTGTACAGTCCGTGAAAGCTGTGATAGGTAGAAAATTAGAAACCTAGATACCTCCCTATTTATTAATCGTGTTAAATAGTGTCGGTCGTCACATTGTGTCCAATGACTAAGTGCGTCACGGTTTACCAAATAACCAATCAAATACAGTTGTCAGATCAATATTTACAAAGATTAAATGATGGTAATGGAGTCAAAGATTTTTATGTATGTATAAAATATCTCATACTATCTCATTATTAACAGTAATACTTTCACGACAAGACCAGAAGCGTAACAACACCGAACATCCCACATAGTTTCCGCTTTTCTCATTATAAAAGTTAAATTGTTTTAATTCTCTCGTGAAAGGGGTCCTATTTCAATTAAGGGCTCATGTGGTTTCCTTAAACTCTGTTTAAAGTTTGAGCATCGTTAGGGTCATGAGTGTGAAACCCTTTTGATGTACAAAAGGGTTGCGGTGTGGGAGGATTTTGCGATTGTTTTAATTGGCTGCTCTTTACTAATTTAATAATGCTCCTGTCTCTTTCTAATCAGGGTAAATTCGAAGGTACTTGAATATGGCCATGCTCTTTCGGGCATGAAGAATCCTGCCGATGTGGGTACCTAAACCTTTACCTACCCCGATGGCAAAAAGCGAGAACGTAGTAACCGCCACTTGGTCAAAAAAATTTTTTTTGCATATTCGGAATCAGCGAATTTTTCTGCGTCGACTGGTCTGGGTCCCATGGCTCTACGACGCTTAGAAAAAACTGGACTACGTTGCAAAAAGAATGTATTTTTTTGACGATGCCCACATCTAATTGCTGTAAACACCCAAATAGTAGCAATTTTCTAAACGAGTACATTTACGCTAATTTTGTTCTTTCATAAATCAAAGGGTGTGCCGGTTACAGCGTTACCGAAATTTTGTTCCGTGGCGGTTGCAGCATTTATGCATGTAGTGAAAAAATTACGAACCAAGCTTACTGCAATTATCCTAAAATAAATTATCTATGATTGACGCTTACTACATTTCATTCGAAAATGAATTAACAGCAAGCTACAGTAACGACATATGAAACACAACGTGAAGTGGGTAGTGCTTGAAGATACAGCAATAAAAATGTGCGCTCGCGGCGATGTGGCTCGTGAATACGACCTGTGATTTAGTCTATCGGCGATCGCCGGAGCGAGTGGGTGTGCGTAGTCTGTGTACATGCCTTTTTTTGGATCATAGAGTAAGGAATTTTGGATGTAAAATATGTTGCGGGTTTAATGGAAAATAAATGAATATGGGGATAAAACATAACTAGCATATTTATTTGCTTTATTAATATTGAAAGGACAGCAAAAATGTTTTTCTTACATTTTGTTGGAAGAAAATAACGATGTTGGGGCGCGGGACGCGGCAGCTTTGAGAGTTCCGTGCCTCAATCGCCAAAAACTAAACTTAAATAGGATCACTTTTGTGCCTGTCTATCTATTTGTCGAGACCTTTTTCTCAGGAACGCGTGGAGGTATAAAGCTGGAATTAACATCAAATATCATCAAAGGTCTGCTTATCTTCAGCTTAAAGGCAATCAAAAGATACGAGTAAACGGTCGCATGATGATTAAAAAAAAATGAAAAAAAAAAATTACTTTCTTTCGGCTTTCTTCTCGACAGCGGCCTCCTCTTGTGAAATGCCGATAAATTCAGATTCAGACATGTAAAGTGGCCTACTTACAGAATAGGTATACATTTCAATTTTGATTTCGATTTAAAATAATGATTGATTGATGATTTTTTTTAATTAGTATAATATGTATATCTAGTTTACGGTTGTAATCGCTAGAAGAAAGTTTTGCTGTAATCTACTAGGTTTCACTACAACCATTAAGAGTTAATTGGTCTTACCCCTAAAAAGCTGACTCAAGCCGGATCAAACTAGTTTGGGGTGTCACGTCCGCCTCTTTATTGTCCAAGGGCTAGAATCAGATAAGCACTAAATCTGTTGAGCTGCGGTAGATAAACAACTGTACAGTATTTAAAATTTACCGGTTAACTGGTGCCTGATTCGATTAATATTTTCACAATAACCATACGCATGGCATAAATGAATAAAAAAAAATATATCGGGCAACCTCACACAAATTAATCAAGTACCACAGCTTGTGTTCTGGATACAAGTGAACATACTGGTAAAGATAAATACATACTTAAATACAAATAACATCCATGACCCAGGCACAAATATATTATTCGACAAATATTCGAGTTCATCACACAAATATTTGCCCTTGCCGGGATTCGAACCCAGGACCGTCGGCTCAGTAGGCAGCTGCTTAAACCACTGCGATAACTGTCGTCATTCGTTTTATCACGGACATAATATACAGCTTTGCGGCTGCTTGAGCTACATCAGCTACCAGCGTTTTGGAACGCAGTACTGTGTTCTTAATTCTGTCAGTTAGTTTTACGCCCAGAATACTGCGTTCCATGGCTCTTTGACAAACCTTGAGGGTGGACTTCTGAACTTTTGTCAAAGACCAAGTCTGCGCTCCGTAGGTCAGGATTGGAAGAATGCACATGTCCATCAGTCACTATTGCACTAATTTTCATTACTTTAGAGGGGCGATTTTTGAGTTAATTATGACAAACATTTTGAGGAGTGTTATTATAAAACAATGAATTTTAGAGTGGAATTTTTAGTATTTCTTTAAGAACAGTTATTTTAATTATGTTATTATGAAAACGAATTCCATTGGAATGCAATTTTTAGGTTCCTATTTTAATGTCAATTGATATTCTGCCTAAGAAAAATGACTCCGAGTTTTTATTTAAATAAATAATAACAATTTTAATTTGTACGGTACCATAGTAATATAACGTCTAGTTATTTAAGTTAAATATTAATGGTTCAGTGAGATTAGAAAGAAATATTTTTATAATTGAGGTGATAGTTGTGTTCAAACAATTGTTTAAGAATTATGTTGAAAACTTATATAATAAGTAATACTTACATTCAAAACATCTTTTATAGTTAGTGGGTTTAATAGGTAGTGAGTTTTATATCGATAAAAGTTACTTAAAAGACAATTTAATGCCAAAACTGAAGATAAAATGTAGAGTTTTAAAGTTTTCACGGGAATATTAAACCTCATTCATTACCTATAATATTTAGTTTTAGCGGATAACAATATTATAGTCTGATTAACCCTAAGAATATTTATGTTTGTTTTTAGCACGATAAGTACAAGGTTGTGATTTTATAATATGAGAGATTTTATTAGCCTTTTGAAATGTTATAAGCAACGGAGGTTTTAAGTAACTTTCGTAATGTTTTTATACAGAGAAATTGAGACTAGATAGTATTTGATATGTTAAGACGGTAATTGTTGCTTCTGAGCTTTTAATTTGTAAGAAACCTGCATTTAAAATTTGGAAACATTTTAAAAAAGTATGTTGGTAAAAGTTGATTGATACTTAAGTCGTTTTATTTTCACAGTTTCTTTTTGCAGGTGGACACTTACCACATTTCAGTTAGTCCTATAAAGAACGTAATGACATTTACGTCAAAATTATTGAATCTTAAAATAAATATGCATCTGGTTACAGCATTTATGCTTTATGGAAATAATACTCGTTTCACCATTTTAGTACATTTACTTCTGGCGTTTACAGCGTTTTCGCGTAACGAAAAAAAAGAGTTCAATTGTCGTAAACGCCACTAAGTCGTAAACCAGTCTTTTTTGTTAAATATTAAATATGCCAGTTGAAAGAAAACCATAAGTTATGAATTAGATCCAAATATCAAGCATTTTCGTTCATAAATGAAAGAGTTATGATTTTTTTTCTCGAAATCGAAAAGTTTTTTGGCTCTGGTGTAAAGTTTGCATTTTGGCGGTTACTACGTTCTCGCTTTTTGCCATCGATTATTATGCAATAAATCAAAAAAATAAATCGATCACAATATTTATTGCGTCTGCTATATCCATTTTAGCGACGTAACTCGCCAAGTTCTATTTTTAACCAACTTCAAAAAAAGGAGGGGGTTCTCAGTTCGGTTGTATGTTTTTTTTTTAGATCTATCAAGTTGGAGTATATTGATTCCGCCAAGAGAGAAAATATCATTAATCTCAATGAGAAATAAAAGTAGGTACGTATGTATTATATTTAAACATAAGAACATTGAAAAGAGTACATCATTAAAATGATACATAGAGACGAGATCTTGGACATGTCATTGAAAACGTCGAATTTAGCTCCTGCATGACTGTTCGTTTAAGTACAACAGCCCAAATTTAAAAGGACGTAAACGCTACGAAGCTGCTTACGACATAAGTCCGATTAATATTTGGTCTATAGCACTTAAAAGATAATGACTGCGTGGTACCGTAGACTAAATAATGAGCTAAGACGGTGTTCCAGTTAATCAATTCTAGGTTTTATTGTTGAAGTAAGTTTATGTTGACTAGGTACTAATAATGCCAGCTGTAATTTAGTATGTTAATAGAGAAATAGGTGAAAGCCTGTTTACATTAACTTGACTTTTAGCTTACCTATTTAGGGATAATTATGCAGTACTTTAAAAAAACTCATAGTTATCTTATATTGCTCCAGTAGGAGCTGAGGGACATTAACCTTAAAGATGTCCTTTCCTTCTGCAGGAGAACAAGAAGATTCGAGGAAGAAGGCTGTATGGGAGCGCTGCCGGGACAGGAACCGTTGGCTCCAACTGGGAATTGGGCTGAATAAACGTGATCAAGCGATCGACAGCCCGCCTGTCTCCGGCCGGGCGTCCCTACACCAAATCATCAAATCATCATCATATATTGCTCCAGTAAAAATCATTTTTGGTAACTAAAGGCGCACATGAATATGTGTTCATTTCATGCGGGGTTCCACACCCTCAGCCCCGTCTTTTCTGGTCATCATCACTGGGCCACCAAAAAAAGGTGTTCCAGTATTTTTACGTTCTATTCCGTTCCCATATCCATACAAACTACTGTAGCGGTAACGGAATGGAAAAAATAAAGATTTTTTTCGGGCACTTTTTTGTCCTAATTAGATCGAAAGAGCTCGTGATTCTAAGTAGAAAAAACATAAAATATTCAACATCTAAAAAAACGTGTCATCAGACTAGGTTTCTTGTTTTAATTCTAGGATTTTGTGTTAAATTCTTCTCGATTTTCGAAGCTATGACCGCTGGCTTTGTAGACAGTTGCACTACCATGAAGTAAACCGCGTCGTCACCAATACCTACACATTCATTAGACTCATCGAGTTTATCCCCTTTTGTTTTAGTTGACGTGATAATTTTCCAGACGAATTTCAGCTATTTTCAGTCAAGTCAGTTAACACACTTTTGCATGCTGCGGCACAGATAATTAAGTCTCATACAAAAAAGTCTACCCGAAAAAGGTGCAAGTCATTTGCTTCGGCTGTAGACGGAGGGCAGGGAGCAGGTCAAAGTGGCAACCGTCCACAGACGTGTTGCCTTATCATGAGGGTCCTAATTCGTGAAAGTGAAAGTGTTAAATATATGAGAATGTATTCTTTGATTTGGTAGTATAATGGAGACTTTTGGACCGAATATGCCACTGGGAGGGGATTTAATAGATTAAGTTTTCCTTGACGAGGCGTGTCGCAGATTTCTTGTCATTTGATTCTGACGAAACTTGTTGCGGATATACTTTGTAAATTGCATGCTTTATTTTTAAATTCACGAAGCATGTGGTGGATTTTCTTTTCTGTTCAGAGAATTCTATGATTAGACCACACAATTATTAAGTAGCTGTTTAAAAGCTTGTACTCATATATTTCCACTAAAACATCTCTTCACAATACTTTAAACGAGTAAAACTTTATTCGAATGTAACCATCCGCGTCGGCACGTATCGGCTTCATTATGCATGCGACTTGCTATTTGTATTAGTTACAAATGGACGGTTACCGAAATCATTTATATGCAAATTCTATAATTAAGGCTCGTAACCGAACCCCATTGATTCGGCATTGTTGTTCGTACATTATGTGCCGTGTTAGCTTGTATTTATGTGAGCTTATATTGGAAAGTTACTATGTAATCATTCCTGGATACTTTTATTTTCTTTAAAAGGGATGACTTTTGAAATATTATTATTGGCGTAAAGATGAACCTTTAGTCTGGAATTGAATGAACATCAGTAGAGAGAGGCTCGAGCGTCCCAGTAGTCTCTAGATCAGATCCATTGTAGTATAGTATTAGGAATCATTTTTTGAGGCCGAATTTACTTCGCTTTGCTCTAAAAAAAAATGAGACCAGTGGGTATTGCGTGCATTATGAACTACAGCCACAAACTGCTACTTTAAAATGTATAATTGCAGAGGCACTAGACGACAGCACTGTACCATATTAAATATTTGATTTAGAGAAAACTTATCTATCTATCTCTGTTTTGGTTAGCCGTCTTCGGACGTAAGCCTCTTCGAAATATTTCCATCTCTTCCTATCTTCAGCCACTCTCATCCAGTTTGTTCCGGCTACTCGCGTTATATCGTCTACTCATCTCTTCAGGGACGACCCTTTCTTCGAGTGATTTCCCATGCGACATTCTAGTATCCTTCTGGTACACTTTCTATGATCCATTCTGGCTATGTGACCTGCCCGTCTCCACCTCCTTTGATCCACTGTCATCACTGTGAAAAATAATAATAAATAAACAACAAATTTTCACTTTACAAACTCACCTACAGTCATAAAACATAAATTCAACGTACTCGTATACTTGTACATTTAATATGGTCAAGAGACTAATAACTCCTTAACGATACAACAACACCCGTAATTTACCCGCAAAAAGCCTCTAACATTCCGCAAAAGTTACTACTCGTTACAGAAGCTTAAGCAAATTAGACTGAGCACAGACGGAGTCGCGGGAGCAAATTAGTGTCCTCTTTGTGCAATCAAGCGGGGCTTCGCACCCTAATGAATAATGAATACGGTCGGCTGGAATAGGCACTGGATGCCTCGAGCAATGTTAGAGAGTAAGTGTTATTAATGCGTTAATTCCATAAGCCTTTTCTGAATTAGACGAAATCGGGAGTCATTTGTTTTTGACGATCAATATCACTAGTGCTGCAGCTTATGACCGAACCAAAATCTGGAGTCAACTGTTTTTGGCTACTGGGTTAAAAAAATAAAACAATGGAGATTCTACGCTAAATTAAGTAAAGGTATTCCTTCTTGCACTCAGAAGCGACAAATAACTGTTTGGTATTAAACAATGAGGCCAAAAGTCGCGAGTGTTTTATTATAGATCTCAAAAATTCACACGTTATAACTGTCTCATTTTGATAATGACATTTTTATTTATTTACAGTTGTGTAGCAGGAAACGTGAGGTACTCACATTCAAAACAAAGCATCCAAACAACATCAAGATATAATATTCACGAAAATTACCGCTCTTATCTCCGTGACAAACGTCATTAAGAGCATTCGTGTTAACATTAACAATGACAATAAACACTATAATGACACAAAAAAATAAAAACACAATATCATTCATTACTAAGAACACAAAGGTACGCCTTCCGGACAAATTGTACCGACAAAAGTTGGAACAAAAGTTGAAACACAAGTTGAAACGTTAGAAAATGGCGGAACGTACCGGGTTCCCATGAACTGACAGATCATATTCATGATAACGGAGTCGTAACAATTAAACGTAGCTGAAGGCCTGAAGACGAACTAGAGTTTAACTACGTCATTGAATACGCAAGTAAAATAATCCTTCATGTTACAAAATATAGTTTGATTTATTTTTAAATAAGCTAAACATAATTTATATTATGATCTGGTGTGGCTGCGCATTTTGAATATTTTTCTACATGTTTAATAATTATAATTAGTTCATCACTATACAGGGCGTCCCAAGACTATGGGACATCAAGGGAAGTAAAATATACTATCTACGATATTTAAGGTACTTTCCCTTGATGTCCCATAGTCTTGGGACACGCGGTATAGAAAACAAGACATGCGAGCCCTGTGTTGTCGATTATATTAAAACAGTAGATTAGATTATTTTATTTCACGATAAAAATTACATTACAAATTTGCTTAATGTCTAAATAAGGGTACGATTATTACATGTATTCCTCGTGAATATACAATTTCAGAATAAATATGCGTAACTAAAATATCATGTTTTTGTATTGTTATTAAAACTGAGAGAAGGAATGTCTATTTGTCTATATTGAATTTAAATAAGCTTCTGTGCTTTACTATTTATGAACAAAAGTCTTTAGAACTAGCATTTTACTAATTATAAAAACGGTATAAACTCACGTAAAAATTGTCAGGAACGGCCCGACATGTTTCGAACTCATTTGGAGCTCTTCATCAGGGGTAGCTATCCGTGCTGCTACGCGACTCGCGAACCACTCGGGCCGTTCCTGACAATTTTTACGTGAGTTTATACCGTTTTTATAATTAGTAGAGATGTCTCACGATAGTTTTAATAACATCACTAGCATTTTAGTTACATTTTTATCAGATAGACCGTTATAGCAGTCAGCACTTGCTATATTGTACATAATAATTTGGTATTAACGTTCTTATGATTTTTACACTATTCGTATGCTTACGCTGAGTTGGCGCCCAGATTATACATAATATGTAATATTATTAACTCAGCAATTTACATACTCGGTATATTGTTCAGTTTATGCATAAGACGACCTCCACAAACTCACAATCACCTCCTAGCCTACAAGCCAAAAACAAAAAACAACGCATAACCGGTAGCAAGCGTGCCGCTAATGTTAAAGAGGTCGTTACGGCCCGGGTGAACTAACAGACGTTTACGCGTTTCTTGTAAAATTAAGCTGATGCTTATCGTAGTGCAGTAATAAGTGAGCGGCTCATCCTCGCACGTGCACTACTTTTAACGAACTATCCTCTTATAATAGGAACACCGCATACCGAGCTTGTAAAGGTTAAGTCACACTGGACGCAGCTCACCAAATATTTGCTATTGCTTTTCTATCCTAATTTCTTCCTCTTCTGTGTCATATTATCTTACCTTACTCGAGGTTTCTGATGTCTGACAGTTGTCTTCTTTAACAATCTGCGCGATTTATATACCTTTAAATGTTAGATCTGACTATGCGGCCGATCATCATATCAGACGAAAGATGTTAAGTACTGGACAAACACTCCCTCCAATGCTAGATTCTTACTAGATCATCAGTCCACTTTGTTATGTCATCTTACGCTGCCTCCTCCGGTACGTGATCACCACTCAATAATATTTCTGCTTTAACGGCCATTGGTTCGACGATCAATGTGCTCTGACCACTGCCATTTAAGTCTGGAAGGTCTTTGCTCAGTTTAACGTCCTTTGTTCTCATTCGAATATAATTTCTAATCACGCAAGAAATTTCCGAATATATGGCATGTTGCATCGTTTAAATTGTGTTATTTTTTATTGGTACAACATAGTTGCCCCACTTCGCTTGATGGTAAGCAAAAAGAAAACTCCGAATCGCAATGGCCACAGAGAAGAAACCAACAGCGCGTCATTCGATTGCTATAACTATTCAATCGAATCTTGACCCTGCCCGCCTAGCACAACTATGGTTCGAGACTCATGTCGCGCGACATAGCATCACCCGTCACTCTCTCACAGTACTGTCCAGGCGCAGCTCAATCCGCGATTTACGTTCCGCGCTACAAGTACATAAATCAACAATCACAGAGGTTTTTATAAGAATATTATAAATATCACGTTTGTAAAATTACCAGTGATGAATAAACGATTGAAGGTATATATAATATTAAAATGAGTTTAAAGAAATTTATTGGAAGAGATCTCTAATAGAGACAAGTTCGCCTTTGTACGTGTATTATTTGTTATGTGTACAATAAAGTGTTTACATACATACATTAATCACCTAAATCGAAATAGTGTAATTTCATTCAAGAAATAAAATGGGTAGCTCCTAGACTACAATACCTACTCGCGCCACCACGCCGTACTATCCCTAATTTTCTAGTTGCATGTTAACGTAACGCATTCGTTGCCTTATTTCATTTTATTAGACGTATTAACATGTTTAAATATAAATAAACAAGATTTTGCATTATAGTGGGTTGCAGCAACGTCAATAACATATTGTGGCCTGGTGGTGGATTCATATCGTCCAAATTGTGAAATTTATTATTTTAGTTAAATAATGAAATAATAAATATAATGTATAAATAATATAAATACATTGCTCTCTATATTGAATGCAAGAAGTAAATAGGAAATATATATTGTTATTTTATTTTTAGTCGTTGACAGCCCTCGCTATCGGCGATGCGGCAGGCGAGCCAATTCATTTTCACCGTTGGTACGCAGCCTTAACGTTTCGTTGGGCTTGCGCTGGAGACGACGACTTTAGAAGGACCGTAAATTTATTTATTTATTTATTTATTGTAATGGGAAACAAACAGCATACAATCACACTTAGAGTTAACAAAAATAGATAACACAGAAGCCAAAACAGTTTCCACTAATGGTTCAAACATTATTGCTCTGAGAGTAAAGAAAACATACATTAAACATATTTAAGTTAAGTAACTATGAAAACATACAATAAACATATTTAAGTTCAGTAAATAATTAGACAGGCACATAACCATGTGCCTGTCTAATTATTATTTTTTTTAAATTTTGAGTCTATGATATGAACAAAAGAAACAAGTTAAAGTTGAATACAATAGTAAAATCTTGATTTTTATGAAATAATTAAAAATAGATCTAAGTATTACAAATTATAGAAAGTAGACTTTTACGGTTTAGGCTTTCAGTGCAGAAACAAATTTGCGTTGATTTAACTGAAACATGTCTATATGTGAATATTTCTTGTTGTAAATTTTGCATGTTCTAACTAAATACTTATTATTAACATATTTTTTACGACTAAACGGAGTTGAAAATAGATCCGTGGACCGCGTTCGAAAGCTTTGACATCGAAACGATACTTTACTTAGAAGATATTGAGAGTCAACAATGTTATTCAGCAATTTAAATAAAAATGTAACGTCTCTTTTTTCTCTTCGCATCTGAAGGCTTTCAATATTCTCACGGGCGAAGGAACTGAATTTATATTTAAGATAACTAAGGAACTTTTTTTGTATACGCTCTATTGTGTTAATATGTACTGAATAGAAAGGGCTCCAAACAATGGATGCATATTCTAAATATGACCTAACAAATGCGTTATAAAGAAGGACCAGTGTGTTGGGGTTCTTAAAATCTTTGCTTTGGCGCAAAATAAACCCAAGCATTCTGTAGGCTTTACACGTGATCTTGTCGACATGGGATGTCAATTTAATTTCGCTATCCAGATATACACCCAAGTCCTTGACCTCGTATACCCTCTTCAGTTTATGGCTGCCAATTATGTAGTTAAACTCAATAGGCTGATTTTTCCGCGTGAAGGTGATCACGGAGCACTTATCAAAATTCATATATAGATTATTATTTAGACAATAGTTGTTTAGCCTATCCAGATCCTCTTGTAACTTTAGACATTCAGCTTCTGACTTGATAGCTGTAAAAATCTTAGTATCATCCGCGTAAAGTAGAATGTTAGAGTGAAGAAAACAGGTAATAACATCATTAATATATATATTGAATAAAAGTGGTCCCAAATGGGAACCTTGAGGGACACCTGATGTAATCGGAACGAAAGTGGATGTAAAACCTTTAACAGTGACGGCCTGAGTCCTATCCCGCAGATAAGATGTAAGCCACCGCAGTAGATCGCCATGAATGCCGAAATGTTCTATCTTTTTTAGCAAAGTGGAATGGGAAATTTTGTCAAAAGCCTTGGAATAATCAGTGTAGATAGCATCAACTTGATAATTTCCGTCCATTGCGCTCATAATATAATCCAGATATTCACACAGGTTTGATTCGGTAGACCGCTTATTGATGAAACCGTGCTGCTGCGTTATTAGCGTCGGTCTTATTGTTGGGTATAAGCTATCATACACTACTTTTTCTAATAATTTGGGAAGAACTGATAATTTTGATATGCCTCGGTAGTTTTTTATGTCGTGTTTGTCACCATTTTTAAAGATAGGTACTATAATTGATTGTTTCCAAACTTTAGGTAACAAACCTAATTTTAAAGAACAATTAAACAACATACATATCGGTAAAGCTAAGGTTCCACTGCAACGCTTGAGAAATATAGGATGAATACCATCGGGACCACATCCTTTTGACTCATTTAATGTTTTCAGGTATTTCTCAACTAAAGGCAATGTGATTTCAACACTACTGATTGCAATCGCTGAAGGATTATAACCGGGTTCGCTTGAACTTAAAGTATTTCCAATTGGTTCAAATACTGATTGGAAAAATTCATTATACAAATTAGCCGCGCTGTGTCCATCATTCGCTAATCTACCATTAAAATATAGAGTGTCGGGTAAACCAGTGTTGTTTTTGTCAGTTTTTGACTTTATAAATGACCAAAAGTATTTGGAATTAAATTTAATGTTACTTTCAGACCTAGATATAAAAAGATTATAACACGAAATTTCCATAGATTTCACTTGAGAACGTAGACTAGAGAAAGCTTCGTAATCCGATAATCTCGTATAAATTTTCCATTTTTTATGTGTTTTATTTTTTTTCTTTATTAATCTGATAAGAGAATAGGAAAACCATACAGGATATTTACTGTTGCTGTTAGATATTGTTTTAGATGGAACGAAGTCATCTATAATCTTATTAATTATTGAGTAAAAACTATCCACCGCCATTTCAATGTCCGAAGTGTCTAAATGTAACTCCCAATCAACCTGGCTTAAATTTAAATTAATCTGGTCATAATCAGCCGCATAAAACCGTCGAATAACACGAGATGCTGGTTTTAAATGACGCTCCATCGAACCTATATCAGTCGTTACACAAAAGACTGGGTGATGAGTGTCAATGGGTACTAATGGGTCTACAATTTTGACTTCACAATTACGGTTAGAAAGAACTAAATCCAACTGCCTGAAATTTTTATTAGGTATCCAATTAAACTGTTGCCAGTTACAAAAGTGCATGAATGCAGCTAATTGTTTTGTAAGGCTATTAAAATTAGGGTTATCTAATTTAAGGGCCTGTGTACCAGGATCGGGTTGGACCCAGGTCGCGTCACCTATATTAAAGTCGCCAATAACTAAAAATTCATCATCAGGAAAGTCAGTATGTAAATTAGACAGAGATTCAAAAAATAACAACTGAGAGTCTGCTTGCTCTTTTCCTTGGGGAAAATAGCAAACAAACAATCTAAGTTTCCTAATCAAGGGGCCTTGAGTGAGGGGAACCACGAGACACGTTATGTCGGCGTCCGGCAGCGCCACCACGGGCCGCGCGCCGCTCGCGTCCGCCCGAAGCTCGCGGCGTACGGCGATAAGCGTACCGCCGCCTCTTGTTACCCCCATTCTCTCACAATCCCGATCGGTCCTATACACATTGTATCGAGAATCGAACAGTTCAGAATCAAAAATTCCGGGCACTAACCAAGTTTCAGTGATACATATGAAATCATAATCTGAATTTAACACGTTTCGTAAGAATTCAATAGTTTTAGTACGGAGCCCACGAGCATTTTGGTAATAAAAACTAAGTAGCATCAACAACTAAATGTATAGTATAATTAATCTGTTTAACACTCAATATATTAAAAAGCGTAATATATTTATATGTAAGTATTGTTTTGAACTCCTTGTCGATACCTAAATTAACTAATGCAAAATAAACATAGACATGTATCCAACATATTACAAATTTCTTCATATTTGTGAAAACCCAAAATAAAATAAATTTTAAGTTCAATATTTTGTTTCTGCAGTGAAATAGTTCTATAGCAATATTTATGTTAATAAGCAATAATAAATTCAGACAAAATGAATAAGTGGCATGGTTTGCACTCATGTTATTTTGTTTAAAGCTTCTTCAGACGTTATGAACAGAATAGGCGAATCGTCAGTTTTTCGGACCATTACAGTGCAATTTTGTACCCAACACCACTTATAATTCTTTTGAGTTCTTCTACGTTGAGCTTCCCTAAGCAAATATTTATTATAGCCGGACAGATGGTCATTTATATAAATTCGATTATCGTTATTAGAAAAGCCTAGATCCGATGCCTTCAAGTTCTTCAATTTACGTAAAGATGCGATAAAATCGTCTTTCTTGTAGCGTGCTTGTAGCTTAACGATGATGGGCTTGGGCTTGTTTCTGTTGCTGTCGTTCTTCACGGCGACGCGGGTCACAAAGTCAATATCGGTCGCAGTGTTAAGGGGATAGCCACTTTTACCTGCCAGAGAATTTAAAATCGTGTACAGATTTTCACCGCTGGTTTCTGGTACCCCGTTAATCTGGATATTAGACCGCCTGACCCACTGCTCATTCCTACGCATATCTGATACTATATCATTAACAATAGTTCCAATGCTGTTGACCTCGGCTTTACAATTTTCTAAATCTGACACTCTGGACTCGATGGCATCAAGTCGGCCGGCCATCTCCTCCAGTCTCGAATCCAAACTATTCTTCAAATCCGTTACATCTGATTTGACTTGGTTGATATCTGCCTGTATAGTCTGGATAGCAGAGAATTGTATCTGTAGTTCGGATACTTTGAGAAGGATACTATTTAGTAACTCCGCGTGGTGCGTAGACATCCTGGGAGCGTCGTTCCCTGAGATCAAGTTATTAGGAGGAGTGCGTAAGCCTGCACCACTATCCATATTACTTGCACCGTGCGTGTCCGCAGCCAGCCTAGATTCGTCTAATGTGGCATCACAAGACATAACGGAGTCATCCAATGTCACGGCAGACATTTCTGCTTGCACTGGTGTAAATTCATTTCTGCGGCGGCGGCTATTCACCGAGGTACAGAATGAACACATCCATGAGGTGGTAATACTATCTATGTTTTCTGATTGACCCGTACTTAGATTCAGGCAGCGGCGATGATAGGATCCTCCACAGCCTGTGCACCTCACCAAGCGATCCGTCTCGTCATTTTCAATGGCTTTATTGCAAGCTGCACAGAGCATTTTCAAATAATATCAGCCAATCTTATATAAAGTGCAATAAGGTTGTAATTCGATTGTAGCGACGACGCCCGCCGATACCGATGACTAATTTCGGCCGCGCTCCTTCAACCGCCGTGGCTCCGCGGTAAAGCGCTGGACACCGGCGCAGCGAGCGTGGGTTCAAATCTCACAGCGGCACGAATAGAAAAAAATATGCAAAAAGATAGATTCCTTAAATAACTTGTTTCACTTGCGCCCGCAAACAAATGCTTGATATCGACACTACAACACTCACAGTTCACAGTTCCATAGTTAGAGTGAAAGGTCCGACACAGTGCAATATGGCCGCCAGCCGAAATGGAGGATACCCCAAGGGAGACAAGGAGGCAGGAGGCACCGAGAATTTGAGAAACTTCAAAATATTAAAACAAAATAAACAGAACAAAATTAACGTAACGCACGTCCACTCAGAGCAAAGGTACGGCGCATTTTAAATCATCATGTTTAGGCTAATAAAAAAGGGGCTTTCGTAAAGATCAAAGTAGTGTGCCTTCTGTACTTGTAATATTATCTATTCTGTAGTACTGTACAGGTTTTAGGTTATATGCGCATACCTTTATAAATGACATGTGCGCCGGCGCTCATCCCAAGAGTCCGTTTCCGAGTAGTGACGTAATCTTGAACCGAATCTCACGTCGAGGCTCTTCAAATAATCACCTCTTTGTCTCTAGCGAGGAATAATAACAAACCAGAGAAATATAATCACTTCAACAGCTTCTGAATTTTAAGACATGGCTTAAGTGGCATATCTTATATATGTACTTGGAAATCACACTTGTCAAATTCTTAATTCGGAAGTTCTAACGAAAGCACGGAATAAAACAGCCTCTCAAATCGTCGTTGAGGTTGTCTCTTCTGACCTTCGCAAAAGCCGCCTGAAAACTGTACTTTACTGTTTATTTGTGTAAAACGCGACGCTGTTGGTTGTGACGACGCGTGTGTGCAACTATGAGCCGATGCAGCCGATTTCTAACGAACATAAGCACATGCGTAATAGTGAGCCTATCTTGGTTTATTTAATGTGTAGGATTTGTCCTGATAATTCCCATTGCTGTGTGAGCTTGAATTATTACTAAAGCCAACTGTATTTTTTACTTTAGATCAGAATCCTAAAATTTTCATTACATTACCGCGTCTATCTTTGAGTGACAAACATTACATCAAACCGTATCCATGTCTCGAATACATCTAAGCAATATTGAAATAGTTCGCCACGCCCACAGCTAAAAGTGTAGGCAATCCTTTAACATCGATCGACACACGACATTTGGAGTAGGTATATTTTATTTTCCTGCCTTCTGGTCCATTGTGGGTGATAAGATACGGAGCGCGGTGGCCGTATTGGATTTGGAATAGTATTAGTACAAAAAGCGTTTCGAGAAAAGGTAGGTAGTGCCCTTGCGCTTTGCTTGGTTCGTCTTGGCGGCACTACCGTGTCCCCAGATAATATTTGTCTATTATGAAAGGTTAAGCGCTAAAGTTCTTTTTAAGGAGCTTTCTAAACGGCTCGTCGACACCACTGGTGACCAAATGGCTGGCAGCTTCTTCGCTCAGCGCCTGAGTATAGTCAATACAGCGAGGTAATGCTGCCAGCGTCATTGGTACAATGCCACGGGGCCCATATTTTAGACATAGTTTGGTTTTAGGTTTAGTTTAGTAGGTAATTACCTGTTGGTATTTTTAACATTTATGAAAGGTACTTTTTTGTTATATTTCTCAAATACATAGTCATCAAAGGTTCTTGATAGGAGTTCCTACGAAATGCTAGACTTTCGTTCCAAAAAATGATAAATTTAATTCAGTTAAAGTTGTCCGCAATACAAATTAAATGGTAGTTAAATAATCCGTTACATGTTGTAACATGTGTAATTTCTGCTCGATCGCCCTTAAAAATTTAAACATTATACTCTTAGACTTTAATTAAATTGTCATTTGTTTAGCGCACGGCATATTTAGTCTCTTATTTTCATGTTTTAAATCAGGAGTAGCGGACCCCCGACCTTTTCTGATAGAAAAAAAATCTCGAACAAACTCAGCAAAAAAAAAATACTTACAGGCAAATCTCACAGTTCCATAAATCGGGACATTATACTCAATCAGGAGAACATAAACATTTTCGATATTAAAATGGTAGTAGCTAGTAAATACCGACGTAACATGACACACATGGGATTCTGCATAGATACCTAGTCTCAAGAGATAAGTACAAAAGTAATCGACACCACCAACGTTCATTTGTATCTGATCATCGTATCAATTCAGCTAATCACATCAACGCCCAGTGATCAAACAAGACTATCACCAACAAAAGGGATCAAAGACCGAAACTTTAAATTCCGACGTCAATTGTTCAAATACCTCCGTAATTAATACGAGTTCGCAACCCGGAAATATCGGAGCACTCCATCAAACTGGCAAAGGCAATCAGAGAACAAAATGGTACTGTGGAAATTAAACCAACATTCCAGGGATTCCCCGGACCCTTGGCTTTTAACCCTTCTTGTCATTTGCGTTGAACAAATTAATCATCGTCATTTACATTCAGGAGCGTTGGCCAGATTTGTTTCTCCGATTATGTCACCCTCCTTGTTAGCAGAGGGGCGGGACGTGTTTTAATATTTGAGAGTTGTAATTAACAATGAAATTTGACGGGTCCACTGGGCTGGATGGTGCAGTTTCCGATTTCATTCTTAGTCAGTTAATTCGAAATAAGATGTCATCCATGGAAAATCTAAATGCAAAATAGATTGTAGCATTCTTCTTTCTATCAAATAATAAGTCGAATCGCATTTTTATCAAACAAAACACCCGATATAAACGATATGATTGATTTGAAGATGCATAAATTTAACGGGTTTACTCAATTCGAATACTTATCAACGGTTCGCGATTGCGTCGAGGAGCATCGATCAGTCGTGGCGGCGGCCATCCCGTTTTATATGCATTTTAAGATTTTTCATTGATCCCATCATCACATCTCTACTGTCAGTACCAGAGTCCTATTAGAGAATGCCTTAGTTTCAAGCTGAATAGTTTGCCTAAGCTTTGATTTTTTTTTCCTCGGTACCTATATTAAATGACGGAGCAGTCGGGACAAGTAATTCATCTTAATTTTGCCAACTTACTATAGTTGGTAATATGTGAGATAGCGTAAGTAGTATAACATCTCTAAGTACTTTTTGATACTTATTTCTACATGGTAGCTGCGCTCGCCCTACTAGCGCAGTTCGTCGCTGGGCCTGCAAAAGTCGATATGTGTTTTAGACCAATTTTTCAGGAGAAACAAAAAACAAGTTTTCTCAGTATGCATTGAAAGCAAATAAAAAAGAAAAATATGGGTAACAGAGTTTTATTTTTTACGTAATTTAAGAATACTTTTAAAATTACATAAGGGAAAGTAAATTTTATATTTAATAAAAAACTTTAATTTTGTACATAGCGACAAATATTTCGGTTACAAAATAACCTCCATGTGTATAATAAGTACATAGCGACTTCAAATTGTTGCTGAGGCACTCTGAATTGTGCTTCAAATTGCACGTAGTTATTTTTACAAAGAGGACGCTCAGTCAATAAAACAGAATATAAAATGGGAACAAAAAAAAATAATGAAATTAAAACGGTCTTCTCGACATTCCTAAAAATAAATTTATCAAAGGCACTCAACAAAAAAGTTATCTTGAACTGTATGTTCATTATCGAGGCTATATAAAATTTTCTTAAAAAATCTGAATTTGAACTTCTTCAAAAGTAAAAGAAATAGACCTAATGAGATCCTTAAAAACAAAATATAAAATAAGCTCAAACTTATTTCTTCTTAAAAAACTTACTAAATCGCCGTTAAAATAATGATTACTACAAAATTAAAATTAAGTAACTTGAGATCAGAATTAATGAGGTAAATTATCACGGAAAGAAGGGTAATCTCGGTGCATGTATTTTTTTAGACTTTGTAAATGGTTAAATTTAGTAGTGTCGATTTTAAGAGGAGAGTTGTACAGTCTTGTCGCTTCCTCATCTTCAGAGGTGGGATTTCTTCTTTGTGGTAAAGTAGTCCAGTCATCTGAGTGACGAAGCTTGTATAAGCTTGTCCCAATTTTCGTCTTTCCTTAGAAACTTCCACTATAGTCGTATTTTCATCATCCTTAACAAACTTATGTCCTGTGTGAGATTTTCCTTAATGCCTCATCTTTTGGTTCTTCTGTCTTTTCTGGTTTTCACTTGTCACCACATCCTCCTTTTCTTCTTCTTCTAACTGGTCGGATAAACCTCCGTTTTTGAGGATAGGCTCCAAGCAACCAGTTTTCTCATTCAGCCATTGCAACTCTTCACTGGAACCTGGGGTAGAACTGTCACTGCAACTAGGTGACTCAATGCTATCTTGTGTTTCAAAGTGACTACTTGTAGCTCCTCCATGCGGGTTGCCATGCCAGCAGAAGATGTGGTTAATGTATGAGTTGAATTTGTATTTATCGCAGACATGACCTCATTGGGTATTGAAGAAATTCTAGGGAGATTGGTGGTTGTAATAATCGGATAGTTTAACTACTGACACTCGCTACTTTGGTCCGAAATTGTAGATAACGGAAATAGCAGAGAAGATTTTTCTTTTAACTGAATAGCTATCTGGTTTATTGATGACTGGTCGGGTGTGCATAATGCCACAAATTGTTTTCCCCTATGCAATTTCGACATCAATGAACACTTTACATTAATAAATACGCATGTGTCAGTTCATCGGATCCTAACGCGAAGTGCGACAGGTCATAACTTGTACTAAAACGTCGCTATGTGCCGAAGATCACATCGCGGGCGCAAACGACCCGATCAAACTAGTACGAATAATTCGCTATGTGCGTCAAAGCACATATCGGCTACAATTTTGCTTGATTAGTAATATACCGATGGCACAGTTATGTGATTAGTGACACTTAGCTATTTTCTAAGGCACTTTTAATGTATGAACTTCACATACCTATTTTTAGTATGGCCAGAAATAATAATGTTAGCTTATCGCTGTTTTTGGACCATATGAGTATTGATGTAAGGTTCAAAATGGTGCCAAAAACGAAAAAATTAAAAAATGCACATAGCGACTTTTGCAGGCCCAGTGACGACTTGTTCCGACTGACCTTACGAGCAAAATCTCATCTTTTGAGTTCCACTGAAAAACATTACGTTGGCATTACCTACAAATCCATAAATATATGAAACATGTAATATCTCAATATTTTGTAATATCACACACCACAATTTTTGATAATCAACTATTGATACAAAGATCAAAGTGCTTGTGGCGTTAGGGTGGTGGAGAGGTTAACACGCTGGACCGGTAATCCAGAGGTACTGGGTTCGATTCCCGGCCTCTTCCGCCAGGTTACGCATTTTAATTTTTCTTTGTGCTTTGATCTTTGTAGGTATCAGTATTTATTACAAATTCAACCAAACATAGAAGTCCGTGCATTTCTGTTTGAGCAGTTTTTGAATCATTGAGTCTTCCACAGAGATTCAACTTACACGTATATTATTCTGTGTTGATTGATAGTAAGTTTAGGGTTTTAAAAACAGACTATTCTGAGTTTACACTGTGGAAAATGTGTATTTTCGAGAAATAAAATAGTATACATATCTCTGTGAAACTGTTCTGTTCCCAATTCATGTAGGGTGAAGTCAAAGTCACAGCATAGCTCAGAACACCTCGTTTTAAAGTCGGTTAAAAATTAGGCCTCATCCACCATAACCCCGCAGGGCAAATAACCCTAGGGTTCAATTATTACGTTCATTTAGATTTAGCACAACCGGTCAAGGGTTGCGCGTGACGAATGCCCCTCCGATTAGTTAGGTCCCAATTTTACAAAAAGGTCATATCTAAATAAAGCGTTGAAGGTACTTACGTCATTTTACATTTTGAAAGCTGATTTGATATATGTCCCCAAAAGGTCGTATGTAAATAAGCGGTTGAAGGCAGTTACGTCCTTTTGAATGGAGGCAGATTTGACATCTGCATATTTAGATGTCATTGGGCGTATGAATATTAAGTAAGTTCTAGTTAGTTGTTTTTGAGGGCTGTCCGTGCGTGAAATATGCAATTTTTAATTCGTGTGGGGATTTTGGGGCAGCTTTTAAGGAACTTAGGAGATATGTTTAACTTCACTCACATTTTTTTCTAGGATTTCTTGTGAAGTTACCTTCAACGAACTATTTATTAGTTCTAGTATCCAATTGACTGTTAGAAGTTGTGTTTGTTTTGGACGAGCAGCTTATTCGGATAAGATCTGAGGCAATCTTTGTTTAACCCTTATTGTATATCAAATATTTCCAGTGGCTTAATTCGAGAGGCATTAATAGAAAGCAGTTTGTGAGATGCATTTGCCAAATGGCCATGCGGACATATCGCTTTGCGGAATATTACCGGTATTTTGACGACGCAGTTGGCGCAGGGGTAAAGCAGCTGCGTACTGAGCTGGTGAGGTCCTGAGTTCGAATTCCGGCAAGGGAAATATTTGTGTGATGAACTCGAATATTTATTGCCGGGTCATGTTAACTGTGTATTTGAGTAATCATTTATCTATAAATATAAGAATGAATATAACACAAGCCTGCAAGAGCTTATTGCGGTATTAGATCTATGTGTGGGAAGTTGTCTAATTATTATTTTATTTATATGTATATATTTTCTGATACTCGAGCTGCATTATCCAGGTAAAATTAACAAGTTATCAATTAAAGACAAAGTTAAGCAACAACAGCGACGATATTCAATGGCGACATACAACTTACTAAGGATTAAAATATATAACGCATTTAATTCACAAAGAAGTGAGATTATTTTCTTTAAATTACATTATGATAATAATAAAAAACAGGGTCTTTATTCCTTAGGTATATCCCAATTACCTTTAGTGAGTAATATTTTTTCCCATTCGTTGAAGTTACCTTCAACAGTTGAAAAGACTCGGCACGAGTGAAGTTTTTATTCATTTCCACGACGTCCAAAGACGAACTCTTTATTAATGGCTAAAGTTCCACCCGGCTCATTTACTCCCCCACTTTGAGAACCGCAACCCAAGATGCTCAAAGTTCAAACCGCCAATATCACAGGATTAACGACACCCTCCAAAATTAAAAACGAAATGAAAGCATCTTAAATACTCTCTTAGACCTGACAGTTTGTTAATACGAAATTTATTACCTAAAGCTAAAATTATTCCTACCTATTGTTCTGGTCTGAGGAATTGTGACCCGAACAATACCTTCATAATTTACTTTTCGATGTATCCTTGTTCTCTACGGCAGATAAAGTCGTGATAACAAATGGTAACTAAAATAATAAAATAAACCGCCAGCTCTGTGTAGCAAGCGACATATTTCATTAATAAAGGCAAAACAAACAAGATATCATACGGGCTCACTTCGCAGTGTCCATACGTTACTGAGATAAAACAAAAGATTCGAATCCGTTGAATTTATGCGTTATCGAAGCTAGAGTGATGCTGGGTGGAACAATGGGCGATCGTGGCGCCCCATGCGGCGAGGGGCGGTACCTCGACTCGCGACTAAACGGTACAGTATAGCGACATCTATTATCGAGTAGTGGAGCTATGCCGCTACTGTCGCGAGAGGTGGAAAGGTTACGCGCATTTAAATAAAGATTCTATCGCTATCAGAAGTCGTGTGAATTTATTATAATGTAAATGTGTTTGCCTGTGTTTTTATTGCTAATGGTAGAGGATTAGCGGGTCAGAAAATGTGCACTTTGAATCGAGTAGGTTCCTATTCTAATCGCGATCTTGACACCAAAAGTGTATGTAAATTATTATGAGAATGTAAGAAGGTCTGAGGAACAGAAAATATCTATATATTGCTACTTATTCACCAACAAGGAATTGGCTTCGAACATATTTTTGCAAATATCATGTAAGCGATACGTGAGCATTGTTAATTAGTAGAGTTACACCGGGTGTGGCCTGTAACAGAAGCAATAAATTAATACATAGATTCTACTCTTCAAACTGAACAACGTTTGTTCAGCAACATAAAAAATACAGTTTTCAGATGTTCATTATTTCAAAGTAATTAAATACCTACTTAGTATTTTCAATGTATGGCGTCCGATATCACACATTCATTATTATTATGCCATACTACGTTTCCGTAAAATTAAGACAAAATTGGATTAAGTAATACACAAATTCTTTCCCTCTTACTTCGTTGCGTAGACAAAAATAAAATAGTATACAAATTTTAATTTGTAGCCCGCGTTGTCAAAACATAACAGCATAATCTAGAGCAAAACTTAAATAAGAAACATCCTTCCAATGGAAAAGCGGCAAATTCTGCCAAAAATATTCATACGCTGTCATCAGGCGACTGGACCCACGCCAGATGCGGGCAGCCGACGACAAAATATTCCGTTGCAAAATACTTTCTCAACCAAATCACCCTTCAGCTCTTTAAAATCACTCTTGAAAATTCAAGCGGCTATCCTCTAAAAAAGTTCTATGGAGAATTATCTTTGATTGAATTTTCTCGGCGCCGAAACTTCTGAGTAACTTCTGAGTTCTGACAAACTTCTCATATTATTAGAAATTACGTGCAGCCGCGCTTGGCGGAGTTTCAAGTTATTCAACTACTTAATTAAGCCAAGAGAATCATGGTCTGAAAAATTCAAATTCCCTTGCCCTAGTACAATATAACAAATAGTGCTCGCTTCCGCATATTTCCTTAAACGCACCATTCCTTACGTCACGGCCCGTTGCGAGGTTATTTATGCCTTGCATTAAAAACGAAATGATATGCCTTCGCTGAAAATCTAAAAAGAATAAGCAATAAAACGGTAAAACCCAAATCTGATACATACTATAGGGTGTGCGAGCGAGACGGAGCGCTACACCCGCGAAATGAATGCGACGCTACTGTTTCATCTCTCACCTCTATCGGTTAGCGATCTCTAAACCGTCCTAACTCGGCTCGTAAACCGGTAAAGTAGACCTTAACCCGTCGCCTCCACCACCAATATCGAATGCAGATTACTACAAATGGATTTGAGATTAATATAGTACGAGAGCCACCCTGTCTCATACCACCCCATCCGGCGCTCAGCATTCAAATCGGAATCGAATGGATGACCAAAACATAATATCGTTGGAAGATTCAGCCGCCATAAATCAAATGAGAAATAATCTGTTTCGGAACGAGATAGTCGCCGATGCCGTGCCACCATAAAAACGCAAAACGTTTTGTCTGATTGAAATGGTTACGTTGGGCGGTTTTTTCCTGGCGCTATTTCCTTTTTATTTTCCTTGATGTATAATCAATGTGTTAACGGATGGCCGCGAACCGGGGCTTTGAGAGTAGATTTGCTACACAAAAGATTCTGATATTGAGTTTGAAAGTAGTTTCTCTTTTCTTCTTTTATGTTAATGGCACTTTCAGTTGCGCAGTAATGGCTTACGCGAATAAATGTCGCACTTTAGCCAACATGCGAAGCGGTTACGTGGACATTGTTTATGGTCTCATTTTCATATTTTAGAAGTTTGCAACTAACTATACGAGACTTAAAGGTAACCGTTTAGACGGCACTTAGTACGTGGGCGTTGCGCTAAAAATATCCATTATTACAGGTGGTTCAGCACTTAAAACAAGAATAACGGACCTACTTTGTTATTACATTCCACGTAAAAAACGTACAGTCGAACATACAAATAGCTTTATTCCCTCAGCTGAGGAAAGCCTCCTCGGGGCCGCAGTCTCTTTGCATTTTTTTAGACACTTTTTTAGGGTTCTGTACCCAAAGGGTTAAAAACCGGACCCTATTCCTAAGACTCCACTATCCGTCTGTACGTCTGGCTGTCTGTCTGTCACCAGGCTGTATCTCTAGAATGATAGCGTGATAGCTATGTAGACAGTTGAAATTTTCACAGATGATATCTGTTGCTGCTATAGCAAAAATTACTAAAAATATAATAAAATAAATATTTAAGTGCACCCATACAACAAACTTGATCGGTTGCGAAAGCTTTGCACCTCATTTATATCCAGCACCATACATAGCAGGTGCAAACTTAACTTAACCCAGCCAGTTAAGAAGGGCTACATGTTTGTACGGAACCCTCGATGCGCGAGTCCGACACACTTGGCCGGTTTTTTTTTACTCATTCAAGTGAGGCTTCAACTCGCGACTATGCGGCCCTGAGGCGACTTTTCACAGTATATCATTACTTAGATCAACTTCTGTGAATAGTAGATCAACTATCTAGGTAGTGTCAAAAATATCAATCTTGTGTTAGACTAACTCACAACTCATTTATGTTTTATATAACGTGGATACAACAAACTCATTTTGTAAACCGGTAACACACTAACACATTCCTAATTTAAATTTACAACATGCCCACTGACAGCAATAGCTTCTGGACACATTCGCTTAAACTATGGCGGCTTCGAATCGATTAATGCGTCAAATCATAATCTAATAAATTGGATAAAATATCCGACAGACTGCACCACATGTGGTCAACCTGTCCCATAACCGCGGCACATGCCACGCTTACCTTCCACAATTACCACGTAAAATTAAAAAAAACGAAAAAAGCGAGCGTTGGGGTACGTTCCGAAACGAATCAATATTGGTTAGGGATTAAAGTTTAAAGTCAAACGTAGTGTAGTTGTCATGGCTCCGACCATCTGTTCCGGATGATGTTATCGAAAAATTAACAATTTGTTTAATGTAAATGAACCGGGCCAGAGCTGTCGATAAATTATTGGAACATTTAGCGACTCTTTGTACTTTCATGCTTATCGAACGTCACCTTTCCTGCACCAAGTATTTGCTTATCGCCGTAATCAAGCCGGATTTTAATAGCTTTTTTATTGGTCCTCTCATACCTTAGTGGCCAGCTGCCATTCTGTACGTAAAACCTGATCTGAGTATGTATTCTTTGCCAAATTATGTTTGCAACATATCGTGCAAAAAATTAGTAAGATACAAGCGAAGCAATGTAATAAAAATGCTTTTACGATGCTGTTATTATTTGCATTTGACCGACATTATGTTTTTATGAAGTTTCATAAATATAACTTAATTTTATTAATATTCTTTGGCCAGTTTTCTTAACCTAATTTGCGATGGAACGATATTTAGGCCCAAAATTGGCAATACGTACTTATGTGTAATATTTACGTGTTCAAACAACTACTACTACTACTACTAAGTAAGGACGAAGTAATAAGTACCCACTTTTTTTGTAGTATTTAGCTTAATTAACGTATAAATATTTACATTTAACACATTTGACGACGTGATCACTTGAATTACCCATCCTGATAAATTAGAAATTAAAAAAATAGTGACAATAAAATTTTATTATTGCAATTATTGAGAAATTAATTGATAATTATGAAATAAAATATTGTAGGCGACGAGTTAATCGGCTTTGCATTGTTCAGTACCGATATAAATGATCAATGTAGTAAATAACAATAGAAGAACTAGTATCAAAAGTAGATTGAGCATTAACACAAAATGGTTCTTTACTGCCATCTTTCACTAGCCCTCACCGAGTTATAACGAGCTTCGTGCGACCTCTCTAATTTAGGTGTCATCAAAAAATGACAAATTGCGTAAAAATATGAAAAAAACGGTAAAATGAACCATTCACCAGTTAGCCACGAATAGGCAATCGCATGTTGACAAGTAATTATCAAAACGTTTGCTTTCAAACTTTTTTTCAGTTTCGTGACTGTTTGAGTTATAAATCTTGGGCTAATGAGATATTTATGCGATCAGGGTCTTCCTGTCAACGATTAATCCTTTATTTTCGAATAAAAACTGAGCAGTTTTATCAATATTAATTCGTTGCCGGAGATCTGCTGACACTGGAAGGGACAGAATTTAAAGTAGCGTATTATATTTTATTTCAACTTCATCAAACACAGAGCGCAGAAAGTACCTATATATAAAACATGAGCTTCTGACGAAGTCAGATGGGAATATTTTATTAATTAATGATAACTAGACCATTGTAAGGAACGAGGGTTGGTGTTGAGTAAAAGTAAATATGATTTATTACTAACTAGCTGTGCCCCGCGGTGTTACCCGCTCATCCCACGGGAACACTAAATTTATTCGGGATGAAAAGTATCCTATGTCCTTTCCCGGGTCTCAAACTATCTCCATACCAAATTTCATCTAAGTCAGTTCAGCGGTTTAAGCGTGAAGAGGTAACAGACAGACAGACAGACAGACAGACAGACAGACACACTTTCGCATTTATAATATTAGTATGGATTGATTACATTGGTTGAGGTATGTATCTATGAGCTATCTTTAACTAGGCTATATATGTTAATACATGACACCATGTACACAATAAATAATTATAAAATTAACTAAACTATCACATTACTCTAATGGCATTTGATAATGGATGCATATATTGCATATCGTTGTGTATGTGTGGCCTTTTTTTCTATGTCGGTCTGCTCGTGAGTGGAATATACCTACAATATCACACGACGTATTGTCTAATATAATTGGACCTGTGAAGTATTGGTACGTGTTCTAAATCTCAGGTCAAGCACAGAGTCAATTTGGCATTAGAAGAATATCTGATACGGTCATATATGGGCCAGGGCGGCTCAACGCACGAACATACATTTTTAAATAAATTTTTGTTGCACAGATTAGCCGGTTTTTTTAACACACGACGCGCTAATAAGCTTCACTTGTAACTAAATTAATACGTTTTTTTTTGTAACAAGCAAAGTAATCAAAATATCTTGGAAGTGAATCTACTTCTTATTAATCCCTATTAAATGAAGCTTTGCAAGTATAATAAGTTCACTAAATACATGAAAAGTTTAATAAAACAATACAATAATTTTGTATCTTGGAAAACTTATTTATTTATGACTTGAACTGTGTAAGGACCGGTTAGGTCTGAACAATGAGTGGGGTTTTGTGTGGGAGTACAAAACTCCATGGCGTTTCCGTGCAACAGGGTGGGTAGCGTAACCGAATCACTTGCCAAATCCAGTACTCTGACATCCGCGGTAAAAGCTACGCATGGCGATATTTCATTAACCGAATACTTAATATTCATGATATTTTGTCATTCCGTATTTTTACTGTGCCATCACTAAATCATCTGTCTGCCACAGTCAAATTATCTGCAAAGCGAATAAGTGATTTGATCACTTGGTCGTAAAAAGCTTCCGACAGAGCTAGTAAATATGTCACAGCTTATTTTATGTTTTCAACTTTTTTTGAGGTTCTGTTAGAGTGTCTCACTGCTGGGAAAAGGCCTCTCGGTTAGATCTCCACAACTCCTGGCTGCTTCTTCCAGCTAGTCGACTAAGAATGCATCTAAATCGTCCCGCCATCTCCGTCTCGGTTTGCCTTGATGTCGCCGAAGGACAAAGGAAATTATGAAAACAGATGGCGCCAGGTTGACATGGCGCCGCGCGCCCATGCAAAACAAATGACGATCCTGCATCACGCGATTAAGATTTTTCCTAAAATCATGACCTCTCTCCATAAAAAACTGAATTTTATAATAATATCGTATAGTATAGACTATTATCTATTTTATACAGAGTGCGCTGTGTAACTGAGCAGCCGTTCACATGGTTAATGAGTGGGGTGCATCTGATTACCGATGGCTAATTGGCGTGTAATTGCCGTTTAGTTAACGATAGATAACATCGCGATTTAATGATATAGTCGTTTACATTAGGCTTTTAGAATTACGATCTTGCCTGGTCAGTATAAAAACGATGTGTCCGGTCAATTACGGAGAGTGTGCTCTGGTCTATTAAAAAAAGTTTCATTAAATCATTCAGCCATTTAAGTCTAGTTTATTCTATACTTACTATTATAAAATTGTTGAAATTAATTAAGTTAGTTACGAGGTCACTCGATCGTTTTTTCTATGTGTAGGTATGAATGTATTTTTGTTGAATGTTGTATGGGTTTTTGTCCTTTTAAAAAAAAATATTTTTGGTACACTGGCATCCCCAAAATAAAATTTTGTGTACAATGTAGTTGGAAGGCACGTTCCAGTACTAAATATTGTTACTTCAAGATTCAATAACATACATAAAATTATATATAGCTAGAATCTTGCTGCTGGATATGCTTTACAAAATCAAAGAAATATTGAAACTTACTAACATTACCTATTGATTCTATATTGATTTTTATTTGTTGATAATTCCTATGAACGAATTCCTGGGAACAATTCTTAGGGACCTATACAGAAGATGTACATAAATTCCATTACATTAGACAGAATCAACCCAATTTCATATTCCGAACCCTATCATTTGATAATTACAATCAAAAATTTCAAATTAAACTTGACTTTAAACTTCAAAATTACGAGACCGTTCCGAAACCCACCCACGCTCATTGGAGCATACATCCTCTAATTACCATAAGCGTTAACATAAACAAATAGATACAGATAAGGAACATCGTCACGTAATGCCGGCTATTCATTACAGCAATTAACACGTTGTGCCATAAATTAGTTGACCAGCGTTCCGTGAATGGCTCGCCTTGTATTAAACTTGCGATGTTATCAATATTGGCGTTTAGTTTTATTGACATTTTTAAGTTTTATTGACAATTAGTTTTATAGAATGTAAGACCGCCCATAAATTGTATAGGCAATTATTGTGTTTTGACAACGTACTGGCAGACACAGCGTGGGCAGGTGCCCGTACCAGGTTAACCAATGATCTGGTTAAGTTTTCGGGAAGCTGTTGGATGCGAGTGATGCGTAACAGCTCAACTTATGTACGAGATATCCAGCTTCCACAGATTTTATAGAAGTTAATACATAAAAAAACATGAAATCCCAGCGATTCAGCCTGAAATCGAAAATGTAATAAAGATTGTGTCAAAGTAATCTTGTGACACCGCTATTTCTTCAATAAGCTCGAACTCTGTATTTGTGGCCCTACACTTTCTTACGTGGACTAAATCAGCCGTTTAATGAATCAGCGTATAGTTTTCTAAATGTTGGCCCATAAATATATAAATCTCGAGAAACAATCTCAAATAAATCAACCTACTTTGAAGTAAGAGATAGCAGGCCAATAGAGCGAGCTTTGCTCGGAGTTTTCTTGCGTGATCAGAAGTAAAGAGATCAGAGGTGAGAACTAATATCTTGGCATAGCTTAAAGAACTGCCATTACTTATGTTGCAATGGGCAGGGCATACTGTTTGTAGAAGATAGCCAGTGGGACCAAAATTGAAGAAACGTGACTTATCAATCGAGTTATAGCGATATGATTCCAGGTTTGTTCGCGATTCCCTTACTGCAAGCGAGAATTGGACTGGCCATTTCTCGCTTACTTAACATGATCATCTGTCATTGCGTAGGCTTTGTAATAGCAACTCTTAGCTTCTAAAAACTCGTATCTTAAACAATTCTTTAATCGAAAACACAACCTTGTGCTTCTTCAATACTGTTCACGTTTCAATGAGAAAACTGTTGATCGATGGTCGATAAAATACTCGATATCAATATTTCATCGACTCTAAACAGGAAGTAATAAAATGTATAGATGTCGCCACCAAATTCCCACATGTTAGCTGACAACTGCTATGCGTAATTTGTTAGAGTTTAAATAATCAAATGTCCGTTAATGTTTTATTGTGCTGCCCACGTTTATTTTTGGGGAACATAATTAATACAGCAACTGTTGTCTTTATCTATAAGACAAAGTGACAAAGATTTGTGTGTTTCTTTGCAATATTTGTAAAATGTATGCCATTAAAAGAAAATACAGATGAAATGAGCGAGGAAGCTGTCCATAATTTTACTAGGAATTCTCACTCACTCTGTGCACGACCTGTTTTTGCAGGGTTCTAGAGTACTTTGTTCACATTGCCAGGAAGGACAGTGATAACCTAGAAAAACTGATGATCACTGGAAAAGTCGAAGGCAAGCGACCAAGAGGCACGCTGGGCAAACCAGATTGGCACAACCCTTGGCACTACAGTTCACGATGGTCTTCACACGGCTACTGATAGGAAGGAACAGATGACGACGCATCATCCGGGAGAAACTGTTCCGAGAAAATGATGACTCTCAGCAATGAGGGAACCGACGCAAGGAGGAGGATATTGGAGCCGAAGTGCTGGCAGCTTCCTCATATCCAAATTATTATGTTAATACATCTTATCGAACTCCCCACAATTACAGAATTACAGTTATAAATCCAGAAACAAACCCTCGGCCGCTCAGGTAATTTATAGTGGGCTAGGAATAATCACTGGAACGTCGTATAAATCGTGCGCCATTTGTAAAATAGGAATTACGCGCTGTCACCCTCCGTAGATAGCTTCTGTTAATGCTTTTTTCCGGATTATTGAGACTTGAAAGTGAAGTTTAAATGCAGAAAGACCTTAGGAATTCCACGGCTTGAATTCGATTGACATTAACCAGCATGAAATTAATAAACAAATATTTTTCGCGGTGTTAGTAACGTCGTATTAGGTCAGGGGTCAGAGCACTACTCTGGTAAAGATACAATGAACTGCACAATTAAATGGCCATTTATATGCATGGCAAACGTATGGCCCTTTTTATGAATGGATTCATTCATACATGGACCAATACATTTGTGCAGCCCATAATACACTAAGTATATATAGGTCGTGTAAAATTCTGTATTTAAGTATTTAAAACCTCTCTGTATTACCCAATACCCATTAACTTGCTTGATATGCGTAAAATTTGTGGTAACGAATCACGTTGCTAAAATGTACATGACCGGAGTGAGCATCATAATCATAAATAATTTAGCTCCTGGCCACTCAATGCAGCTCGAGTAGGAAAAAAACTGGTCGAGTCGGACTCACGCACCGAGGGTTCCGTATGATTCGTATGAACGAATATTACTGTAATGAAAATATAGCGCGACATACTTAACTTTGCCGTTGGGTAACTGTATTCCCAATACATGGATATAGGCTGGGTCAGTTTATCAACTGCAAATAAAATGTTAATCACAAAAAAATTATATATTTTTTATATGGTAAGAATTATTTTTGGAGGACGAATCTTACCTTTGTTACCTGCAAACTATCTATCTCTAAATTATCTTATCCTATTATTATTTCATTTTCTTATAATATTATAACTACAAATTTACGGGTATCAGGCGTTTTTATTTACTTGTGCTAAATGATGTTGCTTTTGCCAAATTTCACGCAAACTTCCTGTTGACCTAGAATCTACCTACCCTTTTTAATTCCTTTGCCAGTGTCAACAAATGTGGCACAAACGCTCGTATATTTTGATTGCGTTGACTTAGTAGTTTGATTTTTTTCACGGCTTCGAGGGGTAGCAGAACTGAGTATTTGATATTAATTTCAACTGGATACCTTAAAGCCTCGGACCAGCAAGCGCAGCGTAGGACGTCCACCTACAAGATGGACAGATGACCTCGGAAGGCGCTGGATGCAGGTCGCTTCCAACCGGTATATATGGAAGTCCAAAGGGGAAGCCTATGTTTAGCAGTGGACGTCCTATGGCTGAGATGATGATGATGATGATGACCTTAAAGCGTTACTGAGAAAAGTGGGTTGACAGACGAAAAGACAGACGGACAATGTCCTATAAGGGTTCCGTTTTTGGTGATGAGGGATTCTAAAAATATCATGTCGTAATTCTACGTAATTATTATCTAGTTTGACTGGAAAATCTCAAGGCTTCCAATTCGTAGGATTCCAATTCGCCCAAGTCTTGAGATTTTTTAATTTGGAATCCAGTTCCCCAAATACAATTTGATATTTGTACACGGTGTTATTTTGTCTATCTTCTTCTCGTACTCACTCAATTGCTCAAAGGTTAACTGGAAGAGATCCCTTATAGGGATAAGTTCGCCTTTGTACCTATGTGTTATTTGTAATAGATGTATTTTTAACTGTTTTTGTGTACATTGAGTGTTTATTTACTTACTTATTTGATACAAAACTTTACCGGGTGATCAATCCAAATGGGTCAGTAGGGAGAATTCATAAACTAAAAGAGATAGGGAAATCTGTTCCTTAGGAACCATGGCGTCGATTTTAGATTTAATAAATGCTGCATTTTTTTTTATAAACCTCATACATAATTTCATACATAACCCGGTCGAAATTGCTGTAAAGAATGTTATAATATTATGACAAGCGTTACTTACCGAATTTTAACCAGGTTCAATTCGCAGTTATGTTTATGTATGAGATTTATAAAAACTAATGTAAGGTTCTATTAAATTTAAAATCGACGCCATGGTTCCTAAGAAAAGATTTCCCTATCTCGTATAGTTTTCATTTTAACCCTACTGACCCATTTGATTGATCACCCTGTATGTTGCACTTATCATGCGGAGAAATGGACCTTACGTTCTGATACATACCGGGAAAAATAAATGTATATTCGTACCAACTTGCTAACTGTTCAGTGAGCAGACACTACTCGAGATAGTTGGCTCATGAAATATTAAACCATTTTTTTTAATGCCTTTCACTCATAACTGTTTTGTTTTGGCCAGGGGTATATCGCCAATGCCAACGTTAAGACATATCCCACATGAAGAGAATGGTCGGTAAAATTTTGGTTTTTGTGGGAGGATATATCACGTAAAAAAATAGCACTTACCTACATCACGTAGGTATCTTTACTAACTTCAATATGTTTTAGTCGGATGAAAGAAGTCTCTGAAAGTTATTATGGACACTTTCCTGGCTTAAAAGACATTAAAGTTTTGCAGGTTGGATATCAAATGGTACTATTAGCTTAGAGGACAATACTGACATCCCAATACTTAACGCGACAGGTGTGCGACAGGTGTAGTTCAGGAATATACCCGTTTCAATCCACCAGCCAGGCGGGATGCATAAAACGCATTTCCCTAAAGTAAAATAAAGATGTGGTTGAGGAAAGTTGTGATCATCATATCAGCCGATTGACGTTTACTGCTGAACAAAGGCTTCCCCCAAAGTCCACAACAATCGGTCGTATGCCGCCCTCATCCCAATGTTTCCCGCGATTCTTATCAAGTCGTCGGGTCACCTGGTCGGGTGCCGTGCATGTGTGATTTGATACTAGTTATAATTAAACGATATACAACAATAACTTAACCTATTCTAAGAGAACATAATTAAATCCGATGTCCCCAAGATGGGATCCCCTTGGATCGCATAATGTTTTTTAGACTAATACTGTTTCGCATAATTGCTTTAGCATAATTTGTTTTGGCATAATAGTACTTTCGCATAGTAATATTTTGGCCTACTGTTTTTTTGGCATACTACACTATTAGCATAATGTTAGCTGGACTAATTTGTATTGGCCGAATATTCTTTACGCATACTATTGTTTTGGGCTAATAATTATTTGGTATATCTGTCATTATCCATAATTTCAGTTGTATATATTTCTAAACAAAATATAACGTTACGTAACGTTAGGTCACATTAGGTTAGGCTAGGTTAGCATGATAACCAGGCGCGAAGCGCCTAAGCAACGCGGAATAGGGGGTCTGCGAAGCGTACCTCCGTCGACCTCGCTTTAGTTCCTAAATATATATACACGCTATACTAACCTTCTCTCGTAGTGCATCAGGCTCGTGATTCTGTTTATTTATGTTTTTGGATGTGATTTCATGATTTTGTTCATCATTTATTGTGGTTATAAGACGTACGTTGCACTTGTAATTATCGTCGCGCGTTGTTAACACACCCAATAGAATTTATCGACAACCTGCTGATTTTTTTCGTATGTGAAACCATTGTAGTTTAATATGATACCTCCTCTGTTTTTAATAGGATAATAGCGTTATGCATTTTGATATGATGCTAATTGATTATTATGCCTATTTATGCTTATGCTTTTTGTTATTAGTCTTCATGATGGTTATGCTTTCTGTATGTATGCTTTTTAATGTTATGCGTAAAAAATTATGCGTAATGAAGCTTATGCACAGCTAATTTTCAGCGAAAAGCAATTATGCGTAACCATATTAGTATTAATGATTTTATGCCTTCCAATAGTAAACCCCCCAAGATCACGGCCCTGCAGCAGGGACTCAAGAGATGTGCCGTTCTCGACAACATTTCCCGATTTCTATGGGGAAATAATGTTCTTGAACATTTCCCATATAAATCGGGAAACTTTCTTTAGAACAGCACATATCTAAGGCGAGGTACCTACCCATGATGCAGGCTACATTCCCCCGCTGAATAGCCAAGCTAATCCTTTGGCCGAGGAATGAGCCGGCTCTGTAAGAAACTCGGTCGAGAAAATTGCAATTCTTTACAATTTACACTAACTTTAATTCATCACCAATATATTTTGGTTGTTTTATACCTATGTTTACTCTTCTCTGTTTTACTCTTTATATTTGAAGTGTAGGTATTTATACGCTATGTGCTTGTAAGCCATGTGGTATCAATATAAACATTGTTAGGCGATAGAACGTTCTCGAAATTCACTAACGTTCGTATCATGCACTCTCCTCACTCGATCTCGAAAAGTACACCTCAATACTTGTGGAATTTTTAATAGTTTCACCCCTTCGCGTCAGTGTTTAATGTATTTGAAATCTGTCTCGAGGCTCTATGTATTGGAAATGGCTGTTTCCAACTACTTTTGGCCTTCAGAAGTACTTTTAACTAGGAGTAATAAATCCAGCGTAAGGCCGGCTAGTCTCTGCATAGAGGAGGTTGGTGCTGCTTGGTATTGTCGTGAGGTGCTTTGGGGTAAGAGCGAGTATAGAGTATGTTAGGGTTTGGGCTCGTAAGTCAGAACCTAAGAAGTATTCCTTCCAAGTAATGAGATCTTTACGAAATTTGATATATTCATCAACGCTTTGTGAAAACAGCGTTTCAATACGTTGCTTGAATTTGGAAACAAATTAGAATAAAAAAAAAATATATTTTGAATACTATTTCTTAAGGAGTGGGTAATTTCGAAAGCAAGTGGGGTAATTTCGAAGATGGTTTTTATGCAATATGAGTTTAAGAATCATATTTCTTTTTAGTTCTAATTTACCCCCGCAAAGATCCAAAAATCGCACTGCTTTTATTTAATCGACTGCAACACACGTGCCCTCACGACTAGCGATGCGAAGTGAACTGAAGCGGGGGAGGAGATAAACATGGCATTTTGACCACCGTTGCAAGCGTAGAATTTGTTCCCAGTTTAGTAGAAATGTGTGATTTTCGACTTATCCCCATTTTCGACTTTACCCCAAAGCACCTTATCTATTTTTACGATACATCGAGTTGTAAAGTTTTGAATGAACAATTAATTACAGGTAAAACCTTAACTAATGCCCTTCTATATTTCATGTTAGGTAACGAAACTGCATTTTTTTTTCTAAAATACAACTTAGATCTATCTATTATAGAATTCTAAAAATATATTCAGTTTTATATGGAGAGGGTCATTAATTCAGGAAAAAATGTAATAGCGCGATGCAGGATTTGCATGGTTCAAGCCGTACAGTGCCATCTGTTGTTAATAATTTCTTTGTCCGCTCATCAAACCGAAAAACGCTTTTAACGGCATTAATCAATTTTGGTATAAAGGTAAAGAAAAAAATATTTATGCGGACGAAGTTGCGGGCACTTGCAGTCTATAGGTATACTATATACTATAACGTTAGATATATACATTTACCCACAAACAAGGTTTCCCAGAATTTACAGTTTACGGCAAAGTTATTGTTTGGTATCGTCGGTGTTTGGCACCAGTCAAACTAGCATAAGTGTGAAGAACAAAAAATTATAATATGTAACAACAATAACTATTGGGCCTTGTACCTACTTATATCACTATCAGTATTCAAACTATGTCTTTATTAGAAGATGCTTAAATCATTCTTTATAGATACAAAAGGCTGATGATGATTAAAATTATCATGATTATGATCATCACCAAAGTAATCATCAGTCAGACCACATTCACTGCTGCTCATGTGGTAGAAAAAGCAGTAAACTTAGACGAATATGAGGACAAAGTCCATAAGGCTATACCTATGAGCCACTTGTTTATTTAATGCAAGCCTCCCTAGTACTATTTCTGTATGCATTTCAATTTACCACCATTATTATTCTCTCCGCCCACGTTTTAAACAGTCTTGCACAATTAAAATTTAAACCTGTTGTCCATTCTCGCCCGACTTCCTCCGAGCACTGTATCGCAGACTGGAAGCCTTATACGAATTTCTCCACGAAAATACACATTAATATTAAATGGCTTGGAAATGCTGCGTTGTTGGGGAGGTGGGGGCGGATGGGTGCAATAAAAAGAAGGCGATGATACACTTAGAGTTTCGGCTTGTGTCTAATTTAAATTGAATTTAGCTTGAATAATGAAAGGAGGAAATTGGATGGTTTTTAGTTTGAGACGTGCTCGCGTAAATGAGATTTTTAACTAAGCGAGTTCAAGATTGGAGCGTTTACGTTTTTTAATTAAAATGGAATGGCGTGGAAACATTTTTTGCAGAAAAAGAAAGGATGTTCGTTCTAGCTTTCGCTACAACGCTTAATTGATAGCACTGTCAGCGAACATGTTAAGTAGGTAATTATTTATTTATTATGAAGATAATGATTATTCATTACTTACGATAATATTAGGCCAACGGCGAGTCTGCCTACTACGTAATGAAAGAAGATCAAAATTATAGTCAATTACGCAGCAATAGGTACCTACCTATGCAGCTGACGTTTGGTGTTGCCACAAATTGGCAAACATTCCCTTGTACTCTCATGTCATCATTCTCATCTGATTTAAGCTTCAATACAATTCAATTAAAATAATTGTAATTTATTATTTTAGAAAAAGAAGTGATTAGTTGAGTTTACTCGCTAGAAACCACCAAAGCATCTAGACGGAGATGGCGGGACGATCTGAATATGTACCTTTTCAACTGGTCAGAAGAATCATTTAATCAAGTCATGAAAATCATGGGAGAGGTATTTGCCGTAGTAGTGGGACACTTCTACAAGCTAAAAAAAATACTGGCACCTATATAATTTTGGTGGTGGTAAAACAACAAATAAATTCAAATCGTTGATGAGACAATAAAGCCCAATTTGACAATCATTTTCTCTTAGGGTGCGACTTAACGGCTCACAAATCTCGGAGATTAAGGGAAGAGCGAGATTTTTGTGTGTTATGATTATAATAAAAACCGACGGGGAATGATAAAAAGACAGTCGCTTCGTACAGCTCTCGCCACAAGTTCAGTATTATCAGTTCTGATTACCGATAAAGTTTACTGAGATAAAAAAAAAAGTTGTTTTCAGTTACAATATGCTATACGTAAGTATATGCGAGATATATAAAGCTAAATTGGTTAAAGGAAATTCTAGTAAGTAGACCAATTTTAAATATGTACGTGATTGCATGAAAATATTTTAGGCAATCAGTTTGATTGACACCGCTCTAAGTATACCGCTCTACGTTTCGGGTATTTCATTTAATGAAACTATATCATGTACCACGTTGTTAGTGATAAGGTGTTTAAAGCAATACACATAAAACGCTGGAATTCAAAATCGAGTTCAACGTTTCAACGTTTGCCTTTAGTAGATATCCCCGGTTCCCTTTATGGCTACCACGTATCCCTAAGACCGCAAAAACAAAGCGCTTCCATCGTAATCCCTTTAACTAATATAATATGTGGAAAGCGTTTCCTATCATAATAAAACTTGTTGTCCCGAGGCCACAGCATTCCTACAAGTGATTTGGCTTACGAGCGCACCCATCAACTCGGGAACGTCAACCGAGCCATTTCCCTTACAAAGCTCGCCGTACGTGTTTTCCTTACATTAACTACGTAACACTATCCCCCCAACCTCCCCCCGCTAGTTCCTACATCCAATAAGAGGTGGCGCTGGGCGAAACTAGCGCTGTTCTCTTTCACGAGCAATTTACTCCTTACACTAATTAAAAGAGCGAGCGAGAGGCCACGCCCTCTACAAGAACAAACAGAAGGGGGGAGCGCGGCGCACCAATCAGAACGCTTGATTATTTGTAATTAGAACGCCGCGCTCTTTCTTGGTGTGAGATGACCAATGGGATTTCGTAGTTAACGGAATTATTTTTGTCGTCGCAAGGAAATTCACAATGTAATTATAAATTCTGGAGGAGCGATCTCATTTGCTGTGAGTAATCAGGGCGTTTTGTTTTAAGGACCTTCTATATAAATGAATTTCATTGTTAGGTAGGTAAGTAACCTGCCCTAGAATAACAAAGCGTTTTTCAGTCCGATCTGCAAATCATAACAAATACCATCATAGTACCTACCTAGCTAAGTTCTGTCGTCTTTAAGAAATATGTATACGCAAGCACATTTTTACTTCCATTCCCAGCACAAAACCATCCAACCGCGAAACTTATCAACATTTTCAAAAGACTCTGTAACTACAAAAAGTCCGCATTGAAACAGCACAATCATTCACTAAGGCAGAACTTCTGTCGGAAAATCTAGGAAGAATCAGGCTGGCCACAATGAACGGACCAACTTCGTTCGAGTTTGCATATAGAGATAAAAGTGGGGAATATTAATGTGAATCGCCGTCTCCCGGCCCCCTTCTCCCCAACCTCCTCGGGGAAGGGGGGCACTTTCTTCCAGGGTGGACCACGGGACAGTCGTGATTTTAATTATATTGCGACGTGAGACCGGCAGAGTTATGGCGCTGTGGAAATTTCTCCTTTTATGTATTAATTTATGTCTATCTTTTTGTGTGTTTTGTAAATATTTCTTGCGCTTTTGAAGTTTCGAAGCGCACCTTAAACTGAGTATTCTCGTAAAGGGAATTGTATCGAACTAAGCAAGAAGCATGATTGTACGCTTAGATATCTACTTAAGGCGCAGGCCTATATATCAGAGATACTGCTGAGTATTGACTGACAGACAACTGTCTTTTGTAATTTTTATGTTGGTCTCGTAAATAAATAATCTCAGTCAATGAGATTCTCGTAATAATTTGCTTCACTACCTACCCTTAGGTCACAGTTCTATCTTTTAAAGGACTATTTTAAGTAATACTCGTATCAGGTTTGAAATTGGGGCATTTCTCATAATGCCGTTGGGTAAAGATTGTCAGGTTACGTTTTTCTATTGCAAACCTATAAACCTATCCCAACCTAATAAAATAATCGACTTAAGTACATTGTCATTACAATGCCCGGGCATTATGAAAAATGCCCAATTATTAGTTGACAAGTTATAGGCATTATCTTAGTTTATAAGTTTCTGGTACGCGTAATTTCAGTTAAACGCTCAATACGAAACCAAAATCAAAGATTCGAGAATAACTAAATCAAACATTCAATCTTCCAAATTTCGGAACAGCGATAAATAACTTGGCAAGTAATACAAGTACGTCTTCAGCGGGCTAGATAAGCAAAGAAAGTGCTACAATGGTGTCCCAACTTAACCCCTTATACAAATAAATATTCAACTCACATAAATTTCTTTCGACAAACTAAATGTCAATCTATGAGCGCCATGTTCGTTCTAAGGGTTATTACACACTGCGTGATTCGAAGACGCGTTTTTGGGTATTTTTTTCTAAAGTTGTACACCCCACTTTTTTTTAATTTTCGATATTTTGGGTATTTTCTACTCAGAATCACGCTACTCAAAGGTTGTCTGGAAGAGATCGCTCTTAAGCGAAAGGTCCGGTGATTGTCTACCGTTGTTTAATTTAAGGTCGTCATGGAATATTTTACTTGTTGGTGTGCAATATAAGAATTAAATAAATAAATATCGACCTAGTAAATAGGCTTTTGCTTTTGATACAACCGCATATTGTAGCCAGACGGAGATTTTAGTGCTATAATCTGATATTTATAACAATTATTAACTTAGCGTTAACTACCTGTAAGGATAATTTCTAATTTAAAAGTATTTGCAATGAACGATCACGTGATAGTCACGTGATCGCCCCTGCCACTCCGAGCAATGGCGACCGGTCACGTGGCTGGGAATAAGAGGCATTCGCTAACGGACATTGTCCGTGGTCGGTCGGTTGCTCGCCGTGGAGGCATTGTTGGATTTGTTGGTTATTTAAGGGCTAATTATAAGTTCAAGCCTACTGAATTAAGTACAGGTCAGTGTCGCTCTCGTATTGATTGGGTATAATCAATATTAATACTATTTAATGAAGTCTATGCCTACTCACAAGTTGTATTCATTGTGCGAATAAACACCATTTGTTATCAACTGTCGTTGTTTTAATTAAACGTATCGATTCCTTATATATCAGAAGTTGGGATAGGCGAGTATTCTTATAATCACTTGCTTATCCCGCCCGCAAATTTCGAATTATCGGCCTTCACACAATGAATACGACTAACGAGTATTAAGAATAAGAATTAATTTCATCTCTAAACGGCGCGAAAGTGCTAAATGTTTTTAATTATTTTGTGGAATTTTTGATTTAACGTTTGAGATAAATTTGCAAAAAAAAAAAGTAAATACACTTGTTTATATAATTAAACGACTACCTTAAGGGTATGCATAATTAAGCGTTCGATATATTCGTATACCTTTCACTCCCATTTACTCGGAGCTTAACTAAAAGAAATCCCTTATAAATAATGACGGGTTCGTCTTTGTATACTTTGATTGTTTTTATGTTCTACTTATAATATTGCTGTTATGATAAAGTGTCTACATATATTAATGCAAAATATCAAATATCCTCTTAAATTTGTGTTGTGAAAAAATTCAAGGGCTACTAATACTATGGCATTTTAATTACCAACTAAAGGGATATAATATATGTACATTCAATTAGAAATACAAACTTTCACTTAAAAATGCAATGGTGAATGTCCGTAAAGTTATAGTGTTCGACCATATTCTTTTGTTGGGTTTTAGATAGTTATTTTTATTATGTTTTGGTGGTTCAGATTGTGTATCTGTGATATTACGAGTTCTAGTATAGGTAACTAAATACCTGAACATTGCTTATGCGAGAACTATTTCTCTTTTATTAATGTTTCTGGGCTTTGTTTCTTGAATGAACACACAAAATATACGTAGCCCTCCAACTGAAAAAAATTATGTAATTTTATGTATAAAATATACTTACTGTTTTGCAAAACAGCCGACATTCATAAGTGCATTGTAATTATGCCTAAATTGAAGAATAAACTACTTTGACTTTGAATGTACCATACCATACTAGGGTCTACTCTATTCTGTTCTTTTACTAAGACTGTACTTTGAAACGTGAAGATGATAATTTTCGTGAGAATGGAATTAAAATACTACAAAGATACATACATGGTTATGGTTTAAGAATTTATTTCTCTAAAAAAAATACAATTCACTTAACTAGAGAAATACATGCACATCGTTTAACTAAATACTTAACTAAGTTCAAAGCGTATGAATCACAAATAATACAACATAAGGTAACTATGGATAAATAAATAAAATATAAACAACAAAGTGGGTGCCTAGATAAAATATTCCAGTTGCTTATCAATGCGCTGACCGCTGCACCCGTAAGTTGTAGGGTTTTATTACGTGTCGGCTTGTTATTACTATGCCGCTCAAGGCGACCAACAATGTGATAGCAATCAGACTATTTTGTGAGTTACATACCGATACATTCTCGAGATCGGTCTTAAAATCTCAAGTTCACGACCATCATCGAGGTTTCCTGGAATCCTACCATAATATACGAGTAGGTTCTGAGAACTTACCCCAAAGGTAAATTAGAAATGATCATGGGTTAATTCGAGAAACTGGAAGTAAGTTTTTGGCACTTGGTGAATTAGAAATTTAACTAGCTTTTCTTCGCGGTTTCGTTCGCGTAGGGAGGATGAGGTGCGCCCGTAGAAAACCTCGGCTCCTATTTGTCCCTCCTTTGAATGAATACCCTATGATTTGTAACCATAACACTGTGTCTCACGTTTGTAATAATGTACAATATAAGATAATCTGGCAGGACTTCTCGAAAATGACGGACTAGTAACTAAGGAGTTTAACAGCTGGACCCTTTCCTGGCTTTGTTCTCTATACGATATATGTGTTTCATTTTTTATGATCGAACCACTGATGTATGCATGCTGATAAATAAATTATCAGTGTAATCACTGTTTAAGTGCAAGTTTCAGTGATGGAGGCTGAGAAATAAGGAGGGCACTGATACTGAGCCCAGAGAGGAGCGCGAGAGAGGAGACACGATGAATGTTAGATTCATCAACATTCGCCGCGGAAGTCACCAGCCATGCTAAGTGAGGGAGCGGAAGGGAGCCTGAAAGTAGGCAAAGCCGCAAACACTTACATGCTGGACGCGGTTATGATCGCGCAGTATATCGTGAGTGAGTTTCACACTCGTGGGTACGTATATGATCGAGGTAAATATGGCAAGATCCCGCGACGACGCCGCTCACGCTGTTAGAGCGTGAGTGTTGGCCGTCGAAGCACACACCACTCACGCTGTTAGAGCGTGAATGTTGGCCGTCGAAGCACACACCACTCACGCTGTTAGAGCGTGAATGTTGGCCGTCGAAGCACACGCCACTCACGCTGTTAGAGCGTGAATGTTGGCCGTCGAAGCACACACCACGTGATCAGCACAGATCGCATGATGTAGACGATCGGCGGGAAAGACGGTTGCGGAGGTTGCGGAGTTCATCGTATGAACGCTTTAAGGAGCATGACACGTACTTGTAACGTCATGTGAGCCCAAGACGGTATGGGCGCATGGAGACGAAGAGGCTTTATATTTATAGTAGTAGTAGTAGTAGTTGTGACTATTAAGCTTCTGAATTCAAATTTTCAAAGTTGTACTCTCGTTCTCCAAGCGCCGCCCAACTTCTAAACTAGAGTCCGGCTAGTCAAATGATGTTGACAGATATTTCTTCGTGGTATCACCAAATGTTTATTTTAAATGAATGACTAATATTAACAATAACCATACCAAGTGAGCAAACTATTATTTAAGCTCGTAAATAATTGCGACAGTGTACGAAGCCGATGTGAAGCGTCGTATAGCGAAAACATTGAATGTTAACAATAGAAAACAATTTAGTAGTTGGGTTATTTGTAAATATTTTGATACTTTATTTACTAGTTCAATCTTTTACCTATAACTTTGATTAGGTTCGTAAGTTTATTAATTTCTGTGAATCTCATAAACAGAGGACAAGTGTGTAAGGAAACGGACAAACTAAAAGTCCTGTAGAATATAAATAAAATCAAACCATTTGAACGCAAAAATTTACTGAAAACCCATATTTAGAAAAAGAAATTTGTGGAGCAAAAAAAAAAAAAAAAAAACATTGTAGTGGAATATTTAGAGGCCGATTTTGACTATAGCGAATAGGTAATGGTTAGTAAAATTAAAATGCGTTAATATTCATCTTAGTCAAAATAATTGATTGTAGTTTATAGTTAGTTTCTCGTGGTTTTACCTATTCCGGTGTCTGTCCTGTCTGGAAGCAAGCAAACAAGAAACGCGAATATACTAAGTTAAATTTGACCCACTTCGCGGTTTATGGTTAAAGAACTTTATTTCTCAAAAGAAATTTTACATTTCACTTAATGAGAACTTATTGTCTAAAAAAAAAAATAGTTAATTATTTCAGTGAACATCGATTGCGACGTACAAAGTTACGTTAAATTGTCTAAGTTTTATTTATACACTACTAATAGCACTTTGCACTTACATACCACAAAATTATTAGAGAGATACATAAAAACACACAGACATAACATAACATATGCAAGTAAAGTACAATGTGGGTACGCAGAGATTTATCTGTACGGTAAATTTATAAAACACCTTCATTTATGTTTAGTTTGAATGTGCTTCAAATAAAATTTTAAGGTAAATGCTTAATGAAATCCTTATCAGTCGTCTTTTGTATACGATGCAGAACTCCCAGGGCCGGATTTAGACGTTGTTAATTACATGGTCTCTCAGTTCTCGTTTAAACATATTTTTTTACATTCCTTTATTTGTTTTGGTAATTGGTTGTAGAATAATACTCCTTGGAACCCTATGTGTTTCTTGCCAGTTTTAGTACGCGCTGATTTGAGACATAGATTATTAGCGTTCCGCAACGGGCGTATTCCCATTTCACTCTTAGTTTTAAATTGTATTTGGGTATGGATTTTCTTATCTAATATTTTCCTTATTAGTAGTTTCCGATTGAGTTGAAATTTGGCATAGTAATTATGTAAATCTTTTTGTGATGAATTATTATTATGGTATTATCGAGCTGGGTTTTATTTACATTACATTTCATCTTTCACCTTGGTTATGGTTAGAAAGTGTAAACATGTGTTTGTTGCTGAGGGTACCGTACATAGTGGTAGAAATTATGTGAGCTGACTATGAATGCGCGACAACATATATTTAACTTATTTGTGTGGGTGCCTTACGTGTGAATAGAAAAAAAAAATCCTTTTTTAGTACCAAAACTATAATTCCTACTACACAAAGTGTGGCTAGCCACAGATTTTTTTTAATGTTTCCGTCGTAACTTTGAGTATTAATTCATTAGCTAGACAATATCATTAAATAATGTCTTTCCTGAATTCAATGTCGAAATATCACGATTTTGACGTGGCCCACCAAAGTAAAGGAGTGTACTGAAATTGTGGATGGACTGAAAGAAAGACCGCACTTCCCAAACTTACAGAGCTTGCCAGGTCTTGATACCGGGGTCTCGGCACATTCATGGTCAGTGTGGAAGATACAACTTATAGAGTCATTCCCTTGCCGTGACGATTACGCAGAGCTTTTGTTCTGGCCAGAAGAAAAAGATCGATATAGTGATTCCCTTGAGCACTACTACTATGCTGAAATCAATTTATTGAACAGGTGTAGCATAACTAATATAATATATAACACATAACTATAACACACACGAATGTAATATATAACAGGTTATAAATGGGTGAATTATTTATTCATATTCGCTTATTGCTGTCATGAGTAGGTACGGTGGGGTGTTAACATATATGGCAGTTAAACGCCCTGATAGGGCATTGCAATTATCTTATAACTAGAAACTAAACTACTCATATTAGATTTACACATCAGTTGTAAGTTAGGTAAATAATTTCAGTTATTATAATATCAGTTATCAAACGGTATAGAAGATCGTGTTGTACGAGTAGCTGCTCAGGCCGGATATATCAGAAAGTATCAGCTACAAAGGAAGTCAAATGTTATCGAGTAAATTTGTCTAATGAAGTAAATTAATGTAGTTACCGACTTTTACAAGTTGATAAAGGGTAGGATGCTTTTAAATTTAATTCGTTTTATTGCCGGGAAGAAAAAACCATGCAAAAATGTTAAATTACAAACATAGATAGTCTATAATTTAATTAAAATAACAAAATGAAATTAAAGTACAATAATCAAATTCCATAATCAATAAAATCACATAAGAATATACCTAAATAAGTATACATAACAAAATCAAAGGAGACTTTTATGCCATGTCGGTAGTCAACGCACCTTCATTAGATAATTCGATTTATTAGATACCTAAATATTTAAGTTGTCTGATACGAGGCGTCGAGCCCATCATTGACATCATTAAGTAGGGCGCCTCGAGTGTGTCAGTTCTAGGCATGAACACACAATCGTGTTCTAAAATATCCGATTCGGTTTGAACTCATGTTTTTACTGTTGCCGAAAATACTCAACTATTATAAGGATTCCACATCAGTTAGTTTCGAGAAAGTAGAATCTAACAAACTGTTCTTGCAACAAATCAAGAAAGATTCAGTCGATAAATCTGTGAACGATTCGGTGGATTAAAACCTTAATTGTGTGTCAACTAGCTGCGCCTACGGGTGTCAGCCGTTCATCCTACGGGAACGCTGCATTGGTCTATGTGTTGGTCCAAGGTGTCAGCTACGTTATTTTCATACCAAAACTTATTAAAATTGGCCCAGCCGTTTGAGCGTGGGGAGGTAACGGACATACACATAGACACGCTCACAAACTTTCTCCTTTATAATATTTATGAGATAATATTAAGGTGGTAATAAGCTTAGTAGTGGTTTTATTAATGATGAAACGTAATGTTCCCGCGAAATTGCTGGTGACGGTGACACTACTTTCCCCCTCCTCAGAAACTTAATGTCACAAATGATTACCGAACATAGGTGTTTACCTGATTTTTTATATGAACATTTCATATCTATCATCTTTCTTGTCAGATACTTAATAGATGCTGGGAGGATTAACCATACCATAATACATACCTCTGCCTGTTATTTGAATGTATCTCATGTTGTGTTGATGTGTTCTGTATTCCTTGATGTTGGTGTGCAATAAAGAGTATTTGTATTTGTATTTGTACATTTTAAATTAAGACATGAATCTTTGATTTTAAAAATTATAAGGTTTACCTAGGTTTTCGCAATATACTTACAATTTTATTTATATTACTATGATGTAGTTATAGAGCGAAGAGACTTGCTCTAGCAGGATGGCCGAGCTGTAAGGATAATTTCTAATTTAAAAGTATTTGCAATGAACGATCACGTGATAGTCACGTGATCGCCCCTGCCACTCCGAGCAATGGCGACCGGTCACGTGGCTGGGAATAAGAGGCATTCGCTAACGGACATTGTCCGTGGTCGGTCGGTTGCTCGCCGTGGAGGCATTGTTGGATTTGTTGGTTATTTAAGGGCTAATTATAAGTTCAAGCCTACTGAATTAAGTACAGGTCAGTGTCGCTCTCGTATTGATTGGGTATAATCAATATTAATACTATTTAATGAAGTCTATGCCTACTCACAAGTTGTATTCATTGTGCGAATAAACACCATTTGTTATCAACTGTCGTTGTTTTAATTAAACGTATCGATTCCTTATATACCATAGCGTAATTAATTTTTGAAAATTTTCTGAGCAGCAATGTATGGCGTAGTTATTACTAGTGACAGTTGTGACATCACGATGTTATGTGCCAACAAACAACAACACACAATTACATTGCTTGCTGATCAATTTTATATGGAAAAAAATGTTCGATTTTTTTTATAATTTATGGATAAATATATTAATAAGTGCCTATACTAAGCCCCCGTAAAGCATGCGGTTATATCGAATATACAAACTGTATATTAATTGTAATCTTAACTATAAATTGCACAAATACGGTAGTATATCACCACATTTTGTTGATACTTTGATATCAATTATATTATCTGTTGGACTTAAAAAATGCAAATCTTACAATGGCCTTACAATCGCCTTTTAACCCGCTGAACAAAAACACACAGATGCACATAACTAAATAAGTCAATCTAAGGATGTGTGAGCCTATCATTATCCACCTATATAAATAGCGTGCTCCCAAAACCAATCGATCAGCAACTTAAACTAAAAATGGCTAATACTTAATCGATGAACAATCTAACCTAACCTACAAAAATACTGAGTGCATAGCAAGTCCATGAGCATTAGCAAGGCACCTATTAATTTGCTGTGCTGATAATTTAATTGCAAAAATAAGTTCACTTGAATACATCTCCTAAAAAAATGCAAATCTTACAATAGCCCTAAATTAAACGCATCCAACCCGTTAAACAAATATTCTCCTATGTAAACACAGCGTTAAGGATGTGTGATGCTGAGTCTCATTATCGACCTACAAATTTTCTGTGCTAATAATTTAAATACAAAAATAAGTTCACTTGAATATTTCTCCTAAAAAATGCAAATCTTACAATAGCCCTAAACTAAACGCATGCAACCCGTTAAACAAAAATCCCCCGCCACACATATGCACATATGTAAATACAGCGTTAAGGATGTGTGATGCTGAGTCTCATTATCGACCTAGGGTCACGGCGCATGCTCGCAGGCTAACGAACGCCTATAGCGACGACGGCTCATCGCAGTAATTGAGTTACGACTTTATACGTAGCAATTTTGTTTTCAGGGTTCCATTTTTGAATTTTGACGGTTAGAAAATTGACGTTGGCGCACTTTCGCGCCTTTTTTACTAACTGACCGTGTGTTTTTATGCTTCCATTTTTAAATGCTGACGGTTTGAAATACAATTGAATACTCTCAGTTAGTTCGGGTTATAAGTACCTCTATCTATATTCGGTTAAATCCTTAATGCAGGGCACTGAAAACGGGACAATAGCTTACCTGTCACACTGAGAAGGACACGTAAAAAAAGTTCTTACTTATTATGATTTAATACGAAGCCATTACGTTAGTACGACTGTGATCGATTTACCTATGAGTTCGAGATTTTACAAGCTTCTGTATAGAATAGTTTAAAACGTGCAAAAACCGTGGATTTGTTTGGGTTTACAAACACTACATATAATTTAAAAAGTCCTTTATTAACCGGCGTCTAAAAACGGTTCTCAAATCGTCTGGCTGTTAGTTTTTTTCTTATGTTTCCCGAAAACGGCTAAACTGATTTGGAAAATTATTTTTTATTTGAATGCGTGTACTTTCCTGTTGGTCCCATCGTTGTATAACATAACTTCATTTCTTTGATGTCGATTATTTTTTGTTTAAAAGTGACCACTTTATTTATCGTCTACGGAACCCCTATCTTCCTATAACGAGTATACTTGACGGGCTTTTCTCTTAGAATCGGGTCGAACGCTAATTGGGGCCAAATTTTTTGCCTTTTCTCGAACAAATATTGGATTAGGCGCATAATTTGGGTCAAATAGACAAGTCCTTGAAGGCTTTTGATGGAATTTTCTCGAGTTATGTTTCTAAGTTAATTGCTCTCTCTGAAATTACGTCTTCTTTCTTGCATATTGAGTTACTAGGAACATGATGAGTAATTTCAGCTTTTTTAGTAATCGCTAACGTTATTTTGTAAGAACGGAGCTTTTGTTATATTTACAATGAAGTTGCTAATGAGAACGAGTTTTCTTTATAATGCTTTCATATTGATATTATTAAATTATGATGAACAAGGATTTGAAAAAAACGTTGTTGCTTTATAACGTAGTTAGTAGCATAGGGCATCCTTCTTTATCTATTCGCTTTGTTCAAATGGGAGAAAAAGTACTGCAGCCTCCAATGCACTAAAATAGTTCCAACCGTTTAGGCCTATTTATTCACAAGCCTACTGGAGCTTACTTTGGGACTAGATCAATTTGTGTGCGGTTGTCCAATATTTATTTATTAATTTATTCTCTGTCAGTCAGCCATTGGAGTAGAGATAAACACCTGTGTAGTGCAGGGCCTTTTTTAATAATGGACTTAAAGACAAATAATTAAAAAGATAAAATAAATAAATATGCATCAAGTATCCTTGATCAAGAATTATTAAACAATTTCGTAGCTGACTATAATAAGCCTAAAAAAGGCTTTATTTAAGTTCAAATTAAATTATATCTTTGTATTTTTCAGTGAGTTTCAGCTTTCCTGTTACAAGCAAGTTTTTACTTACAACGGGCTATGTTCAACAGACTGTTAATAGAGCTTCAAAACACAAGCGAACGTGAAAAGGGTCTTGATAGTTGAAAAAAAAACATAAAAGAATAAAGCGAAATTTTTGAGCAAAAATAATGTGTAACCAAAATAGAAAGAAAAATGCTTTTTTACTACGGTAAAATAATTATATTAATTATGATTTTTGAAGTCCAAACCTACATACCTTTGTTTTGTTTAAAGCAGAGATTTCCCGTAAAATCAAATAAATAAAAAGTGCAAAGACCATAAATGCGTTGGAATGCGTCTTTAAATTGAAGAAAATAAGGCTCACATTCAAACAGTGCATGATTTAAAACATTTTGTGTTCAAAACAGCAGTAAAGTGCGTGTAGAATAATATAGTTAATGGCATTGTGCGCAGGTAACAAATGTAAGAGGATTTGGACATCAAAAATAATTCTTACTATACCTACTTAAATTATTTAGTTTTCTTTTTACACAAATAATGGCATTGCGCGCTGGTAACAAATGTAAGAGGATTTGGGTACCAAGAAGTATTCTTGCTATAGGTACCTACTTACTTAAATTATCAACTTTTATTTTTGATCGACAATTACAATATTTTTTTGTCATTGTTCTATAAGATATGTTATAGAATAATCTAGATTAAGATTAAATTCTTGGAAAACTACAAAATAAAATATTGAAATTCAAACTGGCAGACATGATGTATGTGTGCCATTAATTAAGATCTTTTTGACGGTAGCTGAAGAAATCTACAGTATTAATCGTACCGAGCCTATGTACATACTGTCATGATAAAGTGGAAAGCCCCATATTTGTGTGGATTTCATAGTAAGATGTGACATTTTAATTTAGCACGGCAGCATTGTACAGGGGATCTTTGTCTAGCACAGCGCAGACAGACTAAAAAGACTGAAGAATAATTATTCCTAGTATGATCCACGATTCGTTCAGAAATAACGAGAGTTTTTGTTCACTAATGAACAGCGCAGCTCAAGCATTCTGAGTCGCAGTAAATTACTCCTTTCCTTACCTTATATACTAAGGCGGAGGGGGTGGGAGGTTGTTCGTTTGTTGACCACCGCGTCAGTTATAACATGGATATTACCTAGGTACTTAATAATAAAATAATAATTAGAAATATATGACAGACGACCCCACTGAAATTGACCTAGGCGCAAAGTTAGCTTTAGTAACCTTGTGTTATGGTTACTAGATGACGATATACGAATACCGTCTTACATAGGCACCATTACGAGTATACTCGACTTGAATCGAAGACCGCCGTCAGTAGGCAGCGAGCCTAGCACGACTGCGCCGTATCTTTTTCTGTCTCACTTAATAAGACATGGCTTTAACCTTTTTTTTCTGTCTGGATTTCCCTTGGACCTAGATCTTCCTAGGGACAAAATTTGTTTGTGTTGAACCGCCAGTTTTGCAGGCCGCTGAACAAAAGTGTCGTCAACGACAGTAATAAGAAATTCAGGGTTCATATTTAGCTTCGGAAAATGGCAGATACCGTGAGCGAAGGGCCTATGCATGACATACGAATTGCAAGTATCCCACGCTATCTGTCTGCTCAACGCGCGCAGCGCAGGGCACGACCACTACAAGGTAGCTATTCGCTACCCAGCCTATTGGCTGCATAAGCGATTATACAGCTTAAATTAGGGTTTTAATTTGGGCTTGCAATTCCGGAATTGGTTAGTAGGGGCAGTATCGGAAATTCTGTAATTATCGATATACTGGCTATACAGGCCAATTCCGGAACTGCATGCCCTAGTTTTAATAACTGTATAGGTTCTTATACGGCTGGTTTTGTATGTGTGCAGATCATGCATGAAGGCGAAAGAAAAACACCAAACATATTAGACTGCAAACAGGTAGAAGCATACACGACGAAGTACCGTGTAAGTGTTTCAAACACCATATACGAAGCTACAACTGCTACAAGCAATGTAAAGTTATTGCTGGGTTACGTGGACGAGTTGGGTTGGCTAGAGTAGCGCTTCCCCTTTTTGACGCAAAATAGGCACGTTAGACTTGCGAAACTAACTAAGAAATCAACAGCCTGTTTGCTACTTGAAGTGGATTGTACGCCACGTAACCACGTACGACCAGTAAGAAGAACATTTCGAAACATGTCGGGCCGTTCGAGACACATAACGAGTAAAGCCGTAATTTTCAATTTGAATATACATAAGTCGTATCCTCGCTAATCTGCCGGAGGGAGGCAGCCCGGGCGAGGGAGTCCGGGGAAGCTGCGGAGGTCGTGTCGAGTGGTGCAAATTAATCTCCATACGTTGTACAACTACAGTGCCCGGGTCGCCCTTACGCTTTTATGCGGGACATAATTGGGCGATAGAATTGAGTTGACCGAGTAGTTATCAGGAGTTGGTGGAATCAGTTTTGAATCTACGCTGAGCGGAAAGTTTGGCAAGCTTATGATGGATGAAAATTATCCCTAGTTACTGGTAGGTATGATAAAATCATATCGGTTTTATTACCGATGTAAAAGATGCAAACGAAAACAATCTTTGATTATAAATCGATGGTCATTATGTCATCTGCGTCAATATAAGCTAATCATGGGCATTTCCCATAAAAAAAATATGACTAGCAACGGATTTTGGTACCTCCTTGTCTTATGCAAATCTAGTCTAGACAGATTTAAGGGATAAGAATTGACTCCGCAAAAACTTGACTCACGCCTTTGTCTTAAAATCCTCTTAAAATGTATTGTCTATAGTCTATTTCTTAGAGAAATAAAAGAACGCGTATTATACACTCACTTACGTTCTATTATGTTAGACCTATTAAAATGTGACATTCTTAATTTATTGTATAGAATCTTTATGTTTAATTGTATTATATTCCGACATGTAATTAATTTGTATAGTTATCAATAAATACATCTGAATCTGAATCTGACTTCAATATAGCAGCATATTTTAAAATCATAACAGCACGTTGCTTACACTGAGAGACTTTTACAATAAAAGCAAAATTGAAATGAATATCTAAATCAAAACAATTCAAGAAACATTTAAATAACTGCAAATAAAACTAACGTAAGACCCAGCTGTAACCCCTAAATGCTTCTGTCAAAATTTAAGTCTCAAGTACCATTTATATGAGCTATAGCCAGTGCAATAATGTATGGAGATTAGGTAGTGGACAGCCGAGCCCGCGCTGATCCGACATGATACATCAATGTCGTGGCCGCAGTGGACACCGCCCCTACTCCACACTGCTGCTGACGCGAGGCTATGGAGACGGCTTTTGTTTTAGTAGTAAATAGCCAGTGCAATAATATGTGGAGATTTGGTAGTGGACAGCTCGCGCTGATCCGACATGATACGTCAATGTCGTGGCCGCAGTGGACACCTAGACTGGTAGAAAAATCCAAATATCGGCTTCCTTTACCGTCCTAACGGCATTTTGTGAGCCATTTTGGCAACATGACTTTTCTGATGTAAAAAAGCCTGCTGAATTCGATTCTGGATGTTGCCAAGCCGAATTTTGCCCCCCTCCCCCCATTTCCCCCCTTTTTACCTCAAAATATGCCCCTAATCACGGTTTTTACGGTTTTATACAAAAAGTATTACAGCTAGAAAAAAAGTGTCAAAGACAAGAATGATCTCTATAAAATTTCCTATAACATGGTGTATAAACTTTTTTAGTAGGCCTTATGGTTTGTGAGCAATATCTTCCCGAACTTCATAGACTGGTAGAAAATTCTAAATATCGGCTTCCTTTACCGTGCTGACGGCATTTTGGGATCCATTTTGGCAATATGACTTTTCCGATGTAAAAAAGCCTGCTGAAATCGGTTCTGAAGGTTGCCAAGCCGAATTTTGCCCCCCTCCCCCCTTTCCCCCCCTTTTTGACCTCAAAATATGTCCCTAATCACGATTTTTACGGTTTTATACAAAAAGTTTTACAGCTAGAAAAAAAGTGTCAAAAACAAGAATGATCTCTACAAAATTTCCTATAACATGGTGTATAAACTTTTTTAGTAGGCCTTATGGTTTGTGAGCAATATCTTCCCGAACTTCATTATTTTTTTAAAAATTGATAAACTTGGTCGAGGCAGTGAAATGCACTTATTTTAGGATAATTGGTATCGCACAGGATCCAGCCGCTCTGCAGCGCTTGACGCTGACATCCAGTTTGCATGCTGCTTATTATCTGTCAAGACTCACGAGACTTTCAGTCATAAGCAGTCGTCAGATTTACACGCAGAACCGTACCCAAGTCGGGCTAAAAGGGCCGTAGAAAATAAAAATGCTTTGCTTCTGAACATGAAATCCTTCGAAATGCTCAGTTCTACGCCAGATTCTCCAGAAATGTGCCTTAGAAATGCAGTTACCCGGGATCTTGCAACAGAAAAAATAAAGTGCCAATTCACACTGCTAAGCAGCTTGTCGCGCGACATAGCGCTACCCGTGACCCTCTTACGTTACTGCACAGAAAGAGACAGGCAATTATCTCGCGCCAGAAATGGCCGTTTGCGACAGTTGTGCTAGGGGTGCAGGTCTACAAGCTACAAGGCAAAGTTCAAAATGAACTAAGGTCCGACCTTCAAGACCTGTACAAGGCAGGTCGTTCAAAATCTACCATATTTGCGTCTGATGTGGGGGGCAAACGCTCAGGCGCTGGAGTGGTGCCAAACAAAGCATAGCCTGCATCGTCACATACTCGACTTGTACAGCAGGGACAGGAACTTCTCAGCCTTTCGCTCATGGGGTGTATGTCTATCTCATTGAGTAGTTCACAGTGCTTTCGATATCGGAAAACGGAATACTTTTAATCAAAGGAGTGTCTAGGTAAATGTTTTAGAAACGCAAATGATCAATTTAATTATTTTGTTACCTGCAATAAAGCCGTTCGAATCGCCAGTGCCTGAGTAAAACGCCAGAATATTTTAACGTTCTAAAGCAGTCCCTTAATTTTGTCATGATGATGAATGATAAGCAACAACAACACTAATAACCTGTCTTCTGGGTGGGCTATGCACAGTGTGGAGCACATGTCGAGTGTCGGTTTCCTCATGAATAGCTCGTATGTGTAGGTATCGACCTCAGTTGGTGACGCTTGAACCTTAGTCTCGTCTGCAAATCCTCGCACTACGACGACATTAGTCCCCCTCGCGCGTTCGCGGGATAAAAACTGCGAGCCCAACCTAGTTTGAAGGTATTGAGTCATTTTTAAGGAGCTGCTTGGCAGTGAGAAGTGACACTTTATTGTTTTCTGTTGCAAGATCCTGGGTAACTGCCCGTTTCTGGCGATTCTGGCGTATAACTGAGCATTTCGAAGGATTTCATGTTCAGAAGCAAAGCATTTTTATTTTCTACGGCCCTTTTAGCCCGACTTGGGTACGGTTCTGCGTGTAAATCTGACGACTGCTTATGACTGAAAGTCTCGTGAGTCTTGACAGATAATAAGCAGCATGCAAACTGGATGTCAGCGTCAAGCGCTGCAGAGCGGCTGGATCCTGTGCGATACCAATTATCCTAAAATAAGTGCATTTCAGTGCCTCGACCAAGTTTATCAATTTTTAAAAAAATAATGAAGTTCGGGAAGATATTGCTCACAAACCATAAGGCCTACTAAAAAAAATTATACACCATGTTATAGGAAATTTTATAGAGATCATTCTTGTTTTTGACACTTTTTTTCTAGCTGTAAAACTTTTTGTATAAAACCGTAAAAATCGTGATTAGGGACATATTTTGAGGTCAAAAAGGGGGGAAAGGGGGGAGGGGGCAAAATTCGGCTTGGCAACCTTCAGAACCGAATTCAGCAGGCTTTTTTTACATCGGAGAAGTCATATTGCCAAAATGGATCCCAAAATGCCGTCAGCACGGTAAAGGAAGCCGATATTTAGAATTTTCTACCAGTCTATGAAGTTCGGGAAGATATTGCTCACAAACTATAAGGCCTACTAAAAAAGTTTATACACCATGTTATAGGAAATTTTATAGAGATCATTCTTGTCTTTGACACTTTTTTTCTAGCTGTAAAACTTTTTGTATAAAACCGTAAAAATCGTGATTAGGGACATATTTTGAGGTCAAAAAGGGGGGGAAAGGGGGGAGGGGGCAAAATTCGGCTTGGCAACCTTCAGAACCGAATTCAGCAGGCTTTTTACATCGGAAAAGTCATATTGCCAAAATGGATCCCAAAATGCCGTTAGCACGGTAAAGGAAGCCGATATTTAGACTTTTCTACCAGTCTATGAAGTTCGGGAAGATATTGCTCACAAACCATAAGGCCTACTAAAAAAGTTTATACACCATGTTATAGGAAATTTTATAGAGATCATTCTTGTCTTTGACATTTTTTTTCTAGTTGTAATACTTTTTGTATAAAACCGTAAAAACCGTGATTAGGGGCATATTTTGAGGTAAAAAGGGGGGAAATGGGGGGAGGGGGGCAAAATTCGGCTTGGCAACATCCAGAATCGAATTCAGCAGGCTTTTTTACATCAGAAAAGTCATGTTGCCAAAATGGCTCACAAAATGCCGTTAGACTTGAAAATTTTGATTTGAACTACCAGTCTAACCGCCCCTACTCCACACTGCTGCTGACGCGAGGCCATGGACACGGCTTTTGTTTTAGTAGTAAATAGCCAGTGCAATAATATGTGGAGATTTGGTAGTGGACAGCTCGCGCTGATCCGACATGATACATCAATGTCGTGGCCGCAGTGGACACCGCCCCTACTCCACACTGCTGCTGACGCGAGGCTATGGAGACGGCTCTTGTTTTAGTAGTAGATAGCCAGTTCAATAATGTGTGGAGATTTGGTAGTGGACAGCTCGCGCTGATCCGACATGATACATCAATGTCGTGGCCGCAGTGGACACCGCCCCTACTCCACACTGCTGCTGACACGAGGCCATGGAGACGGCTTTTGTCATTTTACAATCAGTGTCATTTACGCTGTTGATGTCACTCAATGTAAGGCTGGTTTTAGTGTCACGCGGACCGCACGTGGACCGTCCGCGCGGATCACGTACGATGTATTAAGCTTAAGGGAGCGTTTTAGAGTAATAATAAATAATAATAATAATAATAATAAAGTTTTATTGTGCAGGTAGGACACCCATAGTAAAATACAATACAATTACAATATAATAAAATAAAATAAAATACAATAAAATAAAAACTTAAATCTAAAATTACAAATTACAATAATAAAATGTAATCGTCATTTGCGATTCTCACTCCGGTGTGCAGATAGCCAGCATTTAAAGATAGGGCTATCCATGTCACTGTAAACAGCTGCTGCGAGGATGCTGTTGCGTGAGCGACGCAGTCTCTCCCAGGAGGAGGCAATACGCGCCCGCACGACAGCATAGAAGTCGGGAACTCCAGCTTCAGCAAACATCGTCGAGGCACTGCAGAACCGCGGCAGCCGCATCAACGTACGGAATATATCATTATACTGCACCCTGATGGCGCTGTACGCTTTTCTGCTGTGCCTCACCCACAGTTGACAGGTGTAGAAAGAGAGACAGTAGGCGTTAAATAACGTCAACTTGACTCCCCTGCCACACCCGGCAAACCTTCGGGCTATCATGTTCCCTCTAACAGCTAGAGCTCTTCTTTCACGTTCCATATCCTTGTCGTCCCTCATGTCGTCGGTAAGTATATGGCCAAGATATTTGAACTGCCGCACTATTCGAACCTTCTCACCATTCAATTTAACTTCTGACACATTATCCGGACCTCTCCCCGCCCTAAAAATCATCATTTCCGTTTTGGCTACGTTGTAAATCAGCCCGTGAGAATTAACATAATTCTCACAGACTGACAGCAGCTTTCTTAGACCCTTGATGGAGGGGCTAAGCAGCACCATGTCATCAGCATAGCTGAGACTGTTTACACACACACCACCTATGTGACATCCAATTTTAGCGCTCCTTAGCCTCACCATCAAGTCGTTGATGTAAAGATTGAAGAGGTCCGGCGAAGTGAGCCCTCCTTGGCGTACCCCGCATTCTAATCGATAGGTATTAGAAGTCGCCCCACCTCACACAGTTGGTTTGATTTCCGTACCAGTGCTCGAACACTCGCACCAGCTCCTCGGGTACTCCTGAGCCGCGCATTTTACCCCAGAGTAAGTTATAGTTCACAAGGTCAAATGCCCGGCTCAGGTCCAGAAAACATGCATACACTGTTGTATTATTCTTTAAATAATGATCAACAGTATGCTTCAAGCTAAGGATAGCCGAGTCAGTCGAGAGACTGGGGCGGAAACCAAACTGCGCGTCATCAATGTCAATCGAATCGACCAGTACAGGTTGCAGCAACCGTTCAAATATCTTGCCCACTACTGTCCCCAGTGATATAGGCCGATAATTAGCTGAAGACGAAACATCGCCGGTTCTATTTTTTACAATAGGGACGACAACAGTACGGATCATGTCAGGTGGTAAATATGAGTACCTCATACATAGATTAAATAAGTTACAGAGCTGTACATAGACGATATCTCCCGCATGGAGTACGTGCTCGAGGCTTAAGTTGTCATGTCCTGGAGATTTGCCGCGTTTCATGTTTTTAACCACTTTCGCTACTTCTTTATAAGAGAAACGAATATGTATTGGTGGTTCAACATCCTCGCTGTCCTTTCGCGGCACCTCCTCGAGCACATACCCCGGTACAGGTCGCGGCACTGTTTTGAACCTATCTATAAATGCATCGGCTATCTGCACAGGCTGCTGGAAGCCATCCACGCTTACAGGCAAGGCCTGCTTACAATTATTATTTTTTTATTTCATTCCAAAATTTAACAAAGTTATTGTTTTTTCTTGCAGCGGCCAATATATCAAACTTAATTTGATCCTCGTTCCTCTGACACCAGCGTAATTTATTTTTAAACGTCCTTCGACTTGAGCACATCTTTTCAAAAACAGGACCAGTGGTCGGTTTTCCAGCAGCCAGCCACCAGTTAAAATACATCCTATATATACTGTGACTTTCCCTTACATGAAAGTTCCACCCGGGTACAAGATGCTTACGTTTACTTGAGTGAGATCGCTTGGTTTTTTTTGCACCCATCGTCAAAGTAGAGACTATATTAGAGTATAACTTATCAATATAATTTAAATGCTCATTAATATATCTACATCTAATTACTGTATCACAGTTGTCACACATATCACATTTGAAACTATTATTTATATCGTTTAGCATTTCACTGCAGAATTCGTTGTAGTCCTGTACTTGTTTCTCGTCTCTCACCCCCCAGCGTACCCCCTCACGACTTGATTTACAACTAGCAGTGTAATTTTTGTATGCGTTATTCAAATTACACACTACACGCAGAGGCAAATGGTCCGACCACGATACATTGCACACAATGTCCACTGAAACTAGAATGTTCCACGCAGCTTTCGTGGCAATACAGTGATCTAACCACCTGCGCGCATTATTAGCTTCACTTACGAACGTAAAAGAATCCGAGTCCATGCCCAGCTTTTCAATGTCAGCACACACCCAATCCTCATCTTTACAGAAGCTAAATAGCTCCTTACCGAAGCTCGCACTCGGGTGTGCGTTGAGATCACCGAGTATGAAGGTCACCTGCACGTCGCTCTCCTCGATTATCGCGCTAGCCTCCGCGAGGCAATTCGTAAACTCCGCGAGATTGTCAGGATGGTCCGTTGGCATGTATATATTTAAAATCAGTACCGCGCTAGAGTCCAGAGCTATACGAATTGCACTAATTCTGTCATTGTCGCATTTGATAACCGAGACATCAGGAAACCTTGATTTTCTCCATAAAATCGCCAAGCCTCCAAACGGTCTTCCACGCAACACCCCGAGCGAAGTGTCAACCGAGGATTTGGCAGTGCACGCGAAGTTTGGGTCTATACCATGCACGAAATCAAGATCGTGAGCGAGCAACAAAGTTTCCTGCAGTAGGACAATATCCGCTTCCTTGCATAGCTCTCGTACGTATGACACAGATCTTTTCAGTGATTTACAGTTGTATGGAATCATAGTAGTAGGTTTGGTAAAATTAGTCACTGGTGTACTATCCATAATGTTTTTATAAGAACTATTTGACCAGGCTGGTCGCTTTGTCTGATTTTACTAGACGCTCTCGGTAAACTCTATACTTAATACCGTTGGGCCAAAAACTACTACAAAGGAAGGTGCTTAACTTCGTTTTGGGAATGGTAATCTTATACGATTTAAAAGCTGTCTCGTGCTTCTGATTCAGTAATTGTACATCAACACAATCCTCTCCTCGCTCTTTCACATAATCTTTAATGTCCTGAGTGCTCGATGTCTTTGCCAGTCTCGACACATATATGGTTGCAGGCATCTCAGCCACCAATAGCTTATTAGAGCTCGGTGCATTGCCACACATATTGCCCTTACGTTTAAGACGCTTTTTATATTCCACTACTGTATAACCATCCCGTGAGGACATGTCATTCTCGGCTTCAATTGATCTACCGATAGGGTCGTTAGTTGTTTGCCGTTGACTAATGACGATCTCCCGATAGCTTGGTGTATGACTTATCGAACTGCCGATGCCGTTCGAATTGGTGCGGTGGGGAGTAAGCGTTCGCGCCGACGGTGACTCATTCGTAACTTCGGAGTCGAGCGCTGCACTGCTCGGAGCGCGCGGGGAGCTCTCGCGCCGGAGCGGGGTCTTATCAGTTGAGGAATGCGCAACGGTACGCTGCTTACCCGGCTTGTTTAATTTATTAAGGCCGTTCCCTGAGCCAGAACCCCGAGCCCCTCCTCAGGCCACCCGTCCCTGTCACATCACAGTCACATTTCAAAAGAGTGACGGAGACAGAGCTTGCGGGTCGTAAGGCGATATCTTTTTTCGTAAGAATTTGTCGATGATTATTTATTTTAAAAATATTGGCTTCAATTATTGAAATTCGGAAGCTGTAAAATTACTATTTTAGTTATGATTGATTTTTCTCCTTTTTTTGTTTCATAGTGTCACGTAGAAAAAAAACAAGTAAAGTTGGAGTAAAAATTCGAATTGGAGGTTACTTTGGGAATTAATTGTATCGAGCGAAGTGTTATGAATCGTGTATCGAATGCTGTGTTATTAAAGATCATATAATCAAGAATGATATATATTTTTCCCTCGTTTACTAATATCAACGTTTCGTAGAAAAATAGGATAATTTTTGGGGTATTTTTGCAAATCTGGCTCAGGGAACGGCCTTAACCTTCGCACTGTCGCTTTCCGTGTTTTGAGGTGCACTAGCCGTTTTAAGCAGCAGTTTTATTTCCTCGACATCCGTTTTCAGGCCTTCGATATCGCTTGCGTAGCTTTGCGTGACATTATTTCTTCCCGACTTTAGTAAGGCCAATTCACTTTTTAATAGTGCCATTTCCTTTAGAAACGCCGTTACGTCTATGTGATCAAAGGTGACTGGAGGTAATTTATGAAGTGATTTGGCCACAAATAATGGTAAACTTGATGGTTCACATTCTCTAATGATCTTTATTATTTCTAGAAGGGATTTCTCTTCAGAGCCTTCTTTTCGTCGCATAATTCTTTTATTCGGTGCTAGCCGCGTCATGACTATGTGTCGTGCATTTTCGATGTCCTCAGTAGAGTAGGCACTTAAGCATATTTGCAGTAATGCCTTGTCGTGTAGTTTGTCCACCTTGTCCGTAATAAATGTCAAAAGCTCGTTTATAATCACATGGCAGGATGAGCACTGGATGTCACTGTTAGAGGTACTATTCGCGTTCTTATTGTTTGCGGCGACGGTAGCGAGCGTAGGAGAATGCGTCATCGTGCACGCGCGCAACGCACGACGCACGGCGAGAGACTGACGGACGGGTCCGCGCGGACGCGCCATACATATTGCTCCGCGCGGAGCGATCCACGCGACGGCCCGCGTGGCACTAAAACCAGCTTAAGTCAAATAGCGAAAGTGGATAAATTTCCGATATGACGCCGTGATAAAGTCTAGATTTTGCTTAATTAAAAATATCGCAAAGCTCCATCGAATTAATACCTAAGGCTTAAGTTTTTGAGCAAAAAAAAGGGAAAATACTTTCTACATGATAAATTTCATGAAGCCGTCTCCACACAACCACATCGGTGTCCAAGACTAATAGTTGTTTGGACGTGAGCTTTGCATGCCGTAAGCGCGCCTGTTAACGAGCGAATTAGCAGCCTGACGGGTGACCGCCATTTGTTACCATTATCTCATTACATAAATAGGAGCAAAAAAGGAGATAATGTCGTCGTCAAAACTTATATATTTAAATTTATTTTATTACTTGAATCTTTCGAATCGTAGGTACGTTTTTAGTAGTAGATTGTTTGGCAAGGGGCTAAAGTAAGCCATTATGACTCATTTATTATTTAGGCGAGCAAACGGAGTTAGCAAGGACAAAATAAATATGTTAGAGTGACATAATTAATTTTAGACACGTGTTACATACTCCGCTTTTCTCTTCAACTTATATTGCTATGTCACCATGCGCAAAAACTCCCTGATATTCTTTACTCTGATAAGCATCGGCCTATGATGGTTGCGTTTATCACGTGATAAATAAGTGACAAAGCATCTGTCCCTCACGAATTTGGTCAAAACCTGACGGATGCTTTGTCCCTTATTCATCGCGTGATAAAAGTAACCATCATACGCCCACAGGTATAGACAATTATACGAACAGAAAAACGCCTAAGAACGTCAAATCGTGAGAAGTGAAAAATACTCATATATTTTTGAATTCCTGTATAAAACAAAAAACAACTAATGTACATAAATTATGACAGCAGAATCTCTCTTTTCCATGGCTATTCTTCTAATTCCACTATTAGGCACCAACTATTAGATCTAATAAACAGAAACTATGTACTTATATTAGAAGTCAAATTTCATGGTAACTCCTCCCTTTAATCTCCTCTCTCAAAATGTCTCTTTTGATTAACGCCAACAGACACTCAAAACTGTTGGTCAAAAAGTTGATTCGCCTAACATCATGGTTTTAGACTTACTCTATTTGAGAATGGAACCGAGTCGTGATGATATCTATGTCAGTTAAAGGGCTCGGCGCGACGTGCGCTGTAAGCGATTTATTAATAAAAACACCTCGAACTCATGCATGTCTGAAAACTGCGGGAAGGCTTACAGTGTACTGGAAGAGATAAGAAAGGCTTGGCTACGACTACGCTCGACCAGCGGCATCGATGGGGCGACCGGTAAAAACAAAATCATAGCGATGTATGAAGCGCGACACGCGCCGCCGCGCGTTTTTGGCGCTCTTTTTGTTCCTACGCCACTCCGCTCGCCGCTAATGCTAAAGTCGTGGCCCGACCGTAAGGTTAATATCATACAATGTAGTGTAACACTGTCCGAATAAATGATATTTTTAGACTTAACTCGTAGTAATAGAGGTATAAGATGACAAACAGGATCTCAAAGTCAACTGTGGAATTAGGGTATCAACCGTGTCATTGAAGCATTACTTTCATACATATCTTTATTCAACTAGTGGCAACCGGTAAAAACAAAGTCATAGCGATATATGAAGCACGCCACGATCCCCGGCGCGCGTTTATACCGCTCTTTTTGTTCCTACGCCACGTCGCTCGCCGCTAATGCCAAATTCGTGGCGAGGACTGTAAGGTTAAATACCACAGTGTAACACTGTCCGAGTCCAAGTTATTATTATATTTGCTTTGGGCCTTTTATGTGCCGCATCGACCAGTATTGGATTTATTTATGCATAACATAAGGGAACCAACCCACACAGAAAGTTTTTATTATATTGACCCGTCTCACTCTAACATAAAGTACAAACACTTATTGTGGGTTGGTTCCAGTTTGCATAAATACTTTCTATTGATCTATTGTGGCAGCCCGAGTTCAAGTGCTTTCAGTCCTAATTCATAATAATACAGGTAAGATGACAAACATGGTGTCAAAATTAACTGTTGGAGTCAGGGTGTCATTGGAGGATTTATCTACATACATATCTTTATGCAACTCTAAAACAGCATTGTAGACGACTTAATTATCTATGGGAAGAACTTGTGATGATTGTGCAAAAATCTTAGCAGCGCGATGCACGCTTTCTTTTGTTCCAAAGCGGCTGCCTGAACTTTAACTTATGTTGGTATAGGAATAGCTGGGCATCCAATGGGGTTATAGGATACATATTACTCGACTATGGTTAAGCAAAAAAAAACACGGGTGTAGTTGCCTTCTATTTAGTGATGAATAAAATTAACTGTTCCAAGTGATATCACACACACACACACACAAATAATATTCAAATTCAAATTCTTAATCAAAGCATAGATCATACAGATAAAAAAAATGCGTGCCGTATAACCTTTATTGGCACTTCACTTAATTTTAGTTCATCGTCGACAGCACACAGCAATGTTTTCATTCGATCAGAGGATCCTGCCTCCAAGATGAAGTTCGGTATTATAGAAACGCAGCATCGAAGACTATTTTCAATTTTGTTGGTTATTTTTTTTCTTCGGTAAGTGTCTGAAGTGGTGTGATAGTTTGTTGAATCGAAAGAGGTTTCGATACTATTGCGGGGTATGCTTGGTGATCAATATAGAGTTGTGCTTAAACTAAGTTAAAGAGAGTATGAGTGTATACATACAAACGATTTGTACTAAAACACTAGTAACTATTATTAACATCTGCTACAGTACCAAAAATACCTTCATTTTGCATCTTCCTAGTCAGGTAAAAAGTATCGCTTATCTATCAAACACTAGTATTATTAACATCTGCTACAGTACCAAAAATACCTTCTTTTTGCATCTTCATAGTCAGGTACTCAGGTAAAAAGTATCGCTTATCTATCTGTATCCTTATACCAACAGCAGTAATTGTAGTCGACTTCGCCGTTTTGCCATATTCCGCACATAAGTACCTACCTGTTGTTGTTGCCGTCCTATGGTACCCCAGTGGTACAGAGGGCCTTCGTGAGACGTCGTCATCCGCTCCCATTTACGTATATTTTTTTATTCAATTTCCTTTAAGGAGCCCTAGCCTGTATAACTTACTTATTTTTTACAAAATATCTTCAATGTAGGTACCTACTCGTAAATACATACGATTTTATAGCACGAAAGATAAATACAGTCGAATATAGAAACAGCTAAGGGTCCTTCATGACAAAAGATGTGAAACCCAAAACCGTTTGTTTGCCCAGAATTTAGATTCCCGCAACTATCCTCACGTACGAAGGTATACTATAACGTAATCACAGTATGTATAACTAAAACAGTACATAATAGTTTTATACAAATGCCTGAAATGAAAATATCACCAAGGTATCGTAAAACTAAGGTAACGTCGACAGTCAGTCAGCAATAATGCCTCAAAAATTGTTGGTTATAAAGCGCTTAGTGAAAATACTGGGTATATTCACAATCAAAAAACATGCAAACGCCTCAATAGAGCACGAGTAAGTTATTGTGAAGACATACACTACTTTGAACCAAACTGTATTTTTATTCAATCGATTTAAACGTAGTTCCTATAGTTACCTACTAACGTACCCGACTACCTATGGGTTATAGGTGTTGGTAATGTGTGTTGATAGGTAAACTAGAACAGAACAGGGTGCCTTAGTGCCCCGCAGTTAACAAGGTGGGGGCAGTGAGACGCTCCTGTCTAGTTGGGCAGTTTTAGGGAAGTCATCATACTGTTTTAGTTATAACCTTACCGTGACGTAACCCCGCGACGAATTTTCTAATCGCGTCCGCGGGGTGGGAAACATCATATTTCACACCAAGGGGCGGAGATGAGTTTTTTACGCATTACTGCTACACACGGAACCAAATTGAACGAATACGTCGTACTAATAAATTATAATTCTGATTATTTGTAAGCGTTTTTGTTGGAGTTAGCGGGGGTTATGGTTATGACAGATTTTGAAATGAGCATGCTGGAGAATGATTCTTGGTTATAAGAACAAGAAAATAAGGTATTCTGAAGTTTTGAATTATGCAGGGTTTCATGGCAAAATACCTATTTATAACGAGTATAATGGCAATAAATAGTGGTCAGTTAAAATTGCACCCAAAATTAACCTTAATAAATAACAGATGTATTAAGCAGCTTACACTCACTTAAAACTGTCAGGAATGGCCCGATATGTTTCGAACTCGTATGTAGCTCTTCATCACTTCATCAGAGACAACGTTACGTCACGCGTAAACCGCTTAATTCATTTGTTAAATATTTATCCCGAAACTTGATAAATAAAATCAGTATTAGGTACAAAATGTCACTATTTCAAGCAGATGCATGATATATCAATTCGATTAACTATGATAATACAAGATACATCCATACTTCCATACTAATATTATAAATGCGAAAGTGTGTCTGTCTGTCTGTCTGTCTGTCTGTTACCTCTTCACGCTTAAACCGCTGAACCGAAGTAGATGAAATTTGGTATGGAGATAGTTTGAGACCCGGGAAAGGACATAGGATACTTTTCATCCCGAATAAATTTAGTGTTCCCGTGGGATGAGCGGGTAACACCGCGGGGCATAGCTAGTTGATTATATATCAAAAAATATCAAATAAAAAAAAGTTGCATACTGTGTAGGTAGTATTATGGTAGTATTACATGTCTGAGTCTAATACAGCATCAAGTAGGATAATAATGAGAAAAGACATAAATCCTTATGAAACGGGTTTACTCACGTTGTTTAAGTCGAAGATTGCTGGACATGTTCATTGTCAATCAGTACGCGATCCATCGTAAGGAGCTCCTGATGATGAATCGCGTACCGATTCGACACATATCCAGCAATGTTCGACTTATACGATGTGAGTAAACCCGTTTCATATGGATTTTAGTATGTCTGTGAGTTTTCTAAGAAAATAATAGTTTATAAATTACATAATAATTAATGAGAGCTTATCCAATAATTCAAGTTATCATTATACCTATTCTAACAACTCTAAATTTCAAGTAACATTTAACCTCCATCACAAAAATGCTACCCAAACAAATTTTAAAACAAGATTTCCACTATTCCCAGGCCACATTTCCCCTCATTTCTTTGCATTGCGATAATGTAGGCATAAATCAGAGTTCGGCGAAGGATCAAAGCCTCTATATATCAGGCTAATGCTGATATGATATGTTAAATAAATAGCGAGACCCACAGGATATTGGGTCTCGGGAATCGAAAATGAATGTGACGCGTAAACAAAGTGGGTATCGGAAAAATGGGAGTTTTTCCTTGTTAACTAGGAACGTGTTTGACTCGTTGGAGCATCAACGAATTAGTATTTCTACATTGATTTCACCGTGATTAATGAAACTTTTGTTATCCCTTTAAATTAGCAATATATCGGCATTATTGCGGCATTATATCGGATATACATGCATTTTTCAATTCAAGCTACATTGAGAGACATTAAAAAGGTGACAGATTTGGCAAAATCTTTTGGTTTCGTTATGCTTATGCTCGCTCCTGTCATTTGTACTTTAGGGATATGACGTATTTATCATATTGAATTTTGCACTTATAGAAATAGAGTATATTCATTATCATCAGGGTTCGTAAAATGTGAGCAAATTATCATTGAAGTGCTTAATAGGGCCGACACTGGTTGTCATACGTAATTTCAATCGATTTTGCTGACATTTTACGATTCCTGTTCATTACAATGAGAACTAAAATGTCATTACAGTAAAGGTTAAATTGTGCATATTGCTGAAATATGAATATAGTGGCGAGATCTCGTATAGATCAAATGTCAAGCGCCAAATTTGCTATTGTGTCATTTTACTATTATGAAACAAACACGATAAAAGTTGCTTAGACGTTTTTGATCCTAAAGAATTGTGAAATGTCACAATCACAAATTAACATTTCTGAAAAACGCGCCAAAAGGAAGTATACCGCGGACCACACGACATCAGACTATAATATATAACGTATCTAATCGTAATGTAGTTTGTATGTAAGGTGTACCTCAAGGTGGATGTGTGGGTTTTACCCCCCTGATCAATAGGCCTCTCTAATATTTTGTTCTGAAATGCTAAATAAATTGAATTCACTGTGACGTTAGGTTTTAACAGGCTTATGAGCTGTCGATAGGTTTGGAAAGCTGAGGAATAGGGCTGTACAGTTACTCTATATAACTCCGATTTCATCGGTGTCCCGAATTGTTTTATTTCCGAAAACGATGTTCTGATACAGATCGTATTTTGGTTCTGAGATAGTATTTTTTAAACTTACAACCCTAACCTAACTTAATTAATTAATTAATCGCTTATCGAAAAATTGATTCAGTGTTATGAAAATTAGGAATAATGATGTTTTAGGACAAATAAATCATCGGAATATTAGGGTGTTTCGCTTTACATGCTTGTCTTGTCCTTGGCCGGGATTCAAACCCAGGACCGCTGGTGTCGTAGGCTCTACTAAGGAGCCAACCAGCTCGTCAAACCAAGAGGACGTTACATATAAATGCTAAAACCACAAATATCACGTAGGTACTTATACATATCTAGTTGTATGTTTGCTTTGATACAATACGCAATAGATTGATTTAATTGACAAAAAAATTATATGTCTCTCTCAATTTCAATACAGACAAAACTTCATTTTAAAGTCACGTTATAAAACTATCTAACACGTCTCACAAAGCCTCACCCGTGCCCCACTAGAATAAAACAATAGTTACCCAGCCCGCTCTACCTTTTAGTGTCAAAAGTGTGAGAGGAATATGGGTAAACAAATCCTCCAATTTCCATCACATTTATTCCCGGCTGTGACGTCACCCACCTTCCCCCCTTTCTGATAGAGAGGAACGTGTAATTTCTTTGTAGATAGTGTGAACCGACACACCCCATTGGCCCCGGTGTACTTATGGCGATGGCAAATATGTTGACACCGGTAGATGGATCTGTGAGCCAATTTGTTTGAAGGTTATTGAAATATCGAGTAATTGCGTGATCGAATAGGTTTCATTGGAGAATCACTTTGGGATTTTTGTTATGAAGATATATGTAGTTGAAGTATATTTTCGTTGTTTGACCGGTTTAATGAGAAATAAGGGGTAATTTCGGCTACATTTAATTGAGTAACTAACGATATGGTTGTGACAATTGTATGCTACAGAAAAATGTCACTACATAATGAGATTTTAACATCTGTTACGTAAAATAAGTAAGTAGGCTTAATTCGGTGTGCAATTTTAGTAAGGAGACTCGCAGGATAACCCAGGTCATCGACATATAGCTCAGAGTTGCCAACAATTAACTTTTTAGTTAGCGATCGGAAAAAGTTCCGTTGTGCGACAAAAATTAACTACACAATAATGAATCTCAACACAGTACGTTAAGGTACATTATTCAATGGTTAATTTGTCGTCGTACCTACAATGGAAAAATTTATACAAAAATAAAATGAGTTAAGGCATCAAACTTTTTGGTGATTTAATTAGCTCTAAATAGTTTTTTTTACAGTTTTGGTGTTAATTATGTATTATAAATGACCAACGAGCATAAAGCCTTTCCGTTTCAGCATGGCTAAAACTTTTTTTATGTATCCAAATCCCACATGTCCGAATATACAGGTCGCATTTCTTAATCGATTTTCATGAAATATTGTAAGTTGCGTTCGTACAGTATTTAACTTTTTGGGTCGATTTGATTCTTCGAATTCAAAATGGTGTAGACATGGGTCAATGAGGAAAGTCTCCGGAAATTCTCCTCATTTCCCATACAAAATGTGGAAAGTATCCGGTTTTTTTTGGAAAAGGCAACATCTCCAGACATGGGTTTAAAACGTAACAAATTTCACATTTCTGCCATTTCGAATGAACCTCGGATAGGTCTAGGTACAGTTTACAGAGCCACTAGTTATTTATACATAAAGAGCTAAAATATGTTGCTGACCTTAGAATGCTCATCCGCCCCCTAAATCCGAAATATCAATTCACTAAAAGCTTATACATATTAACATTCCATAATCACGATTAACGATCCACGTATTTCACGGCGAGCAAACGACTGCGAATATTCTACCAAAAAAACAGTAGCATATAAAACGTTATATCTTCTATAACATACGTAATAATATCCCGTAAATTTAGGAAAGGGAAAGAACTTAATAGAAAGGCCGGTCCAAGCTTATCTAAGAAAGCGTAAAATTTATGTTAATGACACCCCACGAAGGAAATAACGTAACGTTAAACCAAAGGAGAAGAAAGCATATTCCCTCGATAACGTGTCCCCGTTAAATGAGCATGAAAGCGGCTATTCTGAGAGTTAGGCGACATTTGCGCTAAATTAGTTCGGTTGAAAAGCGCGCAAAGGTATCGATCGACTTTTCAGTCTGTGACATAAAATTTCCGTAATAGTATTAAAAATGGGAAAATTTACGCAGAATACATAATCATCATATTTCTTCAGGGGTTGCCCTTTGAAAGAAATAGTATCTTCGAGTCACTAAGCCAACTAATTAGTGACAATTTTAAAGAAAAATATCGACAGATGAAAACTCGACTTGTTGGCAACTAATAGTTCTAGCTGCTGGCTTACTACAAATCCTACAGTTCTTGGTTGAGGAAAATAGTAACCTTCTCAAAGAAAAAACATAATGAGCGTAAGATTACCAGTTCTAAAAACAAGGTACATGCAACCTGGAGGCTCATTAACGAAAATATGAAAATATCTAAAGATGATGAATGGTGTGATCCGAATTTGATAGGGTTATCTGACGGCAAAATTAGGGCAAATTCTAACAACGATGCTCCAGATATATTAAATAATTATTTTGGGTCTGTTGCGACAGAATGTAATAACAATCCATCTTCTATATCCCCTTTAGTCCCATCTCGTAGCCAGATTTGGTAGCTAGCGACGAAATGGGAAAAATAATCCCAATTAAAAGCTGGCTACGAAACGGGAATATTAAACTCCCATTTCGTAGTCAGGTTTTGAAGCTGGCTTCCAAATGGGAAAAATAATCCCAATTGGAAGCTGGCTACGATATGGGAATATTAAAGTCCTATTTCGTAGCCAGTTTTTAAAGCTGACTACTAAATGGGAAAAATAATCCCAATTGGAAGCTGGCTACGATATGGGAATATTAAAGTCCTATTTCGTAGCCAGTTTTTAAAGCTGACTACTAAATGGGAAAAATAATCCCAATTGGAAGCTGGCTACGAAACCGGAATATTAAACTCCCAATGTTCAGTCAAAATAGTAGTTTAGTTTTTTGCAAGAAGCAGAAATATGTATATCTTTAAGCGGATTTTTTTTTTATTTATTTAATTAAAAGTCGAGTTTAGTTGGTTCTTACCTATTATACTCATCTTTTATTTATTATTTAAGTGTAACAACTAAAAAGTTTGTGTGGGAAATCCATAATTCCATCCTCGCCAAGACTAAATACAGATACAGCTAATTTTATTTTATCAAAAAAAACACACACACTACAATCAAAACAAAATACAAAGGTTCACACATATTAAAATATATTCAATACTATAGACTTTGCCCGCGGCTTCATACGCGTGTTTTTTTTTAAACCTAATTAAATGTGCCTACTCTCATATGGGGAAATAGGTATATAGAACTCTGAAATGTGTCGCAGTAAACCCTCAGAACACATTTTTAGTAATTGGTTGCCTACAAGATGGGAAAACATATTTCCCTTTTCGTAGCGTCTACCAAACCTAACTACGAGATAGGACTAAAAGCCCATTTGGTAGCTAGCTACAGGATGGGAAAACACATTTCCCATTTGGTTGCTAGCTACCAAATCTGGCTACGAGATGGGATTTTTTTGCCTATTTGGTAGCTAGCTACGAAATGGGAAATGTGATTTCCCATCTTGTACCTAGCTACCAAATCTGGCTTCGAGATGGGAAAAGAATTCCCATTTGGTAGCTAGCTACGAAATGGGAAATGTGTTTTCCCATCTTGTACCTAGCTACCAAATCTGGCTACGAGATGGGAAAATCATTCCCATTTGGTAGCTAGCTACGAAATGGGAAATGTGTTTTCCCATCTTGTAGCTAGCTACCAAATCTGGCTACGAAATGGGACTAAAGGCTATATCCAAGCCGGTCCTACCGGTCCTACCACCCTTTGAGCCCACCACTATGTTTGTTGCACCCGTGAGCAAAAATGAACTGCTAAAAATAATTACTAATCTAAAAAATAAAAAGTCATGTGGATTTGACGGCATTTCGACCAAAGTTGTTAAGTCGGTTGCCTGTAAAATATTGGAACCCTTAATATTTCTTATTAACCTGTCCTTATCTGATGGTATTTTCCCGTCTAGATTAAAAGTAGCTAACGTTAAACCTCTCCATAAGAAAGGAAATAAACTTCAAGCTAGTAATTATAGGCCAATAGCTCTTCTCACAATTTTTTCAAAAATTTATGAAAAGGTAATGGCATATCGCCTCTGTTCGTATTTAACTTCTCGTAAAATTATAGCCGCGGAGCAGTTCGGTTTTCAAAGAGGAGTTTCAACGACTGATGCCTTGCTTGAGATGACCGATTTCGTGTCAGAAGCCCTAAACCATAAAGAAAATGTAATATCAATCCTATTAGATTTATCAAAAGCTTTTGACTGCGTAAGTTTTGATATCATGTTGGAGGTTCTGAATCGCTACGGGATTCGTGGTGTAAATAACAAGTGGTTTGAGTCATACCTAAAGCAGCGGGAGCAATGTGTTGTAATTTCTGCTCTAGATCATGATTCAAATACTGTAGTTGAATTGAAATCGAAATATACATGTTTGCAATATGGTGTTCCCCAAGGAAGCATCCTAGGACCCATCCTGTTTCTCTTATATGTGAATCTCTTACCAAGGCTATTATCTCACAAGCTTATTATGTTTGCCGACGACGTTACTGTTCTCCTCAAGTTTAAACGTAATGAAACAGCAAATATCTGTGACGCATTAAAAAATGAACTTGCGAAAATTGTCGATTGGTTTGCCAGCATTAACTTGACTACCAATATGAACAAAACTAAATTTGTACATTTTCGGAGTCATAGGACAGAGAGGGCTATGATTAATAATATTCAATTATATGATGGTACTGTTCAAGTTGTGGACGATACCAAGTTTCTGGGTATTTACGTTGACGGTAATCTATCGTGGAAGAAACATGTGGATTTTCTTGTTGGTAAGCTTAGCAGTTTCACGTTTGCCTTGCGAGTTTTGGCAAGGTCCGCAACACAAGCGGCGACAATCCAGGCATACTATGCCTTCGTGCAATCCCACATTATCTATGGTCTGGCGATATGGGGTGGTTGTGTAGACATAGATCGATTGTTCAAGCTGCAAAAGAAATGTGTAAGAATTCTGGACGGAATTAAGTCAAACCGCATATCATGTAGACCTTCTTTCATAAAACTTGGAATACCTACTCTAACATCGCTTTACATCATCGAGCTGTGCAAGTTGGTAAGAAGACATCCTGGAAAATATCCACCAAAAACCGACTTTAGAAGCAACAGATTAAATTCTATGTTCTCTTGCGATGTCCGTGTCCCCGTTGCCAAAACAAGCAGGTATCGACGATGTCCGAGTTTTGTTGCTCCTAAAGTTTATAATTCCTTGCCAGGTGACATCAAGACATTGACTGATTCTGAGTTTTTGAATGCTTTAAAAAAACACTTGATTGTCTTATGCCCTTATAGTCTTGATGAGTTTTACAACGCTCATCAATAATCAAATGAAGACTCTTGATAGGTATTTGTTTTTTAATGTCTAATTTATTTATTACCGTACAGTCTTAATTTAGTCTAAATGTAACCAAATTGATTAATTGTATTTTATTACCGTATCGATTGAATTGTTCTAAATCTATTATATTACTATTATTATTGGTTAATGTATTGTATTGTCTAATTTTCTGTTACTATAATTAATGACTTAAATATTAAGGCAATTAAATGTTAGATATAAGCATACATTCCTAGCTACACCTTCGGGTAAAATTGTATCACAATTTATGGCTAAATAAATAAATGAAATGAAATGAAAAAAGTTTTTAGACACAATAAAAAATATTAAGCGTTTTATAAAACATAGGTTGCATTGCGAACCTTTAGAACTTGGCGTGAAATCGCCATTAAAATCATAAAAGAAACTTAATAAACTTTGTACATCAACATACAAAACTAACACATTCGATTGCGGATTGTCATTATCTGCGTGTATCAGTATCTGTTTTTTTTTTAGAAATTAGCAATTTTTGAGCTAGGATCTTTTTGAAGGAGCAATTTCCTGAGCTATCTCCTACGCCGTCTGATACGACACGACGTTCATGTCTCTCTCTTATTCATATTTTTTTACGCATCCAATTAACGTGTATCCTCTTTCGCAATATCGACGTCTATGAAAATAGCCCCCGAAAACTAGAAGAGCACGCAAAAAACGTAGCTCGAAGCGACCAATTCATTCGTTCCCATATCCGGTTATCGCCGGTTTATCATACGCCCGGGGGCCCACTCTAACTCCTCGCGAGATTATTTTAAGCTTCAACCCTTAACGTTTTGATTAAACTGCCATTTCGGGGAAACCTTTTTACAGTAGCCATTGCTGGAATTAGGTATAAAAGGGAATGAGTGTTAGGTAGATGTTTGTCACATTTGAGGCGACACGTAGGATTGTCGACAATGTGTGAGGAAAGCAATGAAACAGGGTCAATATGAGTATGATCATTTCTTGAGCCTTTTTTTTACTAAGGATTGCGTCATGTTCATCACAACGGTTAAACTATGAAACAATAAAAGACAATACAAGTAGGTAGGTACTCTTTATTGAACACCTTAAAAAAAATACAGGAGAAATACAATGCATGTTACAATGATTTTAGATAAACAACAGGCGATCTTATCGCTAAAGAGCGATAACCATTGAGTAGTGGAGAACTTGAAAATTAATTTTATTATTAGGCGGTGCAAAAAGCAGAAAAAGGCATATACATGAAATGCAAATAAATACATGAAATATATAAATATAATAAGAAATAAATAATAATACATACATACATATAGTCAGACAGAAGATAATAGGATGATGTGAAAAAAAATACGACTTATGCGAGGGATAGGTAATGAATCAGATGAGCATTGAAAGAAACAAGAGATTATATAATACTAGCTTTTGCCCGCGACTACGTCCGCGTGGAACTTGGAAGTATGGAAGCAACCTCGTACAACACGATAGATATCCACCTAATCACCTTAATTAATAAAAGGGATTATTAAAAGCGCCTAAGCAAATTTAAGAGCAATTGTGCTTTTGGTCTAATCATTACATTTCCTACAGGGTCATCAATGTCATCATGAATTACTTACTCACTTTTCAATCTTTTTAGGGATAATTTCCAGGATGAAAACTATCCTCTGTCCTTCCTCGGATCTTAAACTATCTCCATGCCAAATTTCATCAAAATCAATTCAGCGGTTTACGCGTGAAGAGGTAACAGACAGACAGACACACTTTCGCATTTATAATATTAGTATGGATGTATTGGATGTTAGTACCTAGTTTAGTTGAAAACACAAACGAGAAGTTGAAGTCAGTCGGGACTCGTGCGCCGATGTTATACTACTAACGCCATCTTACTTTTGCCAACTAACTATAGTTACGTGGTTGCAGTGATTATTACAATTATACAATAAAATTGAGTCCGTCTCCATACAAGTCAACATCGACGCCGACGCCGAAGTGTGTTATAAAAGTATTGGAAGATCCGATCCCTGCCCATTATATCAGTTTCATGATGAGTAGCTTCTTGTATCGGTTTTTTTTTGTATTAAGGTTTTGTATTTGTACAGCCACCGTTGTCTAGGCTCGATGAAAACCGCACCGCTAAATAAAACACACACTAAAGGTACACTAAAACCTCGTAGTCCTTGTTAATGTATTCTTCACTTTATCTCCGTAAGCGAAAAAGCCATGGCAGTTACCTGAATTTAAAATTAATAGCTTCTTCCCTCGTTCACGAGAGCAATCATGCGAGGACGCACGAAAGAGAACCTTTCATCTCTTTCTTTTATAATTTTCTCGCCCCACGGCGGCGGGTCGCGAAAAAATGCAAAGCGTTAAGGTGCGTTGCAATTTTTACAACGTACGTTTGTACAAGACGTATGGGGAGGTACCGTCTCAAATCCAAAAAATCTTATGTCACTATGACAACCATGAAGGTAAGTCATTTCGGAGCGGCGCGGATGGGGTATACCTCTTCAAGTCGAAAATGGTGTAAGTCACTATTGAACCAATGTGAATAGAAGTCGTTTTGGAGCGCAGATTAGGCTGGGTCGTATTGTGGTTGGGCTTCGTGTATAGAATTAAGTTTGAATTGATATTTGACGGTAGTTAAGTGTTGTTCTGTCGATGTAATGATAAATGTAGCTAAAGTAATTATTTTGTATCATATAATAGTTACTCTTGTATTATATGGGAAACGATAGTCGATTCGAGCGATTTATGAAACAATCCTACTCCAGAGAAAATCTAGATGCTTGTGTTGGTTAAAGTAATAAGTATGCACACAAAATAAAGGTAGGTAGGTACTATATTCTCTGTATTGCCTATATACACAAGCTGACCATAAAGGCAATTAAAGCAAAATCATAATTATCTTAAGCCAACTGAGGTAATCTCGTTTGACTGCCGCAAACTGGAAGTCAAACTCCTGCAAGGTGGGCCAACGATCTCGTATAGATCGTGGGAAGCCATGGTCATTATGGAGTTTTTTAAGATAGGCCGTTGTCCAACAGTAGATGTCCGCTTATTTCGAGTTGCTGATTTACCATATTGGAGGCCTTCCCCCCACCCTGTGTCTTATCTAGCGATACCACCACCACTCAAGAACCCGCCAAGTAGCATGCAGGCTGAATAAGCGCTTAATGCAGCCCTTATACAACTTAAATTAGCCGTACAAGGGCATTATAAGCGCTTATGCAGACGGAATGATACTTGGGCCTATTGCCATTACCACCAGTTTTACCAGTATAGCTTGGTGCATGTGATATCTGTCATCTTTACATTTATAACCTAAATTATTGAGCCGACAGATGTTTCACGCACGCAAAGCTGTGTAAAATAGACTATATATAGTTTAATATTTATAATGTCTCAAAATTTACTTCTGGCTGTTCCTTCTTTTTCGTCTTCCATTTCTTCTTTCCATTCTACAACAGCTCATTTACTTCCAGGCTAAATGTTCTGGAACTCTCTGCCTGTAGACCTAAAACGTAGCCAATCCGCTGCGAATGTTAAAACACTCCTTAAAATACTTATTGTCCTTTCTTTAAGTCTTTGGCATCGTGACCGACATGAAGTGTGGTTCGTTACTAATATTATTTTAAATGTATATAAATCAATCAATATCATTTATTTTCAGGCAACTGTAGCCCATAGATAAATTTAAATACTTACCTTAAAACTAACATACATATCAAATAACACAATACCTAATATAAAATAATAAACACGTTAGTTCGGCGACGTGCGACGGGTGTAGTGTACCCACATACGAACTTCTGGGTGTACCTACATCCGCGGAATCACCAGAACACGACACCTTTCGGCCAGAATTCCTCCTGCAGGAAGGTGCGACAGCTTGATAGTAGGCACCCTCACCACAAATGACGCTAACTATCCGTGCCTGGCGTGAAGAACTTGATAACTCGACTTATACGTTTTTTTTATTGGCGTAATGGCTTTCTACGGCCAAGGTTTTGTAGGAAAAAAACTGACAACTCGATATCTATGATACTTTTGAAGATATGGCCTGTGACATCATATTGATATCTCGATATTTAGCGGATTTTATTTAACAAAACGAGATATCAGCGCGATGAGGCACAAAAAATATTGCATATCAACTTATCAACGTAGTCTCAAAAAAAAAAAGCGTTCGTAACTTGACAAATCAAGATATAAGAATGAAGACAAGCACACTTTAACGATAACAAATGAATATATCGTTTTATCTCATTATACACAACTACCGTAAATTCATATGTCGATTTATCATTTTCAGGTTGATGGACACAGCAAATAATAAGTTGACATAATTAATTATTCATAATTTATCGAAATGTATATTTCGATTTGTCAAGTTATTCTCACATCTGAGGTGTATAGAAATAATTCTTTTGGTTGAGCGAATCCCATTAGCTTTGTACCCGATGAACAATACCATTATCTGTATTGTTAGCTGCGGCCACAACTGCCACTTCAAAATGTAAGGCGTTATAAGTGCAAATTTATTTTACACTAAATTAGTCTTTAAGTCAAACGAAATAAGGTTTACTCTTAAACAAAGAGAACAGAGATGTTGGTCACTTCATTGTCATTATAAGCATCAAAACGAGCTTCACTGCTCTTTCACTTACGAAGTGACCAACATCTGTGTTCTCTTTGTTTAAGAGTAAACCTTATTTCGTTTGACTTAAAGACTAATTTAGTGTAAAATTAATTTGCACTTATAACGCCTTACATTTTGAAGTGGCAGTTGTGGCCGCAGCTAACAATACAAATAATGGTATTGTTCATCGGATACAAAGCTAATGGGATTCGCTTAAGAAATGGGCTTCGAACTATACTCTGGTACAAACGAAAACACTGACTGAAACTGTACATTTGTGAACATAATATAAACCTTAGTACAATGTGTTAAGGTCCATGGGGTATAGTTAACAGTGTCTTCGTATGTATCATTCACATTACCGGTACCTTGTCAACCATCGACCAGTTTTATTTATTGGATCAGAAAAACAAAGATGTTGCCAGTTAAAAATAAGATGAATTCATCTAGTTTTTCTGTAGAATAAGTGCTTTTGCATTACTGAATTAAAGACGATTCATTTACTACAATTTATTCAATGTTTTTATAACTTTCAATTTTATTTTCTTCGGGTTTCGTGACTAAAATAAAACAATTCAAACGGATTGTATCATATTTATTCATTGTTTGTGCCTTTCTGACGTATTTGGCACCGAAAATTTGTGTTTTTCTCATCAAAAATAGTTGCCGAAACGTCAGGAGACTCAAACAACGAACACACGCGATATAATCCATTTAAATCGCCTGATATAAACAAAACAGTTGTATAGAAACGATAGAATTGTTTAATTGATACCCTATATTCTATGGTGAATATGTTGATAAGTCTAATATCTCACAAAATACAATGATTCTACCAAAATAAATAAGATAATTGAAAAGTTTGCATAAAATTACCCTTAAATTAATTTAGACATTTCAATTATACAGAAAAACTGATTTTTAGGGATTAAATTAAAAAACATTTTCACCAATTTGGGCACTAATGTATGGGGAATAACTTGATAAGTCGATGGTGAACTTGATAAGTCGATGGTCAATATGTTGATAAGTCTAATATCTCACAAAATACAATGTTTCTACCAAAATAAGTAAAATAATTGAAAAGTTTGCATAAAATTACCTATAAATCAATTTAGACGTTTCAGTTACTATGAAAAACTGATTTTTAGGAATTAAATTAAAAAACATTTTCACCAATTTGGGCACTAATGTATGGGGAATAACTTGATAAGTCGTTGGTACCTATGTTGATAAGTCTTATATCACAGAAAATAAGAGGATTTTACTAGAATACGTAAGGTAAATGAAAAGATCGCGGAAAATTATCCATAAATCAAGCTTTAAACACGAGTTAAAGATGAAAATGGATTTTGGAGAAAATGTCAAACTTTAAAATCGACGCCCTGAACAATTGCCATTTTGGACTTATCAAGTTCTTCACGCCATGCACGGATATATAATATATGTTATGTATGTTTATGTAAGTTTATTTCTGCCTATATATTTATTTTTGTGGTATTTTATGTACCTACGTTTAGTTATGCATTGTTTTAGTAGTTTTTCTATAGATTCCATGATTACTTTTGCATCATCTACTCATTTCTAACGTTTTTATTTAATTTCGCTACCCAAAGGTTGTCTGGAGGAGATCGCTCTTTAGCGATAAAACTGTCTGTAGTCTACCTCTATTGAATGTTACATGTAATCTCTATTTCCTTGTATTTATTTCCCGTTGAGGTGTGCAATAAAGAATATTCTATTCTATTATAATGTCACCTAGGCATCCCTGGATTCAGGAACGTACAATCCCGTAAAAGCCCCGCACCTAATGATCCCAAACGGCCTATAGGAGAATACTTCCATTGATTTATAACTTCGCCATCTAGCCTGAATCCATTTGCAATCCCGTTCGAAACTATTCCAAATAAAAAGGAATTCCACGTACAAAAGGAAAACCTGGGGGAAAGAAATAAAAAATACAATAATTCATAATGGTGCCTGGCACTTAATAACTGGCTGACACCATTGGGAAATATAATTTAATTTTTCTTTGACTCCATCTTATTTTTTCTTAAAGGAAAACGTAGGGTTGTCTCTCTCGTGCATTTCCGCCCGCTCTCCCCTGGAAAGTTCGGTCCTGGGTCCCTTGTGTTCTGGACAATATATGCGATTGTGTATTATGTGATTTATACACATGTGTGTAAAGTTGAATTTGTCGCACTCATGCCCATGAAAGGATTATTGCAGTTAGCCGTAAATAACTATGAGATTGTATTTTTCAATTCGTTTGAGATTTTATCTTAAGGTCCTAAGTGCTTTATTTATTTTCCTTAAAGCTATTATAAAGTATTTCTGGGCTGAGCTGAGAGCATTTTTTACATCATAATCAACCAAACCCAATACAGAGCCTCGATTCAAAGTTTGACATTAGCATCTATAGCGATTATATTTCTACTTAAGCGATGTGCGCTTTATGTATACCGTTATGACATTTGCTTTCTCATAGATACATATAGGTAGGTACAGAAATATAAATATGCATAATGTTTGCGTATTTTATTGTCAGAAAAGTTCGTTTAGCATGCATTCTCTATCATCTTCAGTGAGTGAAAAAGTTGATATGGAAATATAAGCACGACCTTGTCTTAAAACGTTGTTACCTGTACATTACTATTTATTTATTTAAACTTTATTGCACATAACGAAAAGTCAGTACAAATGGCGGATGTAATGCCAAAGGGCCTTCTCTACCAGTCAGGCAGTCAAACATAGAGCCAAACAGAGATAATATATGTACATACTTGAATTAGCGCAGAACAGAAATGTAATTTTATTGAGAGCATCTAAGATAGAAGTACCTATTTAGTACCTAAACACCCACCATTACCAGACTATACAGGCACAGTAAGAATCGATTGACAAATACTTAAATTTATCCATTAGGAAGACTCAAGAACCTTGACAAAATACGATATTCAGAAAAGAAATCGAGCAATTTATAAACAAAAAATCCTACATTAGCTGGTACGATAGATATCCATAAAACTAGACAAAAACTACATATATTTACGGGTCGCCTTGGGACCAGGTGCGAGCGTAATATTCTAATGTTGGTAAGAGCGACCCGCCATCCATAATAATATAACCCCACCTTCCCCCTTTCCATAAAACTATACGTATCTGTAGAAATGTATATCTTCGTTAAGGTATGTTGAATGATTGCTAAAGGAAATTGATGTTATGGTTATGTTTTGCACTAGCTTCTGCCCGTGGCGTTGTCTGTGTAGAAATAGGTAATCGCCATAAGGGTGGGTGGCAAACATTAAAGTGAAGCCAATTTTGGTTAGCTACGGGCTAAAAGTAAAATCCACAGACCTACGGACTAAATTGACAAGTAAGTATGAACAAATGTTGCCACAGTTTGGCCAGTGTCGTTCTCATCGATATTAAAATTATTGTTACATCGTAGGTCCACCCAGACGGGACAATCAAATTGGCAATTTGATCGGCTAATCTATATACCAACATTTTCCAGTGATTTTGACAGATCAAATGGTCTGTAGACCCCTAATTAGAGATAAAAATTTAATGTCAAACCAGCAATAATGTACATGTAACATGCAATTATATATTTATGATAATTGATAGTTTATTGAATACATACATTTAATTAAATAAAATAATTTATTTGTCAAAATAACAAATACAGAGTCAATAACAATATCACAATTAAAATAAATAAATACATTTATCCCTCATGTACCATTCATTAACTTAGGCACTAGTCGAATAACCCGCCCCGTGTCATTCCCGGCGCGAAGGTTCCCATGACGCTCGCCGCATTACCACGCTGAATCGCGATGGACAACCTTTGCACCAGGAATGACCCGGAACGAGGGTCTAGACCTCTCTCGCGTAAACGCCGCCCAATCTCCGCGATGAAAGCTCTCGCTTCGGACCCCCAACAACCAGTCGTCTCCACAGCGAACGGGACAAATATATAACTACTGGTAAGTACAGAGTACTAGTCCCGCTTCCTACAGGCAGCTACCTCAGCAGCTGCGCCTGCAGACCTGGTCGTGCGACCAAGGTACGAGGCGGCAAAAGTGCTGACGCACGTAGCGTCCCACAGTAGGCACTTGCCTCTCTGCCAGGGCACCAAGGTCACACCATCAGGTCTCTTCCCATCAGTACGACTAAGACCGGGAGGCTCCAGCAAACACGGAACATTAGCCGATACCAACGCTCTCCGGATGATGTCGTTGAGAGCGTGATGACGAGGAAATCTCCCAGCACAACGACAACAACTCAGGGCGTGGTGCCCGTTACAAATTAAATGAATTAATAAAATTATTGTTCTTTATTTTCAAATTCCCAACAATGTGGTCCATCTTTTTAACAAAAAAAAGCGGGTATCTTCAAAAATAGTTGACCGCTGTTTACAAACTACTTTTATGTATCTAACGATATACGTTATCATTGCTATTACGAGTGTTTATTGAAATTGTTACGTGTTATTATGGATTCGCAAGATTCGGGACCAGAGCCATGTTCATCAAAATGTTCGCCTCCGATATAAAGGAGAAAAAAAATCTATTAGTGAAATTGAAAAAGAGACGATTCATAAAGTTTACGTTTATATTTCTAATGAGATGGTAGACAGATTGCAGGACGAACAAGATATCCCAGAGGACATTCATGACAATAAAAACGAGTGTGTCATGAAATCATCCGAAATTCTTGGTATTTCAAGAAGTTCAGTTTTTAAAGTTTTGAAAGAATACAAAGAACAAGAGAAGTTTACAAAATGTTACAACTCGACCATTTAGTGGACAATGTTTCGGATCGTTTTATTATAAATGTAACTGATGATGATGATGTAGATGACGAAATAACGGAGCCTGGGAATGAATAATATTTTATAATAAAGACTAGTTATCGTCGGACAAGGTGTTTTATTTTTTAGCTACAGGCTCGGAAACCTTTTTATGCTTTAAAACTAGTGGGTAAAAACGCGTTTTATCCATCCACTACCTCGAAAATCAAACAAACCAAAACCTGTACCTCTTATTTGAAACTAATATACTTATTTTTGATTTAAACTAGTCAGTTATTTGTACTTTACAACTTGTCGATATATTGTTATCGACATATACCCTTCACTATTTTTATTTTGCTGTTCCTGGTATCATTTTACCTGTCAGTCATTTGTCAATTTAGTCCGTAGGTCTGTGGATTTTAGTTTAGGTTTCGTCCGTTTGCGCATCTCATAACGTCAATGTCACAAGCAAAACGTCTCTGTGATCGGTTTACTGTAGCAACGTACACATAATAAAAATACACCAAGTGCGAGTGGGACTTGCGCACGAAGGGTTCCGTGCCATTATCTGTAAGTTTGTTGTATGGGAGCCCCCTTAAATATTTATTTTATTTTATTTTTAGTATTTGTTGTTCTAGCGGCAATAGAAATACATTATCTGTGAAAATTTCAACTGTCTAGCTATCACCGTTCTTGAGATACAGCCTGGTGACAGACGGACGGACGGACGAACGGACAGAGAAGTCTCAGTAATAGGGTCCCGTTTTTTCCCTTTGGGTACGGAACCCTAAAAAGCGGCCTTAACTTTCGCCAATCTGTTTGTATGAAGACTCTCGTTCTAGGCGTTCTTATTCCAAGCCCATTGTTTTTTCATAGTAAATGTGACCCCCTTTTCCGTCCTTAAGGTATGATTTCCGTAATAAAAAGGAACCTATATTCTTTCCAGGTAATCAAACTATCTCCATGCTAAATTTCATCAGATTCGTAAGAGATAGGTAGTGTTATTCGAAAGCGTGTTGAGAGTTTATAGGTAGTGCGTAAAGTATATAGTGAGTAGTGTTACACTAATTAGTTGCACCCCCCACTTGTTGACTGGTAGAAAATGCCTCATGGTATTAAGACCGCTTTTTGTATGATAAGTTTTCTTTCATACAATAAAGATTAAATAAATAAATAAACACTGAACTTGCAATTTTACAGCCAGAATCCCCTTACTCCTTACAGATAACCGTGGCTGGATAACTAGTGAACTGTGAAGATTTTTTTTCCTAGGAGATAACTAGTTATATCCGAGGATTTTATATTCTTTGCAGATAACTGTCTTTTCTAACAGTTTTCTGTGAGGAGAATCCAATCCTTGTAGATAACTGGTTACCTCCAAGCATTTTAAATTCTTCGCAGATAACTATTATTTTTTTAAGTTTTCTGAGAGGAAATTGTATTCCTCGGAGATAACTAGCTATCTCCAAGGAATTTAAAATCTTCGCAGATAACTATTTCTTTTTATAGTTTTCTTTGAGGAAAATGTATTCCTCGGAGATAACTAGCTATCTCCAGGGAATTTAAAATCTTCGCAAATAACTGTCTTTTCTAACAGTTATCTGCGTCTGCGAGTAATCGTCACAAAGAAAAACAAAGATTAAAAAATACTAATAACTTACTATTTTTAAAACGTTTAAAATAAAACCCAAATCTACAAATAAACGAATTTTATTTTAAACTTAAAAATACCAAAATTAAAATTGTCTTCCTTTAAACACGTCAAAAAATATTTTAATAAGCATATGGGCATATCATTTCTAAGCAATGCCCAATGGTGATGTGCGATTGCAGCAACTGTAGGATTGCTCTTGCAATACGTGCATGGCGCTCTATGACTTCTAACTTTTTTTTTGTTGCCGTGAAATTTTGTTTCTATTTATTCTATATATACTCTTCCACCTATAATAAACGGCATGCCACAAAAATGGAGTTTACAAAACACTATGCTAAGTAGGGCAATTTAAATTTCCTCACAGATAACTATTAGAAAAGACAGTTATTTGCGAAGATTTTAAATTGCTTGGAGATAGCAAGTTATCTCCGAGGAATACATTTTCCTCAAAGAAAACTATGAAAAGAAATAGTTATCTGCGAAGATTTTAAATTCCTTGGAGATGCTAGTTATCTCCGAGGAATACAATTTCCTCTCAGAAAACTTAAAAAAATAATAGTTATCTGCGAAGAATATAAAATCAATTCTTACAAAATAACACGCACCTTTTCAAAACATGTAAGTATATTTTACATTTCAATAGCCATGCAGAATATGCACTTACTTACCTACTGCAAAAATTCTAAATCTTTGTTTCGGCTGAAACAGTTTCTTGTAACTGGATCTAATTCCTCTAAGGTAGATTAGTCTAGGGACTGCAGAAGCTATCAGTACGACGATTTATGCCGTTATGGAAAATAAATGTACCGAAATGATCAATTATTGATCATACAGCCGAGTTCTTAAATTTTTGAGCATACCCGTTTTACCCGACTGTTTTTTACCCGACTTACCTGACTTTACCCCGCGCCCGATTTCACCCGACTACAGTAAAGAAAAAACGGCCAATTTCGAGTAAGACTCGCAGACCGAGGGTTCCGTACAAACACTTCCCATCTTAACTGGCCGGGTTAAGTTTGCATCTGGTATGTATGGCGCCGGATACAAATGAGGTGCAAAGTTAACGCAGCCGATCACGTCTGTTGTATGGGAGCCCCACTTAAATATTATTTCATTTTTGATATAGCGACAACAGAGATAGTTACATTATCTGTGAAAATTTAAACTGTTTGACTATCACGGTTCATGAGAATCATGATACAGCCTGGTGCTAGACGGACGGACGGACAGCGAAGTCTTAGTAATAGGGTCCCATTTTTTACCCTTTGCGTACGGAGCCCTAAAAACGAGGGATATGTAGGTTCAGTAGTGGGTCCCGTCAACTCATTTATCATTACAGACATGCAATCAGTAAGGGAAGACTGTCGACCTCTCAATCTGTATCAGGTGTAACGATATCTCAATTAGGTATCATTATTATCACAGCAGTCAAAGAACAGTCTGCCCAATAACAGCATTGTTCCTTTACGCTATTCTGTATTTGTATATTTTATTTGTAGTAAGATTAAAAACTACCGTGAGGTAAGAACGTCTAATAAGCCTTTACGATATCATTATTTACTTACTTTAAAGTATAACACTCCATCAATTTGCAGTTGCTTTGTAGGTATGATTGGTTTATGAATACTAGAAAGACGCACATGTGATAGTTACATGATGAATTGAAATTTCACATTTGTGTATGTAGAGATGTTGACGAAGCGACAGAAGTGTATGAAAACCGTGGCATTAAGCATAATATATCTTTCCCTTGTCGTGCGACTCAGCGTCACATGTCTTGCTCGCACGGTATTGAAAGGAAAGTGACAGGTAGAATTTGTCGCGCGATAAATAGTCGGGTGACAGTTATGCTAGACATGCAACGGGTCTATGATGGTTGCTTCTATCACGCGATAAATAAGTGACAAAGCATCCGTCACGTTTTGACAAGATGCGAATGTGAGTGACAGATGCTTTGTCACTTATTTATCACGTGATAAACGCAACCATCATAGACCCGCAGTTTCTGCTATACGTACCTAGTTTATTTTGGCATGCCAATGGTAAGCAGTATAAACAACACACTAAAGTCTATTTGCCATAAGATTGAAGAGAAATCCAGTTTTATCTGTTATATCTGTTTTATTAGGTATTGTTAGAGAAGTGCTGATAGCTGTTTGAACCTGCACGTTTTACAAGAAACACGTATAGTGTTAGCGAAAATGAGGAACATCACTTTAATGCCTCCTATTTATTTTAATGTGGCGGAATATTGCTTATTCGGTATTATTTTGGGTGCCATAGTGGCGATTATTATATATTATAATATTTTTAATAAAAAGTATTGTACCGTGGCCGGGTTTTTGTTCGGTGGGAAGAATTTATCGATATTCTCTGTTTCATTGGCTCTTATTGCAAGGTAAGTTTTTAACATTTAACTTTATCTGAAAAAGTAACCGACTTCAAGGGGAGGAAATTATATTTCCCTGGAGAACTGGACGAGTTACTATAAAAGCGGAAATCGCTATGGATGCGTCTATGTTGAGGAGGTCTTTAGATTCCTCACGGATCTCATCATCTGATCTTCACCAACATTTTATGGGACCAATCTTGAGATGTCTCCTCTGCTCCATTTGTTACACTTTCTTTTAACGTCCAACTAACAGCAGTATTACAAAAATTGCATTGTATTTGAGCAAAAACATCGAAGATCGACTAGGCATACAGGACAATCAGAGAGAGAGTATACCTACGCTAAGCACAAAACACAGCCAAAATCGGTCCCAAAATTTCAATCTGTCAAAAACTTCATGCATTCACTAAAATTAAAGATATTCTTTCTTTATTCTTAATTATTCTTGTCATGGTTAGGTTCCTTTACTTCTTTGGTCCTTTGGATTCTGTGGACACAAAACCAATGTGATGTTCCTTAAGCGAAGTCCATCCAGCAGTGGATGTCTTTGAGTATGATGATAAACGACGTCAACGCGCAGAAAGGTATCACATGCAAGGAAATAGGAGCCACACGAAACATGTATTTTTAATTTTTTCTTCCAGTCATCTGACAAGCATCACGTTACTCGGTGTACCCGTGGAGATATACTTGAGAGGCACACAATACTGGGCATCGGCACTGTCGCTTATCTTAGTCACTATCCTAACAGCTGTGATATATTTACCAGGTAAATAATCGTCTGTTTAATTCTCGTCTACTACGTGAAGTGTTTTGTTTTCAAAAATATTTGAACTACAGAAATGCTACTGTTTGGTGCATCGAAATGTCACCTACATGCACGCTTGGCTGGATATAAATGTATAATTTTTAGCAATTGTACTTTTCGCCGTAAGATTAAATAATAATTGAATACTGTTGAAAGTAAAAGTTTTAGGAGTTTTTAGTTATACGTACACCCACTACATTGAAATACATTGAAATACAGAGGTGTACCCAAGTATTTCTTATGGACGAGTTCCAACTCAATGTCGAATATATTCGCCAATACTAATTTGTAAATTGGTCTCAGTCAAATATAGTAAAAAAGCTACTATCTAAATATCCTTTATTTGTGATTGTATATTAGTAGAAAAAATACTACACTAAACCCCTTCAATGGTTAGAAATATCATTATGGATTGGCGAATCATGACTTTAGTTATTTGTGCAACAAGAGAGCAAAGTTGTTTTTTGTTACGAGTGCTGATTTTGAGTCCCGAGCAAGCGAAGGATTCTACGTTTGAATCACGAGCGTAGCGAGTGATTCTATGTTAGAATCCTGAGTGTAGCGAGGGACTCAACAGCACGAGATGCAAAAAACTTTGCTCTCGTGTAGCACACACAACTTTTCACCTCATCAGCGAGAACATATTCGACATTTTGTGCTTTTTCTTCCAACGTATGTTTATAGTCTTTGTTGCTAATATTATTAATCAGAAATAGATAAGTACTGCTTAAAAAGGAATAACAATATAATTGAATTGAAATTATAATCAACCAACCAACACGGTTATTGTCATTATTTTATCAAATTGGAAGATTTAGCAGATACATGACGTCTTTATTTATAAATACATATTATATTACGAGATTTTGTTTATAAATTGATTAATATTTTAACGAGATTTTGTATATAAATTTATTAATATTTTTACTCCTAAAACACCAAACAAAATAAATGCAAAAGAAAATAACAAATTACAATATGAACTCGATATTTTTTAAGGTACGTTTCGAATATGCATCTATGATAAATGGTGAAATTATAAATTATTATTATATTTACAATAAGTTGAAAAATCTTATTTTATTCGAGCAATGATCTATTGTTTTATATAAAAGGCACAATAGTTTTAATATTCGGTCGTTAAATAAAAATATAATAAAGAAAAAAAAAATACGTTGCAATTAAAACTTTTTCGGGTTTTTAATGATTTTTTTGGTATAACGCGTATCCGAACTGTTCTCAATCGAGGTCGGATTCGAAATTCAAATTGATAAGTTTCTATCCCTCTCTTTTATTTACATATGAAAGAAACAGAGTGCATCGAGATTCAAATGATTAGGATTTTATAATTAACCTTTGGCTGAATAATGGCAATTCGTGGTCAGATATTGAAAAAATTAAAAAGCTACTTTCTACTCACGCTCGAAACAAAATCGCATTTTGTTCACTGTTATCTGACAGCAAAATCGCCATGTTTGAGCTGGTGAGGTGAAATAGTTATTTGTGCAACAAGAGAGCAAAGTTGTTTTTTGTTACGAGTGCTGATTAATTGAGCCCCGAGCAAGCGAAGGATTCTACGTTTGAATCACGAGCGTAGCGAGTGATTCTATGTTAGAATCCTGAGTGTAGCGAGGGACTCAACAGCACGAGATGCAAAAAACTTTGCTCTCGTGTAGCACACACAACTTTTCACCTCATCAGCGAGAACATATTCGACATTTTGAGCTTTTTCTTTCAACGGATGTTTATAGTCTTTGTTGCTGATTTCAATAATATTATTAATCAGAAAATAGATAAGTGCTGCTTAAAAAGGAATAACGATATTTATTTATTTATTTATTTATTGAAAAACAGGTTACATGACATTACAGTTTACACCAATGCGTCATGAACCGAACAATGTTTAATTGAAATAATTTAATTGAAATTATAATCAACCAACCAACACGGTTATTGTCATTATTTTATCAAATTGGAAGATTTAGCAGATACATGACGTGTTTATTTATAAATACATATTATATTACGAGATTTTGTTTATAAATTGATTAGGTAATATTTTTACTCCTAAAACACCAAAAAAAGTAAATGCAAAAGAAAATAACAAATTACAATATGAACTCGATATTTTTTAAGGTACGTTTCGAATATGCATCTATGATAAATGGTAAAATTATAAATATTATATATACAATAAGTTGAAAAATCTTATTTTATTTGAGCAATGATCTATTATTTTATATAAAAGGCACAATAATTTTAATATTCGGTCGTTAAATTAAAATATAATAAAGAAAAAAAATACGTTGCAATTAAAACTTTTTCGGGTGTTTTTAATGATTTTTTTGGTATAACGCGTATCCGAACTGTTCTCAATCGAGGTCGGATTCGAAAATCAAATTTCAAATTGATAAGTTTCTATCCCTCTCTTTTATATACATATGAAAGAAACAGAGTGCATCGAGATTCAAATGATTAGAATTTTATAATTAACCTTTGGCTGAATAATGACAATTCGTGGTCAGATATTGAAAAAATTAAAAAGCTACTTTCTACTCACGCTCGAAACAAAATCGCATTTTGTTCACTGTTATCTGACAGCAAAATCGCCATGTTTGAGCTGGTGAGGTGAAAATGTTATTTTTCAGTTTTCCACAGACTGCAACTATCTTCAAGTTTTGAATACCTGGAAATAAGGTTCTCTACGCACACCCGTACCATCGCCGCGGTGCTGTTCGTTGTCAGTAAATTAATGCTTCTGCCAATAGTACCGTATGTTCCGATGTTGGCATTCAGATTAGGTGAGTTATTCTTGAGATAAGATATTGGGCGAATCTGTTCTGTGTCAAGTCATTAAATTGTGACAACAAGGAACCTAGTTGATGGTTTTCTTTTCAGTTAGGTATGTTTTGGAAGTATTGAACGAGTAAATACGAATAAAGTTCCCTAATAAGTTTACTTAAGAAACCTATTCAACAATGCAATGTCCTTCAATTATACAATGCAGTATAATAATAGGTAGGCCTCAAAGTCACATTGCGAATGTGGCGAGGCAAGGTGCATAATAAAATTTTATACAAAATTGCTGGTGTGAACATCTACTTGCGACTCAACTCATTTTTATGTTTATTTTATTCTACATTGAAGAAAAAATACATACCGATAAGAAAAGGAATGGCCAGCCTCATCAGTCTCATCACCTTATTCGCTGACACTTTCCTATACTCACTATACTCAGCCAGCAAACCCAATTTTCCTGACATCGTGAGTAATGTACATATTATTTTCAATATTTTCTTCGGTTTCCGCGACTGTCACACATTTAAATGAAACAATTTAAACGGATTATATCGCGTATATTAATTATTTGAGCCTCCCTGACGTTTCAGTACCTTTACAGATACCGTTGTCAAAGGTTGACTGAGAAAAACACAATTTTTCTCTGTCAAAGTTACATTTGTGCAAACTACCCATTTTGTAAATATTAATTTAAAATAAAGGTGTTCATACATGCCAGATGGGCCTAATGTGTAAAGACAGTTACACATGTGCCAGAAGGGCATTTATTATTTTATTTAAAATATCTACCAGCGGTTCACTAAAGGCCTTTATTTTAAATTAATATTTACAAAATGGGTTAGTTTGCACAAATGTAACTTTGACAGAGAAAAATTGTGTTTTTCTCAGTCAACCTTTGACAACGGTATCTGTAAAGGTACTGAAACGTCAGGGAGGCTCAAATAATTAATATACGCGATATAGTCCGTTTAAATTGTTTTATTTAAATATTATTTTTACTTCAGTTACAGAGCCACTAGCAGGCCGCGTGACTGCCGTGACATGTGTAGTTTGCGCGACCTTTACAGCAGTAGGCGGTCTGCGAGCTATAGTGAGCATCGGAACCCTCACCTTTTTCCTGTCTCTGGCCGGTACTGCACTGCCTGCAGGGCTTGCGCTGCTGCCCATGGGCTTTAAGAAAATGTGGGAGATCGCCAGTGATGGCGACCGATTAGTGTTATATGAGTAAGTACTCGATTATTTCTATGATAACTACATATTTACCGAGTAATTTATGCACAGCCATCACCTGATTATCGAGACATAGGAACATCACCTAATTGTCACCTTCCGGCTCCACTATCTGGGGCCCTATGATGGTTGCGTTTATCACGCGATAAATAAGTGATAAAGCATCCGTCACGCTTTGACATAATGCGAGTGTGAGGGACATATGCTTTGTCACTTATTTATCACGCGATAAACGCAACCATCATAGGCCCCCTGATTGACTCATGATTATTGTAAATGTCTGTGTTGGCATTGTTCATCCATAACCCCGATAACCAACAATAATCCAGCCTTACAAGATAGGACTAATCAAACAAGTGCTCGTTAAAAAAAGGTTCCAAATAGTCAGTTAAAAAAGACCTGGGTACCTATTCTGTTCAACCTTCACTGCAGTTAGAGAAGTACAAGCTTTAGACTGCATTGGATTACTCACTTTTCTTTTTATTTTCTGTATTTATTGCGAACAGGTTCATCTCTGCGATCGACGAGGTATAAGATAGTGAATGTGGAAGATGACCTGTCATAGTCTACCCTTACATGAGTTAAGCTACAGTGGGTTTCCAGATGCTACTTTGCAGGTGCAGCAGATGTACGACAGTTACCGCGCGATGATTGGCCTTGGTCACATCAATTGTTGAATTGCATTCCACGTGATTTTCAGTATAGTTATCATCTAAACAGCCGCGTCAGAATCTATCGACTCGTATAATTATACTTTTAGTATTTATACCAAATCTATACTGTAATAATTGTTTCAGTCCAGACCCAGAATTAGCGCACCATACATCCTTTCTAACGGTGACGCTTGCTCTGAGCACGAACTGGCTCTGGAAGGTGGCCCTCAGTCAGTCCTCCCTGCAGAAACTCCAGGCTGTCCCCACCATCGCCAAAGCGAGGATTTGCCTGGCTATTTCCTGTGTTGGCGTTATCTTTATGAAACTGTTGTCTTGTTTACTTGGATTGGCTCTGTATGCCTGGTTTTCGGGCTGTGATCCGTTAATGTCAGGGCAGATTAAGAGACACGAACAGGTACTTTGTTTATAAAAATCAGTCATGCAGAAAATTGCTCTTTTCCTTGAGCTTTAATAAGCATGCAAAAGTAATCTCACGTGAACTACTTCTTTGCAGTTGGTGCCTCAATTTTTAAATAGCTTATCCACCATGTTCCCTGGTATATGCGGGATTTTTATAATCGCCATTTTCAGTGCAACTACGGGGTAAGAATATTATATTGTATTGTGATGAATTAAGAACTTAGTTGTTTTTATTTAACATCCAGTAATCCACACAAATGTTTCAGGTGCATTGCTTCTATAATTAACTCAGTGTCTGGAGTGCTATTTGAAGAATTCATCAGACCATGGATGCCACAGAGCACAAGTGAACTCGCCTGCTGCAAAATTATGAAGGTAGTGTTAACTTCTACTAATATGAATTTTCATCTAAACTATGACAAAGTAATGAAAGGGGATTTTCATTACTTTGTCATGCAAATCTAAAATATATATTTTTTTTTACTATTTGAACTGAAAATATCGTCTGCGATCCGAGCATGTCACTCGTTTTGAATTGTACCTTTATAACATTATTACTATTACTCGATCACGGGTAGTGTGATCAGTTTATTTTAAATACACGGGTTCAACATTTATCTGTTGTACGTTTCTATGGCAAAAATGGTTAACGGTACTTGTTTCCTAGTTTTCCTTGTTGGTGATTAGCCATTACATACGAGCGATCGACTGCGCGCCTTTATAGTACGCACTTCGGAGCTGAAACAGCCCATCCAGCACAACTACGCCTCGTGGCTCTTGTCGCGCGACATAGGCTTACCCGTCACTCCCTCACAGTATAGCGAAGAAAGAGATAAGTCATATTTCCCGCGCCAGAAAGAGTCGCGTGTCACAGTTGTGCTACAGGTGTAGTTGTTTTAATTGTTAGTTTTACCAACCGCGTTTTTTCAGCTTCTCTGCGTTTTAGTAGGTGGCTACTGCGCAGGCGTGGTGTGGGGCGCACGGGAGCTGGACCGGTTACAACACGTGGCATTCGGAGTGACTGGCGTGACTGCTGGCACGCTACTGGGCCTTTTCACGCTGGGAATCGTGTTCTCAAGAGCCAATTGTTCTGTAAGTCAAACTTTCATAACTCTTTTAATTACTTTAAGGGAGTCATGATTGCTGGAAAAATCTATCAGCGCGATACACATTTTCTTTTGTTTCATTATCAATAGATACTCGTTTACAAAACGTCCACTATAACGTTAATCAAATTTGGTACCATATAAATAATACAATTTACCCGACTACGGAGAAAAAAAAGAAGACAGGTCAGTTAAGAAATTTTCGTTCACGCGATTGAAGTTCACAGGCACTTTCTTGGTCTAAAATAATATTAAAATATTATTTTGACTTTTCTGTAGTCGGGTAAAAAATATGAGCTACTGAACTAAACTCAACCAGGCAGAAAAAAGACGTATTTTCAAACATTTATTATTATGTAGCATACCGTGAACATTGCTATTGAGATTAACGCCCTCTTTTGGACTACATTGGAACTATCAACTTAAAAATAGGACATTTTACGATCTGCAAAAGTGCAAACGTTGTAAGTCAGGCACACTGTGCTAGAAGGACAGTAGCGCCATCTGTTTGCTAAGCGTTTATTCATGCAGGCAAACGGCAACCTTGCCCGAGAGGTCTGTATACCATTCGGGACGTTTTCAATGTTGCCAACAGATGGCGGCTCAAGTAACAAAATAGATTTTGTTTTGAATGTTTTGTTGTTAACTATTGGTTTCCAGATTGTTTAAAAGTTGTAATGATAACGCAATAAGCATATGTTATAACCATTCAATTTTATTTCATTATAAATCCAAACGCGATCTTTAAAAATTATAGATTGTAAGTACGTTGTAAAATTATTACTTAATCTGAATTCTGAGATTCGTGGGAAAATCTAGAAAAGCCATAATTTCGCAAAGAATATTTCTAAACTTATAAATGTCAATAACACCACCGATAAGCGATAAGTTAATAAAAGCGTTAGCAGAGGTAAGCCGCTATTAGGAACTCAGCGATATCATTGAATAAGACGGAATAGTCTTCCATTAGGTCCTACATTAGTTTAAGCTAAACTTCATTAGCTGTTGAGATTAATTGCGCGTAGCTTGCACAAAGCTCTTAGCATTACGGGCATGTCTTTGGTAATTAGGTGTATTTAATAAGTTGGCTGTTACGTTAGGTATCAAGAGGAAATACTACCAAATCGATGTTTCGTCCTGGATTTTTTTTCTCCATCTAATCAATCCTTTACGAAATATCAGGAACTAAATGGGAAGGAAATGTTCTGTGTCGGACAGTTTAGATTTTTGCGCAAATTACTATAAAATTTAGGTAACGGCGGATTTTCGGCCAAAAACAAACGCCTAGATGAGGAGAAAACAGACGAAAGCCATACCTCCATTTGCAAAACCCAGTTACGTTAAATTTGGCCTCATTTGTATCCACAGTTATCAGGACCAAATTTAACGTGAAACTTAGTATGGGAAAAGAAGCAGTGTTAGGTATATCCTCTTAATTAGATCCGTGGATTAATAATTCAAGAGCAAGGAAAAATATATACATAAAACAACACGAAGCTCTCTTTTTTATTTTCACACTTGCCGCAATTGATCGTTGTTCGTGGCGTTGCTTCCTTTAGGAATGGGTACCAACGAAGCGACGCATTCAACTTTCCTGAAACAAAAAACGACTTGAAAAAAAAACTGAAAAGCCAAAAATAACCAAATAATTTTCCATGTGTTATGCATGTTTAAATTATGGTACTGCTCTATTCGTCCAGGGCGCTCTGATTGATGTTTTCCAATCTGTGGATCCCATCCCAGAATATGTTGGAATAAAAAGCTATTGCTACACTATTTTCTTCCACCGCTAACCTATGTCACGTTCATATGAAAGGTGAAAGCTTTACTTTATTCCAATTACCGACTAATAATTGGAATTAAGTTGAGCTATTCATGTCTCACACGCTATTTAACTCAGTTGATTGGTGTATGCCATCAATTCCAGGATGCTCTGACCGCCCGGTTACCTACTCTGCGGTTGGCTTGTAAATGATGCATTTAGCGATAAGACCGCCTGTTGTTTACCTCAGCCTGTTATTTTAATGTACCTATCTCATGTTGTGTTGTATATTCTTTGATGGTTGAGGTGTGCAATAAAGAGTATTTGTATGCCCTAGCCTCGGGGGCGTTCACTTTTCACTTACTTATTGTATAGCCTAAAGCCTAACCCTAGTCTAGACCACTCTAGACTAATTTCTCATGCACATAGAAATGCCTCTCTCTGGTATTTAACTTTGTTGATCGGTCTATGTCTCACTTTGTTGATTGGTCTAATGCTGTGATGTCAATTCCAGGGCGCGCTAAGCGGTTGCCTGCTGAGCCTGTTACTCTGCGGTTGGCTTCTCATCGGCGCAGAGAATGCCCTAGCATCGGGTGCGTTGACCTTTCAAGGGAAACAGCTAGCTACTACGGGGTGCGGAAAAGCCAACTTTACGCACGTCATCGCTAATCTGAGTAGCAGTTTGCCTAGTGCTGCGTAAGTATCTGAACTTTGAGAAAAGTTTATGTTTTCCGGCCATATCCGTACTCATTTTTAAGTCAGTTGAGTCTCATCAGATTTAATTTGCAATTATTTTTTTTCCTAAAATATTTTTCTCTAAAAATTTTATCTAAAGATTTTTAACTAACTGTGTGTACCTGCTAATATAACTTCTAATTCAAGAAAAAAAAACGCCAATCAAATTAATAATAAAGTCAACACAATGAAAAGTTACGAGTGTTTATGCTGCACTTTTTGACGCTGTCAAGGGAATCATGACCTTTAGGTTACCTCCGTTTGACCTAGAATAGTGAAATTTGGCAAGAAGCAACATCATTTAGCACAAGTAAATGAAAACATCAAAATGTACATTTTTAGTTACATTACATATAAATGTATATTTTTTCTATAACTAACTGCAATTGATAAACTACTACATTGATATAGGTCTGGGCTATATCAATGTATAGGGGCATCAGTTGTCCAAGGGCAAAGTTAAGTTTATCGCTCAGTACACTTTATTTTCTTTGGAACAATAATTATGCAGTGCTTTCATAAAAACCTCGGTGCACGAGTGCAGCTCGCACTTGACCGTATTTTATCTATTTGATGAGTTAACTTATGTACGTGTAAACTAATAGTTGGCAGTGCCAAGAATCGGTCCAAGTTTTAATCCCCCATCAGCCCCCATCCATGCTATCGGGCACTTTTATTTCCCCTTATTAAAACTTTTCCTATATTACTATTACACGAGTATACGGATACGCGCGGTTTTATGACTTTTGTTCTTTGAATCTTTTTCTTACAGCTCTGAATGCCTTTTGCACTGAAGATTTAGTGTCGAGATCTTTTCATTGGTTTGAATAAGTTTTACTGCATTTTGAATATGAAGATTTGTAACTTGGTTCTTTATTGCAGTTTTGGTTTTATCTGTGAACACACTGTTAAATACAGGAACCGATAAACGTTGTAGATTTATAACTTGTAACTCACATATCAGTTGAATGTCATTAGTATTATCTACACCGTGTTTAATCTCGTATTTAGGCCCAGCAAATTTTAAAAATTCTAAGCTTTGACACTAATAGTTAAATTGGTTATGATTATTTATTTCATTGCATAATCTCTAAGTTAATTATCGAAAACCAGATTTATTTATCTAAGAATTCGTCACTAAATAGCAATTAGTTCGAAAACGAACTTATCTAAGTGGTTTCTTAAATTAAATGCGTTAAAAGGTTCTCGGCAAGGCCCTTGCATGCTCAGAACATTTTTATGACGCCTGTTCACGCCTGTTCCTGTGTGTTTTAAGTCTTAAATAACTGAATAGGTACGCAAAATGAGTATTTTCATTAAGATACAAAAAAACACATACAAAGAACTTTAGAAAGAGACTAGCACGTGTAAAACACTGTATGACACAGTGCAGAGGTTAAACATTTCGAATAATTTGTACCTTATTTGACACGCAAAATTAATTCTGACCTAGGTCACATAAATACAACAGAGTGTATTGTAACGAATAGCTATCCAGTTCAATGGTGCTATTTATCGTCATTAAGGTAATGATGCCACTTAGCACCAATGCTGTTAGGGATCACAAACATTAATATATGTGGCCGCCCAACCAAAAGAGTCATTAATGCCACATTTTCACCAACAATTCAGGATTTCCGAGGGTTGTTACATCGTATTCTTCTAGAAAAGGCTTGCCCTAGAGTAAGTGAATTTGTGGCCATGGACGGTTAACGAATGTAGAAACAGAAAAGAGTCAGGATTTTTTAGATTGTGAGTCCAGTTTTATAGTAGTAGTAATCATAAATAAAATTATTTTCAATCAACATAGAAAATTAAACTGAACCGCTGCAAATCCTAATCTTTAGCAATTCATTTTACATATCTTACCTGTTTTCACTGTTTGTTGTCTAGGCTCTTGGGAAGGCTCGCTGAACAACTAAGACTCCTATTAGATCAGTCACCATGCTGAAGTTTGAACTGATCAAGTTTCTACCAGCTTTGAATACTATTTTGTTCAGTGCATTAGACTTGAATCTGTAGTTGCTATCTACTATATTTTATTCTACATAATATTTGGCAAAACGCTTGCGCTAATATTCTTATTTCGATTTCAGAAACCAAATCCCAACCAAACCGCTGCAGTCTCTATTCAGAATCTCCTTCACCTACTGCCCGTTTGCTGGCGCGATGTCCGTGCTTCTCGTCGGGGTTCCAATGAGCTACTTGACCGGAAAGTCAAGAACTGAGTCTATAAACCCTGACGTCTTCTGCCCTCTCACTCAGAGTATCTTGCAAAAGTCACAGATGAGGAGTCCAGCTGAGTCGTTTGAAGTTCGACCACCAGATACACACGAAGTGTATGAGGCTCTTGATGAAGCTCTGAAACAGTTGAAGGATGTTGTTGACCGATAAGTTTTACTTTGAAAGTTAAAGTTAAAAACTGAAATTGATGAAGGATTTTGATGAATACATTTAAAGTGGGACAAAGCGGCTTTTATTACCTGGAAGATGGTAGTATTATAAATTAACCTTTAAATTCAAAGCAGTCTGATATTCATTTGGATATTTGACAAATATTATTTGTGTGTAGTTCATTTCTTTTACCAAGGCCCGATACCAATTGAGGTCATTAGGCGATAACAATGGAACAAAACAACAATAAAGGTAAGGATCATGATACCCTTACCTTGAATTCAGTCGATCTAAGAATCTCCTCATTTCTGATTCGATCTCGTAGATAAATCCCGAGTGTAGCGCTTTGATTGATCGATTGAGGATTTTTACGCGGCGCCGCTACGCCCCACTCCAGTGGACAGGCGGTCTTACACCATTTCTCATTACACCATGTCAAACAAAATAAAGCATAAGTATCAATAACTTAAAACAGATGTGTTAACCAGCACAATATTAATCTATTAATAAAACCAATCCATCATTTCTTCGTATATTATTTTTATTATCCGATAATACCTACCTACCCGCCGCAGTAATCACTCACGGTTTAATAAATTATCAAACGCATTGAAATATCATTTTACCAATATTATTATCGGCAATCGTCGAATTGAAATACGCTTACGTTTTTATTGAGGGATTTTATTTACTCAGGGTGAGTTGCGTGGGTATTCGATTATCATGTTTCATATAATATGCTCAATTCTTATGTAAAATGTGACGATTTTCTAAAGACCAAAACTCAATAGGTCGTCAGCTTTACGTCGCCGTAAACGCCTTTTTTAAAGTAATTGGTTCGATGTAATTTGTTCCCATTTGTAACACGCTTTTATTAGCCTCACTTGTAACTAAGTTGGCTAGTTTGTAACAAACAATGTAACCTCACCTTGGAAGTACATTTTAACCTACTTCTAGTAGTCATTTGCTTAATTTATTATGGGTCTTAAATAAAACATAAAAAATAACAAATTTATGGGATTAAAACTAAAAATTAAACTAAGATTAAAATAAATTTATAAAACTAAGACCTCTAGGTAGGGTGCCCATGACGCAGCACCTACTTCTAGTTAATATTTTATTTCGAAACACAAATGTTTTTGAAATTATTTTTTAATGCCGGGGAATGGACGGCCGTTGAGGCAGCAAAGTCCTAGAGTGGCGACCACGTATTGGAAAGCGCAGCGTGGGTCGGCCCCCGTCTAGATGGACGGATGACCTCGTGAGGGTAGTAGGGAATCAATGGATGCGGTCTGCACAGGATCGCACTTTGTGGTGAGAAATGGGGGAGGCCTATGTTCAGCAGTGGACGTCTGTGGCTGATAGATATATACGTAGGTAGTGGGTAAATGAACACTACCTCTTTTAATTGCTATATAGGCGCATATGTATATCAATAAGCATATAAAATTATCTTCCAAAATATAAAATAGATATAGAGATCAAAACGGATTGGGAAATTGAAAGCATAGGACGTATTGTATAGTGCGTCTCTGGTCAAAAGGTTAAGAAGTTGGACCGGTAATCCAAAGATACGGGATCGAGCCCCAATGTGGACCTCGAATGAGCGCAACTTAATTTTTCTTTGCGTGTTCATCTTTGTATCTATTAGCAACTACTTCGAGTTATTGTCGTATCTTGGAGCTGATCTGATGATGAAGACGGAAGGCGACCGTAGGAACTCCTAACCAGCACGAGATAAACCTATCATGTTTGGGTTCATTTAGTTGTCTTGATGAGAAATAAACGTTTGTGTCAGAAAGTATAGTCGGCAATAAAAGCGTGTTACAAAAAAGTATTTTGACAAAAACTTAAACTCAAAAATAAAACTTTGATATGGTGCTCGTCCAACTACTTAAGGCCAAGGTCACAAAAATTTTACTACAAAAACAGAAAAGTAGACCGTGTAATTAGTACCGTAGCGTAGTACTAATTAAAACAAAACCACAAGCTCGAAAATGAGAGAAAAAGCAATTTCTCCTCTTCATTACCACTACACATTTCCTTTTTCAAGTCACTCGAAGGCACTCGCAATTTTCTAGCCTAAAAAGTAACAAATGAGACTGACAAAGTTTCACCTTTACATTTAACTCGTGACTTTCGTTCCTAGTTTATTCGCGCTAAAGTCGAGATTATTATGAAGTCGCGCTGAAAATTATGTCGTTGTGAAATTGCCAAGGCACTCGAGACTGTAGGCACTCAGACCGCGGTCTAGAAATTAATGTGCCGTGTCTAAAACCTAGCACGCACCTCCCTTGTGCCGTTTTTCCTTTGTTTCATGGAAAACAAAATGTGTGGCTGCGAAGAGACCGGCTTTGGTTTTTTGAGCCGGAACAAACCTATTAGCGTAGTGACAGTTTTTTTGAAAGCAGTCGCAGTTGGTTTTAACTCTGCTGTGATGAATATTGTTGTACGGTTTGGAAAAATGGCTTTTGATACTTTTTTTTTTAAGAAAAGACAGGTATTGAGTAGTTATGGGAGTGGTCAAACTGTAACGAATAGTAACAGTACAAAATGTTATTTAAAACTTTTTATCTTAATCATTTTGTTAAAACCATAATAGCGAACCTAAATCTGCTACAGTATGAAACAACGTTAGTAGTGATGAAAATTTCATAAATATATGTGACTGTGTGTGTGTTTACTTAACATACTTGGCTCTGCAAATCTGCGAAAGAAAATTGTACGCGATAAGCAAATTATAAACACATCTAACCAGGTGGGTCCTGTAACAGGAGCAAAACGCAACGGAGGGACGCAACTTCTGGGTGTCGTGTAACCGACCGCGAAAACAACGAAAGTTGTTACTTTCCGCCAAAATTCCTCCTGCATGAAGGTAGGTATATGAAAGGAACTATGCTACAAAGGTATCCGTTAATCAACTAGGACCGGTATCACGTTTCACGAGCTTTGTTTAGTAACCACACTGCTCTCGTCTCATTCTAACGAACGAAACAATGTTTGAAGTGTCTAAACAAGCTGTTGAAATTTAAACTACCATTTCCATTGTTTGCAAACTGATCACAGAGTTTCAAAATACCACGTGAATTTCACAACAGTCATTGAAATCCAATTTAGACCTGAATTACGTATAGAACACCTTCAAAATACGATCATCATCATCATCATCATCTCAGCCATAGGACGTCCACTGCTGAACATAGGCCTCCCCTTTGGACTTCCATATATACCGGTTGGAAGCGACCTGCATCCAGCGCCTTCCGGCGACCTTTATAAGGTCATCTGTCCACCTTGTAGGTGGACGTCCTACGCTGCGCTTGCTGGTCCGAGGTCTCCACTCGAGCACTTTTCGGCCCCATCGGCCATCTGCTCTGCGTGCTATGTGGCCTGCCCATTGCCACTTCAACTTGCTAATCCGGTGAGCTATATCGGTCACTTTAGTTCGTCTACGGATTTCCTCATTTCTGATTCGATCACGTAGAGACACCCCGAGCATAGCCCTCTCCATTGCACGTTGAGCGACTTTGAGCTTTGAGATGAGGCCGATAGTGAAAGACCACGTTTCGGTGCCGTAAGTCATCACTGGTAACACACATTGGTTGAAGACTTTCGTCTTGAGGCACTGAGGTATGTCGGACGAAAAGACATTGCGTAGTTTCCCGAACGCTGCCCAGCCGAGTTGGATTCGGCGGTTGACCTCTTTCTCGAAGTTGGACCTACCTAATTGGACCACTTGTCCTAGGTAGATGTATGAGTCAACAACTTCGAGTACCGAGTTTTCAACAGAGACTGGGATGGGCACAACCTTGGCATTTGACATGAGTTTCGTCTTGTCCATGTTCATTTTTAAGCCCACCCGTTGAGAAACTCGATTGAGGTCATCGAGCATCATGCTGAGTTCCTCCATCGACTTTGCCATGACTACGATGTCGTCGGCAAACCGAAGGTGAGTGATGTATTCGCCATTGATGTTGATGCCAAGTCCTTGCCATTTCAGGAGCTTGAAGGCGTCTTCCATAACGGCCGTAAACAGTTTCGGGGACACAACGTCCCCCTGTCTTACGCCTCTTCTCAATGGAATGGCCTTTGTGCTCTGCTCCTGAACTCGGACCGACATGGTGGCGTTACTATACAAACACTTCAACACTTCAATGTACCGATAGTCAATATGGCATCGCTGAAGTGACTCGAGCACTGCCCATGTTTCCACCGAATCGAAGGCTTTCTCATAGTCCACAAACGCTAAGCATAATGGCAAGTTATACTCTTCAGTCTTCTGTATAACTTGTCGCAGCGTATGTATGTGGTCTATGGTACTATAGCTTCTTCGGAAACCGGCTTGTTCGGGAGGCTGGAAGTCATCAAGTCTATGTTCGAGACGGTTCGTGATGACCCTTGAAAACAACTTATAAACATGGCTTAGAAGCGTGATGGGCCTGTAGTTCTTCAATAGGGTTTTATCACCTTTCTTGAAGAACAGTACCACCTCGCCTCTATTCCATGCTTCAGGCGTTTTGCCCTCGGACAAGACGGAATTAAAGAGCTTCTGGAGGACCTTAAGTACCGGTGTTCCACCCGCTCTCAGAAGCTCTGAGGTGATTCCGTCTTCGCCCGGCGCCTTGTTGTTCTTAAGGTGCTTCAGGGCCATCCTAATCTCGTACAGACTGATGTCCGGGATATCTTCGGTATAATGTCGGGACAGCTTGGCTCTTGGATCGCCTACCAAGCTGTCAACGGGCTTTGCGACTGAAGTGTATAACTGACCATAGAACCTCTCGATCTCGCCTAGAACCTCTGCTTTGGTCGACGCTATGCTGCCATCTTCCCGTTTCAGCTTGGTCAGCTGGCTTTGTCCAATAGACTTGTCCTTTGCGAACACTTTGGAGCCTTTGTTCTGCTCAATGGTCTCTTTAACAAGGTTCGTATTAAAGAGCCGCAGATCATGTCGCAAGGACTTCGATATACGTCTATTAAGCTGCCTATATGACCTCGCGTCATCGGGAGACTGCAACTGTAGCGAGCGTCGTTCAGCCATGAGGTTTAAGGTTCGATCAGACAATTTCTGAGGTCTATCTTTACGGCGGGGTCTGAAAAACTTAGACCCTACCGTGTGGACAGTTTCCACTAGCCCGTCGTTGATCTCGTCCACTGAGACAAAGTTCTCCAGACAAGCGAAGCGGTTGGAGATCTCGAGTTGAAAGCTCTCGGGGGTTTGAATATGGGCCTGAGTAGGTCGGAGCGTAGACTTCGACATCGTAGACTTCATCAAAATACGATATTAGCCGCAATTTATCACCATGAACGAAAATCCGCGAAAAATGACGAATGAAAATATTTGCGACACCACGAATTCCCATCGAGTGGGCTATTCGGTATCGCTATAGCAAATCTTACGTCACGTCGTTAATTCGATTCTCTCTGATATCTCCGAAGTGGTACCTAGTAGGTACATCGCCACATGGCCAACGCTTGCGTTAAGTTTACACTTGATTTACTTGACTTATATGCGACGCCATATACAGCGTATATATTTGTATTTAACTGCAAATTGTAGCCAGACGTAGATTTTAGTGCTATTATCTGATATTTATAACAATTATTATAACTGCTGTAGCGTAATTAATTTTTGAAAATTTTCTGAGCAGTAATGTATGGCTTAGTTATTACTAGTGACAGTTGTGACATCACGATGTTAAGTGTCAACAAACAAATACATTGCGTGCTGAATCATTTTATATGGAAAAAAAAGTTAGATTTTTTTTAATAATTGACGGATCAATAAGTGCATAAGACTCCGTACAGTTTGCGGTTATATCAAATATACTCGCCGCGGACGACGCGGTTGGCGCAGTGGTTAAGCAACCGCCTACTGAGCCGACGGTCCCGGGTTCGAATCCCGGCAAGGGCAAATATTTGTGTGATGAACACGAATATTTGTGCCTGGGTCATGGATGTTCTATGTATTTAAGTATTTATTTATCTATATAAGTATGTATATCGTCGCCTAGTACCCATAACACAAGCCTTCTTGAGCTTAATTTGGGACTAGGTTGATTTGTGTGAGGTTGTCTGATATTTATTATTATTATTATTATACTCGTAAACGCTGTATACGATAAATGAGGCACTATCTTGTCGCGACAGACTTGGCGAAGCGTTGATATAATAAGTATATCGCCACTTTGGAGATCTCTCCGAGATACCAGAGAGATATGGAATTGGGGCCCCGAAAATTTGTGAAATATTGGCGTAGATTTTCTCGACGAAACCGATAAAAATAGGGGTGCAGGTGAACGACTTAATGACACCCGAATATATAATATGTCATCATCGTTACTGCACATGAATAATGGAGGATGACGGTGAGAATTTGCTAAAAGCATTGAATCGGTAAATCGTATTCATTCTTCAATTTCAACTGAATAAAAGTATTTTCGAGGCAGCTATTTCTGAGGGCAAATTTATTTGGACGTGAAGTTATTATTTTTATTCGTGAGAATAATTAATAATTATTAAGCGTGTTTACTTTTCAATCAAAGTCAAAATGTTAGCTAAAAATACTTTTCTACTAATGTCTGCGTTCAATATATTTCCATTACCTTTGTGCAAATGAGATAAACGTGACCATCTCATCTCATGGGTACAAAAAAATAATATTCTTGTAAAATAAACTATAATTGGGAGATCGAACCGGCTGCACGTATTATTTTGTCATATCCCGTTCGGGAAATAATGGGCCATGCCTATTGCGTCGGCCCATGGCCAGGCCCGTAATCATAATTATCTCCTTCGTCATTTAAACATTTTCAAGATTCATGTAGCTTAAGTATAGAAAATCGGTACCTATTTAAATTATTTGAAAGGCTCTGAAAACGCTAATAAATTTCTCAATTAGAAATCGCAATTGCCTTGGTGAATTTTATTCAGACCCTGTACAATGAAGATAAAAATGCAAAACTGAACCATATTTAAATAAAACCACGGAAGATCGATCCGGCTAGACGCATACGTCATATCCCGTTGTGGAATTAATGGGCCATGCCTATTCCGTCGGCCCATGGTCAGCCCCATAAATGGCCGCCGCACTAATCGTCGAACCATTAAAATCTCATGAAATGCGATATGGACAGGCCACACACAGCACTTTTGGGACAGCGCGCTCGGTCACTGAATTTCAGGTTAATATTCGTTTTCATGATTTTACGTTCACGTTTTCAGAATTTTGGCGGACAAATTGTGAGCCCGGAATATTGACGTTTCTAATGGTATATTTCTGTGTAATGTAAATTTTAGCGATGTATAATTATTAAAAACATAAATTTAAACGTCTAACAGCTATATTTATTTATAAGACTTCACACAACAGATTACAGTCATTTACATAAAAATTAATACTTATCGTGTAGCTCTGGACTATAATTCTTAACAGTGTAGCATAATAGCAAAATTATACTAATTACTAATCAGACATAAGTATACTATTTGTTTGTATATATTAGGGTATGTGCTAGTATGTACATAAATCAAATTGGTCTCCAAATTGTGTACACACACCCGTGGAAAGTGAATTAACATCGTTTTCAATAAAACAGAAGCATGTAAGTATGTAAGTATTTGATTCTAAAAGCTACAATTTTCAAACCCCCAAAATACTTGACGTCGATACTCCATCAGCTGAACAAAAACCAATCCACGAAAAATAGTACACACATTATAATTTGCGGTAAAAGCAGAAAGATAAGAGGTGTATAAAAGCCTGAAAACGTTGAAAAAAATGTCAGCTCGAGGTTAAAAATCTGTTTGTTGAATAAAAGAAAGATGTATTTGGCGTCAGAACAGCGTAACGGCTTAGAAGCATTACGCCCTAGAGCAACTCATATTAAAAGGACCTAAGAGAGTAATTGAGCACATCATCCGTATAAATTTGCAACGTTATTTCCATAAAATTTTATGACGATAAAGCGATGTTTAGATTATCCTTTTGTGTATAAAACTCGACATTATCAAAGCCGGTTAGAGTGCAATTTTAGGAGGATTGCGCGAAAACGAAATTAAAATGTATGAGGCACATGTGGTTAACATTTGCGAGGTTGTGCGATATCAATTTTAGAAATGCTCAGAGTTCAGGTGTTAGTGAATATAAATACCAATTTTCTCAGCGGTCGATTGAAAACGAACTTTTAGTGTAGTAGTATGTGTAGAAACTGAATTTAAAGTTCGTTTATCAATAAAATTCTAAATCGAATGTAATTAATAACGTGTTTAATGGAGTTTTAGTTTTATTGTATTTTGAGATAAAATAATTATCGGTGTCTGACTTATTTATCAAACTTTTTTAAAATAATAAACCTTCTTTACCTACCGTCAGACACAGCTAATCATAAAAATAAAACTGAAAAGTAAAAAGCACTAGTGTGGCAAAGTAGTACCTTACGCACAGTGTGATTGCTTGGTAAAAGTTATTTTCGAGCACATGCATTTGTAAAGTATCTTTCGATGTCTTACTAATTCTGGATCAAAATTGGTTAAAAATGAAAATATTTCCTCCCATTTCGGCGTGATGATTGGACGAAGAATTTCGGGGACCCTATTAAAAAATATTAATCCGCTACCCAAAGGTTGTCTGGAAGAGATCGCTTTTTAGTGGTAAGATCGCCTATTGTTTGCCTCTATTGTAATGATAAGTGTCATCTGTATTTGTATTTCTTTCTTCTTGAGGTGTGCAATAAAGAGTATTCTATTCTATTCTAAAAATCCAGTGATATGTACTGTTTCAAAAGCTTTGCTATACCAGTCATTAAAATAAGGGTCTCATGATCAATTGATCCACAGCAACTTGTGTCCGGGGTTTTTAAATTTAGGATATACATAACTTGTTGTTCGTTTAATCTACTTCCATTAGATTAGAACTGCTTCGGATACATCATAATAATGCTTAATTGCTTGTGTTGGAATAAAATTGTTAAACCGAATTAACACGGTTAACTCAAAGCTGGCAGTTCAAAGCTCTGAGGAAGCAGGTCGCTCTTTGTTCCTTTCAAACGCAGAAAGACGTTTCGCTAATTCATTTAAACACTGCTTCGTAATTGTTCTTGATAACTGCGACACGAAATTGTGTTACTTCATTTTTGATGAATCGGAGACTGGGCGAGAGAACACATAGATATAAACGTTTTCTAATAAATCATTTCTAGATGGAGAGAACAGTAAACTCCTGTGTTGGCCCTGGACTAGGCGTGAGAGTAGCGGGTAGTCGATGGATGCGGACTGCATGGGATCGCATTTTGTGGTGAGCTATAAGAGAGCCCGAGTAGCATACAGGCTGTATAAGCGCCTATATAGTCCTTAAACAGCTGTTATAAGCATACCTGTGCTAACTCGGGGCACTGATACTAAAGTAATGTAGCAAAATATTTTATCGACAAATCGATGAATCGATCGATGTTACTGTCAACATCTAAATGTTAATCAAAATAAATATATGTTTTTTCTTTTTATTTCAGAATGAAAACAATAAACAAATTAAAACGTGTGTTTATTTTAAATAAGTTTCATAGTAACCATTCCATCAATATTTTTTCCATATTCGTTGTTATTAAAGATTGCCGTCTAGATGAAAATATCCACTCCATCAGACATGATATCGCACCATTTTTACTTCATTTTTGATGAATCGGAGACTGGGCGAGGAAACACATAGATATAAACGTTTTCTAATAAATCATTTCTAGATGGAGAGGGAAGTAAACTCTTATATTGGCCCTGGACTAGGTGGAAGTATGATCGCGTGAGAGTAGCGGGGAGTCGATGGATGCGGTCTGCATAGGATCGCTTTTTGTGGTGAGCTATAAGAGAGGCCGAGTAAGTAGCACACAGGCTGTATAAGCGCTTATACAGGGTGTAACCGACAGCGTACCGAAAACGAAAACCGTAGTTTTAGACCATATTCACGAACTGAAAATGAGTGTTCATTTTCTCGGGAAACTCAAGGATAAGATTTTCCAAAATAAATTATAAAACTCGACGCGCAATGTATTGCGTCCAATTCTCTCGGGTGCAGACGCGCGGGGAGGGGAGCACGCGGCGAGCGACCGGTCCAGGCGCTCCTCACTCCACTCACGCGTCAGCACAAAACATACCGTTACGCCAATGCGCATCAAATGACATGAATGAATGCAACCACAAAAACAACGCAACCACAGATCACAACTAGTGTACAACCTAACACCAATAACAACTGACCGATAAATTAAAACAGTCTAACAAGATAATTATCATTCAAGCAAGTAAAGCAAATAAAATGTGCGGGTAGGTAAACATTACTCGTGCGCCCGACCGCAGCGGCCTGCGCGGGCACACTGGCCTGGCGGATCAATGACCGGCCAGTACCGTTATCTTTCCCACTCCACGCGCCTGTGTTGTACCGTAAAGCTTACATAATACTGTTTGTGATACATTGTGTGTTTTGCGGAAAATGCCATTTTCATGCGATTTTTCATAAAAAATTGTTACCGGTAGAGTTCGATTAACGGGAAAATAAAGAAAAAATGAAAACTCGCGAGGAAAATATGTGAATTTTCTCAAAGAAATTTCCACGATTTTACAGCTCAGAATAATGGTCTGAAGCCATGGTTTCAGTTTTCGGTACACCGTCGGTTACACCCTTTATAGTCCTCACTACACAGCTGTTATAACCCTGTGCTAACTCAAGGCACAGATACTAAAGTAATGTAGCAAAATATTTTATCGACAAATCGATGGATCGATCGATGTTACTGTCAACATCTAAATGTTAATCAAAATAAATATATATTTTTTCTTTTTATTTCAGAATGAAAACAATAAACAAATTAAAACGTGTGTTTATTTTAAATAAGTTTCATAGTAAACATTCCATCAATATTTTTTCCATATTCGTTGTTATTAAAGATTGCCGATGATTGCTAGATGAAAATATCCACTCCATCAGACATGATATCGCACCATTTTTACTTCATTTTTGATGAATCGGAGACTGGGCGAGAGAACACATAGATATAAACGTTTTCTAATAAATGATTTCTAGATGGAGGGGAAGTAAACTCCTATATTGGCCCTGGACTAGGTGGAAGTATGATCGCGTGAGAGTAGCGGGGAGTCGATGGATGCGGTCTGCATAGGATCGCACTTTGTGGTGAGCTATAAGAGAGGCCGAGTAAGTAGCACATAGGCTGTATAAGCGCTTATATAGTCCTTAAACAGCTGTTATAAGCATACCTGTGCTAACTCGGGGCACTGATACTAAAGTAATGTAGCAAAATATGTTATCAACAAATCGATGAATCGATCGATGTTACTGTCAACATCTAAATGTTAATCAAAATAAATATATATTTCTTTCTCTTTATTTCAGAGTGAAAACAATAAACAAATTAAAACGTGTATTTATTTGAAATAAGTTTCATAGTAAACATTCCATCAATATTTTTTCCATATTCATCGGTATTAAAGATTGCCGTCTAGATGAAAATATTCACTTCATCAAACATGATATCGCACCGTTTTTTAGTAATCGAGAACTTTCAATGAGACATGTATTGTATTTGAACATTAATATATATCGACATCTTTTTTATCGATATCAAATCCCTAGAGCGTGCCCCGAGTTAGCACAAGTATGGTTATAAGCTGAATAAGGGCTTATGCAGTAAGTGTTCTACGTGAGAGGCCTTTGTTCAGCAGTGAATGATAGACATAGAGGGCGAAATTTCTAGAAAAAATTTAAAAATTTAAATTTATGCACGTTGGCTTTTGTTTTGTATAAGCAAACATTACAGTGTCAACAGTCGGGATATCTACATAACTTATGTACGTACGCTCATCAGTTCATCACGATAAAGTAGCTTGATGGATTTAAACCGATATTGGTACAGACATCGCTGGACATCCAAGGATGACTAGTTGAAAATGGTGATGGATGGATAATTCTGACCCGATTACTTACGGTAAAGACAAAAGGAGTGATTGTCTGTTGAATGTTGATTTATTACATTACAACTATTTACTATACTAGATTTGTGGCTGAACATATGGATTAGATACGTCAACATATGTTCAGCTCACAATTGTGCGTATGAAATGGCCTAGGATATTATCACGGACGGACATGGCACGCGACAATGTGTAATTTCCTGCACGCAACATACGGACATATAATATGAACTAATAAGCACCCGCGTTCAGAAACCGTTCCATTAGAACACGTACAGTGTATTGTCTCGCTACAAGACAGAGGAGGATAGCCATGGATGTAGAAAATTGGTGGATGGAGGGCTTAACCCTTAAATAGGCTTAACCAACCCAGTACATTAAAATAGTTGTTTTACATTTCTATTTACGATTTTGTGTAAAGAAAATTTATGGTAAGTATCATACTTAAAAAAAAACTCATTATGATGTCGTCTTTGAATAAGACTTATTAATTATTGTATATGCAAACGCATGCATTTTGCAATGTAAGTAGTTCTTAACTCAACCTCTTGTATGCTTAGGCACAGATCTGTGCGGGACATTTTATTTGAACCTTACTTTAAAATATCGGTTGATTTCAATTAGATAAGCAAATTTTTGACATTGCATACGAAAGGTTAATCTACTGCATTTAAGTAGTTGTTTTACATTTCTATTTACGTTTTTATGTAAAGAAAATTGATGGAAAGCATGATAATTTTGTTAAAAAAAAACACTCATTTTGAAGTGTCGTTATTGAAAAAGACTTAGGTGTTTATTGTGAGAATATATTTTTTTGAGCTAATTTAGTGTTTAAATCAGGAATTCTTCATGCATGCTCCCTACTCTCTACATCCTCGAGCGACGAGTATTGTCTCACAAGGGGAGCGTGCCTAGAATTTCATTCATCTGGCTGCCTGATGTATTTCATTACATTTATTCGTGACGGGCACCGCAAATGACGTTTTAGACGCATACGTCGTTTTTATTGAGATTGCATTATGTTTTCAATTGTTTACCGACTGGCAGCCATTATTGCTTTGATACATTGTAGCGGGTTTATCCGAGGCTTCGACTAGCAAGCGTATTATTTTTATCCTTGGGAAATCGTGTATTTACCGAGAAAACAGGAAAAGTCAGTTGTTGGCGTTTGATTTGGTGTTTTAGTTTAAATGACTATTATATTGATTTTAACACACGATTTTCACACATGTTACATAACTTAATTGCGTTCAAAAAGGTGTTTTATTTAAATTACCAGGACGGTTACCAACAACTGATTAATCGAAGCCACTTGCGCAATTCGTTTCAATTCAAGCACTTAATCCGTTAACCAGTTTTATCATTTAATTAGTTTAAATTTTACGCTAGAACAATATTTTCCTTTTGTTTCTTTCAAGGCAGAAAAAATATAAAATATTACGTATAAAAAAATAAATAGTACTTTACTACAAGGCATTTCTTACAAAGTTAACTAATAAAACTTCTACCTACATTAAAGTCCAAGTGACTTGAAGTAAATTACAAGCAAAGTCGCAAGTCAACATGCCTGGCTATAAACCCGAGAAGGCAAAATAAACATAAAAGAACCCTTTTAAAATTGCTCCAAGAAGGGTTAAGAATGCCTCAAGTTAAAACGTGCACACTTTATAGTCGCACCTCTTAGCAATCCAGGACGGTTACTCTGATGTACAAAATTTGAATTACGTATCGTGCCATCCTGCTCATTCAAATATTGTTTGGCAGGAACGGAGAGGGATGGCACAATACGAACTTCAAATCACGATCTTCGGAGTAGCCCTTCAGAAATTGAATTCTGTCGGGTTTGGCGCTGATTGCTGCGACCTGAATCAGCCATTTTCTACCTGACCTGCCATATCATAGGGTATGATTGGCAGCTATAATTGGCTCAGAGCGGGAAATGGGTGATGTAGTGTTTTGTTCGATAGACGAGGAGTTTATGTCCGATTTAGTACCCTTTAAATCGAGGTTCTAAGTGAGTGGCTTGAGGCTTTCGATTTACTTTATGATTGCGGAAATATCTCGATTGGCTAATGTTTTCTGCAACCATAATCCTGTTCCCTATGTAAATAGAACTGGATGCGTGATCAGTGACGGTAGGTGACACTAGTTGACGTCGTCATTGATTAATTGGTTGGTTGGTTGGTTCTGACAATCCGTTTCTGTGTTGCCAGTGGTGTCTATACCACTGGAACAAGGGAACCTCACCGATTCCCTTCTTCCTTGTTGTTGAGTGTTTTAAATCAATTATTGCGACAAACTGAGATTTAGTCAAAGAAAAAAACGTTGTAGGTCATAAATGCATCTACATTTTTTTTTGTTTTTTTTTTTTTTTTTTTTATGTCATAGGGGGCAAACGAGCAAACGTATCGCCTGATGGAAAGTGATTACCGTCGCCCATAAACACCTGCAACACCAGAGGAGTCACAAGTGCTTGCCCACCCGGAGGACGAAGATAGAATGCCTCTATGCTAGTAATTTCACCGGCTATCTTACCCCCACACCGGAACACAACAATGCGAACATTGCTGTTTGGCGGTGGGTTAGCAGGCAAGACGGTAGTATCAATCCGGACGGACGCTGCACGAGGCCCTACTACTCTAAAAAGTTGTTTGTTTTAAGTGACGGAAGAAATTATTTTGATTGTTTAATTAAAACAACTACCCCGGTTTATTTTTGCGGTATTTGAGCCTCCCTGACGATTTGGTAGCTTCCCAGTTGCCGTTCTCAAACGTGTGAATGAAAAAAAAAAAAAATTTTTAGTAACAGCCAAACATAAGTTCCCAACAGTGTTTTTCAACCCACGCCATATTGCGGATTTTTTGTAAGAGACGTGGAAGTGGAAATCAGGGTTTTATTAGATATCAATAAAAATCTAAAGTATAAGAGCTATGCACTTAAAACTTTATATGTTTAATAAGACCACTGTTGACAACTTATCTGCTCCGGCTTCGCACGGGTGCAATACTGATACATTATGCATGTAATTATACACATAAACCTTCCTCTTGCATTACTCTATTAATTAAAAAATCATCAAATTCCGTTGCGTGGTTTTAAAGATCTAAGCATACATAGGGACAGACAGACATACAGCAAGAAGCGACTTTGTTTTATACTATGTAGTGATAATCCAAACCCAAGTTATGAGGGTTCAAAAAAACGACGAAGCGCTTCGAGAAGGTATAAGGTAGTGCCCTTGCGCTTCGTTTGGCTCGTCTTGGCAGCGGCACTACCGTGCCCCCATATAAAGAACACGTAGTGTAGTCAATCAAATTGATCTTCTGCATCTGGGGTGCTTGATGAGTGTTTTTATGCTTAAGAACTGTTTTAATAAAATAGCTTTTACCTAGTAACTTCAAACTTGTGTTAACAATTCTAATTTCACATTTAGCTAACCCAGAAAAGATTTCTTAGTACTTCAAAATAGGGCTTTTACTTCACTCTTGATTTATTCGTGTCCTTTCTATATCAAAATACTTTATCTTTATGTTTTCTGAAACTGGCCATTACCCTATTAAAGAGGTGCTTGAGGTGATTATTTCGAATTAGCCACCAACAACAATTTCTTTCAGGCAACTAATGGTATAATTATACAGCGATTATGGCTATAATACACTCGAGAGCAAAAGTTTCGGGTCACTAGCATTTACTTCAATATCTTGAAAACGAATAAAGCTATCGTATTGAAATAAAATGAAGCTTAAAGACAATTTAATGTTACCAAAATAAAATGCATTACATTTACTACTGACCATTTATTTTATTATGTTTAAAACGACAAATTAAAAATGGCGTCATTTTGCTTGCAAAACCAAAACTGAAAATATTGAACTTTTTATATTTACAAGTAGTTTTTACACAGTTTAGTACTTGGTATTACCCCCACGTGCTGTTTGGACTGCTGCAATGCGATTCGGCATGCTGTACACCAAGTTTCTGAAACACTGTTGGGGAATGTTCTCCCATTCCTCTACCAATGCATGTTTCAAGTCACGAAGCGTAATTAAAGGAGGATCTCGTTGTCTTACACGTCGTCCGAGCTCGTCCCAGGCGTCCTCGATCGGGTTGAGGTCGGGGCTACGTGCTGGCCACACCATAGGACGAATATTCACCTCATCAAAGTAGTATTGCACTACATTAGCAGTGTGGGGACGGGCGTTATCTTGCATAAAGATGGCATTCTCACCAAGTCTTGCCATAAATGGACCGACGTGCTCGTTGAGGATTTCATCCACGTATCTTACGCCATTAAGAGTACCGTTTTCGATCAGTACAAGCTCTGTTCGGCTTTCCGCAGAAATTCCAGCCCACACGAGTACCGAACCACCACCGTATGCCACCTTTTCTTCAATACAGGCTTGCATAAATCTTTCTCCTGGTCTTCTGTACACCTTTGCCCTTCCGTCGTGTGTATACAGCATAAATTTTGATTCGTCCGAGAACACGACATTTGACCAATTTTCAATCGTCCAATGCGAGTGTTCGCGTGCATAAATTCGTCTTGCTATACGATGGTGCCTCTCGAGTTTCGGACCATTTGCGGGTCTAAATGGTTTCAAATTACCTTCAGCAAGTCGCCGTCTTACAGTCCAAGCAGAAGGGTTGCTTCCATCAAGCCCTAAACAATGATGAGTCAGTGCTGTTCCCGTAAGAAACCGATTTCGCAGCATAGAGTTGGCTAGATATCGATCTTCCCGTGCCGTCGTACACCTGGGTCTGCCTGTTGTTGGTCTGCGTAGGTTCGAACCAGTTTCTAGAAACCGCTGGCGAACACGCTGAACTGTAGACAACGATACACCGACTATTCTTGCTGTTTCTCGCTGACTGCTCCCATTTTCCAGGATCGTGAGGATTCTCGTACATTCCTCAGGTGTGAGTGACATAATTACTACTTTAATAATGATTATTGGATACCTGGAAGACTTCTTATAAATACATTTTATGACAGAACAAAAACAAAAGCAAAAACAGTTGCGAAAATTAGAAGTTCTGATTTGAAAAAAAGAGATCATTATATTTATAACTTTTTTAATGCGATTACTTCCCGCCAACCAATTAGTTTTTATACGTGTAATGAAGGATTATTAAATTGTCAATAAGGTTCAATTTATTTCAATACGATAGCTTTATTCGTTTTCAAGATATTGAAGTAAATGCTAGTGACCCGAAACTTTTGCTCTCGAGTAGGTAGCCGGAATGTATTGTTTCGCATAAACTGCCGTTACAAAAGATAAAGCAATGATCGTTATAGCTTAAATCTTGAATACAGGACGATAGTTGTGCGACAAAACCGAACAAAATAGCAACGTACGATAGCAGAATCACGCCATCTAGTAGATGAACACTTATTGTCCCGGCCCACTACGCCCCGCGCGTCCGAAATGGGAAGAAGGCTGTTTATTAAATGGCGTCAGTACGGTACGTGACGGGCTGTTTTCTGTGCGCCTGGTTAATTAGAGTGGGAGGATATTTCTAAATATAAAAAAAAATATAAACATGATTGTAATATATAGAATCACGCTAACTAACAATTGAACAGCGAAGGTTCACTATGCCCGGGGTGTCTGGAATGGGAATGAGAAAGGTGTTTTTTAATGGTGCCAGTACGTGACCGGCTGCTGCAGCTACTTTGTGTTCTAGGTTAAAAATAATAACAGTAGGAAGATTTGATATTAGTAAACATTTATATGAAAGTTATCTGTATCTTTTACTTATATTTACTATCTGCTATGTTTAGTAAGCTCCATTTATCGTAACATTATATAAGTTTATTTACAAGTAATGTTTAAAGTACTCTTAATTACTAATTACAAGCGATGTCTAATGACGTAAATACATTGAAGACACATTCGGATTTTAATTAGTTCGGGTTTACTCTAATAATGTTTTTATTTTGTTTCATTACTTCATATCATAAGCGTCAAAATGTAAGCTGTATTTCAACTGTTCATGGAATTATATCAAGTACACACAACGTTTATTACTTTTTGAATAATATTTATGAATAATAAAGATAGAAAGTAAATATTATAATTAATTTACTTTTCTTGGTATGAAGTTTGCTCGGAAGAAAATATATATCGACTTATTTCTCATGTTTTTAACCCTTAAATGCATGATGATGCATATATACACGTTACTGAAATGACACATGTCAAAACCTGAATATTGTCAATAAAGACTTTGTCAAGATTGTCCCGAAGTCTCAAACTGTCGTGGATTTCATTGGTAATTACGTCATTTCAGAAATAAAATTAGCGTAATTGTATGCATTTAAGGGTTAAATCAACAATCGTATTGCGCTGAGCGAAGAAAAATAAATATCCTTGCATTGGTTCAGACTCTTAAAAATACGAATTTTCCTCTCAATTTTCCTTAAATGTGACCCATATGCTTCGAAATAAGCTTACTTAATAGAGATCATTATGTAAGATTCTTTTATGAATCCGTAGATATGTGTAATACATCTACGGATTCATAAAAGGTTAGTACCTACTTAATTACAAACTTAGACGTAAATTGTGACACAACGTCGAACATAATGTCATTCGAATGAAATAACCTCAGCTTTTCAAAACACGTATTAAAAAATTACTATACACATGTACATAATATTATCAATGACCGTTTTCTTCGTAAAAATGACCTCTGACCTCTAATAATTACTGGGTTAGACGGGCTCGGCTCTATGCAGACTCAATCTTGGCTATGACTTTTGTCTGAACGGTTTTCTGGCATTTCGGCTACCTACTTTAATTGCTTAATATAATTTATTTGTGATAGATATTCACATTACCTAAGTTGACATCGCATAGGTATCAATTTGTGATTATTCTTATTTCATCTACACTGACTTTTTAATAACAATCAACAAATTGAAAGAGATACAGTGAACGCTATATCAACATAGAGTACCTATGTTACGAAATCAGGTAATACTTAAAAATCAACTTTTTGATTAAATGTAAGTACTTAATATTCATAACTAGGCTTGGGACTTTTCGCTGCTCGCCGTTGTTATCCAATCTATGGAGTCGTCATATGATAAAAAATATATTCAAAGTCAAAGTCTAAAAATTTAATGTTTTATTTAATATCATAATTTATGTTGTTACATTTTTAATGGGCACGTTATAATAATTTGCAATTAATTTTATCATAAATCTATCGGTAATTTCATATTATACCTAGTGGTCACAAATTATGCATCCTTTTGATAGGTACTTGTATTGTGACAGACTCCTCGTACTGACAATGTTTCGCAACTTAAAAATAAGAAACACTGGTTTAATTTAAGAACCCACTCATGCAAAATTTGTCAGGTGAATGATCCTAGATCTCAACATCCATAGTGATTAAAAATCTGTCCCTTGGAAATAAGAAATATAAACAGTTTTTCTTCAAGCTTGTCAACGTGAAAACACGATTGGTAATAATTTTCTCGATACTTTTATCTCTCAAACATAGCCCTTTTTTAGATATTTTTGGTTGGATCTTCAAAACCCTTGCGTTTTTAACAATGTTTTTTAGCGTAATAGATGCACAGTTATAAGTTCTCAAAAACTGTAAAACTATTTTCGATATAAAATGCACACGTTTATTACACAACTCAAAAAACATGATTTCCGCGCTTCCGAGCACGCACTTCCATCTCGCTCACGCTTACGCTCAGTGAGAGAGAGAGCTAGCCAATGCGTTGAATGAATAATTTTACGCCTGGCGAAATTTAGCTCTGGTTAGAGCCATATGAGGAATTTTTAAAATATGATGAAGAAAAGTTGTGTATATATCGTTCTCTATGTGATCAATATTTCAAAGCTGCAAAAAAATTTTTGTTGTAAACCATGTCAAAAGTTTATCCCATCGAAATTACTGCGGTGAAAATAGCGTCATACTAAATTGGATACAACCTTACGACAAACTAACATTAAGTGAAGCCAAGTTCCACATTTGTTACTCCGCGTGTGGTACTAACCTAAGATTTAAAAAGTCCATCATAGGGCATGTTAACACCCAAAATTGCCAGTAGAAGACCGGAAATATGAACGCTTTTTATTTAGATCTGTGTTGCAATATTGCATGAAACAAAGTACAATTTATAAAGTACCTACTCAAAATGTTTTTGCGAAAAGTTGTCAGTACGAGTAGTCCGTCACAACACAAGTACCTATCAAAAAGGATGCATAATTTGTGACCACTAGGTATAATATGAAATTACCGATAGATTTATTATAAAATTAATTGCAAACTATTATAACGTGCCCATTAAAAATGTAAAAACATAAATTATGACATTTAATAAAACATTTAATTTTTAGACTTTGACTTTGATTTTGAATATTTTTTTTTATCATTGGACGACTCCATGGATTGGACAACCACGGCGAGCAGCGAAAAGTCCCAAGCCTTCATAACGTAGGTTTTATAAAGTAGGTACTTTATCTACACCCATGTTGTTAAATTACTACAACCAGCGCAAATCCTAAAGGTAAAGACCTACATTACTTCACAGCGACGGCGGCGGGGCATGGAGGCAGGAAATCGGTGATGTTATTTCACAACAGTCCAACCGGCTCGCGGCTGGAGTTTCTTCATTCATTCCTCTCCGCTCCGCAGGAGGGTTGTACTGAGTACTTCATATGTACATAAAAAAATACTATGATATGATCCTATTATTAAACTAAATTTCAGCTCGTTTATTAAACCACTCCCGTGTTTTAAGACCTTTCTTTATGTTACAGTTGGATAAACTACTATATGTTTTTGTTACGAACTTCAGGAAGATACAAAAGTGACGTCATCGTCAGCGTCATTTCCCGGTGCCTTAAGGTTAAGTACCTACTTATTAAACGATCGCAAGCTGTGGAAAAAAGTTGCTTATCAGGATTTAAGTGGTTTATCTAAATTACGTTGACATTTATTAATTTGTTGAAATAATTATTGCTAGCCATTAAGTAAGTTCACAAATCGTTGTTCATTTTATTGTTCTTAGCATTTGGAGAAAATTTAGGTAATTGCGACTTTGAATCATGAGCACTAATAATTCTCGTAAGAGAAAAAAAAAATCATAAAAACACCCAAGTACTTAAAATAAAGAGAAGAAGATGAAGATACATTTCATTTTACAAACCAACTACATTTTAACCAACATCATTGTATTTATGGTAGTTAAGTTATATAATATACATGTATTCACTTGTATCTTGGATGCTCTCCGAACGATTAATTTTCTACTCTGCACCCACTTGAAGCATCTCTGTTTGGCCCTATGCTTGACTGGTAGAGAATGCCATTAGGCGTTAAGTTCGCCATTTGTACTGACTTTTGTTATGTGCAATAAAGTTTAAATAAATAAATAAATACATTTTAGATTAAAACATAATTACAAGCATAATTATGCAAAAAATGATTGCGGAATACCAGTCAGACGGTCCCTTTTTATTACAATTTAGCCAAAGATATATTTTCTTCCACGATCACAAAAAGATACCAGTGAAAGAGTTTACCAGTATTTTCCTTTTATACCTGAGCTAGCTTCCAATTGTTGAGCAATTTGGACCCAAGGTGTCACAGAAATTGCCCAATTGCTCCTATTAGCTGATAAAGCAATTGGGAGCTCACTTGAATTACTACGATAGGATGCGAGATTTTGTTTTGTTTATATACAATCACCCAATTTAAACGTTATTTCCCGATTTTTTTCCCGCCGTGATTTCCTTGATTTTTGCGTACAATGTAGCGCGCAACCTTTTGCGTACGACTCTAAGTCGTTATCGATAGTTACCTTACCATTGAAAGAGTTTGCCAGTATTCTCCTTTTGTACCTGAGCGACTTTCCAATAATACAAAACAATACAAAATGCTTTATTGCACACCAAAAAAGTTTACAAATAGAACAAAGATACAATAATTCAATTGTCATGATCATGATTAACTATCAAATAACAAATAACGTCAATGACATATTTATAAAAATACAAAATGAGTTAAGTATAAATGTCCAAATATAGCGATAAAAAAGAAATTAAATTGTTCCTTTTTCTATCACTTGTGCACAAAAATGATTTTCACTTTTAATGCATCTAAAGGAAAATAATAACCTACACGTTAAACAAGATCATTGCTCTTGATTCCTAATTTACAAACATTACTGTACTCTTCTGTACCTACATCTACAACAACTGTGTGCACACACACACCCATACCTTACCGCTACCATGAGTATAAAATGACCGCACTCGCTAGATAATTCAGTGAATAAAGGATTTTGACCTTACAAACGGTCCGGTAGTTTTGAATTTTTGATATGTTGTTTGGATGGTTAGTCAGTGTTTAAAATGCAAAATGCACAATTCCCCCCCCTCCGCGCCCGCCGCCATATTGAAAAAACCGGCACTTTCTTCATATTTTTGCTCATATCTTCCTTTAGAAGCATTTTAGCTAGAAGAAAGCTTCGACAATGTTATAGAGAGTTAAATTTACTACATTTTCCATTTTATATTTTGTTTCTAGGACAGATAGTTACGGAGATATGCACATTTAAAAAAACTTAAGAAATTGCAATTTTCAACTCAAAAACAAACTTCTGGATTATATCTTCGTTTAGGAGCATTTTAGCTAGAACAGTGCTTGGGCAATTTTGTAGAGAATTAAATTTACTATAATTTACATTTCAAATTTTGTTTCTAGGACAGATAATTACGGAGATATGTAAAAAATAAAGTTACATTTTCCGAAAATGTATGTAAAAATGGACATGAGTTTTATAAGCAATTATATTTCCTACATGTTTTAATTTGTCCTAGACTAGTCCCTAACTGAATGACAGCGTTCTAAATCAAGAATTTTCAGAAATTTTCGGAAAATTCGACTTTTCCTGTTTTTTAAATGTGCATATCTCCGTAACTAACCGTCCTTGAAACAAAATTTGAAGTGTAAATTATAGTAAATTTAATTCTCTACAACATTGCGCAAGCTTTGTTGTAGCTAAAATGCTTCTAAACGAAGATATAATCCAGAAGTTTGTTTTTCAGTAGGAAATTGGGATTTTTTACGTTTTTTTTAATGTAGATATCTCCGTAACTATCTGTCCTAGAAAAACAATATAAAATGGAAAATGTAGTAAATTTAACTCTCTATAACATTGTCGAAGCTTTCTTCTAGCTAAAATGCTCCTAAAGGAAGATATGAGCAAAAATATGAAGAAAGTGCCGGTTTTTTCAATATGGCGGCGGGCGCGGAGGGGGGGGAATTGTGCATTTTGCATTTTAAACACTGACTAACCATCCTAGACAACATATCAAAAATTCAAAACTACCGGACCGTTTGTAAGGTCACACATAGTACTTTAGTCTCTATTCACCGTATTAAGACTGCGTAACCGATTTGTATAAGGTCTCCATACAAATCGGTTGCGGTGATTATATACTTTCGTAGTAGCGGTACAAAGCGATAATGACGTCATCACACTAGAACGAGTTATCAACCTGACAGTGACAGTTGGAGACGGCGCTTGCGTTGCGTGGACGCACATAGTGTCAAGTGTATCTGAGAAAAAGTGTTTATTCAATCAAAATGGAATTAATTACTTTAACAGGTAAAACAGCTTCACTATTTAATACCGTTTTACTTTTTGTGCATTGTTTACTTATCGAAATGTTAATTAGGTCAGCAAGTCGAGTTATATTTTCATTAATATTTATACCCGTATTACCCGTGCCGTGTCATTGTTGTATATATAGTAGAAAAACAAACAGACCCACAATAATACAGATGAAGTTGAAATAATTTTGGATTAGGTGGTGTTCAAGAATACAATGAAGAGGAAGCAAAGGTTCAATTCGAATCTTTTTCGTATTATTCACGAATTGAACACAACATTTGGCTCACTATTTTTTTGGTGACAGTAAATCTGTTGTAGAATAGTGAGATCATTAATAACTAAATTATATTATTAAAAATGACTAAATTATGATAGCTTTATGATTTATATTGTTAAATATTGTTTTACTTATTAGCTTTAGCCCGCAGCTTCACTCGCGTTAAAACATAAGCATACAAAATAAATAAAACGTACCAAAATCATGCTATCAGGAAAAAGTAGTGTGCTAACTATCTCTGCTCCATGCACATGTATTTTGGCGTATAGACACTTAAACAAACTTTACCTTTTAAATTATTTTATAATGTTTGCAATCATGTTTAAATTTCAGGAAAATACCAACTGGAGTCACTGTCAGCTTCAACATTTCCCGGCGCAATAAGAGTAAGCATCTTTCAAGGATGTTTTTAGCGATAAGACCGCCTGGCCTGTTATTACCAACTATATTGTTTTTTGTAATTTCTTTGTGTAATCATTATTTATATATAGTGGTGCACAATAAAGAGTATTATTATATTTATTATTAAAACACTAGATAATACCCGAAACATCGTACAGTAAGTAAAGCCTGACCAGAAATATATGAGGGTGCGCCATATTGCGGAATTTCACTGACTAATTTCTTACACTGGCAATGATTTTATGATGGTTTGTCAACAACGTCAATGTCATTCGTGGTGCTTTCTTTAAAAGAAAAATATTTAAAATCATCCGAAGGACAATGCGAAATCCATTGACAGTCGTGAACGTAAGATTATAAATAAAGTGTACACGTGTTTACTAAACGAAAAACAGTAGGAAAAGAGTGCATTCCATTAAATGATATTACGACTACTACGAGGTTAACATAGTGGAACTGGCAGGTATTTAAACTAATGTCATTCATTATCCACTAGATTGCTTTTGGTAACTACGGCTACCTGTCACCGCTCTTATTTTATTATATAAATAGAGTCCAACTCAAAATTCGTTGAGTGGTTATAGTGGGTTGCGATTGGTTGCAAAATTGTTGCCATGTAAATCTTATAAATAGCGCCCTCTTCACAATCCTCATATATTTCTGGTCAGGCTTTACGTGCTGAGTGTTTCTCATGAGCATTTAAACCGCCGTCACAACCATGGTCTCTTTATTAACGATAGAATAAGGAAAATACGTACTTTGATTACAAAATGTAAACGGCGCTGAGTCCAAATATTCACAAATGGTATTCGAGTCCTTAATGAAGTCGTCAATAAAGAGGCCGTTGTTACAACGATTCAAACACTCATAAGAATCACCCTACTACAGTATACGATCGCAGTGTATACCTTGGTACAAAAATAAACAGTAGAAATGTATGTATTCGGAAAAGAGCCTCTCGCTCGCCTCTTGCCTGATTGCTCTCAGTAGAGTGTGTAAAGCAGCCACAGCTTTAAAGCCTAACCAGAAATATATGAGGGTGCGCCATATTGCGGAATTTCACTGACTAATTTCTAAGCAGCCACAGCTTTACACACTTTACTGAGAGCAATCAGGCAAGAGGCGAGCGAGAGGTTCTTTTCCGAATGCAACCATGTACACTCTCGCTTAGTTAAATCGCAGTTGTGAACTCGCGGAGGGATGCTCGCTTGGAGTCGGGCGCAAAAACATGGGACTGAGAGCAAGCGAGATAGAAAGCGAGATAGATTTACACTCCCGCACTTGGGCGGTTTCACTGAGTCTTGAGATGAGTGTACAGCCGCCATGATGGTTATTAATTTCAAAAATAGATTGACATTCTTCTTTAAGGCTTCATTGTCTATTATGAATGACATCCCTTCTAGTTACGAACACTAGGGGGCGTCGCTGTGGTAATACACAGGCCCATAGTGTGTAGTTTTTGCGAAAAAATGTACATGACAAAAATATGTATGTATGTTTCAGGTAATACGAGAAGCGTTTTGCCAAGACGAAGCCGTGTCCATAGGATCTGAAGTTAATAAGGATCCAGATGCGATTGAGGAGTTATTGGAGCTATGCGCAGACGCAGCTCTGGATGGCGTGTCCTTGGTAGCGGTGGAGATTGAAACTGGAGAGGTTGTAGCTGCCGCTTTTAATAAACTACAGGTACATAATTCATATAATTATAGTCATTATTTTATCAATCCCTTCTATTAAGTAAGTGAAAATTTATTCAAGGAGCATACAGGGTGATCAATCCAAAGGCGTCAGTAGGGTGAAATCGAAAACTATAAGAGATCAAAAAATCTGTTCTTAGGAACCATGGCGTCGATTTTAGATTTAATAAAACCTGAATTCCTTTTTTTATAATTTTTTTACATAAATGGGGAATTGAACCCTTTCATCCATCCATTTACTACCATTTTAGAAAAAGTGTTTATACTTTGGGTGGCTTTTGTTTTTTCTTAATCAAGATTTTTTTTTAACCCTCGACAAAAGAGATATAGGTAACGCCCCTATAATTTTAACATGTGTATCTATCTGTCTATCTGTGGCATCGTAGCTCCCACGGATGGTCCGATTTAAATGCGGTTTTTTTTTTATCGAATGCCTTGTCTGCCGAAATGGTTCTTGGCTATATTTGGTTGGGTCAAGGGATTTTTAAGATTTTGAACATAGGTTATAATTATGTGACTCTGATTCTGATAAGTATAATGCAAGTATACCTATGTACTTGTGTGAAGGTATAAATAAAAATTGGGCAAGTGCGAGTCCGACTCGCGCATGAAGGATTCCGTACCATAAAACAAGTTTGTTGTATGGGAGCCCCCCTTAAATATTTATTTAATGTTATTTTTAGTATTTGTTGTTATAGCGGCAATAGAAATACATCATCTGTGAAAATTTCAACTGTCTAGCTATCACCGTTCTTGAGATACAGCCTGCTGACAGACGGACGGACGGACGGACAGAGAAGTCTCAGTAATAGGGTCCCGTTTTTACCCTTTGGGTACGGAACCCTAAAAATAAATAAAAAAATACATATTTGGAGTAAGCTGCATTTATTTTAATTATCTCGTTAGATTCTGAATAGGTTATTAAACCTATTCAGAATTTTGCAAAGATAATTTTGAGTGACGGCCAAGACTAATTAAATACAAATGGCGAGACATTCCTTTTTTACGGTGATGGCATGAATTATGCCATTATTTTTCTTAATTAGCTCCAATGCTCAAAGTGTTTTAAGAAATTACACGATGATCTTCAAGGAAAATTAGACTTACCGATGCTTCATCTCATTTTAAAAATACTGAGCAGTGATAATATACCTACATTATTAAAACAAAACGGGACTCAATCGCCTTCAGAGAGTGTTTATTTAAACAGCTCGACGTTTCGAACGTGATGTACGTTCATGGCCTTGAAGGGAGTACCCTTCAACATAATTTTCAACAAAATTTTAGATTAAGTCCCATTTCATTATAATAATGTGTAAAAATCGTGTAAGTTTGAATCAATATATTGATTATATACATACCTCATCATCATCATTATTATTAAAGAGTTCTACTCTTGTGAGTGCAGTTCTCTCCAGTCCGTTTTACTTAACGCCAGTTCTTTCACTTCTCGATACGACGCGACGTTTACCCTTTTCGTTATCTGGTCCAAATAAGTAATCCTCGGCCTTCCTCTTCCTCTCCTTCCCTCAATGTTTCCCTCTATGATAATCTGTATTAGCACTTTGCACGCCGATCACGAGAACCACTCGGTACGCATTTTTCTCTAATTCGCCGGCCATTTTAATAACTGCCATGTCTAGCTCGCCGATGACGAGTACCACTCGTGACACTTTTTTTCTTAGAGTCGCGGATAACGAATAGTACTCGTGATCAGATTTCATACTGTTTGTATTAAAATATCGAACACAGTTCGTGATCCGCTTAATAGCAACGTGTAGAAGAACGTTTAAGCTACCCGCACACATACAATTTATTAACGTGAGGGTTGGGGGAACGGCATGACGATGCGTCGCCCGCGCTGCCTCGTCAGTGCGCTGCGCGGGCTACCTAACAAATCCATGTTAGAGTTTTTATTTTTTCATAAAACGAGTTCTTTTCAGCGACAGTTTTAAAATAAAATAAATATAATAAACACATTGTTTTATTTTTATCATTATAAAATACTAAAACACCTCTTAAATAAAAAAGAAATTATTCTTGTATCTACGCTAATTATTATTTTATAAATCTTACAATATCACCAAAAATCGCCGGCGAACCATAGGTGGCGCCTTAAAAAATGCGCGGCGTTCTTGGGAAAAAGAGCATCGCGAGTGGTGCCCGTGATCAGCTGTTGGAGCGCGGTACCGATTATAACTTACGGCGTGCAAAGTGTTAGATCGTTGTGTCGTATTAAAGTGGCCTATCATTTTCCCTCTTCTAGTTTCTATGGTATGAAGTATATATCTCTTCTCCTCTACCCTTTCTAATACTTTTTCTGCCTACTAATATACATAACTAGTCGTTAATATTAACCACGGACCACTAATACAAAAACTTGACTTCAGTTTAGTTGCGGAGAGTTTCTATTTGGAAATTTCCTGTAGGAAATTTTGAGACGTTACCTAGATTTGTATTTTGGTATTTTGAAATCTTTCCGTCGCCACACGACTCATGTTCCTCCGACTGGTTCACGGCGTCACCTGAGTTAGGCCTCTGTCCCATACGTTTCGTAAGGCGCTGAGTCCTTTCTGGAACTACAAACAAATAATACAAATAATTTATTTACCAAAAACTCATTACAATTGGACATTTTACAAATATTTCACTTACACACTGGAATTTACACATAAGCATAAGATATTTCCAACCGCCCCAAACTAGGCACAGCCTGTATCTTGGGAACCGGGAATACAGTATACCAATTAGAATTTAAAAAACACTGCTACTAACTGAACTAGTATCAAAAGGCATCATCTACAACGGTGGAGGAAGGTTGTTTAGACATTAGCAGTCTATAATTATTGGTCCATGATAATAACATTAATATAATTTTGTTTCCAGGTAGCATCTGCGGATTCTACGGAGAAAACGTTCTTTGAAGTTTTCGTAGAAGAGCGATGTAACCGCCCTTCGTCTAAGTCACTCATACAATTCATGTCCAATGTGGATGCAAGATGCAACTTATTTGAAAAGTTAGTTCTTTACTGTATAATCTCAGATAAGGTTAAGGTTTTTACATGTAGTTGTGTGCGTTCGTGCCTCGTGTCGTATCTAAATTGTTTTGTGATTGTAAAGTAAAAAAAAAACGAATAGTATCAAACATCTATTTATAAGATACTTTATTATCTTTTGATTTTCACAAAAAACACCTCGGAATTATTTTACTGGTTAATTCTATGAAATTAGACGCTATTAGATGTGGGGTAGCGCGACGAACCGATGCGTGCGCGCCATTTTGTTGAATGAATAACAGCATGAAGCAAACCTTTCTTTCCCAAAACTGCAATGTTATTTAAAATGACTTAGCTTGAGTTAAATATTTTGATGATATTGTTGCAAAAACAGCTTTCATAACCAAATATTTCTTTGTATTTCAGATACCAGGCAGAATGCAGCTTAGAAATAATGTTCCTAGCTACTCTCCGTCCATACAGAAAACAGGGCTTGGGATTTCTTCTTTGCGAACTATCAGTCCATCTGGCAAAACAACTGAAGAGCGGTCCAGTTTTCAAAATCACTTCAGAAGATTTAGGTCCCAAGTATTCTCATATGAAGCCACGTGAAGTAACAGATAAAGTGCCAAAGATTTGCCAAGGTATATGGACAGGAGTACCAACTCAAAGAATTGGCAAGAAACTTGGGTTTAAAGTTGAAGTGAAAGCCATGATGAGCGAGTTCGTCTATAATGGAAAAACGTACGCCGATAGACTGGGAGATCAGGATGCCTACTCAGAAGTTGCTTCTTATGTTTTATAATTATAATTTGTAAAATTTGTGTTGTGTTTATTAAAAGAACTTAACCCTTTGACCGCCAAAGCCGGCAAATCACGTCATCGGGAATTCGTGCCACTGACGCCAACGACGCCTATTGACGTCACAAATTTCAATGGTCAAAAACATGCTAATTCAAACCACTATCTGTGTTTTTCAATCTGTTGATTTTGGAGCACTTTTTTTTTGGTTTGGCGTCAGTGGCACGGTGAATTGCTTTGCCGCTTGGCGCTCAAAGGGCTAAAATACTTATTCATGTTATGCTCACTTAGGGCTCCCATCTCTAAATTAACCGAACCCGGACAGATTAAAAAAAACCCGGACATTTGGCGTAAATCGCATTTTTTCCCCGGACGTCTCCAAAAATCATATTACTACAAAAACAATCGTTTTCTTTTTCATTCACATAAAAAGTGACCGGATTTTCCCCGGACACTTTTTAAAAACCCCCCTGACCTCCTCCAAACTAGGAAAAATCCGGGGAAACCCAGACGGATGGCAGCCCTATGCTCACTAGGTACCTATCTACAGATTTTATTGGACTTTGATTAAATAATAATATTATAAAATAATTAACTTTATTCTGCAAATAGGCCACAAGAGCCTTTTACATGACTGAGTCTACCGGAATTTCTCAAGAGTTGAGAGAATGTAGAAACTCAGCTGTGTAACATGGTCAAAAACTGATACAGTTAACAAGAGAGATTTCAATCTAACTAAAATACTTCCATTAAGCCCAATAGCACCTGATAGCACGTATTAACCACGAAGCCGATGAGCGATGCAGGTCATGATTTCAACCACTAAAATTGGACCCTTTTTTCTATTGGTTGAAATCATGCTATTATGAAACCACCCATTTATTCACGGGACACTGTTTAAGCATTATACATGCTAATAGCGCTATACTTAAAACACCAAAACGTGTAAAAAAATTATAGGAAAATTCTCAATAGAATTTCGTATTCTTTTAAATTCTAGTGAAAGTTCCAAAAAATTCTCAGCTTTTTGGAAACTTTCCGCAACTTTCCCACCCGTAATCGTAGTACACCGTCCCTTTTCACGAAATCACCCTGTATAACTTTAAAATAATTTACTGATACAGTACAAATGACAGAAGCACAGTGTTACTTTACTACATCTTCTTTATAATACCGACTTTTTTAAATATGACTAAGCTGGTACATTTCCAATATGCCGTAATGGCTAAGATAATTATTGCTTCCAGTTCCAGTGTTACCTTGCCCGGGAACTACCAGCCAATATTAGACCAATCTCGGTCCGCCCGACAGCACTAATTGCATGGCCCAACTTCCAAATTGGTTCTTGTTAATTGATTCGCATCGGACAGCGACTTCGGCTGCTACCGATTATTGCGTTAGACCCGATTGTTGCTGAACTGCTATTCATTTGCATGTTGACGGTGACGGCTTATAGTTCAATTGGGATATACAGGGTGTTTTTAAGAATAGGGCTAATGCAAAGATTTCCTTTGCTAAAAAGTCAATAGTGGACAGTTATGAAACGGAAGTCAATCATGAAACCATCTATTTATGGGACACTATTTAAGGATTATACATGCATTACTGCTATACTTAAAAACACTATATTTATATTTCTCATAACAAATTTCTAAATTTAAATATCTATTCTTTTTAAATTCTTGTGAAACTTTCCAGAAATATGTATTGACAGATTTTTTGAAACTGTGCAACTTTCCCTCCTATGATCGTATTGCAGCGTCCCTTTTCGTGTAATCACCTCTATAGCCACTTTGGTACTACATTTCCATTTCAGCGATATCCTAATGACCTAATTTATTGATGACAGATGAATTACTTTAATGACAGACGCACAATGTGGTATTATACTACATCCTCTTTGACAATCCCAACTTTTTATTAATTATTAATCAATGGATACATGTCCGATGTACAGTAATGGCTAAGATAATTATTGCTTCCAGTTCCGGTGTTACCTTGTCCGGGAACTACGAGCCAATATTAGACCAATCTCGGTCCGCCCGACAGCACTAATTGCATGGCCCAACTTCCAAATTGGTTCTTGTTAATTGATTCGCATCGGACAGTGATTTCGGCTGCTACCGATTATTGCGTTAGACCCGATTGTTGCTGAACTGCTATTCATTTGTATGTCGACGGTGACGGCTTTTATAGTTTAATTGGGATATACAGGGTGTTTTTAAGAACAGGGCTAATTCAAAGATTACTGGACATTTATGAAAAGGAAGTCGAAATAAACTCAGTGGAAACGGGCTCTAAATAGTGACCTAGATAAAATTACATTATTCTTATAGTTACGCGTAATTTACGAAATATACACTGGCTCTTGAGTTTCTTTCGGCTTTCTTTTCAACAGTAGTCTTAAGAAATACCGTCAACTCGGACTTTCAAAGTGCTTTTATGGCCTTAATTAGCTTATTTTGCATAGTGTTGTTATTTTACACAATAAGTGTAATGCCTAGAGGTCGCATCCCTCAACCGAGTCTCATAGTTTTTGTAAGTATAGGTTCGTAATAATGTTTTTTTTCGTCGATCCAGTTTTTCAAAATAATCAAAATGGCGGAGATATGGGAGGTGAAAACGTGAAAAAAAAACAACCACATATCGAAAGAAACTCAGTCTATTTCTATTAACTTAGTAACACTTCCGTCTCCCAGTTGCAATTCGGATAAACTAAACTATCTCACGAACCGTAATGCGATTACGAAGACAAAAATCTCTTATTTCATACTCCGATGACCCAGAAAATTAGGTACATATTGGAGAATAAATACGATTTCCTTTCATTTCGTTGACAACTTATCTTTATAAATATCAGTTACTAGAAAGCACCCGCAACTAATATGAAAAAATCATAACCTCTTTTTCAGCGTGGCAGGAAAATAAGTTAATACTTATTCAGGTTTTTTGGTATGGTACGGTCGTAAATATACCATACAATAGTACCCAAACTAGTACATTAAATTCCGAGGGCGGTGGATTCGTGAATATCCCAGATCGCAGGTGTTTGTGTCATAAATATACGATCTGGGGCTTTACGAATTACCACCCGTGGTTTTTTTAAAGTTTTACGTCTTGCCTTGGCCAGGAAGAGAGATTTTTCCCCTCGTTGGAAAAAACTCCCACTTATGGCCTAGGGTGACGTAAACAATATTACATATATACGTATATATGAGTTATACATAAAGATAATATTATGACGACCACAAAGTAGCGCATTTTACTTTTCTTTTACAATTACATCTTTACCGTTTTATAATAGCATAGCTACATTATGTTTATGTATCCGTGTAACAGAATATCCTTAAATATATATGTACCTATAATATTTTATTACGATTCTTTGATCTTGTAAGGGTAGTCAATAGGTATCGTATATATGGTAAATACTTTTCTTGAAATCCTTAACCTTGTAATAGACATGATCTTGGGCAATAACACGATACAATAATTATGCATTGTCTTCTTCTTCTTTGTTCATCGCTGTTCCCGGTATTCGGGGTCGGGTCTCCTCACTCTGTCGCGCCAAGTTGTCCTGTCTTGGGTTGTCTATTCTGGCAACTGGGCTTGTTTGAGGTATCTCTTTATATTTGACCACCAGGTCGACGGCGGGCGGCCTCTGCTTCTCTTCTGTTCGGAGGTTTAATGCGATTTGTATGACATGATCTTCGCTGAGTCTTTTCACATGACCATCTGAGGCGATTTACGGTTATTTTATCCGTGAATGGTGCTACTTTAAAGCTCTATGTCCATTATTATTCTTTATCGAGCCGCGTCACTCCTCCCGCCCACCTCAGCATCATCATTATTTCATTCACATGTGCCTTTTGTTCGTGTAGCTTTTTGACTGTCCAACACTCGGAGCCATACAGTAGTGCTGGACGAAGTGCCGTTTTATAAACTTTGCCTTTGATTTTTATGGGAACACGAGGACACACAGCACTTCTGTGATTGATCGCCATTTTTGCCAACCTACGTTTATTCTACGGGATACATCCACATCAACGTTGGCATCCGTCGTTAACATAAAGCCAAAGTAAATTTGTCTACTGTCGGAATAGCTGTTGGCCCAATGCAAATTCTTTCCGACGTCGTGTTCCCGTTAATAATAATAAGTAATGTAACCTACTTGTTTTCCGGCAACGCACTTGTAACTCCTCTGGTGTTGCAGGTATCCAAGGCAGATGGTAATCGCTTACCATCAGGCGATCCGTCTACTCGTTTGCATCCCATGTATCATAATGAAATCGCCTTGAATACCACAGACAACAAATAATTACTAGTGATTCTGTGATCTGTAGACCCCGCGAGTTTCTTTAAAAATTGCTGGCCATTTCTTACGTTTTTGACCCTAATATATCCATATCCACCATTATGAAACATTACAAAAAACTGAATCGAAAAAAGAAAACCTATATACCTATGTAATCGAACATACTTACAAAATTTTATGAGAATCAGTTGAGAAATGCGACTTCTAGCCGAAAAGTATCTGGACATCCAAACATCGAGTCATAGGAAAGAATTTGGGGAGACGCTTTGCTCGCTCGGTCAATTATAAAATATTTAATGTTTGGTCACATAGCTAGAGTAAACAAACCTTCTACGTGAAATCTCGATGGGTACTCGAATTGATTTGAGATTCGTTTTGGCAGCACTGAGAGCTCGATACTAAAGTTAATCTTGAGATATGTCTCAGTTTATCTTGCGCAGTCTTGCGGCGGATAGAAATATAGCGACATCCATTGCTTTGATATTTTTATTGGCACAGGGAACTTGTTATTTTTCCATGATACAAAGCTATACAATCCAATTTATGCCCGTATAAGAGAAGTTAGTATAAGAAAATAAAATATTACAATTTCTACGTTTTAGAACATGGTTTTCAGAGATGACAATTTTACACTACAACATACTGAAGGTATGCTGATTCGCCAAAGAATAAAAAAAGTAAGTGTGTTTTAGAAATATTGACTGTTTTCCTTGTGAATTAATGCTACGAGTAAACTATAATTTTGCTTAGATAGCCTTTTACGTTATATAATGGTTGCGTTTATCTCATGATAAATAAATGATAAAGCATCATTTACTTTTTGACAAGTCAGTAAGTGCAAGAGTGACAAATACTTTATCATTTATTTATCGTGTGATAAACGCAATTATCACAGGCCTCCGCGAGTGCTTAGTTGTATCATTTAGGTATAGGTATGTATAAACAATGAAATAACTTCTGTGGATACTATTATCAAGAATCGATGGTCAAAGGATCGGTTCAGATACTGATTCCCACAAAAGCAATAGTAATTCAAAGTTAAACTAAACTATCCGGAACCCAGTGTAGTTAAACAATTCAAAGGCAAATGGAATTTAATCACTTATCAATTGAATACATCAAACTCTAAGCAAACTCTGAACATAGTTGGGCGTTGCAATATAAAATAGACCTTACCAGTACTTGTTGAGGAGTGTAACAATTGAGTGCATATCTTAATATTCTTTCTATTAAAGAGGACTTAGCAATCTAAGTTGTAGGTATATGTTAATTGAAGATATGCATTCGTTTTCTCAAGCACAAACAAAACCCTGTAATGTTCAACACAACTTTTAAGTTAAAAAAAATATCCTAGGAGACAATATTAATATAGGTATATAATATATGGTTTGATGCAACAAATGGAAGGGTTTGATATTTGCTATTTGCAAAACACGGATGCAAAGACGCTTTATTGATATTTTTTTACAATGATTCGTAGATTTTCTAAAAGAAAAACACCCTTCATATGGGGTTCGATTCTACAACTTTTACCTGGCGAGTTAATCATTAGTTTTGAATTTTATTGATCATCAAACGTAAAGGATTAAGCCTATAGACGGCTATCTGTTTGGCAAAGCACATTTGGGATCAATTGATCTGAGAACAGATTCGCTTTGCATAGCACTTGAATTTCAAATGGTGCAGTTTCATAACGGGCCTCCCTTGCCTGTCTAAGTGCCTGCGTTGTCATGGCGATCGTCACAGTGAATGGGCATAAGCGGTAGGGTAACGGCGGGGTGGATTTATATTTATACTGGCTTGACAAGGAGCTTATATCGACGTTCCTACTGAAACATATTCAAGATAGTTTCTTAATTTTATTTACCTTTAAATTAAAATTTGTTAAAGAGCAGACGCAGCTTGAATCTCACGAATCAGTTATGTGTTGGCTTTATTTTATAGAATTAGGCTCATAAATTATTTCCTCTACTGTTTGTAAACTAGTGAAATTTACTACCTATTTATCTCGGCGACTATTTGCCAGAGAGACCAGTATATCTTGAACTGTGATCTAATGACACTTACTTGGAGTGCTATTGCCAGGTGTACACGGTCCGGAGGCAACTAAACGCAATCTCTAGTTGTCATATCTCCATCGCCATTTGATGCCTCTCCTCAGCTATTCGATGGGAACGATTCTTTTTTCCATTGGTTTCTGAGTGGTTGAGGAGTGGAACTTCTACAGACTGAAATCGTGAGACGTATATCGGTGTTTATATCGGACGCTGGATAGGCGGGTTGCTGATTGCAGTATGGTGGTATGTTAGTAATAGGGGATGCGACTGATGTTACATTATACAACATAGTGTAGTTATAATTGTGAATAAAATTTGCTCAATATTTTCATGACACAAATAAAAAAAAGCAAAATAATATTTTTTGCAATGTGTGACTTCAAAGGCAGGAAACTTTTATGATTTCTTTTTTTAACCCAAAAGAAATTTTGAAATTGTTTATAAAATCCTAATAATTTAATATAACAATAATTGTATGCCAACCATGAACTTAAAATCACTTTTTCACGGTGCAAATGGCAAAGTCCTTATTTTCTCCATACAAATACTGGTACCAAATCCACAGATGACGTCATATGTAGGTAATCCTTTTATATGGAGCGTTTTTAGTCCTCTGTAGGAATGTTGAACTTTGACGGTCATTTCTGACTTTTAGGGCAGTCTAAGTGTAGGTAGTCCCATATAGGCATTTGATCCCAATAAAAAATAGAATCGATTGACAACTTTAAAAAAAATTGTCTGCACGCCTATTGACGGCAGTGCTGCCCACCACCAGCACCACCGTATGCACCTTAGTCACCTCTTACGACACGCATGGGGAGAGATGGGGTAAACCTCGTGTGATACTATACCAGAGAAAAACCAAGGGCGGCGGCATGTGTGTGAAGATGTAGATACCATTCCAGGTCAACGCCCTTCCTTTGACTTTACTGTTACAACCACATTGCGATCTTGATGATATCTCAGCCTTCCATTTAATGGGAGGAACTATTCGCTTCCAGGAAGACAAATTCATTTAGCTAATAGACGGTTTTATTTCCTTGTGCAAGAACTGGAACGAATACATACAGAAGAAATGCTGTCTACCTATTTCAAGAAACGAGAGCAAAGAGCTATTTATCTGATTCTTACGGAGGATACTCGTATTTGTTATGGAAAAGGTAAAAATACGAAGAAAATAAACATAAGCAATCATAATTTTAATTTTAGTTTAAATTTTTTTTGAAGGCAGCCAGAGAAATCATCGAAATCTATGCTATATGGCATAGTTTCATAGGTCGATAACTCGGTCGTTACTTGTCAGCGGTAACTCTCCTTAGGCGGACAAACTCAACTTTCGGGCCTATGGCATGCGTGTTGGAAATCTCCCGCACCCCGTTTGCGGGCCCTATTGACCAATGAAAACGGTTTCCGAATGCGGGCCCTATGGCATGCGGTATGGAAATCCGCAACTCGCATGCGGGCCCTATTGACCAATAACCTTCCATTCCAATATCCTCGGAATATGGTTACGGCCTTATGGCTTCAAAAACAACTTCATTTTTGCCACATGAGATATTTAATGCCGGGAGCACACGCTTGTCGAAGTTTGGCAAGGTGTGTGAACCGTTGTTCCTATAAAAAAAATACAACAAACTACAAGGCACATACATAATAAAATAAGTAAGTAAGCAAACATTTACAAAAAGACGGAAAATAAAATATTTTGGATTTAATGCCCTTCGAATACTTTATTCCACTTTTTTATAAAATATCTTCAATGTTGAATTTTTTATAGTAAAGATACTCAAATATCCATTGTACTACATACATATATTAGTTTTTGTAAACTGCCGCCAAACTAATCTTTAGAACTACTCGGGATCCGTGTACAAAAGTTCCCGTTAGTTTACACTCACGTGAAATTGTCAGGAACGGCCCGACATATTTCGAACTCGTATGGAGCTCTTCGTCAGGGACGGCTGCCCGTACACCTCCGCGGCAACCTCGTCACCCACCTGATGAAGAGCTCCATACGAGTTCGAAACATGTCGGGCCGTTCCTGACAATTTCACGCGAGTGTAAACCGCTTAATACAATAATTAAATATGTCTCACGAAAGTTTTAATAAAATTATTCTCGTTAGTAGTTTTACAACTTATTGCTATGACCACTTGGGGCGAGTATGAAAAACAGCCTTTTATTCCATTATGCACGACCAAAACTGCTCTAATGAGAGCCTGAAATTATGCGCTCCAGCTCATAAAGGAACGGTTTCCACGAATTTTATGGCTTGTAAAAAGCTTTTATATTTCAAGCAATTACTATAATGCTCTAATATGTGATTCTCATGCATTTCCTAAGGTTAGAGTTAAACACTTTAAAACTGGGGCTTAATTCGACGTTGACATATAGCCATATAATAACGGCCATGCATCTGTGATATGTCCAACACAGCTCATATTGATTCTTGCTATCCGAGCATCACTAAATGCCATTGATGATATGTAATTTCTATATGTAAATGAGCACATCGCTAAAGTAAACAAATACACATATTGAAAATATATCATTAGAAATGTTTGTTTACTAGCAAGAGCAGCTCACTATCGCATGTGGCTACTCTGCCTTTGTTCGGACAAAAACGCACGTTTGAAGCCCGTCGTAGCGGCACACACGACTTCGGTCGTGTCGCCACGGCCCTACATAGTTATCAGACGGCTTTTGAGGACATCAAAAGAGAGAATCTTCTGAAGTTAGCAAATAGTTCCGGTAAGATTAACATCTTACATCAGGAAACCATTCGATTGAGAAACGTGTAATTTAATTAAAAGATGGAACACAAACTGGAATCGAATTACAGTACTCTGTCTATTTGCGGTACTGCTCGTAGTAAGTATTTATTGAGTAATTCGAGCAACAGTAAGTACCTACCCTACTGACTATCAGTTCTTCAGTCGATATGTCACGGTTTTTTTACATAGTATATATTATTATAGTACAGCTCAATGAAAAATTTATTGTGGCACTACATTACGCAGTTAAGAAAAGTAGGATTATAATCATAATAGCTTGAAACAGAATAAAACTATACGCTTCTTTGTAAAAATTGGTATGATTTCCATGAAATCTCACATAACACAAAGTCAACAGCCCAGGATTGTTCACAGAAAAGCGTTTCACAAATCGACCTAGTTCCTAACTAGAAATCTACATGATTCAGTTCACACAGGTACACACACCTAATACGTGTGTCAGTGTTTTCAACTCCTAACTAGTTCCACAATTCCTTTGAGAAATAATACATTTGCCAAGCGCACTGCTTTGTGGGTCCAAATTTTGGTACTATTGGAATACGAATTTGAATATTCCACAGAACTTAATCATACATAGGATTATCAAAGGGCTGTTATTAATAAGGTATTTCTTTTGAGATTCTGAATACTTATTAATGAAATTCATTTAACCAGAGTTGCTTAAATTTGTAAATATACTTTATCTGAAAATACTAACTTTGTTGAATATTTACAAAAAGATAGATTTTCGAGTGTCAAGAATATATGTCTCAAAGATATAGTTGAAAAATAATAGTCTTCTTTAGTGACGTGATAATTTCGCTGATAGCCACATAACTCAAATTGCTTTAGTATGTTAATATCTATCGAATAGCCCGCCTTATCTCACACTTAGTTTTAATTTCGATATATAAAGGTCATATAAATTTCATTAAAATATACCTAAGTCATAAGGCGGACTTATTTCAGGCAGAAAAGAGGTCCAAGCCGTAGTAAGTTTACGAAGCTCTATAACTTAAAAAGCAAATTAAGTTTAGTATTTTTTCACGTTATTGTAACTTTGTAGAACCAAATCTTGTGTTTGGCCTGTTAATTAGCATTCGCATACTATACGATACCGTTTATTTCACCAAATGATACCATTTCTTGCAACACATGGCGGAAAATCTCACCACTATGCTCTCAGCCGCTCACAATCACAATATCAATCTATAGATGAAAAATGTCCTAAGAACATTAGAGTTATACTAACTATACCACATTTTTCGTTTGAAAGGTAAGCCCCAAGCAAGTTCCATTGTTTTTAACCCTTATCACCTAGGGGTGCTATTTGAAAACCACTCGAAGTATCGGAAACGAAAGTACTAGAGGAAATCGTTAACGGACTGCAGAATGAGTGGGGAGGGTTTTAGGTATTAAGTTTTGAACTGCCTACAAATGGCGACTTCTCAATATGACACCTGCGAAATGTCACAAATATATTTCACACTAGCTCCGATGGGAACACTAAATTTTTTCGGGATCCAAAGTATGTGTTAGTCCAGGGTATCAACTACCTTCATACCAAAATTTATCAAAATTGGTCCAGCCTTTTGAGCATGAAGAAGTAACAAACATACACATAAACACACTTACAAACTATCGCCTTTATAATGTTGTTAGTGTGATTTAATTTGTCTACTTTAATTCGTTCTTCCCGTTTTGCAGTACAAGTACTTATCGAGTAGCGATGTTACATCGGGAAAACGATGAAATTTATATCTTACACATTGGCCTGTATTTTACGCTTTTAATGAAAAAAAAATGCCTTTTTTACTTAAAATTATTAATACATTTATTCCAAAGTAGCAAATATGTTTTATAGAGCCTTTATAGAACCATTACAATTTAAGCTGTATAGTGGCTGTATAAGCGTGCTACTAGAATGGCTGAATTTATCAGTAACAAAGCATATTCAGGTGGTGCAAAACATCACCATAAATCCCGCTAAAGACCAAAACTTTAGGACCAATGTTTACGATCGGCCCGTAAAGTATCGTCGTAGAAAGGATGTCCGCGCGAAATTGCGCTCTTACTGAACCGCTTTACAGCTTGTGTTATAGAGGTCACATATTGGTTAGCACTTTATCAAATCTTAATTTAATTAGGTAGTATCTAAAGTGACATGTTCTTAAAACCGGAATAAAGATAACATCATTGAAAAAGTTGGAAAGTGGATTAACTGGAATATTATTTCTACGAAATATTAAATGAAAATAGGTATAGTTTTCTAACTCGTGGCATAAAGTAGGTTTACTGAGTCACTTACCTATGCAGCTTATTATGATGTTGTAGGTATAGAGGTCAGAATTTATTGGTTAGTAGTGTATGAAATAATAACTATACTCAGATTACTCGATCACACCTTCAGAGCTGCAAAGCTATGATAAAATCTCGATTTCAAATATTGGCGAAATTGGGCTATTCCAAGCACTTGCCTAATTGACAAAAACAGGATTAGAAATTCGGTTCAGGTTCGGTTCGGTTCGGGTATTCGGTTAGGGTTAAAAGTAGTACTAGTAAGTTTTTTTTTTAATACGGAGGTTTTGCCTACAAAATCTCTTTTGAAGCCAGTTAAATTGAATAGGTATCTTGCAATCCGGATTTACACGAGAGTAAAGAGCTGTAATAAATTTTGCTGTAGAATAAAAATTCATGCTACGAATAAAACTAAATAAAAAATTGGGCAAGTGCGAGTCCTACTCGCGCATGAAGGGTTCCGTACCTATATAATCTATAACAAGTTTGTTGTATGGGAGCCCCCCTTAAATATTTATTTTATTTTATTTTTAGTATTTGTTGTTATAGCGGCAATAGAAATACATCATCTGTGAAAATTTCAACTGTCTAGCTATCACCGTTCTTGAGATACAGCCTGGTGACAGACGGACGGACGGACGGACGGACGGACGGACGGATGGACGGACGGACGGACGGACGGACAGCGAAGTCTCAGTAATAGGGTCCCGTTTTTACCCTTTGGGTACGGAACCCTAAAAAGTGATTGTATACGCGTATTGCATGTACCTATGCATTTCGTTTATTTTGGACTCAGGGTAGGTAAATTTCGTATTTATAATACTAAGTACTAGTTTTTTCTGTGGTTTCGCTCGCATTGAAACATATATGCTACCTATGTAAACTATAGGATCAAAATTTGCATTTGTGTTAAGTAAGGGTTTAATTTAAAGATCTCTGTAATAAATTTCATGCAAATCCTTCCAGCCGTTGCGGCGTGAAAAAATAACACACAAGCTTTCGCTTCTAGAAAATAAATAGCCAATATTTATAAAGGTAAATTTTCTCGACCTTAAACAGGAACCCACGGTTATATTTTTCTTATATTATTGGTAAAAATGTACTTAATTATACCCGTGCTAGCAGTACGTATTCAACAAAGCAATATAAAAGTACAAGAATGCACTTGGAGATCAACTACAGAAAATATTATTTATCCCCCGCTATCGCGTAATAGAAATTCAAAGGAAACAGAGGTATTTCCGTCATTATATTTCAAGTGCGTAGTGCTCCAATACTCCAGCAAGAAATCTATTCAATTATTTTCTTAGATAACGCTGCGCACAATAACGTTAATAAAATAATACATTCCCGAACGAAAATAAAATGCATAGGATTATCTAAGCATTGGCAGTCCTGGATATTGAATGCTTTTCCGAGTGCCGTAAACAATACTCTGAATGCAAATAAACAATGAACTGAATTTATTATGCCTAGAGCAAAGAAAGGGGTAATACATTTAATAAAAATGCAACATAAACTTAGCACAGAGCGTATGTATTATTTAAAATATAAAAAAAAAATCCGTGAGATACGTAATTCGGATTGAGAAGAGATTGGCACTGGCAGTTAAAATTGCATACCTATTTAATAAAATGCAACGAGTATACAGTTGTTCGATTGCTTCGAGAGTTACGAGGTATACTTAAGTAAAATAATTGTATAATGACGAGCCCTTGTGTTTGTTTGTGTCTTCTGAGTTCCAAAAACATTCTAGACTCTCTTAGTTTATTGGTTCTAGGTACTCATAGTTTATGGTTATATTTCCAGAATAGAAGACGATAACCTGAAAGACTATTGGTCCTAGAAAGATCCAGGGGAAGAGGCCTCGGGGTCGTAGCCCGATGCGTTGGTCCGACCAAATCCGTACTGCATTTGACTGCAACTTTCACGGCGTGCCCAAGGTGGCCGAGGAACGTGGAAGGTGGTGCAACGCCATTCAGAGCACACAGGCTGTCACGTCAACCCTCAGGAATAAGGATTACAAAGTACGGAGGAGGAGTTTATTGTTTAGGCTGAGTTCTACAGAAAAATGATCCATAGACATTTAACTTTACTTTCATATTATGTATATATACATACATACATACTTATAAATATATAAATACTATAAATATATGTTTAATATACCTACTAATAGATTATATATAGGAAAAAAGCACGAGTATGTCTTATAAACGATGGGGGCCTGGTGATCTGTAATACAAGTATCATTACTTAGTACGGACACCAGTCCCACAAACATCTTAGTTTTGTAGCTGCTTCTTTAGGATACTATTTAGGTATACTACTTAAGTATTAGTCTTAAGATTGATGTTTGTGGAGAAAATAAAGAAGTTATTATTATTATTATTATTATAACTTCTCACCTTTCCCTTTATGCCCACATCGCATAGGAATAGACCAATATCAGTTCGCAACAGTCGCAAAAATTTCAATTTCGCGGCAAAACAGCGGTGCACATAACAACTTCGCGCCATTTTCTGCACGCTGAATAGAAAAAGAAATGCCCGTTCAATATCGAAGAATAGGTACACTATTCCCGATGATCGCTACGCCGACAATTGCTTTGTGTTGCTTTCAAAAGAAAAATAGTAGAAGGGCCCCAAGATTGCTTTCAAACCCTTGAGGATGTCAGATGGGAGGGTTATTTACATCCTATTGGAAAGTTTTTACTTAAGCCTGGTATGAAAATATCTGTTTATTTTCTTTGAGGCAGTATCTTATTCATTAATGTGGGACGTAAAGGCAGGCTTTGATATTTGTTTTAAAATAAGGTTTTATTTAGTATGTGATTTATTGATGTCATATGTGTGCATACCCTTATTTATTACATTTTCAACGTTTCATAAGTAAAACTGCAGTCGATCGAACATTAAAACATTTTATATTACATAATAAGTTTGGTTTTTATTTTGAACGATCATCTTTCCTATAGAGTATACTTAAAACATGGGCGACACTATAAAAGTTCCGTGTTGACTACGGAACCCTAAGAATGGTGCAAAGTTGTGTTAACTATGTACAATTTTATTATTAACGCAATCAGCTGCTGGGACATTTTGGCAAAAATTAAAAATAATTCGAATATTTTATATCTAACGATACATTATATTATGCCATTGTTCTCATGTTTCATAGTTCATAGTTCATAGTTATTTATTCAGTAAACAATATACATTGCATTTGAATATTTACATTAAAACACAAATCAGGTACACTTTAACAATCTAGCTTATATTAGACTATTTATACTAATAATTGATTATACTATTATTTAAATTTAGTCCTATATTAATTATACACATTCTAAAATCTATTTTCTTGTCAAATTTTACTCAATAATATACAATAAAATAATAAAAATAATAATAATAATTACCACACATTCAAAAATCAAAATTCATGTCAATTTATTTAATAATCTACAATTCAAAATCAAATTATTTAATTAATTATTCACAATGATTCTACTACACTGAATGTCCTGCTTGATAAAACTCGTCCACTGAATAAAAACACTTCCTTAACAAAAATGCCTTCAAATTCGTTTTAAACTTGTTTAGACTCGTAACTGACTTAAACTCAACGGGTAACCTATTAAAGAGAGCAATTGCCTGGTAGCTCGCAGAGTGCTTGACAATTCTGAGTTTAGAGTTTATCGTTTGAGGTAAATCCATCCTTCTGGTTGCCAGTCGCTTTTGCCTCTCTTCCAAAGTTTCAATACAGTTCAGATTCTTTATTAAATCACTCAGGACTATGAGAATGTACAGACTAGGAACTGTAAGGATTTCAAACTCAGAAAAGTAACTTTTACAGGATGTTGTTTAAGGTATTCTGGCCATTGTTCTGATCGCTCGTTTCTGACTCACGAATGCAGATTGGATATTGTATTGGAAACTGTTGCCCCAGAACTTAATACTATATCTCAGTTTGGATTCTACCAAAGCGAAATACACCGTTTTTAGCTGAGACAGTGATAACTCTTCCCTGAGGCTTCTCAGTGCGTAGCAGGCCGAGCTAATGGATTTCACTAGAGACGACAGTTCATCCTTCCAATTAAGATTCGAGTCAATCCAGACACCAAGAAATTTAACTGAATCTACCTGGTTGATTTTCACTCCATGGGATAAAATTTCTAAGGTGTCTTTATTTCTCGAGGTGGTTCGAAAAAGTAATGCATTGGTCTTGGAACAGTTTAGCGTCAAGTTGTTTCTGGTAAACCAGGCATGCAGGGCCTCTAAGGCAAAATTAACTTTGTCATTCAGCTGTGACATATTCTCCGCTGATATTATGGCGTTAGTGTCATATCAAATTGTCTATAAAAGATATATATGATTATGTCAATTGTCGTTTGTTACATCAAAGTTAGTAGGTACTAATAAATTTCCAATTCAATTTAGTACACTAGTCCCAAAAATCTTCTCGAATCCCTGGAAGTAGGATCAGTGTTTGAAGCCGAAGTAATATGGCACAGGTCAAGCCTGTGAGGCTTAAGCTGGCTGGAGACAGAGACAACATCAAAGTCCGATAGTAATAACATGCCGGTAACCTCGTGCATTGTGTTCATCATCATCATCATCATCTCAGCCATAGGACGTCCACTGCCGAACATAGGCCTCCCCTTTGGACTTCCATATATACCGGTTGGAAGCGACCTGCATCCAGCGCCTTCCGGCGACCTTTATAAGGTCATCTGTCCATCTTGTAGGTGGACGTCCTACGCTGCGCTTGCTGGTCCGAGGTCTCCACTCGAGCACTTTACGGCCCCATCGGCCATCTGCTCTGCGTGCTATGTGGCCTGCCCATTGCCACTTCAACTTGCTAATCAGGTGAGCTATATCGGTCACTTTAGTTCGTCTACGGATTTCCTCATTTCTGATTCGATCACGTAGAGACACCCATAGCCCTCTCCATTGCTCGTTGAGCGACTTTGAGCTTTGAGATGAGGCCGATAGTGAAAGACCACGTTTCGGTGCCGTAAGTCATCACTGGTAACACACATTGGTTGAAGACTTTCGTCTTGAGGCACTGAGGTATGTCGGATGAAAAGACATTGCGTAGTTTCCCGAACGCTGCCCAGCCGAGTTGGATCCGGCGGTTGACCTCTTTCTCGAAGTTGGACCTACCTAATTGGACCACTTGTCCTAGGTAGATGTATGAGTCAACAACTTCGAGTACCGAGTTTTCAACAGAGACTGGGATGGGCACAACCTTGGCATTTGACATGAGTTTCGTCTTGTCCATGTTCATTTTTAAGCCCACCCGTTGAGAAACTCGATTGAGGTCATCGAGCATCATGCTGAGTTCCTCCATCGACTTTGCCATGACTACGATGTCGTCGGCAAACCGAAGGTGAGTGATGTATTCGCCATTGATGTTGATGCCAAGTCCTTGCCATTCCAGGAGCTTGAAGGCGTCTTCCATAACGGCCGTAAACAGTTTCGGGGACACAACGTCCCCCTGTCTTACGCCTCTTCTCAATGGAATGGCCTTTGTGCTCTGCTCCTGAACTCGGACCGACATGGTGGCGTTACTATACAAACACTTCAACACTTCAATGTACCGATAGTCAATATGGCATCGCTGAAGTGACTCGAGCACCGCCCATGTTTCCACCGAATCGAAGGCTTTCTCATAGTCCACAAACGCTAAGCATAATGGCAAGTTATACTCTTCAGTCTTCTGTATAACTTGCCGCAGCGTATGTATGTGGTCTATGGTACTATAGCTTCTTCGGAAACCGGCTTGTTCGGGAGGCTGGAAGTCATCAAGTCTATGTTCGAGACGGTTCGTGATGACCCTTGAAAACAGCTTATAAACATGGCTTAGAAGCGTGATGGGCCTGTAGTTCTTCAATAGGCTATTATCACCTTTCTTGAAGAACAGTACCACCTCGCCTCTATTCCATGCTTCAGGCGTTTTGCCCTCGGACAAGACGGAATTAAAGAGCTTCTGGAGGACCTTAAGTACCGGTGTTCCACCCGCTCTCAGAAGCTCTGAAGTGATTCCGTCTTCGCCCGGCGCCTTGTTGTTCTTAAGCTGCTTCAGGGCCATCCTAATCTCGTACAGACTGATGTCCGGGATGTCTTCGGTATAATGTTGGGACAGCTTGGCTCTTGGATCGCCTACCAAGCTGTCAACGGGCTTTGCGACTGAAGTGTATAACTGACCATAGAACCTCTCGATCTCGCCTAGAACCTCTGCTTTGGTCGACGCTATGCTGCCATCTTCCCGTTTCAGCTTGGTCAGCTGGCTTTGTCCAATAGACTTGTCATATCATGTCGCAAGGACTTCGATATACGTCTGTTAAGCTGCCTATATGACCTCGCGTCATCGGGAGACTGCAACTGTAGCGAGCGTCGTTCAGCCATGAGGTTTAAGGTTCGATCAGACAATTTCTGAGGTCTATCTTTACGGCGGGGTCTGAAAAACTTAGACCCTACCGTGTGGACAGTTTCCACTAGCCCGTCGTTGATCTCGTCCACTGAGACAAAGTTCTCCAGACAAGCGAAGCGGTTGGAGAGCTCGAGTTGAAAGCTCTCGGGGTTTTGAATATGGGCCCGAGTAGGTCGGAGCGTAGACTTCATCAGACTGGACCTTTCCAGTTTAACATTGATATTCAGTGTGCCTCTTACGATTCTATGATCACTGCCGGTCTTTACCCTATTGATCACAGACACATCACTGAAAATCCGTTTCTTGTCGGTCATGATGAAGTCAATCTCGTTTCTCGTGGGACCATCGGGACTTATCCAGGTCCATTTCCTGTGAGGCGGCTTCTGGAAGAAAGAGTTCATCATGAAGAGTTCTTCTTTCTCCAGAAAGTCGGCCAGCCTCTGTCCCCTAGGGTTCCGTTGCCCGTATCCAAATTGCCCCACTCTCAACTCATCACCGCTGTTCTTCACGCATTGTGTTACTACAGATTAAAACAATGACAAATGTCAAATGTTATTTGTATCATGTGCATACACGTTTTGTTGTACACCAACTGTCTCTGTTTTGCCTTATGGTTGAGTGGTCGAAAATACCCCGTGGCATTAAGTCCACCTTTTGGACTTTTTTATTATTACTTTCTCTATGTAGGCATGTCACTCGCGATTATTTCCAGTCCGATACGACATTCAAACTTCCTAGAAAAGAGATATCTCCTATCTGAAACACCGGAAACGCACTTGTAACTCCTCTGCCCGTCTAGTATAACTGTGATACTCGACGATGTGTCGCGCGACAAACGAAGCCGCGGCAACATATCGTACCGCGATTTCGCTGCTGCTATTAAAAAAAAAACAAACAAAACGCCCCATCAATTAAAGAGACGCTCACTCATTTCTGTTCCAGACATCCAGATAACGGAAAATCCGGTTCTCCCCACCTATCTCCCATAACACGTCAACGCACTCTAATAGGGCAAAATAAAAATAAAGTTATCTAACCCTAAATGCTGCGAGGCTAAGCGTTTTAACCCTCCATGCCCCTTAATGCATGGCCGTCCATTTTTTAGAGACGGCCGATGCCCAAACATCCGTAAATCCCTATAATGGTGGTTACCCCTTATAGGGGAATGTGGCTTTACTTACTGCGCAGTGCCACTACATAAAAATAATTCATGGCCATTTTACTGTCCTTTCAGCTCAAATCACGTGCGAGGGTGAATGTTTAGCGCCTTTATTTTAATGTTTGACGACCAGTCAGTAAAAAACGTGCCATAATGCGGTAGATTCACGGTTGAGAAAAAATGAAGTGCTACATTGTGGAATAAAGGAAGGGTAGCCTAAATCATAAACTGCTTTTGGGCGTTTTCAAAAATCGTTATTAATTTTCTTATCTTTGGCTTTTGGACAAAAATGTAGGTTATTAAAACTCAGGATCCTGAGCACTATTGATATGAGTCTAGGTATAAATGAATAAACGGTACATTGAAAATATCCCTGACTATTCTTTGAATATGTCTATGTCTACGATGTATGATTTCGTATAGGTAGGTACCTATGTATTGTCAACGTTACTATAAATAATTATATTGTGTAATATCGACTTTGAGAATTTACAAAAAATGGTTAAGCTATCCAATATTTACGACATACGTCAAGATGATTCGTCAGCATAAACGCAAAGTATTGTTAAAAGAAAAATAATATTAATATGAAAAGAAAAGAGGATTTAGTACGTGTCCGTTTTATCTTGACGAGGGTTTTTATTTACATTCCAATCGAGAATTTTGTTTATTTTTATTTCAGCAAACAAGACGTGGCATCATGTTAAAGATAGTTTTTGGGATACGGTGTTCAACTGAGTAAAATATTCAAGATTAAATAAGCCAATAAATAAGCAACATTCAATATTCACCCATTTGCTACCGATGGCAAGGCAAATGCAATTGCAGAATATTATATTTGTTAATCATCTAGTTGCTCACTTACATTTTTTTGTCTGTCTGTATAAGAGAGCGTCGTCACTGTCACTGTTTGCTTGTAATGTCATGTAATTTTTTGATACATAATACATAATAGTCTAACGGAAGATGTTAAATTATTACAGGGTACTCATTTTAGGAATTGTTTGTATAGCGTTAACGAATTTGTTGAACACAATAGGCAGAATATATAGCCACATCATAAATTATGAAATTGTACCTATTTTGTATTTTAAATTTATTGACTACACATGAGACATTGAATTTTTAAGCTCTCTAATTATTTACAGTCTAAGGCAGGTTTTTCTTATCTTATAATTAATTATAGATTTAATAGTAAAATACAAAATATATAAACCTAGCCTAGCGTCTTATTATTATTGCATGCATTAATTTGTGATTTTTTATTTAATTTTGCATGTCGATGGTTCGACAGAATACTAGGCTATATAATAATTACAATAAGACCTTGTACCTAAAGTTAAGTATTCCAGCAAGTAAACCGTTTTATTCTATTATATTTTTACACTAGCTTTTGCCCGCGACTACGTACGCGTGGAACTTGATAGAAGGGATTATTAAAAGCGCCTAAGCAAATGTAAGAGCAATGGTGCTTTTCGTCTAATAATTACATTTCCTACAGGGTCACCGCACCCCAAATGTTCACTCACTTTTCAATCTTTTTAGGTATAATTGCCAGGATGAAAACTATCCTATGTCCTTCCTCGTATCTTAAACTATCTCTATGCCAAATTTCATCAAAATCGATTCAGCGGTTTAAGCGTGAAGAGGTAACAGACAGACAGACACACTTTCGCATTTATAATATTAGTATGGATATGGATTACAGCCGAATGCTCGCAGTGAGGACGCTCCCTAAGTCAAACGAAAGAATGGTTAACATGAATGTGTACGGTCACGTGCAATACGCGGGACCAGGCAGGAGCCCCACTGCTGCGCACGCTACGCACGGACACGCTGCTATACACGCCGCCCACGTGGGTCCATTGTTATAATATTATATTGGTATCAGTGACGTCATTTTGTGCGCAGCGTGCTCGTGCACTACTGTGGAAGTATCTACCTACATTTTCATACAAAGCGTTTTTATACCCACGTGTGTAGCTCGACCGTGCGCAGCAGTGGGGCTCGGGCTAAAGGTGTGCTCTATGGCATCTTCGATAGATATTCCAGTGATGAAACATTAAAATATAAAGAAACTCCAAAATCCTATATTACTTAGCTATACCTACTAAACCACTATAAATATTTTAACACTAAATAAGTATAAAAAGTAAAATATAAAAAGTAAACAGAAAATACAAACACGGTGTAAAAACACTGTTATATTTATTATTGAGCTTTGAACTAATACTCATATTCATATGTCTTAAATGTTAAACACATTACCGCAAGTATATCATATTGTATATTTAGTATATGCAGTAATTATATATTAAATACTTGTATCTAAGGGCCTTACACACTTGTGATTTTCGAGCGAGTTTTATATTACAAATAAGCGTCGCGGCGAACTCGCTGCGTGATCGCCTTCATACAAAATTTGCTCGCAAATCGCAAGTGTGATAAGGCCCTCAGATGCCATCAGTATGATTAAAGGGTCGATTGCAAAAAAAATGTACATAGTTAAAAGGTTAGTTAACAAAAAATCACGATTGCTTCCTTTGTGTGACGAAAGTTAGTATAGTCATACAAAATGTATGGGTAACTTTCGTCACACAAAGGAATCAATTAAGTTTTGTTTTAATTAAAGTCCTTAACTATGTACCTAAAATTTTTATGCAATCGACCCTAAATTCTGCTCTGCCCCAATTCTAGTATCTCTGTTTGGCCCTATGGAATTAAGTCCGTTATTGTATACTGACTTTTTTTTGAGCAATAAAGTAAAAACTATTGCACATAATACCTTCAGTATCTTAATAAAGCAATAGGTTATAGTTATATTTAGAGTTAAATGGTTTAATTGAAACCTTCCAACTAGCTGCAATTATCTTGCTGTGTATTTAGGACGCCGAGTCCTTTCGTAACAAGCAAATTACATGCTTCAATGTCACCCAAGTATACATATTTACTTGTATAGTTTCATTGGTCTATTCCATCTCAATCTAGCCCTTTATCCTAAATATAGTGGGCCGTGTTCGCGACATTTGAGCGTAATATACAGCATTTGATGATCAGAAGGTTTTCTTTGGCCTGCCATGAATTTCTGAACCCTCAGAACATTTTAAGAAGGAGATCATCTAGTGCTGGAAGGAATTATGGTGTCATAATTTGTTTGTATGGGATTTCGACGTTTTGTGTTCTGAATTTTGTCATGTGGAGTGTCTAATGAAAGGGCTTTATGAGCTGATTCCAAATATAGTTTGCTGCAAGCACCGAGTCTGTCAATTTGCGTATTGCTGACACTGTAAAAGGTGCCGCACCCGCTGCTACACCGCCCACGCGCCCCCCGCCGGTGCGGCCGCCTCAAGTTTTGAAGTTGTGTCAGCGTGCTTATGCTGACGTTGCCAGTCAGCCTGTCGCAGCTAACCGGGCCTCAGTACGGGTTCCTGATAAGGAAAAGTCCTCCCGCGCCAATGTAGATAAGGAGGGATTCACACTGGTGGAAAGGAAGAGCAAGGCGCGTAGGGTGCCCCGAAAGACTCCGAGTGGCACTGCCGAGCCGGTTGGTTCTGGTCTTCGCATTGCGACACCCAGTAAGGCGCTCTATGTGTCGCGCTTGCATCACTCCGCCGTGGCTGACAATGTGGTGGTGTACGTCCGCCGGAAGACTGGCTTCTCGCTGAGGGTGCACCAGCTGCAGTCCCGGCACTACGTGCACTTCAGCTCGTTTGTGGTGCGTGTGCCGCGGCCGCTGCAAGACACTATCGCAAGTGCAGACTTCTGGCCGAAGGGTGTTGTGTTACGGCAGTTCCGGGGCAATCTGCCTAATTCTCCACCAGATCAGATGACGCAACGCACCCACGCCGTTATGTCGCCTAAATCTAACTAGTTTTAAGTCTTGTTCATATGTATTTTTGTAGTTCACAGTGCCTTGGTTTTGTTACTGTAATGCTGTGTAACTTATTTTAATAATAAATAAATAAATAATTTACATTACTGCTTCGATTACGGAGCAGAAGAGAACTGAAACAAACATAACCGTTTGGGCTCTTCCAGGTAGAAGACGGCTGAATTATATATTATTTTAATTATATTACTTTTTATGAAACGTACGCCAAATAAATAAATAACTATTAAGGGACAATTTACCAGGAATATACTCTTTTCCCATATCACGGCCAATGGCATAAATATGTGACTACTTACTACTATTACTTATATGACTTTTGACGCGAATAATATATTATATTTCGGGTATTCAAAATTTCTACATATTTATACGTGTTACTCGAATAGCAAGAATTAATGTACGTAATAATAACTTCGAGACATACTTCATTGTCAACCTATGTCAATTCAGAAACCATTTCTGGCAATAAGACTCTTATATACCTACAGCAATAAACAATTAGATTGTGATAATAAATAAGTTTGACACCTGTGAAAAGTTATCAGCATACTCATCCTTGCCGTTTACCCGTACATGTTAAGTTAATTTACATCACCACAAAATACAAAGGAGAAATAGTATATTACTGCCGAGGCCGGGAAAAGTCAGTTCGTGGATGAGTATGATTTTGAAGGACGAGGCGTAGCCGAGTCCTTCAATAATACGAATCTGCGAACTGACATTCCCGCCGAGGCTTGTATAGTGCTTTTCTCCAAATATGCTTGGAAATAATCACCAATCTACATTTTATTTTAATATATCAGTACCATGAAGTTCATTTGGTACTTATTTTTTTTAGGAATAGGAATAAAATTTCGGGTCCGAATCATATGTTTGATTTAAAACAAAATATATGAATAAGTATTAAATATATATGAAAACACAATAACAAAAAATATGCACATAGGTAATTATAAATTTTAGTTAAATTAACAACTTCTAAACACACTGTTTTTTTTTTAGAAACCATACCATATTTATCATTCGGAGAAGATCATAAGTTCAATACAACTTTTATATTGATTTGGACACAATCATTTCTGTTTTATTTTTTATTTGTTTACGTTTGGTACACTTATTAATTTTCAACTCACTCAATAAATATCATATTATTAAAATTAAAACTTTCGTGAGAAATCTCTAATAAATAACTAAGAATCATGAAAATAAATTTACCGCATATAAGATTATTATTTAAATTGTTTGTCCGTTATTCGAAATTTGTCGACATTTCAAATACATTGACAGTAGCAGAGCAAAAAAATTTTCAGTGCAAGAACTAAACGCAGAGAACAATTAAAAAGTTTATAATCGTTTTTATTTTTTAAATTTAGTGGACAATTGGCTGTATGGTGAATTATCAGTCTTTGAAAAAATTAAAAGTAAAAATGCAGTAACCGGCCAAATTAAGATTACCCTCATTTGTATGAGACGTTATAAACGGAAGGTGTGTTTTTTACTTAATCGTCTTATTTAAATAATATTGATTTCCCGGCTAAGGCCAATAATATATATTTTTTTTTATTTTTATTAACGCCTTCTAAATATAACGAACGATTTCGCGGTCCAGTTTTACTACATTAATGGGAACATTTCCAAGCAAGTTGGAGAAAAACAATTTAAAGTATCTAATTGATTTTAATTAAAAATGAGGTCTTTACTTTTGAGATATATCCCAATTCAAGAGTATTCTTTTCGGGCTCAAAATTGAACAAGAGTTTATATAGTAACAATAAAACAAAACAACCCGTAGATTTGAGAACTTCACCTTTTTGAGACCAAGACTGTAAGATTGATTCCAGCAGAACCCTTTTTAGACCTATGCATAATCTTATAAAATGCAAAATACTAAATCAACCAGAACAATAGGTCAACCCACCCGACCCATTAACTGAGGTTCTTAGCTTGACTAAAGGTAAATTTAATAAGAACTTTTATCTCGCTCATAAATCCTTTTAAATGAACAATAGCTCCAATCACGATGGGAACGCAATCTTCCTGAAATATCAAAGCAAACGGTACGGTTTCCTTAATGGGTGCAATTTTGCAATTTCAATCAAATGTAACATTATCTGACAGGGTTTCCTTTTGCCGGGGCTTAAGACGCGGTAACTGGCAGATTTTAGGAAGAAATAGGTTGCGTAATGACCCCTATTATAACATCCATCATTAACTGAGCCGAAAGACGCTGTTAGAGGATCCTTGTCTAGTATGTCATGCAATTTCGACAAGACCACGCTGCTTCGTCCGGTACATGATCGCCATTAGAATCTTGTATTTTAAGTGTTTTAACCGTGGTACCACGGCTTTTGTACCACGGGGGACCACGGGTAATTTTTTTCTCCGAATTTTCCCCGTAGACCCCTCTGCTCCAGTCTTAAGTTCTCTTTTTGAACACGAAACTTTCCGTGGGCCCACTGGTCATTCCTCGAAAAAAAAAAAACCCCGTAGTTCCACGCTGCAATAGATATGTTTAGAGAAATAGGGGGCGGGGGGCGGAGCCCCAATAGGGGGGCTCGGGGGGCGAAGCCCCCCGCATTAAAAAAAAAAACTTAAACCGAAAGTTCAAGAGAAACGTAGGTTAGGTTAGGTTAGGATAGAAAAAACAAAGGAAAAAAGAGGGAAAAAAATGAAAAAAGTGGCCAAAAAAAAAAAATGCGATATAATACGTTTAAAGGCTCAATACCCGCTCAAACATGAAAGTTAAATGGTAATAGAGTCATGGTTAGGTCAACCCATAATCTTCTAATCTGCAAAATATGACAGCGGTGGTCAACGGGTAAAATACAGTTATTTTCAATTACCCGTAGTCCCATATTGGTGTTGTGGGTCTACGGGAAAAAAAAATTACCCGTAGTCCCTCGTGGTACAAAAGCCATGGTACCACGGTTAAAACATGGTATTTTATAAACATGTATTTTTATTTTTTCCCCTAGCCTATAGAGGTTGTGTCCCACTGCTGGGCAAAGGCCTCCCCTCTCTTGCGCCACTTGTCTCTATTGGCTATGCAGCCAAATATGCTCTATTGGCTATGCTGGGTTGCATTTAGTAACGAGTGTGTCTATATGCATCCATGTCCGTCTTCTTTTGAGTCTGCATATGCTCCGATGACTATTCTGGCCCATCGGTCCGATAACAAAGAAAAATAAAACAAGATTAAATTCCAAATTATATATTAAATTAAGTATCTATTAAAGAATCTGACTCTCACCTGGCCCAAAAGAGTCATAAACATGATTGATAAACAACAAAATATGAACCTAGCGTTCTCCGTATTAAAACCAGGGATCGTTACCTGTCGTTCTAATGCCACGTTTTTTTATTACGTAGAATTAAGTATTGATATAGAACTTTGAAATTAGCCAACTAAAATATAAAAATGTGTACATAATAGGCGAAAAACCGAAATTGAATACCGGTATTTTGTATGGAGCCGAATACCGGTATCCGATCCCTGATTAAAACTGCAGCAGCACACGCCAAAACAGCACAACGCCTCAAAATTATGTTGTTTCGCACTCTGAAATATAAATTATTTATTCTATAGTACATCTGCACACATGGCGATTGCATACTACGTAATTTAAATGGCAGATACTAGTTTTTCCTCTAGCAGAGCCTACGGCTTGAGGCGCACTTCCTGAGCCACTAGAGGGATGATCAACCCCTTCGCTTAGGGTATGCCACTTGAATAATTCACCCACCATTTCAGAGGCTCGGATATCTGTTTGGGGATGGACCCATAGTTACTGGTTAAGATTCTGGGCCTCAAATACTTGTTTATTTCGTGATAAATATGTAAATGTGTGCGGGAGGGATTGTTTGCTGTGTTTGGTTTTTTACACGCTTATTGAAAATACGTACAGTCCGTGAGCACTCTGAATGAGATTCGAGTTTGAGAAAGAGACTTCGTAAAAGGTCATCATCATCATCATCATCATTTCAACCTCAGGACGTCCACAGCTGAACATAGGCCTCTCCCAGTGACTTCCAGATCGGCCGGTTGGAAGCGACCTGCATCCAGCGGCTTCCTGCAACCTTTACCAGGTCGTCTGTCCACCTTGTGGGTGGACCGGGTGATGACGAAATCACCTCAGAGATTCTGAATGCGGGTGGAACACCGATACTGAAAGCCCTTCAGAAACTCTTCAACTCCGTTGTGCTCGAGGGAATAACGCCAGAGGCATGGAACAGAGGTGTGGTGGTGCGCTTCTTCAAGAAAGGGGATAATACCTTGTTGAAGAATTACAGACCCATCTCGCTTCTGAGCCATGTCTACAAGTTGTTTTCGAGGGTCATCACGTAAAAGGTCGATGATACACAAATGTGATATTGCTGTTATTTTTCTTAATGACTAACAAAACCTTTTCAATTGACCTTACAAAGTTATGTTAAGAATAAAAATCATTTTAACTTTATTAAGTACCATTGCATTAGGTATTTATATTGATTTTTACTTGATTTACTTCTTTGAAATTTGAAAAGAAGTTTTTCATAAGAAGGAATATGCGATAGGTACAAAAAGTCTAATTCCAATAATGTTATCAACTAAATATTAAACACAAGTAGTACCTTTAAGTAAAAAATATATAGGGAGTTTATTGTTCCTTGATGTTTATTCTTTACTTGCCTTTTTACTACAGTAAGTTTAAAAAGTTCTGTCAGTTATTATAAAAACTGAACAGCAATATAACAATTCGCGTGTCACCGCTGTTATACGAAGTTGGATACTAAACCGAACGAGATTCCGTGATCAATGTGCCCTTACCATGAGTTTAAAGTTACAGTACTCGCTAGCGACTCCGTAAACGATTTGTATGGAGATTTGTAGTTCTACAAAGTAACCGTTAGGGGCGCTGTGTTATTCTCCATACAAACCGTTTACGCTGTCACTAGCGAGTACGGTCACGTCAACTCATGGTAAGGGTGTAACGTCCAATTTTCGTTAAGTTGTATCGACAATATATTAAATTTTGCTATTCATCTTTTGTTTCGCATGTATTTTGTTTTGGAATGTATGATTAATTTCTAACTTTTGTATAACGAGTATGCTCATATTTTATGTATCATAATAATTACTTCATGAAATAGAAACCTTACACAAGTAAAAGTAATCTGAAATACCCGACACAGTCTGAATACGTTTTCAGACCCTGTTATTAAGCTAAATGGAAAACTTGGTACATTTAATATTCATAATAAGTTTTCTGGAGACATTTTTGTGTTCACCGAACGTGACTATAATTTTCAATGATATTGGAAAAAATTCGTCGGTGATTCGCTTGTCCTTGAATATATTTCCAAGAATTCTGAAGCTTGTGTAAACAGGCTGGCTTTCTTTGATTTCTGGCTTTCATTTTACTCTATTGACTTCCTCTCCAAAATAAAGGGTAGGAATTTCAATCTAAGATTCCTTCGTTCGTAAGAAATAAGAATCCTCTTATTCCGTTGAATACTCTCTTGTTTTCCCCGAATTGGAAATAATGCCGAATTTATTAAGTAATTAAATTGTTCGAGCACATTGGTATTGTATTGGAATATATGAATTGGCCGCGTTAAACATTTTATTAAAATGGAAGATCTTTTTACTTTGAATTATGTGTAATCTATATATACTTCACTAATAGCTAGTCAAAATTTGAATCTGTATTTCATTTAATGGGTGATTATCTCAGCGAAAAAAAATTGCGGCGGAATTGATAACTATAGTGTGAAACAATCGTTTTAAAAGTTTCAATTTTTTTCTGAAAAGAAGACACCAATTATTATCTTAAGCCAAATCGCAAAGTATTGTAAAAGTCATTTATGTTTAATAATTATTATTTTTCCGGCAAAATGATAATTTTGGTGCGGCGTCCAGTATTCGTTGTGTTGGAAGGTCGTGATGCTGTCCATGTTTGTCTATGATACATTTTGAATTTGTTTTAGGAATTATTTAAAAACTGATTGATGTACAGTGTCATGTAATTTATTCTTCTTTCTCATATACAAATATAAACATAATGTTTTGTATTTCTACGTTTTAATTCTTTCCAAAGCCAATCCACCCTATCAGTGGTAGCAGAGCGTTGAATAATTAGTGGCAAATGGAAGAAAAATAAATAAACCGTGAGTAAATGAGATAATAAAATTTTCAAAATGAGCTCAAGTCTAAGAAGCATAGAATCGCTGACAAAATCAAATTACGATACCTGGTGCTTACAAGCACAGGCGATTCTCATAAGATACGATCTGTGGGAGTACGCTAGTGGTGAAAAAACGTTAGCGGCAACTGCGACTGCCGAACAAAAGAGTGCGTTCCTAAAGGAAGACTTAAAGGCAAGGTCAGAGCTACTTTTACTTATATCTCCACCAGAACTTAAGCAAATAAAGGGATGTAACACATCCAAGGAGGTGTGGGATAAACTAAAATCTGTACACCAAAGTTCAGGACCTGCGAGAAAGGCTACGCTATTAAAGCAGCTAGTATTAAAGAAAATGACTTCACAAGAAGATGTGAGAGACCATCTCAGTAACTTTATGGACGTAGTGGGTAAATTAGAAGACATGGATGTCAAAATTCATCCAGAATTATTAAGCATTATGATGCTATACAGTTTACCTGCAAATTTCGATAGCTTCAGAACGGCAATTGAGTCGAGAGATATTTTACCAAGTCCTGACATGTTAAAAGTAAAAATCATAGAGGAATACGAAGCAAGAAGGCAAAGCGAAGCAAGCGAACCTCAAACTTCAGAAGCATTCTATGTTAAGACTAAGAAAAAGGTACTATATTGCAACAATTGTAAGAAGAAAGGGCATTCCACAGAAAATTGTTGGTCAAAGAAGAGACCTGATAACCCTAATAAAACTAAAGGTCCAGAAAAGACCTACAGCATCTGTCTAACAACAGAAACGTCGAAATGTATAAGCAATTTATGGTGTCTGGATAGTGGCTGTACGTCACATATGACGGGTGACAAAAGTATACTCTGTAATTTGATCCCTGCGTCTGACACTCTAAGACTAGCTTCAGAAAAGCATACGACCCAAGTTAAAGGGAAAGGAAAAGCTCAACTCTATACAGAAGATTGCAAGCATAATATAACTGACACATTATATGTACCAGATTTGTCAAACAACTTGATGTCAGTAAGCAAAATTACAGATCATGGCTATAAAGTTTTATTTGAAAAGGAACAAGCCAGCGTCATAAAAGACGGAAGTGTTAGCTTAAAAGCTAAAAGAAGAAATGGATTATATTTTATTGAATTCGATAAGCCGGAAGAGACAGCAAATTTCACGCCCAGTGCTGAAAGCGAAATTATGAAATGGCACAAGAAATTAGGTCATGTCAATGAAAGAGACCTAAAGGAAATGGTTAAAAATAAAATGATGCGAGGACTCGACTTTAAAGAAAAAGCTTTGGGTACCTGCGAGACTTGTATTAAGAGTAAATTTACCACTCTACCATTCCAAAGCCATGAACAAATAATCTCTACCGAAGTGCTCCAGACAATTCACAGCGATGTATGTGGCCCCTTTGAGCATAAATCAATGGCCGGATCAAAGTATTTCGTTACATTTATTGACGACTATACAAGATACTGCTGTGTTTACTTCTTAAAAGAAAAGAGCGAAGTAATCGAAAAATTCAAGGAGTATAAAAACTATGTAGAACTGTTTCATAAGAAGAAAATTCAAAACCTACAATCTGACAATGGAGGCGAATATAGGTCAAAGGCGTTTGACAAATTCCTCAAAGATAACGGTATAAGCCGAAGACTATCTGCACCCTATACACCGCAGCAAAATGGCATGAGTGAAAGGAAAAATCGGTCGCTGATGGATAAAGCAAGATGTCTGATGCTGGATTCCAATATTCCTGCAAATCTATGGGCAGAAGCAGTGAATACTGCAAACTATTTGATAAATAGAAGCCCAGCAAAAGCTCTCAAAGGAAACTCCCCATATGAGAAGTGGGTAGGAAGAACACCATCGGGAAATCATTTACACGTGTTTGGAAATAGAGCATTTGTGATGAACAAGAACCGAAGAGGAAAATTCACAGCCAAAGCGACAGAAGGAGTATTTTTGGGATACGCGAATAATACCAAAGGCTTTAGAATCTACATACCGGAAAAAAATGACGTTGTTATCAGCAGAGACGTAAAAGTAATCGAAAAGATGCATTATGGCAATACTTCTGCTGAGAAAAACGAAGACTCTACTCTAGGACCAAAATCGGACGAATTAATTGAGATTGAAGAACCTGAAATTAAAAACAAAATTAATAATAACTTACCTTTTCAGGAACCTACAAATTTTCCTTCTTCCAGCTCCAGTCAAGATCCAATTGACCCACCTCCCTCAAGTGGAAGACCACAAAGAGAAGTGAGACCACCAACATGGACCAAAGACTATGAGTTAAGTCGTTGCGTGACTATGTTTACTTCAGATAGTAATGATGATTATGACTATTCATTTCTTACATATCAAGATGCAGTGACGGGCACCGACAGACAAAATTGGGAGAAGGCAATACAGTCTGAAATGGATTCATTACAGAAAAATAACACCTGGGTACTAGTTGACAGATCAGAAGCCAAAGGACACAAAATTTTGTCGAACAAATGGGTATTTCGGATTAAAGATGACGGTACGTACAAGGCCAGATTAGTCGTACGTGGCTGCGAGCAGAAGGGAAACCTGGATTTTGAAGACATATATAGTCCAGTCGTGGCTCAATCTGCATTGAAAACTTTACTAGCCGTTGCCGCATCCAAATCTTACCACTTCATGACATTTGACGTAAAGACAGCATTCTTGTACGGAGAGTTGACAGATGAAGTTTATATGAAATTACCTGTTGGCTATAAAACTGACTACAACACTACTGAAGTAGTATGCCGGCTAAAAAAGTCGTTATATGGATTAAAACAAGCTCCATTCACTTGGAACAAAACTTTTACCCAAGCGATGTTTGAGTTAGGTTTCAAGACCATAAAAACCGATCGATGCGTTTTCATAAACGAAGATAAGTCAATAATAATCGGATTATTTGTCGATGACGGACTTGTCATAGGTAAAGACATGAAAAAGATCGAAGTTATTTTGAAGAAGCTTGAAACCAAATTTGAAATGAAAAAGAATCAAAATCCAAGTACTTATCTGGGTATGGAAATAAGAAATTCAAAAGAAGGAATAATTCTTACTCAGAGATCTTATATAAATGACGTACTAGAAAAATATAATATGAAAAATGCCAAACCTTGTGACACGCCCGCAAGTACAAGTAGCGATTCGAAGTCGATACAGGAAACTGCCCAGGAGAAGGAATATCCCTACAGGGAGGCAGTGGGAAGTTTACTGTACCTGTCTACCAGAACTAGACCAGACATCGCACAAGCGGTCAATCAAGTTAGCAGGAAGGTCGAAAATCCCACTAGAGAAGATGTCACAAAACTGAAGAAAATATTTAAATATTTGGTTGGAACCAAAGACAAAGGCATTTTGTTCAAAAGAAACACACCGATAGAGAATATCGATGCATACAGCGACTCGGACTATGCTGGAGATCCATTGACGCGAAGAAGCACTTCTGGCTCCGTGCTCATGATAGCAGATGGACCAATCGTATGGGCATCCAAGAGACAGCCTATAGTGGCGTTATCGTCGACCGAAGCCGAGTACATAGCCGCAGCTGACTGTTGCAAAGAGGCATTGCATCTGAAATCTTTATTGAAGGAAATAACCGATATGGATATAAAGATAAATTTACACGTTGATAACCAAAGTTCGATTCAACTTGTGAAATCTGGATCATTCAACAAAAGGTCGAAGCACATAGATGTGCGATACCATTTTATACACGAACACTTCGTGAACGGACTGATCAATATCAGCTACTGTCCAACTGAGATTCAGTTAGCTGACGTAATGACAAAACCACTGTCAAAAGTAAAGTTTGAAAGACACTGTGCAAGATTAATGCATGTATAGAGACGTGTCTCAGCAACATGAACGAACATCAGGAGAAGGTGTTGGAAGGTCGTGATGCTGTCCATGTTTGTCTATGATACATTTTGAATTTGTTTTAGGAATTATTTAAAAACTGATTGATGTACAGTGTCATGTAATTTATTCTTCTTTCTCATATACAAATATAAACATAATGTTTTGTATTTCTACGTTTTAATTCTTTCCAAAGCCAATCCACCCTATCACGTTGTTCCTCATAAATGTCTTTGATAGAACCATAAAATCATCAATGTTTTAACCTAAAATTGCATTTATTTATAATCTTTATTAGTTTAAGTATCTTAAAAGGATATATAAATAAAGATTAATACATAAATAGATACTAGAAATTGAGTACTAAAAGTTGTCCGGGTGAAATTGACAATTTTGGTGGTAAATATTGAAAATGTGTTTATGGTTGAACGAAACGCAACAAGACCAGAAAACGTGTGTTAACCTGTTCGTTTAGTTCCGCTCCGGCATGGAGTGATGACACATACGTCGTACCTTGCTGGATCTGTCCACTCAGCACGTAAGTATCTAATTTTGGTGTGTTCAAAATACTTTTTGACACAATTTTTGTGGTATATATTTCTAGTGACTTAGCAATAATTGACTGTGTGTGAATTGTGTAAGACGTGTTAAAGGTTTCCTTTTTAAAATATAAAGTTAAATTGGAAGTAAATAATACGGATATTTTTTAAATGTTTTTTTAATCACTGTTTCTAATTTCTGTGGATCAATTTTGGTGGTTTTGGTGGTAATTTGAAAGTCACCAAAATTGCTTGATGCCACCAGAATTGCTAATTCTGTAATCTGTATATAATTAAACATTTGTAATCGCATTTCCAACACTTATGACTCGATGAATTTATTTGAAGTCGTTGTCAGTTTATTGAAGTGACATAAAGTAAGAACATCAGAAAGAATATATAGTTATAAAAGAAATAGATTCAAATTTAGATTAGCCAGTTACAACAAAACTCCCCCGTAATCTAAATACAGTTATAAACATAAGCCTATTCCTTTAATACAATTCTGATGCTTAATGCGAGCCAATGGCTTAGTAAGTACATCAGCCCACATCTCCGAAGTAGGAGTATAAGTGACATCAATTACATTATTCACTAATAAATCACGTATAAAATGAAATTTTGTGTCAATATGCTTGGTTCTATTGTGGTGGACTGGATTCTGTGCCAACTTCTGAGCAGACTGAGAATCATTATATATAATAACACTATTTGACTCACCAGTAAGCTCGAGAATCAAGCGCTTCAGAAAAACACCATCTCTAGCAGCACTCGCCAAGCTCATATATTCGGCTTCAGCAGATAAATAAATAAATAAATAAAAATATCATTTATTTTCACCTCACAAAGGACATACAAAAACAGTTTGACAACTAGTTGGTAAAATGAAAGTGGTACAAAGTATCCTTTGTGAGGGACTGGAGTCTGAACTAGGTATTGAAAAACCTGTAATACAGATCTCCAGGCCCTCACCCTGGAAAGCGACGCAATTTAGTAAATCTAGTAAATACCCGTTTTGCACTTATGGAAACTTATGAGGTAGATAAATGAAGTACTATAAAAAGCTTTAGTAGAAAACTTACAAAGAATTTGGAACAAAGCAATGAATAAGGCACGCGCAGTTGCCCTTTTTGCATGCGTGCGCGTGTGTGTGTGTATGTGTGTAGATGACAGGGCAATGGTTTTTTGCTTCTTACTCTCCCACGAGATCACTCCTTCCGCTATAGAGAAGTAAAATCCGGTATATGAACGACGATCTATGGGACAATTCGCCCAATCCGCGTCCGCGTAGCCAATCAAACGACCACCGCCTTTCCTGTAAGATATGCCGAAATCCATAGTGCCTTTTAAGTATTGTAACACTCGTTTTGCTGCAATCCAATGACTCTTGTCATATTTAGTGTTAAATTGACTTGAATATGAAGTTGCATATGCAATATCTGGCCGTGTATTTATAGCCAGAAAATTGAGCGACCTAATTAATTGCTGATACGGATATAATGAAGATTCACTTACATTATTCTTCTCACACGGCAGCAACTTTTTGGGTTGGGGTATAGCAAAAGGGGCCCTATTTTTAGGACTTAGAAAATTTACGATCAAAAATTTTTTTTTTGTTTGTTTGGGCTTAAATTAGATTGAATCTTGTATATTACGCTAAAATAAGCATATTTTATTCTTTAAACTTTTTCTCTCAGATCGATATTTACCGAGATATTGGGGTTCAAAGGGGCCCTATTTTTAGGACAGAAAATTTACGATCAAAAATTTTTTTTTTGTTTGTTTGGGCTTAAATTAGATTGAATCTTGTATATTACACTAAAATAAGCATATTTTATTCTTTAAACTTTTTCTCTCAGATCGATATTTACCGAGATATTGGGGTTCAAAGGGGACCCTATTTTTAGGCGGCAAGTTTTCTCTAAACATAACCATTACCGAGATATTGAGGTTTTTAAGGTAAAAATGCTTGCTGAAAATATGGTGACATGGGTTGAAAAACCGAAAACTGTAGGTTAGGTTAGGGTTTTTTTTTTTGTGACCATTTATAGCGGAGCGAGCGAAGCGAGCGGAGCGTCAAAATGCTTGCTTACATGGACCCTCGTAAATAGTCTACTATTAGATACTTACATCAAAATATGTTATTTGTATGTATGTTATGCATTTGAATCCCAATATCTTGGTAAATATCGATCTGAGAGAAAAAGTTTAAAGAATAAAATATGCTTATTTTAGCGTAATCTACAAGATTCAATCTAATTTAAGCCCAAACAAAAAAAAAAAAATTTTGCTCGTAAATTTTCTAAGTCCTAAAATCGGGTCCCCTTTGAACCCCAATATTTCGGTAAATATCGATCTGAGAGAAAAAGTTTAAAGAATAAAATATGCTTATTTTAGCGTTATATACAAGATTCAATCTAATTTAAGCCCAAAAACAGCAAAAAAAAAAAACAATTCAAAAATTTTCTAAGTCCTAAAATAGGGCCCCTTTTGCTATACTCCGACCACTTTTTGGTTTCTAACGGCGTAGGAACGGCCTTACAATCCGACATATTAAACTTTTGCAGCAAGTCTCGAATATAAATTTCCTGACTTATTTTTACTTCATTAGGTTTACAGCTTATATTTAAACCTAAATAATAACTTAATTCACCTATCACTTTCAGGCTAAAATATTTTCGTAAGTCAGATAATGACGTTGTCGAGCGTTTTATTTTCTCTATAGAGAATGACAATGGCATCGACATGAAAAGCGAGTATTACTAACTCGTTACCAAACTTTTTGGTATAAATGCATGGTTCTGAAGGAGTTTGGTTAAAACCTAAACATTGTAAAATATCGGTTAACGTTTTATACCATGCTCTAGAAGCCTGTTTGAGGCCATAAAGTGAACGTTTTAACAAACATACTTTATCCTCTTGACCAGGTTTCACAAATCCTTCAGGTTGACTCATGTAAACCTCTTCTTCCAAATGTCCGTTCAAAAAGGCAGTATCCACATCTAAATGGTGCATTTTCATTCCATTTTCCGCAGCCAAAGCAAACAGGACGCGCAGAGAAGATTGCCGAACAGTAGGACTGAAGGTTTGCGAGTAATCAACACCATAAACTTGGTTAAATCCTTTCGCGACAAGGCGCGCTTTATATTTAATTACGTCACCATGCGCGTTTTTCTTCAACTTATAGATCCATTTGCAAGGTATGACCTTCTTATCGGGTCTATCGATGAGAACCCAAGTCTTCTTCTCAAGCAGTGACTGATATTCATCTTGCATAGCTTTATACCACTTATCTCTATCTTCTGCATGTACAGCCTGTGAATAGCTTGTAGGTTCATCCATAATCTGAGGGGACGAAGTCTGCATGCATACACAATTGGCAGCAGAGTTGGGTTTTCTAGGTCTCAAATTATACCTAGGTTCTGCGACTTCAGTATCAGACTCCAATTCTTGAGACGAATGTACAGTAGCACGCTGATCCGGCTCATTTCCATCGTGCCATTGGTCTTCAATATCAACATCAGATTGAAAACCTTCTGATGCTTGTTCAAAATTGGGTTGAATCATCTCATCTTCAATAATACCACTTGCGACAGGTTCTTGATTATTTGAACTACTTGGCAAGTTCAATTGTGACCCTAACAAAAGAGGTACATTTGCTGGTTCGCTTACATCATTCCCAGACTTACAAGTATTACCACTTCCTTTCAGATCGTGAAAAGTATTTTCAAAGAAGGTTATATCTCTGCTTTTCACAATTCTTCGGGGATATCTAACATCCCTGAAATAATAGGTTCTCGGATCATCTGAATATCCGACGAAAATGTGCTCGGACGCTTTCATGTCCAATTTCTTCCGATTACACTCGGGCACATGTATAAGGGCTCTACATCCAAAAACACGTAGATGAGAAAGATTGGGTATTTTACCATACCACTTCTCATATGCCGTTTTGCCTTCAAGAGCACGGTGAGGAGATCTATTTTTAAGATACACAGCCATTTCAGCAGCATCTTGCCAATAGGCCGGAGAAAGTGAACTGTCAGAAAGCATTGACCTGACCTTCTCCATGATTGAACGGTTAGTTCTTTCCGCGATACCGTTCTGCTGGGGACTATAGGGAACTGTTGTTTGGTGATGAATTCCTTCATTTTGTAAATACCTCGAAAATTCAGCATTAACATATTCTTTCCCGTTGTCACTCTTCAGTGTCTTAATCTTTGCTCCTGTTTCCCGCTCTACTGAGGACTGAAAAATACAAAATTTATTCTTCACATCCGCTTTTGAAGGAATAAAGAATACAAAAGTCATGCGAGAAAAATCATCTATAAAAAATAAAATATACTTATTGCCTTGAAAAGAGGTTTCAGGCAGCGGTCCAAGGACATCCGAATAAATAAGTTCGAGAACTGATGTAGATCTTTTATGAGAAACTTTCTTAAAGGGTTTCCTATTCTGCTTACCTTCAATGCAGGGGATACATGGTTCCTTATCTACTTGTGAAAAGTCAACGCCCACAGCGTGGCCTTTCTTGAGTTGGTCCATTCCAATGCGGCATAAGTGACCTAGACGCCTATGCCAGAGCTTGAAGCTAGAAACATCGGAGTGTGTCTCAAAAGCAGATAAATGAGGCATTGATTTAACTGTACAGTCTAAAGAATACAGCCCACCACATATGTAAAATTACATCACCTGTACAAGTAAAATCATCAGAATTATAAAAATTACATCCAGTTCTATCAAAAACTACGCTAAAACCTTTATCTACAGCCTTCTTCACTGAAATAAGATTAGAGTTCAAGTTCGGTACGTGAACGACATCCGTAATCTTCTTTATCTACGCACATATCATTAGTGCTCTAAAATGCGTTCAGAAACCGTAGGAAATGGCCAGCATTACTACAACCAATTTTACTATGAGAACTTTCTTATCTGTGGCAGTAGGTAAAATCTGTACTGTAATGTTATAACAGTATCAATTTTTGTAAGGTTATGAGTTTAAATTTGGAACAGCTGTCAAAACTAAAGTAGGTCTCTATTCTAGTATCCATAGATATTAATATTGTTATCGATACGAAACGTCAATTCAGTATGTTTTTTTATAAAAACCGCACGACATTTGATCTCGAGTGACATGAGAATATGGATACATTCGTTTGTATATGATTTAGAAAAAAAAACATTCGTCTTGACGGAGGTTCGAATTGCCGCCATTATTGTTGTCATTTGTTTGTTGGTTCTTTGCTGTTACGAAAGTAGAATGGACAACATTTCATTTTTTTTACCCCTACCTTTTATTGATTTATCTAATAGTATTTGCAAAATTACTCGACACTTTTTTTTCTTTTAATTCTTTTTTTAGTTTAAGACACTTTTTTTGTAAAAATAAAAGTACTTTATTCCAAAGAGGCGTAACGCAATTTCCAGGCGGGAATGGATACCGCCTGTGCATTTATAAATAAAAAATGTAGTGCATCTGTGGACTCAATGTGACAGGCGTTATTACTGTCATGCACGGATTAACTAGCCTATGGATTACGATTCCTAACAAACTTTTTCACAAAGCCTCCTGGAAAAAGACGCGTTATTTCAGAGACACTGCGTTGTCAAATATTAGCAAAAAAGTATTGAACTGTTATTTTTCAACAAATATAGAAATAAATAGACCTTCCTTAGCTGGCCCGCTATCTCGCTCTTACTACATTGATTACGAATTTTGCTATTCCTGTCACACTTTGAAATAGTCTGGTACATCGCTCGGAAGCAAATATATCGATAGATAATAATAATAAATATAATGTACTAGCTTTTAAAGAATGAAAGTGACTAGCGATAATTCTGCCTAATGTGTGTCAACATATTTCGTAGCTTTTCGAAACAATTATTGTGTTGCGTGTTCGTGTAACTGAGTATATTTTGCATCGATTTTGAAGTTATACTAAGCGTGAAAACTAGTGATCCAGTCATTTGGTTCGAAATATAGAGCTAACTTGGAAAAATTTCAGAAAGTTTCGAAAATTGGTGATATTAATGTGCTCTTTTCGAATTTCAACTTGGCCACCTCTGGTCTGCTGCTCACGCCACGATATAAAAAGGGTCTGAATTTTTTTGTCAATATATCCTTCCTTACTCATTTTACAGTAAAAACATTTATATGGAAATTATTAATCTAGAGAATATTTTCTACCATTTTCAAAACTCCTGGAAAAAATCCCAGTAACCTCTATTTCTACCTACTTACTTTGACCACAGATTTATATACAAGCTTTGACCAACAGAAACGAAAATTGTCGATATCGAATAATGAATAAAGTCGATAACTGTGACTTCCCGAGTTTTGTTACTTGAAAATAGGTGCAATATACAAACTTGTCATGCGACGTCCATAAACTAAGAGGTCCGTGTTGTCATGGTAACATATTAGATGTTTGTTTTTATTCTCAGCTTTCAGCAATTTTTATTTTGATTTGGCTGTTTTTTTTCTAATAATAATTGAAAGGCCGTGTTATCATAGAATGTTTCGGCACAGGACGAAATTATAAACGCATTCATCATGGTGTCCCTCGATAAATAATATTTCTTCTTTGTACAAAGTCAATATCCTAAAAGGTTCACTGTTTATGAAGATCATAATTTATAAATGTAATGTAATGTAAGTACTAGGAATCTCTATGTTTTGATTATACAATTAGTTAATACAAATGTTTCAGTGGGTAATATTATGTTATTTTTTTCAGTTAGAAGAAAATATACAAATCTATGAATTACCTAGTGTTGGGAGGATCATCAAGTAAAACACTAAAGAAATCGAAGGCATCTTGTGTGTCTAAATACCAATGCAGTTCAACTCAAACGACTAACTGTGAATAAAAGTGGCTTCAGATATTGAAATGAAATGTGTATTACCTTTATTGTTTTTATTCCGTAGTAGTAGTCATTTTTTTACACTGCAATAAGCATATATCGAAAAATACAACAAGATCCAGTAGAATTGAAAGATAATAAAAAAACATCTGGATAAACTGGCTTTTCATGTGAAAAATCGTAAACATTCCCATTAGGATTATTGTTCATAACTTTGGTAAGGTTTACAAAAATCATTCTCATTTACTAGTATATACTTGTTATTTTTAAACAAGATTAAATTAATAATATATCATTTTAGAATATTTTTTCGTAAACCTTACCAACCAAAACTGTCGTATTGTCGAAATGCTCCCTGGATTTTGATGTATGTTCAAAATCATAATACTTCCACTTATAAATAAAATAACGTATCAAATTTCACGTATCTTGCCTTCAGGTACACGAGGTCCACTTTCCTAAATGGACCACTTTCCCAAATGGTCCACTTTACCGAATGGTCTACTTGATTTTCCCATTTGGTCCACTTTCCCATGTGGTCCACTTTCCTATTTGGTCAACTTTCCCGTATGGTCCATTTTCCCATTTGGTCCACTTTCCCATTTGGTCCGTTTTCCCATTTGGTCCACTTTCCCGCATGGTCCACTTGTCCATTTGGTCTACTATCCCGTAGGTAGTAATATACGTTTTTCAGGTGCTCTGGGGACATCCAAATAATTTTACCAGCTTATTCCTATGATCATTAGAAGCAATGAATAAATATTTGTTTGTATGTGAAAATATTTGGATTTTTAAGGGAAACTGGATATATTACAAAAATCCAAGTCTAATGTTGTGTCAAAATCATTGTTTTCTTTGACAAATGGTGGACGTTCCGAATACACCAGAAATGCTGGGTCCATCGTCACGCCAGCCGTTGACCACCTATAATGGAAAGTGGAGGAAGAATACACTGGTTAACGTGTTTTCTTCCGGGATCGAAATTATTTTTCTTAAAATATATCCGCGTCTGCAACCCCGCGGTCTATGCTACTACCTTTCGATCCTGATACTTCAGATACCGATATAGGATAATCAACATATAATAATCCTAATAATATTATTAAAAAAATATTAGGTATGTAAAAAGAATTGCTTCAATCTATGTCGTGGGTTTGAAGAGATCGTTCGCTACAGAAAAATGTTTAGTTATATGGCGCTGAGAGTGTATGCAGCTAGCAAAGTAGGCCTAAAGTATCTGAGGATGCTAACTGTGAAAGGAGATAATTTGGGAAAGTGGACAGTTTGGGAAAGTAGACTATTTGGCAAAGTGGACTATTTGGGAAAGTGGTCAATTCGGGAAAGTGGACCGAATGTACCTGAAGAGTCTGATTGTGAAAGTAGACAATTTGGGAAAGTGGACAGTTTGGGAAAGTAGACTATTCGGTAAAGTGGACCATTTGGGAAAGTGGTCCATTTAGGAAAGTGGACCTCGTGTACCTGAAGGGTATCTTGAAATCAAAGTAATAAATAAAAATAACGCTACTAATTAGTATTTGTTTAATTAAATAACTTTTTTTACGAAGTCACACACATGTCTTTTGCAAAATGTTAATCTCGGTCTAGTCCTCGTTTCATTTCACTGATGGCAAATTCGTAATCACTGCATTTGATACACCACAGATATCCATTCTGCTTCATTATTGGTACAAGCATCAAACTGCTCTTCTTAAGAGGCCTTATTCCTTTTAAAATTTATTTTTTTCATATTATGACAAATATATTGATAATTTCAACCAACTTTTTGAAGTGAATAATACTTTTCCCCGAGTTCTAGGTAGTAACATAGTTATTTCACGCTTTCATTGCGTACAGTCGAAAATAAGTTAAAAAAACTAGTTTTCCGCGTGAAATTTGTCAATTTCGAGTAGTTTTTGAAACACAAATTATCAATGAAAAATTCAAATTGTAGGTTTCAAATATATACCAATAAATCCCAATAGCCCTGTTCTAGAAAGTAACATCAATAGTATGTTAAGAAACATGTTTGATCATAGAGAAAAATGTCTAAACAATCAGCATTTTAAAAGGAATAAGGCCTCTTAAACTATAGGTATCTTCCGGTTCGGTTGCAAGCACAGAATATGAGTATTTATTAACTCTTCATCTCACAAAGTAGACAGAAGGCCCCTGGTCTTTCTTCTTAGTTTTGTATTTCCCCTTTATTGTAGGACACGGCTGAAAAATATCGGGAAGATATCTGGATTTTGGTTTCCCCAAATTCTATTGCATAAAACTTTGTTTGTCATAATGTAAGTATATAATCGGCTTGACGGCAGTGTGCCGCTCCTCTTTAGCGTATATTTCATAATATATTCGTTTTATTCTGAAAATTTAATTGGAACAGAAGGTAAAAAGCAGTGAAAATATTAAATAATTTTATTCTGACAATGACATCAATGACATTTGTCTACTTCCACGCAAACATACCTAGACATTTTTTTTATATCGCACGTAATCGTAGTGATTTGAAATTAACTTTCTTCAGCCTGGGAATAATCTTTTGCTATTAATATCCATTTTTCTCAAAAAATGGTGGTCTGAAAATTCTAAAAAATATTTTATAGTGCTAAGGAAACCAATTTCTTCGAATAGGGATTAAAATATAGTGACTTCAAAAAAATGAAATGTTGTCCATTGTGAAAAGTTTATTGTAATTCACATTTTAGTTGAAAATATTGTTTCAATGTAAATGTAAATTACAACAAATAATCTGTTTATGTATTTGTTCAGATTTATTTCTTACTGCATTAGTATATGTCGTTTTTAGATATTTTACAGGTAGCACTAGTGGTGCCGGTCATTTCCTTATGGCTTCTGAACCCATCTTAGAGTACTTATGATATGTGTGTAGATAAAGTAGTGTATACAACTGTACATAATTAGGCCTTAAAACACTCGTGTGATCCTATTAACCACACTCGTGTTTTAAGGCCCCTCATTATGTATCAGTTGCATAAACTACTATTATATCAGTATTGTGACCGCAACTAGTGATGGATATATCTCCAATGCCATTAGTAGGCAGAACATCTCCATTTGCAATGGTCACACTTCCACTCGATGAACTTTTAACGTTCTCCATCCAATCAGCTCGTGACGTCATGTGTGCCGAAGCGCCAGAGTCGATATACCATTTGTCATTCTCTAATTTGTCATTGACATTCAGTGCACATAGAGAATTCTTGTGACTTATGACTTTCTTCTTTTTATCCTTCTTATGTGGACAGTCTGGACGCTTATGTCCTGGTTCCATGCAGTCATAACATACAATAGGTTTCTTAGGCTGGGATGTAGACGGTCTGGTCTGGTTCATTCGGGAACGAAGAGCAGTATCAGGGTTGTTTAAATTCGGTTTATTCAATTCATTAAGTAACTTGGTCTTAATTAAATCCACGGTAATGTCTATGTTGGAATTTTCCAAAGCCATTACTAAAGGTGCATACTGAGGACTTAAGCCTGCTAGAAGAATTGCAGCTATTGAAGCATCTTCCATAACTTTGCCTATATCGGCTAAATCTTGCACGGTTGACATGACAGCATTTATATATGTCTCTATATTGAAGTCAAAATCATCAAGACAGTACCTGTATAGTTTCCTTTCGAGGCTTATACGTCGCCCTAAGCCTTTGTCCTCGTAAGCGGACGAGAGGGCATCCCAAGCTTCCTTAGCTGTTTTCCATGATCTTACATGGGTGACTGCCATACCATCTACTGTGAGACATATTTTAGATAACGCCTTTTGATCGTTACGTAATTTTTTCTCAGCAGAAATATCGATACCTGGAGGATATCCGACGATCGTCTCCCATAACTCTTCATGCATAAGGTACATGCGAAGTTTGAACTTCCATACGGAATAACCATCTCTATTTATAAGCGGTTTTATACCAGAAATAGAATTATTTGACATATTTACATGCACAGCTGTTCGATGTCACAATAAAAATATGATATGAAAATATCTTCGTGAACTATTCAAATTTTCACGGATTTTCAAAAAATATACACGCACATATTAGAAAAACTATATCATTCACTGTTTACTAAAGAATAATAGTTTTTATACGTATAATTAATTAAAATAAGTAAATTCGTGCTGATAACGAATGTTGTCAGTTTATTGAAGTGACATAAAGTAAGAACATCAGAAAGAGTATATAGTTATAAAAGAAATAGATTCAAATTTAGATTAGCCAGTTACAACAGAAGTCAAGTATAAACACAATACATCTAATATTACAAGCTGTCAGTGAGGGTAATCTTAGCTTAGATATGCAGGCTTATGCTGGTGGCGGATTCTATAGCTCCTATCCTTTCCTATAATACTATTTTTTTTCCTCTGGCACGTTTCCTACAATTTGGAAATGCGCCCATGTGATTCCTCTCCCTAAAACCCCTAATGCGTCGTACTTTTCGCAGTATCGTCCTATGTCCATTCTTCCCGTCTTATCCAAAATCATTCAATCCTCTGTAAATCCACGTCCCTCATCACATCTAAATAGACTTAACTTGTTCAATTCTTTAGCACAACCACATCTTTGGTTAAGATCACCGACGACATTCGTCTTAATATAGAATACTAGAGGCCCGTTGCGGCGTCGAACCGCCGCTAGAATATGGAAATCTGGTAGAGTGTTACAGAAAATAACTACTTTATCGATAAGAAGTTTTTGGCGAACGAAGAATAAATACTGTAAAAAACACGTTAACATGATGTTTTAAAAACGTTAAAACATGCCAGGCTAGAGCCAGGCCTGATAGCCAACTGCCAGCTTCAGCGTGGCAACTTTTTCAACTCTTTTGTAAAAATAACTTGTGCATTAATGACATGTGATCTGCTGATCTGTTTCACAAATAAAACGCATATTATTCGATTTATGGAAAAAAAATATTCATAAAAATAATCCCTTAGGTATCTTAAAAATATAATTGACATATTTTCATAGGACCGGACATAAGATTGGTAGAATTTTAATTTTTTGTTCTTTCTTCAGGGCATAAATTTATCGATTTGATCGATTTCTATCAATTTCCAGAAATAGCACATGAATCGAAAGGACAGATTTGGGCACTCACTACGCAGGTTTTAAAAAGGAAATCATGTAGTGCGTAACTGTTCTGCTCTGTATTCATTTATAATCGTAAATACTTAAAAATAGCGATAATAAGAAATGTTACATAAACTCAATTGTATCAAATAGAGAGTATAAAACGTTTATAGATACACGAAATACCACTTTTATCAATGCTTGTTTTTTTAATGAAATTCAATAGATTTTCTTAATATGGGTGCTGCCATGTCATCATCATCAATCATTTATTCAATAACAATTACACATTGTGTTTGAAATTCTTACGCTAGGTATACTTAATCAAACCCTATTTACTAATCTAAATAAATAACTGACCAACAATACTCCACCATAAAAAAAAGAATGTGTCAAATATGTGTAATAAATAAAATCCAATATATAAAACAGCTAAAAATGTTTGAAATAAGAATATTAAGACATTTTTTTTTTTAAATTTAGAGCCGAAGGCCTAATACCCGAATTCCAAATTCAAACTTTCGTCTTTCCTCTCATTGAAATAGTGTCTGACAGAAGAGTGAGGGAGATGATATCTATACTCTGAAGTCTATGATATAAACCTAATTTTAGGGTTCCTTACCATAGTCGGTAAAAACGGAAGCCTTATAAATCAATTTATTTTGTTGGCAGCAGAATTTGTCAAATTTTATTTTGAATGAAAATAAGAATGATCAGCCAGACGTCATTATTTGAAATATGATTTATTTTTGAGCGCGTCGATTTTTTTTAATTTGCATCATATGTAGGTCATTTCTACCATCAAGTTTCGCATGTTAGGGTAACATGTTAATTATTCCACATTGCCAACTCGTTCACAATGTCAGTTCGTCGTCAAGTCGTCTATATTCCCATCTGGGTCACAATGCCAACTTGTCCACACACCCAACACGTCCACATTGCCAACTCGTTCATACGCCCAACTCATCTGCATCGCCAACTCGTCTATATTACCAATTCGTCTCCATTGGCAACTCGTCCATATTCCTAATTTGTCCACAATGCCAACTCGACCATATTGCTAACTCGTCCATATACCCAACTCGTCCACAATTCCAACGCGTCCATATTGCTTACTCGTCCACAATGCCAACACGTTCACAAATACAACTCGTCTACATTTCCAACTCGTCCATATTTTCAAATCGTCCAAATTCCCAACTCGTATACAATGCCAAATCGTCCACATTGCCAACTCGTACACAATGCCAAATTGTCCACATTGCCCACTCGTCCATAAACCCAACTCATCTACAATGCTAACTCGTCCATATTACCAACTCGTCTTTATTGCCAACTCATCCATATTCCCAACTCGTCTACAATGCCAACTCATCCATATTGCTAGAACTCGTCCACATTTCCTACTCGTCCATACACCCAACTCGCTACAATACCAACTCGTCTTTATTGCGAATCTCGTCCATATAACTCGTCCGTATTACCAACTCGTCTTCATTGCCAACTCGTTTATATTCCCAACTCATCCACAATGCCAACGCGTCCATATTACTTGCTCGTCCACAATGCCAACTCGGCCGCATTTCCAACTCGTCCATATTCCCACCTCGTCAACAATTCCAAGTCGTCCAACATTACCAACTCGTCCATACACCCAACTCATCTACATTGCCAACTCGTCTTCATTTCCAACTCGTCTTCATTTCCAACTCATCAACAATGCCAACTCATCCACATTCCCAACTCGTCCACGTTGACAACTCGTCCGTATTACCAAGTCGTCTTTATTGCCAACTTGTCCATATTCCCCACTTGTTCATTTTGCCAACTCATCCACATTCCCAACTCGTCCATATTCCCAACTCGTCCACATTGACAACTCGTCCATATTATCAACTTGTCCGTATTACCAACTCGTCTTCATTTCCAACTCGTCCATAATGCGAACTCGTCCACATTGCCCACTTGTCCATGTTCCCAACTTGTCAATTTTACCAACTCATCTACATTGCCAACTCTTCTTCATTTCCAACTCATCAACAATGCCAACTCGTCCATATTGCTAACTCGTCCACAAATACAACTCGTCCGCATTTCCAACTTGTCCATAAGCCCAACTCGTCCACAATTCCAAGTCGTCCACATTTCCAACTCGTCCATATTCCCAACTCGACGATACACCCAACTCGTCTATACAAACTCGTCCTTATTATCAGCCCGTCTTTATTGCCAACTCGTCCATATTCCCAACTTGTTCATTTTGCCAACTCATCCACATTTCCAACTCGTCCATATTCTCAACTTGTCCACGTTGACAACTCGTCCGTATTACCAAGTCATCTTTATTGCCCACTCGTTCGTGTTCCCAACTTGTTTATTTTGCCAACTCATCCACATTCCCAACTCGTCCACATTGACAACTCGTCCATATTACCAACTTGTCCGTATTACCAACTCGTCTTCATTGCAAACTCGTCCATAATGCGAACTCGTCCACATTGCCCACTTGTCCATGTTCCCAACTTGTCAATTTTACCAACTCATCCACATTGCCAACTCATCCACATTTCCAACTCGACGATACACCCAACTCGTCTACAATACCAACTTGTCCTTATTATCAGCTCGTCTTTATTGCCAAATCTTCCATATCACCAACTCGTCCGTATTACCAAGTCGTCTTCATTGCCAACTCGTCCATATTCTCAACTCGTCCACATTTCCAACTCGTCCATTTTACCAACTCATCCATATTACCAATGTAGATACATTCCCAACTTAGCTACATTGTCAAGTCGTCCATATTCTCAACTTGACCACATTTCCCATCCCGTCGACATGCAAGCGGAATGACTAAGTTTTTTCTTGTAAAATACCATTTAATTTACCATAACTCATGCCATTTTTGCCATTTTTGACTTATATAAATTTACTTATTTGAATGACGGTTGAATTAGTTTTACTACATTTTTTCTGCTTTGATTTATTGTAAAACTCGCCTATAAAAATAATCTATTCTTGAATGACGGTCAGTTTTTCTAGTCTTGCAAGCACCAGTCCAACTCGCACTTAACCGGCTTTTTCCTCCACATTTTTAACAGATATGCGAAAAAAGTTTCCATTTCAACATTTTAAAAAGAAAAGCAACCTGGCAATTTAGATCATTGACATAATAGCCCCCAATAAAAAATATATTAAAAGTTGGCAGAATATGGTTATTGTCATTCATTGTCAACAAACTGTAAAATTATTTTTGCATATTCGTACATGTTTTAAGTGCTGCGGATATTATGTTGCCGACTCAAAAATAATATTTCATCATGCTGAACAACTTACTACAGGTTTGTGAGCAAATCATGCTTATTATTATTTGGTCATCTTATGTCGAAATAGGGATCACAGGTCACGTGGTCAATGTCACGTGGTTAGCGCACAGTAGTTTTTTCAAATCCATTTTTCAGTACCTTTTCAGGAAAAAAATAAAAATCCAAGAGTTTTATGCACCTCTCCAGCATGAGACGAATCTAATGACATATCATTTATAAAAATCGGACCATAACTGTGGATCTGATGGGATGTACAAAAATCGGCCTCGCGTAATATATATATAGATAGGAAAGTGACTATATTGGTGCTCCTAGATTTTAGTAGTGTTTTTTACTTCACTTTAAGCCAGTTATTTTCTTTGATGGTACGCCTGTACCTTTCTCTTCTACTGTAAAAATATTTGGCATTACCATAGATCAATCTTTGTCATGGGCACCTCATATTTCTGAGATCAGTAGGAAACTTTTCGCGTCCCTTCTTTCATTGAGGTGTCTGCAGAATTTCCTTCCTGTTCATACGAAGATCATGCTTGTTCGCTCTCTTTTGCTTTGGTCTCCGCGTACATGTTCTTTGTCTTTTGTATAATATCCTTTTCATTCCTTCTTCTCCTCCTTACCTTGCAGAGAAGTTCTTTTACATGGCGGATGGTAGTGGCCATCGCCTGCGGTCAAGTGCGAATTTGGCTCTAAGTATCTATCTCACTGCATAGATCTCATGTTTACGATGTGTCTTTTGGTGTGTATGCCGTGAAATTATGGAACAAATTGTCTCCCGCCCTAAGGCAGCATCCGTAGCATCGTTCAAGGGGAAGTTCAAGAAATTGTGGCTGTCGAACGAATGATTATTTGATTAGGTTGCTGTTTAACAAAAATGTTGGACATACAAATACCTAAATATATTATAATGTAACACAATCTTTAGATAAAATTATTAAAATGACATATCCTACTTATGTAATTATATGTACCTACTTATTGTTGACATTGACTTGTAAAATGTTTATTTTTACCAATAAAGAATCTGAATCTGAATCTGAATCTGTTTTTGTTATAATTATGATTATATTTATCTTATATGTATTTATATAGATATTACGTAATATGTATTACATTGACTGTTTGCTTATCTCTCTCTCATTTGGTTTTTGCATTTTCATTTGTACTATTGTAAAGTTATCGTATTGTACATGTTGCTTGGTTTGTCTGCCATTTACTTATGTTTAACACTCATTTACTCGAAGGTTGATTGGAAGAAATCCCTTAAAGAGATAAGTTCGGTTTTGTACATGCTTATTTTTTTGAAATGTATGTAGTTTTTAGGATGGCTAGTCGCAAGAAAAATCAATCAAGAGAAGAAGTCCTCGAAAAGAAAAAAATATATCGTTGTTACAAACGAGTTAGTAATTGTATTTTCGTAGATATTTTGGTATAATTAAAATGATTAATTAAACATATACTTTCTTTTCATTTCCAGCAGGCAATTTCATTGACAAATATGAATTTTTAGCACAAGTAACTAATTTTGGTGTAGATGTACAATTTTGGTGGCAGGCAAATACTAAAATCATAATATCTTTAAAACTGTTATGTATAACAAAGGGCCATTACTACACAATATTGGTTATGACTTTATTCGTATTATTGATATATAAATTTGACTCCAACATCAAAAATAAAAAAAAGCCACCAAAATTAGGTAAATTTCGAGCTTGTTGAAATGCACCCTAATAACTCATTATATTATTTAATTTCTGATGTACTTATGTCACTTTAATGAATGAATGAATTCATACAAAGAAATAATTGATTGTATAATGTAATAGTATGAAATACTTAATTGAATATCTAATTGAAAAGCACAAATATAACTTTGAAATATTTTTATGTGACTTGTAAAATGCATTTGCTTTTATTAATAAATTATCTGTATCTGTATATTCTGTAATTACCAAGTCAAAACCAACATTCTTTGTCACCACGAATTTGCTTTAACTGAGTTACAGGTATAAAAATTGAATATTCTTCAAGTGAAAAGAGAGTTATATAGTTTTTCTAATATATGCGTATGTAAAGTTTTCTAGGCCTTTATTATGTGGTATGTGCATATATCAATCATAAGCCTCTTCATGCAATTTCATTTCATGAAACTATAAAAAATAATCACGTTTACTTAGGTCTACAACACGTGCTGCTTGTAACCTCGCAAAATTTGTACATTTCCAATTTTCATCAAGAATATCACATCGCTTAATATTCAAATCTACGAGTAGAAGGTTAAAATTATCCTAATCAGTAGTTGGGCGTCACCCAAGACGATGTCTGTAAATGACACCGTATAATTGTGACTATACCGTTACCTTATAAACTCATTAATGATATTGTAAAAGGTAAACTGACTAGGTTAGGTTAGTTATAATTCCACTGGATAAAAGACAAACTGACGATGTTCACAATGTATTCATACCATCATTATGTTTACTTAAAGTACTGTCATGCTAACATTCTAGCAACAAATACATCTTCAATTGCAATCTCCAGCAAGAAACATTTTTATACCGCATAATTTTCATAAAGAGGCGGGAGAAAATAACCTATTCTGTAGTTGGGCGTCAGGACGATCATACGCCGTAAACGACAGGGCCTAACCTCATTATGGCGTATGTACAGTTTCACCAACAACGCCCTAGAGGCTTGAGCCTACCAACGTATATTTACTAATACCGAAACCTCGTAAACCCCTAACTTTAATACAAAGAATTGTCAGCTGTATTCCGCTTGTTATGAAGCTGTTTTTAGAGTGTTAATATTGAGTTAAATACGAGTTTGGGGAGGAAAGTTTCCGATATTTGCATACACCAGGAAGTTAATCAAGGGACTTGTTAGCTTTTCGCTTTGTGACTCGCTATATTCGTGCATCAAAAATATTTCGACTTGTTTAGGATTTAATATAGCGCTTGCATGTTTAATGTTGGTTTTGATGTCGTGATAATTTGTTTGAGGATCGTAATAAGACCCGAAGTCCTAATTTACATTCTTCGCGATACGAATAGGAGTGAAATGTGTCGATTTCAGTCGGGAGGTTGACCAGTCACGCGAAGGTGATGGTTTCACTAAATTTATTGTAAAATAAGAACAGTAGTTTTTACCACATAAATATTTGAAACATATTCCAAAGTATTTTTATTTTACGCCATTCAACAACAACAACCAAATTTTTTAACAACTTTTTTAAATAACTTGAAATAACATTTAATTATTTGTTTTCATGTTTGTCGAAGTTTATTTAATAATTTAAACAAATCCAATAAATAATTATTAAGCTAAACAAACAAAAACAAAGGAGAATATATAGTACATTGTTGTAGAGGCTGGAAAGTAAGCAATAGATTAACGAGTAAATTTCGAAGGCCGACCCGCAGGGGAGGCCTTCGATAGTACGAGTTAATCTATTGCACTTTCAGCCGAGACTAAACATAGTGCTTTTCACGACACGAGCAAATATATTATAATAGGAGTTTTTTCATATTGGTCATTAAACTCGGCGCCTTATTGCAGGCGCTCGGCGCATTTTTACAACAATGAGTTGTAAAAATCAGGGCTATTATAAACATAAAGCTGATCGCACCCCCAGATTCAAACGACATAAAGACGATTTTCAACCCAGTTATGAAGAAATATCAAAAATATTCAAACTTACCTCACTTTCAACTTAATTTAAACATTTAGTCTAGGTTACACTAAGGTAAACAACCCTACGATACATTATACACTGAAGGGTCATTGTAACAGTACGCAATATTAACATACGTTCCTTATATTATTTATTTCGTGAGTCAATGTGAACATTATTAAATTAATCACATCATCACATTACAAAACCAATTTTAATATTTACTAAACAATACATTTTGTTTTTTTTTTAAATATGGCCGGCTGACCCGTAGCGCATGCGCGCATCGCATCTCGTCGCAATGGAGTCATAGCTTTTCAGCCGAATAAAAAAAAATATGAACTCAATATTTATATACTTAGGTAATTAAAAGCGTTTATTTGTTGAAAACTGTTTATTTGTTGAGAAATTAGTAACTGTAGAAATTAGGAAATTGTTTTACGCCCCATAACTAATTTTAAAATATAAATGTTCATGATTTTCAGAGTAAAACCTTTTTTAACAAAAACTTATTAAAAAGTAAACCTGAGGAGTATTATCTTACTTAAGAAAATAAACTCGTTTATGGGTATTTATAAGTTTAAGAAAAAAATACACCTCATAAATGACGCATTCTCATTGGTCAATTTAATTTGACATGCAGCAGACGATTAAGCTTTGATTGGTTAAATTGTCGTTTAAGCCGGCCGAGAAAATTAGTCTGAAATATTTTCTAAAAAGTCGTATCTTACTATGAAATTCAAGTGTAGATACGAACTGTTACCGTAAGGTCCAACATTGTTGTCGTGTTGGGAGCTAACATAGATATACAGTTTACAAATGAACATATATAGGCAGTTTTGTGTACTGGATTCAGGTAATCTATAACCACATTTTCGAGCAGTGTCGTGAAAAAACATTTTTTTTTTTCGAAAAATTCATTATTGGAGAATTGTTGTACCTATAGATAGCGCGTGACAGCCAACCGATGAACATGTTTGAAATAAATTAATAACATGTTTTATTTGTTCCATTTGAGAACAAAAATCTGTGTATTAGTTTATTGCTCCTCTTACAAGAGACCGACTTAAGTACCTATGGAAACATTTTTATTTTATAATTTTATATGACGTGCTTAATATGATATGCAAGGGTTATTAGCAAATGCTTGAAAAACAACATTAATCAGAAAATTTTAATTAAGTTTTGCCACCACGATTATAATATATTAAGGATTTACTGCGTTTTATGTATTCATTTCTAGAAGCTCCATTGATAATTAGCGTTAAATTAAAATATGCTGGTTTTGGCTCCGTATTAGCGCTTAAGCTCCGACTTGCATCTACTATTCTTGTTTTTTAGTGCCCTTGGTTTAATTATTGCGTTAATAGTAGATTGTTCAACAAGGGACGAAAAAAGGCCATAATGACACGAGATGTTTTAGCCACCCGAGCTGATCGAGGTTAAACACGCTACTTTTCACTCTGAATGCAAGGAAAAAAAAAGACATTCTATACAAAATTACTATATATTTGTGCAATTATTTACATTTATATGTATAATATATAGACTCATTCTCATCCCGCGACTGGGCGTGACGTGAAATGTAGGTTGTGATTTCTGCTTTGTGGATATTTTAATTCCTTCAGTAAACCGCTTACTGATGTTGTCATTGTTTTGAATTTGGTCCGTAATTTATAATGTTGCACAAGTAATTGGTGTAATTGGTGATTACAACTTAGGTTTAATACGAGTAATGGACAGTCGAGTTCATTTACATATACACACTTACGAGATCAAAAATATCTGAACACGATTTTATGCTCCTGACAATAGGGTCGTGTTCAGATATTTTTGTTTTCGGAAGTGTGTCTCTCGACTGGACATCTATTCAAATGTCTAATAAAAAAAAAATGACTCGCGGCTTTTTCTTTTCATTTTTTTGTAAAGTGATGCTTTAAATGCTTGCATATTAAGCCAACAGATTCTTATTTGTTAAACTATTTCAAGACCTATGGACCATGCATAATAAAATGAATTCATCTTTAATATTATCGACACTAAATCGTTTTTTTTATTTTTATAGTTGTCATATTGAGGTTACTTTCGCGGCCCAAAAAATTTCTATACACAATTACTGAAATTGCCGATAATCCTCCATTCACAAACACCGTGATTGGCTGTTCAGGGGTTACCAAAAAAAATATATTTAAGTCCCTAGAGCTTTAAGGAGCTTTAGTCCCGGAGATGCAAAGACTAAAGTAACACTTTAAGAGCATGAGAAGTGAAAATTAGTATTTTCTTCCTTCAATATTTTAGAGAATGTTCGATATAAACACGAACAAAACTAGAACAAATCGCCGCGACAACATAATAGGCATCGTTCGGCAGCGACGCACGTTGCACAAAATACGTGCTAGCATTTTTGTGCCGCTTTTGATTGGACTTTATGGCTCCTGGTGAACAAAGGTTTTAACGTAGCCGTTAAAGCAATTTTCCTACCAATTGTCTAAAACAAGGAAAAGTAAAATGATTTATTCGGCAAAGCGCACAGCATGGTTTATTCAGTTTGATGCACAGAACGCACATGCACAATAAATCCTGCTTGTGATAAAGAAAGTGCTTTAATCCAGCATGGCGATGCGATTCGCGGGAAATTGCTTGCAAAAATACATTACAACACCAATTCGACATTTTGCGTACATTCTTATTAAATAAATAAATATCAGACAACCTCACACAAATCGATCTAGTCCCAAATTTAAGCTCACGAAGGCTTGTGTTACGGATATTAGATGATGATATACATACCTATACAGGGTGTAACCGACGGTGTACCGAAAACTGAAACCATGGCTACAGACCATTATTTAGGGCTGGAAAATCGTGGAAATTTCTTTGAGAAAATTCTCAAATTTTCCTTGTGAGTTTTCATTTTTTCTTTATTTTTCCGTTAATCGAACTCTACCGGTAACAATTTTTCATGAAAAATCGCATGAAAATAGCATTATCCGCAAAACACGCAATGTATCACAAACAGTACTATGTAAGCTTTACGGTACAACACAGAGCGCGTGGAGTGGGACAGATAACGGTACTGGCCGGTCATTGATCCGCCAGGCCAGTGCGCTCGCGCTGGCCGTTGCGGTCGGACGCATAATTAATGTTTACCTACCCGCACATTTCATTTGCTTTACTTGCTTGAATGAAAATAATCTTGTTAGACTGTTTTAATTTATCGGTCAGCTGTTATTGGTGTTAGATAGTACACTAGTTGTGATCTGTGGTTGCGTTGTTTTTGTGGTTGCATTCATTCATGTCATTCGATGCGCATTGGCGTAACGGTATGTTTTGCGCTGACGCGTGAGTGGAGTGGGGAGCGCCTCAACCGGTCTATGCTCGCCGCGTGCCCCCCTCCTCGCGCGTCTGCACCCGAGAGAATTGGACGCAATACATTGCGCGTCGAGTTTTATAATTTATTTTGGAAAATCTTATCCTTGAGTTTTCCGAGAAAATGAACACTCGTTTTCAGTTCGTGATTATGGTCTAAAACTACAGTTTTCGTTTTCGGTACGCTGTCGGTTACATCCTGTATACATAAAACTTATATTATACTACATACAGGGTGCTCGGGAGGAATCCAAATGATTTCACCAGCGCATTCGATTGTATGTGTAGAAAATATAATGTCGGATAAAGTAAGCCGAAATCGGCTTAGTTTTTGAGATATTAGCATTTTTTGTTTTAAAACATCTCCAGTGTAAATCATCTTTATTATTGCAATGTTGCGAGACCGTCACATTACCTGACAAACGTTGAATATTGAAAACGGTTCCTGTCACGATCATTGTTTATGTGTCAATCATTACAAATCGTCACGGTATTTTTCCTTCAAAAATTAAGTTAAGAAATTAATTATTTAGAATCTTAGCATAAATACGCCTAGAACGATAGTCCTTTTACAACAGACTGGCACAGTATGAAGCCGATTTTGATATTCGTATTGATGGTGGAAAAGAACTGCATTATCTAGTTAAAACCTTGAAAACTAAATGGTTCGTAATAATAAACGTATTTTTACTGGTCATACGTAATATTTATTTAATATTGTGTTATTACCTAATTTATTTGATTAAAGTTTACAATACATATCTTGTTATTAATCCCTAAATAAACAAACACAATTATTCATCAAATTATTTATTTAACACCCTACAAGCAGTATGATTATTCTCAACAATTGCTGTATGCTTCTCACTGTATCAGCTACGTGCAGTTCATTGAAACCCGTGGCAGCTGAACTAGAATCCGCAAAATCATTTTCAGTTTTTACACCACCCTTGTGGTATTTTGCACCGTGGAGTACTCTAAAACATATTTTTCTTCAGCTGTTATAAAGGTTGACTGTCTGAGCTAGACACCGCATTTTCTTTGATGGCTAGTGCAATTATTATTTGCAATAATGAGATTACATTCGTCACACCGTTAAAATCAATCACAACAATGGCTTGTCATTATGACTGGAGTCATTGTCTAAAGTAGTTATAAAAACAAGTCTAAGGGTATTTCTTAGTGGCCAGTTTGTATCATAATCATAATCCATGGAGTTTAATAGCAGTTATTAAAAGAGAGTGTAGAGCGGCCATTAGATAAATCATGACATTCATGAGTAAGGAGTTTAGATCGCATATTTAAGTAAAGCCTGTTTTGAAAAAAACATTGCCCAACAAGAAATTTTCTTTACGACATTGACTTCCCTTTTAATGAAAAGAGATAACAATAACAAACGTTGCCAGCTCGTTCTAAAGTATTTTTTACTGGTGAAGTAAAGGTAATTTATTTATTATCTATGAAAATATAAAAAAAGTTAAAAATCATATTTCAGCATAGGTTCATATAACATTTTTTACTCCATACGACCTCAGAAATCCGCTGGTGAAATCATTTGGATTCCTCGAGAGCCCTGTATACACTTAAATACTGTTACATAAAATAACCATGACGTGCCATGACGCAAGCACAAATATTCGAGTAGGTACATCACACAAATATTTGCCCTGCCCTGGCTGATATTTTATTCTTCGTTTACAAGCGTGTTTTTAAATTCATTCAGGATGTAATTTCTTGTTCGCATTTAATTTCTTAAACTAGATTCTTACAATATAAGAAAGATAGCAAGTATATTAAAAATAATGGTTTGATTTAAGTTACTACTCGCAAAGAGTTTTCTTTGATTAATGGAAACTGTAAGATAATATTCTTTAGTTTAAATAATGTTAGTTTCTCAAAGAAACTAGAACCTTTATTCTTGTATCTTATAAAATATTCAACATTCATTTAATTAATTTATGCTATTAAGACTATTGTTACCAGCTTTCAATTATTTGCACATAAATAAAAGTCTATTTTGACAACTTGTCATAGTTGCCAATGATAAAATGATAAAATGTAAAGTAAAGTTTCCTTTGACCACACCAGTAATTATGTATGTAACAGTACAAATAATTAGTCTCGTGTCTTAAATTATTTTATATCCAATTATGTCGTCATATATTTTAACATTTTGAATTAAATTTTTTTACAACTCTGTGGATTTGAGAACGATGGTATTCTACCAAAAATCCGAACCAATTTTGGATAATTATAATAAAGTAAATAGGATAGTAGACAAACAAGTTAAATCAAAACCGGTTCTGTTTAGGGCCCTTACACACCGCGTTTTTTTAACGAACTGTCGAGACGCATTTGTATTACTACGTACTACCTACCCTACCTTACTACTTACTACCTACGTATCCATCAATACGTAAGTTCGAGCAGATGATATAAAAACGTTTGACTATGGAATAAACCTATGTGCAATTATATTTACCTAAACTTGTGTTTCCCATTTTCTGTCACTATTATCCCGCTATTTCACTTACCAAGACATCTTCAAACCCGTTACCAGCTGACCCTACAAATTACAACAATTGCCTCGTAGTTAACAAAGCACATTTCTACCCTACTTACACCGAACCCTATCTTAATAGGAAATAATCATGAGTTACGTCCTTCTAACTGCCTACCTTTAGAGAGTTCGCATAACAATATGAGCATTAATAATTCGCTTTTATGTATAACAGATTTGGTTCACGGTAACCTTAGTTCGTACCGTTTGATTAATTATTTACCCATTAAGGGGATGAGAGTTAATTACAAATAGCGCTTTGACGCTTACGCCTCTCCGGTTGGTAACAACTTTCATGTTGGAACCCCAGCCTTCTTCATTTCTGAGGAAGAAAAATCTCATGAGGGATATATACGAGATTTTTTGTTTACCGTAATCAGATATGAAGAACAATTCGATTAGCATTTTTGCACGTTTATCTATTGCTGCACACGCAACTCAACCTGATCCCGGAAATGAGGATTCCAGAGCCACACTTACGCGCCACTTTACTGAAGACTTGCCAGAAATCAGCGTAGGCGAAATCGAGATAGCTCTAAAACAGCTTAAAAATGGAAAAGCCCCTGGAGAGGACGGTATTACGACTGAGCTCCTGAAATCTGGTGGTAAACCGGTAATGAAGGAGCTCCAAAACATCTTTAATACTGTCCTCTTTGATGGGAGAACTTTAAAGTCGCTCAGAGAGCTATGGAAAGGGCAATGCTCGGAGTTTCTTTGAAGGATCGAATTCGGAACGAAGTGATCCGTCAGAGAACCAAAGTTACCGACATAGCTCACCGTATTAGCAATTTGAAGTGGCAGTGGGCTGGCCATATTATTATCCGAAGAACCGATAACCGGTGGGGTAAACGTGTTCTTGAGTGGAGACCGCGGATCGGCAAGCGTAGTGTGGGACGCCCTCAGACTAGGTGGAGCGATGATCTGTGCAGAGTGGCTGGCAAAAGCTGGATGAGAGTAGCCGAGGATCGCTTACAATGGCGTGCAGTTGGAGAGGCCTATGTCCAGCAGTGGACAAGAATAGGCTGATGATGATGATCTATTCCTGAACCAAAAGTGTTGGAAATCTATTCTGTCGTTTTGACATGATGTAGCTACAATTACACTTAATTATATAGAAAAATTAACTGACTTTAATTAACTACATAATAGTTATTTGTTATGCAAGGCTGCAAAGTTGTTATTTGGCGCGAGTGTTGAAATTGAAAGCTGAGCGAGCGAAGGAATCTAAGATTGAACCATGAGCGAAGCGAATGGTTCAAAGATAGATTCCTGAGCGTAGCGAAGCTTTCAAGACACGAGAAGCTAAATAATTTTGCAGCCATGCGGAACACACAACTTTTCACCTCACAACAGCGAGGAAAATGCAAGATTCAAGAAAAACAATTAAAACATAAAAATAATCATATTTAATTATGCCTTCTATTTAACACATCAAATTGAAAACATAACACACTCAAATCCAAACCAAATAAATACGAGAGAAGCACACATATTAGAAATTAAAAGTAATATGGCCGTAATTTGTATTATCGTCGTATATATTTTATCGTTGAGTTTTTCTTAAGCACTGTTATATTATATTTGTATTTGAAACTAGTTGACACATTCGTTGTGAATGGTAAATGGCATTCTGGGAAGGATTAGTTGGCCACTCGGAAGTATTTTCCATAAAACGCTTTGGAAGTTATTGGACGATATGGGATCCGAACAAGATTATTTCGGCTTTACCTTCTTTAAAAACGCCAATAGTTTCGGTAAATTACTTATCGTCTCCAAATATTTATAACAAATCCTTTTTCGTTTTAATGCAAGCTTTTAGCATTGAATAAATACTCCAAATTGGGCTTAACTTTCTTGTTTTCGATATAAAGTAAGACAACAGTATGTATATTCTCCACAGAACAAAACGTTTAACTTGTTTACATGAATTGTGAAAACTTCCAACTTTTTAATTATTATTTTTTTTCTCGGGTGCGTTCAGAAATTACACTCATAAGTCCCAAGTTTTATAACAAATAAATATTAAAATTTGTGTTGTATTTGATATATTTACAAGTCAAATTATGTAAATGAAACTGAAATACTTACTTTTAATATATATAAACATATTCAACATAAAATTAGGTGTAGAAAAATAAAAACTTAAAAATCTGTAACCACAAACCAGGTTTCTGGACGTGATATTGTAGGTGTATTTTTTTTTAAAAGAAGTATTCAAACGTATACATATGATTTTAGCCGGCCTGACCAGATCGCCCTTTATTAGCGTGCGTTGATTGGTTATTCGAAGATTTATCGACTGATGAAATCAGTCACGCGTTGAAGGAGTCTTAAATATAAAAAAGTTACATGCACCACAGAGTATCAAAATCGTCGTGTTCGAAATTCAAATGACTTTTGCACGCTAGCGGATAAAATAGACTTTTGCACGCAGATTTCGCCCTATAAACGGAGGTTTTCCGAGCGAGTGAGGTGAAAAATATATTTTTCACTGCTCCTGCTCGGCAAACTGGCCTAAACGCGGTACCCGACTTTAAGAACCTTCATTATGCAACACTTGTATAAACTACTATTGAGCTCTACTACGAGTATCAGCATGTGAAAAGATCCAACGGTAAAAAAAACTGTACCTGAGTCCATCAACATAATTTTACAGCAATTGAACCAGCAGATTACCCAACTCCCTGGAGCCTTCAAATACCACACACAAGAATAAAGTTGTAAGTGTCTACAGTCTGATCGAGTTTTTACTGCGTTTTTTCTCTTGGCGTTTCTAATGTATGTAGTTCGAGCGCTCCCTTAAGAATTCTCTTTGGCGGTTTCAATGTAATGCAAGTGCATTTAGATACTGAGTGCAAGTGAATTCTTGTTAGAATTAAAATACAGGGAAGATAAATGTTGCTTGGCTGGCTTGATAAACTTGGATAAAAAGGGGGAATACGTGTGCTGTTTAATTTAGAAAAAATATTAGTAGTGTATTTCCTTTTCGGCTATTTTTCGGAATCCTTTTTTTTTTTCAATATCCGAGTAATGTGTAGTCGGAATATTTGGCTGTTTATTCCCTAGGCGTATATTCGTGTCTGAGTGATTTTAAATAATGCATCGTATAGAAATTATTGGGTCAGTTAGCCTAGCAGATAATCTACGTAAAAAAAATAACCTAGGGCAATTTTCCTAGGGCATTTTAGGCTTAATATTTGGTGAAAAGGCAACTTACGTCTGGGCGAATAAATCGGCAAAACGACAATCAATTTGACATCTGGGGCCGACTTACTTACACGGCTATAGGTACCCTTTGATTGAACTGACGCCAGACGTGCAGTCTGAGCTTATCTAAGATTGCCGATTATTAAAAAAAAACTTACTTAAGTATTTTCTATACTCCTCCCTCAGTTTTAAGTACGGTTCTACTCTTGGCCAGTTTTTCGGCGAAACGCGCCTTAATCTTAATTAGCCGAGCTAAAGCCCGGATTAACGGAGCGTTTTAATGCTTTGAACCTTTTTGCTAGCAAGAACCGTCTGTCCACCAATCATCTGCCTATTTAATATTTATATGAGATATCACATTATAATGAAAAGGGTTAAATTTAATAGGCATATCGCTTTTATCTGATTTATATGAACCCTTGGATCTTTTTCTGATTACAATATCTGGTTAAGCTGTTTTGAAATAAGAAATCTTACTCGCATTATAGCTTTATGAAATGTAATTTATAATTCATTAAAGGTTATATACAATACAATACAATACAATACAATACAATACAATACAACAATTCTTTATTGCAAACCAACAAGAACAATATTACATGAGAAATCATTAAATATTAATCATTTTGGTTATATTATTAATCATTTTGTAGAAACTGATATTATTTAAAATTTAAGTAGTTAGTCTGTTTAATCTTGCGATATTACTTCTACTAACGACTTTGTAGAAGCCGTAACAGTGCTTGTATTATATTAATTTTCAATGCTGTATCTACATTTGACATGTTTACTTAAATTGTATGTTTTACCTATATAATATTATATAAGTAATACAATTGGGATGTCCAAGGCGGGAATAGATTCAATAAAACATCGTAAACGGGTTTACTGTGAACCACGAGGGTAAGTAATACGTGATATAAAAAGTCATAATATATACGCTCACTTTGACATAACCTTCGAAATAAATAAATATCAGACAACCTCACACAAATCGATCTAGTCCCAAATTAAGCTCAGGAAGGCTTTGTGTTATGGGTATTTATATATATGACTTTAGTACTTAAATACATAGGAACAACCATGACCTAAGCACAAATATTCGAGTTCATCACACAAATATTTGCCCTGGCCAGGATTCGAACCCGGGACCGCCGGCTCAGTAGGCAAGTGCTTACAAACTGAGCCAACCGCTAATCTAACCTACTTTTCGGGTAGCCGATCCGTTGGGTACCTTATAATCCTTATACTATAAGATATTATGTACCCAGTCTTTATACGTTACCTTATCTATGTTATATGAATTGAAATAAGTCAATTTGAGAGTTATATAAAAAAAAAAATTGATACATGAATATTATTTCAATTCATTGACCGTTATTCCTTATACAAGTATTGATTTTGATGTTATAGCTGGCGTTCATTATATCTTGTTGTCGTTATTAATACGAAATTATAGATTGTGTTGTTATATCCCGTGAGACGCACCCGGACCACGACCAGCCCGCTCTCGTTGACGTCTGTCATAGTAATGGCGGCAGCGGGCAGGTGGCGGGGACACTTTATTATATAAAGAAATCTATAGATACAACACAACAATAATACGTAGAGTACCTATCTTATATCCATTGCAAACCTAATGATAAAAATAATAATAATAAATTAATTAATATCGGACAATCTTACACAAATCAATCTAGTCCCACAGTTCAGCTCTAGTAGGCTTGTGTTATGGACACTAGAACGATAAACACATTGAAATAGATAGATACATAAGTACTTAATTACAAATAACATCCATGACCCAGGCACAAATATTCTAGTTCATCACAAAAATATTTGCCCTTGCTGAGATTCGAACCCAGGAACGTTGGCTCAGTAGGCACTTAACCACTGCTCCAACCGCGTCGTCAACGATCATATTATTACATACATACATATATTATACTCAGGTATGTATTTTAATCAACTAGTAGGCGTAGGTATACATGTCACAATTTCATAGTCTATTGACTGATTAGTCAAGAAACGCGATACTAAGTAGAGCTGACGGTTAATTATAATTATTTGCCAAAACATACAAATAGAGGACGAAGACATAATTATGATATGACTTAAAAAATAATTTATTGCAAGAAAAACTTAACTTATAACAAAGAAATAGTAATAAAAATAATAATGTGTAGCAAAAAGTTATAAAACACATCTCTGCAAGTTGCAGTTTAGCTAGTGCTGCGAACTGGGAATGGCTGCTCCGTCGTCAAACCCCAACAGTTTCGCTGCAGGTTTGAATTTGTGACGTGTGCCTCGTATGCACATACTGGAGGCTCGAATTATAGCAGTGCATATCCTTGTTCTAAGCCAACCCAGTATCGTACTCAGCGATTTGTTCCAACGGTCCGAGAGGGCTTCGCCTAAGTGTTTGACGAAGGAGGCCATCTGTGGTGCGAATATGCCATCGACAGAGGTCACGAGGGGGGTGAAAGTAGCATGTTTCACTTCGCAGGCAGCAGAGTATTTTCTTTGTTTTTCAGTCTCAGCAGATTTTAGGACAGAAGTGACATGACGTGCAATGTAAGAGGGAGCGTCGGTGTCTACGACACGGATATCGAATAACGCCTCTCTCTGTGCATTCCATACGCCACGGCAGGATAAGTCACCGCGTAATCCAAGGTCACCTTCTGTGATTATAGGTTCTATCGTGATGTTGCCCCATGCTTGGTGACATAGTTTAGCAAATAGGTCTCGTATTTCGTTGTGCCGTCTTGAAATTAGCCCGCCAGTCTTGCAACAGAGAGCATGGTCGATATTAAAATGGCTGTTGCCGCATCCGTCACAAGAGGGTGGCATTGAGTTTGGGGTTCTGTAATAGCGTATTGCCAGGGCATCTCTGAATTCATGAGGAGACAAGTCGAAGTTATCTTTCTTTGTTGGTATAGCAGATAGCCAGGTGGAAGACTTTGTTTTCATTTTCGATGCGATTGATCTTTCTATAGCTCGTCGTTTGTTAGGGGATAGTTTGGCCAATATAGTGTCTAAAAGTTCGTTGTCACGAGCATCTTTTATTGTTCGGCTCTCTTTGCGTGCGTCAATCAGGGATTTATTGTGTTGGGCTAGGTCTACATGTTGTGTCCTGATCAAAGCCGATGAGAGGATTAAACAGCCTTTTTTGGAAGAATTGTAGCTCAAATTATTCTCGGTAGACGGATTAGATATTGCCAAACCACCTTTATGCACAGGAAGGGAAAACAGATCGGCTTCGTCGGGTGTGATTTCACTGCCCATCAGAGTTGGCATGAAATTGGTCCGTAATGCATGTGTCAGTGGTTCAAAGAGTACGTTGGAATCGGCGATTACACGTTGTAGGAATGACCATTTGAATTGGGCAGCTTTAGTGAGTGCTGTGTAAGCTGCTTGGGGAGAGTCTTTACAGATATGTGTCAGTTTCTCGATTATTGAAATAAATAGCTTTACTTGGTTTCTTATAAAGTCTTCTTTTCCTTTGCCTATGTAACTGCCAAGGAAGGGTGAACCTACGGTGATGGTAATGTTAGTTCCTTTAAAAATCTGTTGTGCTTTATTTTTGTCCGTTTCAGATACGATAAGGATTGTCTTTTTAGGTTGAGGGAAGTATCCATATGCCGGTCCTGTGTTGCAGATCTGTTCCCACCATTTACGAAGGCTTTTGAAGTTTCCCTGGGCCGATGAGTCATCCGCATACCATGCCTGGAGTGTATTCTGTTCTTTTTTTTGTTTGTTGATTATGGGTAATGTTGCAAGAGCATATAGTGGCATAGCAAGTGGATCGCCTTGGGTTACGCCTTCTTTGCTATACAATCTTGCGTCTGAGTTTCGAATAACAAGCTCTGCGTGGCCATTATATGTATTGTACAGGAAACGGGCACAATGTGGCCAATAAATTCTGGCATGCCACAGAGCAAGCTGCCTATTTACACTGTTGAATGCGTTATTAGCATCAACGAGGAGCATTCCCCATTCGGAACCTGGTTGACATTTCTCTTCGAAAGTGTCATTCATTGCATGTATGGCTCCTTCGATCCCGCTGTTGATGCCGCTGCATAGTTGCCATTGTCCACAGGCTTCGGTAACTTCAGAACCGGTTGCTAAGATCATACATTTGGAGAGGATTCTTCGTAGACATTCCCCAATTCCGATGGGTCTCACGCCTGGGCATTTATCTAGAGCTACTAGACGGCTCGACATAAGAGCTTGTATTTGTATCCAGGGAACGTATTCGTTATTCAATTTCATAGTGAGTTGGGCTATGGCATTTCTTAGGTGCAGGCTCGCCTCGCCGAAACGTAAGAGGAAATCCTTCCAGTTTTCAGAGGTTGAACCAGTTGGACCCCCACCGCCGTGTAGTTTTCTTGCAATTTGCTCGACGTGGTTACATGTTATGTCCACTTCCAATAATGGTGGCATTTCGGGGAAATCCTCAGGCAAGACAAATAAGTTAGGGTTGGCGTTTGCCGGGGGTGGATGTTTTTCTCTTAGTACGTCACTGACGGTTTTACCGGTACAATCAATTTCGTCGTTAGTATTCAGGACTTTGCTTGTATCTTTGGTTAACAGCCAACTTAGGGCCTCACGGACTTTGCCACGTTGAATTAGTCGAGTGAATGTTTGTGTTGCTACGTCATTATTGTTGTATTTTCGACTGTACGTATTTTGAAGGGTCTTGTCGGATTTTATCGATTCTGAGATTAAAATATCAAACTGCTCGTCGGCCCACAGTTTAAGGCGGCGATCAAGTAATCTGCTAATATCTTTAGCTTGTTTAATGTTTTTGTCCCTTTGTAGCATTACGGCTGTGTAAATTAGTAATCGTTCTGAAGGATAATTCAGCTTGGTTAGGTGTTCTATTTCGTCAGCAAGTGTATGAACGAATTTTCTACTAGCTGTGCCAAAAGGGAGATCGTAAAGTTTTCCATGGAGTGAGCATATGTCGTTCCATCTTTTTTGCCATATACCTGTCTTCGGTCCTGTGTTATTGAGATAGGGCGATCCATATACTTCTTCTAGTGGTGATGCAAAATGCGAGTGATGAGTGGAAGCTTGTTGTGAAGAGGACTGCTCGCCGTGGGCAGCACGTATGTGACGCTGCAGGCCATTTCTTTTAAAGGTCTTTGAACAGGTGGGACAGGTTTCTTGATTGCTTGTATTGACTGCAGTCGTATTCATTTCTTCAAAACACAATTTTGTTGAGAGCAATTAGCATGTTGACATAAGGTATGAATGTTGATAATTTTGTTTTACGGCAATTTTGAATCAATTAAACACTTTCACTATATAATTTAGATATTCTGGTATATTTTAAGAGTATGTTAGTGTTGCGTATTGCAGAGATGTGAATTATTTGAAAGAAATTTATTTGGATTTTCAAAACAACGGGTGACGTTGACATTGACAGAATTCGATATGACACATTACAAGGAAAACTATATTATTATAGGACTGTAATATATGTTATGATGTGGTTGACCAGGGTCGTTGATGGGAGACAAAGTATATGCCGAGCTCTAGATAGTAGTGAACGTTTAATTACTTAAAACATTAGCTTATATACATTTTTACAATAAGGTTAACGCTTATCCAAGCAATATGCATTAGGCTACAGTTATACTGCATGCTATACTAAATGTAGACATTAGCTACATACCTACTACAGCTTCCCCGTAAGATCCCTTCACCCCCGGGGTGCTAGAGAAAAAGAAAAAATGTAATGCATGTTACTTGTTTACAATTCCAAATGAAGATGGGGACCACTGTGTAAACTACTTATAATTAAGTTTATACACTTTACAAGAATATATAAAAGAGAAAAAATAATTAGTTGGTCTCCCCAAAAAAAAAATATCGTCATGTCCCAGTGTCACTGTTTCAAAAGAAATATTTTATAGTTGAAGTTAAAATTATTTTAGAATTCCTGTCTGTTTCAACAAAATAATCAGTATTATTATCAAATAATCTCTCTCAAAATTAAAAAAAATTTAAAATTTGCCATTAAAGTTGTGTATTAATCACATAAGGTACTGGTATTACAGTATCGGTACATTTACCCTAAAAAATATCTAATGCCGTACCAATGGAGTCTTCGCTCCAAAAATAATTAACGGGAATGGCTACCCAGGGCATGGTCACCCTTAATAATATCCTCAATGGGCTACGCGTCCACGCGCACCCTTTACTCAAAACATGGGCATGGTCACCCAAATGGCATATCAGGCTACATGTACTATGTGCCTGTAAGTCGGAGTCGCAAATACATTAAGACTTAATAAGCCTCCAACTGTTTTCACGGAGGGCACGATAGTCCAGAACACCATGAGCAAACAAGAAGGACTAGCGCCCAAACTTTATACTTAATCAATATGTACCGTACCTTACCAAGTACTGAGAGAGTAAAAAAAAAAATATTTGAAATTAAAATTTCATATTGTAATACTTTATAAAAGAAATATCTACGCAAATATAACTCAATTAACTGTCACTAAATTATTAGGTGATCAATCCAATAACTAGCTATAGTATAATTGTTCAATAAAATTTCTAAGTGTGAATATCAAATTACATTCACCAATAATTAAAAGTTTACTTTTAGACAGCGAACACGCGTGATCTACTTAAAATTTTTGCTTACGCGCGGACTTCGCGGCGGCGTATGCATTTCCGTGCGCGCGGAAATTGCGAAATGTGTAAGTTGTTTACGACATTTGCATCAAAAAAAATTATTAGCGACGATTTTTACAATGATTTTAAGTGATGATATCTGGTTTAAAAAATTAATAATTAGAAATGCTAAGTGACACGGGTAACAATTTCATGTACGAAAGTTATCTAACAATTTATGTATGCAAAAGAAAAAGATTTTGAATGAATTGGGCGTTAACCTGTATAGCTAATTAATTTTTATCTTATAAAAAATCTCATTCTTATTTCTTAGATGCGATTTCCTTTTGACGCCTCTGAGGGCCAAGTTTAACTAAATATTATCTTATATATTCCAACTTAGTATATAAATCTTGCAAATCAGTAGATATAATAAAATTAAATCGTGCGTAAATGTAAAACCGAAAACATAAGTTATACCAGGGCTTCCCTAACTGTGCGTCGCGACGCCCTGGGGCGTCGCGGCACTAACCCAGGGGCGTCGCGAGGCGAACCGCATTTGGTAGTTTGTATCGACGCATTCGACGCGACCATCTCCAGTGAGCGCCACGCGTTAGAAGAAGGTCAAGTAAATACTGACTGTTTCCCTGCTTTACAAGGCATTCTTCATGAAAAATCGATAGAGACCCTCGATCCCTCCATAAAAATAATATTTACACAGCACTTGTCATCATTAAATGAACATTTTGCCAAATATTTTCCTGAAAATCTGGAGCAATACGACTGGGTTAGGAACCCTTTTCAGTCGACCCCACCATCAACACTTTCGACAGCGGAGGAAGAACAACTGATTGAACTGTCCTGTGACTCCAGCCTTAAGCTCCAATACGACAAAGACAAACTGCTCGAATTTTGGAGCTCAGTTTCTCATGAATATCGTGCCATCAGTATACTGCGGCATTGAAGGTTCTGCTACAATTTGCGACATCGTACTTGTGCGAAACAGGCTTTTCTGCAGTTGCAGTAATTGAAAATAAGTACAGATCGAAAATTAATGTCGAGAAAGAAATGCGAGTAGCTATTTCCAATCTTGAGCCCCGTTTTGAAAAGCTATGCTCAGAAAAGCAAGCACGTCCGTCCCATTAGTTTCGGCTATGTTTTTATTTTGTTATTGTCTAATAATAAAAAAATATAAAATTTATTCGGAGTTTTTTCTGATAACTTGTTACTAGGCTAGAACTACAACTTAGGCATGGTAGGCAGTTTTCATCACTGGGGGCGTCGCAAAAAAATGGCCCATCTCCAAGGGCGGCACAGCAAAAAAAAGTTTGGGAAGCCCTGAGTTATACAATAAAATATTCACTTACTTAATTCAACGCTTACGTAGGAGTAATGCCTAACGATATTGAGGTCATCACGTGTCGTCACGTTGCGCGATGCATGGCGGGACGTCGATGCGCTGGCGGCTGGCAGGCACGTGGAGGCACGATGCCGTTGCTGTTGCGCGATGCGATGACGGGCCGGGCTAACCCTGGACACCCTCGAGCATGGGCCGGGATTTCCCTGGACACCTCTTGAGATGGGCCGGGATAACCCTGGACACCTCTTGATTTGCGAGCCGGGATAACCCTGGACAACGCTCTTCTTTTCTTGAGACTTGTTTCTTCTTATGGCTTCTTTCATAATTGTCTTCTTCTTTTTTCAAGTTAAGGCCCCAGTCTCGCTACGCAGCATTTTGTTTTTGAAGTATTAGTAACATCAGCGGGGCGGGGGAAGCGGCGCTCCCCTCCCTAGACTTGGCTGCGCGTGAAGGTTACTCTACTTCAAAACGATGTCGTGTACTCGACACGACATAACTATTTGAATCTTTATGTTACTGTTTGTTATAACTAAGTAAATTACACAGCTTTGTTATTGTTTATGGCCGCAAATGATAATAAATAAATATAAATAATTTGAGTGGAAATGAATAAATAGTTCGTTATATACAAAACTTTACTTTTAAAAAGCCTTTACTTTTAAACAGGAACAAAAAATGCAGTAGTAATAAGCTAGTTGACTCATATCAAATTGTTATAAACTAATGTTTATTTCATATAGTATTTAGCAAAGGAAACCTAAATATATATTTTACAATTCATAAAAGTGAAAGATGGCTGAAAAAATTGGATTTGAAAATATGGTTTTTAATCTGTATTTTGAAATACTTAAAACGCTGTCCGCCATTTTCGCTTATGATAGTGACGTCATCGGTCCTGTAAAGAAAACTGAAAGTCTATTTTGACGACTTCGAATAGTGCCATCCCTCTCGATCTATCAAAATATATTGGAGTGAGCGGAATGGCACTATACGACGGTCGAATTTCGAATATTTACAGGTAATTCTACGTCACGCCACAGATTAGCAAAAGGCAAAAATGGCGGACGGCATTTTTGACTGTTCATGAAATTTCTAATTTTCAATTGATAAAATTTAGCTTTCTAGCTTTCACAAAAATACAAGACCTTTTTTTTTAGAGCTAGTAAGAGCATTATTAACCATTTCAAATATAACTGGGTCTGTTATCCAATTGATGCTAAAAATTAAAAAATTAAACACTTGCTATATTTTCGACTAATAGGATTATTGTACACGTAAACCTGAAAGACAAATATTGAAATCCTTTGGCTGCGTTTGTTTCTTTTTAAAAAGCTAGGTTTGTTTCTTTTTAAAAATAAAGCAATGTTTCGTTTAAGTAAAATGAGCTACGAGGGTTGTTTGATAAATACCCGTGTTTAGAAAAAAACAACAAAGGTTTGTATACGTGTATATTTATTTTTCTACATAGTCACCTTCCAACTCTATAAACTTGTTCCAACGGTGTTCTAGCTTTAATAAGCCGTCTAAAAAATAAGATTTCAGAAAGTCGTGAAAATAGGCCTCCGTGGCGGCAATGACCTCTTCATTGGACGAAAATTTCTTTCCACCGAGCCATTTTTTTAAATTTGGGAATAGGAAGAAGTCACAGGGAGCCAGGTCTGGGGAATAGGGCGGATGAGGCAGCAATTCATAATGTAATTGCTTTAATTTGGAGTCTACGATTCTTGAGGAGTGAGATGGTGCATTATCATGATGAAAGAGAACTTTTTTCTTATTTAGATGTGGTCTCTTTTTTTCAAAATGGTATCAAATTCTTGCAATAAATTAGCGTAATATTGCCCGGTTATCGTTCTTCCTTTTTGTAAATAATCAGTATGGATGATTCCCTGCGAGTCCCAAAAAACAGTCGCCATGACCTTTTCGGCCGATGGAACGGTCTTCGTCTTCTTTGGAGCTGATTCCCCCGGCAAAATCCACTGTTTAGACTGTTCTTTACTTTCTGGGGTATAGTGGTGTATCCACGTTTCATTAACAGTCACAAAACGCCGAAGGAACTCACCCGGGCTACTTTCGTACTTATCTAAACAGTGCCTTGAAATTTGCTTCCGGGTGAGCTTTTGTTCCTCGGTGAGCAAACGCGGCACCCACCTCGCCGAAACCTTCTTCATGCCTAATTTGTGTTCTAAAATGTGCTGCACGCGTTCAATCGAAACATTTACAATGTCGACAATTTCTCTAAGTTTTATTCGGCGATCGCTTAATACAATATTCTCAATTTTTTTTACCATATCACCTGTGGTCACCTCAACAGGACGTCCTGGGCGATCTTCATCAAAGATGGACGTTCTGCCTCGTTTAAGTTCATTGTACCAATATCTAATGGTTGTCATAGAAGGAGTATGATCATTGTAAACAGCTTGCATGCGTACTTTTATTTCATCACAAGAATTTCCTTCCAAAAACAGAAAACGAATTACAGAACGATACTGCTCTTTCTCCATTATTGCAATAACAACGCGAACTCCGTCGTAAAAAGCTGTTAAAAGAAAAAAAACAAAAGAACGCTGTATTTTTTTTTTAATTTTCTAGTCCATAAAGGATGCCTAAAAAGTTCGTATACATAATTTCAGCCAGTAACAAGAATAACTTTTTAAAACGTGTATTTATCAAACAACCCTCGTAACTTAAGGATTTAGGACGATTTTCCTCCAATGCCCATAATTTTTTCTACCATGTAAATATATATTATGACCTATATAAAATTTATAAATTATAGGCACTCTTTATTGAAATTTGTGGTATTTCCACATCAAAAAAATAGAATCGATAAAAAGATTTGTAATGTTGATGTATGATGACGATGAAAGACCTGGACTGGAGACTGTCCGTACACGTTGCCCTCATTCAACGGTTTCCTGCGTAGGAAATTATTTTCCTTATAATAGGGTTACGCAATAATATTAGGAATGATGCCATAATTTCTTCTATTCCTAATTCCAAATTAGTTTTGTTTTATAACAACAAATAATATAATATCCTTTTTAATTGAACACCAATCTAAGAACATTTTATTATGTAGGTACATAACTACCAAATTTTCTTTATCTGAGACATTTGCAGCATCATTTTTTTCATTTTCAATATTAGTATTTTGCGATTTATCTAAATTTATCCCAGCGAATTTCTGAGTGATGTCCACTTCGTTACTGAAATTAACCAGACCAATCCGTTACGTTAAGTAAATTTATTTTTGTACCACAAATTAAAATAAATAAAATTAAATTTACCACTGATTTTGATTAATATTATTAAATTTTTGGTAATCGTTGGTAACATCCGACATCGGCTTAAGTTGATGATCACCAACACCGGCGCTGGCGTTGCTGTGAAACAAAATAATTATGTACTTAATTTTGATTGTATCTTAATTTAATTTGGTATTAATTTACCCATTTTAAATCAATTAGACCCATAACTATTTGTTTCGTTACACGTAGTAAGTAGTTATACTAATCATCTAGTTATTTTTTGCAGTAACTCATTCTTAATACAAAAAATAAACGCAACTCATCTCCTAACATAGGTATTTACGAAAAAGAATAAACAACATGAAACTTTTAAAAAGCATGCTGCAGGAGTAACGATCAAGATCGTTTCACCTGTTTGATACGCGGACATGACCCTCGTACGAAAGGCGGGCGACAGAAGCGTGCGCTAGCGCCATCTAGAGAGTAACGGACTAAAGCAGCTAAGCCCTTTTAATATACAAAATACGAGTATAAATAAGTACTAATTATTCAGCGAACTTGCCTTTTTTTACGATTTTCTTTCATTATTTGTATTTTTCTTTTATTTTTATTTTTACTCATACATGAATATTTCTTTCTTTTCCGATCCATCGTTGTTTACTTAGTTTATATTCACTGTAGACTGTAGATAACGTTCCAATGTGTGTATATCCAAATCAAAATAAATAACTCATTTAAACTAAAATGTAAAACAGTATTAAAATAGAGCAACTTTCACGATGAGCCTTCGCCTCGTATGCTTTAGCGTGTGAGTAAAGAGCATGATCGTGCGAGCGAGAGGAAAAATCACTATGAGCCGCAAAGCACACGTCCGAACGCTGTGAACGTCACAGCGGAACTGACTGATAAGTCAACTATTTTCAACGCGCTTTTTGGTATAAATTCTGAACAAAATTATATTAATTAAAATTGACTTTTCAAATACAGTATTTTTATAATTTGTCAAAATAATCGTTGTATTTTAATTAGTTTAGGTTTGAGTTCAGTAAACGATGATTTTATAAAGAAAAAAGGACGATTTTGCAGTGGTCGACTTCATAAAATATCAACTTCTTAAGCCACCTTAAATAAGAAAACTAAACCATTTTGCAAAAAAGTAACGAGATAAGATTGTTGCCGACCATTTGAACTCAAATGTTATCTGCTTATATTTCATGTTTTGCCCTTCATTTTTTCACTGCGAGTGCAGAAATTCAACCTTCAACGCGTAGGACGAAAACTGGGGTATGTTTAAAGCGTGACATTGATATAAAAAATAACCTCGAAGTAATAAAAAAAATATGTTTTGGAAACCTCAAATCCTGTTCTTTAAGTTTCTTTAAAATACATTTCGTTTGTTGCTTTAAAACAATTAAAATAACGCAGATTCTTTCCTGCAAATTCTGCAAAAAACATATTTGTGCGAGACTGGGGCCTTAATTCAAATCTTCATTCTTGAGACTGCATCGTCAGTCTGGTGGTTGCCGTTGTCGCTGTTGCTGGTGTCCCGGACGGTGCGGTGTCCCGGACGGTGCGGTGTCCCGCCGCACCGTCCGGTGCGAGGTTCTGAGGTTCTGGCTGGTTCAGAAGTTCGTCTTCGGAACGTTAGTGCAGGATCGCCATGTAATATATGTTATGATGTGGTTGACCAGGGTCGTTGATGGGAGACAAAGTATATGCCGAGCTCTAGATAGTAGTGAACGTTTAATTACTTAAAACATTAGCTTATATACATTTTTACAATAAGGTTAACGCTTATCCAAGCAATATGCATTAGGCTACAGTTATACTGCATGCTATACTAAATGTAGACATTAGCTACATACCTACTACAGGACTAAGTACGTAATAATTTCATATGACATATTTTCGTGATATTTCTACTATATGTGTCTGCCGCCTAATCCGTATTAGTAGACAATAGAGAGCCAAGTAGCAAAAAAAGCTGCTGAAGCGCGTACACAGCCTTAATTCAGCTTAAATTAGCAGTATAAGCGCTTCTGTATAGGTAGCTTGTTTGCTACGCGCGTTGTTTAAAGGTTTTTCTTGCATTATATTTCTGTTGGTGTTTAATTCAAGAAAACTACGTACTTAAATGGAAACCAATAATATTTGATTAATACATAAAATAATAAAAAAGTTAAATACAAACCTCAATCTAATTAATTAACCTATAACATAATAAACAAAAGGTAGTTTCGTTTGAGATAAATATAATTGATGTTTGATAAACGTTTTAAAAATGTCGAGTACATAATATCAAATGAGGCGCTAAGAATATAATATCTAATTGAAGATTAAATATCTCCTTTAAAATGTCAACATATTAACATCTCTTTAAATCCATATTATGTCATTTACATTACATTAACGAAGACGTCATATAGCGACATTGGAGATAATTGTGTAAGAATGGCAAATTAACTGAATAAAAACTGTTTGGTCTCAAAAATGTTTATATTCTCGGTGAGACTAAAGCGATACTGTTTCCATCGGTACCGGTTATTCACGTGTTCTGTGTCGTTACTTCAGCATGCGGCTGCAATTCGGTGTAGTGTCACAGTCCGTGAACCCCAATGGCCGGCCTTAACGGCCCTCACATAAGCAAATAGGGCCCAAATTCAACAAGGCATTGAGATATCTCCTTCTAATCCAGCATAGTTATGGCCTTACTCATAGTCACACTTATGTAAATTTTACAAAATGGTATGAATTTACAATGTACTTTTGTAAAGCTCAATACTCAATTATAAATATTCGTCTTTGGTTTCAGTAACAATAAATTGTTGCACATGTTGGCACCCGTCGTATGCGATGTCAAAAATTTGCTAATCAAATTGAAATTTACTGATAGTTTAACGTAAGGTTCAAATGTCACGCACGGATCCGTGTCTAAGCATACGAGGGGTTAAGTTAAGATGAGTGCAATTCTAGGATGTATTAGAAGGCCTTTTCCAATAGCAATGTTTTCAGTTCGTTATTAAACATTCACAAGTTTGATCTTTAACGTAGATCACCATTCGGAAAAATTCTTCTCGATAACTTTATTTCAGGAAATATAATATTAAAGAAGTAAGTATATGAATGCGGGATCTAAAAGGCATTCGACATATGGAAAGTATAATTATGAAAAAAATGTCTTTACTTGGATATTGTCTGTAACTGTCTTTATTTGGAGGATGTCAAATTCAGATTTCCTTTCCATTGATGTTTACTCGTTGATTAACTAAACATATCGCTATAAAATCCACAGAAAAGCTTTAAAACAAATTGAAAAAGAACACAAAATAGTTTCTACACAAGTTGGAGCGATGTTTTAAAATTTCAGCAGCTTAATTGAAAGCCTTTTTTAACTTCTCCAAAACAAACTGAAGCACGAACTTAGTTCGGAATTCTACCATTCGAAGCTGTTATTTATTATCTGCTAATATACGAAAGTACTTGCAGCATTCTGTAACAGCTGTGCCGAAGGAAACAAAACTAAATGGGAGCATTTGAACTGATTACTTTCCCAATCCCTTATCTTTCTGAGTCCTTTACTGCAAACGCAACCTAGCATTTTCAATGAGAAAGTTCACAGTGCAATAAAAATGTTACGTGATGTATGAGTTTAAGAAAAATACGGTCGGTTTGACGTTTTTCCCTCGAGTTATTTTGAAATCGTCGCCGTTTCATGCTGCTGCAATTTTAATTAAAGTTGTCGGCACTGCAAAACGCCCGATTTAAAAATTCATTAAGCCTTTTACTAGAATGTTGTGATTAAACAATTTAATTTGAGTGGATAATCAATGTCGCTTGATAAGGGCGTTGACATTTGTTATATAGTTTTCAAGGAAGTGCTTATCAATATAGGTACGTTTGGTTGTTCAATGAAACCGTTATCGAAATCTTTGTGAATTCAAAAATTATTTCAGGGGGTAGGGCTCTTATTCCGCAGTAAACTAAGATTGTGACATTATGACACCTGTAAAAAGTTATTCATAATTATTCAATTCTTTACTTTCACTCGTCCTTACCGTTTTGTACCAAGTACAGTCAATAGTGACGTCAGCACAACACTTACTAAGAAGAAAAACTATTCAATGTATCTAATAGTGGCAAACAGATGAAATTATAATGATTTTTATCTAAATTTTTTTGGTATATCCCAATTCTACCTAGAAAACCACCTCATAGAAGTCGAGTAAATTACTCGTCCGTTTATAACAGTTTTGTAATGTAGTAATGGGTACTTGAAATTGTTAAAAATATTTTTGTGAAAAAGAAACGGTATTTTGATGTCGCGCAGCTTGGTAAAATTTGCCATTTTTATAAAGATAAGGTTTGGATAGTAACATAATACTCAAATTTGTTAAAATGTGAAATTACATCAAAAAACACATATCCAACGCAGCTCGTAGGCGACCAAAATTATCACTTCCTTTGCGAGCTAATTAAATTCCCAACTTCTCCCTTAAACCATTTCATGTATTTGAAACCCCTAACGTATCTTTCAATCGCTATGAAGTAAACACAATCTTCGTTCTCCAAGTACGCTTATTAGCATTCACCCTAATGCGCGGCTAGTAGCAAATTGAAATCATGACTTATTCTTAGTCCGCTCCATGGTTTTCTTTTCTTAAACTTTATTACGGGAACGTTATACATAAGTATTAATTCTGTTATTCTGTATCAATGGTTGCTGGCGCTGAAAAAATTTCAAAGTAACTAACCGGCAGACACAACATGGAAACACGATCTTGTGCGAAAAGTATCGTTCTCTATATTTTACTCACTCCTGCTCCTTTTACAAAATAATTAGATTGCTAAGCTTTCCCCTAAGTTTCGTCTTTTATTTCAAACCCCTATATATCTTTCAATCGCGGATTAGGAGGATAACCCTGCATTACGAAGTAAACACAATCTTCGTTTGCAAAGTACGCGTATTAGCATCCACCCTAATGGGTCGAATATTAAGCAGGCGCGGATTAAAGGCACGGCGAGGTGCAAATTGGAATCATGATAATGTGCGCTGTTAAATGAAATGCAAAACTTATCCTTAGTCTTCTACACGGTTTTACTTTTTCGTAAACGTTAAGTATAAGAATTGATACTAGAAGTTTTGGTTAGTAAGAGTCATAATAATAGGTATTATGTGGTTTAGTTTACCACAATCACATATTATTATGACTCTTAGAAGTAGCCATCGCTAGGGCAGAACGCTCAAGTGGCTATTACAAACCAGATGATGACTTGCCTTAAGTAATATGAAATGAACCTTTATCAAAAAATCCTAAATATAAGGATATAGACTGCCAATTTTTTGTTGTCTTGAAAGATCAGAATTTTAGAGTTGAATTCTTTTTGACTAAAGACATTAACGCCACCACAGACATTCGGTATTTTCGTTCAGTTTCCACACGAAATGCAGACAGAAAATGTCTCTGTCTCTATCTGTCATATGGCGATGTCTAGCTTGCTGACATCATTCCGTACGGAAACTGACCGAAAATTGCGAACGTCTGTGGCGGTCCATACCCAGGAGATTACCATGGTTATTTAATGCAACTTCAATCTACATTTATCCTTTGTAAGGCTTGAATATGGCCAAAATCGTTCAATAAAGACCGAAATCAGTTGAAATTAATAGCAGCCTTATTATTTTGAGAGTCGATGTTCTATTATACCAACAAATATATCTACTGGTTAGCACTGCTCCTGCCACTCCAGTGAGATTGCAATATCGTGCTCGGCTCGTGTCATATGTAATCTACCAGACTCTCACGCCTATTACTTGCACGTTGCGTCAAAGGATCGCAATATCACTGCAGTGTGCATGGAGACATTTCTTTGGTATGAAACTCTATGCCACTTTTTGAAGCGTTCACAGGTGTACAGAGTTGGGCTCATATCAGTTTTTATCTGTTATAAATTGCAAAATCTTTGCGATGATCCCAAATTTGAAATATTTCGGTTTTATCACAGCGATACTTTATTGGTAACCACGCAACTATATTTATGTAAGTAGTTGGCAAAATTAAGAGTGCGTTAGTTGAGTAACATCTGCTACTTCTTGATACTTTCGATAAGGTAGGTACAGGTAGGTAAGGTAGGTTACACAGAGCGTGCAACCGTTTATGATGGAAGTATTTTGAGTAGTTCATGGAAGTATTCTTAACTCGGCTGGACAGCGTTCGGGAAGCTGCGTCATAACTTCTCATCAAAAATTCCCCAGTGCTTGAACACGAGTCTTTGAATAGTGTGTGTTGCCAGTGATAACTAACAGAACTGAGTTGAACATGGTCGTTCACAACCGGACTTACAAGGCGGCTAAGAGTCACGCAACGTGCAATGGAAAGGGCTATGCTCGGCGTTTCTTTGCGTGATAGCATCAGAAATGAGGATATCTGCAGAAGAACCAAGGTAACCGACATAGCTTACATGATTGCATGGTTGAAGTGGCAATAGGCAGGCAATGGAGCCCGGATAATGAATGTCCGTTGATGCAGCAAAGTCCTAGAATGACGACCACGTATAGGAAAGCGCGGCGCTGGACGGCCCCCGATTTGATGGACGGATAACCTCATCGTCCATTGTTACGAATTTGTGCTTTGATCTTTGTACCAATGATACGATATAAAAAAATGTGGTGTACCCTCATTAAAAGGGAGACATTACATGTTTCATACATATTTGTATAGAATCTTTTTATCGATTCATATTTTTATGTGGTAATACCACATTTTTATTTTTATAACTAATGACACAAAGGTAAATTAAGAAAGAAAAATTGAATGCGATCTACTACAATCGAAGCGGGATTTGAACCCGCGACCTCTGCATTTCCGCATTGGATCGTGCGTGTAAAACGCACATCCTAGGGTATGGCTAATGCGCATAAGCATTTCAAAAACATATATGACGCAGAGGGCGCTCCAGTAGCGTAAAAGGATTAAGGGATGAAAGATTTGGTGTGATTGACGTAGCGATCGGATAGCTCAGTTGGAAGAGCAATGCGGCGGAAATGCAGAGGTCGCGGGTTCAAATCCCGCTTCGATTGTAGTAGATCGCATTCAATTTTTCTTTCTTAATTTACCTTTGTGTCATTAGTTATAAAAATAAAAATGTGGTATTACCACATAAAAATATGAATCGATAAAAAGATTCTATACAAATATTTAGAACAGCGCCATCTCTCTCGCAGTCTTCACACTTGCTGTAAAGCAATGGGGATTGGGGATCGTGCGTGTAAAACGCACATCCTAGGGTATGGCTAATGCGCATAAGCATTTCAAAAACATATATGACGCAGAGGGCGCTCCAGTAGCGTAAAAGGATTAAGGGATGAAAGATTTGGTGTGATTGACGTAGCGATCGGATAGCTCAGTTGGAAGAGCAATGCGCCGGAAATGCAGAGGTCGCGGGTTCAAATCCCGCTTCGATTGTAGTAGATCGCATTCAATTTTTCTTTCTTAATTTACCTTTGTGTCATTAGTTATAAAAATAAAAATGTTTCATACATTTATTACAATGGTATTGTACAATGTTTCCATTTGATACCAGAATCATTAATTACCATTGAATTACAACTTATTCGAACTATAATCCAGTATCTGACATTTTGACAATATTAAATTCGAGCGCAGCCAGTCAATTTTGATATAACTCAACTCCGTTTGAAGCTTAATCCCCTTCTATTATTTGGATTAGTTTGGATTTCGGCGGTCATTTGGTATGCAAAACCAGCCCACGCTCAGGCAGGAGCCGTAAATGAGATCCGAATGTCTATTTTAACAATGAATAATCTACCTTATTCAGTAGGAGGTGTATGGTAAACTTAATACTCAATAAATCCAAAGGTACCGGGTTCATTTTTATTAAAGCAGTAAAGTGTGCTAGCGTAAACTAAACTTAATGCAAGCTCTACACTCCTCGCGGAGTTGACCAAGGTTAGGCGAATATGATAGTGTGTAGAGGCACTTTGATGGAGGAAGCAATACTACGGTCAGCAGGACTTGCGAGTAGTGTAGCCGGGGTCATACTTTCGAAACCTAACACTTCGTAGCGCTACACACGTAGCCAATGTGGAAAAGCCTATATAGCGAAAATTTGCTTCGAGCATCGCGGATTCCCGTTGTGAAAGGCTTTTTTATTACTTAAACTAAAGAACAATTGTTGAGGATGCTCGCTCAACACTGCCTCTTCGGTAGCTCACGAGTGAGCACAGTGGACTGTATTTCGGTTCTCGAAATTCGTGGTTCCGGTTCGGTCGCCGTGGCTATCCCAGTCGTAGGCACGGCGGTTCAGACGCGGCACGTAGTTACCACGTAGTTGCTACGTCACACGTAGCAAACCGTACGTTCGTAGCTCGTAGTGCGGTTCGGTTCAGTTCTGCGGCTCCGGATCCGATGCGTAGCTGCACGACGTAAACGCCACGTAGATATCACGTAGGGCAACGTAGACCGAAGTTTGGAGATCAACCACCGGATGGGACCTCAGACAAACTTGGTTACGGCAGCTGGTCGATGCAGGGACCTAATTCGAGATTGACATTTGAGTGATCGCCAAACGTCAAATCTCCATTAGATAACAGTTATATCGCCATTGAACTGTCATTTAAATGTGATGAGCTTAAAAGTGACATATCTCATCTCAATTTTGGAAATACGAAGGCGATAATGATTGTCAAAAATGTTATTCATGCATATGAATTTCAGTTTTGAACGAAACGTAACGGACTAATTTCACGCACTACGCGGTCAATTTAAAGTATGCGCTTGTTATTTATGCCGTCACATACAAAGGAAACGAAAATTCAGCGCGTCCGAATTGACGAAGTTGCGATGTTCTAGCGATATCGCCACTTGTCAAGTAGGCACACGTCAAAAGTGACGGATGGCGATGAAAAGGAGAGATCTCCATTATATCTCTAAAATTGGTCGAATACCCCCCCAGGTTCGAGTACGAGTTATAAAAACACTAGTTGACTTGTTGGTTCTTTAATTTTCTTCGGCAGTATGGTAATTAACAAAAAACAATAATTCCTTATATGCTTTTTCCTTATAGTCTAATAAGACTCAGGATCTGTAAGCGTAATACTGGCTCGCAGGCCAATAGGAGGCGTCGATCCGTACATTCTACGGCCGGCACGCCCCTTTCGTCAAGTTCGTTCTTTTTTAAGAATCGTTGTATGAGAAAGTGAACTAGCTACGTGATTGGTCGTTCATATTCCCATTTTTCAGCTCTAACGGCTTTTCTGGTCTACGGGATGGGTGGTTCGGGAAGTGTCGTGTCTACGTTTACGGTTCGATTTCTACGTGAGATGTCTTATTCTGTAGCTTTCATTGCGTCGCATTAAATGGCCTTACGTTTTATAAGATAAGATTTACGGTTCGTTAGTTATTAAGTCGGATCGATCGATGAAGTTAAATTTACGGTGTGTTAGCAAGTCGCGGAAGGCCATAAAAGGTAAGTGCAATGAGCCCAGATGCATCTATAAGTGTATACTAAGTGATTAGGTCATAATGAAGTTGATTTGAATTGTTAAGACGAAATTCCGATGCGATTTCGTACTGAAAATGGGCTCTAATCGGACGGTTCATAATTCACGTTAATTTTACGTTAACGTGAATTGCGGTTGACCTAATTACTTTAGAAACATTATAAAAACGGATTCCTGATGGGATTATCCGTTGCTATCGCTTGGCACTATTGCGGAAGCGATAGCAGGTGATGAGATATTATCATAACATTGCCACGTGGTTCGGTACCACGTGGATATCTTATGTAATATTCATCGCTATCGAATTGTGATTTTCGGATCGGAATCGGTTTGGGATTAGACCAGTTACATATATGTGTCTCTTTTACGGACGTTATATACATTTAGTACATAATAGATCGACTTATAGCGTCTTTTATGCGCAATAAAATAAATTAAATAAATTAACGTTATACATGTTAAATTTCGCTTACAAACTAACAGTTTTCGGCTTGTGTCCGTAACAATTCTCCCCCCGATCGCGAAGTCGATCCCTCGGTGATGGGCAGGACCACAAGCCGGCTCGTAGCTCGCCTGAAGACTCCTCCTCTTGTCCTGACGTCCACGTTCCGTACTGCGCCGTCAGGGCCGGGGTAGGTCGCCTCCACGATGCCGCGCGGCCACACGTTGCGAGGCGCGCTGGGGTCCGTGATGAGCACGTAGTCACCAACGGCGACCGTAGGCTCCCGTGACATTGAGGATTGTCGTGGGGCTAAGGTCGGCAGGTATTCTCGTATCCACCGGTTCCACCAGTGGTCGGCGAGAGCTTGACTTGCTTTCCATGATTTGCGATCTGCCTCGTCGCAGGGGCCGGTTAGTGGGACCCCCGCCGGGCCGCCCAATAAAAAGTGATTGGGCGTTATCGCTTCGCTCTCGTTCGGATCAACGCTCACGTGTGTTAGGGGACGTGAGTTGACCGAATATTCAACTTCAGCTAGAAGTGTAATCAGGATTTCTTCTTTCGGGCTTCGTGTGTTTAGTGTAGCGGCGAGTGCAGTCTTGACGCTTCGTATGAGGCGCTCCCAGGCGCCGCCCATGTTCGGTGCGCCGGGCGCGATGAAACGCCAGCTCATTCGGTGTTGCACGCCGTGTTCTTGTAGCGCCGGTATCCAGTCGTGGTAGGCGGCGCGTAGCTCAGCATCCGCGCCCCTCAGGTTTGTGCCGTTGTCACTCCACATGACGGCGGGCCATCCTCTGCGGGCGGCAAGGCGGCGTAGCGACATGACGGCGCTGCTCGTAGACAGGGAGTACACGAGCTCCATGTGTACAGCTCGGGTTGTGAGGCACGTGTATAGCGCTACCCAGCGCTTCTCGTGCCGGCGGCCCACAGTGACTGTGAGCGGGCCGAACAGGTCCACCGCACAGTAAGTGAAGGGCCGTGCGTGCGGTTGCAAGCGATCGGAGGGCAGATCGCCCAAGGGCGGCACGCGTGGGCGCGTGCGGCGGAGCACGCAATGCATGCACGCTCGGGCCACACTGCGAACGGTTGGTCGCAGGTGCAGGATCCACAGTTGCTGCCTTAAATCATTCACAACTGTTTCGTTAGAACAATGATGCGCTCGCTTATGAGCGCGCAAAATAAAAAGTTTCGTAAACGGATTTCGCCCGTCCAATATAACGGGTTGCTTGTTTGTAGCCGTGGGCGCGGCGTCGATACGCCCGCGCATATGTATGAGGCCGTCGTCTTGCAGCTGCGGGTCTAGCTTGTACAGCCGGCTGCTACGGGCGATGGCCTCCCCCCGTGAGAGAGCTCGGAGTTCCTCGGGAAAATCACGCCGCTGGGCCCACTGCATCCACAGGTTTTCAGCTGTAAGATAGTGACGTGTTTCTAACGATACCTGGGTTTTCCTTTTCAGTCGCTCTATGAAAAGGAGTGCTCGGGCTGTCGCGCCGATCAAGCGATCGTAGTTGCTGAAACGCTCGATTTTCGGCAGCGGCGGATCTACGTGATTCGTCACGTAACACCGTTCTGTCGGTACCTGCTCGGTTATTTCGATCGGCGGCTCTGCTTGCGGTGCTCGAGTTTCTTGCGGCCATTCGGGTTCGGGTTGTCGCAGGAAATCAGGACCCACGTACCATCTATCGGTGCTCCTTACCACGCGATAGGGGTCCGGTCGAGTACCGTCGTCGGCCGGATTCAATTTTGTCGGGACCCAGCGCCATTGTTCGGGTTCGGTGAGCTCCGCTATCTCACCTAAGCGGTGGCTCACGAACGCGCTGTATCGGCGCGCGTTCTCGCGTACCCAGTGCAGCACGGTTCGGCTGTCGGTCCAGTAGACGATCTGCACGGGTTTCACGCGATGCTCGTTCTGCAATGTCTGCGCTAATCGGGCTCCTATTAAAGCGGCTTGAAGTTCGGCTCGTGGTATGGACAAGCGACGAACGGGAGTTACCTTAGATTTCGCTGCGGCTAAGTGTACTCGCGGCTCGTTCTCGCCCGTCTTCCAGTACGCCTTCCGTCCTCCAGTACGCGGTGGCGGCGAACGCTTGCTCTGACGCGTCCACAAACACGTGCAGTTGATGCCGCACGCCTGTACCTAGCTGGATACAGCGTCGCGGTAATCGCAGATCGGCTACGTGTTTAATATGCTCCAGCCACGTAACGAAAGCGTTGTTCAACTCGCCTGGCAGCGGCGAGTCCCAGCTCGTTCTCAGGGCCCACACGTTCTGTAGCAGGACCTTTCCCGTCACGGTGTACTGCGCTAAGTACCCTAGCGGGTCGAACAGGCTCATCAAAGCGCTGAGGGCTTCGCGCTTCGTGGGGCTTCGTTGTAGTTCTCGTACCTCGGGCGGCACGCGAATCAGCGATGTATTGAAGCTCAGCTCGTCGGTTCGAGCGTTCCAATACAATCCCAATACCTTTTGCTCTTTGTTGCCTAAGCTTGTGAGATCGTCGGCGGCTCGTTGCTCGGGCGGGATCTGCTCCATTAGCCTCGTCGAATTCGAGGCCCAGCTTCGCAGGACGAAGCCTCCCATAGCGTGCGAGGCTGCTACTTGCTTAGCGGCGTCGATCGCCTGCTGCTCCGTCTCGTATCCCGCCAAGAAATCATCCATATAATGATTCGTCTGAATATCGTAAACGGCGTCCGGACACAGCTCGGCGTTGTCCTGGGCGTTCCTGTTTCGCACGCTATGTGCTAAGTATGGAGAAGACGTATTCCCGAATATCATTGATTTCATGCGATATACTTGCGGCGGTCGCTCCCGATTCATTCCCCTCCACAGGAATAGCTGCGCCATTTGATCGTCGGGTCTCATCTGGATCCGTAGAAACATCTCCTGTATGTCGGCGCTAACTGCGAACTCACCTTCGCGGAATCTGCACAGGATACCCGGGAGTGACTGCAGTAAATCCGGGCCCTCAAGCAGCTTGTCGTTCAGACTGACGTTCTGCGAGGTCGCCCTGGAGTCGAATACCAACCTGATTTTGTTGCCCTTATTTATGTTTCGTACAGCAAAGTGCGGCAAAAACCAGGTTTTATGACCGTCGTAATCGCCTATGTGTCGCACGGCGTACTCCTTGGTCAGCAAGTTATCTATTTGCGCGGTGTATTCCGCTGCAAACGTCGGATCCCTATCCATACGTCGTTCGATGCCGCGCAACCTGTTATACGCCATAGTATAACTGGGCGGCAAGCAGGGTTCGTCGTCGCGCCACAGTTGTCCAACCTCGTAGCGCGGGCCGTCGATGCGTTTAACTGTCGCGTTAAATATGTCGATAGCGCGTTGATCCTGCGGGCTCCTTTTGTCGATTAATTTCACGCCTAGCGCTTCGACGTCAAAGTACCTTTTCAACGCCATGTTTATTTCTCGGTCTTCATCCGAGAAAGCGTGCATGACTACCTCTCGATCGCTCTGGTTCCGTAGGTAGCGTGGAGCCATGCCGTAAATCGTCCATCCGATTTTTGAACGGATCGCCACTGGGTCGCACTGCCTTCCCGTTCTCGTTTCTAGCGGGATCGTCAGGTGCCAGTGGTCCGCGCCCAATAGTATTTTAGGCGCGGCATGTTCGTAGCAGGCTTCGTTCAAGTCGGCTAAGTGTTCGAAGTTGAGTACCGCCCTACGCGGCATGTACTGCTCACGTAGTCCCAGTTGCGGTACAGTGCGCAGCGTAAGCGAGTGTGACGGGCCTCCGCTCGTAGCTCGGACGCTTACCTCTACGCGCTGACTCGGTTGCGTTAGGCATATCGAGCCTACGCCTTGTATGACGAGAGGTTTTTCAGGTCCCGTTGCTCCTAGTTGATCCGCCAGTCCCTGATCGATGAGAGATATCGTGCTCCCCTCATCGATCATACAGAATGTTTCGATGCTTCCGTTCGGTCCGCTTACGACGATAGGCATTATCTTTAGCATTACCTTCGTGTTCGCGTCGACGGTATTGGCGGTTAGCTCCGCCGTAGTGTGCGCGTGCTCGTTCTGCACGGGCGTCTTGTCTCTACGCGCGGGGCCGGGCGTCGCCTGCACTGTGCTACGCGTCGGGCGGGCTGGGCGGTCGAGTGCTACGTCGGGTGCTACGTTGGGCGGCGCCTTACTCGTAGGCGGCGTCAAATCGTGTAGCAGTTTGTGGTGCGAGTGTGGGCAGTTGGGCACGCCGCAACCTTTCGCCGTGCAGTTCTCGCGGCGGTGTCTCTTGTCGAGACACTTGTAGCAGATGCGTGCGTCTCGAGCCCACTCCCATCTCGCTCCTATCGTCATACCTAATAACTTGCGGCAATCCGTAGTTCGGTGTGTGTTGCCGCAACACAGACAGGCGTCCACTCGTTCTGTGGCGTATGTCTGGGCTCTTACGGGTGCGGGGCGTCGTATCGCAGCTCCGCTGTTCACGGGGTTCGGGCGTCGGGACGGCAGCGGCTGGTGACTCACGTTCGTAGCGGCTGGGCGTCGCGACGCTGGGGCTCGTGCGTGCGAGAATTGTAATTCGGCGTCGGATTCGTCGAGTAAGAATTCCGCTAACATTACGATCTCGCACTCACCTGTTCGCATGTGTTCACGTGCGTGTGTGCACCATCTCGATCTCAGGTGCGGGCTCAGGCGGTCGGTAATCTCCCGGATCAGTAGTGGGTTACCTGCGTAGTGTGACTTATCTAAGTCCATGAGCGTCGCGACGATATTCATCACCCTTATGGAGAAAGTGTTGAGGTCAGTCGCGCTCGGTCCTAAGGCGGGCAATCGTTTCAAGTCCTCCAGCGCCCTGTCGACGAGAATGTCGGTCCTACCGAAATTCTTTTTTAATATGCGGATGATTAAGACCGGACTCGATCCCGACGCCAGCATGTGTTGGACGCATTCTCGCGCCTCACCTTTCAGCGCCGCGCGGAGTCGAGCCATGTTCTCGAAATTCGAGAACTTATACCGCTGTGTGCTCTCGGTGTACGAGTGGTAAAACGTTAACCACTCGTTCGGCAGTCCGGTATAAATCGGGAGTTCGTATACCTGTTTCGGCGGCGGACGAGTTATACTCTCGATGCGATCGGCGAGTCGGTCGATGTCTTCGTTGCGGCTCGCGGTTCGGCTTCGGCTCGGACGGAGTTCGCCTCGTTCAGGCGTGACCGTGCGCTGCCTCATCGGCGTCGGTTTAGCAGGCACGATATTTGCTCCGTCACTCACCTCGGTTCGTTGAAACCACGCATCGATACGCTGCGTGGTTTCTTGGTCGGTCGGCGTTAGTCGACCCGCCTGTGAGCCGCCAGCCTGGGACCCCTCCGCCTCGATCTGTTGCAGCTCGGTCTCGAGTCGCTTCTTCACGAGGTCCTCTTCGATGCGGAGTTGTTGGCGGCGTAGCTCTGCGATGCTCTCGGCTGCGGCGAGTTCGGCTTGCTTCCTGCGGGCCTCGGTGGTGCTGCTCGTGGCGGACGTGACCGTAGGCGCGCGGGTGTTGCCGATGTTGAAGCGTACTTGGTCGAAAGCACGTTCGCGATCGGCTCGTTCTCGGGAACGATCGGCGGTGCGAGTCGCGGTGTGAGTCGCGGTGTGAGTCGCAGGCGCGCGGGCCGCGGATGATTTGATCTGCGCGTGCGTGCCAAGGGGCGCGTTAGACGCGCGGTGCGCGGACGTCGCGGGGGCCTCGGGGCCTCTGCGGTCGCGATCGTAGCCGGCGGCACGCGTGGGCGCTCGGGCTTCGGGGTGCGCCGGCAGGTGAGTCGTCGGCGTCGAAAAGCCGGCTGCGGGGTCGTCGCGTTGCTCCCGTAGACTGGCTCGACGCAGGTGCTCGTCCAGCTTCTGCCGCCATTGGGTCGTGTCCGTGGGCGGCGATTCTGGATTTGATCTGCGGCTCGGTTCGTCCAGGGCTGCGCGTTGTGGCTCCCTGGTTTCCGACAGTCGTCGACGCGCTCCGTGCATCTCCGCAGACGTGGATTCCCCTCGGTTCGGTTCGCTGGGGGCTCGGCCGTCTCGTGATGCCTGGCGTCTTGTGTGGACCATCGTTGTCGGTTGGTTCGGCGGTTCTTCCAATCCGGCTCTCGAATGACCAAAATGTTGAGGATGCTCGCTCAACACTGCCTCTTCGGTAGCTCACGAGTGAGCACAGTGGACTGTATTTCGGTTCTCGAAATTCGTGGTTCCGGTTCGGTCGCCGTGGCTATCCCAGTCGTAGGCACGGCGGTTCAGACGCGGCACGTAGTTACCACGTAGTTGCTACGTCACACGAAGCAAACCGTACGTTCGTAGCTCGTAGTGCGGTTCGGTTCAGTTCTGCGGCTCCGGATCCGATGCGTAGCTGCACGACGTAAACGCCACGTAGATATCACGTAGGGCAACGTAGACCGAAGTTTGGAGATCAACCACCGGATGGGACCTCAGACAAACTTGGTTACGGCAGCTGGTCGATGCAGGTTCGAGTACGAGTTATAAAAACACTAGTTGACTTGTTGGTTCTTTAATTTTCTTCGGCAGTATGGTAATTAACAAAAAACAATAATTCCTTATATGCTTTTTCCTTATAGTCTAATAAGACTCAGGATCTGTAAGCGTAATACTGGCTCGCAGGCCAATAGGAGGCGTCGATCCGTACATTCTACGGCCGGCACGCCCCTTTCGTCAAGTTCGTTCTTTTTTAAGAATCGTTGTATGAGAAAGTGAACTAGCTACGTGATTGGTCGTTCATATTCCCATTTTTCAGCTCTAACGGCTTTTCTGGTCTACGGGATGGGTGGTTCGGGAAGTGTCGTGTCTACGTTTACGGTTCGATTTCTACGTGAGATGTCTTATTCTGTAGCTTTCATTGCGTCGCATTAAATGGCCTTACGTTTTATAAGATAAGATTTACGGTTCGTTAGTTATTAAGTCGGATCGATCGATGAAGTTAAATTTACGGTGTGTTAGCAAGTCGCGGAAGGCCATAAAAGGTAAGTGCAATGAGCCCAGATGCATCTATAAGTGTATACTAAGTGATTAGGTCATAATGAAGTTGATTTGAATTGTTAAGACGAAATTCCGATGCGATTTCGTACTGAAAATGGGCTCTAATCGGACGGTTCATAATTCACGTTAATTTTACGTTAACGTGAATTGCGGTTGACCTAATTACTTTAGAAACATTATAAAAACGGATTCCTGATGGGATTATCCGTTGCTATCGCTTGGCACTATTGCGGAAGCGATAGCAGGTGATGAGATATTATCATAACATTGCCACGTGGTTCGGTACCACGTGGATATCTTATGTAATATTCATCGCTATCGAATTGTGATTTTCGGATCGGAATCGGTTTGGGATTAGACCAGTTACATATATGTGTCTCTTTTACGGACGTTATATACATTTAGTACATAATAGATCGACTTATAGCGTCTTTTATGCGCAATAAAATAAATTAAATAAATTAACGTTATACATGTTAAATTTCGCTTACAAACTAACAGTTTTCGGCTTGTGTCCGTAACAACAATGTTATTTTTATACAAACTATAATTTCAATTTAGGTAACCCCTGGTACGGAGGAATAACAAGAGATCTTATCTTACCATTTTTATCGAAAAATCCATTCGTACTTTTGTTACAGTACATTACATAATTGAACTAAGAACGATGAGTAGATTAATACTAGTAGTCCACGCTCACAGTTGCTTTAGTTATCGTATATATGTATAAACATTGTGTTATATTAAATGTGCTTGTGTGTTATGCTTTTGTGCTGCTTATATCTCCATTCATATTTCAAAATGAATGGATTATTGGTCGTATTGGTTCGCAGGGCTGACAGAGGTGATCTCATGGGATGGGACACAGTCAAGTTGCATATTGAGCTAATATTTGGCAATGTTCGCCGCCTATTTGCGAAATATAACGTGTTGATCAGGATAAACCTAACCCAATGTATGGTGGGTATTCCAATCATTAGCTCATGATAATTATCAGCATAATATGTTCTATTTGCTCCACAAATGTGTGGCCCATTTATGAATGAATTCATTCATAGATGGGTCATGCAATTCTGCAGCTCATTGTAAATTTAAGATGAATTCAAGTACAGAGGCTAAAATACAAGATTTTACTTATTAAGATTTTCTTGAGACATATTTAACTATTGTATTAAGCGGTTTTCGAGCGAGTGACGAGGTTGCCGCGGCGGTGTACGGGTAGCCGTTCCTGATGAAGAGCTCCATACGAGTTCGAAATATGTCGGGCCGTTCCTGACAATTTCACGTGAGTGTAAACAGCTTGATACAATAGTTAAGATTTTACTTGATTCGCTACATTGCAGGTGGGATCCAATACCCTCCACTATATTTCTGCTTTGGCAGTGCTCTGACTCCTGAGCTACCGCGACATTACATGCATCACGTGAAATTGTGTGTGTGTTGTTTAAGCATTATATAAATTCCACCAAAGCAACATCTGTACCACTTTTTGTTTTTTAAATGTTAAGAGGGCCAACGCTTTGGCTAGCTCTCTATCTCACTGAGCGTAAGTGTGAGCGAGATGGAAGTGCGTGCTCGGAAGCGCTGAAATCATGTTTTTTGAGTTGTGTCATATACGTGTGCATTTTATATTGAAAATAGTTTTACAGTTTTTGAGAACTTATAATTGTGCATCTATTAAGCTAAAAAACATTGTTAAAAAATTGGGCAAGTGCGAGCCCGACTCGCGCATGAAGGGTTCCGTACCTATACAAGTATACATATATATAATCTATAATAAGTTTGTTGTATGGGAGCCCCCCTTAAATATTTTTTTTATTTTATTTTTAGTATTTGTTATTATAGCGGCAATAGAAATACATCATCTGTGAAAATTTCAACTGTCTAGCTATCACCGTTGTTGAGATACAGCCTGGTGACAGACGGACGGACGGACGGACGGACGGACGGACGGACGGACGGACGGACAGCGAAGTCTCAGTAATAGGGTCCCGTTTTTACCCTTTGGGTACGGAACCCTAAAAACGGAAGGTTTTTGAAGATCCAACCGAAAATATCTAAAAAAATTGGACAAGTGCGAGCCCGACTCGCGCATGAAGGGTTCCGTACCTATACATATATATATAACCTATAACAAGTTTGTTGTATGCGAGCCCCCCTTAAATATTTATTTTATTTTATTTTTAGTATTTGTTGTTATAGCGGCAATAGAAATACATCATCTGTGAAAATTTCAACTGTCTAGCTATCACCGTTGTTGAGATACAGCCTGGTGACAGACGGACGGACGGACGGACGGACGGACGGACGGCGAAGTCTCAGTAATAGGGTCCCGTTTTTACCCTTTGGGTACGGAACCCTAAAAAGGGTTATGTTTGAGAGATAAAAGTTTCTCGATACTACATTACATTATTATCAATCGTGTTTTCACAAGATTGAAGAAAAACTGTTTAAGTTTCTTATCTCCAAGGGACTGATTTTTAATCACTATGGATGTTGATCTAGGATCATTCACCTGACGAATTCTGCATGGGTGGACTCTTAAGCGCATTCACCACACTTCTCATACTACATTAAAGACTCAAACTCTTGTCGGTAAATAAAACTAAAGGGGATGCAATATGGAGAGCGGTCTCTATCTACCGTATTTTTTAACGCCAAGCATTTGGCGTCGTCGGCGATAATAAGGCCTAAGATGGAGCATGCTTGTCTAGAAAATGCCTATTCACTTTTGACTTGAGGATATTCAAGTTATATTTTTCAAGGAAAATGTGCGCTGGAAGATAGTGGTATAGTACTGCTGTATAATATATGTACTGTAGTATTATAGTCACCTGCTTGACTTTAGGCTACAAGTTTTAAGGTTTCCTTTTTTCTAAATTAAAATTGATAAGGGAAGAATCAGAATGATAGGTACTTACTTTATAATTTATTTTGTTTGTTGTCTGATTAATTTCTATTTTCATTATAACTGTAATATAGCTATAAGACGTAGATATAATAAAACCAAATACAATTGTGTAATTAATAATTTACTTTTAGTACCCAAAATGATGAGCGATCCACTCCAGGTTTTGTAATCATTAAATCCACTCCTCAGAGGTTCCAAAGCGTAACCATTATTCGTCCCCTCCTCACTCCTCGCCATTTGTCTCTCCGCGTAAATTTTCTCAGTTAATATTTCAGTAGAATCAAATTACGAAACTCGTAACACTACCGCCGGAGAACATATTGGGAGACGAATGCGAGGGCCCGATATTACACGAAATACGCACGGAAACGTCTTATGGGCTGTTTGGTGAACATTCCCAAAGAGTTATTTCTTTCCTAATGCCCCAGCTCTGTCGTAGCTTTAGCAATAATTTTGCGGCAGTTTAAAAGGTGTGACGGGATTTTTATTATACTCTTAGGTATTTTATCTAGCACACCAAACGCGCAATCTGTTGAGCCGGCACAACTTAACTAGTCCCATTGAATCGTTTAATAAAACAATGGACGTCAAGCGCTCCCCTTTCCTATAATTTACTTCCTTATCTGGATGTAGATTCATTTGGAGTAGTAACTTGGTCATTAAAGTTAAATAGGTATCCAAGTCGACTTGCCAGATGAAGTTGCTACGCGGATTTAGGTCAATTTTTTGTAACTCCCGGAGAAGCGCCATAAGGCGTGGCAATAAATCTTCCGGCAGTTTCATAACTCTTATTTTTTGTATGACGACACGACTTATTTTTTAAAGTTCGTAATAAACCTGCAGACTTTATTCGAAACTGAAAAATCTCACTGTGCGAAAAAAATCTACCGAGACATGCTAATTGACGTGAAAATAACTTCCTGGAAACGGTGCAGTTATGTATTTATCATTGAAATAATTTTTAAATAATGGAAAATGAATAATATGCTACATTGAGTTCAAAGCTTTGAACAGAAATTGTAATTTTATTGAATAGCGATAGCAAATGAAGAATGCATTCCTCGTATGCCGTACTCTACTCCATTATTACGGTATGTGCGTGTTTCGAACGCAGAATGTAATTATAAGGCACGGCGAATTGAATACAGGGTTTCAAGGAAAATTTTATTTAGTCTTCTGCTAATAGTTACTATAAATAGCTTGATATGTATCAGCGTGTTTTAACTCTGAGAATAAGATTTATGCTTCAATTTAATTGAAAGGCTAAATTTTACATAATTTTCGTTATGGTTATTTTAAATACTAGTTGCTGCAGTACGACAATGGTTTACCTTTGCCTGCTACTGACACTGTAGGAAAGATTGGCAAGCCATAATTTTAGCCGAAAATGTTGGTCGCTAACCAATTTCGGCTACGAGTTTAGCTTAGCGTACGTTATTAATTTCAACACATTTCTAGGCTACAGAATATTCTGGGGAAAATAAAATAAAAGATTGATGAAATATTGTATTACAAATGTATTGTTTATTGTTAAAACTTACTAATAAATATTTATAAAAGCATCATGTTTAAATTATTCTCATTTTATAACTGATGCGACTTTCGGATTTGCGTTACAGTTCTTTGACTAAAATTCTTAGTTTGCGAATGACGTGCCAAAATTGGACCAAATAACTTTGGTTTGGAAGCACCAACTATCTCCAAGAGGCACCCTTAACTCGGTTTCATTGGTATCTGTATCATCTACAAAAGCAACTGGTATCCCTTCCATATCAAAAGAAATGAAAATTTCCTCCTCGTTGTTGGGATTAGCTGCAATTATAACGCCACTCCCATTTATGAGTGCCCTAATAATGTTATCAAACCCTGGTGAAGGTACAGCAACGGCGCCAAAAGTATTATATATTACTGTTTTATCGGGTATATTAAAGCCTAATATCAGCGTTCCGTTATCTGCAGAGATAAAATTATTTATTTTCCAATTTGACATTTCAGGTTCAATCTTATCGCCTAAACTAAGATCTTTGCTTTTTATTACTTTCAACACGATATCACAACGCTCCGTAAAAGTTTTTTTCAGCCAGTTGTCTTGTTTCTTCTTCATTTTAGCTATGGATGTGTTCATCTTAACAGTCATATTCACTGAGTCTATTCTTTTGTAAATTGGCTTAGCGATTTCATCAGAACCGATAAAGTTACAATAATCATTCACCCATATAATTGGTACGTCAGCATTCAATGCAATCTCATTTGCTTCTGATAAACTACTCGCCCAAACCGATAAGCATAGTTGTCTATATTTAGGAATGAATGAAAACAATTCTTTAACTGTTCTATAAGCTTCGACTATAACGACTTGCCGTGAGCCAAGTTTGGTATAATTTCCAGCATAATTCATCAAAAATATTTTATCATCATACTTAAATACGTCTGCGCATAATGTTTGAAGATCGTTTATATCCTTGTGTAGATCACATGACAAGTTGAATTTGTCATTTGTTAATTGGCTTTTCCAAGCAACAGTATTCTTGAATTCTTCATAAACACTTTCTTGAACAAGAATACGAGTAAGTAGCATAGGGTGGGGATCTGCATTTAGAAAAACATCCACAGCGGAATCCAAATCGGACCGTTCAGTAATAATCCCCGTAATTTCAGGCAATAAGCCATTGAATACATTGGGAAAGACTTTATGACTCTTGTCAAATTCGTTCAAGTTATTTACTTTATCAGTAAGTATTAATTGAACATTCCATCCAGCTTCTCGACATAATTCAGTGAAAAGATGACATACAACTGCAGTTTGTGGTGTAGATAATATTATTGGATTATCACATATTTTGAATATTTGTGCAACAAATCCAAGGATCAGCATTGGCGTATCGTCAGTCATAGTAATAATTCCTTCCTCAATGTAAGCTGCTTTCCAATCTGCACTTGCATGCGATAAGTTCTTTACTATTAAATTTATGCTCTGTTGTGTTTTCTCTGCTCGTATACGCCGAACGAGCCATTCAAGTTGGCAAAACAGGTCAGATTTATCTTTTATAGTAGTTGCTAGCCTTTTTAATCTTTCCGAGATGTCAGTCCATTCAGTGCTTGATGATGTTGAAGGATCTGGTAATAGTAAATCGGATGAATCTGCACATTCTATCAGATTTAAATCATTGTCATTTAAACTTATTATTGTTGTCGGCTCAAAGAATAAGCAACCAAAAGTGGCATTATATTTATTTATGTATTCTTGTGCTAAATCTGTGTTCATTTGTGGTAAATCAATTTTAAGTTTATTCAAAACTGCCGACAAATCCACTTTACCCATTTTTGAGTCACTTGATTGACTTACAATAACACTAATAATATTATTTTAATGAAACAAAAACAACAAAACACTCGAGCTCTGTGAACTTAACTGACAGCTCGTGTGATAATATTGGGTTTCGATTCGTTATCAAAAGTTTATCTCTTGACTGACATAAAACTCGTAAATTATGATAGCGTTTTACTCACTACGATTATTAAATTCGGTGCCACATACATTGTTTAATTTAATATTTTTTTATTGTTCTACATGGTGGTACTAAAAACTAATTACATAAATAATGCTATCTCCTCGTTATTTCTTAAGATAAATTATGTAAACTTAAATACGAATCTATTGTTAACTACGGTGGATCCAAAACAAGTCGAATGTCTCAATAATACCCACATTATCTATAAATATTTTGTTGGTTTTGTGTATAATTAGCTTACAAGTCTACTTAAGTTTATAGATATCAGATCAATAAAAAACAAACCAATCATAATAAGTGCTCAGTGAAACGAAATGAATATTCAAATTTTTGTTATTGCAAAGCGTACTAGCAGTAACGACCACCTCCTAATGCCTCTTGGACATTTTCTGGACCCTTTTTAAGCCTCTTTCATTATCGTGAAAGCAATCTCTATTTTGTTCAATTCCAATCGATTCAAGTGTTAAGATTGGAATTGGGTTTTGGACTATAAACCTTTCGTAATGGCCTTTTAAAGCTTTAAATGTCATCAGTGATTTCTATACATTTTCAATTAAGACTCTTTTTTTCCGGCGGTTTCTTCTGCATGGCAGCCCGATTTTGCTTATCATGGCACTGTGTTTTCTTCTGGAATACCATCTTAACACTCCAACCCATGTGCTCTCAGCATCCGAACTAGCTGATAATTTTAGTATATGTATGCAATTTGACATAAGCCCGTAATAGAATAGTCGCCTACTTTTCATGTTGACCGTACTATTGCAAATATTATTTAATGCAAATTATTCTGATATAACTCGAATTATCGTTCAAAATAAACTAAAGATCGGCCGCAAAAAGGTATAAGTAATAATAATACACTAGTCGTTTTGAAAACTTTATTGGATCAAATACTACACAACAACAATCTCACATTTGAATTTATAATACCTACTGTAAACGAGCATTGAATTTTTACATTTAATTAGTAAGTTCCAAATTCGTTTATATAGAATGCTATTGGAAACATCAATTTATAATAAGATAAACGTGCTAGTTATAAAATTAAAATAAATGTATTAAATGTATTAAAACACTTATAGAAAACTGTGTGAAAGTGAATCCTCTTTACACGTTTGACTTGTACTTACTGCAGTTACTGTACTGTGGCCAATATAATAAAATCTTCTTTAAACTGAAATAAATCCTGCAAAGGTAAATAATGGCTATCTATCCATCGAATACGTTCCACATATCACTTTTACTGCACTTCTATAAAATAAATAACCAACTTTGCCCGCTGGCCTCGCTCTGAGTGCAGTCGGGAATCTTTTATAGCAACTTTTACGGTAATGTTTCTTGTATTTCAAAGTTTCCCAGTCTCGTTGATCTTATTATCTAACCGCATTAAACACGGTTCAATGACCATGTGGGAGGAAAAGTTCTGTTTCTGCACTATTTACTCCCGTAAGGCGTGTACTGGGATATCGGATGTACGTTCTAGCAGAATCTAAGGAAGTGTTGCTAGCGCAAATAATGTTAGCGCGTTTAATAGATGTTATTAATTTTCGGAATATCCCGACATTCGGATTTATCCGAGTACACATCGGGTTGATTTAAAAGTAACTTAAGGGAGGTAAATTTCGCTAACGAATAAGTACGGTAATTATAATGGCGTCGGGCATTCGAGTAATTTGACGACAATGGACAAAAATAAACATACAACTATGACCCACTGTGGCACCAAGTCAAATTAACATATACCAAGTATTTCCTGTAATCATCATCATCATCATCTCAGCCATAGGACGTCCACTGCTGAACATAGGCCTCCCCTTTGGACTTCCATATATACCGGTTGGAAGCGACCTGCATCCAGCGCCTTCCGGCGACCTTTACAAGGTCATCTGTCCATCTCGTAGGTGGACGTCCTACGCTGCGCTTGCTGGTCCGAGGTCTCCACTCGAGCACTTTACGGCCCCATCGGCCATCTGCTCTGCGTGCTATGTGGCCTGCCCATTGCCACTTCAACTTGCTAATCCGGTGAGCTATATCGGTCACTTTAGTTCGTCTACGGATTTCCTCATTTCTGATTCGATCACGTAGAGACACCCCGAGCATAGCCCTCTCCATTGCTCGTTGAGCGACTTTGAGCTTTGAGATGAGGCCGATAGTGAAAGACCACGTTTCGGTGCCGTAAGTCATCACTGGTAACACACATTGGTTGAAGACTTTCGTCTTGAGGCACTGAGGTATGTCGGACGAAAAGACATTGCGTAGTTTCCCGAACGCTGCCCAGCCGAGTTGGATTCGGCGGTTGACCTCTTTCTCGAAGTTGGACCTACCTAATTGGACCATTTGTCCTAGGTAGATGTATGAGTCAACAACTTCGAGTACCGAGTTTTCAACAGAGACTGGGATGGGCACAACCTTGGCATTTGACATGAGTTTCGTCTTGTCCATGTTCATTTTTAAGCCCACCCGTTCAAGCCAAGTCGATGGAGGAACTCAGCATGATGCTCGATGACCTCAATCGAGTTTCTCAACGGGTGGGCTTAAAAATGAACATTTCCTGTAATAGGAGCAATAAATTAAAACATAGATTCTTCGCTTGAAACTGGACAACATTTGTTAAGCAACTTCTGAAAATAACGTGTATTAAATGATATTTTGTAGAATAATGTTTAGACAAAGAAGCAATGTATTGTGAAATGTCCGATATTAGTAGAGTAACAGCTATGTCAATGCTCAGGGAATGTCAGTGTTGGACGACGTACATTGAAAATACATACTATTTAATTTGTTTGAAATAATAAAATTCTGAATACTGACTTTTTTTTAAAGTTGCTGAACAAAATGTTGTTCAATTTGAAGAGTAGAATCTATATTTTAATTTATTGCTCCTATTACACGACACACCTGGTATATATATAGATATATATTAAGTTAGCTGGAAACAATATTTTTTCACCATACCTTCAAGTTTGACGACGCGGTTGGCACAGTGGTAGTGCAGCTGCCTGCTGAGCCGGCGGCCCTAGGTTCAAATCCCGGAAAGGGCAAATATTTGTGTGATGATGATGAACTTCAATATTTGTGCCTGGGTTATGGATGTTCAATTTATTTAAGTATATATAGTTGTCTATACATATGGGTATGAATATCGTCGTCTAGTACTTACTTTAAAGTCACGTGAACCGAATTACATAAATACGGATTTGGTTTAAATTGTGTTTAAGAAATTTTCCTATATCAAGCAAAATTCCTGGATCAGTAGGTATTTTACTGCTTAAGAAGGATAAGGATTAAATAAATAAATACATATTAAAGGACAATCTTACACAAATCGACCTAGTCCCAAACTAAGCAGATGCTGGTTCAATGGGTACTAAACGACGATATTTGATATAAGTAGGTAAGTTCACATACAAAATTTCAAGACACAAGATTCTTGCAAAATACGTTTTTATTGAGCATCGAAGACCAGATCATATTAGTTCCTTTTGTTATCAGGATGAATAGGATGTCTGGGCCGGACACAAAGAGTTTCAGTCTAGACTAGGTACTTTTTCTTTTAAGTACGTAGGTTTATGTATAACTTCTGTGACTGTTACGTGAATATTATTCTTCACGTTATTAACTTACTTTAGGAAACCGATTGTTATTAGACACCAAAATCCAAGTAAAATACCTAATTAGTTTTTCGGACACGAGTCTTAAGTTAAGATTGATTCAGTTTTCTTTGAAGATGCGTGTCGCAGATTTCTTTTGTGTCATTTCATTTGTTTCTAACGAGTTTGAAAAGATTATTGTGTTTCAAACCAAAAACAAGATGAATTCATCATGATCATCATCATCATTTTTCATAATTTTCATCATGATTTGGCATAATTTTCACTAGCCGTCATTTTTACTTCTCCCTGAAACAACCATTCAGGATTGTTATAAAAGTAAACCTAACCCAACTTAACCTAAGCTAATAGGTTTTATTTTCAAATATCTTGTAAAGTGGATTGGATACTTTCAGAATTATAACTAACGTTTTTACGGGCATCAATATGTCACCTGTAGTACGTGCTTTTTTTTTAAAAGCTGTGTTGTAACCAAATCTTGCGTTTCGATTCGTGTACTATTTTTGTAAATTGGTAGAAATCGATTAAATCGATAAATTGATAACCTGACGAAAGAACAATAAAACAAATTATTTTACATAGAAAGCTCCAGTGAGACCGACGGCTCGTAGCTCAAAAAAATATTGATTTACACAAAATAAAGAAAAATATATGCATCAGGTTCGGAAAAAAGTTCGTCGATAAAATCGATTCGATCAACCATTCATAATCGTTAGATTTGGCAAACAATATATGTCTTTGCTACATCACTACAAACATCAACGGAAAACTGCCAAATGTTTGTTAAAAAATAACCACACTGTAAAGCGCTTTCACCGGCATCGGCATGCATACAGCCATTCGGAAATCATTGCCGTAACGAGACAGCCAAACCGTCGGAAGATAAAATCAACAAACGCAAGGTATTTTTTAACACCCGACGAAAAAAGAGGGGTGTATGAGATGGGCTGATATGTCTCATGTTTATCTTTGTGTCTGTCCGTGGCATCGTAGCTCGCAAACGGATGGACCAATTTAAGTGTTTTTTTTTATCGAAAACTTGTCCGTCGAGATGGTGCTTAGCTATGTTTGGTGAAAATAGGACTAGTAGTTTCTAATTTATAAGGTATTCACCTTAATTGAGACATGTGACAAGATCTTGCCGCCAGATATTGCTAGCAGCCATTATTGAAGCTAAGAATTACTTTGTAGTGATGTTCAGTTTTAGTAGCATTTTCTATATCACTCGCTAAATGAGGGCCTCATGATTTTTTTAATTCTGGTAATAACAATATTCATACGTAATTTTAACTGCCGCTTTGCTGTTATAAACTATACAACAATCAACATCTAAATCGCTCAGTGCGTCAGCACTGAACAGTTTTGAGCAAAGCGCGCTAACTGGATTGAAACAATAATTAGATTGAAAGTTGTTAATTTGACCAGCGCTCGGTTGGACTACTCTGTCCCTTGTTGCCAAAATTTTGAACGTAATTGAAAGCTGAATGTGTTGGCTACATCGGAACTTTTAGTGCGGACACAAACTGGAAATTATTTAGCCTCATTTGCCATTTGTAGCGCGAAGTTGGGCGTGGTTTTTGTTTCCGGACAGTTTTGTTTTTATTTTTACAAATGCACCTGCAAAATATAAATTACACATAATACAAACTACAACTTGTATAGTTTGTATTATGTGTAATTTATATTTTTTACGGATAATACGTCGAGATAAGTAAAGTAGGACTCCCGTGATCCGGCACTACTGTGTACGGTGACTATTATCTTTCCAAAATTGCCACTTCGTCTACAGCCGAACTTTCTCTAGTTTCTAAATCTAAAGGCATTTTTTGTGCCTTTTCTAGGCCCACACGTTTTTGTATGAGTTTTGTCTGTGCAGCAGCATGTAATTTTCAAAATGGTACTGTGTGTGAAATTAGTTTAAAAAAATACAAATTCTTGGAATATTCAAAAAGAATACTTATGACTAGAATGAGTGAAACGTGAATAAAAGATAAGTGTAATTTGATATACTTTTAATGTATCACTTCAATTATATATAGGTACATACACTAATTGCGTGTATACTTTGATTTATGTAAATTAATTATATTAAAATCTTAGAGTGTATGTATATATTGTAAAATAAAGTAAAATATAATTATCTGTTACTTTTTTCGGTACTCGTTATTTTATTACTTATGAATTATCCGCGAGCCAAATGTCTGAAGTGCAGTCCCCTCCAGGATATCTGTAATGATGAATTAAAATAAAATATCATGATGTATATTTATGTATCATTAATTTATTATGTTAGTAAGTATCTTTTTCTATAGAACATGCACGCCCGGCACAACGTGATACTCAGCTCAGCCGCGTAAATTCTGTTCCTAAAATAATTATGCCAAACTTAATTTCACCGTTGATACAAATATCAAAGCACAAACAAAAATTTAAATGCTTAATGGCGGAAGAAACCGGGAATCGAACCCGGTACCTCTGAATTACCGGTCCAGCGTGTTAACCTCTCTACCACCCTAACGCTAGAAAACCTTTCGAATTTTTCGTATATGATTTGTGTGTCGATCTTTGCATTGTTTATTTGAAAGGCTTTACGCCTTAGTTTAACCGGTTATTACTGAACTGATTAATATAACTGACCTCATTTCATGCGGCAACACAGGCCCATTTGGTTCGCGCCCGAAGTCTATCAAGAAATTTGGGTCCAGAGTCATGCCGCCGTTCTCCGTGTCGATGTCCAGTTTCACGATCCAGCCGCCCTGAAAAAGTTAATATTTGAGTAATTGATAGATTGATATGGCTGCTGTTAAAATTTACGACAAGCCTTGCGAAAAATTAAGTTGACGATGACAGAGACAGATGACTCAAACGCGTTTTCGATGGTCGCAAATCTTGCGATGAAACCTGGTTTGAAGCTTTATATGTTAGAAGGATGCGAAGATAAACAAACCGACATTGGAGCATCTACTGTCATAAACTAATTATGTCAGAAATGCGAGGGACTGTGCCAAAAATAGTTGTCTCCACAGCATTGTACTAATAAACAAAACGGCCTTATATTATGATCACGATGATTACAATGCAATGCTACTTGTATTACAAACCTCACTAAACAAACAGGAAATATAATGCAAGAAATAAAAATTGTACACAGCCTATTCATCCCGAATGCATAAGGGGATAAATAACCAAGTTCTCAATAGACTCGGGTTTTTATATAATTCTATTTTCTCAAAACAGAAACTACACATAATATAAATATGTTCCGTAATATCTTCGCAGAGCAACTAAACTGACGTAGGCATATCTCTGAATTCCACGCGCCGCTCGCATACTCCAAGTAATGCGAAATTTAATAAAGTCATAATATGAAGTATTTTTGGGGCAAATTCAGAGCATGCCTAGCAAATAAAGGGGATATCGTTATTATCGAAAATAGTAAAACTGCAAATAAAAATACTACACTATTGTTTAAGCATATTTGATGCGCTATATTCACAAAGCCTGCTTCACTCTCTTGCAGATTTCTGGATTGATTTTTGGGTTTACTTTTTTTGAGGTTCATAGAAGTTACATCACTTTTTTGCCCGCACCTATATTATTGTGGATTGGGTTTAAGCATAGATAAGTATTTTGAAAGACCCGTTATGTTCATGAATGTTAATTTTACCTCTTCACTTGTTTTTGGATAGAACTGCTTGTCCCAGGGTGAGAAGAGTGAGCAGGACACGTACAGTCGCTTCCCGTCAAGAGAAAGCTGGATCATCTGCGGACTGCCCTGCAGAGTCTTGCCTTTCACTGTCACTTGTTTATATGGGCCCTGTAAATAAAACACCGTATAAGAAAACGTTGATCGCGGACTAAATGGCTAATGGGTGGCAATGGCAAACATACTTAGGTATCCACCTATGACACATAGGTAATTAATTGAAATGAAACGTGATACGCACCACTTAAACTCGCACGTAAACTGGTCGAAAACTAAATAGTATGTGTTCGCAAGTCATGAACGTGAAAGAATATAATTATTGCGGATATTGTGCTAATGAACAATGAAATACATGAGAAAAGACAATGAAAAATCATATAAGGACAGTGTATCATTTCGCTGTCGCCATTGGTTCGACTTAGGTACGAAACGCATAAACGCAGCTTAAGAAATTTAGCTAAACATATTGAATACTTCGTACTTTTTGAGATATTAATTTAATTTTACGATGATATTTTTTTATAGTTTGTTTCACCCGATAGAACATAGTGAGAATGTTTAAATGCAGCATAAGCTGAACATACATTTTCCAAACGTAATTGTACGTCGTATATTATTTAAAATATCACTGCAGAAAAAGTGAGAAACAAGAACAAAGTAATTTACGAAACAGGCGAAGCCGAATGGAACGAATGACGTGGCGCAACAGCAATTCTGCGAAGTCACGTGGCTCGTTTAACGATTATTACTAGTATTGGAAAAAGTGTTAAAGCATAGTGATATCCCTTTGTCATGCTTTAACTGGAAATACAGAGTATGTATGAGTACATTTCATTTTAATTTCAGTTAATGATGTTTTAGTCAAACGAAACCTACTATATATGTACACTGAGCATGAAAACTAGTTGATCTATTTTAGTATGAAATTTGACATAAGCTAGTAATAAAATTTATGCTGATTGTACATATCACGGGTGTATCCAGCCAATGACAGATTCTACAGCTCTTAGAGACTTCCTTACTTTGTTCACATCAACGCATCTCTTAAAAAAACACGAATTTTCTATAAAGAAAATTACATTACGATATTATTTAAGTTAGAATTATAATTATACTACTCTTGGAATCATAGGTTTTATAACTCAATTAAGCCCAATGGAATATAGTGGAATTTTGTATAAAATATACAATTTTAAACCAAATTAGATAACAAAACTTATTTTCTCGGAATAGCTTCACTTTACCTTATTTTCTTTATCCTCGACCACAGTCAAGTTTTTGCTGGCAATTTGCCCGCCCAAAAAGACTTGGCCGGTTAGTTTTGGGTTCTCCGGATCCGAAACGTCATATTGACGGACATCTCCGTGCAACCAGCACGTAAAGTACAAATATTTGTCGTCCAGCGATAATAGGATGTCAGTCATCAATCCTGGAAAAAAGTTAATAAAACTGTAATTTTCTTTCACTGATATAACTTTTGCTGTATCCGCAAAAAGTTAAGTAATTCCTTATTCCTTTTTTGTGCTAGTACTTTTTTGCCCTGTAGCAAATAAATGAAGGTACCAATAAGTGCGACGGTAAGGGGGATCGTTACCATTAAGCTCGGTTTCCACGCCATCTTGCAATACTTTTTTTGCTGGCACATCAATGATTTTATCAGCTCTCCACTTTCCATCCGAAGTACTTTTAAACCTGAAACGAATTTCAACTTAGAGGATGTAAGGTCTTTTTCGCGTTGGCTTGTTCGATTCCTAATTGAGAAAGTTTTGCTGGTTTCACTTTGGTCACTACATAACTGATTGCTTTGAAACGGTGTTACAAAACGATCTCATTTGGTAGTTGCGACTTATAAACTAATTAGACATTAGGAACATTGGCGACGAGCATAAACCAGTAAGAATATTGAATAGGAACTTTATATATGGTAGAACGCTGGCACTTTCAATCATTCTTACACGTAATTGATAGTTTTCTGACAAATCTGTAGCAGAAGTAAAAGTAACTTTCACTAATAAAACTTAACAAAGCTTTCGTGAGACATATTTAATTATTGTATTAGGCGGTTTACACTCACTTGAAGTTGTCAGGGATGGCCCGACATATTTTGAACTCATACGTAACTCTTCATCAGAGACTGCTACCCTGCTACAACGGCGCGATAACTTTGTCACTCAACATGTCTTGCCGTTCCTGACAATTTCACCGCTTAATGCAATAATTAAGTACGTTCCCTTGCGTTGTTTACTCCGATATACCTTTACATATCGGAGTAAACAACGCAAGGGAACGTATCCGATATTTCGCCTTGAATCCTTACAAATCTCCTACCTGAAAACGTTAGCCTCGACGCCGCATCCGACAAATCCCAATGCGGATTTAGGATCATGGAGGAATCTGACCTCTAGGGGCGCCGTGCCCTCCTTGCCCAGCTCTATGACTTGTTGCAACTCCCGGTTTGACCACTTGTACAGATTTAGGGACGAACCGTATCTCTCTGGGTTGTGCACATCATCGGGATGGAAACCTCTAGGAAATCACAAAATTTAAGAAATAGTGGTAAACACAAACGACAGCCTCTTAATGCCAAAAATAAAAGGAGTGATTGAAAATTTGATAACTTGGACATGTAGTTTTCAAAATAGCATATTACCATTACCAAATAGAATGATATTATTATATTATTAGTAAGCGGATTAGGCATACTTTTTATTTCAAATATATATATTACAATAGAAATAAATCAATAATATTCAACGAAAACAATCTTACGTTTTAAAATATTTGGGTGTCCCCCATTCCGTAGACACCATAACATCATGGTAGGGCTGATACCAAAAATCATATCCGAACTTCGCAGTTTTTCCTTTAGTCCACGTCCCTACAAATAACGCAAAATGTCAAGAGGTAGGTAGATTTGGGGAGGCACGAGCGTGTGGCGTAATCTATTGAATAATCTCTCCCCTCCGTCAATTCGGGCCAAAGGCACGTCCACAAGCATTTACCTGTCACTTTCAAAGTCTGAGAGTCGATGAGTACGAAATCCCCTTTCGCGTTTTCGTCTTTATCGCCCATCGTCGAGATCATGATTTTGCCAGATGCCAGGCAGTGCGTCGTGTGAGGGAAACTGCAGTTGAATGACCTCATCTCCGAGCCGTCGATTACCTGGTAACGAGATGGAAGCTATGAACACCCGATAAAGGAACGGAGGTGAGAATATTAAGTAGTTTGGACCAACATTGTTTCGCCTAATGGAAAATAAAATGAGTCGCCGGTTGCTCGTGAAGTCATAAAAGTATACAGTCGGGAAACTTTATCTTTTGACGTGAGTATCGTTGCTTAAATACTTAAATGGTTTTAGAATGCAATGCTTGAAGTTCACCTTGTCTGTATATGATTACTATATAAATATAAATAAGCTTAGGCAATCAATCATAATGGTTGTAGCGATGATTATGTTTCGATATCTTGTCAGATTCTTTCGAGATTCTGTTGGTAACTAAGTTCAAAAGCGAAACTTTAGACTGTATAATTTGTACGACCACGCGTGGTCGTACAAAGTCTACGGCCAAATAGCTGATTTTCGTTTCCACCAAACCGATGGTCAATACGCGTATAACGCACCAGATTCCAAAGTTCAATGCATTAGACTCCAACCTACATGATCACAGCTACACTCTTCAAAATGGAAAACTCACTGCAGTACAGTCCTAACTAGACTTCTACTTGAAAGGGATAAACATGTCTTTGCATCATACAGTGACAGAGCAAGAACCCTTTTCAAAAACAAAATAGCTACAATATTTCGGGTGTTCGCATTAAAAATTCGCCTATTGAATATGTAAATCGTAAACTCAAAGTTCAAACAGACGTAAAAGTGTGTGAAAAGGATAACGCAAGGTTTAACAGCCAATATAACGAGTTCGCGAACTGTCTGGCGCGAGTTGGAATGTTTGAAGTTTGGCGACAGATTCGGGATGGGTTTCGGAGCTAGTTGTGCGAAATTTCACTTGGGAACTATGTGACGCCCCCGGCAATTATGGAGTTGGGTGATGATCGATAAAGTAATATGGGAAATGTTTCGGTGTAGGTACGGGGCGTTGGTGTTAAGTACAATTAGATGCCAATAGCTTGAATGGACTGGCGTCTCCCCTTTTGGACTTCGTTAAATGTATTATATTTTAACTATGTGTTTTTACTATCAGAAAATAAGGTCTTTGGATCAAAAACAGTTAAAATGACTAAAGTTTTCTGTCCTCTGATCGAAAGATAATAGCCTGTTTACAGGTTATACGTTTATCCTATAAAATTATACGAGACAAAACGGCGTTTGTGCGAATATGAGTGATATAAGACATTTCATCCCTGAAATGTTTAGCTTTTTACATGTCTACATGAAAGACGTGAACATAAATTTGTGTTTGGCCCATATTTGCTCCAAACCTTACCCAAACGAATCCACTTGCACCACCTTTATAATCTTTCAGGCTAGGAACATAAGACGTAAAATTTTAACTAGTTGAGATGCAAACCAAAAGTAACCCACCGTTTTTCCGTAAAACTTGTTTAATTTCAGTTTAAACGTATTTATTTCATTTTACCTACGTGAACTCTTAAAGAACTCGTAAACGTGTTTACGTAAGGTTGGAGAGGAAACAATTTGCACAAGTGCTTAAAAATGCAGTTTGTGGTTGGAAGTTTAAAACTTGATGCCCCCCAGTCACGGACACACGCTCAATCTTGTTTGTGCTTCGTCGTAAAAGTGAATTTTTATGTCACTAGATCGGGAAAACTTTTTAATTTTGGTGCATTTGTAAACCAGTTGCGAAACTTTATTATTGTGAGCGGTACTCGTAATCTTCTCAAATATGGGTTTTATGAAGTCTGTAGTTTGCAGGGAAAGTGATTCGTGAAAGACAAAATTTGTATACTTTTGCAATAAGAACACGCTATGATTCACTTATCTTCCAGGCCTGGATATTAGGTACAGTCAACCAATTTGAATCCTAGGCCATTTCGTACCTTGTCACAGTGAACGTCAATATGAAAGCCGCTTGAAATCTCATATCATTGTCATTATGACAAGGTTCTATAGTGGCCTAGAATTCAAATTGGTTGACTATACATGCCCTTAGCCCCTTACCTATTTGGACACCTACTCTCACAAAAGGCAACTCACTTCTAGTAATTCACTTAAAGAAAAATCATTACCACATAACAACAAACTGAACAATTGAACATTGAAAATTGTATTGTGATCGACAGATCGACGATTCACGTTCCATTACGTTATAAAGAACCGACCACATCCCTGCTCAAAAGATGTTGGCACACCATAAATACAGTCAAATGTATGAAAAAGACGTGACGCTAACTAACGTCACGTGCCAATTGCATTAAGTAGGTATGTACATACATTTGAATAACTGCGGCTGAGTTGACGTTGCGTCAACTTCTTTTGAACAGTGGGGTGGTCGGTTCTTTATAATGTAATGGCAGATGACAATACGTTTTTTTTATGTTATAGGGATCCAAACTGATCGCCTGATGGAAAGCGATTACCGTCGCCCATAGACACCTGTAGGTGACGGTAATCGTTTATATGTATAATAGTTTCTCTGGTTAAATTGTTTTTTTTTTTTGCTTTATAGCCAGAACTTTGTTCCATTAAGGATCCGACCCATATAACGTTTATAAAACATACCGTATGCATTTGTGGCTTGCGTGGGTCAGTTCCCACATCCACAACGTACACATTGCTGGAAACGAGCGAGGGCAGTATCAGCAGGTTCCTCTTCAGGTCGGGGTTATCATGACAACTGGAGCACACGTTCCAGCCGCTGTGATGTAACTCGTCACCCACATGGCCGGTGTACGTGCGATGAATTACCTGAGATTGATAAAACATATCATATATATCATATCATCTAATCCTAGCCGAATTCAGCCTCGGCGACTGGACATACGAGCTAGTCAGAGCGTCGTTCGTGTGCTAAAACATAAGGAGTACAAAAAAAGGAAAATACAAAAAAAAACTGGCTGAATAAAAATTCCTAAAAACACAACATCTGCTCCTGTCATCACCGCCACCGCAAAAGTATGGGCATTTACTAGCTCAGTACGTATTAGAATATGATGATACACTATCCTACGGGTTTTTTTTTCATTATTTATATATAAAGTAGCCTATTATGATAAGTTAGGGTATAAAATATCTGTTACAAATTTCAGGCTAATCCGTTCAGCCGTGTCAGCGGCGTGAAAAAGTAACAAATATACACAATCACACACAAATTTTCGCTTTAAAAAGTGGAATTTTAACCATATACTAAATACATACTATAAAGGTTGTCTGGAAGAGATCGCTTTTTAGCGATAAGACCGACTGTTGTCGACCTCTATTTAAAAATTGTATTTGTTTTGTTTCCTTTCGTCAACTTTTATTGGTGTGCAATGAAGTATTGCTGTATTGTATAGTATTGTACACACTGATGGAAAATTCGATGGGTCGGGCATAGCTTCGTTGATAGCGGTCAAGGCGCCTATATAAAACAAAAAAATAGTTTTGACAGTTTTGTTTCGAAACACAAGTAAAAATTAACAGTACACAACTTAACCTAAATAAAATAAACTAACAAAACCGATGTTTTGTTTCTGCTTTAATAAAAAATCTGACATAATACATCAATTGTAATCATTATGAGAAGTGACGTATAAAGTCGAATTTCTAATTGGCCTTAATTTTACCAATTGTATACATATAAAAAAAAACAAATATATAGAAGATAACATCATTTCAAATCCACGTCTCCATAAACCTTGTTTTCGGTCAACTATCTAGTTAGCAGTTAGGTAAACGTAGTGGGCATTTGGTCCAGAGCGATGTCGTACCAAAGCAATAACGTCGAGGTAATCCTGCAGGATTCCAGGCTTCAGCTAGTAGGTATTATTGTATACTTTGCTGTAATACGGTCCAGGAAGTAAATTAACAAACGGAATGTAATATATCCGTCCGAGATTTGTTGTTGGCATTACGGGATTCTTTTCGGTAAATTTGTAGTTTTATGAATGTTTCTGTGGGCGCTGTACTTTTTTTTCCTATGTGTTTATTTGTATCGTATAATATTAAAACTTTTGTAAGACATCTCTAATAATTATTATAATTGGTTTAAAACTCACGTACCATTGTCAGGAGCGGTTTGACTTTTTGTGTAGTTAAAACTTATGTTTATGCATATGATTTGACGTAAATCTCAAGTAATAAATTTTTTACATTTTTGGCCCAACACCTTTGTTACAGGAGAAGTATGTATTTCGTTGTTTAATATTAAAATACTCCCTTCCTTAGTTATCTCGGGGAAAGTAAATGAATGATTATAGTAGGAGTAGTAGGGCCTCGTGCACGGTCCGTCCGGATTGTTACTACCGTCTTGCCTGCTAACCCACCGCCAAACAGCAATGTTCGCATTGTTGTGTTCCGGTGTGGGGGTAAGATAGCCGGTGAAATTACTAGCATAGAGGCATTCTATCTTCGTCCTCCGGGTAGGCAAGCACTTGTGACTCCTCTGGTGTTGCAGGTGTTTATGGGTGACGGTAATCGCTTTCCATCAGGCGATACGTTTACTCGTTTGCCCCCTATGACATAAAAAAAATAAAAAAAATAAAAAGTAAATAATGCATCAATTCAATAAAGGTTGGAAATTTACTTGCCATCCAAAAACAATGCGATGTAGGTGTAGAACATACTACAAGGTGCTTGGTAAATTCATTTTCACCCATCGGAGTGTCACGAACGAATTAGTTTTACTCTTATATCAACGCACTTTGGTCAAAAGGTCTTGTGTAGGTCACGAAAAGCTACTGGATATATATTTAATATCGAAGAACCGTTTAGCAAACAGATCGTGGGGGAAGGCCTTCGTTGACAGAAAAAACTAGTGTTCAATAGTTATTCCAAAGAATTATAGTAGAAAACATTTTCAACACAGCGAGTATTGTGATTGTCAGCGAGCATTGTGATAGTCAGCGAGTATTGTGCTAATATAAAGCCATTGATGTGTGGTTTACGCTCCACACTACTTAGAACTAAGAGCGTGTCATTATGCTTAACTGGGCAATGCTAATCACATTATTGATACTGCTGGAAATATACAATACCTAAATAAATAAAAAACGGAAAGCCTCACAAAAATCCCAAAGTAAGCTCTAGTAGGCAGGCTTCAATTTAGACAATTGGTTAAAGGACTATCTGCGGAAGAATTTCTGGGTTAGATCACGTTTGATTTGACAGTGGCACATTCTGACAGTTTTATCACACGAATGTTATTGATTACTTGCAACATTTTGACGACACGGTTTGAGATTTGTTATTGGGCCATGGATGTTTTCTATGTAAATATTAAAGTATATTTAGGAATGTGTACTTTCTATGTAGTATCATAACACGGGCTTAATTTGGGACTAGGTCGATTTTCTGTGAGGCTTTTCCATATTTATTTATTACTATTATTTTAAAACATATGAAGACCTAGGTACTATACCAATACATATAAATAAAGTACCAGTGGCGTGTCGTCCATACAACCCGATTCCCATTTGCTTCCCTATTCTAAACCGTTCGAACATTATCTATTTTTCTTTGCGAAGAAGTCAGCCAATTTTATTTTGCGCTGGCTTGGCTATGTATTATTTACTTTCACGCCACGCTCATGTAAATGCGACTTATTCGAGGCTTGTTCGATTTTGAAATGAAAGGCGATCCAGATCGGAACCGCTTGAATGAAAAAAACAATTGAAAATAAAACCACCAACGTCCTAAATACTAACAAAGCGCTTGGATATCCAAAGATTATTCCAGAATCATTGAAACTATAACAAAAGCGCTTCTAATAGAATTGCGTACCTAGACAAAGACTCCTAGGTCAAAGGGAAAACAATACACAAACGTTAGGTCCCTAACGCAGGGCTTCCCTAACTGTGCGTCGCGACGCCCTGGGGCGTCGCGGCACTAACCCAGGGGCGTCGCGAGGCGAACCGCATTTGGTAGTTTGTATCGACGCATTCGACGCGACCATCTCCAGTGAGCGCCACGCGTTAGAAGAAGGTCAAGTAAATACTGACTGTTTCCCTGCTTTACAAGGCATTCTTCATGAAAAATCGATAGAGACCCTCGATCCCTCCATAAAAATAATATTTACACAGCACTTGTCATCATTAAATGAACATTTTGCCAAATATTTTCCTGAAAATCTGGAGCAATACGACTGGGTTAGGAACCCTTTTCAGTCGACCCCACCATCAACACTTTCGACAGCGGAGGAAGAACAACTGATTGAACTGTCCTGTGACTCCAGCCTTAAGCTCCAATACGACAAAGACAAACTGCTCGAATTTTGGAGCTCAGTTTCTCATGAATATCGTGCCATCAGTATACTGCGGCATTGAAGGTTCTGCTACAATTTGCGACATCGTACTTGTGCGAAACAGGCTTTTCTGCAGTTGCAGTAATTGAAAATAAGTACAGATCGAAAATTAATGTCGAGAAAGAAATGCGAGTAGCTATTTCCAATCTTGAGCCCCGTTTTGAAAAGCTATGCTCAGAAAAGCAAGCACATCCGTCCCATTAGTTTCGGCTATGTTTTTATTTTGTTATTGTCTAATAATAAAAAAATATAAAATTTATTCGGAGTTTTTTCTGATAACTTGTTACTAGGCTAGAACTACAACTAGGCATGGTAGGCAGTTTTCATCACTGGGGGCGTCGCAAAAAAATGGCCCATCTCCAAGGGCGGCACAGCAAAAAAAAGTTTGGGAAGCCCTGCCCTAACGTTTTTCCAGCAAAAAGAAGCAGCAATAGGAGACCGAATAGTGAGTGATTTCTGAGACTTATTTGTGCATAGATATGCCACAATAAGTTTGTGCCTTCTTTATTTAGAGCGCGTTAACGCTTGGATGATTCAATAAGAAGGAAAGTAAGGATCCGGATATCTTTATTATAAGAAATTGACAGCCAGTACCCATGTGAGGATAAAAACGTGGTACCTTTGGATTTTGGATACACATTTTTTTAAAAGTAATGTGACATGAGGTTATCGAAGTACCACAAGCTACGAGTAAGAGGTTGTAAAGTTTTAAGTTGTAAACCTGACCATGTTTAAGGACAAACTAAAAAGATAATACTTCCGGATTTGAATGTTGTTTTTTTTTCTTGGAGAGATTAGCTGCCAAATTTTTGTTTTTGTAGGTTAGGTTAGTCTTCTATTATTTTTTAGATGGCTAATTCAAAAAGTAATTGTATCCGTCAATATTTTTGTATGATTTAGTTTATGTTGATAGACATCTTTTGTGATATAATTTTCTTTATCATATAAATTTTCTCAATCTCCAATGTTGTTCTCAAAAGTGTGTACTTACCATGGATAAAAGAAAATTCATGAATAAAACGGCTTCCAAAAACTGGTCGACGTAAATTAGGCTGGATAGGTACAGGATCTTTTTTTATACCCTAAGCAAAATTATTCTCCTTTGAATACAATTTTTATTCGTTCAGATGAAATAACTACGTTAAAATAATAACGAGAGGCCTTGCTCTAATTAACAAACTCTGTAATAAAAAAGAATTACGGCTTTCTTTTTCGTATTTTTAGGCTATTTGTTTTATTTTATTATAGTCAACGATGTCCTTAATTAACGTTCAGAAATATCAATGTTTTTTCTCGCTAATTAGTCATGCTCCATGGGTTTCCTAGTAAATGAATAACGAACGAGCTTAACAATAATTCCACATCTAGAATCGAATTTATTTATTTAGTTCGTCGTAAAGTACGGAAAAGTCAATATTTGAGAATAACTTTTTATATTTCGGGACTTTTTGAAACCAATATCATTATCATCAACCGAAAGACATAAAAAATTTGAGATGTTATTAAATGATCACCATTACGACTGGTTCCAAGCCACACGCCTGACCTTTAGGAAATCATCCAGTGGCTCTAATGATCTCTTAACCCTTAACTACCTACGTCCGATTTCTATAGCACAACCACCTACGAGAGTTCATGGAGACCTCTACTTGAAATGGGTCTAAAATATTTTTAAGTATTTATGTTAGAGGTACATTTATATAATATTTACCGTTTTAACGGTTTTGGGCATTAGTTAATAAATATCGCTACAACATTAATCAACAATATTATGTTCTTTAAACTTAACATAATAACATTCCCTCATGTTTTTACGAAAAAAAATAATTAAAACATTTGGAACATGAGATCACAAAATAGGCTGACACTATATATTTTTTTCTTGGTAAATCTTAAAGTACAATAATCAGTCAAGCGAATAAGCTATAAATTTTATATAAAAAATAGTATTTTTTATAAAATTGCAAGCATTGAATGCCGATTGGTTTCTTGCATTCAATACATATGTACTGCGTCTTCCGCTACTTTTTGGGGTCACAAGTTGAGCAACTTTTTCGAACTTGCAATCGTTCTTCAGCATTGCCTGGGATCCGCCTTTGCTGGTAAGTTAAGTTGTTGAGGATATTGTTGATATTGATTAATAGGTCCTGTAAAGAACTGATGCCAGATATCCAGTGGACTCGATGTAGAAGTCAATACATCGCGGTAAGCTGGTTTGATACCTGTGCTTCATTGACTATATTATGTTGCAAGGTCCTTGATCGTAGTGATAGAGGTTCAGATGCACTTCATTTTAGGTCTTGATCGCCGTTGTAATAATGGCACTTCGTCGTCTGAAGCAAATTGCTGTTCGTGATCTTGCTGCACTACCGGTATAGGTCTCGATGGTCGCTGTAATAATAGCACTTCGTCATCAGAACATGACGAAAGCAGAATATGACTATAGCAGAACATGACTAAAGCCGAACATGACATGATGTCATTGACAACCATCTAAAAACCCCGGTGGTTCTAAGTTTGATTCTAAATCGCTACCTTCATCATCCGGCAAGTCATCTTCATCGGAGAGCACTTCTCGTAACCATCTTTCGATCGTTGCGTCATTAGGAAGCATTTTGAACTAAAACTAAACATGAAATGCGTTGAAGTATTGAAAATTACAACCTCATAAAAATAAACGCAACCACCTAGGCAAGGTCTCAGAGACCACCAAGATATAATACGTAACCACCTAGGCAAGGTCGCTGAGACCACTGACGACAGTTTTATACTCACCAAATTCACAGAGGCACACTTCCGAACGCGTCGAACGCATGGCTGGTACTGAGACGCCAGCGGGGAAAGGTACAAGGTCACAGAGGTCCGTGCCATGAACATGCGATGAGTTATTCACTAATTTTGTATTTGTCTGGTCCTGAGGACCTTGCCTAGGTGGTTAAGGGTTAAGTAATCACTATCAGTGAGGCCGCGACTTCGCTTATCGCGCGACTCAGCATTACCTGTCTTACTCGCACATTTTTGAAAGGAAAGTGCCAGGTAGTGTTCGCGCGGCAAGGAGTCGCGTGTCACAGTTATGCTAGCCGCACTGGTATATTATCATATCAACTGAAAGGCGTCTGATGCTGGACAAATTTCATCCCATCCATCCATCATCATCCATATAACCTTAAATCGGGCTATGTTGACAAAAAATGCAGCGTGGAAGCCCCTCCAACAAAGTGGACCGACCATTTGATCAAAATGGCGGAAAGACGTTGGCTGAGGGCTCAAGAGATCACCTAGGTGTATTGTCTACCGCGGATGTCTCTCAACTTATATGTTAAACATATTATTATACGAAAAAACACAAACCTGACTATAAGTAGGCGACTTAGGGTCGACATCCACCGTGGCCAAGTAGTCCTCCTTGGTCTTGTCAGGTTGGACACACACGACGTACAGGAGCTCTTCTCTGGGTCCATTCCTGAACGCATCCAGAGGCGACGCGTAGCCGGGGCCTTTGCCTTCAAATATTTTACAAGTTTAAGGCACATAGTTACCAGCGAGCATACAGCGATATTTAAAACAAATATAGTTTTTTTGATACAGAGGTTATAAATATAAATACAAAATTGTAGGTGAATTTTAGGTGGGAATCGAATAGTGCTCTGATGCCTGAGCCAGCGTCACGTTACACATTATGCATAATATTCCACCAAAGCATCCTGTAAATATAGTTTATTTAGTGTGTATGACTAATTTAGTAAAACAAGGTTCAACCCAACCCGAGTCAATATTTGCTAATTTAAACCTTTTTGATTTTGAAATAGGATTTAAATAATACAACGACGGAGAAATTGTTATTGTAAGTACGGTGTACAATGATAATTTTCTCGCACTATTCAGATAAGGAGCCGAAATGTAAATATATCTTTGCCCTTGACTGTACATTACAATCAGATTTGGAGACTAAATCACCGTCGTCGCTATATACTATGTATATTTATAACATAGGTGAGATGATGATTCAGAAAAAGCAAAATCGAATAAGTTGGTATCGTACTTCCTTTCTCTTCAGTGAATAAAATTGCGATTTTCATATAAATGTAGGAATGAGTATTGATGACGGAGTGACAGCTGATTGAATGTAAGAGTGAATATGACGTATGAGACGAATGAATGAAGGACTAGGAGATAGACGAATGACAGATTGAAGACTAGACGTTGCTTTGTGATCTCGCTTACTGAATTCTATTTTAATTTTCTTATTTTTGTAAATAATCTTGGTTTTGGGCAAATAAAGTGCTAAATATTGGGATTTTATCCAATGAATTGCGTCGTTAATGAGGACAAACAAGTCTGCAGGGTCGCCGTTATACTGTGAGTCTCTCCAACCACATCTGTAGAGGAAGTCTCGGGATCGCCCACTCCCAGTTCTGAGCCTGTTGATCTGGCACCATTGTTTTCGAGGCAGAATGAAGCCAGGAGGTTTTGCCGTGGGCTTTATACTTGCATATCTGAGTAAGTCGGGTGATTATGAGTTGCAAGTAGGTTAGAATTTGATTGTAGCCGGTCTCGAGCATTATGGTACGGTGGGTGCCTCGACTTCAACCGATGAGGCGGGTTTGCGAACTCTGCATGAATTAGCAAATTGGGACGATCCACGACTTTTTGTGTTTCGTGGACCAGTGCCTGATGTCTTCTTAGTTCGGCGCGAGCTATATGACTCATCACAGCCAAACCAGAGGATTACATTTTGATGGTTCCCGACATCGCATGGCTTGGTTTAGCTATACGTCTATCCGATGCACATGTGCGCTGTTGAGCCAAACTGGCGCGCAATACTCTGCCGTGGAGTAAACTTGGCTAAAACTGGAGGTGCGTAGCACATCAGCTGTTGCTGATGGGAACTACTTGGGGGTTTCCGCTAGTCTGTGGTGTATGTTATTCCGCGTCTGTAGCCTTTTCCCTAACTAATATGTGGCGCATAGGTGAGACTGCGGTCTAGAGTTACACCCAAGTACTTTGGTGTAGGATTTAATTTCATCGCCGTCTCTCTGAAGCCGATTTTTGGCCCATAATTTGCTTCTTAGTTGCAGAGATGGAATGTCGCAACTTCTGTTTTCCTAGCAACTGACTGCAGTTGCCATTTTTTTTAAGTATTTCCCAAGATATTCCAGATCGCGAGTTGTAGGTTGAACAGAAGCAGGGCCAGGACCGATTCCTGCGGTAGTCTATTGTTCAGCTTCCTGACTTTGCTTGGAGTGCTTCAAGGTAGATGATAAAGTCCCGTATTGCTGAGCATAGAGTTAATTAGTCTATTTTATTTATTTTTTATTTTATTTTATTTATTTAAGGATTACCAACAGATAACACATCAGACTATAACATAGAATAAGTATACACAAATGACAAACAGGATGCTTATCCAATTATAGGTAGCCACGGCTAACATTTGGGTTCTTTAAAGAATAAAATTGCTACTAAGCAGTGACTGCCATTACAGTCAATCTATGTTGAGCGTAATAGCAGGCAGTGCGGCTACATAAAAAGATAAACACTCTAACAATCTTTCTACAGGGCACCACGGTCGTGAGCTTATAGGAAAGTCATTGTCTCCATACGGTATCGAATGCAGCTGAGAGGTCGACAAGGACTGCCACGGTTTTCTCTTTCCTCTTAAACCCAGCCTTTATGTGTGTTGTGAGCTGCATTATCTGATCCACGCAGTTCCGACTACTAAGGAATCCAGCCTGTTCCACAGGAATTATTTTGTCGGAAATAGAATCGATTCGATGTAAATATTAGCCTCTCCAAACGTTTGTAGACGTAACTAAGTGGAGCAATTGGTCGGTAACTCTTTGGGTCGTCGCCTGGCTTACCTGGTTTCAGCATGGCTATTATTTTGGACAGGTTGAACTTAGGTGGAATTCTATTATTCAAGACTATGCCAGAATAGAACTGTGAGTAAATACCGACTCACATAAATTGCTACTCTGAATCGAACCAGTCTTCGTTCAGTATTCCTGAACCTAAAAGTAGAAATTAAGCTGGATGCAATGATTATCGCTTACAGTGATGTTCTTACTGTAACAAAAGTTGATTAATAATGGTATTTTAACTATTTTGGTGGGTGTATTTATATTTTCATGTAACCATTTTCCCATAATTTTCTTGTGCGGTTTTGGACGCATCTCAAAATTTCAACAAAACGTGTCTGCAATACGGCCACGACTCTAAGTACCTGACTTAAAGGCCTTGTATCTTAAAAAATATACATGTTTTATACAAAAAAATGTATTCATTAGAAGCATTATATCATCTTGAGTAAAAAGAGCTACATCAAAAATGAATTGACCTAAAACTCAGGGAGTAATCCAGGTTTTACTACTACGCACTACGCTGCCAAAACCTTAACAAGCGATTTCTCGAAAAAATGGTTTTTTGAGATGTGGCCGTATAGCAGGCAGGGGGCGATAAATCTAATAACTCTCGAGTGCTACCAGTCATTAAACGCTAAGGACTACGTACGTAACGAAATATCATTGACGGGACTTGGATCGACGCGAGTGAAATCGTTAGGTTATATGAAAACAAACATTTCTATCGACGGTCAGTGTTTCGAAAATATAACGTTATATATTGTGCCTAGAGACGCTATGCCTTTTGATTTAATATTAGGACAAGAGTTCTTAAAGGATGTAACGTTTGTTATGGAGGGCAGTCGTGTTTTATTGTTAAAATCTGGCGAAAGTTGGCTTAATAACCTAATGTGTGGTGTGTGTGTTTCTGACGTTGTAGGTTATGTGAGCGATACGGCGTTACAGGACGAGGTAACGCAGCTAGTCGAAACGTACCGACCGAACAAGACGTGTGAGGCTCCGGTTCAACTACGTGTTACACTGAAGGATGACGTACCAGTTGCACAACGACCAAGACGTTTGGCGATAGCAGAACAAAAGGAAGTTGATCGTCAGGTGAAAGAATGGCTTGAACAGGGAATTATTCGGGTAAGTTTCTCTGAATATGCTAGTCCTTTGGTTCTCGTGAAAAAGAAGTGCGGCAGCATAAGGATATGTGTGGATTACAGGTTAATAAACAAGAAAATGGTCAAGGACGAGTATCCATTACCTGTCATAGAGGATCATATCGATAAACTTGCACAGACGAAAGTGTTCAGTACACTCGATTTGAAGAATGGTTATTTCCACTTAACCGCACATGAGGATTCCATAAAGTATACGGCATTTGTGACGCACAATTCACAATACGAATTCCTCAAGGCACCTTTCGGTTTGTCAGTTTGCCCGAAGACGTTTACAAGATTTATAACCTATATCTTCAGGGATTTCATCGAAAAGGATCAGGTTTTAATATTTATTGATGATGTGATAATTCTTGCAGCGGACGAGGCACAAGCAGTTGAGCGACTGAGGGAAGTGTTACAGCGAGCAACCCAGTATGTGCCAGTGATGCGCCAGTGATGTGAACTGGAAGAAATCACAGTTGGTGCAGAGACGAGTAGAGTACCTCGGACATGTGGTTGAGAATGGTACAGTACGACCATCACCCGACAAGACGGATGCGGTGGTAAGATTTCCTCAACCAACTAATGTAAAGCAAGTACATGGATTTGTAGGATTGACGTCGTACTTCAGAAAGTTTATTCAAAACTATGCTCTCATAGCAAGACCACTGACGGAGTTGCTCAAAAAAGATGTTGATTTTGTATTTGAGGAACCTCAGAAGGCCTCATTTCATGAGTTGAAAATGAAACTAGCTAGTATGCCAGTACTAAGGATATTTAATCCAGCATTGTATACAGAATTGCATTCCGATGCATCTAAGTTAGCGTTGGCCTGTATATTGCTTCAACGATGCACAGAAGACGGCCAATTGCATCCTGTGTATTATATGAGTAAGAAGACAAGTGATGCAGAAAAGAAATATAGTAGCTATGAGTTAGAAGCTTTAGCTATAATAGAAGGAGTAAAGAAATTTAGGCAGTACTTATATGGTATCAAATTCAAAATTGTTACAGACTGTCAAGCGTTCGAGTTGACCTTACGAAAAAAGGATCTGTCGACCCGTGTGGCAAGATGGGCTCTGATTCTCCAAGAATATGACTATATAGTAGAGCACCGCACAGGATCCCAGATGAGACATGTCGATGCTTTGAGCAGATCACCTTATGTCGGATTGGTGACAAGAGAACTCCATGAGCGAGTAAGAGAAGCCCAGGAGCACGACGGAGGCTTGATGGCAATCCGAGAGATATTAGAAGAGAAACCATATTTGGAGTACACGATAGAAAATAATGTACTGTATAAAGGATTGAAGTTGGTGGTACCAAGCGGTATGGAAGGTGACATCATCAAGAGAGTCCATGAAAAAGGACATTTTGCAAAGAAGAAAATGTTGGAAATGTTGGACAAAGATTACCACATAAAGGACTTATCGAGGAAAATAGATGAATTTATTGTCACATGTGTTCCATGTTTATTGGCCACAAAGAAGAGTGGAAAGCAAGAGGGATTTCTCCACTGTATTGATAAAGGCAGAATTCCACTGCACACAATCCATTGTGATCATGTCGGACCTCTCACAGAAACGAAGAAACAATATAACTATATATTGACTGTGGTAGATGCATTCACCAAATTTGTATGGGTGTATCCGACGAAGGGTACGACGGCGAAAGAGACACTCGATAAATTGCGTTTGCATCAACAGACATTTGGGAATCCAGTCAGAATGATAACCGATCGTGGAGCGGCGTTCACGAGCAACGACTTCAAGGAATACTGCAATACAGAAGATATACAACACGTACTCATTACGACGGGCGTACCTAGAGGAAACGGTCAAGTTGAACGTATTCATCGTATTATTATATCTGTGTTAACCAAACTTTGTATTTCAGAACCAGGACAATGGTACCGGCACGTGGCGAGAGTACAGACGGCTCTGAATAGTACGTACCAACGAAGTATCGATACGACGCCCTTCGAACTTATGGTTGGAACCAAGATGCGGTCCAAGGACGACGTACAGGTCGTTGAACTGTTACAACAAGAGTGTTACGACATTTTCGTGGAAGAAAGAGAACAGCTACGACAATCGGCTCAACGGCAGATACTGAAGATACAACAAGAAAATCGATCGACGTACAACAAGAAGCGTAAAGAGAGTACCCTGTACCAGATTGGAGATAGAGTTGCTATTTTAAGGACGCAGTATGGCACCTGTTTAAAATTGAAGCCGCGGTTCTTCGGACCATACAGGGTAACAGCTATCAGAGGACAAGATCGGTATGATGTAGAGAAAATTGACAGCACGGCAGAAGGACCAGTCCGCACGTCGACGTCAGCGGACAACATGAAGCCATGGCCTCGGGGTCAGTGAACTCTACACCACATATGGTAAGGTTTATTTTGCACCATATTGTAAGTAACCGACTGCTCTGATAACGACGTTATGATCTCTTTATTATTGTGTTTTGAATTATTGTTATATTTGTTAAGTTGTTTATATGTGTGTACTAGATTTGTTTTGTTTATAAAGACTGTTATACTATGTTGTACATAAGAGTAAAATCATTTCAGTGTGTTATGAAACTTAGACTATGTTGTTTAAATTGTTACTGTTGTATTCATAACTTGATAGATTATATGTAGAGTCGTTAATTGCATATAATGATTGACTGTTGTGTTTATGTCATGCTATACTGGTGTTGTATTATAGTATGCTAAGATTCAGCTGTGGTAAAGGCAGGACTGCCTGAGGGCAGGCTAGCATGCAGGACGGCCGACTGTAGGAATGAGTATTGATGACGGAGTGACAGCTGATTGAATGTAAGAGTGAATATGACGTATGAGACGAATGAATGAAGGACTAGGAGATAGACGAATGACAGATTGAAGACTAGACGTTGCTTTGTGATCTCGCTTACTGAATTCTATTTTAATTTTCTTATTTTTGTAAATAATCTTGGTTTTGGGCAAATAAAGTGCTAAATATTGGGATTCGGCGGTTTTATTGAAGAAAACATAAATACGAGGTTATCCAACAAAATCCGAAGGCAAAACATTATTACACTGCACAATATTAAAATACATGTAAAAAAGATACAACCCTCATAATCATGGTTTTCCAAAACCATGATCACAAATATTTACGTTATTAAGTTCATTTTCTACTTTATAAATGGTGGCTTACATAATTGCTCTTAAACAATAACGTAACAGGGATAGGAGAGGCAGGGTACCGGTGATGGAAAAACTATGTAGAGTATAAGAGGGTCAAGTGGTACCGAATCAAATTAGACCAATATAAAGTAAAGGCTGCAACGTAAAGTTGATAACAGAATATATCCAAAAGCCATCCGAAAATTAATTTATTTTACAGGAACATGTACTACAAATTCAATTAAAGGAATTCTACTATACGAAACGAAATCAGTTCTGAATAATAAAACTGTTGATTTGTAATATTAAGTAGGTATTCTAGTTGTCTGTTATCACGGTGTATGCCAAACGATTAAATAAACATGACGACAGCATTGCATTTAAGGTGCAACCGTGTAGTTTATGAAATTATTTAATATGTATAAATTTATGAAACATGTGATGTCTCATTTTTTTTAATGTGGGTATACCACATTTTTATAAGGTGTAAAAACCTTTCAAATAAACAATGCAAAGATCTACACACAAAGCATAAGAAAAAAATCGACAGGTTTACCTGGAACTAGGGTAGCGAAGTGGTTGATGCGCTGGACCGGTAATCCAGAGGTACTGGGTTCGATTCCCGATCTTTTCCACCAGGTAGCTCCTTTTTCAATTTTTCTTTGTATTAATGGTTTATTTAATATGTATTTTCTGTGTAATTCATGATCTTATGGTGTTTTAAAATATTGAATATTAACATCCGGTATTCGAAATATTTGAATTAAGTCGTTGTCGCTCATAACATTGCGCAGTTATTATCTAGAATGTTCATTAATCTAAAGGCATTCCACAGTCGAAAAATCCTCGTAAAACCAAATGACATGTTGTTGACACTGCGAATTAAATCATCAATCATTTTATTATGTCGCAAAATACCTTTTCAGCTAATTAAGGGGAGCGTTGGGATATTTGGCAAACAAACAATGTGCCATTGACGGAATTACAGGGACAAAGGAGTAATTTATATGCAGGGTACCTGACGCGATTACTAAACTGTGGGGCAACTGCCACCCTCGCCGCACCCTTGTTTATGCAACGGGAAATAAATGTTTAGATGCCCATCAACTATCAGGTTGAGATCCGACCGTTGGTAACCCTACTTCATCAACAATCTGTAAAGTGTTAAGAAAAAACATCCTGCATACTAGATAGATCAGGGGTTGTATTGACCAAAAGCACTAAAGTTAATTAAGAATGTAATTCTAATAAAGAAAAAACGATGATATAAAAATCTAATAAATGTATCAATTCGTCCGCGTAAAATTAGTACCTAGGTACTTCCCCGTACAAACGTTCAACAGCATAGCAAAACAATCCTATGTCCTTTTCCAATCTCACTCAATCTATCTCCATACCAAATTTCATCTCATTCATAAAATAAATAAGAGGTAATAAGAGACACACTTTCACATTTATAATATTAGAATGGACTTTGAAACTGAGGTAGTGTCGCCGTAGTTGCATCTCGGTCTATCTATCGGCATTGAAACTGACAGCTTTTTTATGAGAAAATAATGCGTTTATCAGCACAAATTGTGTTAACCTAACCGAGAATTGGAAGACGAAAATATGAACTGATGCGATTACCTAGCAGTTTGAATGTATTCAGCTTTACCCTCTGTATCAGGGATATTTTCTTTTTTCCACGAGGCTAAAGCTTTTTCCGACATATTCATAGTGTAAGTCTATCTAGTAAGTCACAAAATATGTCCAATATTTTTCTGAATCTGCAATTTTTGTTTTGGAAATAAAAATACCCAAAGAAGAAGTTTCCTATACATAATTATGTTAATGGGTCTATGAATAAGATAGGTATCAACCTTGTATACACCTTTTATGTAAAGAAACTTGTTTAGCACAAAGATCATTTTATTCTATTTTCAATCTCAAACGAGAATTCTGAAATATTTCCTACCTATTGTTTTGGAAAAACTAATATCGAATAATAAAGTATTCTTCAGGTAGGTATGTTAATAAGCCTGTAAATAAGATTGCACACTTCTATTTAACTAAAACTACCAAAGGACCGAAATAAGACGGAAAAAATATCGACTTTATATCCATTCCATTACTCATATTTCAACGCAAATATCAACTAAAATTTCGTTTAATTTATCTCAAAGCCTTCAACATTCGTTTCCCTGCGGCGGTATTACAAAACCTCCACTTTCAGAGCTTCACTACAAAAAATAATATATTCGAAAATATTGTTAACTCCGTCTTTGAGCATTCGTTTATGAATAAGAAGATTTTTTATAAAAACATTGCGATTAAAGACTGTGCTAGCTTTGAAGTCGTCTTGGGGTGGATGATAAATTACTACCACATTTATGTGGGTGACACTTATTTCCACTATAACCTTTTGCCCATTCGCTTAAATATTACGTTTTGTCGGGTTGGCTGCCGTGACGCCTGTGACAAATAAGAGTGGAACTTGTTGCTTGTAGATTAAAATGTGATATTTGGAAGAATTTTATTACACATTTACTGTTCAATTTAGTCGTGTGTAAATAAAAAAAAATCGAATGACTGATTTTCCCGAAGATGAAACTATTTGAAAAAATCTCGTAGATGCAGAAACAATTGAACAAATATAAATTTATGAAACATTTAAAAAAGAATTGACTTTTGACATGTGTCATTTTTTTTATGTGGGTAGGTACACCACAATGTTTTATTTAAACCTTTAGTAAAAAGATCAAAGCTTAAAGAAATTTTTAAAAAGGAGCTAAGACCTGGCTAAGGTGTAAAAACCTTTCAAATAAAACAATGCAAAGGTGGACACACAAAGCATAAGGAAAAATTAGTCAGGTCTTCCTGGAGCTAGGTTAGCGAAATGGTTAACGTGCTGGACCGGCAATCCAGAGGGTTCGATTCCCGGTCTCTTCCACCAGGTAGCCTTTTTCAATTTTTCTTTAAGCTTTGATCATTGTATTAAAGGCTTAAATTGAACAAATGTTGTTTTTCTAGCGTCTTCATTTTTATTACATTTCCAACATATATTTGTAAAATCCAAAAACCTACTAACGTCCACATCCTAAGCTTAATTTGTTATTCGTTAAATCATTTGAAAGGCATATATTATTTTGATCTTTTGTTCTTGAAAAAATATTTTTTCTCTTATTGTGCAAAAGAATATACAACGAATTTGCAAATTTGTAATATTTACATGGAAGAAATATAAAGTCAAAGCCAAAGTGTTTTATTTTGTAAAACATAAGTTAATAAGCGGAATAACATACTAGGTTAGCACTACGTTATATTTTTCCTGTAGGCGTACAAAAATAAGCTGCACCTTAATGCATTTAGATGCAGCTATTTAATATTAGAAATGCCCCATATAACCCATGTTAACTTTTTTGTTGTACACTTCACTTTTTTAGATTTTGGCAAGAATCACGAGCTCTTTCGATTTAATTTGGAGAAAAAAAGTCCCAATATTTTTTCGTTCCATTCCGTTACCATTTCCATATAACCTAGCGGCAACGGAATGGAATAACAAAACATATAAGTATTATATACTTTTTGGGACACTTTTTTTCTCCTAATTAGATCGAAAGAGCTCGTGATTGTGAATATAAAAAATACCTAAAATATACAAAATCTAAGAAAACAGTGGAGTGTACAGCACAAAATAAAATGGCCCATTATCAGTTGCGGATTGTATCAAAACTAAAATAATAATACTATTCTCTATGGAGAGAGACATCATGATTTTAGGAAAAATGTTAATAGGATACAGAATGGCCAGATTATCGATGGAAATACATATCTATATTATGTGGTCGTCACGCTAAAACTGCTGGCTAGATTTTGACCGATTCGGGAACAGGGATATATGGACATCTAAAAATAATTGTGGGATATTTTTTACTCGGCTATGGAAAAAAAGGGTTACGCGGACGAAGTTACGGGCATTTTCTAATGATTAAGAATAATTGTATTGGACGGAGTCTGTTACTTTTCTATGGAATATTTTAACCGAAGCTTGGTACTTACTAAATTACAATAACTATAAATTTGTGAAACATGTAATGTCTCATTTTTTTTTCGCTTGCTCATTCACTGCTGTAAAGTAGTGCGGTAAGATGTGAATATTAACGTATTCACATAGAGGTCGCTAAGGAGTAGAAACCTTTCAAATAAACAATGCAAAGATCAACACACGAAGCATAAGGGAAAAATCGAAAGGTTGGTTGGAGTTGGGTAGCGAAGTGGTTAACGCACTGGACCGGCAATCCGGAGGTACTGGGTTCGATTCCCGGTTTCATCCCCCAGGTAACTCATTTTAAATTTTTCTTTGAGCTTTGATATTTTTGTATCAATAGTTTAGTACAATAACTAAACAAAATGCACCGTGGATTTAAATTACATAGGTACACTTACCTATTGTTATATGTATTACTTACGTTGAAGTTATTGTTTATATTTTCCCTATCTGCTCTTTATGATAACTTATGACACTTACAATATGATGGAATGAGTTATACTCATACATGAAAAATAGTTATTTGTTATGCAAGGCTGCAAAGTTGTTATTTGGCGCGAGTGTTGAAATTGAAAGCTGAGCGAGCGAAGGAATCTCAGATTGAACCATGAGCGAAGCGAATGGTTCAAAGATAGATTCCTGAGCGTAGCGAGGCTTTCAAGACACGAGAAGCTAAATAATTTTGCAGCCATGCGGAACACACAACTTTTCACCTCACTACAGCGAGGAAAATGGAAGTTCAAGAAAAACAATTAAAACATAAAAATAATCATATTATTATTTAATTTTGCCTTCTATTTAACACATCAAATTGAAAACATAACACACTCAAATCCAAACCAAATAAATACGAGAGGAGCATACATATTAAAAATTAAAAGTAATATGGCCGTAACTTGTATTATCGTCGTGTACCTATATTTTATCGTTGAGTTTTTCTTAAGCACTGTTATATTATATTTGTATTTGAAATTACTTGACACATTCGTTGTGAATGTGGGAGAATGGCATTCTGGGAAGGATTAGTTGGCCACTCGGAAGTATTTTCCATAACACGTTACTTGCTTTGGAAATTATTGGACGATGGAATCCGAACAAGATTATTTCGGCTTTATCTTCTTTAAAAACGCCAATAGTTTCGGTAAATTACTTATCGTTTCCAAATATTTATAACAAATCCTTTTTCGTTTTAATGCAGGCTTTTAGCATTGAATAAATACTCCAAATTGGGCTATCGATATTTCTATAAAGTAAGACAACAGTATGTATTCTCCACAGAACAAATTTACGTTGTTTACGTAAATTGTGAAAACTTCCAACTTTTTAATTATTTATTTTTTTCTCGGGTGCGGTGCGTTCAGAAATTACACTCTTATGTTCCAACTTTTATAACAAATAAATATTAAAATTTGTGTTGTATTTAATATATTTACTAGTCAAAATATGTAAATGAAACTGAAATACTTACTATTAATATATATAAACATATTCAACATTAAATAAAGTGTAGAAAAAATAAAAACTTAAAAATCTGTAACCACAAACCAGGTTTCTGGACGTGATTTAATGTAGGTGTATTTAAAAAAAAATAATTATTTAAACGTTCATATGATGTTAGCCGGCCCGACCAGATCGCCCTTTATTAGCGTGCGTTGATTGGTTATTCGAAGATTTATCGACTGATGAAATCAGTCACGCGTTGAAGGAGTCTTAAATATAAAAAAGTTACATGCACCACAGAGAATCAAAATCGTCGTGTTCGAAATTCTAATGACTTTTGCACGCTAGCGGATAAAATAGACTTTTGCACGCAGATTTCGCCCTATAAACGGAGGTTTTCCGAGCGAGTGAGGTGAAAAACTATTTTGTCATATTTAAATTAAGAATATCCAACGCCTTTATCTTACCTTCATCATCTCCTTTTCAGCAAAGGACATATCCCGGCGTGCATGGAAAGCAACTTCATTATTGTCTATACGTAGGTATCGCATACTTTTGTTTGTCCGAAACTGTTTTAGCATAACAGACTTGGCATATTAAGTTTTCGACGAATGCTAATGTGGCAGAAACCTTATTTGGCATAAGTTCTAACTTACCGAAAATGTGTTTGTACGAAATTGTATTCGCATACTATTAAGCCGATTATATTTACGAATAATTTGTTTTAGCATAATGGTATTTGGCATATTATCTATTGTCCGAATCTATCTTGGCATACTTAAATTGCTACAAGAAAAGCTGGTTAGGTTAGGTAAGAACTGCATCCCTCGCAAAAACGATCAGCTAGCAGAAAAGTAGGTTAGGTTAGAACTGCGTTCTCAAAAAAACAATCAGCTAGTAGAAAAGTAGGTTAGGTTAGGTTAGAGCTGCGTCCCTCGCAAAAACGCACAGCTAGTAGAAAAGTAGGTTAGGTTAGACCTGCGTCCCTCAAAAAAACGATTAGCTAGCAGAAAAGTAGGTTAGGTAAGAACTGCGTCCCTCAAAAAAACGATCAGCTAGCAGAAAATTAGGTTAGGTTAGGTTAGAGCTGCATCCCTCGCAAAAACGATCAGCTAGCAGAAAAGTAGGTTAGGTTAGGTAAGAAATGCGTCCCTCGCAAAAACAGGGAAAAAACGAAATGCTAGCACATCCTCACTTATCCCTACAATTACTTGGGTAGGTTCGTCCATTACCTTTTGTCCCTTAGAGCGGAAATAGCGGGGCTTCTTCTACTAGTTCTCGGATCGTTAGTAAGTAAATAAAATTTTCGGAGTGATGAAAATATGCCTATTTATTTTATGCGTAGAGATGATTCGGACAAACAAAAATATGCGCAAATAAATTATGAAAAATGAACATCTGCGTTATCAAAGTATGCGAACCTTGATTATTCTAAAACAGTTAATGCAGAAAGTCAATTATCCCTACATAGATTATGCCATGCAAAATTATGACTAAAAATATTATGCCAAAACCTGAACCTGTTGAATCATTGATATAAAGAAAAAATATGTGGTGTAACACATTCAAAATAATGAGACATAATATTAATGTTTCATAAATGTATATGCCATTGTTGTTTATATCTACCATATTACCTAGGCTCAGTTAAACGCAATATGAAATAGATTCACGTAGGTATTCAATATTAAATAACAATGAACAAGCTTTATCTATCAGAATCCATTTAAATAAATTAATCCTCGGTTTATTTATATCCTATCAATATTCTAGGCACAAGCGTCTGGAATCAATCAACGTTTCAATTAACTAATCCAACCAATTCGAATATATAGGTAAACAAATACTCGTATTTACAAATAAACTTAGAGGTTTATATTGAAAAGAATCAATGTTGACCCTATTTTTGCGCTGATACCACATTTATTGTTTGTATAAATATGAAGCCAAAATTGTATGCAATCCACTGAAGTCCAAGAGGGAATCGAACACATGACCTCTGCTTGACCGGAGCAGTGATCTTACCACCGAGTTATAGGACTGCTATGAGGATTGGACTTCAGTGGATTGCATATAATTTTGGCTTCATATTTATCATTCATAGATTTATGTTAGCAAATTCCATACGCAAATTTAACTTTAATCACGATACATAGTTTTCATTGTATTACTTCAATATTGATTAGGTGACTAACCTAGGTTTAGGTGACTAACTATCATAGAGCATCGTTGTCTTGAATAAATACATTTTGAATTTTGAATGTAAAAGAGGAGTGGTCTTATAGACTACAAATCGACACATTCATCGACAAGTACGTGAATTGTGACCCTCGGGCCTCGTTATACGGAACCATCTCTGTGGACGGCGACTTTTACCTTCGCAAAACGGCCACTCCTTCCACAGATGAACATTTCGTATAGTATTTTTTATATAAAGGCAAAAGCTTTGCTCCGTTTCTGGCTAAAACTTTTTTCTATGATATTTGTCTGCGACGCATCATGCATTTTTCAAAATGATCCTGTGTCCATGAACGTGTTAATTATGATTATGAAGCTAGTATTCACAATATGTATTTAACGACGCTGTTTACCAATTCTAACCTCAAAGAATTTATATTTTTCGTCGTTTTTAAAAATATATATGTTTTAAAATGGAAAATCGTACTTACAACACGTCATTATCACTCGCGTCTTCTGTACAACACAAAACTGTTTATTTTGGATGATAATTGATAACACGGACACTCGAACACTGCAAAGATGAACTCTAGACTAGAGTGTGGCAGTGTGCTGGTAAACAGACTGCTAGAATGAGCGTGCGCATCTGTCTCTCTCGCTCTAACACATACACTTATAGATACCGGTCAAACAACTTTACTTATATTGATTAATAACATCATTGAGTTAGGAGGGGAAATAAAAACCGGTCAAGTGCGAGTCAGACTCGCGCACCGAGCGTTCCGTAGTACGGAACCCGTTCAAACACTTTCCATCCTTAAGTGGTTAAGTTAAGTGTGCACCTGGTATGTATAGCGCTCCATACAAATGAGGTGCAAAGTTAACGTAACCAATCCCGTTTGTTGTATGGGAGCCCCCCTTAAATATTATTTTATTTTATTTTTAGTATTTGATGTTATAGCGGCAATAGAAATACATCATCTGTGAAAAATTCAACTGTCTAGCTATCACCGTTCTTGAGATACAGCCTGGTGACAGACGGACGGACGGACGGAAGGACAGCGAAGTCTCAGTAATAGGGTCCCGTTTTTACCCTTTGGGTACGGAACCCTAAAAATCAGCGGCGATTTTAAACCTGTAGGTACTTGTTTTTTATAGGATATTAATTTGAATACATATTAGTTTCACACTAATAAATAAATATTAGTAAGGAACAATCTTACACAAATAAACCTAGTTCCAAATATCGCTAATAGATTTTAAAGTTCGATTCCAAATGTAGTGCACATTTGTCTATTTTATTTTTTTTACCTACAGGCGCGTTCATACAACAGAGGCGGGGTAAACACTTCCGTAATTTTTTTGAAAGCTATAGATAATTCATAATGATTATTTATCTATTGTATTGAAATAAGAATTAATTTGTGACTATTAATACGTTATAATAAAACTAAATATAAAAATAATTTGTATGTCACTGTAATGTTTAGCTCACCAGTCTCACTACATACTCCTTTATCGATAATTTTTGCTATTTCTTCTATCATTTGGTTGTCTGAAAGAAACCTTGTTAAAACTCAAAGTTAAAATTGTAACATTTTTCTTGTTGGTGTGCTATAACTTCAATAATTTTTGTATTATATTGTATTTTATAATTACAACTCTAAATTTACATATTTTGTAAATTTAGAGTTGTAATTATAAAATACACGTGATTCCTTGTTTATTTTATTGAATATCTGTTTTAATCTAATTGAATAATCTAGTTAAATACAAGAAATAAAACGTAAATATACATGCACAAACTACGTTTTTTTTTATTGGCAGTATGCTATAGATTATCAATATAAGAAACTAGCATTAACCCGCGGCTTCGCTCGCGTGCCTATATAATATACATCATCCTACGGGAACAATGCTCTTTTTTTTTTTCAGGATTAAAAGTAGGCTATTTGTTAAGTTAGGGTATAATCTGCAATCTGCATTTCCCTCATGCATATCCGTTTTTTTTTAATCTATTAGAATAACGCGGGTTTCTAGCCATACCTCAAAAGCAAAAACAGAACCCCCTTATAGGATCACGTGTAGCTGTCTGTCAGCCCGTCTGTTACAACCGATTTGCTGCAAAACTACTGGACCGATTAAATTGCAATTTGGCGCAAATGCTTTCAAGAATTTTCATGACCACAGATAAAATTTCAAAATCGGTGGCATTTTCGTAATTAACGTCCCAACAAACCATAAAAATTACACCCATACTCATATTTAGTCATTTCAAACCCATCGCACCCCAACAGGCGAGACGGTATTTCACGTCCACCACGTTTGTTTTTTTTAAATCGTTGTTGTTTTGGTAATCAGCGACCCGATAAACCATAGAAACATTACCCTTGTTGATTTTCAGACTTTGTCACCATATTCTCCTCCTTTAGGGGTTGAATTCTCAAAAAACATGAAACACGTGCTTACTCATTTATTGTTAGAAATACTTAATAAATAAGTTTTCAATAAAATAGTCTAACTGATATTTTTTCCCTATACAAACTTACGACCCCCATTTCACCCCTTCGGGGGGGGTGACTTTTGACAAATGCTTCTTTTATTGCACCCCTAGACTTTATAAGGACACGTAGGTTCCAAATATGGACTCTCTAGAACCAGCGGTTTAGTATTTAGACATTTCAACCCCATTTCACCCCAACAGGGAAGATTTTAATTCACGTCCGCCACGTTGGATTTAAAAATCGTTGCGGTTTTCGTAATCAGCGACCCGATAAACCATAAAAGCATTACCAATGGATCTTCAGACGTTGTCACCACATTTCTCCCTTATAGGGGTTGAATTTTCAAAAAACCTAAAACATGTGTTTACTCATTTATCGTTAGAAATACTCCTGTAAAGTTTCGAATAAAATAGTCTAACTAATCTTGTTTCCCCATACAAACTTTGAACCCCTATTTCACCCCTTTAGGGGGTAAATTTTTAAAAATCCTTTCTTAGTGCACCCCTACACCTTATAAGGAACCTACGTGCCAAATTTGAACTCTCTAGAACCAGCGGTTTAGTATTTAGACATTTCAACCCCATTTCACCCCAACAGGGGAGATGGTAACTCACGTCCGCCACGTTGGATTGTAAAATCGTTGCGGTTTTCGTAATCAGCGACCCGATAAACCATAAAAACAATACCCATGCTGATTTTCAGACTTTGTCACCACAAAGTGTTTGTTTCTCCCTTTTAGGGGTTGAATTTTCAAAAAACTTGAAACACGTGTTTACTCATTTATCGTTAGGAATACTCCTGTGAAGTTTCGAATAAAATAGTCTAACTAATCTTGTTTCCCCATACAAACTTTGGAACCCCATTTCACCCCTTTAAGGGGTGAGTTTTGAAAAATCCTTTCTTAACGGATGTTTACGTCATAACACCTACCTGCATGCCAAATTTCAGCCCGATCCGTCCAGTGGTTTGGGCTGTGCGTTGATAGATCACTATGTCAGTCAGACCCCTTTGAGTTTTATATATATAAGAAATAAACCCCACTGAAACAAAAGACAATCTCTTTGTTGGCCACGGCCAATGATGTTGTATGAAAATCCTTTATTGACCTCTAATTTGAAATTAGAACGAATCTTCAACCATTGCTATACAAAGACGTATTTCGCGTTCTATTACCACGATCATAAGAACGACATTTCCTTGGATGTTTGAAAAAAAGATTTTTTATTAGTATTCTATTTTTTCGGTCTATAATATTGTAGGTTGTGACTTAAAAGTTATATTTCATAAAATGGTTCTTACACATTTATGAAACATGTAATGTCTCATTTTTTTTAATGTACGCTTTCACACTACATTTTTTAGATTAAACCGACCGGATTTAAGAGACCGGGACCCTGTACCTCTGAATTGCTGGTCCAGAGGTACCGGGTTCGATTCCCGGTGTCTTCCACCAGGTTACGCATTGAAATTTTTCTTTGAGCTTTGATTTTTGTATCAATGGTTTAAAATAGTTCTTGTGAAGTTAAAAAAAAAAACAATTTGGCGAATAAAAAATGGGTACACTACAAAACTCCGACATTTCATTTGTCCGTACATGACTATTCCGAATTTTCATAATTTCGAAAACCATGTTCTGATATTTTTTGGGATACTTATTATATAACGCCAACCTAACCTAATTAAATTTTATGACGTACAATTTAACGACAAACATCCACGGCAAATATCATCATTTGGCCTTGAAAATTGGGAATTTTGATGGATTCGGATAAATGAAACTTCGGAATGTTTGGACGTTCCGATAAAAAATATGAAACTTGCAACATTTGTAAACAGAATAAACCTTTTTAATAAATGAGAGGATGCTCCGGGCTAAACAAGAAAGGCAAAAATTACATACGCAATTCAGAAACAAGTAGTGCACGAGCATTGAACGTTTACTTATGCATGCAATGACACAACACAACCGTCTGGCTATTTACATATTAGGTATTGTGTTTTCACATATTGTTCCTGTTGACTGGTTTTATTTGAGGGAAATCTTTGAACTTGTTACCAGGGCCGCAATTCGATAAATATAAAAATAAATATTAAATATTAAGGGACAATCTTACACAAATCGACCTAGTCCCAAACTAAGCAAAGCTTGTACTATGAGTACTAGACGACGATACACATAATATATAAATACATATATAGATAACATCCATGACCCAGGAAGAAATATTCGAGTTCATCACACAAATATTTGCCCCGGCCGGGATTCGAACCCAGGAGCGCCGTCTCAGTAGGCAGCTACACTACAAATCGAGCCAGCCGCGTCGTCAAAATTAAATAAAATAACTATATATCTAACATCTCGGAGAGATCTAGTGGCACTATACTAGATGGTAACCCAGCCAACCCAGCGAACCCTCTCTCGCAAAAGCTTGATCGGGTAGTGACTCAAAATGACACCTTTATGGAGCTCTGAGACATTGCTTATTTGGTGATATGGCATAAAATGTTTTATTAAAAAGGGTTTTGACAGACGGACGGCCGGACAACCAAAGTGATCTTATAAGGGTTACGCATTTTTCCTTTTGAGGTACGGAACCCTATAAATAGGATTACGCTCTCCGTGTAACAGGGATTTAACTTATTATTTCATCTATCACTTGGCGATAACGCCGCGCACCGCGCTATCAGCCTACTCACCTTTGTGCTCGGCTCTGCTTTCTGCCTTTCATCGTTCAAAATCATCGCCCGTTCGACACCAGTCGTAATAAATAATAAAAAAATCGATCGACGGTGCCGCCATCGAACAAAATATGATTGTAATGCGGCTTTTACCAAGAACCTTTATCCTACCTATAGAGAAAATACATAATTTACCTACACAACAAACTAGGGATAAAAACTATTGTCTTTCAAATTGGTATCATTTAATAATTATTATTATGTAGTTAATGTTAAATTTTAATTAGAAACTGTTACGATCCTTTGACACTTTTATAGTTACAAAAATATTTACTTATACTGCTTTTTTTTATAAATTAACAATGTATTCAGTACAAAATAGTAGTTTAGCAAAATCGATGTCTGAAACACTGCAGGAACCTCCCTGTTGATATCTGAAAAAAAAATAGCAAGGTGAGACTGAGAACTTAACTGGTGTTTTAGATATTAATCATCACTACATAGTATAAAACAAAGTCGCTTTCTCTGTCCCTATGTCCCTTTGTATGCTTAAATCTTTAAAACTACGCAACGGATTTTGATGCGTTTTTTTTTAATAGATAGAGTGATTCAAGAGGAAGGTTTATATGTATAATACATGCATAATTTGTTAGCATTTCACCCGTGCAAAGCCGGGGCGGGTCGCTAGTTTATTATAAAATTCTACGTTTGTTTTGATAATCAGACTGGTCATGATTTCAAGAAAAATCTTGAAAAACAAAAACCGGTGATGGGATTATTATTTTGTATGGGCGCGCAGCGCCATGCCAGTCGCCATCTATTGGTCATAATTTCCTTTGTCTTCTCATCACGCCAAAACGGCTGAACAAATTTTAACCAATTTGGCACAGGGATAGCTGGACATCCAAAGATGGTTATAGTATACTTTTTACCCGTCTACGGTTTATAAAAAAATACGCAGAAGTTGCGGGCACCTCCTAATTAAATAACAAGTTTCATTATGCGACATATTTTCAATGACGTTTTATACGTTTAAAGCCGCAGTGTCACAGGTCCTTAAATGCGAATAATTATTTAGTATAGTAATTAGTGTAAGTTTAATGTAGTTACTTCCGCTTTTTATTTAGAACTGTAATCTGAAAATTATGTGAACACTTCTTGTTGAGTTGCAAACAAATGACGATATTGTGTATAATATGTAGGTAATTAACGCATAAGCTGTTAGTTTGTAACTTGTTACTGTTCCTACATAATAATAAAAAAATTAAAATAAAAAAATAAATTACTTTTATTTAGATTTTGTTGAAATTTTCGTGACATATTATTTAACAAATCTATTATAAGACATATTCATTTAACAGTTGGGAAATGGTTAGGCCGGCGCGTTTTATACGCGTAAATTACGACAAACAGAATGGGCCGTTGTTCCTGACTATTTCACGTGAGTGTAAACCGTTTAATACATTTGTTAAATTAAGATGAATGTAGTCTCTCAGTGTTTAAAATATTCTCAGTAAACCAATATTTTTTTATTAAGGCGCGTTTTATACGCGTAAATTACGACAAACAGAATGGGCCGTTGTTCCTGACTATTTCACGTGAGTGTAAACCGTTTAATACATTTGTTAAATTAAGATGAATGTAGTCTCTCAGTGTTTAAAATATTCTCAGTGAACCAATATTTTTTTTATTAAAAGACATCTGCAAGCGTTAACCTAACATAAAAAAAAAAAAAAAAAACATATTTTTTTTAATGTTTTTTGGAGATTTTGAACCCATGTCTGTCTCCACGGTTTTCCGGACTAGACATGAAGTACCATCTGTTCTATCATAAGCCACTACCTAAAGCATCGAATGTTTCAACCAGTTGCTTCATTTCTTTTAAGCCTAATGGCTTTATCAGTGAATTGGCCTAATCGGGACCTTATAGTGGAAACTAGGATGCTTTCACCAACAGGCATATAATAAATAATTGGACTACAACAAACATAGACAGCTTCTTATAATAACAAACGTAATATCACGTGAAACGACGGACCAAGTGAAACTATATATTATTATTGATTTAAACTTAGATGATTTTCACACATTATTATAGCAAAATGGTACCTAATCGTGTTCAAAACAGTGTTTATTTAATAACCTCGACGTTACACACGTGAGTTTACGTCCATGGTCTCAATCGACGTAACATCACATCCAAAACGTAGAGGTAATTAAATAAAGACCTTTTTGAACGCGATTCATTCCCGTTTTGCTATAAAACAAGTGAAACTTAAGCCTATTCTATTTTATCAACAGGTCATTGGTGCCATATAAATACTTGAACATAAAAGTCCCGTCTTAACAATTTCACTACCAAACCGTCAAAAACATGACATGACATGACAGTTACTTATAATGGATTATACCACAAATACCTCAAGCGTCCAACGTCAAAATACGAGTCCATTTCGTATCCAGGAATCGGGGTCAAGTCCCCAAATGTCCGTGTTCGCGATCCAGCGTCCTGGAATAAAAATAGGTAATAAGGTACTCAATTTATATAATGGAATCTGTAACTATGCTCATGATTTAAGTATTTCTATACTTATGATGAAAAATATTTTTGCTTGAAAAAAAACTTTTCAAACATCATAACATCCTTTTAACCTTTGATAACCGTGTTATTATCCAACTGGTTGATAGTTTGATGGTTGATTTCGTTCCCGTAACTGATGTCGAAGTAATAGGTAATGATCTCTGCTTTTCACGTAATAATAAGTACTATCTGAGTACTATAATTGTATAATTACTACCTGAATACAAAATGTAATCTTACGTACGTTATGCGTATGAGAAAAAAAAAATACTTCTAATTTTGTTGTACTATTTGTATTTAGATAGTAAGTTCATCGCTGAGTACATATTTTCTTAACATGTGTTAAACATCGTGTATGACACTTCCATTGAGTTACAAAAATGGTACCGTAAACTGGGGTTACTTTGATTTATGGGGTAGCATTGACCCCTAATTTTTAAAGTAGGTATGTATCATGAACAAGTTAATATTTTATTTTATACCATGAATCAAAGTAACCCCAGTTCACGGTATTTGATTTTTGTGTGTGTCTAATGGAAATGTTCAAAAACTACGAAATAACATGGGCCATTTTAGAAGTTATTTGAGTGGATCAAATGACAAACAAAACACTATTGTAGACTATTCAATAATTTATGATCTCTGGCTATGCGTTTTCATATTCAGCCAATGCAATGAATTTGTCAAATGTGCGGAAAGATGATTAGTGACCATCGCTAGCCATACAACGCGTATATATCACTAATGTGCTTTGTCAATGCCAGTGAGCGTGCCATCAATAATTCAATGCTGCTCGTAGAAATTATAATTGTCGAATAAAATAAAATAGGCTTTTAGATACGAGTATAAAGCTTATATAACGCTTTTGCATCATTCATATATATACAAGTTATTGAAAGCATAGGTGTGGTCAAATATCGTGATATTGTATTATCACGACAGTGTTGATTCATTACTTTCAGAAATTCACTGTGGACTATTGCATTTTTTGACCAAGAGGCCGAAGCGTACCAAGCATCTTTTTTTCAGCTTTGTTTTATTAGTTAGTTTAATTTATTGTGTATGTACAGGGTACAGGTCACATTTTCTCATATATTATGTCGTGAGCACGTTCGATAACATTATATACTTCAATTTTGTCGATTAAGATTTTCGAACTTCTTTAAAATTGCGAAGATATTGTTGTATATAGTCTTACCTATTTGATTTGTAAATTGTTGATATTTTATTAATAAAAACCGGCCAAGAGCATGTCGGGCCACGCTCAGTGTTAAATTACGAGAAACATTTAAATGACGAGAAAGATTTCAAGCTCTATAAAAAGGTCGTAAACGCCAAAGTAACAGTAATTACTTATTACCTTCTGGAAGTTATCGATTATACGCACCAGATTGAGCGAAATGTTTTAATACAGTATGGCACTTAACCAATATGTATAATGTTCGAAGTGTAAGGACATCGAGCGGCACTTGCATCATTTTAAAGAAAATTATGAATTTTTGCGATAACTCAAAAACGGCTCGACCGATTTTATTCAATATAGTTTTCATTGAAAGTACTTATAAAGCCCCATCTTTATGAATTTTTCCATAATTTTTTGACCCGTGGTTGAAAAGTTAGAGGGGGGGGACACTATTTTTTTAATTTTCGGAGCGAATATTTACAAAACTGCTGACTTTATCAAAAAACACTGCTGGGAGACACCTATTATTTTTAAAAGACCTATTCAACGACACCCCACACATTAGTGTTGGAACGAAAAAAAAATGTGGTCTGCAGCTCACAGAGCTAGTTTACTGGTAGTGGAATATCTTTCAGTGAATGTTTTTTCAGAAAAGCAATAGATTATTTAAATTTAACGGTAATATTAAGAATTTAGAATACTGATTAAATGCATTATTCGTGTGAATTATCGTGATTTGTCCGGTGACCGGTTTTTTTAGTATGTAGCTTTATTTTTTTAAGCAGTTACGAGAGAAATGAGAACCTAAGTTAAATACATTTTTACATAAGTTTATTTTATTACAGTTGTCAACTCTTGAGTGATGACTACGATCCTCAGTCATGTGGGAACGACAAGAGAGGGTGTCAATTCTACACTAGATTTTAGCAGGCAAAAAATGTAATCGTCACTCTTAATCCACATTTATACAGTGATAACTACTAAAATTGGAATGATAAAACACTACTGTAGTTTTAAACGCCTACGGTAAAACATACCAAAGTTAACTATTAAATTAGAATCTACGAAAAAGCAATAACAAGAACGCATGCAAGCATGCAACAACAAACTTCTGACATCGTCTACCTTAATGTCTAAAATTGATTTGACAATTTAATTGGGATAAGATACGCCCACAATAATTATATTAGATAAACAACACACTATCATTCAGTCGGTTGGTATAGCGTTAAAAAAATCGTGGAACATAAAATATAGAAGCACTATAGATTCTAGAAAATTGCAGCTTGAACTCATAAGATAGACATATGGTACATACGTGCCTTGAGTGAAAATATCGCCTGGAGCCTTAGTCTGTACACGCAGAAACTATTTAGAGTTAAATACGCTTATTGTCAGTGTTCAGAATTCCAATTTCTTCACTTCCAGCACTTTATACGAATATTTTAACTTTAACTTATTATAGACACGTTTGAGTTATTATTTAACTTAAGAAAACTTTTCTCTTCCCTTTACGATGCCCCGTATGAGTGTCCTGCATTATTCTTCTCAAACTAGAATGCTGATGGAATTCATGCCGAATAGAAATATGTCTGCTTATATTTTTAAAGAGAATATGCCACAGTGCTTTATCCTTGTTCTTCCACAATAAATCTGCAGTCTTTTCCTTAATCCTACGCATATTTTCCTCCAGTCTCCTAGCCTTTATTTCCATTTGTATGAGCGAACGGGTCGTATTTGTCAAAAGGCGGTACAGGTATTCTTTTCTCCTCGTTTTCTCGGGCTCCGTTGCATTTGTCTGTAAATCTTCGTCGAGGTTATCAACACTTTTTTGTAATTGAGTTTTGTTTCTGAGTAGAATACCGGCTAGGAGAACGATGAGCGCGAAACTTAGTAGCATGAGTAGTTTGGCGTGGTTGTAAAGTCGTTTGGTTATAAAATTCATGACGTGGATGGATCATTTCAGTGATCAGGTGGCATCAGGCTGCATGTTAAGCAACAAGTCCAAACAAGTTCTGAGGCGCGCGCGGCGCCCTCTCGCGGCTCGAGCGAAAACGGCACTGCCGCGAGTGAAAACACGCCGTTGCGTCTCTCCCCACGAATTTCCCCAATGACTTTTCTTTAGGGATGTGAGAAGCCGTTTTGTTTGGATACGGACATTGAATTTTAATGTTTATACGTCTGACTTTACTGGTTCGACTTAGTGGCGATCCGTGCAACTGCAGTTGTGTAAGTTATTAGTGTTATGGCTGTTTGACTCGGTCTTATTTTGAAGCAATGAATCAATATTATTCAGTACTAATAATAATAATACATATAAAAAGTAGTGATTCAAACAATACTAGTTAATCCGTGTTGGAAAATATTATAACTGGAATAGTTATAATATTTTCCAACGATTCGATACGTCTGTCACGGAACGTGTTATTTAACCGTTTTCATTGTTTTAAACGGATATTTAAATACCTTACAAGTATAATCATACTCGTGGAATTTTTAAGTCCTAATGAATAATACATTTCAGGTACTCATCAAAACAGTAGTTAGTAGGTCATAAAGATAAAAGAAATTTCAAAATTTAAGATGTAAGAAACATTTATTAATAAACCGTGTACGCGAGCAATGTTAACATTTCTTATGATAAATAAATTTAAGGTTCAAGATTTTAATCCATTCTTTTGTTAGCAGGATAGAAGTTTAACCAACAAAGTTAAAGAAAGCATAAAGAGAATAGTTTGATTTCCCACCTCTATGTCCCGACGGTGCGTAAGTGGAGAAGGGGTGCGGCATCCCCGGCAGTTCCCTGTCATTATCGCTGCCGGGTTACCTGTAAGAGGAATTTTAGGGCTACTATCAAATTAATAGACGGAAAATTGCTATTGCCTCACTGGTTTACATGACAGTGATTTCTTATCCATACCATAAATATGTGTAAATATAGTAGATAGCTATCAAATTATGGAACAAGGATAACTTAGAGAATAGTTCGTAATACCTCTGGTTCTTTGTCCTGGAGGTGAGTAAGCGGACAAGGGGTGCGGATAAATAAAAAGAAAAAAAAACAAGCACTCAAGTAAGTGAGTGGCAACAATACACAATGTACTAAAACTAAAACTCGAAATGCCATGCTTTATATTTCGTTAATAATGAAGAGCTGTCCATAATCAAGAATTGTTGTCACACTGTTGAACCAACATCGGCAACAAAAACAATAAATAAAATCCATCACGGATGGGAAATCCAATATTGACAAAAACAAAGGGAGACTTAAAATATAATTTTATCAAAATGATCGACCCTCTGGCCGGCTCATTGGTTCTGTTGTCTCAGCCCAGCTGCTAAACTGCGATAAGGGACCCTTTCTTTTAAGTTCCTTCCCTTAAATTGATTTTTGGGTCCATATAATATTTAACAACATCGCCTATAAATAGATGTTATTTTCAGCATTTTTAGAAAGGACTTTCCGGTGAGACGAACAATTAATAGTCACCCAAACACGAAAAAATAACTTTTTACTCACTGTCGTGTCGGGACTGGATCCTCGATGTGCGAGCCCATCTTGCACTTGGCCGGCTTTTGTATTCTTGTGATGTCTGTAGGTACATTTCCAACACATTGTGCATCGTGTCATAGAAGTTTCTTAAGTCGGTTACATATATGTAACTCTCTATAAGTTCTCATCGGCTTACGGTAACACAACAACTGCCTGGAGACACATATATACTTGTATAGATCCCTCTTTTCGTATGTTGGTAGACTATGGATGGACAAGTTTTTGTTTTCACGGATTATGGTCAGAGGAGAACGTAGACACACACTTGTACTGTCCGTGAAAGTGTGTGTCTACGTTCTACGTTTACGAGAGACGTAAATTAGGACCCACGTGACACGACACCGCGTCTGTGGACGGCAATTTTATATTTGCATAACTGCCACTCCGTCTAAAGCCCTAGATTACTTATAATATTTATATAAAGGCAGCCTTGTTCTGTTTTTCGCTTAGATTTTTTTTTCTGCATGCAATTTTCAAAATGGTCATAGGTCCTCACACGTAAAATACGAGTAGATTCGTGCGTGCGGAGTGATTAATGATTAGTCGTTACAAAATGTACCCTAATCCAATGCCTGTATACATCTCATTGATATCCCATTCAAATATTGAATAATCAGTGCAAATATTTTGCACCTATCAATAAATTTACATCACAGCAGAAAAACAACCTCCTAGCTTATAGGGTTAAAACGCCCATACTTAACGCCGGAAAATCGGTCCCGAAGTGATTAGTCCTCACAAGAAGGGGCTGTAATCGAGTATGTTTTGTCAATTAGGCCTCCACTCTGGGGGCGCTAAATTCCCATTTGCTTTGGAGTTGTCTGTGTGATTATCCTTTTAGAAAGGGGCGGTTGGAATTTATAGTTTTCCGGGTAACTCCATTAGGGTGATCGATACTGAGCTACATTGCTCTTGCTTTTCGATTGTGTTTCTAGCTGGACATACTGAAAACAATTCACTATTACCAGAAGCCGATGCTGTTAGAAGTGGAGGTGAAATATTTGCACACTATGCTACTGCGCTAACGTTATTTCAATTGCTTTGTCATTAAATGAACTTGTGTCCGATGTAGGTTCCGAAAATGTTCTTTGAATAGATAACGTTTCCGAGCATTCTGGTGAGATAGCATTTTTGTTCCTACGAATTTCTTTCTCCTCCACAAATTTAAATGTTCTACGCCAATGCACTTACACATATTCTGCATAAACGTGATTAAAACTAATTGGATTCCTTACGACTGCCTACCATTTTATAACGTAGAATACTTAGTTTCACAGAGTTTTCACTTCATCAACTACTTTATGTTTTTGAATCATAATCTTTGGATAGGTCATCGTATTGATAGATAAGTACATACTATACTATTAAGTAAAGTAGCTCGTTTTAACACAAACAGATAACCGTTTTTGAGAAAAATGCATTATGAAATAATATCTCGATAAAATGAAACATTTACTGTATAAACGTTTGTCGATAGATCAAGGGTAAACCCATATTTCATACATGTCATAATATGTTTTATGCTAGTGTGTTGCTAATAACATCGACTGAAATATACTTATAGTTTCAATACTAAACTGTATTGTCTATTCTCATTATTTTCGAGTTATTCAGTTCCTAACAAAATCTAAGATGTAATATCAGCAAATACAAACTCGAACTCTAACTTATCCACTCCAGTCCTGCAGAAAATAACAACGTCAGCTTTAACATTTTTCCAACAAAGTTGAAAACAAGGAAACAAGAGACAATTTACGCGGACCCTTTTCTTCAAGCAACAGAAAGTAGTAAGTTCAAAGTCCCCCAGTTGCGTCCAAGACAGGGATAAATCATACCTACGTCACATTTGCAACGAGGTTGAGAAGACAGGTAAGGCTACAGTCGATCAAAAGCGTGGCGAGGCGTAGTATACTAGTAAGATTTATTTTTGGAGTCCGAATCTACTTTACCGAATAATGCCATCTCTATTCTTACATACACGCGCGCTGATGTCTTATATTTATATGCACTATTTTAAAGTGAACCCTATTTTCTTCGACTTGTATGTGTGGGACAAAGCTGCAATTTAACGAAGAATAAAGATAATGGAATTGTTATCAGGTAGCAAAAGTATGTAGATTCGGACTCCAAAAATAATTCTTACTCCTACTTGCCAGTTCAAAATGAAATGCGGTGCGTTTTCTTTGACTCTAGTAGACTGGACAGATTAACTAATGACAGTACCTACTCGAAATTGTTCGTCAATGGAATGTGTATTCGGAGTGAAGCGGACTTCAACAATACTAGGCCCCATCCACCCTGTTCCGCGTCAGTGGAAATGTACTCTAACTGCTTCCGCTGATCGCTTCTCTCTATTACTCTCGCAGTGTAGAATAGAATACAATAGAATATTCTTTATTGCACACCTCAACAGGAAATAAATACAAACAAATTCAGCAGTAGTGAATGAAAAGAGGTAAGTAGGTGTCTTTTATACTGCAAAGAACGCAGTTGAGCTAAAAGAGTTGGTGGTCTGTTTCTTCTAAGACATGGGGAAAAGTAGTTTATTTTCACTTCAAATATCTGGAAAATATTACACACTTTGTTATTTCCACTACGCTTTTTATGTAAGATGTCTTTTTTATTATTACCTACTGTAAGTTCTCATATATCTGTTATTTCAATAGGTAAGTCATCTCTGAAATAAGGATGAGTTCGTGAAATACCCTAAAAAATATAATCAGCAAAAACCGTAATGAAACTTTGCCTTACGCTCAAAGCAAGGCATATCCTAACGTCGCCGTAATGCGTTCGTGACTTTCGTTATGTAAGTATTATACAAATGGTTGGTTGACGATTTAAGAACTATCTAAAGCTTTTGAAGGTATTTAAGGGTAATTAAACATCTAAAAATCAGACTTGATCCTATTTTGTTTGTTGGTGACCGTTTGGGTACACCGTATATCGGTTATGATGACAATAAGGATCAAAGGTGGATTGTTATTTGTCTTTTAAAACACACTCATGGTTCTAATTAACATAGATTTAAGATAAATTGTAATGCTAGAAATCGAGCCTGGTACCTATAGAATTTACATATATCCAATATATTTTACACCAGATACATAGAAACAAATAAAGAGAGTAATAGAGAGATCGAAAGAGGTCATGAGAGGTAGAAAAAGAGAGGCTGATGGATATAGAAATAAATACGCAGAGAGGGATATATATGTATAGATAAAGATCGAAAGAGACAGATAGAGAGAAAGAGATAGAGACAGAAAGAGGGAGGTAAAACGATTCGGAACTGCAGTCTCGATAATTACGATTACGCACGTTTCACTGGAAAATTCGTATTAATTATATGTAGTAGGTACACGTTTTATACAGTGTCGTCATTGAATAATATATCTACTATGTATTATGGGTTACCAGGGCTTTATGTGGTACTATTACAAACAGACATATTCGTAACATCAATCAAAACGAATGATGGATTAGCAGATGATTCATTGCCGTAGAATTAAAATATTGTGATAAAACCATTCTTCCATGGATAAAACGCTTCGTTCTGCCTAGCTGACAATATTTTAAATATCGTAGGTTTATAATTCTAAACTAAACATCTAAACATTGTTTTAGATTGGGAATCGAAAGGTATCAGGGTAAATGGAGAACTACTAAACCACTTGCGTTTTGCGGACGATATAGTGTTATTTGCGGAAAGCGCTACCGAACTAGGGATCATGGTCAGCGAACTAGCAAGTGAAAGCCGAAAGGTAGGTTTGTCATTAAACGCAATGAAAACAAAAATAATGACCAACGGCGATCACCAAGACATCATCGTCTCAAACGAAAAAATAGAATATGTACAGGAATATCTTTACTTAGGACAACTGGTATCCTTCAAAAATAATACCGAAAAGGAGATACAGCGCAGGATAACTTTAGCCTGGAGAAAATATTGGAGCTTGAAAGAGATTATGAAAAACAACACAGTTAATTTAAATATCAAAAAGAAGCTTTTTGAAATTATAATATTACCATGCCTTACATACGGTTGCCAGACGTGGTCACTGAGAAAAGAAGACGAAGAAAAAGTAGCTATTTGCCAACGTAAGATGGAAAGAAGCATGCTGGGAATAAAATTATCAGATAAAATTAGTAATGAAAATATTAGAGACAGAACAAAATTAACAGACGTAAAGAAACGGATTAGACTACTTAAATGGCACTGGGCAGGTCATGTCTGTCGAATGAACGACAATAGATGGACGAAAAGATTAACGGAATGGGTACCAAGGGATAAAAGAAGGAGGAAAGGCAGACCCAGAAAAAGATGGAGAGACATCTTTAACCATAAATGCGGATTATACTGGATGGAAAGGGCACGGGAAAGAGACACCTGGAAAGGTTTAGGAGAGGCCTACGCCGTAGAGGCGACTACTACAAACATGTAGTACCTAACATACATACATATTAATTGATAAAATTACATAGTCATTGGAAATATAATATATAGTTTAAGTTTATTATGTAAAGTCTGATTGTAGTAGAGAAATAAAGGCTATTTTTATTTTATTTATTTATTTTATTAGGTTTATAATTTAATAGGTCAAGTAACAAAGAATAAAATAATGGATGCTTTTACTGACCAAATACAGGGGGCAGAAGTCACCAAAACCTTAGAAGACGACACGACACGAATACTAGTAACGGAGTGAACAACTTTAGAAGCATTGGCATCTTGCACTATTTTAAGTGAAAATACAGGTGACTTTTTGTTGAAATTAATCAATTTTTAACAAAAATTTACCGGCGTCAACTAAACGAAATTAATCTTGCTGAGAACAACTGCACGAAGTGTGCCTAAATATAATTTCCTCAAATTCTTCAGGATCCAGGACCCCATCACCAGAACTTGATATTGAAGGCAATGGCAAATCGGTCCAATCGTTTTCGAGCAATCGGGGAACATACATACACGAGATTCTCAGGTCGCCAAGGAACTGAGAATCTCGTCCGTTTTTTGACGTCGATTAAAAATAAATAACACAATAAACCTCATTAAACGCGAAACAGCGAACGTGGTCATGCAGCTAACTTGTAATATAAGTAGAAACTGAATTTAGTAACTTTTCCAAATGCTAAGCTAAGTGAAGAAAACTTCAGCCGGAGTGGTCGTACCGCACCAAGGTTAATTTAGGAAGTTGATGATAGAGTTATTGAAAAGTTCTTGGGTGTCACCAGCTGAGATAGAACCTTATATATCTCAATAGTGGTGCGATCCGTGATGCTAAACTTTCATGTTTTCTAAGAAATGATTTTAGTAAGTTGTCTTGTTTGGAAAAGAAATAATGTAATCGGTATAGTTTATGTAACCCTAAGAAGAAGAAGGACATAGTTTTATTTATTGATTTAGTATTGCCAAACTCTACTGTTTGGCTTAGTACCAGAGTTTTAGTGACACATCACGAAGTCACATTGTATAAGAAATCATTGTATAAGGTATACACACTCAGTTTTATACAGTCCCCGCGTTACAGACTGTTAACTGCACAATAAACGTTGTATGTTAAGATTTTTTCAACACACTCGTATTATAATGTCTCACAATGATCTGTGCAAATCTTAATTCCTGACAATAGATTCCATGTGCATATAATTTAATAATCCAACGCCATTCAAATAATATCAACCGGCGATAGGGGTCACTTGTTGAGAGACATCACTATCCAATTTCCCAAACTCACTACAAATCAGCGATCCCACTGCATCCCCTCGGTAAATAACCACAGCAGTAAACTTCAAATCAACCCCCTATCTCCGGCACCGGGTAAAGCAAGCGACAAGAAAAACACGAAACTTCGGTCATTATGTCCGCTGGGACAAACTAGAGTGCAAAGTTTGCTTCATCGGGCTATGTATAGTGCCTGATTTCAAAACTACTTTTTGGATTTTACGAGGGTTTTAGTGTAGAGGGTTTGACCTCATTTCATTACAAAATCATATCGTATGAAAAATCGCGTAGTGAATTGCTTAAATATACGGAATATCAGCATCGGATTTCAGAAGGTTTCCTTAAGAACATTTCGAGAAGGCCATCTTGTGTTTTGGTGCAAGAAAGAGTTATGACGTCATATCTTTTTTGTATGTGACGTTGACATTTTGGTGTTCTGAATCCTATCATGTGAGGTATCTAATGAAAGGGGTTCATAAAATATGTAGAATTATCTTTCATGTATCGCTGGTATTATATTCTTTGGCGATTATAATTATATCCGTTGGCGATTATAATTATTTTCCCACCGAATCATTTTTGGCAATCAATTTGCGCCTACTATAAAGCAAAAAAGAAAATTCCGCGAGATCGTAGATTGACATTTTGGCTCGGATGAAATCGCAGAGCAAGATGGCCCGATTTTTTTTTGCCATAGGGGACAAACGAACCAACGGATCGCCTGATGGAAAGCGATTACCGTCGCCCAGACACCTGCAACACCAGAGGAGTCACATTGCATTACATGATAAAATCTGATCAGATCGTCGAGTATTACCGAATTTGGTGATACTAATTTGGTAGTATGAATTCATACTGAATTGTCGAGCGGTTGGAGTTTCATTTGTGATAAGTGTTGCCAGCCTTCGTGAAGGTGGAGCTCTGGCCAAAGGGTATTGTTATTTTTGGGTGTTTCCTAGGCCGATTAGTTGATACCAACAAGCGTCACATGTCGTCGACTTAACGTGCTTGTTTACTTTCTTAAGTAGGTATACCCATATTTATATTAGATTGTAAGGTACGTATGTAACGGGCCCTGAAGTAAATTGAAAAGACCGGAATTATATTTTATCTGCTCACGAGCTGTACTTTATTTACTGTATTTTCAACATTGTAGAAAAAATATATAATTGATTACTAAGAGTTGTATAAAAATAAACTAAAACTTTTCCCATAAATATAATAAACTAGAGTGCAGTACATGTTTCCGTCGTGACCAATTATCACTAGTAGGTACCTACGTTTATTTTAATCGAGCACGCCAGTCTCTGTAATTACCGCTGTTTCAACAAAACAATGCTGGTACACAAATACTATACAATGTATAATGTATGTACATTGAAAAATACTGCAAGAGGTCACTGAATTGAATATTTTCTTTGAGTACGTTTTTATTTATTGAGTATGCAGCGAAAAAGCATCGATTATAGTATCAGTCAGTGCCGGTATGAAACAAACGAAAAGAGGCCACTTAGTTGAATATTTTCTTTGAGTATACGTTTTTATGACATATCGTTTGTTTTGGTATACAGGCCCCTAACGATACAATAAAAAAAGAAATAAAAGCAAAAAAGCCTCTTAATAAAAAATGCCTTTTATTATAGTGTTTTTTTTTGGCGTTTCGTCGGCTGATGTCGCGGCAAGCTGCTTTCGGTCGCTTGGCAGCAATTCAGTTCTCGAAGCTAAGTTCACTCGGCTCGCGCCATCTTGCTGTCACAGTTCTAACTTAACTTAACCTACACTACTGGGTATAGCCATTCGATTCTGGCACTTCACCGGCCGCTTCGCTCGCTGGGCTCGCACGCTGTTGCGGTGTTCTATGTTAACCTACTTCGCACACTTTGCTTGCTCGGCTCGCGCGCTGTACCTAGTGTTCGCAGTTCTAACCTACCCTAACCTATTTTACTAGTAGCAGTTCGTTTTTGGCTTGAGATAGAATATATAGATGTTTCATTCCATTGCCGTCTACCCTGCATTTACCCCTACGAAGGGTACTAAACGGTACCACATGGCTGAGCCGGGATGAACAATTGGACAAATATAATAACAAAGCGGCAATCCGAACTTATTTCATTCAGTCTGACGAGTGCAAATAGGGGGAATCGTTACCCCGATAAACGGGTATTGAATTTAAGACTTGGTGATTTCCGTTTTATAAATCTTATCTGTTTACTTCATAAGAAAATGCTGAAGCATAGAAGGAAATATAATAAGTTAATAACTATTTTATTACTTGACGATTGTCAAATAAAATCATGTGTGAATGTTGAGCTATTATTAGCTTAGCTTGTATGACGTCACGTGGCTACTATAACATATACACAGAAACATATAAATGTACAATAAAAATACGTTCCACATCCCATCGACGTGCCGTAAGCATTAGCGATTCATGTTTTTACAAAGCAACGTTGCACCCTGTCATCACATCACTTCGATGTAATGTGGAAATTGTGTTTTGGCTCTGTATCGTCTCGAATTGATGAATCCAAGAAGTTCTAGATGTATCACGTCTCATGTCAGAAAATCAATAGAAAATAGTAGAATGAAACTGAAAAATCTGAACAATAAATTTTGTAAGGATAAAGACGACAGTATAACCAAGTCATCAATGAAACTGCATTTGACAATAAATTATTTTTATTTTGGTCAAGTAGGAATTTTGTATATTTAAAAAATTTGGTACGTAATCATTCACCAGCAAATTCTTGGTTGCATTGTCTATTGAGCGTAGTGCAATCCGGGTAAAATACGGCTTTTGTTTCATATGATGCGATTTAGATACAAAGGAAAGCGGATTTGTCCGCATTTCTTTGTAGTACAGATATAGCTAAAGATATATAAAATGGTTATTAACATTAAATGTTTTTTTAACAGATTAGGAGTGTAATTATCAGTGTAGCCAACTTAGCAATTTTATTAGGTACTAAATTTTGCATTATTTCAGCTGTCGTAATTTTCAATCTGCTTTCTGAGGTCATAAAGAAACGGTTCTTGCTATACTGATATGTACGTACATAGTGTGTACATTAGGTACAATACAATACAATACAATACAATACAATGCAATAGGATAATACTTTATTGCACACCAATAAAAGTTTACAAAAGGGAACAAAACAAATACAATGTTTAAGTAACAACAGTCAAACAGTCTTATCGCTAAATAGCGATCTCTTCCAGACAACCTTTGCTTAGTGATTGATGAAAAATGTAACTAAGCATACAGTAGGTGATACAGCATCTAAATGTGGCGTGGGTATATCGGACATAACTACCACTCAAGGATTAATGACAGTGCGTCATATTATGACAAAGTGATACCTACGTCCATCACAAGTACGCGACCATCGCGTATTCCCCAGCATTTGCACAGTTAATACAGCTATACCTTTATGAGTATTTACGAGTACGGAGAACGGGACATTGCCCTCTATGCAGCGAAATCAATGAAATGCACGTATCGAGTACACCTTAATCGCTTACCAGTTGCATTTCTTTTGTTTTTTAAACAAATGAAATGGTAATCCATATTGGGCAAATATACAGCCAAAAGTATCAGGTGAGATTAATGTAAATACTCTATGGGAAACATAAAGTTCTCGTTATTATGTAAATAAGTAGTCAATTGAGAATCTACGAAAAGATGATTTTTCTGTCGCGTTCTTCTTAGATATATCTTTCTCAAACATACAATGAAATATCGTCATAACGTGCGTTAAAACAGGTTTCGAAGTATCACGTTTCTGGCGGAAAACTCGAGAGACCTGTAACGGAATTTCATACAAATTTGAAATCCTAGGCCTGGAAGTAATTTTTTTAAAACATGGCATCTGTGTTCATGAACAGGCTAAACAGCTGACGTGTTTTTTTTGAGTGGTGTATTTTTTTATTTCATTGCATAATATGTTTGCACTATACCTACATGCCTTAGCCGTGAAAAGTGCTTTCTGGCTTCGTATCACTATCCGGTCTATACCTACCTTTCTTTCCCGGCTTTATAATCCTCACGAAATAATAGTGTCAAATCTTTATGATTTTATCTAACCAGATAAAACCAGTTTTCAGCCCTGACTCCTCCTCATACACACCAGTCATAGAGTTGTGTCGGCATAATTGCAATCGTGAGTTAAAAAAAAAAAAACAATTTCATGAAGGTCTTTGCCGTCGCCTTCGGCTTGTGCGATAATTACCATCCTAGGTATATAACGTGCTCATTGCAAAACAATGAAGATATTAGAGCCGTAATCTTAATTAAATCTTCTACTCCTTAACGAAGAGATCTCATTTATTATGCAACTGTCGTACTTTAATAAGAAATATGCCCGACACAGTCACAAGCTAATTCGCTGAACCATTTTTAAAATTAATATACTTTTACGTTTACCGGAATAAAGGCCAAGAATTCAATCTCAGAGCCTAGATTCCATACTATATGAATAGGTGGATATACCAAGGATAGGAGCTGACGTAAACAATTTGATGCCACGCTTCAATCTACGTAGATGATCGTTATGAACAGTCAATGGACTATAATGAAATTCCCAGCCACGTCAGGTATCACAGATTGCGTTCAATATGCCCTGTAGGAGTGCACGAACTGTACATATATTCTGTATAGTGCAAAAACACCAGGATATCAAGACACTCTCTGGCATACCACGCGAGCTTTAATGTCTAGGCGTTTTATGAATGCGGGGGGCGTGAGGGAGGTCAAGTTATGCTGGATGCGTATCATCGGTGTATTGCATGCAATTTCTTGCCCTGCAGGCAACGAAATGACATGCGGGATGGCTCGTGTTATATCGATGCCAATAATGTTAGGTCTCCAGGCACCCTCGACGCATGAAGAACGAATGAAATACTGTTTTATGTCATTGCTTTTGCCTTTTTGTTGTTGCGCATTCTATGAATAATTTACTGCACGAGTCTTTATATAGAAGCTTATTAAAACTTTCGTGAGACATATTTAAGAAATATATGAGACGGTTTACACTCACGTTGTCAGGAACGGCCCTGCTTGTTTCGATCTCGTATAGAGCTGTTATTCATCGCTGTGACCACAGATGACAAAGTTACCGCGAGACTGTACTGGTAACAGACCCTGAGGATGAGCACCATACGAGTTCGAAACGGGAGTGTGAACCGCTTAATACATGTTAAAATAGAAGCTCTATCTTGTCTTCATATCGTCCCGAACGTTCGAAGAAAAACATTCGACGACGTTCTCGAACGAACGTTCTAGTTTGACTATTTTACTAACTGGGGCACAAACACAAAATACATGAGCATGGAAAATACTATATTCACTAGATAATAACGACAACAATAATATTGCTTTTAAAGGCGGGATTGTTTCCAAAATAACCAATTTCGCCGTACATTGAAAATCATGCGGCAATTATCACCCGTATAACGCAACATTTAATCGGAAAAACAAAATAAGCAAATAATACGAGTATATAGCTCCCATTTATATATAAACTATCGAAGTCACCTTCAGCTTGGAAATTCGAAAAAATGCACAAATATATTTATGTGTATATAATTCTAAAACCTTTTGAGAGCTCTTTCTTATTCAAAGTAAAAATGCAATTTTATTTGTAGTGGAGCGTGACGATACGACCTACCAACGCATGTGCACCGCTACGACTGGCTGCGAATGTGCGCCGACTTTGCCCAAACGAAGGCGGAAGGTGCTGGGTCCAGGTGTGTGTAGCGAACCCACCTTGACTATAGTAGGTACGTGTAGGTATACTACATACCTAAACCTATAGGTATGTATGTAGGTAGGTACTAAACTGACATTTCAAAAACAAAGTTCCATTGAGCTTACTTAGACTGTAAACAACCAGTATCAAAACAAACAAAACTAAAAATAAACGGGGAGTTTAAACAGCTCACCCAGAATAAGATATTTGCTCTGAAAGTTAAAAAACTCCCGAGTTTGTCCCTCAGAAGTTGAATCCCATGGAACTTCCGTACTGACCGGACTGAATACTCCCTGGACCTCTAAATATATAAGTACGATAGAATGACAGTATTCTCGTCTCCACTACATTAAAATTTAGCGACCGCGGCTTGTTTTGGGTCCCCTTCGAATTGTTTTTGCGTTTGCGTTGTGAGACTGTTGAACTACTTTTTGTACTCCAGTACTTTTTTCTGTCATTCAAATAGGTAAGTACCAACTCTAATATAAAGACATACATTTCTTAAGTCTGGAAAAATCTATAGTCTACTGCCCAAAAAAGCACTGCTAAACGATGTTTTAATATCGCCAAAAGAAGCACCCCGTGGTATCACATATTACAATCCTTAAGTTTACTTACTAAGCTGGCTCGATGACCCTAAGAGGATATTGGCCTCCGACACGAAAGAGCGCCACTTTTCCCTATTTTGCGCCACTTCACGCCAGCCGAGTACTCTGAGGGCTCATAGGTCTTTGAGGGCTTCGTCACTCCAGCGGTACCAGGGGCGGCCCACCAGACATTTCCCTTTGGGTTTGTCCATGTACGCTCTCCTTAAGTTTAGTAGTCTATATTTAATGTGTTCCAAACGAACGTTAAATTAAATACTTCGTGTTATCAACTTAACAAACAGCTGCATTCACACCAGTTCTCAGTAAAAAAAAATATTATCGGACAAACGCATTGCTGCCAACTTAAAAAATAAAATTATATCTTCTGTGCATGACATACATATGTCTGGTAGTATAGTGAACATATACCTTTAGGTTTAAAAGTTCATATTTCATGCGCTTAACCCGTGTGGCGCGCGCTAGTGCCGATAGACCTTATAATAGAATGTTGTTTTTGTAACCCGCCAAAATTTCTCACATCTCCCTACGTATAGATGAACGATAAAAAGACTTATAAAATAAAATAAATCCTCTTTTTACGTGTACAGAATACATATTATATTTTATACAGAACCCAGCAAATTAAATCACAAGCCATGATTTTTTTTCTTTTAATAAAGTTTAAGTAGAAGAGCAACTGTCAGATAATTCCATTTAAAAGCTTTCTGGTTTCGATCCGAACGCGCTTAAACTTTAAGTAGGTAAAGGCGGCAACTGCTTTTATTTTGAGAAGAATATCGCTAAAGTTTTGGCTTCGTTTTCCGAATTCGGTCAAACTCCAGCATCATTGGGAAATAATACGAAGGTAGGAATGTCCTACAAATCGTTCGAAGCGTATTGTATGGGGTCTTAGTCTTAATATCACCCATGTTCAAGACGAAGAAAACATACGCCCCAACAAACTGTAAGGGTGGTGTACCACCCTGTATGTATACAGTCCTACCAAAATGAGTAGAAATTAAAAAGTGGCAATACTGTAGTGTCGTCCCCGTTTTCTTATATTGATTAGAAAGGGAGGACACTATACAGTATTGCCACTTTTTAATTACGACTCTTTTTGATCGGACTGTAACTGTAAATAACTGCAACTTATGGTCCGGCCACGATATCGGCGGCAAGCAGCAGCAGTGAAAGGCGGCCAAAAGGAGGGAGTGGAAGTTCCGAGCGCGATGTCTTACTCATTTGTCATATGTCACTCGCACATTCTCGCATTATCGCACTCTCGCATTATCGCACACACGGAAAATAAAGAGACGGGACAATATATTATGTCGCGTATTAATAAATCGCGTATCACAGTGATACTATACAGATTCTGGAGAGGATAATAGCTATCCTTGAACTTTGATATCGAACGTAAGAACAAGTGGAGTGGTTTTATTGATGTTTGAAGAGTTTGAAGATAGTTATAGTTCTTTAGGTAATTTAGCAGTTCATAACTTAATTCCTCATTTCACAACCTAACATCATGGCTGTCAAATTATAACAACCAATACAAAACAGGCCAATAATTACGACATTACAGGCCCACCGTATCTAATAGTAATACGAGTCGATTAGTGACAGTTGATTGTACTGTGGCAGTAATTGGGCGGCGGTAACTGACATTCAGTGGTCTAATCGACATTGACTGTACCTACACAGGGACTTTTGTGCGCACATTACTTGTTTGATTAGTTAACATAAGCTGCTTACAGTTCCATCGAATTGTCAATTGCGCAAGCCGAACTAGCGTCGCTGGCCCTGATCAAGCTGCTAATTAATCGCGCTACCAGTAGCATGATTATTTAGCAGCTTTATCACGGCTAGTTACACCCGCGCCTAGGCCCTAGGCCTATATTCCTCTGCGCCTTCTAATTTTGTGCCAGTTGCGTCGTTTTTAGTGTTTTGTACCCAAAGGGTAAAATGGGACCCTATTACTAAGACTCGCTGTCCGTCTGTCACCAGGCATGTCATGAACCGTGATAGCTAGACAGTTGAAAATTTCACAAATGATGTATTTCTGTTGCCGCTATAACTGCTATAACAACAAAATAAATATTTAAGTGGGTTTCCCATACATCAAACGTGATCGGTTGCGTTAACTTTGCGTCTCATTTGTATGCGGCGTCATACATACCACAGGTGCAAACTTAACTTAACCCGGCCAGTTAAAATGGGTCGTGTTTGTACCCCCAGTACGTGAGGTCTTGGCCGGTTTTTTTATACAAAAAACCAAGAAAATCAATTTCTAGTGGAAAGAGACTATAGTAGACTACAAGCGCAGTCGGCAACTCGAAGTGAACCGGACTTAACTCATAACTGAGGTCGCTGGTAGTATTCGATTGTGATAGTGATAACACTGATAACTACACTAATATTTTGTCGTGCAATATGTTTTGTCTATTTCTTTCCAAACAACAGGGTGCGAGACACACTATCAGTAGAAAAAAAAAGTTGCTGTTTCGCTACGTACCATTTTTATCGTAACAACGCTCGTCTTTTTGCTTTCAACTTTAAAATTACATTTGTAAATTTATGGCTGCTCCATGATAAAATATGAATTATAATTTGAGTTCAAAACAAACCGCAATAATTCTATGTTCCCAAAACTGAAAACAACAAACAACCCATGTCAGTTGGTAAAGTTTTAGTCTTTTACCGGTTAATTTATATTATAACGAGTCGAGTCGAGCTAACAGACTTTCTGGGCTAAACGCATAAGTAACGGCAAATGAAAAGTTATGCCACCCTTTAGGATATGAACCTGGTACGCCGTTTTGGCTTAAAAGGTTTTGAAATAAATTTACTGCGTTGAGCGTATAAGAGCTTAGAGCAAGCATTAAGTGTTATAGATTTTTTGTTTTAACGTACAAACCGAAACCGTCGCGTCAGTTGATTATTTGGGAAACGCAAACGTAACCTATTGCGTTGGTAATTTACACCTTAAGGCTCTAAACTACAATATTTCTCATAGTTTTAGGCTAGAACGTTTTTGTATGAGATTTGTCTGTGCCGCAGCATGCAATTTTCAAAATGGTCCTGTTTCCGTGAATGTGTTACACGCCAATGGAAATGACAAAATTGCTTGTGCCGCTTCGCTTGTCGCGCGACTCAGCATCACATGTCCTGCTCGCGTTGTATTGAAAGGAAAGTAACAGGTAGTATTTACCGCGTGACAAAGAGTTGTGGTCGCGAATCACAGTTATGCTAGAGGTGTAGATAGCTGTTAAGGTAAAAAAAAACTTAGCAATGGCAGATGCGGCAATGGAAGGTGTTTATGTTTTTAAGGTTTCAGGGCGGGAATAGATTCAATAAAACAACGTAAACGGGTTTACTGTGGACCACGACCTGCCCGCTCCCGTTGACGTCTGTCATGGTAATGGCGAGAGCAGGCAGATGGAGGGGAGACTTTATTATATAAAGATGTCTATACACTACAAAAGGTTCCAACTAAGTGAGCGAAAGAACTAGTCAACATCGCTGGACTCCGTCAGATGATAGCACGACTTATCGTTGTAGATATTTTTGGGTCTTTATCCAGCAGTTTTGTTTCGGCTGACGATAACCTTACACAACTGGTCATGACAGGCAATCAGTAACAAACATGTGACTTAACAATATCAAATGAAAACACGATTCAAGCTTTGGCCAATTTGGCCATCGTGTTGATGATAATAGTTCAATTCTTCTATTTCAGTCACGCGTTGTGTAAAGCCGTAAAGATAGGCGGTATTGACCTAATTTTTATAGAACATGTCCTAGAATCGATGTTCATCCACAAGTAGGTCGTAGAACGCTTGCTCACGTGCGGAATCACGTCGTCGCCGATATGAGATTTCTGTGTCTCGACGCGGGAAAATATTGGATATGTGCAATCTTTACCTCGGATGCGATGTGTTTGATGGTGTGTGAATCGCAGAAATATAGTTGTAGTCGTGATAATATATCTATGTATCTTTGTAATATATCTATGTATATATATATATATATATATATAGTCCTCCTCGTCGTATCCGACAACGGCGGCACTTACAATGCCCGTTCATGTGCGCGGATGTGACTTGCAAAATCAAACTTGGTTTTGAATGTTCGGTCACACTGTGCGGAATAAAGTTGCCCTTGGATGTCAAAAATGTAAGCGTAGGCAGGTTTGGGTCCTATTACTGGTAGTGAGGGCTAACCAGCCCTGATACAGTTCAAGTCATGTCATTTCTTAAAAAAAATGTGCAATTTAGTTAAGAAGATCTAGTGTACTAGTAAAATTGGTAAGTGGCCCTACCAATTGAACGCGTCCCTTAGACGAATATATTTAAAAAGTTCGCGGGCCCTCAACAAGAGTTATAAATACCTAGATAGTTATAGATACGATTTATAATTTATGCTGTGCGCCTGTGATTATTAGTCCTCGAATGTACATATTTAGAAATTACTAGCTTATTTCTTACACACTATCCGTGGTTATCAACTACAGTGTAACCTTGTCAAATAGAACCATGATAACCGGAAAGCCTCTAACGTAAGTTCTATTTACACTATGAAGCCAGTCCAAGATCTTGCAAGATTTATCATACCTAGAATTTCACCGAGAAACAAAAGGGACCACTTAACAGACGCGCGTCACTTAAAGGAGAATATTCAAAAAGTCCGCGGTCGCAGACTGAGATAAAGCCCTCAACAAGATTTTATTAAGTTAGAGAGAAGATTTATTATAGCCCTTTTTGCGGAGTTATCCACGAGACCATAAATTCCATTTTGCCTTTACTAAGCGGTTTATCGGGCGTCCATTCTGCACGCAAATCAAATTAAGGTCCGATTAGGACACTCCAATACGATATATTAACTCCGTGCCGAGAAATAATGTATGAGCTTTGGATATAAATGTGACCTCAAACGACCGCAATTTGCTACAGGGTACCCTCAAATGTGCCTAAATAGCTTGAAAGATAAACCTGCGCTTATCATGATATGTCGTTTGTCCAGTTACGAAACGTCAACAGTTTACAGTGTTTATAAGAGGAAATGTTGGGTGTGCATTACGTGACCGCGTGGAAAAGTTTTTAGCGTCCCGTATCCCGTACTTGATTAGGTGATAATGTAAAATTGGGTTGTCAGCCCATCTCTAGGTCTCTGACAAAACCCTTATACATACTATGAAAGGGGCATAAGGGCACTGATAAAAAAATAGCTCAACTATTTTAACTACTTGAGAAATAGCCAAATTGTGCTTAGTAGTAAACAAAATTTTACATATCTTATTTTGGTTACTAGCAGCTCTCAGTTAGTCAGTTCTCCAATTTGTGTAAATAGCAGTTAACAATTGGGCTACTGCAAAAAAAAAAATCGGTGGGTCCATAGGATAAGGGGATGGTTCTCAAAATCTCTAATACCTTAACTCGCTATTTCAAACAGTAGGTATGAGGATTTTCTTACGATCAAAATGGCTAAAATTGTCCTTACGTAATTAGCTTTATTCATAGATATTTTTATAGGGTGTAGGTGCATTAAATTGGAACTCAGGTCACATACTTATTAAGTTTCTCTTAACATTACATACATCTCTACCACAGACCATCTCTACAAAACTGCTGTCTAATTTCACGTACTATACCCGGTCAAGTAGGTATGCGCTTGATATCTATGCCATCACATACAAAGGAGACGGAGAAGGGTTGGCGAATCTTCTAATCACATCACCACATCTCACCATCTGTCACGTCAAAAGTGACAGATAGCGATATAACGGATATATCTCAAACATTGGTCGAATTGAGCCCCTGAGCCTCATCTTGTAAGGGTACAGATCCGTGGGGGTGCGCACCCGACTCGTACTTGGCCCGTTTTTCGTAAATATAAGCGATTGTACGAAATAATTTTATTTACAAACACGGCTTTAGTAAATTTAATTGCCACCAAAATGTACAGCGAAAATAAAATGCCAGGAAAACGCGCGTGCATTGGAAATCGCAGAAATGATGTGGTTTTAATTGTAAATGAACACGACAAAGTATTTATGGACGGTTATTAAAATATACGAGCTAATGTTTTGATGTTCTGTGGAAATCATTTAAGCCTTGGGCATGGGGAAATTTTCCTATTTTATGTCACAAACAAAGTAAAATATTCCTTAATCAGATAAGTATAAATATGTATATGTGTGTAAGTATGTATATCGTCGTCTAGTACCCATGACACAAGCCTTCTTGAGCTTAATTTGGGACTAGATCGATTTGTGTGAGGTTGTCCGATATTTATTTATTTTTATTATTTATAAATCCTATAATTCTCTGTCATTGTTGATGAAATCGGTGTAGGCGTAGGCGTGTTGATGCTGATCATCATCATCATCATTCGCTTGCCCTTATCCCATTTATTTGGGGTCGGCGCAGCATGTTTTCTTCCTCCATTCTTCCCTATTACTCGTCATCTGCGTCTCTTTGAAAGTGCGATACAGTGTATCTTTTAGTAATTCAGTGTAAAGACAGTGCGTGCCCTTAAAAACAATTGGATCTGTGCGAAAATTATTTTGTACGCCGTATGCCGGTGCGAATACACAGACGCCATATTGTAATTGTTTACTTCGGCCGTGGCGCTTCACAGCGCTGGAAGTGCAGCGCTGCCAACATTGACGTAAGAAATAAAAAGCGAAGCAAACGACGCTAAAAAAGGGGCAAAGAAATAGTTCTAAACTATTAGGTTTTAAGGAATACAGACAGTCTATGAATACGATAGTAAAATATGTACAGAGTTTGCATTTTGCCGAGGAAATTGATTGCATAAAAAATAACAAATGTATAAAATCCAACTTGAAAAAATTGTGTATGTACCTGGACTCGGAAGGCGTCCTCCGAGCCGGAGGTAGGCTGGACAACGCTAGCGTACCATTCGCGCAGAAACATCCTATTATATTACCTAAACAATGTAATGTCACCACACAAGTTGTTTACCATGAACATCGTGCGCTGCTACATGCCGGCCTAAAGCTAACATTGTCTAGTCTGTCTCAGAAATATTATATTGTTGGTGTTTCTACCATAGTCAAAAAAATTATAAGCAAATGTGTGATCTGACAAAGTATTTATGGACGGTTATTAAAATATACGAGCTAATGTTTTGATGTTCTGTGGAAATCATTTAAGCCTTGGGCATGGGGAAATTTTCCTATTTTATGTCACAAACAAAGTAAAATATTCCTTAATCAGATAAGTATAAATATGTATATGTGTGTAAGTATGTATATCGTCGTCTAGTACCCATGACACAAGCCTTCTTGAGCTTAATTTGAGACTAGATCGATTTGTGTGAGGTTGTCCGATATTTATTTATTTTTATTATTTATAAATCCTATAATTCTCTGTCATTGTTGATGAAATCGGTGTAGGCGTAGGCGTGTTGATGCTGATATATTACTTAAACCTAAAATTTTAAGAATATTCGTTTCGATTCTGTGGCATCTAAAAGGCCTATTTCGTTTAATGTTTAAGTCGTTTACGGACATAAGACCATTTTGAAAATCGGCGCAGACAAGCCTCCTCATTAGCTGTACACATTTCGGCATTCATAGATTCTTTCCGCCAACGGTCTGCAGTGACATTGACAGCTCTGTCGCTTGTCAATGTCATTGTCTTGGCGTTTTGGCGTTGAAAGCGCTTACGCTGCGTTCAGACTAAGAGTGCAGTCGTGTGTGTGCGGTTCACCGTGGCGTCACCTATAGGTTTCACCGGAAGACCAGCGCTGGTTCCCGGGCCAGCATTTATGCTGAGGTGTGACCTTTTCGTGGCATACGCAACAACGATTTTATTTTGTTTTATTTCTTATATTAATTGTCCACTTTGTGTATGTTAACGAATAAATAATTATTCTATTCTTATTCTATTCTATTAGGAAGGATAGGAAGAACCACTTTGTTGTCCGTCAGTCCTTCCGTTTGTATCGCGCTGAACGCGAACGCTCAGGAACGCGGGGAGGGAGGTATCGAGTTGAAATTAAAACCATAATATAGTCAGGTCTACAGTTTCTTAAAGCTGTGAAAAAATCAAACTTCTAAGTTAACGTAACAAAAAAATACGGCCGTTTACGTAATTGGGTCATTGTCAGATTTAGGTGCGCACCATTCCGGTGGACATTTGCGAAATTAAGGATACCAGGGCCTAATTTTCTGATTAAATGCCTGTGAGAATAAAGAACGTTCCCTCTTCTATAATCCGATGTAATAGCAACATAACCTAGATTCATACAAGCTCTTAACTTTTGACCACCGAAGGGACAAATTTTGTTTTTTGAACTGGCAATGACCCAATTTATAGAGTATTTTCCGATTAACTAAAACTATGAAATTTGGGAAGTAATAGGTATACTTACTACAAAAATCAGAATTCTAATTCAATCATGAAAAAATTAAGTTTTTATTCTAAGTAGGTACGTAAAACAGTTTTCCACCGAAAGTTAAGAGCTGTCCAATATGCACGCGCGTTTTCCTGGCATTTTATTTTCGCTGTACTTTTTGGTGGTAATTAAATTTATAATTTACAATTATGCAGTGCTTTCGTAGTCCGTACGGCAACCTCGGTGCGCGAGTCAGACGCACACTTGACCGGCTTTTACCGTTTTATTGATACCTACATGAATTTCTTGAAACTGTACCAGGAACTGCTACAACTGTAGGGTAATGTATCAAAAGGTTACTTTACGGAAAAAAACAGGAAAACAAATTGAAAATTATAATATTATAGACATAATTTAATTCATAGTCAACAATTCGGGATTCGTTTTCTAAGAATAAAATATTACTAGGTACTAGTAAGTCGATCTACAGTAACAAAATTAGGTATTTGCTTGATAATAAACATAATAATTTATACCTATTTATTTATGTATACAACGATTATGGTACACTTATTGAGATCGTAAAACGTTTATTATCCAAGCAACTTGTAACCCTTGTCATAAGAGTACAAACCATAACACTTTAACACAAATTATTACACACAGGCAACCCTTCTGAATCTGTTATTATATAAACATACACAGTGCTTGCCCAAAATATTACTCCTCAGAGGCATTTTTTTTTATAGTTATACAATAATATACCTATATATATTTAATTTTCGTTGTTTCTTACACAATTGGTAAATCTAATTGTTTAAATGACTTTATCTATCACGTTACAATAGTCCATTACATAACTAGGGCCTTGAATTCGTGAATGTCCCAGGTCGCAGGTGTTTGTGCTTAACGAATTACAGCCCGTGGTTTGTCTAAAGTTTTAGGTCTTGACCAGGAAATGAGTTTCTCCCCACGTAGCGGGCGGAAAATCCCCCTTACGGCCTAGGCAGACGTAAATAATATAATTCTGTAGTCACTTTCAGGAGAATCGATTCATTTAATTTAAAGTACCATCTTTGATATATAATTATGTAGTCTCTTAAATCATTATCTATGGTCAAAAACAGTCAGTCAGTCAGTCAGTTACCAAATACTTTACTCACCCCATGTTAAACCTAATTTAGAACAAAAAAAGTTTTGATACATCGCAACTGTTACCGTTACAAAAATTCTTCTCAAACAAATTACCAACTTAACACATTATACATTTGTAGTTCTGTATGAAAAACTACACACTACAATTACCTAATTATACAACATGAACTACCCTACCTAAGGTGACTATAACATGCTTATTTGATAATTTCAAAATGCAGTAATGACCTTATTTCTACTAAATTACCTTTGAAGCAACACAGAAGCACAACATAAATTAAATAGGAACATGATTTACTAGACGTAGGAACCAAATAGTTATATCATTCTATACTTGTTTTAGTTAAATCGTTACTTCTGTAACTTCTAAACTATAATTTCTCATGATAAAAAACAAATTACGCAATAATGCCCTTATTTCTACTAAATTACCTTTGAAGCACTAACAACATAAATTAAAAAGGAACATGATTTACTAGAGGTAGGAACCAAATAGTTATATTATTCTATACTTGATTTAGTTGAATCGTTACTTCTGAAAGTTATAAACTATAATTTCCCATAATAAAAAACAAATTTCGCAATAATGACCTTATTTCTACTAAATTACCTTTGAAGCACTTACAATATAAATTAAATAGGAACATGATTTACTAGAGGTAGGAACCAAATAATTATATTATTCTATAATTGTTTTAGTTAAATCGTTACTTCTGAAAGTTATGAACTATAATGTCCCATAATAAAAAACAAATTTCGTAATAATGACATTATTTCGACTAAATTACCTTTGAAGCACTAACAATATAATTTAAATAGGAACATGATTTACTAGAAGTAGGAACCAATTAAAATAGTTATATCATTCTATACTTGTTTTAGTGAAATTGTTACTACTGAAACTTCTGAACTATAATTTCCCATAATAAAAAACAATCAGTTCACATGGCAACGAATTGGTGAAGGTGACAAATCTCTTAAATTATTTCCTTATCCATAATAATCAGTCATAATATTATTGTCACTATAATAATTATCACAATCACAACACCATTGTTGAGTAAGTACGTTTTTTGCCACAGGGCCACTTTCACCAACTTTCCGGGCAATATTCGATGAGTTGTGCTATCGTGCAAGTGCTCAGACAACACTCGTCGACAATCTGCCTCTTGAGCCGCATGCTATAGAATGTAGCCGCCCTCTTCCCCCGTAGCCTCGACAGACTCGACTTCGGTAAATCCGTTACAGGAATAGAACCGGTACAAATATTGAATATGAGAGTGGACAAATTTCTGCTACACACATCTTTTAGCACCGAATTCATTGACATATTCTGCCCGTTTATAATCACAGCGTGAATTAACATGATGTACAATAAGCAATGGAGTGGAGTGCAAAATTTTGAGCACATTTTTAATTTGTTGCTTGGTTTTAATTATGGTTGGAAACTGTCTCGATGAATATTTGGCGACAGTCTGGCGCTTCCGTCTAGTGCACGATAGGACTCGAACGGTTTGTAAGACGGTGTCTTCACCGGCGAGAATAAACTAAATGTTTTTATCACTGACGTTTTTATTAAAGTACACAGTGTACACTTCTGCTTAAAGCTTTGTTAATTAATTGCAAAAATAACTGCTTCTCACACGAAATTCGAATATCCCCGAAGCAAACAAATGATGTAATTCTTTTATGCTGCTTTTTCTTCTTTCACTGATTGCAGTATATATTTAGTTTTCAATTTTATCTAGGTTTATCTGGTCGGAGACTCGCCACTTTAATTCAATCCTTTGACCGCTTGACCTTTTCTTTACGTTAAACTCTTTATTTCAATTATTATTTCACTTTTAAACAAACAATCTTATCCTTAATGTCACATTACATCACTGGTTACTCTTCTGTGGCACTCGTCAATTTAAAAATGAATAATATTTTTGGTTGATCTTCTCGATCCCGCGGTCTGACCCAATCTTTACAACGCCGATAACACGTGTCGTTTCTGACTAACTAAACATTATTAAGTTCAAAACAACATGTCTCGGGAAATATCAACAGTAAACTATTAGACATAAATAGAATAACGATAAGATGATAATGAGTTGTTAAAAAAACGATTTTAACTGGATGAAGTTGTTTGTGGCGGTTTGTTTATTTTGTTATGCAGGTTCATTAAACATTATCTTAAGTCGATATCGTACTTTTCGGCCTATATTTTTGTGGTATTATGTTGATTGGCTCAGTTTTGTACGAGGTTATTTCTTCACTCATAGTAACGTTACATTGCAAGATTCATTCATTTCGGTATATATATACCATGAAAATAACGTTACTTACTCTCCTCTGCATCAACATCGTCCCCAATTCGAACGAGTCAATAAAATTAAGTAAATATTATTCACTTGTTTGTTTACTCTTGTGGGGTAATTCGTGCAATGTAAATTGTGATAATTTGATTTAAAGGGTAAGGTACAGTCGCGTGCATCCGCTTCTCGGCGGGATTTGTTATCTGTCCGCAATTAGGCTATAGGTTTGAACCGTTATATTATACCGTTACATTGCAATAGGTGGCTTGTATATCTAAAGTTTTTCTTTATAATATGTACCTGCCTATCAGTTACCTACCTATGTCTATACTTAAACCAATAGCTCAATTGATTTATTTATAGATTATAATAAATTCAAAGTTTCTTATGCCGTTTATCACTATACTACTCGTATATTATGTAATGGTATTAGGATTCAAAAGCGACGAATCTTTTCAATTCCCGACTGTTCCTACTCTATTCGAAGTAGCGATTGTAATATTCTAATTATTATTTTTCATTGAGACGAATGATGATTATAAACTATAAAAATCGTTTTAAATACAATTCGATTATAAAACAATTAAGAAACCATTTCTTCAACTCATACCTTGTAAAGCTTTTAACTACATTATAATATTACCCTTAACAAAAATAAAATAATTTTTAACCTCCTTATCGCTACGTCCACGTGTAATTTATTTTCCTTTGGTGGCTAAATACAACCAGTTTTCCTGTTACAACAAGGAAATAAATCTTCGGGTTTTTGTGTCCATGTCAATAACTGTCAGCTCACTCACCTTCATTATAACCCCTCAACTGTGTAAAGCCCCTCAGGGCCGCGTACTTGCGAGTACAAGCCTCATTTGTAATGAGTAAATGAAGTAAGTATCTGTTAAATAATAACCTAAAGCAAAAATGTAAAACAACCCCAACACAAATTATTCAAGGTCATCATAGTTAATTCAATGAGTGATGTAGAAAATACTACTAAAACTAAACATAACTACAAAATTTGGAATTCTTAACTTCAGTATTGGCTGAGATCTTGGCACTTGTTCCAATTAAAGCTGAATGTCTTGGAAACTACTGGACCTATTTCTACCAAACGTAGCTAAGAAACATCTCGACGGACACGGACACCACTTTCGATTTAAAAACATCACGCTTGATTAATCCATCCGCTTGGGAGCTACGATGTCTCAGACAGACATACTGATTCACAAATACACCAATACACTATGTTAAACTTGTAACGTCCCAGTTATGTCATCGGGGGTTCAAAAAGGAAAAAGGCGGTGCTTTGCTACGCGGCCCCGAGGGGGCTTTCCACAGCTAATGAATAGGTGCGGAATGTGGCGATATTATTTCTGAAATTTGTTATTATTTTACCAACGAATTAAGCCTGTAGTTATTTAGCCTGCCCGCGATCATGGCACACTGCCACGGCAATGTTGCATCTATACTATACCCATAGGTCAAGACCAAAAAGTTTACTACCTTAACTCGTTTAATTAAAATGTGTTTGTAAACTATCAATTTTTCCCTTGTACGACAACAAATTAACCATCGAATAATGTACCTTAAGGTACTGTTTGATATATTATTGAATCGTTAATTTTTGTCGCACAACGGAACTTTTTCCGATCGCTTTTTAAAGCTAACTACGCCTTAATTACGTCCAACTTTTTGGTCCTTACCCATATAATTCTTAATTTGTATAGAAAATCGGTTGTCTATGGCCTCGCATACAAATTCCTCCTGCATAACTTATGAAAATCTATACCAAATTTAAGGAACTGAATGGGAAAGAAATGTTCTATGTCGAACCGTTTTGTAGTTTAGGTAATATCCAATTTAATAACATTCTGTCATTTAGAGTGAAAAAGTCTCGGCATGTGTAGTAATAGAATACATAATTATCACTCGTTGACCTTTGCCCACGCAATATTATTAGTCTGAACCCTGACATTAGGTATTATGTTTTCTTTTTCCTTCCCTTATCCCACCGACGTGGGGTCAGGTCTCCTTGTCGGTTTTCGTCAGAGTGGTTCTGGGTAGTCTGTTCATCGATGATCGGGTTCCTTAGATCGGTTTTAATGAACCTGAACCACTACCTATGTGGATTTTGGTCTTCCTCTACATCTCGGCTGCTCAGGAAGGTCTAATTAAATGATGACGACAGTATGGTATTTTCCTCTTCGCTGGATGTGGCCGTACCATCGTAACCAATTTCAAGATTAGGTATTTCTGTCTATTATTTATTGAACGATGAGATAATTTATTCTTCTATATTCCTTATGTTGTGGTTTAAATATTTTCAATATGTAGGTGATGTTAAAGTCAAAATATTCTTTATTCAAGTAGGCCTAGCTACAAGCACTTTCGAATGGTTACAGAGAGCAGAGCAATTTATTGATAGATATAACTAAAAAAAAAAATAACTTAAAAAACAACATTATAGAAATAAAAGAAAAATCCAAAAAAGGATCGTCAACACATAAAAAAATTATATAAGTCTATTGGCCAAGAATATATAAGTCTATTGATATATTGAGATGGGGTTATATCATGCTAGAGTTTATTTATTTTATTATTATTTATTTATTCATTAAAGTAAGTATACAACTTAAATAAATACAGTTCCATGCAAAACTGTTTGTTTAATTTGTCTGCAGGTGCGAGTCTCTATACAATAATGGTAACAAAGGTTATTGCTAAACATTTGAGTGACACTTTGAATAGACAACTTTATCACTCTAGTGTCTGCAATAGATGCTTTTTTAAGTTCTTTTTAAATTTGGTCTAACCTACTTGGCTAGTGTCGGATATTCTCGGGCAAACTATTGAGTATGTAGGGAATTCTTTTGCTCATTTTGCTCAATGTTTTATCTCTATAGTAGTTCCTGACCCTTGGTACCTCAAATTTGCCCGCGGACACTGATCTTGTACCATGATTATGATCTATTAGTATTGGGCTCTCAATTGCCATGGTTGTTAACTGCTAGAAGATATTTATGTTTTAAACTGTTATACAAATACTGACTCGTCGTCGCATACAAATTGAATTATGCATACAAACCGAATGACAGTAATGTCACAAAATACGCCAAAATAGCCACAGACCTGCAATTTTTCATCTCGGTTATTACTATTATCTCGGGCGCTAGCTGCCGCGAATATATTGCAGCACTACGTCACGAGATGACGACGTCCGGGAGCGGCGCGGGACTACCTCAGGAACTTGCACGTGAGATAATAATAATGGGGACATTATGTGAGTGGGTTTGCTTAGAGAAGTATTGTGGCCGTGAAACTCCGATAAAGATTGTAGAAAATAGTTACTCGGGAGTCTAATTCGATTGATTGGTATTTATAATTATATTTTAATTTTTGCGATTATATCATAGATCGTGATATGGGCGTTATGCCTGCATAGATTTATGCTATTGAAGCGCCATTAATTTACACTAAAAATTAAATAGAGCACATCGCTAAAGTAGATGTTTAGTATAAAGTAGACTTTTGTAATGTACTCTATTTTAATAGACATAAATCTACTCATGTATATTTCGAAATTCATCGGTAAAACATTGATTGCTCTTCAATTCAGTGTGAACCATAAATTTGATGGGTTATTGTTGCACAAAAGTTGCCTTTCGAAATACCCACAGACCTGAAATGTTTCATCTCTCTCGCACTTCTCGGTTAGTATCTCGGGCGCGAGCTGCCGCAAATATTATTGCGGCACTACGTCACGAGATGACGACGTCCGGGAGCGGCGCGGGACTACGTGAGGAACGTGCACATAAGATAATAATAATGGGAACATTATGGGAGTTGATTTGTTTAGAGAAGAATTGTGGCCGTGAAACTCCGATAAAGATTGTAGAAAATGGTTACTCGGGAGTCTAATTCGATTGATAGATATTTATAATTTTATTTCCATTTTTGCGATTATATCATAGATCGTGATATGGGCGTTATGCCTGCATAGATTTATGCTATTGAAGCGCCATTAGTTTTCACTAAAACATAAATAGAGCACATCGCTAAATTACCTAGATGTTTAGTATAAAGTAGACTTTTGCGATGTACCTACTCTATTTTAATAGACATAAATCTATTCCAGTATATTTCGTAAACTTATCGGTAAAACATTTATTGCTCTTCAATTCAGTGTGAACCGAGAATTTGATGGATTATTGTTCCACAAAAGTTGCCTTTCTAAATACCCACAGACCTGAAATGTTTCATCTCTCTCGCACTTCTCGGTTAGTATCTGGGGCGCGAGCTGCCGCGAATATATTGCGGCACTACGTCACGAGATGACGACGTCCGGGAGCGGCGCGGGACTACCTGAGGAACATGCACGTGAGATAATAATAATGGGGACATTATGTGAGTGGGTTTGTTTGGAGAAGAATTGTGGCCGTGAAACTCCGACAAAGATTGTAGAAAATGGTTACTCAGGAGTCTAATTCGATTGATTGGTATTTATAATTTTATTTCCATTTTTGCGATTATATCATAGATCGTGATATGGGCGTTATGCCTGCATAGATTTATGCTATTGAAGCGCCATTAATTTACACTAAAAATTAAATAGCACATCGCTAAAGTAGATGTTTAGTATAAAGTAGATTTTTGCGATGTACTCTATTTTAATAGACATAAATCTACTCTTGTATATTTCGAAATTAATCGGTAAAACATTGATTGCTCTTCAATTCAGTGTGAACCGAGAATTCGATGGATTATTGTTGCACAAAAGTTGCCTTTCTAAATACCCACAGACCTGAAATGTTTCATCTCTCTCGCACTTCTCGGTTATTATCTCGGGCGCGAGCTGCCGCGAATATTATTGCGGCACTACGTCACAAGATGAAGACGTCCGGGAGCGACGCGGGACTACCTGAGGAACATGCACGTGAGATAATAATAATGGGGACATTATGTGAGTGGGTTTGTTTGGAGAAGAATTGTGGCCATGGAACTCCGACAAAGATCGTACAAAATGGTTACTCAGGAGTCTTATTCGGTTGAGATTCATAATTATTTATCAATTTTTGCGATATATTATAGATCGTCATATGGTTGTTATGCCTACATAGATTTATGCTATTGGAGCGCATTGACGTATTGGAGCGGCATTAATTTGTACTAAAACGTTGATAAAAAATTCGTTCTTTATAAAAAAAGTGTATTTCGGTAGGGTGAAATAAATATCCACAGTAAATATCCATACGGATATATTTATATTTCGAAAACCTCTCGCATTACTTTTTTATTATTGACAGATGACAGAGATTTAGTCTATTTTTTTTCATAATGCTACTTTTCACTGAAGAGTTGTACAGTCGAGTTCATTTACATCTACACACTTACGAGAACAAAAATATCTGAACACGATTTTATCTATTTTATGCTCCTGACAATATAGAGTCGTGTTCAGATATTTTGGTTCTCGTAAGTGTGTAGATGTAAATGAACTCGACTGTAATTCGAAAAGTAATAGTGCGCGCCACTAAACTAGGTACCACAAAATTCACCAAAAACCATCAAGTCTTTAATCTCTCTTACAAATGTAATGTGTACTTAATGTGTATGTAGACCCAGAGATAACCGCAAAAATAAGAACTGTGATTTCCCAGGTCTTATTTTTGCGGTTATCTTTAGGATTTCCCAGTTCTTATTTTTCCAGTTATCTCTGGGTGCGACCTGCCGCAAATATATTGCGGCCCTACGTCACTAGATGACGAACCGACCTGAGGAACGTGCACGTGAGATAATAATAATGAGGATAGTCGATGACGTGAAATAAATCTATGAAACGGCCAAGCCATTCTTCTAAAACAGAGGTGTAGCCCTACGTAAGGACAGGGCTTGGCTTTTCCTGGGATTTGTGGAAGCTGCATATCTTGCCGCGACTTGGCTTGCGCGCGACGCAGCGTCACCTGTCCTTGTCGCACGGTATTGAACGGAAAGTGACAGGTAGTACTTGTCGCGCGACATAGAGTCGCGTGTCCCAGTTTTGTTAGACGTGCTGGGATTGTTGTGAGAATTGGCCGCCAATTTTATATACCTACATGTAATGTTTTTGGCGGTCGCTTAGTATGAGGCTAGACCGATAAGTGTATCATTCACTTCTAATATTTATTTGTTTATCAGTCAAATTGTTGGCTAATTGAAATAAGAAAAACCAAACAAATAAATATTATTAAAGGCCAGTAAAATAAACACAACGTTGTTGCTATTTGGATATGGAGAGTAAATGTTAACGATTGTAAGCTTCGAAACTTTCCAAATGTTGTTTACGCCCAAATGTACGAACGACATAATCTTTTAAATACACCTATTTAAACGTCATTAGTATAGCTTAACCAGATAACGCTTTAGTACACGAAATGAATACTAAATTGTTAAAAACGCCCATTTGCTAAATAATGAGATTAAAGGATAAAGTGCTCATTTTCGACGCCACAAAAATAATAATATAACTGAGCAATCTTTGTAATTTTCTGTGCGAAAACAAAAAAAGTTTCAGTCTCATAATCCACCGTATTAACGAAAAGATTTAAACTTTCCGAATGTCCAAAGCTCTCGAGAAGTTGCGATTAATAAGTACCTGCGTACAAAGGCTGTTTAACAAAGGATTAAATTAGTTAGATTTATACCAAGACTGCCTTTGTCTTTGACGAGTTGCGAGAGTTAAGTTACTGGAGTGTTTTTTACATTAATTGTAGGATAAAACTACCAATGGTACAATAATTATAAAAAAGTGGTATACCTACCCACATTATTGAAAGTGAATAATACTTTTCCCCGAGTTCTAGGTAGTGACATAGCTATGCATATAATGCTTTCATTGCGTGCAGTCGGAAATATGTTGAAAAAACTAATTTTCCGCGTGAATTTTGTCAATTTCGAGTAGTTTTTGAAACAAAAATTATCTATGAAAAATTCAAATTGTAGGTTCCAAATATATACCAATAAATCCCCATTAGCCCTGTTCTAGGTAGTAACATCAATAATATGTTAAGAAACATGTTTGATCATAGACAAAAATGTCTAAAACAATTTTAAAAAGAATAAGGCCTCTTAACGTATTCACATAGAAGTCATCATCATCATCATCATCATCATCAGCCCGGAGTCGTCCACTGCTGGACATAGGCCTTCCCCAGTTCGCGCCACCATACCCGGTCCTCAGCTTTCCGCATCCAACCGCTTCCCGCCACTCTTTTTAGGTCGTCGGTCCACCTGGCGGGAGGCCGTCCTACAGGGCGTGTCGTTCGTGGTCTCCACTCTAGAACTCGTCTGCCCCATCGACCATCGGCTCTACGACAAATATGCCCCGCCCACTGCCACTTCAACTTGCATATCTTAAGGACTATGTCGGTCACTTTGGTTCTCCGTCGGATCTCCTGGTTCCGGATTTTGTCCTTCAGAGAAACTCCGAGCATAGCCCTCTCCATAGCTCGTTGAGCAACTTGGAATTTGTGGACGAGGCCTTTTGTTAGTGTCCACGTCTCGGCCCCATAAATAAGGACCGGAAGGACGCACTGGTCGAAGACTTTGGACTTAAGGCACTGGGGCAGTGATGATGACTGAAAAATATGGCGCAACTTCCCATATGCTGCCCAGCCCAACCTGATTCTTCTGTCAGCTTCCTTGTCGAAGTTGTTTCTACCTAGCTGGACCATCTGGCCTAGGTACGTGTACTCTTTAACAACTTCGATGCTAACATTATCGACGGTGATCGGTATTGGGTCTACGAATGAATTGAACATAACTTTAGTTTTATCCACATTCATTCCCAGACCCACCCGTCTGGAAGAAACATTTAGGCTCCGCAACATCTCCGACAAGTCCTCCAGCGATTCAGCCAAAATGACTATGTCGTCGGCGAATCGAAGGTGTGAAATATATTCACCGTTTATATTGATGCCCCGTCCATTCCAGTCCAGTGTTTTAAATACGTCCTCCAGAGCGTTCGTGAACAGTTTCGGAGAGATAACGTCTCCCTGTCTCACTCCGCGTTGCAATGGGATTGGACGCGTCTGGACATCCTGGATTTGGACATAGAAGTCGCTAAGGTGTAAAAGCTTTCCATATAAACAATTCAAAAAGAAGGAAAAAATCGAAAGGTTTGAGGGTGGTCGAAATGTTAGACCGGTACACTTTTACATGTCTGAGTCTACCGGCATTTCACAAGAGGAGACCACTGTTGAGCAGAAACGCTGAAACAAACTCAATAGTCAGTAATTTTTTCAGAAATGATAAGTACTTAACAATTACAGTAATATAAACCTCGCTCAATATTATTGGGTCATAATATCGCCGCCAAATAAGGTTTAACTAGACTGCCTATATTATTTGTGCTAGCCAATAATTATAACAGGGAATTATTGCTAATTATTTTCAATCATAATAACGTAGCTATTACGGTCAAATAGATCATAATTGAGTTGCATCAGGGATCCAATTCAACGAGGCCGTGTGATATTCCATATTTTGAAATATTTCAGGTATATCTCGATATTACCGACCCAGCGATGCTTGAGCTTGGCCAAAAACTTCTTTCGTAGCCGACCTTGTAGTTTCGATTTCATATTTGACCAGATGTCCAGATTTCCGGCTGTTCTCGCCTATAGGCTGCATTACTCAAGCGATTCCCGTGAAAAAGCTGTGAGCAGGATTATTATAATATATTTTTTTGTAGAGCATTTTTTTTATAAGGTAAAAATAGTAGGTAATATTTCAGCAATTTCGAAAAATGTTCGCGAGGTCTACAGCTCACAGTCACTACTTGTATTAGACATATTAAAAATACATACAGGGAACTTCCTTCTTTTTTGGAAGCCGGTAAAAAATTTGACCCAATTACTTGCTCTTGTCACTAGCAATCGTAACGATATACAAAACTCACCATTTAATTATGAGGTCTATTTTTTTTGTAACGGCGTGATTTTTGAAACATGTCATAAATCTAATTTAGCGCCTGATACTGACTACTAACACCATGTCCTAATAAAAACCTGAAATTACGAACTTAACAGTAAACGATCTTTTCAATTCCTTTCAAGCCACCATCCGACTCTCAAGACGTCTCAATGCCCTAGGTTAGAAAGCCAAGTTGAATCGGATTAAGCTACTTTGACCCAGTCTCTCGAAGTCGACGCCTGTACCTTTACCATGAGTTAAAGTGACCGTACTCGCTAGCGACAGCGTAAACGATTTGTATAAATAAATAAATAAATAAATATAAATATTAAGGGACAATCATACACAAATCGACCTAGTCCCAAACTAAGCAAAGCTTGTACTATGGGTACTAGACGACGATATACATAATATATAAATACATATATAGATAACATCCAAGACCCAAGAACAAATATTTTGCACAAATATTTGCCCCGGGCGGGATTCGAACCCGGGACCGCCGACTCAGTAGGCAGGTGTCTACCAACCGAGCCAAACGCGTCGTCATATATATATGGAGAAATAGTACCGCGCCCCTAGCAGTTACTCGTAGAACTACACAATTCTCCATACAAATTGTTTACGCCGTCACTAGCGAGTACGGTCACTGTAATCTCATGGTAAGGGTACTGGACACCTCACGTGAACTCGAGCGCGAGGCATTGATTTACCGAAATTTACTACAGTTGTGAGTAATGTGTATAATATTATGCGATGCGACGTATTGGCGCAGTCTAAGAGGAAGAGTGCAGAAAGTAACGTTTTCCTAACCTGTGTGAAAATGTTGTCAGTACGGACGCATTGATATTATCAAGAAATACGCAATTTGGAACTCATGTCTGCTATGGATTTGAAAACAACTGCTGTCTTCCGTTTTTCGGTAAAAACGACCAATAAGCGCAGACAGTAACTGACTAACTGGTAGTATTTGGGTGAATCAAATTTTTTACAGATCTCTAAAACTTGATAGTGTAGGTAAAAATATCGCATTTAGGGCGTTTTATCGATTAACATCATTTCATAGTAAAAACCTGAGACTTTAACGTTAAATCATCTTATCAATTCTCAAATTTCAAACAACCATCTGACTCTCAAGACGTCTCAATGCCCTAGGTTAGAAAGCCACTGGGATGATCTATGTTGAACCGGATTATACCGCTTTGACCCAATCTCTCGAAGTCGACGCCTGGACACCTCGCGTGAACTCGAGCGCGTGGCATTGATTTACAGAGATCTACTGCAGTTGTAAGTTTTATTATTATGCGACGTATTGGCGTGGCGCAGTCTGAGAGGAAGAGTGCAGAAAGTAAATTTTCTAACACGTGTGACAATATTGTTCTTATGGTCTTGTAGTGATGAAAAATCATGATGTGTAATGGATTTGAAAACAACTGCTTACGCACATTGTTCATTGCGCGTTCTTAGTAAAAAACGACCGTTTCTCGTATTTTTCTCGCATAACTTTAGTCATAGATCCCTTAAATTCTTATTCGTTCACCTTTTAACAGGCTTATTCTTTTGAAGTGTCTTTTGTTTTGTGTACGATAAATGTACATACATACTTTTTTTATACGTTTTATTTAGATACTTTTAGTAGGTATTAAAAGGTGAATCGGCGCTTTCAAACCTTTTAACCTCCTACTCTACTCCCACGGCTGTCAGCACACTTAAGAGCCCACCCATGCAATATTCGTCAGGTGAATGATCCTAGATCTCAACATCCATAGTGATTAAAAATCTGTCCCTTAAAAATAAAAAACTTAAACAGTTTTTCTTCAATCTTGTCAACGTAAAAACACGATTGGTAATAATTTTCTAGATACTTTTATCTCTCAAACATAACCCTTTTTTTAGATATTTTTGGTTGAATCTTCAAAACCCTTCCGTTTTTAACAATGTTTTTTTAGCTTAATAGACGCACAATTATAAGTTCTCAAAAACTGTAAATATATTTTCAATATAAAATGCACACGTTTATGACACAACTCAAAAAACATGATTTTCGCGCTTCCGAGCACGCACTTCCATCTCCCTTACGCTTACACTCAGTGAGAGAGAGAGCTAGCCAACGCGTTGGCGCCTTCTTAAACACCTATTTAGTACAATGATTTTTATCAAATACGATTCCAAGAGGATTTCAAGTAACAAGTTGAATGATCGTTTTTAAAAAATATTTTTTTTTTGTAACGTTATGATTTTACAAGCTTTTATTTAACTTGCAAACTATGTGTGTAACTATGTAATACGGTGAATAGAGACTAAAGTACTATGTATGACCTTACAAACGGTCCGGTAGTTTTGAATTTTTGATATGTTGTCTAGGATGGTTAGTCAGTGTTTAAAATGCAAAATGCACAATTCCCCCCCCCCTCCGCGCCCGCCGCCTTATTGAAAAAACCGGCACTTTCTTCATATTTTTGCTCATATCTTCCTTTAGGAGCATTTTAGCTAGAAGATAGCTACGACAATGTTATAGAGAGTTAAATTTACTACATTCTCCATTTTATATTTTTTTTCTAGGACAGATAGTTACGGAGATATCCACATTTAAAAAAACGTAAAAAATCGCAATTTCCTACTGAAAAACAAACTTCTGGATAATATCTTCGTTTAGGAGCATTTTAGCTACAACAAAGCTTGAGCAATGTTGTAGAGAATTAAATTTACTATAATTTACACTTCAAATTTTTTTTCAAGGACGCTTAGTTACGGAGATATGCACATTTAAAAAACAGGAAAAGTCGAATTTTCCGCAAATTTCTCAAAATTCTTGGTTTAGAACGCTGTCATTCAGTTACGGACTAGTCTAGGACAAATTAAAACATGTAGGAAATATAGTTGCTTATAAAACTCATGTCCCTTTTTACATACATTTTCGGAAAATGTGACTTTATTTTTTACATATCTCCGTAATTATCTGTCCTAGAAACAAAATTTGAAATGTAAATTATAGTAAATTCAATTCTCTACAAAATTGCCCAAGCACTCTTCTAGCTAAAATGCTCCTAAACGAAGATATAATCCAGAAGTTTGTTTTTGAGTTGGAAATTGCAATTTCTTAAGTTTTTTTAAATGTGCATATCTCCGTAACTATCTGTCCTAGAAACAAAATATAAAATGGAAAATGTAGTAAATTTAACTCTCTATAACATTGTCGAAGCTTTTTTCTAGCTAAAATGCTCCTAAAGGAAGATATGAGCAAAAATATAAAGAAAGTGCCGGTTTTTTCAATATGGCGGCGGGCGCGGAGGGGGGGGGGAATTGTGCATTTTGCATTTTAAACACTGACTAACCATCCTAGACAACAAATCAAAAATTCTAAACTACCGGACCGTTTGTAAGGTCAAAATCCTTTATTCACTGAATTAATGTTAGATGGGATAGAATCTTGCAACTCAAATTTGAAGCAGATAATAATAGATTAAAGCCATCCTACTGAGTTTGGGCTCCTTAGAATGGCTTTTTTTTTTACAGAAACTTACTTAGGGTCTTCTTACTCAGAATCGTTTGTACCTACTTTCGAACCTTATACGAGAAAGAAAGGCTATAGCATATAATATAGGCAATTAACAGCAAGGCAATAACACGCAAAAGGGATTTATCACGGCATTATACTTGTATCGGAAGTATATATAATTTTGCTATTTTGAGCTACATTCATTAACATTATCAAATGAGACTTTTGAAAGGAGATGTGGTAAATTACGTATTTTTTTTCTCTGTCCTTTCCCCTTTAGCGATAGATTCTGATTTCTTTATTTCTAATTTCTATTAAAATTTATTATAGAACAGATAAAATAATTACATGTCAAAACAAATTGAGATAAAATTATCAAAAGAATCTCCAGAATTGTCAAAACACGAAAATTAAGGTAACACTTATAACAAAAATTCCGATTAATTGCAAAGTCCAATAAGACTTTAGGAATAATATCAAAAGTATCTCTTTAAGTATTGTGTAAGGGTAAAAATACTAGGTCGATGCAGAGTCAGCCACCGGCTAAGCTTGCACCATAGATTGGAGCGGAGTTTTTTTTTTTTTTCGAAATTTTCTCTTCGTCACGACCTAGCGAAATTTAATTTGTGCATTTTAAAACAAAAATTTCCAAAATCGGTTGACAACTCGCTGAGATCTGCGCATTGTTACAAAGTCCATTCGAGTCGATCCATGGGAGCTTCGCTCGCTTCGCTCGCTCCGCTCCAATTAACAATGTCAATTATAACATTTCTATTTACCTACTCATATTTACTGAGTATAAACAATTATCCAATAAAAAGTTGACGTTTTTAGATACGATTCAGTATTTATAAATTTAAGCATATCGGAATAAAGTACACTTTAATAAGATATAAAATTAATGCAAAAACGATTAGGAATAAGCAAAGTCACTAATGTAGCTTGTCACTAACGTATACTGTACACTGGCGAGATCTCAGATATGTCAGTGTCAAATGTCGAATTTAGGCTCAGGTACCAAACCTAATTCATCCCTGTTCTGAGAGATAGAATATATGATGATATATGTCACTTCCGAATACATTAGTACGCCGTCTACTTGAGCGTGATAAACGGTAAATGCCAAGGCACCATGACACGGATAACATTGTTTGGGTTACGCAGATATTCAGGCTTATTTACGGTTCTTATTTCCAACTGAAACTTCATATTCGGGTCACAAAAAGATCTAAATTCTCGTCTCCTCCATATTTTCTGATAAGATAGAACTAACTTAAATTATACGCATAATGGACATGGCTTCTATTTTGTTTTTTCGGCTATTTATGTCCCATTTCATTGCACTTCCTCTAGAGCAGTAATCGTGTAAGGTGGGTTTTATTCACGACAGAGTGATTAAATAAACACGAGTCTGAAATCATCTTTCACACTAGTTTCATACAAAACTTTACTATGCATGTACGAAAAAATAAAATTTAATTAAAATTAAAAAAAATAATCGTTCGTCACTTGCACTCGACATTATTTTAGCAAATTTGCACAAATCAACTTCGAAATAAACAAGAAATGAAAAAAATAGCGGGGCTATTTTTAGATCGCGCTCGACATATAATATGTCTACTACTGCGCATGTGCAAAATAGTACATTTTACAACTAGTGTGAAAAGAATGTCTTTTTACCTCTAGTACCGAGGTATCTTGCCACGAGCTGAAAGCGAGTGGCAAGACTCGGTACGAGTAGTAAAAAGACATTTCACACGTGTTGTAAACGACGTTTTTTAATGCAATTGCGAAAAAATAATAAATTAATATATCATTGCGATAAAATATGCTTGCTTCGAAGTTATTTTTGAACGAACCCATACTTTACAAATGACACTGACAGTGACAACATACTATTGGAATCAGCGCCATCGGCCTCGAGTTGAGAAACTAAATTGACACTTGGCAGTTGACACTGACAGTATTTATAAGGATAATATTTAGCTTGCCACAGCCCAATGCAGATAATTATAATACTGAAACGACATTAATTAGAACCTTTAACATTATCAAAACAGAAGTACAAGACATTACAGTATCAACAAACAGAAACAGATCATGCAACAAGAGTTTTAGTGCCAAATTTGTGATCTGCGACATGTGACCAAGGACACGTTTACAACTAAAATATCATGAATTGTTTGAATATTTGAAGACTATCAAGGATAATTAGAGGTAAAAGAAACATTAAATCACATTATTAGTTATGTTTAAGGTTATTTTTTTGAACAAGAAGCTGGTGAAATCTATAAATGTTACTAAATTATTAACATTTTGCAGGTCCCTAACAAATTGGCGGAAGGATAATATTCACTCAAAGCGGCTCCTAGGAAGTCAACCAGTCAATTACTATGTACCTACAACTGCTGCTCAAGTGCCACGTTGATGACCATGTTTAGAAGAAATGATGATTATGTTTAACATTACGAAAAGACAACTATATCAAATGAGGTCTAAGAAAAATTACTTGCTTTTGTGATTAAATGAGAATAAATAAAATATATATTTGTATTAAAACAAGGTTGATATCATAAATATTTTATTTTCAGTAATAATTATAGTTAATGGTACAATTAGTGCAGTTCATAGTTATGTTGTGAGTTCTTCCATGTAAATTAAGTGTCTGACTAGTCAGGCATGGTGTATTTTCAGGTTCCTGCTGTTGTGATAATTCCTGTGGGTCAAAGTTAGAGGGGCTATGTGTAATCCAAGTGTTGTTGGCACGTGACGGTCCTGGTTGGTTAACAGGGCTGGGTGTAACCAAAGTGTTGTTAGCATGTGACGGTCCTGGTTGAGGTTCAGTATTAACAGGTACATTAAGACCAGATTGGAATGTGGATGACGTAAATTCTGTGGACTCTTGCGACTTTACATTAATTGATTTTGCAATTTGTTTTCCAATTTTTAATTTGTTATCAATGGAGTTTTCTATGTATCCTTCTGCTACATTACTTGACCGCCAACCTCCATGCCTCTTCAAAGTTGTTATGTCAGCTCCTGAGTCGGCAAGTAATGTAGCAGAGTTTCTCCTAAATGCATGTCCGGTGTAAAGATTTGCATCAGGCAAATTTAAATACTGAGCGATATCTCTCGGCATATTCCCAAACTTGTTTAAGACTATTACCTGGGCAGTGCACCTTCCTCTTTGAAAATTCTGAAAGAATCGGTCACTTTTGCCCTTAGAAGACCGCAGACTCTGATATTTCTTGACTATTTCTGCAAATGGGCCGTCAATAGTGAAGGACCTGGGAATTTTATTTTTTTATTTGGTATTTTGACAAGAAGTATGTCCCCATGTGTTTCTATATCTTTTACTGATACATTTGTGAGCTCTTCGCGTCTGCATGCGCCACAGACTCCAAATATAAGAGCAACCTATGAACAAAGTTACATATTTATTATATATTGTAAGACAATTTTTAGGCCGTTCCTGACAATTTTTACGTGAGTTTATACCGTTTTTATAATTAGTAAAGATGTCTCACGATAGTTTTAATAACATTATATTGTAAGACAATTGTTTATTTCATTCTATTTTTTTTAACTTCCTACTTTATTTTTAGAGTTAATTTACTTAAATTGTGTACATATTTTATTAGATTTATATTTAAGTTTATACCTTTGTAGCTAGATGTTGCTGATCTGGAGCTTCATTAATAAACGTCTCAATTTGTTCAGCTGTTAGTACCTTCGATTTTTTACTCTGAAATCCTGCACTTTGCCTTTTTAAGAAAGCAGTCAATCTGGTGTAAGTTTTTATATCTATGTCATGTTTTAACTTTATAACAGCTTTCAACATAGAATATTTTGACCATAATGTTGATGGCCGATAGGTTTCAGACAGCTCTTGAAAATAGGCCATCAAAACAGTCTCTGAAAAAGACTTTGCGTTATGTAAGGTTTTCCACTCGATAAATTTTACATAGACGGCATTATATTGGTTTTTAGATTTTTCTGGAATAACACAGTCATTGGCAATTGCTGCTCTAGCACGAATGTCTGGTGGTGTCATATCAATGTTTGAATCACCCATTTTCAATATTTTTTTATAACTTCTCGTACCAAATTATATATTTATATGCGTTAATGTGTTTAAATAATGTTAGAAGTTATTTCAAAAGGGCGGGATGATTTGCTTTTAAACTTTTTTTTTCTAGGCATATGCTTGTATCATTCAGCCAAATCAAAGAACGATTTTTAGGAAAGTAAATATTTCATACATAGATACCTAAGACAGAGTAGGCTATAAAATGCAAATTCTTAATATTTTTTCGTCATTTATATATTAATGAATACTTTAAATAAATACTCCTAGTATTCGTAAGCGTTTTTAATTTCATAATTTCCAATTAAAAAATCTAATATAAAATTACTGCGTTTCGAAAGTATAGTTTGGAACTAAAAAGTAAAAAGCACTAGTTCGAGAAATTGAGCTTCTCGCACGCTACGCAGCCACAAAAAGTACCACTTTTTGAGCAACTGTATTAAAAAAACCTCTTTGCGTCGGGATTTCAGACACAGCTAAAAATTAAACAAAAATTGAAAAGTTAAAAGCACTAGTGTGGCAAAGTAGTACTTTACGCACAATTTGGTTGCTTATAAAACGCTCTTTTCGAATACATGCACTGTAATAGTTTTTATGCAACCGTTGTATAAGAGGGGGCAAAATACGCGAGTGGCATGGGTTACGATGTGAGCGTAGCGAACATCGTAAGAAAGATGCCATGAGCGTTATTTGACCTACTTATACAACGGTAGCCAATCACTTGCTAAACAACGTTTCATAAATATTCATTTTACAAACAACGTTAGACAAATGAACGATTCCCAAATTAGACGTTGCATAAAATATAGTTTTACAAATAGATCATGATACAAATTATTTATTGGACAAAACATCATATCACAAAACATTATTTCGCAAATTATTCATTTATTATTCTAGTCAATTAACAAAATAACGAATGATAAAACAACGTAAAAAAAATGCATTGTTTGGTAAACATTTCGTTTAATAAATCATCATGGTGTGAACGCCATTTATATGTGTAGTTTTCTACGAGTACAAATATTAACAAACTTAATTTTTAACAAAGTTGTTCTGATGAGCATAAGTGTTCAGGTTATTGAGGTTTTTTAGGTAACATGGCTCAAAAACCGAAAACTGTAGGTTAGGTTAGGTTTGTTTTATGACCATGTATAGCAAATGCTTGCTTAAAAAAAGAACATCACTCAATCTACCAAAGCCCGGCCCCCGGGCAATATATTTTTTTGAACCCCAATATATCGGTAAATATCGCTCTGAGAAAAAAAAATACAGAACAAAGCATGCTTATTTTAGTGTAATCTACAAGATTCAATCTAATTTAAGTCCAAAGCAGCAAAAAAAAAGTGTAAAAAGATTTCAATTCCCAGAAACGGCCCCTTTGGTATAATCTGACCGAAATAAGTACTTGCCTGTTTAATATTTGGCCCAAGTGTTTCGAGTATTAAACTTCATACCGTCCTGCGTTTCGTTACATAGAAAGTTATTTTTAATATTTTTATGAAACAATAGTTTATCAAATAATGTTTTGCAAAATAACTGATTTTTAAAACGATTTATTCGTGAAGTGAACATTTTTTAAATGAAACTTCGTCATTCAATATTTTTATAAAGCGTCTAAGTTACTAAATGTATATTTCATCATCTCATCATCTCTCTGCCCTTATCCCACTTATGTAGGGTCGGCACAACATGTTTTCTTCTTCCATTCATCTCTATTATTCGTCATTTCAGCGCTTACTCCTTTCTTTCTCATGTCCAATCTCTCACACAATCCATCCATCGCTTTCTTGGCCTACCTATCGCTCTTCGTCCTTCGACATTCATCCCTAATATTCTTTTACCAATATGATGTTCATCCCTCCTCATTATATGCCCGTACCACGCTAACCTACTGCTCCTCATTTTGTCCGTTACAGGTGCTACTTTCAAACTTCCTCTTATGTACTCATTTCTAATCCGATCTTTCCTCGTCACTCCACACATCCATCTCAACATTCTCATCTCGGCTGCGTGCATTCTTCTTTCATCCGTCACTTTCGTTGCCCAACACTCTGATCCATACATTACGACAGGTCATATGATCATTTTATAGATTTTCCCCTTAAGTTTAAGGGGCATTCGTGGATCACAAGCTGTTCCAGAGACCTGTCGCCATTTCATCCATCCCGCATTTATTCTATTTTTCACGTCACGGTCTATATTACCGTCATTTTGGATTAATGACCCGAGGTACCGGAAGTCGGAGCAGACTGGTAGGGATACACCATCCAACGCAATATGGGAAAAACTGGATAAGCCGCTGAAATCGCAGAACAAGTGCTCAGTTTTGGTTCTACTGATTTTTAATCCTACGTTCTCCAGTCTTTCTTGCCATTTTCCCAGTCTGCTCTGGACCTCAAGAGCATTATCCCCGACAAGAACAACGTCGTCGGAAAATAGCATGCACCACCAGGGTGCTTCCTCCTGTATGTCTGATGTTAGAGCATCCATAACTAGGAGGAACAAATACGGGCTTAAAGCCGACCCCTGGTGCAAACCTACAGCCACGTTGAAATTGCCAGTTACTCCAGCTTCGGACCGCACGTGAGTACTAGCTCTATCATACATCGCCTGAACAATTCGAACATACTTCTCTGGCACACCTTTCTCTTTCATAGCCCACCACAGAACCTTACGGGGGACCCTATCGTATGCTTTTTCCAGATCTATGAACACCATATGCAAGACCTTTTGTGCAAGTCGGTATTTTTCGCAAAGTTGGCGGAGTGCAAATATGGCGTCCATAGTTCCCCGGCCCGGCATAAACCCAAATTTGTTCTGTGTTACCTCACTTTCTTCTCTCATTCGTTTCGCTATCACTTTCTCCCATATCTTCCTACTATGTGACATGAGCTTTATTCCCCGATAGTTGTTGCAATGCTGTACGTCACCTTTTTTCTTGAAGATGGGCACCAGTGAACTGTTGCACCATTCCTCAGGGATTACCTCTTCTTGCAACAACTTATTAAAGAACAAAGTCAGCCACTTCCATCCATTTGCTCTCAAAAACTTCCATACTTCCGCTGGTATACCATCTGGCCCAACTGCTTTTCCATTTTTCATGCTCTACACTGCCATCTTCACTTCCTCTTACTTACCTCTTTTACCATGCCTATATTACTTTCTACGTTTTCTACCACTCCACTCCATTTATTCTCTTCGTTCATTAATTTATTAAAGTAACTCTTCCAGCGTCCTTTTATTCCCTCATCATCCGTCAAAATCTTTCCCGCTTCGTCTTTTACACATTTCATATGATTTACATCTCTTGCATTCATCTCTCTCTCTTTTGATATTCTAAAAAGGTCTTTTTGGCCTCGTGGGCTCTGCAGAAATTCGTACAACTTATCTTGCACCTTGGCCCTTGCCATTGCGACTGCTTTCTTAACTTTCTTTTTACTGTTTTGATATTCTGATCTTTTTATTTCCTTTTCTCTGTCATTTCCGTCTTCCACCCTTTTCCATTCTTTGAAAGCATTCTTCTTTTCTTTTAAATTCGCCTGTACTTCCTCATTCCACCACCATGTATCTTTATCTATCTTCCTATTCCCTTTCGTTTCCCCAAAGACATCCTTCGCTACACTTCGTACCCACGTTGCCATCTCATTCCAGCACTCATTCGCCCCCATCTCCGCCATATCTCCCATTTCTATCATCTTACCAACCACTCTTTCCCTGAATTCTGCAGCTAATTCCCTATCATCCAGTCTGTACCATTTCGTTTTAGCTGGGAGATTCGGGCTCTTCTTCATACGTTGAACTTTAATAGCTAAATCCAGAAGCAGTAGCCTATATGTATCCAGTACTAAATGTATATTTGTCGAGTAATTATTTGTAAAATGAGCATTTTAAGGGATGATAGGTTTGTGAAATGAATAGTTTGTAAATCGTTGTGTGTTAAGTGATTATTTGTAAAAAGTTGTTTAGCAAATGATGATAAACCTTATACAACGTTGCATACAATCTTTTTCTACGTCTCGACATTTAATAAATAAAATGCAAATAAACAACAAAGAAAATAATTACCTACATGTTCCCGCTCGGAATCAACAAAATAAAAAAAAAAATAGTCTGATAAACTTTTTTTTATTGACGTCCATCTGTCAAAAAAATAAGAACTTATACATCTTGTTCACTATACTAAACATCCATGCACTGAAGACAATTTTTTTTTAAGTTGGCAGCAATGCCTTAGTATGCTTTTTTGGCGACATTATAACATCGTTTAGCAGTGTTTTATGTCTTTATATTAGAGTTAGTAACTATATGAATGACAGAAAAAAGTACTGGAGTAGAAAAAACAAATTTTCGAATTTCGAATGCTGGAAATAAGGAGATCCGTAGAAGAACCAAGGTTGCAGATACAGCTCAGACAGTCGCCAAACTTAAGTAGCCGTGGGCGGGGCACTTTGCTCGTAGATCCGATGGCCGTTGGGGCAGAAAGGTTCTTGTGCGGCGTAAGACGCAGCGTGGGAAGGTTCTCAACAAGGCTGACGACCTGTACAGGCGGGACGCAATTGGATGAGGGCGGCTCACGTCCGATCACTGTGAAGAAATTTGGGGACAGTTTTTGTCCAGCAGTGGACGCCTATCGGCTGATATGATGATAATGAATAATAATATTTCTCCAAGGGGCCTCTACGTGTTGGATCCATATCCCCACGCAACGCAGAAATGAGAAACACATCATAATCATAATAATACTCTTTATTGTGCACCACAAAATAAAAATAAGAATGCATTAAAATCTACAACAGGCGGTATGATCGCTAAAAAGCGATCTCTTCTAGACAACCTTAGGGTAGAGAATAAACAAATATAATCATGAAAAAGGTAGTGCAAAGTTGTTGAAAACGATTGAGATAAACACAATACACCCTTACAGATACTTAAGTTTAAATCCAAAAATAAACAAATATGTTTACTTTAAAATAATATACAAACAAAATAATTATATACATACAAAATATAAACATAAATTATATACATCCATACATACGATGACGTACTTAAAAATGAAACAACCACATTGACATCGACAACTAGGCCTAGGGAAGTGACAAAATAATACTGTTTAAGATGACTTTTGAAAATTGGAAGAGATTTTGCGCGTCTCAAATCTAGCGGCAAAGCGTTCCACAGCTGGTTTGCGTGAAACGTAAATGAGTCATTGTAAAATTTTGAAGATGAAACTGCTGGAGTAAGTATCAAATTTTGAGAACACCACCTTAACAGATACTTAAATCGCTCCTTAAGATAGTGAGGGGTAGCGGGGTTGAACAATATACTATATAGAAGTAGTGCAAGGATGTGGGAGTTGCAGCGAATTGAGCTGAAAACGGATATAAGAGACATGGGCATATTAGCGTAAGCCAAATATAAAACGAATACAAAGGTTTTGAAGTCGTTGAAGTTTGTCAAGCTTTATACTGGAAAGATCTAAATAGCATTAATGAATCATCAAAGACAGATAAGAATGTCCGAAAACACACCGACGGAAAAAGAGTGGGTTGAATGATTAATTGTGTACGCAATTGGCTTCGACGGATCAGTTGGAGTTAGAACCGAGGAGACGTGAGTTCGAATCCCGCTCGAATCATACAATGTTTAAATTGATCACTTTAGTATTTATAAACACCAAGCTGATGTGAAATTAATATCATAAATAGGACGCATAAACCGGAAAACCGTTTTACATTTTTCTAAACATCATTTATCATAAAAGGGTACAATACTTTTCAAGATCTACGTCGTACATACTTACGTATCTGCAGCAAGGGTCGCTTTAATCGTCATCCGCCCCTCCTGTCAATATTGTACGCTTAATACTCGTAAGTGAGGTATCCTTGTAGCGATTTACGTGGCTACTGCCCCTTTTCACCGTTTATATGTAGGCTCAATAGAATGTTACCGAGGCTAGGTATTTTTAATATGAATTGCCGTGACCCTACAGTCCCAGAAGCTATGCAAAGTTATATGGAAATAGAACGAAGAATGGTTTGAAGAGACGTTTGGTTTGGTTGAAGGTTTACTTTTTTCGTCGTAGCTGTGTTATGTTTTATGTTGTCGTTTCGTAATAATATGCTGTACCTATAGATGCAATAGCATTTTTGCTCGCCAGGAAAAGGATCTTTTAGATACTGTACTATTAAAAATCTCCTACCGGAAATCGAATAAAGTTGGAAGTCCCAAGAAGTCCTTCATTTTAATGGAGGGCTATTGTAAGTATTTAAAACTACTAACGTTCTTTGACTCCACCGCAAATTGCACGATAGTTTGTTGCTGGCCATATGACTTTTTGATGTTATGTAGATCACAATATTAGACCTAAATTTGATGTTTCGAATGATATTACGAAAAAAACATTGACTGTTGAGTTTAGTTTAGCGCTTCTTCTCAACGACCTCTGTTGAAAAGAAACGCCAAAATAAACTGTCCTCTTGTACATGGCCGGTAGACTTAGACATGTTAAGAGTACCCTTGTGGCTTACTTAAAGAATTAAGATCATTATCATTTTATCCGTCCGAAATATCACCAGTATACGAATACGTCTATTTTAACGACAGGCTTTAAATACCTTGTCAGATGTAGGTGGTGCACGTTGAATGCAAACAAGTAATGTGTTTGATTTATGACTTATTAACTTACATAAGGATACAATCATGTTCAATGGATATAGAGTAGGAGAGTTGTATGTGTATGTGTGTTATGTGCTACACACTCGAGTGTTACTTGATACAGCTCGAATATCGTAGCGATGTGCCTATATGTATAGTAAATATTATTATGTGCCTATGTCGATGCGACTATTTAACCCATATTTTTACTTGGGCGAAATTTTATTTCCCAACTCAACGTTTCCCACTGATATCATTTCCCAAGTAATGATTTGATAAATTATTGTTAGGCAAATGATTACTTGGGTTTTTTTAAGATGTCATTTATGTTTTCGTAAAATGTATTGAGTGGCACACCATACTTTTAGCAACATCTTGATTGGCATTTGACACATGTTTTTATGATGTTACCGTATAGAATACGCTAGAATAAGAGTGTTTTGCATTGGCAATATTTTTTTAAACTTGATAATTCCCGAGATAAAGGGCTCCTAAATCGACCAAAACTAACTCCGCCTTAGCCGCCTACTCCGCTCCGCATCTTCGCACGGCTCCCGAGATTCGTCACGCTCCGCGCCTCCGGCTTTACAAAATCATTATAGGGTGCTCTGTGTCAGCTCGCGTCCTAACCAGCGAGAGCCCTAGATTCGGACTTTCGCAGCCTAATATATCGTACACATAGATACTCGTAATATTATTGGAATAATAAAAATGTTGCCAAGTGAGAGAGAGTGCGAAGTAAAGTGGTGCCAACGATTGGTTTGCCAAATGAAACTTCTGCGAAAAGTTGGTTGCGAAGTGAAATTTGGCGAAACATATTTCGCCAATAAGGCAAAACCCCCTACATAGTTATACAACCTCTTCGGTTTTACTAATTTTAAAAACGAGGGAAGAATAAAAATAATATAAGGAAATTGAGGTTCGTTGATAAATAAGTGTCGTTACTAGCACGTTCCTTTACGTTACGTTAATTTTAATAGGTATCTATTAATCCACAAATTAAGGTATATTTTATTAGTCCGTGATATCGCCCAAATGGGAATTAAGTAAATGTGCATTATCTATATAATTCGTAGTCTTATTTTTATTCCTTCTTTTTATCGTTCGTTCGTTATCGTTCGAATTCGAACTTATTTTCGAATATTAATAAAGTCACTACCTTTTTTTATACGTACCTAGGTATTATTATGTAATTATATACTCGTATTTAAAATGCAAAACTGGTGTTAGTGTTTTTAGAATACGAAGCCGGGCATCCTTTGGAATTTATTATATTTATGTATTCATACAACACTTGCAATAGGTATTTCAGCTTTAAGTGTTACTATTTCTAGACGATAAATCACTCTTTAGAAATGTTCTTTTGATTTTATTGCTTCAATTTTAGTTGCAAAAGTTGCGAAAAGCACCTTCACCGAATTTTTTAATGAGACTCTCGTTCCAAATTCGGTTAAAAAGAGGCGTTTTTTTATGATTTCGCTTTTTCGCCGTAGTTTAATGAGGGTTGGATCCCGTCAATAATTTAGTGTCACCCTTAAATCCCTCTGATATACTTATTGGAGACTCTGAGCCCCTTTTGTTCGCCAACTTTTCATTTTTACCCCGACTTCTAATATTTAACTTTTAAAGTGAGCATCTGCTCGAGCGAAATTTCTCGGCGTTCTGAAAAATATTTTGAAATATAAAGCTAGAGGATGTTTCATCAAGTAATTAATGTAACCTCTTTTTCTTAGTTTCGCTTTATTCAGCATTTAAACAGAAGTAATGAGGCAATTTAAGAATAATGACGATAAAGGATTGTTTAATAGTCATAGTCATAGTCATAGGACGTCATAGTCATTTATTCAATAAACGATATAAATTGTGTTTGAAATAGTGGTACATATTATACAACTATGAAGTTATAATGAGGTCTCTCCGAATTATTACCACTATTATTCCACTGTTATAATACTTTCTTCATGTCCAGAGTCTAAATGACCACTTGTCAATGTCACGTACTCGTAATACAGCCTGAGCCCTAAACCCTAATTCACTATAGCCGCTTTTACACCTTTCGTACACTGTTCTGATATCTCGGAGATACCTCTGAATTGGCGATCTACTAGGTATAACCAACCCGGGCGCGTTGAGTTTGCCCCTCATTTTGCTCATGCCTCTCGATATATTTTATCTTTCGCAAACTTAATTTGACGGGTAGAAACGTCTTTTCAGTTTATGCAACTTGAATCACGATCAGCGCGTTTTAATGGCAGAGAGGTACTTTACCTGAGCTAATTTAGCGCGATATCTCTAAGTATACTCGAATTAGTGCCCGGAAAAGCAAAAATCGAAATACAATATCGGTTACATGATAGACATATGTCAGTGTACGCTGCCGCTGTTTGCGCCACGAACATATTACCTACTCAAGTAGGTAAATTCACGTCAATCGAAATAGGCCCCTGCCACTTTTACGTCAGCTTATTTTTCTTTTTTTACCAATATATTTCACGTGTTGCGAATACGTTTTTACACACGGTTTTATTGATATAGCTAACGACTCAACTGGCCATGCAACAAAACTACAGCGTCACTTTTGCAAATTCTGCAGCGTGCAAGAAAAAAAGAGGACTTTGCATATCGATTGTTGAAATTCACAGTGTAGGCTGTAACTTTGACGGTCTAACGAGAGCTCCATATTACGGCGCTGAAACTGGGCTTCAATTCGTATAAAATTAGATCTATCTGAGATCTTGCCACCATATTGTTACTTTAGCTATATGTGCACCGTTATTGTAAAGGTTTTTGTGATTGAAATGAAGAATTATACTCTATTTAGATAGGTGTAAAATTTTAAATGGAATGTCATAATTATCGCTAAAGTACAAATGATAGGAACGAGTAATAAGAAGAATATGATAATTTTACTATCATCTTCTTTAAAATATATTTAAATGTTTACGTCATACAATGCATCTTGAACAGCAGTAATGGATATATCTACACTATAATAAAATTCTTGAATGGTACTTATTGAGAATTTATTTGTTGCTGTTGGAAATTTATTTATCCTCTCATCACACTTTTTAACAGCTGGACGGATCTTAAATACGGAACTTTTAATTCAGAGACTGAAAAGGACCAATTTTGCCAACGCTTGACCAATTTTGGTACATTAAAAGATGTTTATAGGATACTTTTTACAGTTTTTACTCGGCTACGGACTAGGGTAAAAAAAAATTTTACGTGGAGAAAGTCGTCCATCTTCTAGTTTCCGATGTAAAGCCGTGATAAAGTCGAAATATTTCTGAATATATCGCAGTGATTTGTAGAATTAACACCCGTTTTGATCGTATTTTACTAGCACTTTATTCGGGACCATTGAAATCCTCACTGGGCGAATGAATTCCACTGCCATGTAAAATATTGTACGCATTCTTTATTTCAGACTAGTGACAATGGAACAACGAACAAAACAACTGTTTTTCATTTAATGACAAATTTCATTGAGCGAAAAACGTAATGTTATGGAAATAATAACAAAAACTTATTGGAAACGAAACATAATGAAGTTTATTTCTCGACATTTCTCCGATGAGAGAATAGAAACGAGGAAAATGGCTTCATAAGAATTGGAATAAACTTGCTAAGTGAAAAAACTCGACTTACACAAAATTTCTCCGTTTAAACTTTGACCAACGAGTTTTGTTACGTAAAAACACAATGCCTAAGGATGTTTTTGACGTGTAACTTGTATCCAATTCTTAAGGGCTGTCGAAAATATAACCAATTACTTTTTGCTTTCAGAGTAACTACTAGTTTATAGAAAAACCATGCGGCACATTCTGGTTAATTAGCCTAGGATTTTTTCTTTAGTATTCCATTCCAGATAAATTCTTAAAATTTAATTAGTGAATTTTTAGAATAAGAAGAATCCGTTTGATTTATTCTATTATAGAACTGTAGAAATTAAACATATGTCACGTAATTAAAAAAATATGTGATTTACGTGTATGTATTTACGTATGTGTCTTTGCTTCTCTCGGAAATACGATAACTTTTCCTTGAAGTCGGTTTTTAGGGTTCCGTAGTCAACTAGGAACCCTTATAGTTTCGCCATGTCCGTCTGTCCGTCTGTCCGTCCGCGGCTTAGCTCCGTGATCATTAGTACTAGAAAGCTGAAATTTGGTATGAGTATGTGTATGTGTATACGCCGACAGAACGGTAAAATAATTTTTTTTTCGGGTAGGTACCTCTCGAACACCTAAAGTGGGGGTGTTTTTTTTTTTCTTTTCAACACTAGTGTGTGGGGTGTCGTTGAATAGGTCTTGTAAAAATAATAGGGGTCTCCTAACATTATTTTTTGATAGTCAGCAGTTTTGTAAATATTCACTCCGAAAACAAAAAAATACCCTCTAACTTTTCAACCACGAGTCAAAAAAAATCGGAAAAAATCGTGTATATGAGGCCTTATGAGTTCTTTCAATGAAAACTATATTGAACAAAATCGGTCAAGCCGTTTTTGAGTTATCGCCAAATTTCATATTTTTTCTTAAAAAGGACGTAAGTTGACTTCCAGAAGGTAATAAGTGATAACAGTTTCTAGGGCGTGTACGACCTTTTTATAGAGCTTAGAATCTTTCTTAACTTAAACCTTGGGCTTAAAACAACAGTTTATTGTATAGGATGAGCAACTACGGAACCCTACACTGAGCGTGGCCCGACATGCTCTTGGCCGGTTTTTTTTTTAAAAGTGATTAAAATATGACTTCATTTTTTGTGCGAACTATTTGTGCGAAGTCGCCTTCTAATGAAAAATACGTAGCTGCTGAATTTTACATATACCTACCTAACTAATATAATATTAATGTGATGCTTGTTTAGCATCACTTAGATAGTTGGCAGTCCACAACTGTGCGCTTTTCTAGAAATTTCCTGCCTCGCACGACTGCATTGTGGAATGAATTGTCGCTTGCGGTATTTCCGGACCGATACGACCTTCAAAACTTCAAGAAAAGAGCGTTCTCCCACCTGAAAGGCCGGAAACGCACTTGTGACTCCTCTGGTGTTGCAGGTGTCTATGGGCGACGGTAATCGCTTTCCATCAGGCGATTTGTTTGCTCGTTTGCCCCCTAAGACATAAAAACATTTTTTTTTTTTTACTTTCTGGTTACTTTTATTGGTGTGCAATAAAGTATCGTAGGTATTATTATTATTATAAAAAATGTTTCCCATTTCTACTGCATCACAAAAAAAAAATAATTCCAAGCTTTAACAGATTTTATAGAACGAAGGAATTTCAATTTCAGTTAAAGTAACGATAGGAAGGAATGTTTTTGGTTTATCATCATTTGCTAAACAACTTTTTACAAATAATCACTTAACAAACAACGATTTACAAACTATTCATTTCACAAACCTATCATTCCTTAAAATGCTCATTTTACAAATAATTACTCGACAAATATGCATTTAGTAACTTAGACGCTTTATAAAAATATTGAATGACAGTTTCATTTAAAAAATGTTCACTTCACGAATAAATCGTTTTAAAAATCAGTTATTTTGCAAAACAATTAATTGATAAACTATTGTTTCATAAAAATATTGAAAATAACTCTCTATGTAACGAAACGCAGGACGGAATGAAGTTTAATACTCGAAACACTTGGGCCAAATATTAAACAGGCAAGTACTTATTTCGGACAGATTGTACCAGCGGGCCGTTTCTGGGACCTTTTTTTACACTTTTTTTCTGCTGTTTTTGGTCTTAAATTAGATTGAATCTTGAAGATTACACTAAAATAAGCATGCTTTGTTCTATAAACTTTTTCTCTCAGAGCGATATTTACCGAGATATTGGGGTTCAAAAAATTTTTTTTTTCAATATTTGCCCTTTTTAGGCTAAATTAGATTGAGTGATGTTCCATTTTTTAATCAAGCATTTTGACACTCCGCTATACATGGTCATAAAACAAACCTAACCTACAGTTTTCGGTTTTTGAGCCATGTTACCTAAAAAAACTCAATAACCTGAACACTAAGACGTCTGTATGCTCATCAGAACAATTATACCTTGTTAAAAATTAAGTATGTTAATATTTGTACTCGTAGAAACCTACACATATGAATGGCGTTCACACCATGATGATTTATTAAACGAAATGTTTACCAAACAATGCATTTTATTAATGTTGTTTTATCATTCGTTATTTTGTTAATTGACTAGAATAATAAATGAATAATTTGCGAAATAATGTTTTGTGATATGATGTTTTGTCCAATAAATAATTTGTATCATGATCTATTTGTAAAACTATATTTTATGCAACGTCTAATTTGGGAATCGTTCATTTGTCTAACGTTGTTTGTAAAATGAATATTTATGAAACGTTGTTTAGCAAGTGATTGGCTACCATGTTTTTATTTGTTAGGTACAAAGTTAATTAACAACACTGTTTATGCTCGAAAGATCAATTCCAATTTTGTAAAATAAACAGTCATATTATATAATTCATAATAATTCGATTCCAGGACGACCTTTTATTTTATACCTACTGGGAGTTGCCTGTGAACTTTGTCCGTCCGCGTGGAAGGAAAGGTCATACCCTCTTTTTTGCTTCTGCGTAGTTAGGTAAAAATTATTCTCCATAATCATCTGGGTGTACGAAATTTTTTTGAAATCGGTTTAGCCGTTAAGGGACGATGCAAATAATTATATTTGTCTGTTTTTAGCCTATGTTACTTATTTTTTGAAACACATTAAGTACACAATAACAACAGACATTTAATAATATGGTGACCAGACCCAAACTTATCTTTACTTAACACTTACGAATTTGCGACGGTTGCAGGCGAGACATTGGACCCATCCTCAGCTGACATGAGAATAGCTTACACGATTTTCACAAAACGGACGTAATCGCGTACGTATATAGTTGAATCGTACCTATAGCATTTCAAATAGTACGAATAAGGCCAACTCTAGGCCCCGATTGCCTTTTCTCGTGGAATTGGCAGCGGCCAATAAAGACGAATGACTCAACACTGGCCTATTTACCTCCGTTAGGCCTACCTGTAAGAGTGACTTGAACTTTTGGCGCCTCCAATGCGAAAAGCCAAATAGAAAAGTATTTCTAGTGACTTAAAGAGGGTTTCTTCCATCTATATATAAATATATTATATACATAGAGTAATCTGAAAAACTAGGTATTATTGATTTAACGTCTCTAGCCTTTTGTATGGAGCGTTTTCAGTGTTCCGTGGCAAAACTAAATTTTAACAGGCATTTCTGACTTTTAGAGCAGCCTTAACTTCTTAAGTGTATTTAGTCCCATATTGTTATATTTTGATCTCAATAAAAAATAGGATCGATAGATAACCATTGTCATCATGCCTATTATATTCGCGACCTACATAATATATGACGATGTATGGGAATAACAGTTGTCGAACGGCAAAGTTAAGTGATCCGTTAGCGAGTGTTGAGGGGCCGTTAACGATGCTGAGTTGGCGAGCGGCGGGTGGAGCGTGCTGCGCCGGGACCGCGCTACGGGCGCGCGCGGCGGTGGCGTGCTCCTTGCGGCGCGCCCTGGCATCGAGCTACGGCGCCGTGTGGCCTTCGAGACACCGAACGGCGAGGACTTATGGGTCACTTTCATGCTGGATCAAGTAGTGTTCTATGTATGCGTCGTGTACATTCCTCCCAGGGCCTCAGAAGAAACGTATATGCGGTGGTTTGGAAAAGTAGAGTCAGTGATTGACACTCTTGCAGGTGTGGTGCTAGTGATCGGTGACTTGAACATAAACCACCCGCGCACGCGCCTGCGCCTGCACTCGCCCGTTCCGCGCGCGACCGCGTTCATCAACTCCCTACTCCTAGCACAATCTGAATGTGATTTGTTTGCGGATGGGATAGCGAGATTGATGACCGAATGGAAGAGAGTGCTAGAGAAAGAGCAAGATAATTATCTTGTAGTTGTAAGTTAGTTAGGTTTTAGTTAAGTATTTAAGCTTAAGAATCCATGTAACGCTTTGGTGTAAACTGTCATGTTACATTTTTATGTGATTCAATAAATAATAATAATAATATAAAAGCTGTCATCGATTGTCACGTTATTTGTCTTCTTGTATTTTTTCGTAAATTTTAATATGTTTATAGTGTTTTGTAAGCTGAATTTACCACCATGTGTACAGAAAACCTTTGTAAAACCGCAAGCAAAGAGAAGAATGCAATAAAATTGCCAAGATACGACGAGAAAACACTTAAAATGCTATTGACACAATGTCAACAAAAATGTCAACTTAAATCGCTATGTAAATATTAATATAAATAATGAAAAGGTACAATACGAGAAGTCAAACAAGCACAGCAAACAGAAACGCACGCCCACCACCCCCGCCCGCCTCGTCCAGCTCCTCGTCGTCTTCGTCGGATGGCGACTTTGCTACTGCCGCCGACACTAGCGAGTCGAGCGACGACGAGCGCGGGCCGCCGCCGCCGCCGCCACGACCACCTGCGCGACGAGGGCGGCCACCGCTGCCGGCACGCTTGGGGCCTACGGAGCAACCTGCTCCGACCACGGCTCCCGCTACCGGTGGTGTAGTGCGTCGCATGAGATGGTCTCAAGCCATGAATGAGAATGTCATGCGCGCCTACTATGGGGCTACAGAGGGAGGAACCAACCTGTCCGCGTACCGGGACAGGATGCTGCCTCTGTTTCTGACTTTTGATTCGACCATCACCGTATCTGCGCAACGGCTATCCGATCAAGTGCGCTTCATCCAGCGGCGCAAGCTGCTGGACGACGCGACACTTGATCGACTGCGCCTGGAGGTACTGACTGCTCGCGTGTCTTCCACGCCGGCTCGGGATCCGCCTGCTACGTCCCCGGATCCGGTGCCAGCGCCCAACCTGGTGCCGGAGGTGCCGCGGACGGATCGCGATGCCGACCAGGAAGAATGTGCGAGTAGCGTAAGTACCCACGCCAATGAGCAACTGAGGAGGGCTTTGGAGGAGGCGATTAGGCGCTATCGATCCGCACCTGACTCTAGGCCGCGATTACCACGCTTACCGATGCATAAGCGTAACTTAGCGTTAATGGGAGCCCTGGACGCTTTGCTAGACCCGTACCTTCGGGCTAGCGAAGACTTAGCTGATACCCACTCGATCATGTACTGTGGGGCCATCGCGGCGTGCCGCGTTGCTCGTGTCAGATTCCCGGACACTGACCGAGCACCGCGGACCGCCGGGGGTGTTCCTGCCTGGCAAGTACGGATCGAGCGGCGTATCAGCTCGTTTAGGACTCTCATTGCCAAGCTAATCTGTTTTAGGGGGGGCAACAATCGCCCCCGTGTGATGCGCTACGTGACACAAGCCTTCGCGGGGACTGGCGCCAGGCCCTGCGATTACATGGCATGTGTCACAGAGCGCATCGACTACCTAAAGCAGAAAGTTTATGCATGGGCAAGCCGTATTCGTCGCTACAGAGAGCGTGTGGATCGATTCCAGCAAAATCGCCTCTTCCAAAGTGACCAAAGGAAGGTATACCGAAAGTGGGAGGGAACCGATCAATGTGTGACCGACGGGCAACTGCCGGATCCTACTGCCATGATTAATTTCTGGCGTAGTATCTGGTCGGTTCCAGTCGAGCACACCGAGGGCGAATGGATGAATGTTGTCAGACGTGAGTGTGAGCCGATCGAAGCCATGGGGGCTGTGACCATCAGCCCCGATGATGTGGGTTGTGCTGTCCGTACGACCCAGAACTGGAAAAGTCCTGGGCCAGACGGATTGCACAACTTTTGGATCAAGTGGTTTCGATCCTCACATGAACGCCTGGCAACACAATTTCAAGACGCCCTCGAGCTTGGTTCCCTGCCATCTTTCATGACTACTGGTGCTACCTTCCTGCTCTATAAGTCCGGTAGTACCACGGAAGCGAAAAACTATAGACCCATCACGTGCTTGCCTACTTTATACAAGCTCCTTACGTCCATTCTGAGAACAAAAATTAACACGCACATTGTTGCGAACAACGTTTTGGCCTTTTCTCAGAATGGATGTAGGGTTGGGTCCCGTGGTACTAAGGAGCTCCTCCTCATTGACACGACCATTTGCCAACAAGTCCGGCGGAACAGGGGGTCCCTCTCAACCGCTTGGATTGACTATAAGAAGGCCTATGATTCGGTGCCTCATTCATGGCTGGAGAGGATCTTAGAGCTGTATAAAATCGATACAGCTCTAAGATCCCTCTTAGGCGCGTGTATGAGGCAGTGGACCACAGTCCTTCGTCAACCAGGTGGCGGGGATGGCCCCCCTGGCCCGCGGGACTTGATAAGGATTGAGAGAGGTATTTTCCAGGGTGACAGTTTGAGACCTCTGTGGTTCTGCCTAGCCCTGAATCCGCTCAGCACTCTGCTGAAGGATTCAGGACTAGGTTGCCGGCTTCGAAGAGGAGGTGAGGTCATTTCTCATCTGCTGTACATGGATGATCTTAATCTGTATGCACCAAAACACCAGGATCTGGTGGAACTACTGGAAGTAACTGAAACCTTCAGTAGCGCCATCAAAATGGAGTTTGGTGTAGACAAGTGTGCGGTCATGCATGTACAGCGGGGGAAAGTCGTAAATTCCGCGAACTTACAACTTTCTGAGACAATGTCCCTCAGGTCTATCTCTGAAGTTGAAACCTACAAGTACCTTGGTATGTCACAGTCATTGGGTATTGCGGACGGAGACATTAGACAGGCGTTGAAGGAGCGTTTCTTTTGTCGTTTGACAAAAGTACTTAACAGTCTTTTGTCCGGTGGCAATAAGGCGCGCGCCTTCAACGCTTGGGTGATGCCTCTGCTCACTTACTCCTTTGGCATACTAAGGTGGACTCAGACTGAGCTGGACGCCCTGGATACGAGGGTCCGTCAGCTGCTCACTACACATCGCATGAGGCACCCACGCTCGTCAGTTATGAGAATGTACATCCCGCGTAAGTGTGGGGGCCGTGGCTTTTTAAACGCCAAGGACCTCCATAACCGCGAGGTGTGCAGTCTTAGGGAGTATTTCCTAAACAACGAGTGTGGGATTCATCGCGATGTAGTAGCAGTTGACAAAGACCTCACCTCTCTCTCCTTGGCAAACGAGAACTGGCGCAGACCAAAGGTGCTTAGCACCGATGACCGCAGGGCTGTATGGAAGAGCAAGGAGCTACACGGGCGGTTCTACAAGGCCCTTACGGGGCCCGATGTAGATCTGCTCGCGTCGGTGAACTGGCTACGCTTCGGGGATCTCTTCGGGGAAACCGAAGGTTTTGTCTGTGCAATTGCGGACGAAGTAATGATGACGAACAATTACCGGAGATATATCCTGAAGGACGGTACGGTCGACATTTGTCGGGCATGCCGCCGTCCCGGTGAGTCACTCAGGCATATAATCTCCGGTTGTTCTCATCTTGCTAACGGCGAGTACTTGCACAGACATAACCAAGTAGCCAGGATTATTCACCAGCAACTTGCTCTTCGATACGGTCTTGTGGGGTCTGAGGTGCCGTACTATAAGTACGCACCGTTGCCAGTTCTTGAGAATGGTCGTGCCATGCTCTATTGGGATCGATCTATCATCACGGACAGGACTATTGTAGCCAATAAGCCTGATATCGTGTTGGTAGATCGATCCAAGCGCCAGGCAGTGCTCATCGACATCACCATCCCGCATGACGAGAACCTCGTGAAGGCCGAGAAGGACAAACTCAGCAAGTACCTTGACTTGGCTCACGAGGTAACCGCCATGTGGGATGTTGACTCGACGATCATTGTCCCGATAGTCGTTTCGGCGAACGGTCTTATAGCGAAGAGTCTCGACAAACATCTTAAGAGACTCTCGCTAGATGGCTGGATCAAGGGTCAAATACAGAAGGCGGTACTCCTGGACACGGCGCGCATTGTCAGGAGGTTCCTCTCTCTGCAGCCCTAACCACCGGTAGCCTGGGCCCTGCCCCGCTGCCGGCGGCACCCTAGGTTAGGTTTTTTATAATGTATTTTATTTTGTAATTACTTTATTTTATTTTACTTTTTATATAAATTTATTGTTAAAAACCTAGCCTAAGACAAAAGATGAATAAAGGAGATAATAATAATAATAGATGGCTGGATCAAGGGTCAAATACAGAAGGCGGTACTCCTGGACACGGCGCGCATTGTCAGGGGGTTCCTCTCTCTGCAGCCCTAACCACCGGTAGCCTGGGCCCTGCCCCGCTGCCGGCGGCACCCTAGGTTAGGTTTTTTATCATGTATTTTGTTTTGTAATTACTTTATTTTATTTTACTTTTTATATACATTTATTGTTAAAAACCTAGCCTAAGACAAAAGATGAATAAAGGAGATAATAATAATAATAATAAATCCCGTATATATCACAGAGTGTCCTTAGCTATTATTGTTGTTTTTTGTCTATTTGTGGCTTGAATGAGATGAACGAAATAACGAATGTACATAGGAGTAAGCTAGATGTCGTGTTGGTGTCGGAGCGCATATCTGGGGCCGTAGTCACAGAGATGACGGACGAGGGACTGGTCCCGAGACCTGATGCGTACCATCCTCCATTGTAAATTTCTGTTCCTGTGGGCGACTCTGCGAGTCGACCGGCTGCTGAGCGTCTAGATCCCAGCAATGTGGACATGCGTCGTTACTGGAACTTTGCTAAAGTTGACTTTGAGCTAATGTATAAATTAGTATCTGAAATAAGTTGGCAGGAAGTTCTCAGTGCCGGCGATGTTGACATCGCTGTGGACACATTTTATCATACATTATATGGAATTTTTGACCTCTGCGTACCTAAACGGAGACGGCCTACCGGTTCTAGTAGACGGTATCATGTGTGGTTCACGGCTGACCTGATCTGTGACATCAAAGAGAAAAGTAATCTACACCGAGAGTGGAAGGCTACAAAGGATAAGGATGTCTACAACAAGTTTGCAACATTGAGGTCAAAGGTTAAAGAGCGCTTAGCGTCTGCCTATGATAGCTACATTGAGCGAATTCAAAGCACACTTAGGGTCAATCCCCGCGCTTTCTCGCAGCACTTAGGTAGTCTCAAGACAAATGGTGGTTTTGTTTCCCAAGTAAAGTTTAAAGACAAAGAATTTATCGGTAGGGAGGTGGCTAGTGCTTTTGCTAATTATATCTCGGAGGTTTTTCTACCTGACATTCCGCTTCTAGACCCGAACTCGTTAGGAAATGCCGATGGGAAACCTAGCGTCAACTGCAGTGATATTAAATCAATTACGTTACAAGAGGTTGAAGCTGGGATAAAACGTCTAAAGGCTAATAGCTCCGTTGGACCCGATACCTTGCCAGCGTACATTGTAAAGGGTTGTATGGAATTCCTAAAGATCCCGATACATTACATTTTTAACCTGGCGATATCCTCAGGGTCATATCCTCGAAGTTGGAAGGTGTCTAGAGTGCGGCCGATCCCGAAGGCGAGTGACACTTCCGTCGTTGAGAATTACAGACCCATAGCCGTTCTTCCTACCCTTAGCAAGTTGTTTGAGGTCATACTTCACCAGGCTCTGTTTTCACAGGTTTGGCCCTTTTTGTGTGACGCGCAGCATGGCTTTCGTCCTGGTCGCTCGGTTAATACGAATCTGTTGTTACTAACTGACAATATTGTAGTGCACCTTGACAGAGGTATTCAGGTTGATGTGATTTCGATTTCGCGAAGGCTTTCGATCGCGTGGATAACGACGTGCTCCTTAAGAAACTTGATCAAATTGGTTTCTCCCCCAAGTTGTTAACCTTTTTTGCCAACTATCTGCGCCATCGCTAGCAGTTCGTTCGACATGGTTGTTTTATCTCGTCTCCTTATCACACCCGATCTGGCGTTAGTCAAGGTTCTATCCTAGGGCCTTTATTTTTTGGTATCATGATCAATGATCTCCAATCGGTTTTCCGTGCAGCTCAGTGTCTCTTGTATGATGATCTGAAGTTGGTGTACGCGGTAGAACTGGAGGCTGATTGCAAGACGTTGCAGGGGGACATCGATCTGGTGTTTTGGTGGAGTATGGAGAACAAACTTCACTTTAATCCAGCCAAGTGTTTTGTGTGTATTTTTACCCGCTCACGTACCGCTATATATGGTCAATATATGTTAGGGTCAGAGCCGATAAATCGTATCTTCTCCGTCAAGGATACGCGGCTCACCTTTCACGAGCATATTTCTTCTCTTGCCTCTAGCTGCTTTCGATGATTGGGCTTTGTAATCCGAAACCTCCGTCATTTTCATGACCCGGTGGCCATAAAGATGGTTTAAAATGCCTTAGTAAGGAGTAAGCTAGAGACATCGTCGATTGTATGGAACCCCTATGAAACGACTTACACCTTACTTCTCGAGAAGCTTCAGAAAGTGTTCTTAAGGTTCCTTTATAAAAAAGTATTCGGATTCTATCCGTATCTGTACCCAATAAGGTACCTACTTGGCTCTCTTGGGTACAACTCCTTAGAAGTCAGGCGGAATTATCAGCTGATGATCACGGCGTGTCAAGCCTTGCGTGGTATATATAACCCTCAGACCTCGCCAGCGCGACCTCTTGGCAGTGCCACCGTCGTCCACCGTGTCGCTCAGGAACTCACCGCTGCCCCGAGCCTTCTCACTTCTCAATGCGCTCCTAGCATCGACACCTGAGTGCGACTTGTTTGCGTGGCGATGGGTGGCTGTGCGCAGTGAATGTTTGAGATTCTGTGAGGCGATGGATGCTAGGTGCTCAACTGTTTCAATATAACTGTATGTTCCTTTAATTTTTAATCTAAGTTTCATGACGCATTGTTGGTAAATCTTTTTTATATAAAAAAAAAGTGTGGTCGTCAGTACAGGGTAACTATTCGTTAGAGCAAGTTGTTACGGAACCCTTGGTGGGCGAGTCCGACTCGCACTTGATCGGGTATTTTATTTTCTAAAGTATGATTTTGCAGACCCTCAATGTCTTAAGTATAATAGAAAAATAAAGTAACAAATAGTCCGCGCGAAGCCAGACGCTCTTCCCGGATTACTGGACATAATCCGCCTGATGCCAGACAATAATGAAACTTATAGCGAGGTATTGCTTTCACGGCATTTACTTTAAAAAACGATTTGTTCTTGATATATCGCTATTTGTTCTCCAGCTCAATTTTATATGATTGTAGTTTCCTTGCGTGATCGTTTCAGAAATGAGGAGACCTGCAAAAGAACCAACAAGGTCAACACATCTCAGAGAGCTGCCAGACTTCGGGAGCAGTGATCGAAACAGAAATTAAGAGATATGTCAGAGAACCAACAAAGTCGACACATCTCAGAGTGCTGCCAGACTTAGGGAGCAGTGATCGAATCAGAAATTAAGAGATGTCAGAGAACCAACAAGGTCGACACATCTCAGAGAGCTGCCAGACTTAGGGAGCAGTGATCGGATCAGAAATTAAGAGATATGTCAGAGAACCAACAAGGTCGACACATCTCAGAGTGCTGCCAGACTTAGGGAGCAGTGATCGAATCAGAAATTAAGAGATATGTCAGAGAACCAACAAGGTCGACACATCTCAGAGAGCTGCCAGACTTCGAAAGCAGTGACCGAAACAGAAATAAGGAGATATGTCAGAGAACCAACAAGGAACAACTATGGAAGTTTCGATTTCATATCATGATCATTATTTATAATATTACTAAAAGTAACATAATGAGGCACGCAGGAAGATGTACGAGCGATGGCATATAGAGAAAATACTTAACAGTGGATAAAAATAGGTCAAGGTGAAAAAGCTGTCACTGGGATCGCTCGTAACGTAACACCTCGTACATAATACCATGAAAAAAAATTAGTGACATGATTTTAAGCAATGAAGAATACGATTTCACTATCGCATATTACTATAGGTAACAGAATGTGTATATATATATTAGTTGCTACAGGTATCGGTTACTGATTAAAACAATTACGCAAATCAAATGCGGCATACTGCGGGCAAAGATACCGATACCTTATCTAGAGTTTGATCCATATGTATCAATCTTTTAATTAATAAGGCCATGTCATGTACAGCGGAAGCGATTGTAATTTAAAAGGCATTTAGTATCAAACAATCTCGTAATTATATTGACAAAACGTCTAGAATTAAGTAAATTACAGTCGTTACAGGGTTTACATTGCAATGATTGTCATTTGTTTGATACCATGTGCTTGTAAGTTACGTGTAAATATTTAGCACTCGAGCAACTTCAGTTTTTTGGTGCAGTCAATATATTATTTAGAATTATGGATTCAGTATCATTATCATCTACTGGTAAGCAAATAAATAATATTGTTGAAATAAGTCATTAATATATCTGTATCTGATTTGACTGCAGCTATTATTAGTAGGTACCTATTATGTTACAATGTAACAGTTACATTACGGTAATTCGAAAAAAAGTTCTGGTAGATCTTCTATGTTTAAATAGGCGATTGTAAATGTATTATGTTTATGTTATTATGTATAACCGTATTTAAGCCATTTGGTAATAAATACTAAATCGTAAAATACGATATTTTAAGAACTTTGTTGACGTAAACCTAGTTCCCCTTAGTTCATTTAGAAATAGACTGGCATCCACACGGATTGTATTAATAACGAAATAGGTATGTAGGCACATATTTTAGTGCTATTAAATATTGTCTATTATATTACATACTTGGGTTATAGCTCCTCTTTTAATGTATAATAGTAATAAAAGGGTACTTTATTTCAGTCGATTTATTAATATATTAATTAAAAAACAAAAAAATATATGTTTGTTCATTTAGGGGTTAAGGCTCGGTAACACAATGGTTTGTTAGCTATTAGTCGGATAAATATGAATCGTCATCATTGAATGAATGAATGAATAAAACTTTATTTCAGATATAATTAAATCCATAGCATATTAGTGGGGTCTTATATCAGTTACATCTAAGTATAGTTAGTGCTTTAGTTAATTGACAAAAGATTTATATATTTTAGGTTATTTATATAGAGCATGCCCTTAACCTGCTCTGTCTAACATATTTGTATAGAGCAGTCGTATCTCCAGCAAATGATGTTGGGACTTTGCCTCAGATGGCTCCATATTGAAATTATCCGTTTCCTCAGGATGGCTTGGAAACTATCAGTGCGAGCTTCAGCAAACCGCCTGATGCACTACGCCATCTTGGGAGTCCCATCGGCATTCTAAACGCATTGTTATCATTCATATCAACAATCGAAGATTACTTTTATTACGAAAATAAAACTATCGTAAAGCCAGTTTATTTATAACGATGTAATTTTCAGTATGTAACATATTTCAAGCTTAAAATCATTTCCCCAAAAATAACATCGAGATATCATCGGAATCGCGTTAATGGCGAATGGAACAAAATCAATTTAATGACAGTTGTAACCATGACACTGGATGCTAGACTATTCATAGTAAAGTCAGACGAATCACTCTTCGCCCTACCGGCCTTGCGTTATAAATACACCGTCTCATTCTGTCGCCAAGATCAAACACTAGCCCAGTGTATATCGTGAACACCGACCTTATCACTTAAAATGGCTGAACGATTACAAGATAATCGACTAACGTCAATAGGTATACATGAATCAGTGTTTACAAAGTGCAAATTTGTATTTGACGTGGTCTAGTGCAGTGTGTTATTTCGAGGATGTCTTCTACAACGTCACTGGCTGGGAAAAAATGTTAGTACCTATTATTAGTTGTGTCTGGCTAGTTTGGTAGTAGGTATTAGTGTATAGTTGTATGTGTTGTATAATTTGATTAGATGTCGCGCACCTGAAAGTCTGCCCTGAAACGTTTCATGGACGTTGTGTTGTGCTAATTAAATAAACAGAAGTTGAATATTATAGCAATGGGTGTCAATGTGTTATATTAATAAGGAAATATTTATATAAATAGATAGTGTCATTTATGTTCGGATATGTGACGTTCTATTGAGTGAATAATTTATAATATAGTGTATAAAAATGATATCTTTTAGTAAGTATACACAGTGTTATTTTCAAAGTGAAAGTATGTGTGTTTAGTACAGTAAAAATTCTAAATAAAGTTTCTGAGTGAAAAGTTTGCTATCGCCCACGTTGTACAATGGCTATTTATTTAATGGCGTCGTGTTAATTAAATCGTCGATTTTTTTTTATTAGTGATAGCAAAGTATAGACATATTAATATATTTTGTATCGATAACATAGTTTAGAAAAAAGGTCAGATTGTGCGGGTTACCATAAGGACGAAATTAGTTTGTATCTTTTGGTATATATATTTGTCAATATATCCTTCCTATTCAGTGTGACATACATATACATATACAAGTTCGATATAGCTATTGCCTAAAGTCTCGTTTGCCTTAATGGCGCTCTCTCCGCGTTGTGTCCTTGTCCACTGTAGTCCACCATTGTTAAATTAAGCTTTCAATTGTAAAAACAAATTTTTTTTGTGAGTACCTATTGCATAATATAGATGAAAACTAAAACGATGTTGCTAGTTTTTAGGGTTCCGTAGGTAGTCAACTAGGAACCCTTATAGTTTCGCCTTGTACGTCTGTCCGTCTGTCCGTCCGCGAATTAGCTCCGTGATCATTAGTACTAGCCAGCTGAAATTTGGTATGAGTATGTGTAAACGGTAAAATAAAAACTAACAAAAAAACTTTTTTTCGGGTACCTCCCGTACACCTAAAGTGGGGGTGATTTTTTTTTCGTTTCAACAGTAGTGTGTGGGGTGTCGTTAAATAGGTCTTTTAAAAATAATAGGGGTCTCGAAACATTATTTTTTGATAAAGTCCGCAGTTTTCTAAATTTCGCTCCGGAAATCCAAAAAACAGCGTCCCTCTAACTTTTTTACCACGGGTCAAATAATTATGGAAAAATTCATGCAAATGAGGCTTTATAAGTGCTTTCAATGAAAACTATATTGAATAAAATCGGTTGAGCCGTTTTTGACCTATCGCAACATTTCATAATTTTCTTTAAAATGATGTAAGTGCCGCGCGGAGTCCTTATACTTCGAACGTTACACATATAAGATAAGTGCCATGCCTAGTTTTCATTGAAAGTACTTATAAGACCTCATTTGCATGAATTTTTCCATAATTATTTGACCCGTGGTAAAAAAGTTAGAGGGACGCTGTTTTTTGGATTTCCGGAGCGAAATTTAGAAAACTGCGGACTTTATCAAAAAATAATGTTTCGAGACCCCTATTATTTTTAAAAGACCTATTTAACGACACCCCACACACTACTGTTGAAACGAAAAAAAAATCATTGTTCATGATTTTTTCCTTAATTTTTTGACCCGTGGTTGAAAAGTTAGAGGGGGGACGCTATTTTTTTATTTTCGGAGCGGATATTTACCAAACTGCTGACTTTATCAAAAAATAATGTTTGGAGACCCCTATTATTTTTAAAATACCTATTCAACGACATTCTACACACTAGTTTTCAAACGAAAAAAAAATTCACCGCCACTTTAGGTGTTGGAGAGGTACCTACCCGAAAAAAAGTTTATTTTATTAGTTTTTATTTTACAGTTTTAACGGCGTGATACATACCCATACTCATACCAAATTTCAGCTTTCTAGTACTAATGACCACGGAGCTAAGCTGCGGTCGAACGAACAGACGGACATGGCGAAACTATAAACTAATGGTTCCTAGTTGACTACGGAACCCTAAAAAGGTTGTCCTTTGTGCATTTGTGTTATCAAAAAGTATAAAAACGCCAAACACTTTGTAAAGCAACATTTTTCACTGAACTCGTAACAGTTCTTTATGATTTTTTTTTTATATTTTTTTATATAGTACTTTGTATAGGAGTCCATAGCAATGTTTTAGTTTGCAAATAGCACCAAGTCCCAAGCAAACTAAATAGGGAACTAGCGGAAAGACAAACAGCTGTTTTTCATAGCTTTGCTCATTCAACAATGGCCTAATTGCTGTAGCAGACGGACAATTTGCTCTTTGTGTGACAAGGACGAAGATATCTGCAAGAGCAGAGAACAGTCATTGACACGATGGAAGTTAGAGAAGTAAAATATGCCGTGAACGTTTATTTTTAAAGTTGTTTTGCTTTCTTGCATAACATTGACGACGTTTATTAATCAAATTTTATATCTAATGTAATTAATGACGTGTTAAATTAATTAATTAATGAAATATTGGTTTTATTATACTTTTATACGTGATAATAATCGGTATTTGACTTATTAATCAAACTTTTTGTAAATAATAAAACCTCTTTGTGTCAGGCTGTCAGATACGGCTATACATTAAAAAAAATTGTAAAGTAAAAAGCACTAGTGCGGAAAAGTAGTACTTTCCGCACAGTTTGAATGCCTAGAATACGCTCTTTTCGAGCACATGCATTGTAAAACTATTTTCTCTTTCAGTGGTCCTGGGGACCCTCCTGGAAACGGACCACTATGAAAGCCTGGTGAAGGAGCTAACCTGCACGAAATGCAACAAGTACATGAAACCTCCCATTCACCTTTGCGTGGATGGCCACAGTATCTGCGGACACTGTTTTGAGAAGAGCTTCCAATGCCACGTGTGCAAAGTGAGTTGTTCTGTTTAATACTACTCTGTGATTTAAATCATTTTAGTTCACCCTAGGCTGTAAGTGCGATTAACAGCCGATCTTCTGGGAGAAACTTTCACCTTGGTCAAGGCAAGACGTACAACTTAAAACGAACCATGGGCGGTAATTCGTATAGCCTCCACAAATACCTGCCATCTGGGACTACTTTATACAAAGTATTCACCGAGGTTCACGGTTTCTACATAGAATATACTTCAAAACGCTGCGCTCTCTAAATCGGTTAGCGCGTGAACAAAAGATCGGAGCAAAATTTGTCGCTAATTGTTTTGACGTCGCGTTTGGCTCGGTTTGTAGACACCTGCCTACTGAGCCGGCGGTCCCGGGTTCGAATCCCGGCCAGGGCAAATATTTGTGTGATGAACTCGAATACTTATTAATCGTGCTTGGGTCATGGTTGTTCTATGTATTTAAGTATATATTTATCTATATAAGTACGTATATCGTCGTCTAGTACCCATAACACAAGCCTTCTTTAGCTTAACTTGGGACTAGATCGATTTGTGTGAGGTTGTCTAATATTTATTTATTTAATTGTAGATAGATACACTCTAAATGTATGTGTTTCGCAATTTAAGCTAGATAAAAACGACACGACATGAGTTTTCGACATTTAAATTTTATTTTTGCGATTCAATTTTAGTCCACGAAAAAATAGCCTCATAATCTTATCAATTTATTTTGAGATCTGATCAAAAGCATCTTTCCGTTTCAGAAAGAGTTCTCGCTCATAAGGCCAATAGTTTTGGAATCGCTGGCCAACAAGGTGCTCTTCCCCTGTGTGAACTCCGGCTGCCCCAAGCACGCCACGCTGCCCATCCTCGAGAAACACACGTCGCATTGCCAGTACCGCATCATCAACTGCTTCATGGCTAGAGTTTACGGTAAGAATTTTCGGGTACACTACAATACTCCGAAGTTTCATTTGTCCGAATGCATCATCATTCCAAATTTTCAGTATTTCGGACATGTTCTGATAAAAAAATATTTTTTTTGGTATTACACGTAACACTAACCTTACCTAATTAAAGTATGAAACATAATGATCCATGGAAAAAAATATCGATTCACGTTATTTTACTTTCGGAAATTTGAAAATTCGGAAGATTCATGGTTTCGGATAAATGAAACTTCGGAATTTTTGAGTGATCCCAGAATTTTTATTTGAGTAGGGCATTGATAAGAAAATTCACATCTAATAGGGTAATTGCCCTACAGACTCTACAGAGGATAAAACAAAAGTCATATCTCGTGGCTAAAACTTTTATAGAAGAGGAAATGTCTTCTACTCAGAAAATGAGACCCTGGAATCCTCAATATTCAACATGCCCATAGAAAAGATACGAATATAATGTGTGTATAGGTAATCCAATAGCATCGGCGTTGCAGTCCTGCCACATGCTCCAACTTAGTAGGCTGTCAAATTGCTAGATGATAAATCCTAGTCAATTGTGATAGTAACCTATTTTGTGATAGTAATCCCCTGGCCTAAGGCTATCAAAGATACCACTGAGCAACCAATTAGGATGACGGTTGATATATGTAATATAAAATACTACAGCATACCTACTGATGTTATATGAATAAAATTCGAATATGTCATGAAACGTCTCGAAACAAATAATAATAAAAAAAAAAGAAAATGAATAGGTACTTTTAAAATATGTGTACTTCAAAGGTAAGTACGCTAATTCTGTTTTTTCTTTTTAAATTCTAAATAAATCGAAATTATTTTCAAAATCCTCATAATTTAACAAAACAATAATTGTATGACAGCCATGAGCATTAAACGCACTTTTTCACGGGGAAAATGGCAAATTACTTATTGTTTCCATACAAATATTGGTACCCATAACGTATAATGACGTCACGATTAGGTGGCCATTTGTATGGAGCGTTTTAGCGCTCCATAGGAATGTTCAGCTTTGACGGTCATTTCTGACTTTTAGAGCAGTCTAAGTGTAATTAGTCTCATATAGGCATTTGATCCTAATAAAAAATTGAATCGATAGGCATACTCAAAAAAAATTCCTCATGCCTATTCAACCAATGCTATTTGTCAGTAGATTTTTTTCTCAAGCTAACTGACCAACTGAATTTACAGGAGAATGCAAATGGGAGGGCAGAGCCGGTGAGTGGATGGACCACTGCTTCGCTGATCACAAGTCACGAGTCACCGAGGTCCCGTTCATCACGGTTAAGGACAAGTGGGACCCGAAGAGGACGGAGCCAGTACTGAATTACTTCTTACTGCGGTGCTACGAGAAGGTGTTCAATATTTACCAGATTTATGATAAGAGGGGAGGTAAGATTGTGAATAGTTGATATATTAAACTATTCCACAGAATTCCGTAACTACAGAACCCGCACTCTTTTGTTGTTTGCCGCTTTTGCTAAAAGATTAGCCAACTAGTATAGTACTAATTTTCTAAGCTAAGCTCATCCACTTAAGAACTGAATACCATTGAGTGGTTAACCACAAATTAAGATAGCGAGCTCGTAGTAAAAGCAGATTGTAGCCACCTTGGAAGGTTAATATAGATTATCGACTCTATTTCCTTGGAAATTAGACTACAAAATACACTAACAGAATAATGGTGATCATAACTTTTTTGTAATTTTACCGCCCGGCTCTCCACAAGAACGTATTCTCTTGAAAAAGGACTATAAACTCTCATCATCAACGTTTTAAACCTATTCAATAAGGAATAAAGTTGAAAATTCAATATCCACGCAATGTAGTTCTAACCTTTTTTTGTAAGTAACTGGTTGGCGGTTACGAGAACAAAAGCAGATAGGATTGTATTAGACACAATGCCATTGTGAATGTAGGTAAGTGGATGAGTTTAGTTTAAAAAGAAATACTATATCTGATTGGTAATTTTGAATGACGTGCAAGATCGTTGGCTGTAGCACGTTGTGGGTGTGTCATACTCCTATTGTTGCCTACACCAACAAAACGAAAACTACGTCTCAGTAATTGCACTTGTTTTACACGCTACCTTTATTATATATTTAATACGTCCTATAGAAACAAAGCCATTGATACAACTTTTCTAAAAAGAAAAAGTGATCACATTTCGACTGAGTTAAATGATTAACAGGAACTGAGGGATGTGTAACTTACTTTACTCTTTATCAAATTATTTTACCTTACTTTACTTTATGTAGAAAACGTTTCATTACCTGGTTTTACATAGCTAATACTTAGTGATGACGACTGTGGGACACTACATGCGTCAGCACTTTTGCCGTCTCGCACCTTGGTCGCACGACCAGCTCTTCAGGCGCAGCTGCTGAGGCGGCTGCCTGTAGGAAGCGGGACAAGTACTCTGTACTTACCAATAATTATATATTTGTCCCGTTCGCTGTGGAGACGACTGGTTATTCCATCCGAAGCGAGAGCTTTCATCGCGGAGATCGGTCGGCGTTTATGCGAGAGAGGTCTAGACCTTCCGGGTCATTCCTGGTGGTTATCAATCGCGATTCATCGCGGTAATGCGACGAGCGTCATGGGAACCTTCGCACCGGGAATGGCCGGGGCGGGTTATTCGACTAGTGCCTAATGTAATGGTACTAATGGTACATGATGTATGAATGTATTTATTTATTTTAAAATTGTGATTATTGATATTGAATCCTTTCTTAGTGATAGAAAATGTAATTAATTTATCTTTCTTTCTAGGAAGAATGATGTGGACAGTCCTAGTCAATGACGAGCACGCCGAAAAATTCTACTTTGAAGTGGATTTATTTTTACCATCTCTTCTAAGCAAGAGAATAATCTACAGGTAAGAAAAGTAGATTTATATAATAGCTTTAAATTAAATAAACAATAATCACTTTCATTGCCATGGTATAAAAACGAAAATAGTACATTATCGTTAATCGTCGAAGCGATGGAAGTAGGTAATTACTGGCTGAGTATTTTTTTTTTTTATAAAAATGTGGAATTTTTATTTTTCTTCCGAAAACGCCCTAAGCTATTTAAGGCAACTTATAAGTCTCGATAAGTCGTAGCTACTGATCTTCCGTTTCGACTGCTTAGTAGTTTTTTATATGGCCGTTTTAACTTCTTAAAAAGTTTGTACCTCGACAAATTTATTCCTGAAATAATGACCCCTCTCCATACAAAATTGCCAAACAAAACAAATTTAGAGTTTTATAATAGTATAGCAGACAACTGAAAATCCTATCATACTGCCTAAATCCAGGCAATATTGTCAGACCATTAGAAGTGCCTCTGATTTAATGTATAGCCCACTAGCACTTGACCTCGCCATGTGGAGGGCTATAACAGTTGGTTATGATCATCAGCGACAAGAAAATGACGAAGACTTTTTAAGGCTGCACATCGTCGTAATCGTTACTGAAGCTGAAACGTACATTTGCTGGAAAAATATGGAAAATGAATTGGGTCACCACACCACTCGATGCGAAACAATTTGTATTTAAGTGGGCCCTTGCTCTTTATTCGCATTTCGTTCGTTCGTTCATGCCCTTCATATACAGGGTGGCCAATAAGTGCGGAGCTTTCGATGACAAACGTCAAATTAGCTTTAGGAAATATAAACGAAAATGTAAGGTTTACCACTACCTTTGGGGGCGTCCATTAATCGCATCATATTGTATAGGGGGGAGGGGGTCAAGTAAACATCACCTGAAAATATCACCAAAGATCACCATGGGGGGGAGATATAACTACACAGAAGCAGTGTCATCCTTTTTTTATCACTGCTGGAAATATTAGAGACTAAGGAGGAGGGAGGGAGCGAAAAGGTGGTCAAAATCGACTTTTTTTTTTTTATGTCATAGGGGGCAAACGAGCAAACGAATCGCCTGATGGAAAGCGATTACCGTCGCCCATAGACACCTGCAACACAGCAAGAGGAGTCACAAGTGCGTTGCCGGCCTTTCAGGTGGGAATACGCTCTTTTCTTGAAGGTTAAATGACTAGGTACCTTCGGAAATTCCGCACTTATCTTTGGCCACCCTGTATCCACGGGTCCGTATGAAAATTACATGCTCGCAATTTCTTCTGCGTCAAGTGAAAAAGATACTGCTAATGTTGACCCTAATCTACCTTTGTTTACCCTAATTTTGAACTCTTTCCCAAAGGACTTCTTAAATAATATAAATAGGTCAAATCTCATGAACCACTCCGAGATAAGTGCAAAGTGAAACGAAGCAGCCATATTTATGGCTTAATCTTCCGTTTGTTAATGATATCGTATCGTTTACCAAGTTTGTTGAAAATTACGTTTATTTCCTCAGGGAGAAATGAGTATAACTTGGAAGGAAAATGTTTTCAGTGCGGAAATTTAAATTTGGTCAATCCTACTTTTAACCGAGCTTAAAAGATGATACAGGATTCTTATTATGAAAGCCTGGCGTATTTTAACAATGAGTACGGAAACAATTTTCAAAATATGTATACACGTTCAATTCTTTCTGATATTTTTGTTTCTTGTTCTCATTGTTGCTGGTTCATTATCACCATCAGTCAAAAGACTTGGACATATACCTCCCTCACGAAAAACCACCTTTACCGGTCGCGCACCGCCTGCATCTACCCGTTTATCACAACTATGGTTCTTTTTTTTAATGTTTGACTGCGGGTCCATGGGGGCCCTTTGCCTGTCTTGGCCCTGACACGCCTAGTCCTTCCGGACAAGGCGCCGAGACAACTATGGTTTGCGACTCATGTCGCGCGATATAGCATCAAACGTCACTCTCTCACGTTACTGTAGAGAAAGGGATAGGTAGCATAACTCGCGTGAGAAAGAGTCGCGTGTCGAAGTTGTGCTAGAGGTGCTGAAATAATTTATACCTCTGCTCTATACTTAGTCATGGTATAAGAAACTAAGGTATGGCACTCCGGAATGACAGATGAGACTTTTGAAGTCATCACGCCATGATTGGTTGGTTGGTGCTGTCAATCCATTTCATCATGAGCATAAGGTCAACCGGGATAATGGCGTCACTGTTTTTTTTGATATTTTATACTCTCATTTAACCCCAAGTTATGAAATATTTAATTAGTGTATAGAAATATTCTTACGCACTGTGCTTCCTGTGGCTTTTTTCCAAGAAAATTCGTGTAGTAACGTTTTTGGCTTGCGATGATTAAACGATATACAGATGTTTTCTTAAAAAACGGAAATTTAGACGCATTTGTCCCAGTTGGGATAATTGCGTCTTTTTTAAGCCATTCACGATCAATTACGAAGAGGCTTTCAAAAATTCATGAAGCATGTTTGCAATACAGTATTCTAGAAGATAAAGCTAAATACAAGGGATCAAAAACAGTTATAACGACCTCAGATAGAAAATAGTATAATCTGGGTAAACGCGTCTACAATATGTGGACGCATTTATCCTAACCTAATTTCCAGATGTTGTAAACCTTTTAGTCGGTCAAAAGTCTTAGATCTAGAAATGTTCCGAGAGCTTTAATTTTTATCTTTGCCACTGACCTATTTAATGAGTGAAATTTAATAGTGGAGATTTTATCCAGATGAGGAGTTTTGTTAAGGATATTTAAGGTCAATACTTTCTTCTATGTACTTACCCATATTTTTTAGCGGATTGAATTACGGAGTTGCTTGTCATCACACTTATACCCCTTGCGGCGAACGATGAGTCCTATGACACCAGTACATTTTCCGATTATAGGTTATAAAATGTATTGAGATGACAGCTGTCATAGGACTCATCGTTCGCCGCGAGGGGTATAAAGAATAGGAAAAATACATATCAAAAAATGAGAATTCCCTCTGCTGTGTTCCATGATAGAAAAATATTTCAACATTATCATTTTTTTACCTACTTTGTACTTTGTAAGTATTAATCATATAATCCTTTGGGATATAGAAAACGAGAATGAAATCACATTTAAAATATAACAAAAAAGTATTTTTGTTTTTTATTTCGTACAAAAATCAACACATAAATTTACTTACAGAATAACCACTGCTTTAACCCTTAAATGCATGATGATGTATATATACACGTTACTGAAATGACACATGTCAAAACCTGTATATAGTCAATATAAACTTTGTCAAGATTGTCCCTAAGTCTCAAACTGAAGTGGATTTCATTGGTAATTACGTCATTTCAGAAATAAAATTAGTGTAATTGTATGCATTTAAGGGTTAACAAAACATCTTCACTTACGAACTTAATATTTAACATCTTATACAAAAAAGTGGCCGAAATTCGCCATACCTACAAGTTAAGCAAAATTCAAAACGTTAATACTTTTGCCGCACAATTTTGGATGTTTTGGCACCCATCAAATAACAACAAAGATTGTCCTTAATGTTTTAAGCAGACTTACAAAAATATACTTTTTTTTTTTATTACTTGCTTTCACAATATTGTCTTGTTAAGTATTTTTAAGAGATCAATTTTCAGTAATTAATTAATTATTTATTATTTTTTTTAAGTAATTTTGTTAGAATACAGAGTGCCTACCGCGGACCACGAAGGAACTCTTGCGTCTTTGTCGAACTTACTTAAGTACGAAATAACATTTGCGGCAGAGAGGCAAAACTTTGTTCACGATTTGCAGCAGGCCCTCTGGCGTTGATTTAAAAAAAAAAAAAAAAAAATTGGGAGTTTATCAGTAGACGAAATTCCGACTAGGTTCTTACTTAAACTTTGACACTAAAACTACATAAAATGCATTAATTCTGGTAAAAATAAGCTCGAAAATGTTCTATATACTGTTAAAACCAAGTATCAAGAAAAAGGTTGTCGACACCTGACATTGGGGCAAATGCGCTACACAGACGCAATTACCTCAAAGTATGAGACGCATTTTGCCAAATTTAAAAGATAACCTCCAAGAATTTGACATCGATTTTTTTCCAAACCCAAAGCATTATCAACAAAAATAGTGGTTCAAACATATCGTCTTACTAATAGTAGTCACAATTATTACAAATAATTATCAAATATCTAAAGAAAAACAGGAATTTAAACAGATTTTGTTGACTTACCTCATGCAACTCATAAATTTCAAAATGATCGACCTCTTGACCACGATACGCCAAAACGCCCTGTATGTTACGTGTTGCCCTCCAAGTAGTTTATTCCTATATCACTAAATAGCAGAAGTTGTAGTAACTAACGTCGTTTAAAAAGTAACTGAAATAGACGCAATAACCCCAAAGTGGCAATTACCCCGGTTGACCTTACCTAGGATAACTCTAACTCGGGGCACCTATACGAAAGTGAAAGTGACGTAGCAAAATATTTTATCGACAAAAAAATAATTAATGTTACTGTCAACATCTAAATGTCATCGACATAAAAAAATATTACTTTATTTCTCCACATTTTCAAATAGAAAAAATAAACATATCAAAACGTGTATTTACATGTTTAATTTAAAATAATTTTCATAATATACGTAAATTGTCATTTTGATTGAAATTACATCCTCATACTTTTATTATCTTAATTTAAGAGGCTCTATATCAGATCAGATATGACATCGAACCTCTTTATAGTAATCGAGAATGTTCAATAGCACATATATTAATTTAATTATATCGACATCTTTTTTATCGATATCCTATACCCATGTATTACCAGCGTCCCGATGCCATTATGCACTGAATTTAGGTTTCTCGGCTTCATGATAGACTCAAACTTAAACTGGAAGTGTCATGTCGACCAACTCTGTGATAGGTTGGGTAGTGCCGTCTTTGCGTTAAGAAAATTGAAACCATTAATATCGAATAATGCATTAAAAACTGTATATTTTGCGCATTTCCACTCAATAATGTCTTATGGTTCAATTATCTGGGGTAATTCCACCGATGCCAAACGCGTTCTTATAATCCAAAAACGAGCACTTCGGATACTGGCTGGAGTGGAACCCAGACATTCTTGCAGAGATCTCTTTATAAAGTATTGCATCATGACGCACTACTCACTTTACATGTTTGAGGTTCTAATGTACGTGAGAAATAATTTGCCAATGTTTGCGCGTGTTGAGGTATCGGGCAAACAAATTAGATCCACAGGAAGACTCAGGACAGTTCCGCGTCGCCTGGCGCTTGCCTGTAAAAACCCGCGCGTCATCGGTCCCACGTTCTATGAACGTCTACCCGCGGAATTACGAACCGAGCCATCTGACGACAGTTTTAAACGACAATTGAGAAACTTTTTATTGGATAATCCATTATACTCAGTAAATGAGTATATGGAAACGTAATTTATATTTGTATTGTAATTGACATTGTTTTTATTTATATGTACTCCAGTTTTGTTAATTATGACATTAATTAATTACATTATATACTGACAATACCTAAGTTACTTTTGGCCTTATTCCTAATTATTGCCTTATTTGACTTTGTTATTTTCAGTGTTATTTTTATCGTTGTAATTCTTGTATTTTGACAATCCATTTATGAGCTTCTTTGACATTTTTATCTGTTTGTTTAAAATTTTGACATGTAATTATTTTATCTGTTTTATTATTAATTCCGCTGTTTTTACTATCAATTTCATCACATTTTATCTGTTAATATTAATATATATGACGATCATAGTATAAATGCATGTAAATTGACTTAGTGTAATTTATATTGACATTTTATATTATGAAATAAATAAATCTAATCTAATCTAATCTATCCCTAGAACGTGCCCCGAGTTAGCACAGGTATGGTCATCACGCTATGATTGGTTGGTTGGTGCTGTCAATCCATTTCATCATGAGTGTTTTAAAACAATTATTACGAAAAAATTAAACTTAGGTAAAGAAATCGTAATGCATAAATGCATAATTATTATGTTTGTACGACTGGCGGCGAACAATTGACGACGCGGTTGGCGCAGTGGTTAAGCAACTGCCTACTGAGCCGACGGTCCCGGGTTCGAATCCCGGCAAGGGCAAATATTTGTGTGATGAACACGAATATTTGTGCCTGGGTCATGGATGTTCTATGTATATAAGTATTTATTTATCTATATAAGTATGTATATCGTCGCATAGTACCCATAACACAAGCTTTATTGGGCTTAATTTGGGACTAGGTTGATTTGTGTGAGGTTGTCTGATATTTATTATTAATTTATCTCCTTACAATTATTTATAACCATAAAGCGGCAACTATTTAGTGACGTTGAAAGTCGCACTAGCTGGAGTGCTTAACATACAGTCCGACCAAAAAGAGTAGAAATTAAAAAGTGGCAATACTGTAGTGTCCTCCCTTTCTAATCAATATAAGAAAACGGGGACGACAATACAGTATTGCCACTTTTTAATTTCTACTCTTTTTGGTCGCACTGTATTTTCTTATAGAATGTGCTTACTCAGTGGATAATAATTTGGACCATCTTACGACGGGCGTGGCCTTTGCCCAGGAGTGGAACACGCAAGATATTAGAGTTTAAGTTTCAGTAGTGAGTCGTTTTCTTTCATTCCAGACGTCCGTGCAAATGTGAGAAAGACGCAGATTTCCTAGAGCACACACAAAACGTGTACATTCCTGTAGAAAACGTGTTCTCCATGCTGGATGAGTCAGAGTCCATGAACTTCACGGTTCGAATCGGTAAGTAGAATTTCACAAAACGGTTTTACAATAAATAAGGCATGTTAAAAAGATGTCCATATATACAGTGTGTTAGCGCCAAGTAGGCTTTTCTTAAAGTAGAGTAAAGTAACATAGATCTTTAACGTATCCATGACCTTAATTTAATTAATTAACTTAAATTTAGGCTTTATTAACTTTCTAACAAAATTTTAATTGCCAGTAATGTACAGTAAAGTAAATTGACAAGTGAGTGTTAAATGACAGCGTGATATGAGTAACGACAATTACGCTGTACACCCACTACATTGAATGTGCGGATTTAAGAAATTTAACTGCGCAGTTAATTTACATAATTATGATTAGCTAATACATGCAAACAATTACTAATGGTGTCGTGTTACCCGGTCCTCCGAGGAGTCGAAGGACAGGATAACAGACGTGAAAGAGAGAAAGATAAGAGGAAAGAAGTAGAAAGAGAAAAACAGTAAATTCAGGGTTAGGGTTCTTTATTTTCACTCAGTCACCAAGGTAGTGGGATAACGGAGTAAAGGGGAGGTTGGTAGTCCTAGGTCCGTTCGGATGCAGATGAGGCGATGTCCGTGTAGCCTGATATCGGTCCGTAGCAGGTGGGTTGCAGATGAGGCGATGTCCGTGTAGCCTGGTATCAGTCTGTAGCAGGTGGTCACACAGGTGGTCGCAGGAAGGCGTATGTGCAGTGACAGCAGGAGGGCGTTTACGCAGTGGCAGCACTGGAGGGCGTATACGCAACAGCAGCAGGAGGGCGTATACGCAACAGCAGCAGGAGGGCGTATACGCAACAGCAGCAGGAGGGCGTATACGTAACAGCAGCAGGAGGGCGTATACGTAACAGCAGCAGGAGGGCGTATACGCAACAGCAGCAGGAGGGCGTATACGTAACAGCAGCAGGAGGGCGTATACGTAACAGCAGCAGGAGGGCGTATACGCAACAGCAGCAGGAGGGCGTATACTCAGTCGCATACACAGCGGTAGCAGATACGCAGTGGCAGCAGGTGGGCGTATTCGTAGTGTCAGCAGGTGGACGAAAATGCAGTTGCAGCAGGCAAGGCCTTTCAGCGTCCGAGCGAGTCAGTAGTCTTGTTAAGGTAAGAGAACACTACAATGGATCATATTATTATCAGTTTTAATAAATGCCCGCATGCCGGTAACAGGCTGTATACACGAGCTCATTGACAATTCTCTTTGACTATAAATAAAAAGGTTCGATATCATGTCTGATAACGATCAATTGATAAAGAAAATCTAAAAACAAAAATTAAGTATATATATTTATCTATATAAGTAGGTATGTTATTTTATTAAAACTTTCGTGAGACATATTTAATTATTGTATTAAGCGGTTTACACTCACGTGAAAGCCGTCCCTGATGAAGAGCTCCATACGAGTCCGAAACATGTCGGGCCGTTCCTGACAATTTCACGTGAGTGTAAACCGCTTAATACAATAATTAATAAGTATGTTAGGTTGGTTTAAGTATTTATTTACTCTTACCCTTACTTTGCCTTTTTGTTTGAATTTAAACACATGTCAATATAGGTACTCGTAATATGTATGCATATTGTCGTCAAGTACCAATAACACAAGCCTTCTTGAACTTTGTGTGAGGTTGTCTGATTTTTATTTATTTATAAAAATAAATGTATGGTTTATATTGCAGGCGAAGTGGAAAATTTGGCTTTGCTGGAATCCCCATCAATGAGCGAGAGTCGTATTCTGCTGCACGACGACGAAGAAATCCTACATATCGTCGGCCTAAATCGCAAAACTCGTAACTCAATCTGACCAAATTTTACAGGAGGCACAAAAAACTTTATTACCAAAAATTTTGCATGAAGACTTGCCGAGTATTTTTTTTACATAATGTTAAGTTAAACTTAGCCGTCAGATTGCTAATACCTTGTTTTTTGTAATCACCTGAACCTGGACAATTTGGAGTTACGAGTTTTTCTTGAAAATTTTAGAAAGCTAATCGGGAGTTAAGAGCTTTGCTATAAAAATCCGTAAAAATAGAGGATATTCTTCTGATCTGAACAAGGTAATTGTGGATAAAAAAAATAAAAATCTTGCAAATTAAAAAATATTTATTAAACTTTAAACAGAAAAGCCTCTTCTGGCTTCAAAAATGTGGGTAGCAAAATTATAATTATACATTTTTTTTTCAACGATTCTATAATAATCATGCTCACGAGGTGACCGCCATGTGGGATGTTGACTCGACGATCATCGTCCCGATAGTCGTTTCGGCGAACGGCCTTGTAGCGATGAGTCTCGACAAACATCTTAAGAGACTCTCGCTAGATGGCTTGATCAAGGGCCAGATACAGAAGGCGGTACTCCTGGACACCGCGCGCATCGTCAGGAGGTTCCTCTCTGCAGCCCTAACCACCGGTAGCCTGGGCCCCGCCGGCGGCACCCTAGGTTAGGTTTTTTTATAATGTGTTTATATATACTTTTTAATTTCTGTATTGTATTTTACTTTTGATATAACTTTACTCGCATAGAGAACAGTTTGTATAAGGTTGGCAGCAGACTGATAGGTCGATAGTTGTTTATATCGGAAGGATCTCCCTTTTTGTACAATAAAATGATTTGAGACTCCCCAGCTCCTTCGAGTTTTCTTCATATCCAAAATTTTATTAAATAGAGTTATTATTGGACCTATTAGTATTTTCTGCCCAATTTTTAGAGCTTCGTATGGAATATTGTCATGGCCCGGGCCTTTATCCTTCTTAATTTTTTTTAATTTTTTCTATAATTTATCTGTAGTCAAAATGTATAATAGGTGTATTAAGCTGTGTTTCGTGGTTTTGTAATACATTTTCTTCGTTGTGTTCATCGTGGTAAAGATTCCGGTAGAAGTCTGTTGCAATGCTTATTAGCTCTTTTCGTGTTTGTATCTTGCCTGTTTTGTTTTGCGCTTTCAATATCCATGTTTTCTCTGTATTTAGTTGTTTATACGCTTTCTTTTGGCTTCTGGTGTTGACAAGGTTATTTTCGATCACTCCCATTCTGTAGTTTCCATAGTCCCTTTTTAACATTTGTTAGTAGTTTTATAGAGATTCGCTAGTTCTTTATTCTCTTCTTTAGTTTTTGATGGTTTCGACTGTAGTAGAGTCCGCCTTTTAAGTTCTTGTTTAGTTTCGTCAGTTAGTATTTCTTTATTACTTTTTTTCGAGGATGGCAGCCTTAAGACTTTGTTTCACGGCTGTCTCTAAATTAAAATAGAAGGTCTCTATGTCGTCGCTATTTTCCCACTGCATCTTTTCTATTTTTTCCTTTAATGTCCTGAGGTATTCTTGTTGATTTTTGTCGCACGATAGATCGACTCTATGTTCGCTGAATGTCGCTCGAACTCTTCTAGTTTTTTGTAGTTGAACGGTGCCTCTCACTAATCTATGGTCGCTGGGGAATATTTTGTTATTCAAAATTTCCATGTTTGTGAAGAGCTGTGAGCAGTTGCTCAGTACATAGTCAATCTGATTTTTGTGTTGTTTATCCGGCGTGGTCCAAGTCCAAAGTTTTTTAATGTTTTCCTTAAATATTATATTTATTACTTTGAATTTATTAGATAATGCGTATTAACGTCCTCGTCTTATATCCGGTACGTTTTTGTCTAGTTTTGAAAATATTTTCTGCAGTCTTGCTTTCCTTTGTTGATTCATTTTAGTATCCGCCTACAAAACAAAACATTATTAAGTAAAATCACTTAAGTAAAGCACCTATTTTTTGTAGATAGGACTCGACTAGATATAACATAAATTAAAATAGTGACAAAAACAAAAAATATGTCTATTCGAACAAGTCACAACTATATAGGTACTTGAGTTTTTTGCCTACATACATTTTCATGACTTTTGACCAGCGGCAAAACCACCGGGATCGGTTACTTACATTACGGACATAACTTCGTATTAGAAACGTCGGGATTTATAAATTAATTATTTAAACTTATAAATTAATTAAATAAAGTCTCGACCAAAGTCACAAAAAGATTAAATAATTTGCGTAGAAGACCAAGTAACTAATCTTCATGCGTAAAGATCCACGCGATGCAAACCTCGTATGTCCACGGCACGCAACCAAACGACATTTTTAATAGTCTAATGTGTTTAAATATGATAAATATCTATCAAGAATACACAATCAGTAAAATCGTAGAACCTTATTACACATACCTGTTATTCAGCACCCGTTTTCTTCCTAAATATTTACGCAAAACTGACGTGCAGTCACAACGCCATCGCAAACTGTACTGAAGGGAGTGGCGGCGGGGGGGAGATACGAGGTATTTCTTTTACAAAATGGCGGTCGGGAGTTGCGAGGTTTTCTATTTTGCTTTTTAAACGTAAACGGTTTATTTTTGGTATTTAAGAGTTTTGCCGTTAGATGCGTTCAGAATAGTACTATCTAAAAGTGTCAAAACATGATTTTCAAAAAAAATGGAGTTACGAGGTATGCGATTTAGGCCGACGATATTGATAATTAAACAAACTACAATTCTGTGCAGAAAACACACTTTTTTAAACACAATTAGTTCTATAATGTTTATTTTCTTCGACTTTTGATTTCATCTATTTATTTATTTATTGGTATTCAGGATAACAACAGCCGTAAAATATACTTATGATTCATATTGCGGCTCCACACTACACGCGATGTTGACCGAAACTGGGCTATTATTTATTTGTTTATTTATTTTTCAAATAAGTAACAAAACCAAGGCACTGTGAACTACAAATATATATACATATACCTATATACCGGGTGTACAATCCAAATGGATCAGTATGGTGAAGTCGGAAACTATGAGAGATAGCGAGATCTGTTCTTAGGAACCATGACGTCGATTTTAGATTTATTAAAAACTTCATTAAATTTTTTTCGTATATCTCATGCATAACCCGGGTTCGAACCCGGTCGGAATTGAGTGGAGAAAAAATAAAAAAATTAAGATGTCAATCGATTCTTTTTTTTATTGAGAACAAATGTCTGTATGGGACTACATACATTTAGAGTGCTCTAAGAATCAGAAATTGCTGTTAAAGAGTGACATTCCTTTAAGGTACGAACAATTTACGTTTTTTTTATCCAAAAGCAAATATTAAATTGTTTCCAATATCCTCATAATTCAACAAAACAATAATTGTATGACAACTATAAACGTAAACGGAAATCATCATGGTCAAATGGAAAAAGTTATTTTTCCATACACAGCACGCATATTTGTATGGAGCGTTTTCAGCTTTAACAGCAATTTCTGTTCAAAATCGACGTCATGGTTCCTAAGAACAGATCTCGCTATCTCTCATAGTTTCCGACTTCACCATACTGAGCCATTTGGATTGTACACCCGGTATATAAGCAAGACTAGTTAGATTTAGGCGACATAACGGCGTGGGTCCGTTGCGTCGTCTGATGTGTAGATTATGATAGTGTGGAAAGGGACTTCGCTGCGGAAACCCATACTTTGGCCAACTTCGCCTCGGCCAACTTTGTTCAACTTTGCGAGTAGTGTGGAGCAGCAAATCCATACTAATATTATAATATTATCCATACTAATATTATAAATGCGAAAGTGTGTCTGTCTGTCTGTCTGTCTGTCTGTTACCTCTTCACGCTTAAACCGCTGAACCGATTTAGATGAAATTTGATATATAGATAGTTTCAGTCCCGGGGAAGGACATATGATACTTTTCATCCCGAATAAATTTAGTGTTCCCGTGGGATGAGCGGGTAACACCGCGGGGCACAGCTAGTAATTTATAAATGCGAAAGTGTGTCTGTCTGTCTGTTACCTCTTCACGCTTAAACCGCTGAATCGATTTTGATGAAATTTGGCAAAGAAATAGTTTAAGATACGAGGAAGGACATAGGATAGTTTTCATCTTGGAAATTATACCTAAAAAGATTGGAAAGTGATTGAACATTTCTGTTGGGGTGCGGTGACCCTGTAGGAAATGTAATTATTAGACCAAAAGCACAATTGCTCTTACATTTGCCTAGGCGCTTTTAATAATCCCTTTTATCAAGTTCCACGCGTACGTAGTCGCTGGCAAAAGCTAGTAGACCATATTTTCTCGTGAAGTCGTACATTTTAAGAAATCTTTAAAAAGTTGTCCTCTACCTACATTATAACAATCCAAAATATTTTAAAGTTTCGGAGAAAAATGCTTTCCATGAAATCATATGTCTATGAAATGAATCATTCTATGAAACGTTTGCCCGTAAAACAAGGGTAAACTCTTTTTATCAACATGTTTTTAAAATCGGGCTCAATACTAGTTAAAGTGCAACCATATCGAAGCTTAAAAGAGAAAGTGTAGGAAAACTAAATATAAATAGATGGCGTTATAGTTGATCACTTTGCAACTCCATACGATCGTTGTATTAAGAGTGACCAACGATACACTAACTATAACATTGAGTGAGAATGATCTATTAAAGTAACGTTTTAAAATACATACCAAACGGGTCTCGTCGTAGAAGTCAAATATCGCACGACATGTTTCGAATCGGTTCACGATTCATCATCAGGAGAGCCGATCAGTCGCGGCTGCGGCCAACCGATCACTATACCCGTTTCGTATGTATATTAATAGGTCTGAGACCTACGGTAGTTTTATATGTAAGATAAAGTAACGTTTTCTACGTTTAGTACAGTCGAGTTCTATTACATCTACACATTTACGAGAACAAACGACAAACACGACTTTATGCTCCTTACAATAGGGTCGTGTTCAGATATTTTTGTTCTCGTAAGCGTGTAGATGCAAATGAACTCGACTGTACCTTCGGTATGGTTAGTACTTTGCGTGGCAAAAATACCACCTATATTTGCTAAATAAAAATATTATAAAGCATGACTGTTAAACATAAAGTTAATGTTAAATAAAGATTATTTTTTGATGTTTGCTTTATTTACTGGTGTTGATAATGAAGAATAGTATATTTGCGTGTCACATGACATATCATTTAGTTGTCTGTTTCTGTTTAGTCTACTTACTTGTTAAAACAGCAAAGTTTAAAAATATCTGTTAAACACTATTCTTTACACGCAAGTACTCATGACTAAACCCCATAAATTAAATAAATAATTATTTATCAACATAAAAAACTCCAGATTTTTATCTGTTTTATACAATTTCAATGTATGTAGAAATTCTACTGTGAAATGGCACCAGTAAAGAATATGGGTCCAATATTATTAATAGAAATACGATTGCTCTTGCTTTCGTTTTAATATACCGCGTTTCTTGGTAGGAGTGGCCGATAAAGTCACGGTCACAAAGTTACAAATGTTATGTTATATTTTATGTTTGTACCCTTTTGTTTGCCTATGTAATATGTATGCGAACATTTTCGTTTTTGGGGTCATAAAAAAAATAACCCTAACCTAACCTACCTGTCTGCAAGCCGTTTCGTTTTTGGGGTCAGAAAAAAAAACCCTAACCTAACCTAACCAACCTATGTCTGCGAGCCGTTTCGTTTTTGAGGTCATCAAAAAAAATAACCCTAACCTAACCTAACCAACCTATGTCTGCGAGCCGTTTCGTTTTTGGGGTCATAAAAAAAATAACACGAACCTAACCTAACCTGCCTATGTCTGCGAGCCGTTTCGTTTTTGGGGTCATAAAAAAAAATAACCCTAACCTAACCTAACCAACCTATGGCTGCGAGCCGTTTTGTTTTTGGGGTCATCAAAAAAATAACCCTAACCTAACCTACCTAACCAACCTATGTCTGCGAGCCGTTTCGTTTTTGGGGTCATCAAAAAGAAATAACCCTAACCTAACCTAGCCAACCTATGGCTGCGAGCCGTTTCGTTTTTGGGGCCATAAAAAAACATAACCCTAACCTAACCTAATCAACCTATGTCTGCGAGCCGTTTCGTTTTAGGGGTCATGGAAATGAATGAGTTGTATAATAATACCTCGATGAAATAATATAAATTATTTGATGTTCTGTCCTTAAAATAATCTGTTAAATGTAATTTTAATCATTTAAAATTCATTATAACATTTCTCTAATAATTGTTATACATAATATGTAATGAATAGTCGATGAAGCCATAATACTCCAAGAGATAATATTTATACTGAATATTCTGTGAATCGTTTTCGATGAAATGAAATTCGATGAAAAGTTTGTCGAGATTTCAAGGGGCACCCCAAAAAATGTAACATTAGTTCGCCCAGAACACATCGTTGCAAACTGAGCTAGCAGCATAGACTAGTAGGTATAGTAGGAGTCCTTTTTTAAGGCCGAATTCATTTGTCTTTGTTCTGAGAAACAATGTGTATTGCACTGCATATCGGAAACCTTTAATCTCAAAGTAGCATTTTGTGGCCGCAGTTCATAATGCTCACAATACCCATTGATTCAGGTTGTTTGTTAGAACATAGCGAAATTAATTCGGCCTAAAAAAAGAGTCCTAACTACTATACCTGAGTACTCGGCGCCACCTTCTGCTTTTTTTCGTTCGCAATCAGCGCACGCTCGTAACCATGTCGGTTGGTCATATTACCGCGTCTCACGAACAGTTGAGTGACATTTTACATAGACAACCAATAAAGTATAGTCTTCAGACAGTTTTTGTGAGAACAATAAAAATGGTTGGTCTATGTATTTAAGTATTAATTTATCTATATAAGTATGTATATCGTCGTCTAGTACCCATAACACAAGCGTTCTTGAGCTTATTTTGGGACTAGATCGATTTATGTGAGGTTGTCGGATATTTATTTATTTATTAATAAAACAGAGAACATTCATTCGTCCTTTATTCTGTGACACGGACTGAGTAACAGGTGTGATAAAAGTCACAGAATACGTCATAGTACTACATACGGAATGGACACGCACACCCACACAAAATCGAGTTACCCCGCAGCTTAGATCAGATGAGATGAGTGTGCATTAACTGGTAATGCATAAGTGGGCATTTACTCGTAAAATAGTGATGATGATGATGACGCTGATGATGCTGGGGGTTGTTTAGAGAAATTAAACAAGCTTTAAACTTTAAGATGTATATTAACGTCAAAAATAATTAATTATTATTGTTACTGGCCGTAGTTGAGACAAGAACAAAGTAAAAGAAAAAAATGTTGCCAGTTTACATTTTGGCCATAAGCAAGAAAAAGAAAATAAAACTTTTTGTTCTTGAACAGTGATGATGGTGATGATGATGATGATGCTGATGCTGGTGCCTTTTCCCAGAAACAAGACTGATTAAACTATGCCGCTTATATCATAAAATATATACACAACCCATGTCAAGTCATTTAACGATATTAAACATTTAATGGCTGCGGTTTATGCGCCATAATTTCGTTATATTGCCGGCCAGAGTGAAACTTCTCATAACTTATAATAAACTGCTATCCTGCGAATAAACGGCACAATAGTTAATTGTAACGTTTGACTTGATAAATATTAACATGTTTATTTTTGTTAACTATGCCTAACACGATATAATTTTTCCATCTGGCAATTACCTAGTAATGATTTGATAGAACATGGATCACACCCTACCCAGCACGTCTAGCATAACTTTGACACGCGACTCATGTCGCGCGAGATAGCATCATCCGTCACTATCTCATAGTACTGTACAGATAGAGACAGGTAGTATAGCTGCTAAAACTCGGTTCATTGACATATAGAGAGAGCTCAGCGAAATCTACTTAAAATTATGTATTTTAAGAACATGTTGTTTTCAACTGATAAGTTATACCAAAATTTCAGGCTTCTTTCAGTGAGAAAACTATACATATTGACCTCTGTTCTTAAAAAACAACAACCTTTGACCGTATACGTATGACAAAGCGAAGAAGAGACATTGACGTGAATCTGCCAAAAACAAACACCATTTTTGCTAGCAGACAATATAACAAACAATCATCACATCTATACAACACTATAAATAAAGAACTTGATATTTACCCACTGTTACAGCGAGAGGTAAAAATCAAATTAACTACATGGTTGGAAGATAAAAATTATGATCAGATAGAGGAATTGCTGGTATACGTAGCCTAGTCAGAAATACACATACACGCACACACACATACTCACACGCACACACGCACCCGCTTTTAGACATTTAGACACAATAAAAAAGTTAAGTAGATTATAAAATTGTATAGATTTAGACCTAATAACTAAAAATTGAACTTGTATACACGGAAGAGCGGTGGACTCCTGGCACAAGTTATTTAATAACTTACAAGGAGACGCCGGCCATTTGTAATATTGTACTTACTATTTGTTACAGTAATAAATAATTTTAATTTAATTTAATTTAATCTCGCGCGAGAAAGAATCGCGTGTCAAAGTTATGCTAACTAGCTGTGCAGTACGGTACAGCTAACGGGCGGGTGTGAAAATGCCAAATTTACGTGAGTTAAAACCTTTTCTATAAATTATTAAAGACTTTCTGCGCCGCACGGTGTTACCCGCTCATCCAACGAGAACACTACATGTTTTCGGAATAAAAAGTTGCCTATGTGTTAATTTAAGGTGTCAGCTACCTTCATACAAAAATATTAGTATGATGTCTAAAGATAGTTTGAATAATATTCGTGTGTCTAAAGATAGTTTTAATAATATTAGCTACCACCACCTACTTCTATGTTTTTAACGTATGTTTTAGTTTGTCTAAACTTCGTTAGCAGATTATGTTTTAATACAATTTCATTCCTTTATATCGATACACGGTCAAAGCTATCCGATGTTCCGATTCTTTAGAGCCTTCTTGTCTAAGTTTCCGGCGATTGAACGTCAGTCGAGCGTGAACAGACAGCACTAAGGATACTGAAAACTATTCAGATTAACTTGTTAGGGATGCGCGTACTCAATAATCAAGGAAAGAAAGAAAACACAGTTATTCACTCCTCGTAGACCTCGCGAGTCTGTTTCAAAATGGCTAAAATATGTACTCTACGTTATCGACCCTGGACATTTTAGTAATTTTTAGTAAAACTGTCAACAAAAAAAAACTACATTATTATCGAACAAGCTTACAAATTTTTACGAGAATCGGTTGCGTAGAACCCTCGAGAACAGCTGAAAATCTGGATATCCGGAGGAACAGATACACTAAAGCAAATGTCCAAGCTGAAACAGAGATGCTTCACTCGCTCAGTCAATGAGTAAACACCCAACTGCATTGATCACTGTCAATCGAGTTCATAAATAGGGCTATAAATGAAGGGGAAGCAGAATTTTAAGAACAAAGGACATTAGGAATTAGCTAAGTATAAACAAATAATGTATGCGAAATCCAATAGGAGATCAGGAAATCCATAGAACCGAAGTAATCGACATAGAAAAAGACTTGCAGAACTAAAGTAACTGTGGGCGCGTAGAACTATAGAAACAAAACAAAGTTAATACAAGCAGACGGTTTGTGTTATGACTTGAAACTTATCCATTCGCAAGTCGCTATTAGAAGAACCGTAATGTAAAAAACAACGCAAAAGTTTATACAAATCACACCCCCTCACTAGCTCATTCCATTTTTATGCAGCCAGGGTTGGCAAGAAACGAACTGAAAATTTTCTACTAAAATAAAAATATATCGCTGCAATCGATCTCCTGCAAACCATTAAACGCTAAGCGGTCCGATGGAAAATATCGGAAATAACGACCACGACAAAGCAAAATACTCCTTTGAAACTATTCTTCGGTCTGCATTCATCGACGTTTGGCAACCCGGTGCGGTTGGGTGACTTTTTGAACTTTACCTCAATGGATACGAAGATTGGACGCGCTTCAATAACCGCACCGCAAATGTTTGGGCAAAGGGTAACTATGATTTCATGGGGCAATACTCACCACAACGTAAACCCAAGATTCCTATAATAAGTTGAGCGTGCGACTCATATGTTGGCATAACAATACGACCCACAATACGATAGTTAAATAAACACACATTGACGTAGACTATATACGTCACGCTGGCGAAACGTACCGTTCCACGACGCGACGATTTAGGCTACCTGTCCACAGTAACGGAGTGCAGAAAATGAATCAAATCATTGTGAAGCCCAAAAGAAATGCATTTAAATCTAAGGAATGTGATTGGTCCATTTTACACCTCCTCCGTGCATTGTTATCCTCATTGCTGAGGGTCGTCACATCCACCATGCATTAGCTTCTTTCGGATAATGTTGCGCCACCTTCCACGGTCCTCGGCCACCTTGAGCGCGTCGTGAGAGTCAAGTGCAGTGCGGATTTGGTCGGACCAACCCATCGGGCTGCGGCCCCGAGGCCTCTTCCCTTGGATCTGGACCAATAGTCCATTTTAGGGCCATTATACACAAGTCCACTTAAAGTGGAAAATGTTGTGTTTTAGTCCGAAATTTTTGGCCCTAGATCACAAAATTAAATTGGCCTCGGAGAACTATTCCGAACGTAAACTCAACAAAATAAAATCACGTCAATAAAATCCCATCTTAGAACTCCGGGATTCATTGCAAGCCGAAATCAGTTCCATCCCACTAACGCGCTTTATTTTCCACTTGTTAATTAATGCATCGAACAATTTCCGTTGTTCCATAATTTGGGGGCTTCGAAATATTTAATTTTGCACAGAGTCCAGACTTAATTAATTTGCTCTCTCGGCCCCGTAATGATCTCGGCGGAACGCAAGACGCCGGATTGATCATTCCATGGGGATTCAACTTTAATTTAATTATTAACTTTTGTTTTACAGAATCTGATCGGACGTTGGGTTGATAAAAAAATTGATTGATTTTCTATGTCACTTTTTAGGATTCCGTAGTCCTATCAAGAGGCACTTTAATGAGTTACAATGAAAAGTGTCACGGCTAAGTTAGGTCTATAAATAAATATACTAATATGGAATTCAAAAAGATAGAATGCCTAGAGAAAGATGAAGTTATAAATAAACCATGCAAGAAACTTGTTTTGTTTTTGCGTGTGTTTTGGTACGGAATTCTTCGTTCCTGTCTCCGACACGCACTTATTTTTACTCTGACGCTAAATTTCTCTCTTTGTTTGTGTATTTATATATCTCTGTGTATATCCGTGTCATCATATCTCCTTACCTTAATATATAAAACAATTTTGTTTTTTTTTTTAGTTTGGAAGGTATCTTTGGTTGTGAGTGTTCGTGCCTTTTATTCAAGGGCAGACTGATTAGTCATTACAATGAAATAATAAATAAAATATTGTATTCCCCTCCCTATATACTCATGCTGTGTCTTCCGGTGCGTGGTCACCACTTAAGAACCTGTCTGAGCATTACTTATAAATTGCTGCTACCGACCTAACACGATCAAAGAGCAATATTTGTCACTAAATTTCCCGACGCGGTTCATTTCGCCACCAATAATATAATTGACATTGAGTTTCAATCTAGACGAGACAGACATAATCCGCTTTCCGAATCAATTAATTATAAATTTCAATCGACTGAAAAATCACCAAATCAGACATTTAATACGTCTGGAGGCGACAGACGAACCGAACTGCAGGCGTTTTATACCAATGGGTTTTAATTGAATGTTTGCCTGTAATGGGTTGATTTATTCCTTTCATATTAATTGACCGAGTGGCTCATGGGTTCTGATAGGGCGAAGCAATATACATTATACCTATAGTGTAAGATAATTTTAACACATTATATTTTCAAAAATTGCAATGATTACATAGTTATTAATATATATTTCAATTAGGTTATCTGTCATGTTTATTTATAATATATAAATTAATTGATTCTTTTGTATGTCCTGTTTGGATGTCTCGATTTCCGATTGCACTCGCTTACAAGCCGGTTTTCGTGAAATTTTGTGAGCAGATACAATGATTATAATTCAATTATTTTGTCTAGTCAGTTTTTGGAAATATTTCGTAAAACGTAAAAAAAAAGTAATATTTCGGCCAAATGAGGTCTACAGCTCACTAAGCCACTCGGTTTATAACTATTTCTGTCCATTTGGTGGTAAGCAATAATAATGATGTTTTTATGAACTTAGCCGCAATAAGTTCCTATATACCTTGGAATTTTAATCTTCTAAAACGATTTACATTTACATCTTAAACGATTTTGTTATCTTTTTCGTAAATCGAAGCTTTTAATATCTACACGTTGCTACACGTTGCTATCCACATAAAAAAAAACACATTCCATTGATTATGATATGATTGACTACCTTATTCCGTAGACTAATTGATATTTGAGTCAAGTTTCATTTTGATTTGTTTGATGGTTTACGATTTACAATATTTTGCCCGCGGCGTCGCTCGCGTTAGGACATATACCTACACTAACATATCTGTTCCAAATTTCGTACAAATCCATCAAGCCGTTTCAGCTCGAAAAAGTAACAAACATACTTACTTTTATTATATCAAGTACCTACTAGAAGATGCCCGCAGTCCACATTTTCAATTTTTTAGGGTTCCGTGCCTCCCAATGTGGAAACGGAACCCTTACCTATAGGATCACTCCGTTGTTTATCTTTACTATAGTTGGGTAATAAGTACTCTATATCTTTAGATGCCTAGCTATCTCTGTACCAAAATTGATGTACTAAAATCTGTTTCGGTGTAATGAGTGGACACATAATATTTTTTAACCAGCAGATGTCGCTGTATGGCTGGTGCCACGCTGCTGCATCGCGCTGTAAAGATTTTCCCTAGAATAATGACCCAATAGAAAACTGATTTTCAAGAGGCCTTATTCCTTTTAAAATGCTGATTGTTTTAGACATTTTTCTCTATGATCAAACGTGTTTGAATTTTTCATTGATAATTTTTGTTTCAAAAAGTACTCAAAATTTACAAAATTCACGAGGAAAATTAGTTTTTTTAACTTATCTTCGACTGCACGAAATGAAAGCATGAAATAGCTACTGCCTTGAACTCGGGGAAAAGTATTATTCACTTCAAAAAGTTGGTTAAAATTATCAATATATTTGTCATAATATGAAAAAAAATAATTAAAAGGTATAAGGCCTCTTAAAATTTGTAAAAGTATCGATGTTATCATAATGTTCGCATATCGACAGAAATTCAATTCTCCACTTTAGCCTTTTAAAGCAATCTTTAAAGTCATGCACCAGTTTGCATGATGCATTAGACTCATGATGGATCGTGTCGACTGACATGTTCTTATAAAGAGCGCAGCAAACTCATATTTACGGCCCGGCCTTCGGTCTTAGCGGCGAGCGGTAGCGGTGTGCAGTATGTGTGTCTCGCTCACTCGATAGCCACCGCGCGGATCTCTCACTCAACCGCTCGCCGCCGAAGATCGTCGGTTATACTCGGCAGGTACCCCATCAAAACCTAATGTTATGCAATGTTCTATATTGAAATGAAAATTGAATGACTCGGGCGGCTCTAGCATAGGACTCGATGTACAGAGCGCCCGTGTACAGAGGCACGGGTTCGAATCCCGATTTTTGGTTTTTCCGAATATTTAGTTTACACCGCTTTACAGCTTTAAAAAAGAAAACTTTTATTTTGTATGTAAAGAAAATAGGTACCAAACAAGGTCTATGAAAACAATAAAAACGCAAGCCATATCCAAAATGTGTGTTTTTTTATGAATCAGTAACACTCATTCATCACTTTCATCAGATCAATTAAAGTTCATTTCTCAAAGAGTAACTACTATTTTAACTCGTACCGTTTAAATACTCGACAATTTAGTTGACACATAAACCATTCTTTAATTAATTTGTATGTATTTTGAAAAAAAAAAGTCATATTGGTAAATTTTTTGTTGAGCTAAACATAATTACTTTTTAGGCGGGAATACAATATTTACTTATTACTAGTTTTTTTCGACGATTTTGTTCGATTTAAAAAATATATCTTAACTTACATATACTATCCTACTTGCTTAAATTAGTTTTCCTGAAGGTTGACTGGTAGAGAATGCCTCATAGTATTAAATCCGTCCATCCGTTTCAGCGTAAAGAAGTACAATACAAACTACAACTTTGGCTTTTATAATAATAGTGAGATTTTTGATGAAATAGCTTTTTTATATGTAGAACTTAGTATTTTGTATGACCAATTAAAACGAAAATTAACAACATCATGTATTTTACGGTGGCATAATCAGAAAAACATAAAATAACAAAGCTAGTATACTCACAAACCTACAAAAATGAGCATCAAAATTCAAACATAATTTGAAATCCAGCTATAGCTAACTTTAATTAGAGAACTCAAAGTAACTTTCATCAAGCCGCTATCATATCTTATGCGCATACGTATGAATGTTTATTCAAGATATTCAAATTCAAGCCATTCGCCAGCTGCGAGCAGTCGTCGGTCGCAATTTGAGAAAGCCAAGAAATAATGAAGCGCATTCCTGGGCTCTGTCTCCCTTAATGAGTAGTCAAACGACAGACTTCCTGCAGTGCACAGATTGTTGAACAGTATATCCCACCAAAAACATTCTGTAAAAAACTAGCCAAGTCTCGATGGAGCTGCTTGTTTATCTCTAAAAAGTAATGAAATCTAGACAAAGTCGTACCAAGTCTAAGGTTCCTTACTGCGATTTCTTTATTATTATAGTTAATGTTGTGTGACTTGGCCGTTGAAGGGTAAACAAGGGTACAAAACCAGGTGCTCCATGACACCATTGCACCAATCTGTCCCCAGAACAAGTCGATTTTGTTTACACGTAATGTTATATCTGTTGTAACTAGCTATGTTTGTTAAGTGAGATAATAGCCCATACTGGTATTGGTAATTTGACGCTAGTGTCTCATTTTAGGCTGTTGTTGACAATGCTGACTTCTGCTCTCTTCTTTTTGGAGCGTCAAATCGACCACCGATCTAACATAAAATAGACGTACAGACGGACTTCTATCAATGATTAGAGGTCCGTCTGTACTAGAAATATTTTTTATACTGTTTGTTTCAGGCTCACCTATACATAAGTATTATTGAAATACGCAGCTTTATCAAGCCTACAATTGACTGGTTATTGAATCAACGTTTTCCAAGTGGCAATTTTCCATCGTCAATGGGGAGCGGTTCTGGCGACAGATTGGTGCAATGGTATCATGGAGCACCTGGTTTTGTACCCTTGTGTACCCTTCAACGGCCAAGTCACACAACATTAACTATAATAATAAAGAAATCGCAGTAAGGAACCTTAGACTTGGTACGACTTTGTCTAGATTTCATTACTTTTTAGAGATAAACAAGCAGCTCCATCGAGACTTGGCTAGTTTTTTACAGAATGTTTTTGGTGGGATTTCACTTCTTTTTGTAGAAACGTGGGCATATTGTTTTATAACAACCTGCTAATTCACTTTAGCGAACCTCACGAAATAATAAGCGAAATTAACGAAATGCAAATAATCCCTCCTAATCCCTAGCAAACGTTTCCAAGCGCAGTAGAAGAATTTCGTAAACGACTGTAACGCGGCCGGTTGCCACATCGCCATATAAGGTTATCGGAAAAACAAACGTAGGCGCGTTTTAAAATACAGTCAGCGCCATCTAGCGACGTGTATCACCGCCATTCTTAGTCCAATGCATTTTAATATTTTGACCAAATTTTGAGCGAAATTAATATTTTGGTGTAATTTGTTTTTTTTTAATTTGTGTAATGTTCGAGTAGAATAAAGTTAATCGTTCGACTATTTCTTCTTGTAAACTTGTAAGTATAAGTATAAAAGCCAGTCTAGTCTTATCCAGAGTTTTCCTTTAATTTTATTTATATGCGTATTAAAAGCAGAAGGGGAGGCATTCGCCCAGCGGGTACGTATTACAATGCCGAAGTTCAAAATACCGAATTTCATAAGACCTATGGACGGAAAGCCGAAAATTAAAATGTCGAATGTTTATTTGACCGAAAGTTTAAAATCCCGAAAGAACGTTTGATCGAAAGGATGAAATACCGAATATTATAATCTCGAAGACTGTAATCCCGAACAATGTAATCCCGAAGACTGTAATCCCGAAGATTATAATCCCGAAGACTATGATCCTGCCTGAAGGTTGTAATCCGGAATATTATTTAAACTCTCGAGAATTATATTTCTGTAGTCTTTACAGATTCTAATGTTTATTTTATACAAAGAATATTAACCTAAATTACGTAACCTACTTGCCTACTACTATACTTACTACTTATTTATTAGTGAACTCTTCTGTGGAACCGATCTGCTCCGGCGCTGCGGGATGTGCAGCCCCTCCGCCCTAGCGTAAGAAAGTGCGGGCATCAAGCGAGTCGCAGTGGCTGAGGCTGGTCGCCGAAGGTGACCAAAAAGGCGAGCGTTGACAGCTTCGGTTCCAGACGAGGACGAGGCGAGCGTAGGTTTCGAGATTTTGAACTTTCGATTTTCTGAAAATAGGTAATTTGAGCTTCGGTTTATCGAATATCGGCTTTTTGAACTTTCGGTATTTTTATTTTCGGTATTTTGACCATCGGTATTTCAACTGTAGGTATTATGAACTTTCGGGATTGTAATACGTAACCCGCCCAGCTGTAGGACGCTATAGGCTAGATTAAATTAGAAGATGTGTCCCACTACGCTGGATTTTTGCAATGACAGTCGATTTTTTTATGTACCAATAGTAGAAGGGGGCATTACCATATCTCTAATACAGCTGAAACCAGCTGAGGGTTCTTCATCAGATAAATAATAAATAAATAAATATCGGACAACCTCACACAAATCGATCTAGTCCCAAATTAAGCTCTAGAAGGCTTGTGTTATGGGTACTAGACGACGATATACATACTTATATAGATAAATATATACTTACATACATAGAACAACCATGACCCAAGCACAAATATTCGAGTTCATCACACAAATATTTGCCCTGACCGGGACTCGAGCCCGGGACCGCCGGCTCAGTAGGCAGGTGTCTACAAACCGAGCAAAACGCGTCGTCAAAATACTTCAGACCTTGGATTTTTGACATCAAATGAAGCGGCCCACCAAGTTGAATATTAAAATACTTAAACGGGTTTACTCACGTCGTAGAAGTTGAATAACGCTCGACATGTTTCGAATCGGTACGCGATCCATCATCAGGAGAGACGATCAGTCGCGATGGCGGCCAACCGAACACAACAACAAGTTGAATATTTTTTGTAAAGGCGGTAGGTCGATCTCTAATAGTTTGGTTGGGCTCTTGTGTTTTCTAATCAGAGTACTCCAGATCTTCGATTATCCTATTTTTTAGGGTTCCGTACCCAAAGGGTAAAAACGAGACCCTATTACTGAGACTTCGCTGTCCGTCCGTCCGTCCGTCCGTCCGTCCGTCCGTCCGTCTGTCACCAGGCTGTATACCAAGAACGGTGATAGCTAGACAGTTGAAATTTTCACAGATGATCTATTTCTATTGCCGCTATAACAACAAATACTAAAAATAAAATAAAATAAATATTTAAGGGGGGCTCCCATACAACAAACTTGTTTTATGGTACGGAACCCTTCATGCGCGAGTCGGACTCGCACTTGGCCAATTTTTATAGTTTTCGCTTTATGTGGCCATTAAACCCTAACTCTGTACCAAATTTCAGCTCTCTGAATTTATGGGAAGTACTAGTTCTTTACTGATGATCATGAGTGAGTGAGTGAGTGAGTGAGTGTCATAAATGTGAAACTTTGCTTTCGCTTAACTTCGGAACAAAATGACCTACAGACTTGAAATTTTGGACTTTAAGTATGTGATTATAGCTTACTGGATGACGAATATTTCTGCGTTCTGGTCTTATCCAGAGGTGCTCAAATAGGGGCCTGAAAATGCGGCGAAATGGTTCCAGTAAAGGATGGTACGGCAGTGTTTGCTTCGCGCTCGACTTGGCGGGGGCACTGCCGTGCCCCCCGATCAATGCCGATGCTACCCTAAGGCGTATAAAAAACAAAAGCAACTTGATGAAAATTTTGATGTTTTGGCTAGTAGCTTGGATAGAAGAATTGAAAGTTCACCCGTCTGGCCCGGAAAGCCGTGGTTGTATTCGCTCGAAGCATATGTTTTATCAATTGTTTGCTCCAAATAAAAAATGTAGTATATACCTAGATGTTTCATATAAAGAAGAAAGAATACTAAGTATTTTACACAATGAATTATGAAACAGTACCTACTGAAGATTCTCCCTTTTGATCTTCGCAAAAGCCACCTGGGAAGTGTATTCTATTGGTTGTTTGCGTTAATATCGACCGTAATAGCGCTACCGACTGAAGCATATTATATTATGTCATATCACTGACAAAAAAGGCGCGCCGTTTTACCCGAACAAAAACAACAGGTGGAACCCAACGCTGGCGCGTGTATTGAGCCCGTCTTGTTTTCTGAGTACGTAGTCGTCGGTTCTTAAGGGGCTCCCTACAGAAATCAGCCAATTTGATGATTTTTACATCGTATCTAGTTTGTGGATTATAGAGTTATAATGTCCTATTTAATATATATTGTAGTATGGTCTATGCTTAACACTTTGTATGGACCCGAATTTTGATTTAACGACTGTGTATTTCATAAAAAAATATTCGGTGAAGGACCAAAAATACACTAATCTCGTTTCTACTTTTATCCCCGGTGTATATGTAGAAAATATCTTACATTTTATTGTTCTAAACCATATTCCACAAAATTTGTTCTGAAGCTTTTTCTATTTTTCTCAATACTTTTCGAGAAAAACGCAAAAAACCGTTTCCACAACTTTTTCCCCGAAAAAATCGTAAACTTTGACGGCCTGTATCTCAAAGTCAGTGACATGTGAAAGGTACTTGATACGGTATTTTGTTGTGGAAAAACTATGTTATTATGATTAGCTATTTATAATATGGGAAAATCTATCGCAACAGATCGAAGGTCATTGAGAGCGGGGAGCCCCTTAAGAAGAGAATAAATGAAATACTGTGATTTTCGTAAAAAGGCCAAAAGAATCGTACCATTTCAAATAATAGAATTCTTAATCTACTGTTAACCAACTATTTGATTTGGCATGTATTTTACCGGGCAACTAAAAAAATAAAAAAAATGTAACCTAACCTACAAAAACAATAACTTGTCAGCTAAATTAATAAGTTGGCATATATGTATTCCGTGGACATCTATGCCAAGTTATTATTTTAGTTGGCAAGTTATTATTTTAGATGCCAAATTAATATTCTATATGTGCATGGAAAATTTAATTTCAGTTCAGAAATAATAATACCTTCGTGACCGTATGTAAAATAATACTGTGTACTGTGACGCTACCTCGTAGCGCAAAAGTAATTTTGTACGTAGACGCATTTAATAAATAAATGACTTAACGGATGGAATGTTTGAAATTCAGTAACACTGTAAATGAGCTCGAGGTGCAAATGAGGCTTCTACTCAAATAAACCGTAAACATAGTTTGGTATTTGGCGAATTCTGTATAGTAGTTTTGGGTAAATAGAATGGCTTTTGTAAACAAGAAACGTATTTATAATTAAACTGTTTGCAATTCGTGGAAGTTTGGGAATAACATAACTACATTTGCAATTTCGATTTTACGGATTAAATTCGTAGCTTAGATCTCGGTGTGGTAAATGGTTAATGCTTTAAAATAACACTAAAATTTGAACGTGTCCAATGCACCAAAACTCCAAGTTTACTAATATAGACGCCTATAATTAAATTATTCTTCAAAATGTTTACGTGGATAGACGAAAGAGAATTTTGATTATGGTCAAAACTGATGTCTGAAACATAATATTTAAAGACCGTGAAAACTTATTTGATAGAAAGCCTTATTAGATTGTTCGTGATAACTTGAAAACCACAGTATCTTAAGTTGAAATTCTCATTCTGTATCTGTTTTTTTTAGTCCGTGATTAGGTAAGAAGACTCAGGATCACCCCAAAAGCAAGAGAGGCAAGAAACGCTAAATAGAATATCTAATCATTAACCATTTTGTTTATCACTTCTATTGAAAACGCCGCCCTATGGGTGAAGACATGGTCGCGACGCGCGACTTGGTCAAAAAATGCCATACATGCGATTCAATAAATATATATATTTTTTTTCAATGAAATTCGAGGGGAAAAAAGGAGAAGAAAAGGATATAAACTGACACATTTGCTCCAATCGCTTTTACTTATTGGCCTTTTGTAAAAGACATACAATACAATTAACATATTTACGAATACAGGATGTAAAAACGACTCACCCTACACAGCAACAGCCTCGAACCCGTAAATAATTTCGTATTGTGTAGAAAATTACTCTCTATGATGAAAATTTGCAACCCGACGCGAATGTAATAAATTTCACGCTCTCATAATTCTGCGGCGTGATTTACAGCATGATTCTCAGCGACACGAAACACTTTTGTACAATATGCCAATTAAACATTGCGCTCAAATTTATTAATGGAATGAACAGGGATAATGTTGAGCAACATTTTCTTTTATACATCATAAGCTAGCTACATGAAGCTTAATTTATCCAAAAACAATAGGCAATATTATTTTATAGCAGACGTTACTGCTTTAATAAAAATAATAATCAAATTGGGTGTAGCACAACGTTAGGTACTATCGATTCTCAAAATAATTTGAGACGATGGTGCCGATTATAAAGTTTGAATCTTTACTGAAGCAACCGCTTGAAAAATTCAATGCCTCTCGCATCAGGTTCGGTGGTCCAATAGGTAGGACGCCCGTGTTGGCCCGGAAAGCCGTTAGAGACGCAGGTTCGAACCCTGCCTGAACCGTAATTTTTTTTTATTTTTCGCTTCATTGTAAACAATAGGCAATATTTGCTACAACGTGCAATCCGATCGGATTTGGGTTCTATGGGCGCCACACCGCTGTTAGCTAGCAGGCACCACGCACTTTGTGATTATGTCGTGCAGCTACGAGTTCATCTGGTAGCCTCGATAATGAGGCATTTTCGTAGTAGCTATCTACGAAGCGCATTGTGGGGATAAACTAAACGAACACGCTGTGGTAAAAAGAACTAAAAAGATGTGAGACGGGTTACCTTTTTTTTTTTTTTTAACGTTGTGGAAATGCGTTTATGCATCCCGTCTAATCGGGGGACTAGAGCGGGTATGACGGACTAACCGAGACTTCGGACTACCGTCTAAAACCACCAACGAATGCCGGCACCGCCTTTAATTGGAGCGTCGCGGGATCGCTTGATGCATTCAACCACGTGCACTCCGGCGGGCAACTCGTGTTATGAGCCGAGACCATGCGGGGCGACACTTCCACGGGTGCCTGCCCCCAGTTCTGTGGTGTTCCGAAACAGGGAGTCCCCCGACTCCTTGCACGGGTCCACTACGGTGGAGGCAACAGATGCGCATAGCGCCGGGCTCTGGCCCCCAACCGTCGCCGGCGGAGCGGATTCGCAAGAGGATCGTTCTCACGTGCCCGCTCCGCGGCGTCCTTTAGTGACATGACTTCGTCACAGAAGGAGGCCATCGCTTTCCATGCCTCCTCACTGTCAAGCATAGCGTCGATGACGCTGGACAGGGAGAGGTCCACTCCTATTACCGCCTGTAAGGCAGTTCGTTGAGGCTGCCAGGCGATGCACTCTACCAGAGTATGGCTGGCCGTGTCCATCGGCGCGGCGCATTCGTGACATATAGGGGATTCTTCTCGTCCAGCTATGCGATGCAGATACTTACCGAAGCATCCATGATCGGTAAGTATCTGCACCATATGAAACGTTAGGGTGCCGTGGCGCCTGTCTACCCAGCGTTCTAAGTGAGGTAAAATTGCCCCCACCGTGACTAGGCCATGTTCCACCGTCTCCAGCTCCTCCTTCCATTTTATTAGTGTTTCCGCCTGGGCCAAAAAGCGGCCACGCTCCACCTCCTCCTGATCGAGAAGCTCCCCCGCTACCCTCGTCCTAGCCCTGTGGCTGTGGACCTTTGCGAGCACCTGCGCTTGCAGATCCCATGGAGGGTCCGCGGGCAGGATGGTTGCTGCCGTAAAGGACACGGTACGGTAGCCTGGCACAGCTCTTATTGAGATTGCCCTCTGTGGCCTACGGAGAAGCGCCTTATTATGATTTGTAAGGGCCTCCACCCATATTGGGGCCCCGTACAGAGCCATACTACGTATGACTCTGGTATAGAGGAGCCTACAGGATGCATTAGGCTCCCCCATATTAGGTAGTAATCGGCTGAGAGCGGCGGCTGTGGTCATCAACTTCGGAGCAAGACTGGTAAAATGCGTCCGGAAGTGCCACCGTCCGTCCAGGATGAGACCCAAATATCTCATATGAGCCTTAATCGCTACAGTCTCTCCGTTAACCCTAATTTGGGCATTTCGAGGAGGTCCCCTTCCCGGGCCATGGAAAAGAAGGGCTTCCGTCTTTGGAAGGGACACTCTAAGACCAAGCTGATGGATTCGATCTACCACCAGCGATTTCCCAACCGTTGCCTTTCTGGCTGCCTCCTGATATGTCGCACCCCGGCATGTGATAAGGGTGTCGTCTGCGTAGGCCAACATGCTCATACCAGGCAGTACAGGCCCACGCAGGAGCCAGTCAAAGCCGACGTTCCATAGTATGGGCCCTACGACCGAGCCCTGGGGAACCCCAAGCTGAATCGGTCGGTGGAACAGCGCGCCATCACCGTCTTCCCAAGTTACAAAACGGTCTTCCATGTAATTGCTCAATAGGTTCCGCAAGTACACAGGCACTTCAAAGTAGCGAAGTGCCTCCCGGAGTGTTTGGATTGGGATACTATTGAATGCATTTTTAACGTCCAGGGATACCACCAGCATCACGTCCCCTGCATCCGTGGCCTCTATAGAGAGGGCCTTAAGGTGAGCTATTGCGTCAACCGTGGATCGACCTGCTCGAAACCCAAACTGGACATCGGAAAGGTTGGGGCCCACCTATTCGAGATGTCGGACGAGGCGGTTTGACAGTATTTTCTCTAACAGTTTTCCTACCTCGTCCAGCAGCACAATTGGGGTATCCCAAAAAAAATTACCCCCCCTTTTTATATTTTTATTCGATGAAATAGGCCATTTTATAATACCAATTTCATTAACTCTTCATTAGAATAAGTAGTTATTTTTTTATTAATTATTTTAAGAAGCTCACAAGATGACGTCATGATTTCCGCGTGTGTTTGAGGATAGTAAAAAAACGCTATTCAGCGCACTCTTATTTGTATTTTTTACTATTTCACTGGTAAACCTACGCATTTCTGAAGTTGTGAAACTGGCCATGAAATTCCAAAAAAAATATATTCGATATCTTGTCAAAGAACTGTCAGGTGACAGTTTGTAAATAACGAACAAGAAATGTAATTGTTTTCAAGTTTGTTTTCATTATTTTACTACAAGTTATATGTGCTGCTTTTCGATAGCTCTGTCTTAATTTTGGACTTATTTTTCACGCCAGGCTATGCTTTGACCGTAACAACAAATATTTGACTTGGAATACGATAAAAGTATTTGTGCGATACTAGATAAAATGGAAATAACAGTCCTAAAACCTAAAAATTCAACATCCCAACAAGCTTCATGGAGCAGATTATTGTTAATACTTTAAAACAGTCAAAGGATTCACTATGCAGAATTATGTTTAAGGCGAAGGGATGGCTGAATGACATTGCTCGATTGAGATCCTCCCACGCGCCATCTAGGCGGGACCAAGTTTAGTTGATGAGCGAATACGCTTAATCATTCATTGACCTGTTGCACACTTGACGGTCTAGATGTCGCTGTGACGGCTCGGCATTGATTGCCAACGAATTTTTCGTTGGCTTTCAATGTGTCTATTTACAGCAACTGTCTATTTACAATATACTTTGAAAATTACTCGATAGAATGAAATAACTTCAATCGTACCATGTTGATGAAATCTATGTATATCGAAGCAGGCTGAAACATAATAGCTACGATACGAGGAGTCGGGTTATACAGGGTGCAAACATATTTTAACCACAGATTGCTGGGCATATTTATTTTTAAGGCAGGAAAGGGTCAATATCCTTACGGAGTATATGAAAGACGACAAAGATAACGAAAGAATAGCCTTCTCAGTAAGGTGCAAGATGCTCGCGCGTAAGTTTGGAGGATGCTCCGAAGAGGTCAAGGTGACACTCTTCAGAGCATACTGCCAGAAAGCTTTTACACCAGCTACTTCTGGACAAACTTCACCAGGAAAACAATTAACACCCTAAGGGTTCGATATAACGACGCCTTCAGAATCCTGATGAGGTTACCGAGCATGTTCACCGAAGCTCGTGTGCCTGATTTCTTTGCCGTCATCAGATTCCGAGTGGCCTCATTTTGAGAACTCGATACTTGCCACAATCAGTGACGAACAATAGCCCAATTTCCAGGTTCAGGCTGTCTCTGCATCGGGATGGGAACCGAAGGTACCTAACTGAAATTTTACCTAATTGTATTTCAATTTAAATTTATTTATTTATTAAGTGTGTGCTATTGCAACGGTGGCTATGTTTTACTTATTTTTTTACTGATTTTATTTTATTATTGTGTGATATGGGTTTTTTGTCTGCAATAAAAATGTACTATTATTATGATCTCCTTTATTTATCTTTCATCTTTGGCTAGGTTTTTTACAATAAATGTATATAAAGAGTTAATTACAATAAAGTAATTACAAAATATAAATACATTATAAAAATCCTAACCTAGGGTGCCGCCGGCAGCGGGACAGGGCCCAGGCTACCGGTGGTTAGGGCTGTAGAGAGGAACCTCCTGACGATGCGCGCCGTGTTCAGGAGCGCCGCCTTACTATTATTTTTATCAAGTATTTATTGTATGGAGAAATGAGAAACAAACAATATAAATTGGCCTAGGTTCATATAAGATTTATTACTCCTTAGGACCTCAGGAATGCCTGGGTAAAATCTTTCGCAATGCTCACGGGCACCCTGTATATACCTGATATCAATGTAATAGTTATATTTTGCAGCAAATTTCAGATCGAAGCCCAATCTTAGTAGAGTTCGTATTAGTATATTTTACAGTCGCTATCAGATATATCGCAGCAAACAATGCGTTCACAAAAATGTTACCAAGAGTGGTGTTCAGATATTTATGAACGCCTTATTTGCTGCGATATATCTGACACCAGACCAAGGAATAGATTCATTCATTCGCTCACAGAATTCGTGGGTTCAAAATTTATCAAATTAATATTTTATGTATTTTAAATCCCCTTCAAAAGTACTTTTTGTAATGTTTTCGGTTTTTTCTACTATCTTCCAATACTTCTTTATTTTTTATAATTCGTAGTTTTCAAATTTCACAAAAAAAAACATTTCTGTTTACGATCAATTGCCTGGTCAAAGTTGCGAGCAAATTCATTTATTGTTAAAACAGTAGGCGTTAAAGGTTAAATCTATAATAAACCAGCCTTTGGGATAAATAGAACTGGATAAAATAGGTAAAAGATATATAAGTACCCACTCCAAGTTTGGTTTAAAACGGTTTTGAATTTCCGGAGAAAAACGAGCCCAAACAAGATAAAAACTGTTACTTCAAAGCGTATCTGAAGGAAAACCGTGCAAAAAAGTAATGTTTTTCGAACTGGAAGAAAACCTCGAGGATATGCTTGTTACGTTACGTATAATCATCGAAACTCAAAATGATGCGTTATAGCCACAATTCATGACCAAACGCAGCATGTTTTTGGGGTTTCACTATACCCTTCGCCTTAAGGACGAAAATATTGCTGTCAAGATTCCTAGGAAAATCTCATCACGTCTAACAACATTAAAGATAGAAAACTTGCTAGTAAATGGATCCGGAAGATTAAATTGACAAAAATGTACAAACTACTAAGTGTGAATTACATCATAGTTCTATTTCATTCCTATAATATGAAGTAAAGTTTTTGGATGATGTATATGCTGTGTCGTAACTTTAATGAATGTATAATGTAGCAGAAAAAATTAAACTCATGTTATTATAACAGTTTTTTTATTGAAAGTAAATAATCTTTGTGACATTTTCAAGAAAAAATTCCTCGATCGAACCTTCCTGTCCTCTTTTATGTTCATGCTGGCTTTAAACTGTCTGCAAGGTGGTGAGAGTTGCGGTTGCCCTTTTGGGTGGGTGTTGACTGTTGAATCAATGAAAATATTCTTGTAGTGTACTTGTAGTGGATCCGATCGAGATTCATGTCTCTGAAAGTATCGAAGGTGTCGAAGGGCACGTTTAAGATTTTCTTGGATAACATACCATCAAAGTTTTGGTTTTGGTCATACGCCTAAAAGTAAAACACACGTAAGTGTCTAATTTTTAAATACAAATATAAAACAAACCTCAAATGTTTTGAGATGATTACCTTCTTATTAAATCAGCATTTTTAATAACCACCGATGCATTTCTCCTTCAAAGCTCGGTTTGGTGCATTCACGCAGTCTTTGTTAATCGCAGTTAATTGACAAGAAATATAAACAATATAGGTAAAATCGCTTGAACTATTTCTCGAGATATTAGTCTGCATCCTAATTTTTTATAACCGATGTTATTTTTATTTCCACTCATCGTCTCGTAAGTGTTTAATAAAACTCTTTTTCTTGTTGAACGTAAGTTATACGAGTTAAGAGACGATGTAAATATATATACATATATATAAATCCTGGAATGGCAGCTCCTGGTTTTTGCAAATGTCAGTTTTTAATAAATAATCTGATTCACTTTATAAATAATAATAAACCATGCTTGTGTATGTTCAATACCATTTCTAGAAAATCCCGATGTAAATATTGAAAATGTAAATAAATAGTTGTCATTGTTACTGTCAGACGAAATATTTACCGGTCCAAACATAAAATCTGTGATAATTTGTGTTCAATTTAGTTTGAATTGCCAGCGCAATCAAGTATTTAAAATGAATGTTTGATTCACAACTTCAACATTATAATATCAAAGAATTATCATAATTATTGAAGGAAAGGGCAGTATAATAGCAGTAAGATAATAATTATAAGAACCGTTAGTATAATTTGGACCGAGTATTGGGGTAACCACAGATAACACCACCTGTACCTTTCCAAACTACGGTGACGTAGTAAAACCCCGGTTACTGAAGGTCAAGTGAAAAATTGGGTAGTATCTTTTTTACGATTTTTTTTAATTTTTTTCAATAACTAGAAATGGTTCAGAAAGAACCCAGCTCGTCAGTCATAATCGAATTAACGGTTTTGAAAAAAAACGGTACACTCCAATTGGCCTGTATCCAGAAGGCTGACCCGGAGCTCTGCCATCCTTCGGAATCAAGCAGACCTTTCCCGTCTTCCATGGTTTCGGAAACTGGCCTACTCTAAAGTTCGAAATTTGAAGATTGTGTCGCACCTTCCTTTTAATTAAAGTACAGTTTGACCCGGAATAATAAATCAAGGTAACCTCTCTGAAAAAAAAAAGAGTTCTTGTCATTGTTTAACATGTGGCTATGCGCTCTGTAGTCGCAGGTACGCACCAATAGCTCGTACAGTGAAAAAGTTGCACGGGGGAGCGGGGGGAGCAATCAAAGATGGCGAGTTTCGATATTTCAATATACATACATATCCCAGACATCCTACAAACAAATGTTGCCAACCAGTTTTGTGGTAAGTAAATAAGAATTGTAAAAACTTGTAACAAAATCAAACTGTTGAGAGTCCGAAATTTTAAGAAATATATTGAAATATCGAAACTCGCCATCTTTGATTGCTCCCCCCGCTCCCCCGTGCAACTTTTTCACTGTACGAACTATTGGTGCGTAAACAATGGACTATTGTTAGTTATTAAAAATAATAATTATAAAAATATATTCATTAGTTTTCAATCTATAGTGGTTTAAAGTTAACTCGAAAATGGAGCATTTTAGTAAAATTTCAAAAAAAACTTAGAGAAAGTGTAAGAAATGTTATAGTGTGCTATATATTCGTGATCTACTTAATAAGCCCTTCCACTTGATACCCCACACGGCATGGCTTGATGACTTTTTTTTTTTTATTAGTATGCCATTTTTAATTGCCGGGTTGGGGGGAGGGGGACCACAAAACTGGTTGGCAACATTTGTTTGTAGGATGTCTGGGATCTAAACAATTTGCTGGGTGCAAAGTAGGTGGTGGGGGAACCACGAATCGATCGCAGCGCGCGCCGTGGCCAAAAAAGGAACTTTCGTCAGGCCAACTGTCACTTTTTACTAGCGAAATTAAGGCATCTAAAATTAAATAAATATGCGGCACGAAACCTGCAGCGTAGTTAATTGCAAAAACAATGGCAAAAACAGTAATCACAAATTCAAAAACAGTAATCATAAATAAATAAATTTACATAAGCAAGTTGGAAACGAGAACAACGAATTAAATGTATAATCGCTATCAAGAGGAAAAAGTTAGTAGGTATGTATAACCTATAGAACATTTTTATGCGTTGATTTTCTTTTACATTTTGGACATGTTGAGCAAAAACGAATTGTTTCCCATTTTATTGTAGTTTGGGATTTGAAAGGGATGTTGTGTTTGATTGAGCAGAATCCAGTTATAATAATTAATTTGGCGATGTTTAACTGAAAATAAAAATAATCTGTATTATTACGAAAATACAGTCATAAATGATCGGTTGCATTATGCATGAAATGCGTATTTCGGTTAAATTTGTTGATTTTGTAACTTACTTCTCGTGTAGACAGCCATGAAAAGGTCCGTGTGAATTACATCTGAAAGTTATTGATTTTGCCATTTTAGACGGGAAATAAAGAAGGTCACCGTTTTATCGACACTATAGATTAACATAATCGAATAAAATGAAAGAAAATTACGATACTTCATTGAAATTATTTGTTTGTTTACTTATATACTATTCGTAAAGACAGTCAGCCATTTGACATTAAAAAGTCCGCCGTAATTGTAACCGCTAGTTGACGCTGTCATCGCGCAACCAGCGAAAGTCAGATTGAGGTCGGCTATTTTTGCAAACGGAACTCCACTGAGAGTCTGGTCTATTAAATAAAAACTATATTTTTTCTGATTTAATTACAAATGTATAGTTTTTAGATTTTCCCCTATACTTGTAGTATAAGACGATATTACTTGCCAAATTTCATAGTTCTAGGTCAACAGATGATACTGTGAAGGTTGTGCTTCACTGAAGGTGGTTGGCCGTCGACTTAAGAATAAAGTAGTTTTTATATTTAGAATAAGACGTATGACATTAGTCATAAAAATAAAATGTATAGTAGGTTTAGTGCTAGCCTCCGGGCAATAAAGTAATACAACGTAGTACCTCTGCTCTATTATTCATCCTCTGAAGCTATCCCCCAGCAGTCTTCACACTTGGTGGAGGTGCGAACGCTTATATTTAGAGTCACGCGAGTATTGACGAGTTCCCCCGCTCCCAATTAATTTTGTCCACAGATTCTCGGGCATCAGTTACAATTACGTACTGAAAGCATACGGTTTGCATAGGAGCCGGACAGGAGCGAAGCGCACCGTCTATACGCGCACTAAGCACAACGAAGAATAAGTGCTCATTTGGCAATTGCGAATTGCCATCGGTGTGGTATTGTATGTTGACGGCACTGCCGTAAAGGAGCGAATTTGACGGGTGAAGTTGACGAATTATTGAATCACCCATTATCATTTTTCATCCTATGCGATTATAATCTATTTGTGCATTTGATTTGTTTGGATTTCATACGAAAATGAAAACGAACACAATTAATGGCTTTTCTGACGTTGGAGATTTTTAATTAATGGCCCAAGTGAGAAAACACGAATAAAATAATCACAAATGGCGATTGCGGTTTAATTTTTCGGGACCCGCATTACAGAATAGTTTCAGACATCGTTTGAGGATGTTATGTCAAAGTTAAACAAGGAATTCCCGTCGAGCCAAGAAATTATGTACAAGGATTTTATCATCGACGGCAAAAGTCACAAGAATCACCATTAATTCGTTTCTATACGCTTGAAGCACACGTTGTTGACATCAGACAAGCAACTGTCAATGAAAATATGGAATTTTGCCAGTGAAAAACATTCAGTTTCAGTGTTGTCAAATGATGTAGCAAATGTTCTTAAAGAGTGGAAGCCTTCAAGTTCAGCCATTATCACTAATTATACAATATATTGCTAGTAAAACTTTATTTCATTAATATGTGCTGTGCCGGACCGAGTGCTTGTCAAGAAAGTGCAACATCAGGAACAGCGTGCCTGAGCGAGGAGGGCCGCTCAAGCACTGAAGAGCGCCGCTGGACACCGTGGACGCCGATCGAAACGCTGCGCTTCTATCAGGCAATAATGAACCATAATATATAATTTGTAGAATATGTGTTTATTAGGATGTATATAATTGTCCCATAATAATTATGCTAGGTGTATGATAGTTCTAGATGTTAGTAAGGTCCTACAAATAATAATCGTGGTGCATAAATTATTACCCTATAAGATAATCCACCGATTGTCTCCATGGAATTATGTGGTGCAAAGACTCACTCCTAATGGTCGTGCCAAGAATGTAATAATTCATGTTAACAGATTGAAGAAATTCTTTAATCGTTAATTCAAAATAAATTTAAACAGTTCTATATTTCTAGGGTGTAAATAATAAAACTATTATTTTTCAGCAATTTTTAATTCAGGCTGACTGTACAAGGATGCAGTTATGTTTGTTGCATTTGCAAGTGTCACTGTTGTAACTATAATTTAATTTCTTTCCACTATATATTAGCTGCATCTCTAAGATATTACTATAGGAAGTTAAATTTTTAATTTCTTGCACTATAAATTTATTGCACTTTAAGTTTATTGCACTTACAATACCTTTCCTTGTAATAATAATAACTTATAACTTTCACAGAATTCCAATAATTAATTATAACACTTTGATTTTCTTTTCAGAACTTTAATGTTTACACATGCTAATACGTTTTTCTTTTTCATGTAATTCGACACTGCGAGGGCCAATGCTGTGCTGTCCCATTCCTTGGGGTTTCAGCTACTGGGATGACTGAATGCGACTCGCATTCTACATCCAGGAGGCGGCAGGAGCGTGGGATCTTGGCATGACGAGCCAAGGATCGCACAGCACCCTGCATCAGGCCAATGCAGTCTGAAGATTTTATTTTATTTTCATGTCTGTAATAAATAAATTTTATTAATTTTAATTAAGTGATAGGTAGGATTTTTATAAAAATAGCTTTCGTTTCGTGTTTTAATAATTAATTTTTCGACAGTGACATAACATTTGACATGTCAATATGACGTGTCATGCCATCGTCTATGGTCGTGAAATTAATTATGAGGAAATGGTTTATTTTATGGTACAGAATCTTGAACCATAGTCCATATGCTTCAGGATTCTAATGTAAAGGTATTAGTTTGACGGTACAGATTTCTGGGGCATATTTAATATATATGCGCCAGGATTCTAATATAAAGCTAGTGTAGTTAGGTGTCACTATTTGATAGTCCTGAATGGGTGTTTGAGGCAAACGTCATAGACAATGTTTCAGACATCTAATATAAGGGCAGTGACACATCATTGTACAATTGTTTGGGGCATGCGACGTGTGTCATGTGTCATACTCCAGGCAGTTAAGGTGGGAACATTCGATACGATTTAATCGGGTAATTTATTCAAGCCGGTTTTACACCAGGCGATTAAATTGTGGAAGCCTATCTTTTTAATATTGTATCGAATGGTCTATGCTTTAGTCTATTAAGTCGAATGACACTTGGGGTAGTCAGATTGGTGCCTTGCCTTTTTAGCGGGGTTTTTGTCAAGGCGAAGCCAGTGTCAGACAACATGTCAGATTACGTAACATGCCATAGGCTAGTGTCTGCTCATGTCCTGACCCTGGTTATCTCTTAGCAAGAGACCATCTGGGTATGAATGTATGGGTATCCCTGCATAGGTAGGGACTTATTATGTGTTAGGCAGGAGTAGTTCTGTCTAGTGTCTCTGTATTAAGATGAATTTCCCTCGTCCACCCCGAGACGGCGGGAAATGTGAAGGTTGTGCTTCACTGAAGGTGGTTGGCCGTCGACTTAAGAATAAAGTAGTTTTTATATTTAGAATAAGACGTATGACATTAGTCATAAAAATAAAATGTATAGTTAGTTTAGTGCTAGCCTCCGGGCAATAAAGTAATACAACGTAGTACCTCTGCTCTATTATTCATCCTCTGAAGCTATCCCCCAGCAGTCTTCACAATACCTTATAAATTTTGATTTCCTTGAAAAAATACACGTTCTTGCGGCATAAACGGCCGTATTTCTATTTTACGTTAACTTAGAAGTTTGATTTTTACAGCTTCAAGGTACTATAGATCTGAGTACATTATTTTAATTTCCACGCGTTCCCATCCCAAGATCTTGAAAAAGTCTTGACAAACACGGACGGATGGACGGATGGACGAACGGACGGACGGACGGAGAACAAAGTGATTATAAGGGTTCCGTTTTTTTACTTTTGAGGTACGGAACCCTAAAAAGGGGATTAAAATAAGAGTGTGAGTTTATGAAACCCACAAGCGTTTTATAATAAGATCACACGAATGTTTTAATGCCAAATTACATACAGTTGCATACTATTTTTTTTTATAAGCTCATCGGAAAATTATTATACTTATTTCAAATTACTTGTTTTGTATGTTAGTAGCGTCCAAAAGTAGATACATAGAAAACTTTCTATTACTATTAACGTGTTATTTTTTTTTATTATTCTACACAAGATAAGTGAAGTCCTTCTAAACTATCAAAAAGCACGCGCCTTCAAATTTAAAAACTACAAATCTTCACAATATAGGGACCGGGGAGTAAGTAATGTAGGTCAATCAACTTTGCCTTCTGCTCTCGAATTTTCCCCATTATTGCTTTAGATGTTATTCCGAAATTTCAGTTTGAGAGATGAAGTCTTGACACATTTCAAACGAGGAAGTGAATATATTTCTTTAGTTAGTTTAAGTATATTTAGGGACTGAAGACGTTAAATGCGATCTTTTCGCATGTTATACTTACGCACTACAAATAATGTACCTACTACCGTCAGCACTACTTACTATTTGTATTTATACAAGATTGTACAAATCATTGACAGATTCAGGTTTTTTCCTAATTCTGAACATGTATAGCATGTTAGTTAGCTAGTTTATTTTTTGCAGTTGTTGTAATCTTGATCATATTCTAGTTTTAAGTAAAATATTGCACGCCACTAGGTGGCTAATCATGTGAAAACCACGTGGGCCAATCGTACCATGATTAATGCAAATAAATATTCATTCATTACCCTTTTTCGTTACGGTGGCAGTGGACTTCTGGCTAGTTGGAGTAAAATCGATTCTGGCTCTGCTCTCTCTCTTTCTCTCTATCAATACCTTCTCAATAAAGAAATAATAATGCAGGTAGATAAATTCAGCAAACTACCTCCAACGAGGATAATACTTAACCTGTGTTGTATCTTCGTGAAATAACAATTGCACATAATTATAACCTAGTAATTGATACTCAAACTATTTTCATAATAACAATGCTATTCTCTCACAAAGGCTAGTCATCCTGATAATTTTCATGTTCAAATCAGTTAGCGATAAGAATCTGTTTCTGACAGTTGAGCGCTTCTCAGGCAGCTAGAAATTCTAGTTTATTCACTTAGCTAATTACCTGGCTGTAGCTCTTAAGAAAATTAGTTAAATTTGCCGGTTCGCTGGGCTCACGACGCACTTTGTCATAACATAAAAGTGGATAATATTCCATTGGACCAGTGGTTTGAAAATGATTGTGCGCTTGGGAGCTACATAAAATTACAGCCTGCTCGCGCAAACGCACCTATTGTGATCAAATTTCTCGAATCCTTCTCCAATTATTCTTTACACATGCAGGCGGGCAGTCAACAAAGGTGCGATGGTGTTTTTTTAACCGACCTAAAAAAGGAGGTTCTCTTTGACCTGTATGTATGTATGTATGTTGGATGGCCGCGATTATCTCGCGTTTGGCTGACCGATTTTGGTTGAGGTTTTTATAAAAGTGTTTGTTACACTACACTTAGAAGAAGGTTTCGGTATTTAAATCACTAAAAAGCAAAAGCGTAACGAAAAAGAACCGAATTCAAAATAAACTGAAAAGCCAAAAATAGGTAACCCGTTCATGTACAGATTAAATTTCAATCACCTTTTATTCTCTCTCCTTCACTAACCTATCGTAAATAATGAATCGAAAAATGCAATTGACGCGTTGATAAATCGTAGCGCATTCACCGTAAATATTCTAAAAGCGAATACTAACTCAGCATTTAAGTAGAAAAGACATCCATTCAAAAACCATTGTATCTTTAAACATATTTACGCTAGAGCAGACACGAACAGAGTTAATATAATTTCAAGCTTCGAATAACATAAAATAGAAGCGAGAGCATACAGAATCGAAACAACGTGAGCGTTATCTTGAAAGTGTTCATGTCTCGGCCGCGTGACAGGTGCAGGAAAAACAGTTTTACTGTTCCACAGGGGTCTATAATGGCTCACATAAAATTCTTATTCATAATTGTATTCAGTAGTCATAATTTCTATTTACATTTCTCTGAAACAAATAACTTTCAGGATTCTTATAATACAAAACCTAACCCAACCTAAACTACTTATTCTAATGGGTTCTACTCTCAAATGTCAAGTTAATTTTAGAGTTATGGCTAACAATTTTATGACAATCAATCGTTGTGTAAAAAAATGTGCACCCGTTCAAGAGAGTTTAAAGGTGTTTCAAATGTGTGTTTGAGGTTTTAGGTCCTTTACTTTTGGTGGACTAAAGCTACCCCGGTATTTTGAAAAAGTCGTAAAGCAAAATTTCGGTACTATCAGAGCGTCCACCTGGGTGCTCAGCTCTGCCTTTGTTCGGGTAAAATCAGCACGCATTCGTCCCGCATAGGTGCGTCATGCATTCCTATTTCATTAAATGAATGGCGTCGCATTTTACACAAATAACCTATAAATTTCAGCTTCCGCAGTCTTTTATTCTGTGACAATCAATAGGTAGGTAAAGTCAGCATCAAAAGTAGGTGACAATTTGACTACTACTTTTTCTTTCATAATTTACCTTTCTGTCAATATTTATGAAAACAAAATGTAGTATTTCCAAATTAAAACAGAATCGATAAAAATATTCAATTAAGGAATTTGACTAGTGGTTTATGTCAAAAGAGATACATATATAAAAAAAATTGTTGCCTGTAAAGTCGGTTTTACGGGCGAAGGAAGATTTTACGTGACAACGTCTTATTCTCGGTAGAATATTTATTGATATGAATATTATTAAATTGCACAATAGGAACAATGAATGAAAATAAGAATTGCACAAATTTTAACTATAGAAATATATTTTGTTCCTCTTCCCTCTTCCCTCTTCCCTCTTCCCTCTTCCCTCTTCCCTCTTCCCTCTTCCCTCTTCCCTCTTCCCTCTTCCCTCTTCCCTCTTCCCTCTTCCCTCTTCCCTCTTCCCTCTTCCCTCTTCCCTCTTCCCTCTGCCCTCTTCCCTCTTCCCTCTTCCCTCTTCCCTCTTCCCTCTTCCCTCTTCCCTCTTCCCTCTTCCCTCTTCCCTCTTCCCTCTTCCCTCTTCCCTCTTCCCTCTTCCCTCTTCCCTCTTCCCTCTTCCCTCTTCCCTCTTCCCTCTTCCCTCTTCCCTCTTCCCTCTTCCCTCTTCCCTCTTCCCTCTTCCCTCTTCCCTCTTCCCTCTTCCCTCTTCCCTCTTCCCTCTTCCCTCTTCCCTCTTCCCTCTTCCCTCTTCCCTCTTCCCTCTTCCCTCTTCCCTCTTCCCTCTTCCCTCTTCCCTCTTCCCTCTTCCCTCTTCCCTCTTCCCTCTTCCCTCTTCCCTCTTCCCTCTTCCCTCTTCCCTCTTCCCTCTTCCCTCTTCCCTCTTCCCTCTTCCCTCTTCCCTCTTCCCTCTTCCCTCTTCCCTCTTCCCTCTTCCCTCTTCCCTCTTCCCTCTTCCCTCTTCCCTCTTCCCTCTTCCCTCTTCCCTCTTCCCTCTTCCCTCTTCCCTCTTCCCTCTTCCCTCTTCCCTCTTCCCTCTTCCCTCTTCCCTCTTCCCTCTTCCCTCTTCCCTCTTCCCTCTTCCCTCTTCCCTCTTCCCTCTTCCCTCTTCCCTCTTCCCTCTTCCCTCTTCCCTCTTCCCTCTTCCCTCTTCCCTCTTCCCTCTTCCCTCTTCCCTCTTCCCTCTTCCCTCTTCCCTCTTCCCTCTTCCCTCTTCCCTCTTCCCTCTTCCCTCTTCCCTCTTCCCTCTTCCCTCTTCCCTCTTCCCTCTTCCCTCTTCCCTCTTCCCTCTTCCCTCTTCCCTCTTCCCTCTTCCCTCTTCCCTCTTCCCTCTTCCCTCTTCCCTCTTCCCTCTTCCCTCTTCCCTCTTCCCTCTTCCCTCTTCCCTCTTCCCTCTTCCGCCCTCTTCCCTCTTGTTACAGTAATGCTCGATGAATGAAAATAAGAATTGCACAAATTTTAACTATAGAAATATATTTTGTTTCTCTCACTCATCAACCGTGAGCGGCGGGCGTTACATTTTTTCATGAGTGACTCCGAGCGCAACCTAAATTAAGACGTTGTCACGTCAAAATCTGCTATTTTTAATGCTGTCTGGACATGCAATTGTCCAAAATCATGGTGTAAGCGTGAATTAATAACTGACTAAACTGAGAGCAAAACTGTTTACCTATCTCTTTACATCAAGCTCACGTTCGAAGTAAGCTTGATAATCTACAACATTTTGGTCAACAAAACTTAACATTTCACTTCAATAATATAAATTGGCGTCAACACAGAGACTCGAAACTGACGCAAAAGTAAAGAGTAAAACCAATTTCTTATCCAAATTTCGATTATACTTTGTGTTTATCTTTGCACTCTACCAAAGCGGCAAAGAAAGAGACCGATATACATAAGTACTTCAAACGCTTAGGACAGTATTTTGGCAAAGTATTTACAGTTAATGAGTTCAAAGTGATAAGGAAATTAGGTGTCTATACTTTTATAAATTCAAAAATTGGATTGTAAGTATTTTTTTTATAGAGTGGGGTCATTATTTCAGGACAAATATTAACAGCGCGATACAGGATTTGCTTCAACGAGTGACGATATCCGCCTAGCGCCATCTGTGCGCAGCCGAAAAGACTGGATGGATTTTAATTTTTTTTTAATACGGGGATAGCTGAACATCCAAAGATAAGCATAGGATACTTAAACCGACTAAGCTGTTTTGCGCGGATGAAGTTGCTATTCTTCTAGTAAGAAAGCCATACCTACTAATTATAACTATTATAAGTATTGTATTATTTGTATGGTTTTTCTACTCCCAATACACAAAAGTACCCGGTTCTTTCAAGGGCATGCGCAAAAGTGAAGTCAACGCGAAAAGGCCTTTTTTCAATTTCTTGAAATGCAATTTATTGCAAGTGGTAGGGGGAACCGAGGGTTATTGAAACAGAGGTGAGAAATAACGTAAATTTTTTGGATCTACATTAATAAATAAATATCGGGAAAACTCACACGGGTTAGGTAAGTATATATTTTTTTACAATATTATGATGTTTTAATAGTGGATATTTAACGTTATAATCTTTTGCGGTGGCCTACTAACATTTACACAATTAATAATTATTGGAAACGTTAAATATTAAAAGAAAAACTTTGTTGCCATATTTTTGGCCTGGGGTGTATAAAGATAAATATAGTAAATATACACTTAATACATAGTCTTAACTGCTCGCTCGCAGAATTCGCGGTGAGCGCGCTTAAGATGTGAATGTGCATAGATAGATAGGAGTGCTAGCATCGACGACTAAGACGCGAATTTAACCGTTTCTGTCTGACGTGCGTGCTTTTGTGCTTCTTTCTATCATACCAAAAGGCCCTTTTCAGGGCCACAAATGATTCGAAACTTACTATGAGAGGTTTCTTAGAACGGGACGTTGATCAATCTACATTGATATTATTCACACGATTATTACGTAATAGGTATGTATGTATACGAGATGCGTGTACAACTATACTAGGTATAGTTGCGAATAACAATCAACAACAAATGAATGGTCATCACTAAATTGATATAGAGCTTATAAAAATTATAGGTGGTCATTTACGAATTAGGTGCAAGTTGCTAAATTGATAAATCCGGATGATTAGGTAATTTACAGTTAAGACTATGTACCTATTAATATATAGAACAACCATGACCCAAGTACAAATATTCGAGTTCATCACACAAATATTTGCCCTAGCCGGGATTCAAACCCGGGACTGCCGGCTCAGTAGGCAGGTGTTCTACAAACTGCGCCAAACAAATCGTCTACATCCGTTAATAAAGCTCGAACACACACACACACACACAGGTAGATGAGACCTTGTCTTAACAGCGTTGTTGTTGGCTCCCTGATGGATTTAGATAGCGAGAAATGTATGTCGTTTCAACTCACCTCGGTTTCAAAACCTCTCGGTCTCCTCTACATCGAGCAAATGTTGCCCTAGCCCTTCTCATTGGTTGCAAAGGGACGACACCCGCTGTATATGTTGGGGATTGATGAGATCTTAATATACTCATAAGGGAAGTCAATAGACAATGGACAAGCAACCGGACGTCTGCAAGGAAGAAATGGGTGAATACACATCACTCCTTACATAGATGGTGTAACTAGGGGCCATATTATACGTTTTAAATCGTTTTTTTTTTTCGATATATTTGGCCATTGACAACACCACTCTAATGAATGATGCCAAATGAAATATCCACACCGTTGGATCTTTTTGACTAATGAATTCATTCGGCATTTTTGTTTCGGCAGTTTTGTTGTGTTCCCTTGAAATTTAGAAAAACGTTTCATCGAATTTTCATTTCATCATTTCATTTTCTTGTTTCATTTTGCATTTTTCACTCAAAGTGACACGTTTCAATGAAAAGTGAAACAAAAATGCCGAATGAATTCATTAGTCAAAAATATCCAACGGTGTGGATATTTTCATTTGGCATCATTCGTTAGAGTGGAAATTAATTCAAGTAAGCCTTCTCATATCACCCTTACCACCAACATTCAAAATTAATTCAGTATGCAATCCTACTGTAATGTTAGTACCAAACTAACTCACCCTTGTGTCCTGACTAGGTACTCCATAGGAGTCTGAAACACGTCGGTCCAGAGCATAAAAATATAGTCCACGCCTTGAACAAATAGCCATACCATTCAAATCATTATTCGAATCAGAAACCCAAACTCACCCTCCCGATTTATCAAGTTGATTAGGAGCGGACGTAACATTCCGCCATCTTTCTTTGTTTGCTTGCGTAAGGGGATTTCCTTTCGAGCACCTAATTTCCAATATCCGTCCTAGAACTATTTGCTTCACTTATTTCGACCTTTTATGATTTTCTTAGGAAACAAAAGAAAAATATACACGTGTGTTTAATCAAAGACACAAATAACTTAACACTTAAGTACTGTCGGCACAGCTTCGCTTCTCTCCAATACCAGTATTTCGTACCGCGTATAAGGAAATAGAAAAATAGTAAACGTATCACGATTTCAGGGCACTTTTCTTTACTCTTCATTCAGTAGAAACAGTATAGAATTTTCGAAAACGAAAACGGATGCGAAAATTAATATTCCTAGTAATACTTTCTGGGGTTTTTCTAATATATTGGGTTTTTTAGTAAACCATTAGTAGCCTATACCACACTATACGTCAATCCAAGATGTCAGGTACCTCCGTACCGAATTTTATCAAAATTGGACCAACCGTTTGAGCGTGAAGAAGTAACAAACATACACACTCGCAAACTTTCTCATGTATAATATTAGCGTGATTATTCTTCCTGAAAAAATATTTTATCGGTTGTTTGTATAGAAGCCGAGAGTGTGCGGCTTGCTTACAACTTTACCCGGAAAAAGGTGGATGGAGGACACGAGTACAGTGCGTGAGCTGTCAGAATGCGATTTGCGTTTTATACCTGTCTTGCTCGCCCTGTCGCGATCCAGATAAAACCTTTCAGTTTTCACGGAGAAAACCTTGGCAGGGAGCTCATCTATCAGTCACAGAAGTCCACTGCTGAATAGGCCTCCCCCATAGCTTGCCACAAAGTGCGATCCTGTGCAGAACACATCCATCGACTCCCTGCGACCCTAACGAGGTCATGTTTAGGTACATAGGTATCCAAACAAACTTGATAGTTTGTACCATTTACGCACTCCTATTTTCGTGACATGCAGCATCCATCTCTCTGGCATTATATTAGGTAGAAAGTGATGGATGGTTTTGTAGCGTGATAAGAAAACGCACGTTACTATTAGTGCTACGTACAAATTCTCTATTGTTTAGTGTTCATTGAGATACAACGACATTACATTTTGTCACATCTTCCTCTCTGAATATTCAAATTATATTTGTACTAGCGACTGCATTGCTGATACTAAATCCAACAATATACTACAGAATAGTATTACCTTTACAGGAGCGACTTTGTTTTATACTTTGTAGTGATAGTGATATTTACTTCCTGTATGATCTAACCCGTGCCGCGAGTGTATAGTTATAAAAATAAAATGCATCGATAACCTTTGACAAACAAAACACCCACGTCAGTTAAAGATATACCCTATTTTACCACGGTCTGAATTATAGAGGACAAACATCAATTTTGTATAGAGCTATTAGAGCTCCATCGATTATATATAGATCCCGTCATAAATTTAAAAATCTGTCAAAAATACGTATAGGTTCTTTTAAAGCTTCCGGATAAAAAACTAATTTACAATAACTGTTTATAAATGACGGAGTTCTGACGATAAAAAAATGTTAAGCGTCGACTTGAAACCCCCTTTTTGCAGTCGCTTGAAAATTGACGCAAATAGTAGATAATATCTAGTCCCTTATTCCCAATGCATTTCAAATCTCTATTCGTAAGCGATACAGTTGCAAAAACCGCGATACTGTGCACACGTCTGCTACAAATTCAATACCAGACGTGATTTCCTTTATCAATCATCTGTGTGTGACGTGACAAATTTGCCTGCGCGGAGGGTTGATCGCCTTGATGTATGTGGGCCGCTGTCATTGGTGGCGCAGATAATAATTTCGTGGGACAGATGTCTCAATTTGCCTTATCTTCTTTAGATGTATGTTATAGTTTTCTGTAGTATCTCTTTAAAATATTCTTCGGTGGAATATTCGCGCATATTTTATATAAGATATAGGGTTGATGATTTACAACAATCTCACAGTCAAGAAATACTCGTTGAGGCAAAATCGCGATGTAAAAAAAAAATATGATACGAATGCGGATTTTCTATAATATGCCACTTACTTTCTTTTAAAAAACTTCGCACAATCTATAAGGTCTTACAGTCTTCTGAAGTACGTCATGTATAACGTTTCAGACTTCCCGCATATTAATCACCTATTTACACACAACGTCGATTTCTTTCTCTCTTGCTTTCTCTTATTAATGTCACAGTTTTATAAAAAAAAGTTTTACCGGCATGAGCTTAACTTTTACCTGCACATTTCATTCGGGAGTGTCATTCAAATTCATAAAAATGCACTTTAACTTTAATCCCTTTCTACTATATTTGGTGTGATGACGGTGTGATGTCAAGTGCCGTATAAAACTTCCACTAACCCCTATATTTGCCATGTATTCAATAAATCTATAGATTATTTTTAACCGATATATTTTCAATTGGAAATATCATTCTAACAAATATTGACACCAAGGTAAATTATGAAAGAATTTTTTTATGTGATCCACTGCAATGTAAGTAGGATTCAAACCTGCGACCCTATGTTTCTAGCGTAGTGCTCTCCCAACAGACATCACATCGCTACTTCACTTAAAATACGTCTAGAAACCTAGTCAGTGCTTGAAATCGAAGCCAGTTTTGGTTAGCTACGGGGTTCGTCTCGCATCTGTCACATCGTCAATGTAACGTAATGTAAGCAGCACATCTCTATGATGGGTTGGCTTTTGGTACATAAAACCACAACATCTTTCAAAAGTGACATCATCTTTCACAAATCTGTTTTTCAAGACTCGTTCTAGTCGTATTAATTGTAAGTGATTCCATAATTCTACGCTGCCAAAGCGCACTGCGTTATATGTTTTAAATACTTAAGGCCGTTCCCTGAGCCAGATTTGCAAAAATACCCCAAAAATTATCCTATTTTTCTACGAAACGTTGATATTAGTAAACGAGGGAAAAATATATATCATTCTTGATTATATTATCTTTAATAACACAGCATTCGATACACGATTCGTAACACTTCGCTCGATACAATTAATTCCCAAAGTAACCTCCAATTCGAATTTTTACTCCAACTTTACTTGTTTTTTTTCTACGTGACACTATGAAACAAAAAAAGGAGAAAAATCAATCATAACTAAAATAGTAATTTTACAGCTTCCGAATTTCAATAATTGAAGCCATTATTTTTAAAATAAATAATCATCGACAAATTCTTACGAAAAAAGATATCGCCTTACGACCCGCAAGCTCTGTCTCCGTCACTCTTTTGAAATGTGACTGTGATGTGACAGGGACGGGTGGCCTGAGGAGGGGCTCGGGGTTCTGGCTCAGGGAACGGCCTTAAGCGCATTACCCAAGCTAGGATGTCCGTCTACACACATATTCACAGTACATTTATCTTTCACAACATGCCTTTGTTTCAATATTTACATATATGTATGTATAAATATAAGTGAATTTAAAGTGTCCAGTCGTGTGTTTCGCGATAACGTCACGCAGTTATGCGAACTCACGTTGACTCCTGGGTTCTAATGTGATTAATGCGTCAACACGTCGAGGATCACCGTTTATGATTAGCGAACCGCACCGTGATACTGGCGCCCGATTATTTGTGTTCTGATATTTGTTCCACCCCGAATAATCCGACGGTCAATGAAATTAGAGCCGTTATCGGTTTATGCACGTAGGTACTGTCAAGAGTGAAACCGAAAACCTTTGACGTAATTAATTATATTGATTACCTACACCCATATTGTTAAATTACTATAACAAATTTAGATACTATATGTAAATACCTACATTACTATGCAGCGGCCAGCTATAACAGCTATCGAGGAATAGTCAGTGATGTTATTTCATAACATAAGGGTTTTTTAGGGTTTCGAACCCAAAGGCTATATTTTACATAGAAACGGAATCCTTCGTGCGTGAGTCTGACTCGCACGTAACCAGCTTTTTAACCTCGGACATAAAAGAGGATTATTATAAGTTTAACGTGTGTATCTGTGTGTCTGTCTGTGGCATCGTAATTCCCAAACGGTTGCTCCGAATTGAATACGTTTTTTTCTCTTCATTCGAAAGCCTTGTATGTCGAGATGGTTCTTAGCTGGCTATGTTTGGTTGGGTCGGGGGTTTTTTAAACTTTGAATTTACATTATTTAATGTTACTGATGATGTAAATGATATAGCTGTTGGCTGTTACTATGCTGTGTAGATATGCCAATGTCATGCTCTCGCGCTTGTCAGTAACAAGGGTTGAGAACTGTTTGACTAATGGTAGAGTATGTTTGTATACATTAAATGCATACTTCGGCGAAGTACTATCAAGATAATAGATTGACAATCAACAGGCCTAATTCGAGGAAAGGAACTGACACGTATAGCCTATTTAAATAGGTATGTTGCGATACTAAGGATTAAGTGTAAGTATAAAGTTGACTCGACTAGATGGACGAGTGACCTCGTGAGGATAGCGGGGGATGGATGCGGTGTGCACGGGATCGCACTTTGTGGCGAGTCATGGGGGAGGCCTATGTTCAGCAGTGGACGTCATCGTCAGTGGCTGATAGATAGATAAAGTTGGAACCTATTCTTATTTACCTATGATGATTTCAGTAATAGTAAGTCTACACTACGTAAATATTGCAACCGTCACAGAAATACTACGTAAATATTTTAACCGTCATAAAAATACTATGGTAAATATTAAGAAACGTTAGCGTTAATCTTTGATCTATATTCTAAACACACAGCACACTCTAAAAATACTCGTATTTTACTTAACGGAAAACCCCAACACGGCTGCGGGTGGATGTAGTTTTAACCCCGCGATGTAAAGTGTGTCCCTAGGAACACACTTTGTAAGAAGATATCTACATCTTATGAATTATTCCCAACATCTACCGCCGACTTTGCTCATGGATTTCCTTTCCGTACTACTCGTGACCCATTGACGGAGAAGCGTTGATGTATTTTAGTACGTCCTAAATACGATTTGTCATGAATTACAATGCCGTTTTAAAATTATCATTTGCGATAACATGAAAAGTATAACATCAGCGGGCCTATGATGGTTGCTTTTATCATGCGATAAATAAGTGATTTATTTATTTATTTATTTATTTATTGAAATACAGGTTACATAACATTACAGTTTACACCAATGCGTCATGAACCGAACAATGTTTATTTTGACGGCGAAACGGCGTGGCCCCGTTGTTCCGACATCTCGGGTGTTGGATTTGGTAGTGATGCATCTGTCACTCACACAAGTATCTCTTCACACTTAAAAAACTCAAAAATAATCAAAAATAAAGAATCACACCGAAATTATACTAAAAATGCGTCTTGTTGAAATTGACCCTCATTAGATAATTTTTTGATAGATAGATTTATGACTGAAAGTCATAACAAATGTTTCATGCTTCACGAGGCACATCAAAATGTACGAGTAAGTGAACATGGCAATAGTTCCATCAAAAATAGGACGCCATAAGCAACAACATATTGCGCGCCCCACCCATCACTCGAATCCGAACCGACCTGGGGATTGTTCGATAACGGGGTAATAAAGAAAGTATCAACCACTCAAACTACGAACCCAACAGTGTATAATTATGGTCAGTCTATAGTTGAATGAGTTGTACGAGGAACGCTCATACTGGGCGCTACTTTATTTATTTGATTAAACTGTATTGCACAAAAAATGTGTAATAATGGCATAAATTAATGCCATAAGGCATTCTCTACCGGTCAACCATTGGGGCACACACTAAACTAGAGTGTACTTTGAGATATTGCCAAATAAATGACGTATTTGGTATTATCTTAGGCATATCGCCTTAAGCTGTCATTAAAACGCGATGTTTTCGATTCAAGCTGAAATTAACTACGGATACCCTTTCAAACGGAAAATATACTAGTAGTAGTATGACTTACATTTATACATTATACGTCAACTTATTAGGGGATAACCCGGAGCAATTAGTTTAAATTTGCCTTCGAATATAGCAGAATTAGCTGCACAATTAGGCAACCTGGCGGAAATCGGACCTGTGAACGGTGCGGTACATCAACACGATTATATTTGTTCTAATGTACTAGTGAACGACATTGTTACATATTAAGCGACTGAGTGAGCGTGGCGTCTCTATTTCAGACTGCCCCAAAATTGCTTCGTATGTCCGAATTCCGACTTCGGATGTTCGGATGTCGGGCTGTTCTCGCATACAAGTCGCATTTTTCAACCGATTCTCGTGAAATGATGTGAACCTGCGTTCGATAATCAAAATAGCTATAATCAAAATTCGTAAAACATGCTTTCAGCAGACACAGGCATAAGTAATTTATTTGCACTTACTTATATTGTTTTTTTTTTCTGATTCGAACCCTAGGCTAGAAGGATCTAGGGACTACAATGCAGCCACCAAAGTTTCAAACTCGAAATTGAAAACTATTGCTCATTTTACCAAACTAATATGAGTTTGTTAGGTATTTATCTGTTAGTATATATTATTCGTCAGTAGTATATAACATATAAACCTTCTCATATACGTAGACGTCACAAAGAGTGCAATACATGAACTACATGAATACATGAACAAATGCATTGAACTATAAATCGAAGCCATATCTTGTTCAGCGATTTGTTTATTTCATAGAGCGCCACAAAATCTTTACGACTCCGTTTGCAAACGCCACCCAAGCTTTATTGTTCATATTTCTTAGTCTGTACCCTAACCATGAGTTTACAGTGGTCGTACTCGCTAGCGACTGCGTAAACGATTTATATGGAGAATTGTAGTTCTACAAAGTAGCCTACAAAGCGCTAGGGGCGTTGTACTATTATCCATACAAATCGTTAACTCTGTCGATAGTGAGTACGGTCACGTTAACCCATGGTAAGGGCAATGAACTCGCTGAAAAGATAAATAGTTATTAGAAATAAATTGCGCCAAAGAATTTAATATTTTCCAGTCTCGTTTCTTTAATGGTTTTCAAGAATCTTGGAATTATTTTTATTATTGTTCTACCTGTTACGAAGAACTGTCTGCTTCTTTACTATAATAAAATTCTAAAATTATATTGAGTCAGTTGTTAGAATAGCGAGAGGGGTTCATTATCATTTCAGATGGCGTACAGCGCCATTTATCGGGGAAAATTTATTTGTCCGCACATCACGCCGAAACTGCTGGAAAGATTTAGGGCCTTATCACACTTGCGATTTGCGAGCGTATTTTCTATACAAATAAGCGAAACGGCGAACACGCTGCGCGATCGCCTTCATACAAAATACGCTCGCAAATCGCAAGTGTGATAAGGCTCTTAAACCAATTTTGTTACAACTATCCCTGTACACTTTTAATCCGACTAGGGTAAAGAAAAGTTTTACGCGTATGAAATTGCAAGTGCACCTTCTAGTATTAAAATATATGGTATTTTCCGTTTTGAATTGAACTCATTTACTGCCGGAATTGTTTTTGTACCTGTAGCCAATTGACACAGAATAAAAATAAATTGAGCAGGTCCTTTGATCTTCACAAAAATAACGTGAGGACTTAGTTAACTGTATTGTATTGGTTGATCGTGTAAAATACGACGCGATTGGCCGTGGGGCGTGGCGATATGACCGAACGAAGCCTAAGAACGCGCGCTTATTTTGAACGAATAAAAGCGGAAGACAGTGCCAAGCAGCCAGAAGCACACTGGCGCGTAGGTGTGATTTGCGCCATATAGTAATAAGCCATATAATAACCTCACACAAATCGATCTAGTCCCAAATTAAGCTCGAGAAGGCTTATGTTATGGGTACTACACGACGATATACGTACTTATATAGACACATATACTTAAATAGATAGAACAACCATGACCCAAGCACAAATATTCGAGTTCATCACACAAATATTTGCCCTGGCCGGGATTTGAACCCGGGGCCCTCAGCTCAGTAAGCAGGGTGCTCTACAAGCTGCGCCAAACGCGTCGTCAAATGCCGATGTTTAATGCTGTCGTATGTAAGTTGATGTATACAAACAACACCAAGTCAACAAACTGTTCATCACATTATACAAACATCTGAAATAAACACCAGCTTGATAGCAATAACCGCAAAAATCCGCTAGCAGCAAACATTACCAAAAAAAGTAAACAATCTGACAAATATCGTCATTAAACCTCACAATACCAAGCCAACCGTTAGCAAAATGTACGCTTGCATAACGAAGACTCGTTCCCCGGCTTACGTATATTATGTGTAGTTTCATCTCACAGGCCGGTCACGTTTGACAAAGATGAGACATGTGAATCCCTAACGAATGTTTACTTTGACTTCGCATCGCTACAGAGCTGAGCTGTCTCTGAATATTTTTGCGTTTCGGAGGGGTTATTCAGTATTCTCAAGTTTCAAATGCAAAGCTTGTTAATTAATTCGACTGGTCTAGTTGCTTCTACAACGGTCAGGGAATCGAAGTTCTGTAATCCGAATTAGCGTAAAATCCAAAAAGGATTAATTTTGCGTAAGTAATTATTATAGTTTATATTAAAAATTTAGAAATAATTTTCGTCTGTGTCTATATTATTCTATACATTGAGTTGTCGTTCGTTCGTTCGTGTGTCGTTTGTTCTGGATAATACCGCGATGTAAAGACTGGTTCAAAATCGAGAACGGTTGCTAAGACTAGTTTAAGATTTCTCCCTTCGTATCTATCTATCTCCGCCTTTAGATTGTCCGTCGTTGGACGTAGGCCTCTTCCCAATATTTCCATCTCTTCAGCCACTCACATCCAGTTCGTTCCAGTTTGTCCTGTTATAATTATTTATTTATTATTTAGCTACTCGCGTTATATCGTCTACCCATCCCATCAGTTACGTTCATTAAGAAAATTAAACAAACCAAAAGGAGCTATTTCTATAAAAGATTGTTAGCAAGGATATCGGTAACTGATACTTGTCAAAAGGAACCCACACGGCAGCGAACACCAAGAAAACATGTCTATCTCACAATAATAGAACTGCCTGAATGGACTTAGCAACAATAGACCCCGTTGCCAGGCAACGGTGTTTTGATGATCCCTGTTTGTAAAACGATACCCCAACTTCTGGACTGCTATTTCATTATTGTTCAATCAACTTTGTAGGTCCAATAATGATTCGAAACGGTATGTGAGTTATGTTGAATATACGTTTACACTTATATTGAAATGTTTATCTAATTCTTTGTTGCGACTCGTAATCATATTAACTGAAAGACGTACAGTCAGGGAATGAAAAGGTTCGTTACTTTTGACGTACCTTTATATCTCCCAAACCTTCTTTTAAGGCATCCGCTCCATATCGACTGGTTAAACATCGCTTTTATCTATCGGTTTTCCGCAATCCTGATCATATCGTTCGTCCACCTTATTGGGGGCCCCACGCTGCATCTTCCATTCGCCACTTATGATGCTTTTTGCTCCAACGACGATAGGTACTACGTATACGCGCAATGTATCTCGCCCACTAAATACGTTGCTATGAGAGATAAATACACAAAATACGCGGACGAAGCTGCGGGCTTTAAGGCTATGGAAAGTCTTCAAGCGCTTATTAGGCTCCTTGTGGAGCCCAACGCACCCTGGCACCTGGTAAATAATTGATATACCTAATGTAAGTAATAAAAAAATACGGCTATGTCTCTTATCAAATGTCGAAAATAACTCACACCGTAAACAACTTTACAATACATCATGTGCTCGAAAAGACCATTTTCTAAGCAGTCAAACCGTGAAGCACGTCTACGTCTGCCGTATTTTTTAATTACTTACATCAGGTATATCAATTATTTACCAGGTGCCAGGGTGCGCGTGGGCTCCATAAGGAACACAGTAAGCGTTTAAAGGAAGTGTCAGTCAGTTTTCTCGCGCCAAGACTTTCCATAGCCACAAAGCCCGCAGGTTCGTCCACGTATTTTGTGTATTTACTATAGTCGGGTAAAAAGTCACTTATAAACATATTTGGATGTCCAGCTGACTTCATGCCAAAATTGGTTAAAATTCTTTCAGGCGTTTCAGCGTGATGAGAGGACAAAGAAATTATGACCAACTGATGGCGCCAGTCTGGCTTGGCGCCGCGCGCCCATACTAAACAAAAGACAATCCTACATCACGCTATTCAAAATTTTCCTGAAATCATGACCCCTCCATAGAAAACAGATTTTCATTTCAAATCTGGGGTTTTAAATATAATTGTATAGATGTTAATTTTGTGACTTCTTTTTTTTGTATTCTAACTACCTAATATACGAATGAATAAATGTATTTGTGTGTTTATTTTGTTAACAGTAAGCACACAATTCACTCAAACACAAATTAGAATCATTGTTACATGATCAAATTGCAAAATTTTATATTAAACACAAAGTGAAAAACCTGAGATACTGCTGAGTTGAAGATATCGCAACCCAACGTCTACTTTGGGCCTTGTTTTACCAATAAAAGCATAATGCGTTACAGTAAAACACTGGAATAAACACGAACAAAGTATTTTCCATCCACTGCGACCAAGTAACTTATGTATTCCGTTGTCCCAGTTACTTTTGTTTGAAGCCCGTAGCTGCCGCCATAGTTACCGAGTGTTTGCGGACACTAGCATTGTGTACGGACACAGCTTAGTTGCGATTCGACGAGGTATCTCGGGAAATGTTTATACACGGTCATATTGCAGCATTATTAGTGCATTTGGCACTTCTTTTTTATATCCCCAATGCATTTAAGCATTCATCAATGCAAGTGTATATAACAAATACCTTTACCTTAGTACTGAAATGTAGGTATTTAAGAATTGTATACTACTTGAGCGTTCTTATAAGGACGATTCTTCAGGGATCAGAAATTGACAACATTAAATTTTTTTATTAGGCTTCTTATCAATATAATCATGTAAAGGATAAAAAATTAAATCTAATCACATTTTTTCATTTTCGAAAATATCCCAATTTGTGATTGAGAAATTCATTTGAAAAGTTTCTAATTCTAAAAGAGCGTAGCCAACCAGTATAATTGGTCACAGCGCAGAAAATTATACAGTCGGACTAAGACGGATTTAGTATGGAAGAATAGGATTGTGCCAATTTGAAGTATGACTTTCTACTACTTTTTAAAACTTCGATCCCCGTTAATTATATGATACTTTATTTCGGTTTAAGGAATCTTTATTGTCGTCTAAGAAATTACAAAAATTTCACTTACTAGACAACATATTTACTGTATGAATACTTATAATTTTAGACTTATTCGCAACAATATCCGGGGTTTCACACCACTCTCACCAGCGCACGAGTTCCCTTCAAACATTTTAACAAAGACTCAGTCCTATACGTCCACGTTCTATAAAGTGCACTTCGCTTGTCCATCAAAGAGAATAACAAGCACAAAGCCTTGCGCCGGGCAGCGCACGGTGGTCTGGCCAATGTGTCACTTCATCCAGTCCACCTCACCCAAAAAAGTAGTCCATACACTAAATTAGGCTATCCTAACAGACTATTGTAATAATCAATCTAATGGAGCTATTTAGGTGGAGTTTATAGGGTTATGACTGCTAATCATCATCATCATCATCATTTCAGCCCTAGGACGTCCACTGCTGGACACAGGCCTTCTTAATAGACTTCCACATAGGCTGGATAGCAGCAACCCGCATCCAGCGAGTCCCCGCAACTCTAACACACTGCGCTTGCCGGTACTCCACTCGAGAACCTTTCTGCCCGAACGGCCATCGGTTCTTCGAACTATGAATGCTAAGACATGAGTTTTTCCTCAAAAATATCATAGAAGGAAAAATGTAGGGAAAGCGAGGTAGAGGAACGCCATGACAAAATTACTTTGGGCAAATAAAAGAAAAGGTCAAAGTCATGTCGTACCAAGAAGTGAAGGAGAAAGCCCAAGAAAGAAACGGCAGTTGTAGCAGTGTAGCCACCAACAAGAGCGCAGTTCTTAAATTGAAGAAGAAGAAGTGTTATGGCAATTTATTTTCGATACATTTAACTTTTAGACCTTCGAAGTAGATGTTACGTGATACAAGTTACGGAAGATGGCACTTTATTCAGTTACTATAATGCACACATTGCAAAATTTTTACGACCTCTTAATATCGGTCTCTGGGCCAATTAATGGAATTTTTACTCGGGTATAGGCAAAAGATATCGGTGCAAGTCCGGTAAGGTAGCAATTTTTCATTATGCTCGATCTGTGATATTGGCTTTGCTGTCGTATATTTTGCAATTATATACATCATTTGTATTTACCCAAAATTTTGAAAAGTAACAACCAATAATATTAGATTTGACATAATCATGACCCCGGGCTCTTGAACGTTCGACCACTGTGCAGCGCTAGAAACAGAATCGTGTACTTCAATCGGCTCAGGGAAACAGAGACGAAGACTCGTATTGCTATCACTATGTGAGGCTCTTGTCTTCGTTTATATATCGGAGGTATTGATTGTATGTACTCTTTTGTCCATGATCTTTCTTAGCACATTTGGCTATTTACAATTATCGCCGACATAAGTTATGTCAGCGATAGTTAGTTAGTTTAGTTAGTTGCGGAGAATGCCTGGGCGCAACTAACTAAATAACTTACTATCGTCGATATAACTGCCGTATGTCCATGATATCATCGATTGCATCATACAAATCACTTTTTATTTATTTATTTCAGATAACAAAGATGTGAATGTAAGAATGTGTAAGTAAACTTAACTTTAGGTCTTAGTACCAACAAGAAATCCATCGCCGCTGCATACTTACTGTGCTAGTCGGCATCATAGTTACCCTGCCGCCAGGCCGTAATCTTGGGGAAATCGGATTTAGTTAGGTAAGTACTCTTATTTAGAATAGGTTAAGTTGGTTACTGTTGTTTTTTACTCGTTTATCTACCCAAATATCATAAACCCTCCATGACGCGTTCAAGAACTGCACATTATGACCACCATAAGAATAAGACTGTTTTGATAGAATAAATTTCTTATCTGTAAAAATGTTATTATTGCTAAATAATAACATCGATTTCGATAATATTATTTATTCCAATTTCGAACATCTCTGAACACAAAGTAATATGATTTGACCTCTGTTCTAATATCAGTCGAGATGACGTTTAGTTCGAAATGAATTGTCAATTTGCAATCAAATTTGACAAATGTCGCACGTAAGTAAGATATCGAACGATATGTTAGTTGGGGCCGACTCTAGTTTGTCTCTGAATTAAAAAAAAACTATGTCCGCTGCCAGAAAACTTCATTGCCGCCATTACCGGGTAAAATTTGTCATAATGTGCGGCTCTTGAATGAATCATGGAGGCTTATGAATCTTATGATATGTGGGTAGATAAAGTAGTGTATGTAACTGTACATAATTAGGCATTAAAACACTCGTGTGATATTATGAAACTTGCCTTCGGCTCGTTTCATAAACCCACACTCGTGTTTAATACCCTTCATTATGTACAGTCACATAAACTACTATTATCCTTTAATAAATATAAATTTACCTTGTAAAAAAAATGTCAGACATTTTTTTTTTGTGAGTTGTCGGACGTCCCAAAGTTAAGTATCTTTAAAATCTAACATTCTTTGTGAACCCTGTTAGGCATATACACACTCTAGCCTTCGGGTATTAGGGATAATCCATCCCAAAGGATATTCTCTCCAAAACAGATAAACCACACAAAAGGCACAACCCTAAAAATACATTTTATGTATTTGTAGAGCTTAATACCTACATGGTAATCGGGTCACGAGCGAACTAGTTTGGGAACATCGCGTATTCCTTTCACTAGACGTTTCAAACATGTATTTCCATAAGTAAATATTTCTTGTGCGGAGATCAGTACCGACGACATAATCCAGCAGAGACGTGACAATGCTGAGAACGAATCTTTGAAGCGAGTGTACAGTTAAGAATAAGAACATGCGAAATGAAAAATACCGCTAGAGCTCCAGTTAAGTAGTAGTAGTAATAGTATTCGACTTTTAATAGTACTCGTCACGTTTTGGCAATATGCAAGTGTGAGTGATAGATGCCTTGTCACTTATTTAACACGTGATAAACGCAACTATCATAGGCCCCCTGGCTAGCGATTTACAAAAAATAGCACTTATTAACAAATACAGAATAAACACTACAGAAGGTTCTCTCTTTTCATCTTCACGAAAGTCAGAAAACTGGATTTTATTGGTTGTTTGTGTAAAATGACCCAATTGGTCGTCGCTTGACGCCCTCACTGACTGGTTACTACGATGAATTACCCGAACACGAGTGGAAGGCGGAGCCTTGCGCCGTTGTGCACGCTGGTGCTCCTTTTGTTCTTGGCTATTAGCTTAGCCTACGGCGCGTACCAAATAAGCTAAGAAAAGCGTCAAATAAGCGACGCGCGACGTCACATTATCTTTCGAGTTACTCTCAACAAGCCCTTTCATTTGATATCCATATTGTGGAAATGCATTAAATGATGGTCCGCCATATTGGATTTAGAATGACGTCACACAGTTTATCGTGGATTGTCATCCAAACTAAACGTGTATACGAAATTTCAGCTCAATCGGTTGAAGATATCTGCTTCAAAATTGAGTAGCAAGATTAAACGCATAGATTAAGTAGCTAAACGTGTATACTAAATTGCAGCTCAGTCGGTTGAAGATATCTGCTTCAAAATTGAGTAGCAATATTCTACCCGAACAAACATACATAGATATGTACATACATTGCAAGTTAAATAAAAGCTTTTAAAAATAAAATAAATTTGCTAAAACCTATTCAGGAATAATGGACTCGTTAACTGGCATTGGAGAATGCTTTCAGTGTTGAGAATGTGCTTCTGAAATTATTCATGGATTGTACAAAACAGCAGAATCTTGACTTTTATTGTTTCATTCGAATGCATTTGTTCGAAAACTTTTATCTTCGATATAAAGGCAAACGTGAGATATATGAAATACTACACAAAAATGAAATCATGTTGTGTAAAATTTACGTAAAACTTTTGTGAACTGTGAAGTCACGAACGATAACTTGAATATTGAATGTTTTACAAATAAAAACATTTGTTCATCTTCACAAAAAGTTTATTCATTACGGCTACTTAAAGGTATTTCGAGAAATGTACTTATATTGTTATTTATGGGTATTCCCATGCGAAATGTAGTCTTAATTAAGTAAAAGTACTGATTCAACTTTTTTCCTTTAAATACCTTTGTAATGAGAAAAAGAAAGTTACAGCATTTCGTAAATATTTCATCTGTCGTAAATTCTAAAAACCTTACTCAAGCAATTATTTCGCTTTCATAACATTATCAAATTCACAGACCCAGAGGACAAAATAACGAGATACTGTCTAAAATGTAACTGTCACTTTTGTGTCACGTACATTTTACTAACTAGGGTTTGCAGTCCCGGAAATTTTAGTATTGAATCTCTCAAGTCCCGGAATTTTCGGGGCTCTCCAATAGGGTTGTCGAAATAAACTAAGTATTTTTTGTTTAAAACACTAAACTGATATTCAAATCAAATAAATGATGTTTGTAGTTCCCCATTAATTCAGATTTTTTAATACAGAAAACGAAATAAATGCTGTATGTAATGATTTTATTAAAACTTTCGTGAGACATAATCTGTATTCATCATTCTGTATGTAATGATTTTCGAAAAGCTTTTTATGTAGGAAAGGATTTCGAAATATTCCTTAATTAATGTTTGTTAACTATTAATCGAAATATTGAAAATGCAGATCAAATTCGCTAAAGGTATGCTGAAAAAAAAATCAAAACATTATAAATGTCTTCGCACATTATAACAACTCAACGGCGACTCGATTCTATGCCAAATATTGAAATTTAAGCCCTATATCATATTAACTAGGTTTAATTTCGACGATGCACCGACGCGTCGTCCACTCGTCGTCCACTACTAATATCATTTTTTGAAATTAAACCTTGTTTTCAAAAATATTGCACTACCAATTTCATAATTATTTTTCGTATTTCTCACTACCCTAAGGTTGTCTGGAAGAGATCGCTTTTTAGCGATAATACCGCCTGTTGTTACCTACTGTATTGTTTTTTGCAATATCTTTGTGTAATCTTTATTTATATTTAGTGGTGCACAATAAAGAGTATTATTATTATTATTATTAATCGAGTCGCCATTGAGTTGTTATAATGTGCGAAGACCTTTATAGGAGCGGGATTCAAACCCTCAGCTCCGGCGACTTTGTGCGCCAACACACGCGCTTTGTCCACTAAGCTACCAAGTCCTACGCAAAAGACATTGAATGTTTCAACCAGTTATCATATACTTTAGAGTAAATGACAGAGCGGCCGCGTTGGCCCCGGAAGCCGTTGTCAAGTCATTTATTTTTCACTTCAATATTAAACATTTGGTTTACGCTAGACATTACTGCGTTAATATACTATATAAGTATTAGATTAGATAAAATACACAATTTTTCTCCATACCAAAATGGACGACCCTACTCTCCATACTAAAATTTCCCGCTACTTTAAACCTTATCCCTAAGTTTAGGGATGCACGCCGGTAGGCGGGCGGGTAAATATTCGTTAACTATTCCTTTGTCGCGTCTTGTTGGCGTGATGAGCATGTCAAAGCCACCTTACATTCTCCCGACATGCCGACACGAACTGAAAATATTCAAATGCGAATATTATCTGCTTTATGAAACCCCTTTGTGCCTTGTTTACCGTGTCGTCGAGTAATCAAAGAGGTACGTTTAACGAAATTGAATCTCTAAAGTATGCTATTTTTGTATACTTTGTGTTCCTTTGACTTCATAAGCGATCACTTACACTAATGTGTACGAACAAGTTAGTTAGCGACTTCAAATTGCTACAAAAACAGTCTAGAAATTGAATTATTTTGATAAAGAATATAAAAAGCTAGCTTGTCTCACGCGTTGAGAATTTCGTGTCAAGTGACTTGGTCTCTTTTTAGTTTGTAATCTATTTTAAAAATAGGTACTTTCACATAACACAAACAACTGGACCAATATATGCAAAAGTATTGAAACTAGGAGTATCGACTATTTTCTTATTTTTATTTAATATCTGTTATGAGGTCGAAAGTCGAAACACCAATAAAACAAAAATATATGTCTAAAGTAATTAATATTTACGAGAAACACTCACGCAAAAAGTTGTAAAAATATATCACAGCAACATTGATTTACACTTTAATTTACAAGTTACCACATAATTTTCACTAGAGCCCAACAAACTCCAACAAGAGCGATAAAAACATTGCCAACCTAGCAAACACAATATTACACAAGTTTTAGTCTAGCGGTTATTCGGGCTGAGCTGAGAGTCGGCGTATATAGTAACTGCCACTTAAGTTCATACATTTTCGTTCGTTACTTTCCAAAACTCATATCAGTATATCACGGGGTTCTGAATATGCAGTTTACTTTGAGCTGAGCAGAGTCGATTTTAGGCTTGTGTTAGTTTACAAGAATGGATTTTGAATGAGGAAATGAGCGGGCCTTTTGCGGACGTCTAGTACAAGGTAGAGTGCAGTCAGGCACGACTTGTTGCTTGCATTACTACAATAGCACCAACCTGAGTCCAAAACAGAGCTAAGACTGCAAATTATAGGTCGGATATAAACAGAGTAAGATGGTTATGCGATTGATATAAATCCCTGGTATGTTTTTATAGGCTGTTTCAAATGCACAACAACACAACTTCATAGAATTTGCATGCTTATATTGGAGTAGTGTAAATTAAAATAATTTAACTCAGGTAGTATACTTTTTTATATTTTTCAATTATGTCCAAACGTCGTCATTGGCGAAATACCTTTTGCTAAGATCAGAAAGAAGTGAAAGCCACAAAAAAAAGTTAAAATAAATCTTGTTTTTTTTTTTTGCTGTATTGAAGCTGTACGAGTTGCCAGGCTTAAACGGCAGTGGGCCTACATTGCTTGTAGAACTGATGATCTACCGCAAAACGTAACGTGGAGACACTAAAAACTTGTCATTTATTTGTCTATGAACTAACAATTTACACTGGCTGTCAACTCTGAATCGATAATAAGTAATTTTCGAAGCCTGTCATTGAAATATAATAACATAAATTGAACGACAGTAAAGTACACTATGAAGAGCGATTTTTTAAGCCCCTCCAAAATTCTCTTTTAATATTTTTTGATCGCTCACCTAGAATCAACTTGAAATAAATTGCTAGTTATAAATAAACGCGAATTCATATTTGCCAAAATAATATTGTGATAAATGTAAATACACCATTATAACTTCTACGAAACCACTCTATAATCCAGTGAGATTTAAAAATGAAGTATTCCAAGACATACAGTAATGATTAAACTTTTTCCAAGAAAACCGGTTTATCGCTGAGCACCTCATATTTCTTAGGATAAAATGTTGCCTTTGTCCGCTTAGGGATGCTGTTCCCCTAAGTTTATACGATCAGAGATTGTCGGGGGAAAAGTAACTTTACTTACTTTCTGCTGCGCCGTGTCCACATCGATACTAAGAACAGCACAACCGAATAATGATACTATTATAAAACAGTATGATTTTATACCGAATCGGACGTGAAATGACTACTTTCTTTTGCTACCGAAACGACTCCATTGTGTAAAATTCAACGCAATCAATCGTAGCTCACGATGATCAAATCGGCTAGTAAGCATCCGTATTCCGTACCTTATGTAGCTGGCCAATTACAAGTTTTCTTTGTCATATAAATTATTATATGATTTTATTTGAACCCTAGGGATTAAAACGGCCAATTTCCTGCATTGCACAGCTAAATTTATTTTCGAGCACGAGAAGTGAAAAATTGTATGCATTATCACAGAAATAACAATAACCAAATATCCAACAAACACACTGTATTACAGCCATAACAGATAACTAACGAGACAAAGCCCACATTATTTATACTGAGGAGAGCTAAAGTCTCCCAATAGAATAATAAAAGAGCCTATTTGGGCAGCAGCCCGCACAATAATCCCAATAGGTGCAGTAAACTACAGATAAACTGCTAACGTTGCGGTGTTACAGCTTGTTAAGCGCGCTCCACACTCTCAGGGGTATTCTTTGGGAATGCCCTGTGTTTCGAATTTGAGCATGGGTGAGCGATTTTTCATAAACAGCTAGGCTTCATATAACTCAACACGCCTATGATATTTGCATTTGACTTAAATTAACGAGTCTGTGTGCAAATGGCTGCAATATGTTTTTTTTTATGTTTTCAACCAAACTACACTCGAACAAACCAAAATCGAACCTTCTCACAAAATAAAAAGAACAGCCGGAACTATGGACATCTGGAATTCGGATATACGAAATAATTTTGGCCAAGATAATAGTATTTTATGCAATCGTTGCACAATGGAGGTTCTTAAAGTCGAGTACCGCGTTTAGGTCACGAGGCTTGCCGAGTGGCCTATGTAAGGTACGAGACTTTAAGACCTAATTGTGTAACTATTGCATACAATACTTTTTATATGAGCAAAACTCAGAAAAAAATGTTTACTTTAATCGTCATTCTCCAATATGATTTTTTATTTTTGATGTAACCTAGCGTTTTCGTTCAACTAAAACTCACCTACTAAAAAAAAACATGATCGCGATGGCCATGGCGCCTCGTGATTGGTGTTTTTTTTTTGACAAGTAATTTCAACCAATCAGTTTCGCGCCGCGCGCCGGGTCCTACGCCTGATAGCTGCTGCCCTGGTACACGCACACATCAACGGTACTGCACCGTGCGCGCAACCTGCACACACGCACGACGCTACGCCCCGCCCCCACGCACACAGCTACGTAACGCGGAGCGCGTACGCTACTGTCACCTCCTTTGCAAAGCTGCACGCCTAGTACCCGCGCACCAAACATGTCGGAACATAGAGACACCGCCGCGTCGGACAAGGAAATGCACGACGAGGAAGGAACAGAGCAGACGCCGCCAAACTTCGTCACCCAGCGCGGTAACAAAAGGTTGCGAGATAGCCCAGGGACCGATTTGGATAATTTCAAAGAAGAAATGCGGCAAATGATCCGACACCTGATGCTGTCTCAAGAGAATGAGCTGAAGTTGATCACACCTACATTGCTTCAAATAAAAGAACAAAACACCAACATAGAAAACACCATTATGTTCTTAGCTGAACAAAACGACGAGCTGAAGAAGAAAGTTGAGAAGTTAGAGACTGAAAGAACTTTGGACAAAGAGTACATAAATATTCTTGAGGACAAAGTTGAAGATATGTTACGCGAAAGTCGTAAAAAAAACGTAGAGATTAAAAATGCCCCCAAGAAGGAGAATGAGACTCAAGGAGACTTGGTGACCATGGTCGTCGAGTTGTCGAAGACCATTGGCCATAACATTTCACCCTCCGATATCTCGGATATATACAGAGTTCGCAGCCGACAAACAGACAAACCGAATACACCTATAATAGTTGAAATGGTCTCAACTATTCGAAAAACAGAGCTTTTACAGAAATGTAAACAATATAACCTAGCGAATAAAGATAATAAATTATGCGCCAAACATCTCGGCTATACCTCGCTTGAAACCCCGATATATGTCTCGGAGCACCTGACAGCCAAAGCGGCCCGCTTGCGCTTTTTAGCGCGAGACCTGGCCCGCTCTAAGGAGTACGTGTTCTGCTGGACAGCTCTCGGCAGAGTCTTTCTTAGGAAAACTAAAACGTCGTCGATAATCAACGTCACATGTGAGTCTCAAATCCAGCGACTTTATCAAGAACCCTGACTAGCTTTATTTAAGTGTGAAATGAATGGCTGTTATTTTTATGATTATGTTTTGGCTTTATATCACCGGACTACCTTTTCCTCTATGATTGAACGATTGACTGTTAAAATAAGAATAATTAAACACTTACAATACACACTTATACATATTGCCTTGCGCAGCTTACACACCATACATATAATCACAACACCACATACGTCCCAAAATCACGTTCTACGTATACAATACCTATTAAACTACAATATTTGTACACTCATGTCACATATAAATATCACAGAACCAAACGTTTCCTTAAGTTCTTGCAATCACACGAAAATAGATAAAATATTTATAAATCACTTTCGAATTTTCTCCAAAATGCTACACACACAGACCTATTTACAGTATATAATGGAAGATAATATACTTTCAACAATAAATCAAATAGACGACTTGAAAATAGCCCAATCATTATCGATAAATCAGATTTTGTTATAATTTCACAAAATATAAGAAGCGTATATTTCAACATAGATAATCTTCTAGTCATTTTGAAACAGTTTGATTTTAGTGTTGATGTAATAATACTTAGCGAATGTCGCTTACACCCTGACAAGCCAGTTCCTAGGTTAGACGACTACTCAAATTTTTCAACCACTGAACACCTGAATCAGAATGATGGTGTCGTTGCTTATGTTAAAAAAGATCACAAAACTAATGTGCGGGAAGTAAAACTAAGTGGCGCGTCCTGTTTAGAGATAACTACAGAAAAGTTAATAATATTGGGTATATACAGGTCACCCTCAAATAATGATGCCTACCAGTTTATATCTAGTTTAGGATTACACTTGAACTCTATCAAACGAAATAAAAATATAATAATAACTGGAGATATTAATATTAATATCAAGCATAAAAGTAATGAACAAGCTTTCGAACAAACAAACAGACTAGGCTATTTAAATATGATGGCAACCCGCGGTCTACTTTCCGGTCACTATTTACCTACGAGAGATAAGACATGTTTGGATCATTTTATGCTCAGGTTGGATCCGAATTATTCGAAACCAGACGTACTAGTTTTAGATACAACGATAACAGACCATGCGATGATATTGCTTAGACTTGGAAACCAGTGCAATCCAAAATGTTGTAAAGTAACTAATACAAAAATTAACTTTAAAAATGCACTGAGTATCCGCGCTAAAGAAAATTTAGGACATCTATTTACAATTACTGACCCTAACCTACTTACTGAAATGTTCATTAAAACAATCAAAAGATGTCTATTCGAAAGCACTACCACCCTAGTCCCCAGAAGTAATCGCATAATAAAACCTTGGATCACACCGGGTCTGTTGCGCTGTATAAGAAACAGAAACAATATGCAAAAAACTGTTAGATCTAATCCAGATAATATCGTATTAAAAATAACCTACAAAAGATATAGGAATTATTGTAACAACTTGATTAAAAAACTAAAACGGAAATATGAACAGGAACTACTAACTAAAGCAAGTAAAAATCCTAAAAAACTATGGAGTGCAATAAATACTATTACTAACAGAAAACAAGATAAAGCTGAGCTGAACATAACGAATTACTAAGCATAAATAATACTCCTTTAGAGTCTGTAAATACCATAAATCAACATTTTTCAAACGTTGGAAAAACCCTTGCCGAAGTTATCACATTGCGCAATTCTCAAACCCAAAACAACACTTTAAGTAATAAGTTGCCCACTGCTACTATAAACTCGTTTGTTTTATTCGAGACTGACATAGATGAAGTGGCCACAGTACTATCAAATCTTAAATCTAATAGTGCCCCAGGATGGGATAACATCCCAACACAGTTCCTTAAACCAGTGACATTGTAGTCCCTGTTATATCGTATTTAACAAATCTGTGTTTTAGTCAAGGTGTATTTCCTGATACCTTAAAACAAGCAATAATTACACCCGTGTACAAGAGTGGGAGCAGAGATGACGTCTCCAATTATAGACCTATTTCAGTGTTACCTTCTATCTCTAAAATTCTGGAAAAAATTATGAATAGCAGACTAATTAAATATTTAGATAAGCTTAATTTGTTATCAAATGCACAGTATGGCTTCAGGCATGGTATTTCGACAGAGGATGCTGTTTCTTCACCAACTTCTCTAATTGTTGAAAAGGTAGACAAAAACAAAAAATGTCTGTCCGTGTTCTTAGACCTTAAAAAAGCGTTCGACACCGTCTCTGTTCCCATTCTTGTTAACACTCTGGATAATATTGGTGTAAGAGGTGCCCCACTGCGACTTTTCACTAGTTATCTTGAAAATCGTACACAAAAAGTTAAGTTACTTGATAATATTAGTGAAGCGTGCACTATATCCTACGGAGTGCCACAAGGTAGTGTCCTCGGTCCAACCCTATTCTTAATGTACATTAATCAGCTATGTAACATGCAAATAGATAGAGGACAAATTTTCACATATGCCGACGACACTGCCATCGTATTCTCTGGAGACACCTGGGAGGAGGTGCACACTGTCGCAGAACGTGGATTCTCACTAATATATAGATGGCTAGAAGGAAATTTACTTACCTTAAACACAGATAAAACTAATTATATTTGTTTTACAAACTACATTCGAACACAACCAGAACCAAATTTCTTAATCAGGATCCACAACTGTGACACTACTGTACAAACCGTCTGCTCTTGCCCGATCATAAACAAGGCGGAAAAAACCAAATACTTAGGTGTTACTTTGGACCAACGCTTAACCTGGCATGCCCATACAGAAAGTATAATGTCCAGAGTACGGAAACTAATCTGGGTTTTTAAGAATTTGAGATATGTAGCCAGTAAGTCCTTGTTAATGCAAGTATATACTTCTCTAGTGCAATCATTACTCACGTACTGTATTCCGATTTGGGGAGGAGCCACAAAAACTAAGTTCCTTGAACTTGAGAGAGCGCAAAGAGCGCTACTTAAAGTCATGTACTTAAAACCTTATAGATTCCCCACAAGCGAACTATATACAACTGCTGATGTACTAACTGTTAGGAAACTCTACATATTAATGATAACACTAAAAACACAAAAAAACTGTCTTTAAAGCACCGGCCTCACATAGGCGTAGAAATAAGACCAAAATAATTAATCCTCCGCTTATGAAAACAGCTTTTGGGAGAAGGCAACAAACATCACATACGAGTATATATCCCTGTTCAAGCCATGACTGCAAGGTGAAGCTGACAGACTGATTAAATACAATAGACTATAATGACACAGAAAACTTACTATCAAATAACAAGTAAAACATAACACACACACAAACACACACACGCACGCACGCACGCACGCACGCACGCACGCACGCACGCACGCAGGCAGGCACGCACGCACGCACGCACGCACGCATGCACGCACGCACGCACGCACGCACGCACGCACGCACTAACACACACACACACACACACACACACACACACACACACACACACACACACACACACACACACACACACACACACACACACACACACACACACACACACACACACACACGCGCGCGCACACACACACATACACACACACACACACACACACACACACACACACACACACACACACACACACACACACACACACACACACACACACACACACACACACATATAGTTAGTTATAATAATGTTAAAATAATGTATGGTATTTAAACATGCCATGGTATTACCGAAGATATCCCGGACATCAGTCTGTACGAGATTAGGATGGCCCTGAAGCACCTTAAGAACAACAAGGCGCCGGGCGAAGACGGAATCACCTCAGAGCTTCTGAGAGCGGGTGGAACACCGGTACTTAAGGTCCTCCAGAAGCTCTTTAATTCCGTCTTGTCCGAGGGCAAAACGCCTGAAGCATGGAATAGAGGCGAGGTGGTACTGTTCTTCAAGAAAGGTGATAAAACCCTATTGAAGAACTACAGGCCCATCACGCTTCTAAGCCATGTTTATAAGTTGTTTTCAAGGGTCATCACGAACCGTCTCGAACATAGACTTGATGACTTCCAGCCTCCTGAACAAGCCGGTTTCCGAAGAAGCTATAGTACCATAGACCACATACATACGCTGCGGCAAGTTATACAGAAGACTAAAGAGTATAACTTGCCATTATGCTTAGCGTTTGTGGACTATGAGAAAGCCTTCGATTCGGTGGAAACATGGGCGGTGCTCGAGTCACTTCAGCGATGCCATATTGACTATCGGTACATTGAAGTGTTGAAGTGTTTGTATAGTAACGCCACCATGTCGGTCCGAGTTCAGGAGCAGAGCACAAAGGCCATTCCATTGAGAAGAGGCGTAAGACAGGGGGACGTTGTGTCCCCGAAACTGTTTACGGCCGTTATGGAAGACGCCTTCAAGCTCCTGGAATGGCAAGGACTTGGCATCAACATCAATGGCGAATACATTACTCACCTTCGGTTTGCCGACGACATCGTAGTCATGGCAAAGTCGATGGAGGAACTCAGCATGATGCTCGATGACCTCAATCGAGTTTCTCAACGGGTGGGCTTAAAAATGAACATGGACAAGACGAAACTCATGTCAAATGCCAAGGTTGTGCCCATCGCAGTCTCTGTTGAAAACTCGGTACTCGAAGTTGTTGACTCATACATCTACCTAGGACAAGTGGTCCAATTAGGTAGGTCCAACTTCGAGAAAGAGGTCAACCGCCGAATCCAACTCGGCTGGGCAGCGTTCGGGAAACTACGCAATGTCTTTTCATCCGACATCAGTGCCTCAAGACGAAAGTCTTCAACCAATGTGTGTTACCAGTGATGACTTACGGCACCGAAACGTGGTCTTTCACTATCGGCCTCATCTCAAAGCTCAAAGTCGCTCAACGAGCAATGGAGAGGGCTATGCTCGGGGTGTCTCTACGTGATCGAATCAGAAATGAGGAAATCCGTAGACGAACTAAAGTGACCGATATAGCTCACCGGATTAGCAAGTTGAAGTGGCAATGGGCAGGCCACATAGCACGCAGAGCAGATGGCCGATGGGGCCGTAAAGTGCTCGAGTGGAGACCTCGGACCAGCAAGCGCAGCGTAGGACGTCCACCTACAAGATGGACAGATGACCTTATAAAGGTCGTCGGAAGGCGCTGGATGCAGGTCGCTTCCAACCGGTATATATGGAAGTCCAAAGGGGAGGCCTATGTTCAGCAGTGGACGTCCTATGGCTGAGATGATGATGATGATGATGATGATTTAAACATGTAAACCTTTTTAGATTTATATATATAGTTACACCATGTGGAAGAGCGGTGTTTCTTAACACAAGCATAATTAATGCTTAAAAAGGAGCACCAACTCATATACTGTGAAATAGTTATAAGTTACTGAATAAATATTTTTGAATTTTTGAATTGAATTTTGAATCAGTGAGCATCAAATAAGCTTATCGTCACTTGTAATATGAATTAAGGTAACCGCCAAATGACGATTTTTCAGGAGAAGCCAAAAACTAAATTGCAAATTAAAAAAAGACCAGTAACATTTTATTTCCTAATCCGATTACGATGATGTATAGTAGTTATAGCTTAATCTTGTAAGATCTTTCAGTTGATAATGGTCTCAAAAAGGCTGCTATTATAGTTTAGAAAATAGTGTGGCTCTTACGTTAATTTTTTTCCAAAAAAGAGGAGATACGTTAACACAACACAACATTGATTTCAAAAAATGAAGAACTATTTAAAGTAAGTCACAAAAAGGTAAAAAAAAAAATGGTTGCCTGTAAAGTCGGTTTTACGGGCGAAGGAAGATTTTACGTGACAACGTCTTATTCTCGGTAGAATATTTATTGATATGAATATTATTAATTTGCACAATAGGAACAATGAATGAAAATAAGAATTGCACAAATTTTAACTATAGAAATATATTTTGTTCCTCTTCCCTCTTCCCTCTTCCCTCTTCCCTCTTCCCTCTTCCCTCTTCCCTCTTCCCTCTTCCCTCTTCCCTCTTCCCTCTTCCCTCTTCCCTCTTCCCTCTTCCCTCTTCCCTCTTCCCTCTTCCCTCTTCCCTCTTCCCTCTTCCCTCTTCCCTCTTCCCTCTTCCCTCTTCCCTCTTCCCTCTTCCCTCTTCCCTCTTCCCTCTTCCCTCTTCCCTCTTCCCTCTTCCCTCTTCCCTCTTCCCTCTTCCCTCTTCCCTCTTCCCTCTTCCCTCTTCCCTCTTCCCTCTTCCCTCTTCCCTCTTCCCTCTTCCCTCTTCCCTCTTCCCTCTTCCCTCTTCCCTCTTCCCTCTTCCCTCTTCCCTCTTCCCTCTTCCCTCTTCCCTCTTCCCTCTTCCCTCTTCCCTCTTCCCTCTTCCCTCTTCCCTCTTCCCTCTTCCCTCTTCCCTCTTCCCTCTTCCCTCTTCCCTCTTCCCTCTTCCCTCTTCCCTCTTCCCTCTTCCCTCTTCCCTCTTCCCTCTTCCCTCTTCCCTCTTCCCTCTTCCCTCTTCCCTCTTCCCTCTTCCCTCTTCCCTCTTCCCTCTTCCCTCTTCCCTCTTCCCTCTTCCCTCTTCCCTCTTCCCTCTTCCCTCTTCCCTCTTCCCTCTTCCCTCTTCCCTCTTCCCTCTTCCCTCTTCCCTCTTCCCTCTTCCCTCTTCCCTCTTCCCTCTTCCCTCTTCCCTCTTCCCTCTTCCCTCTTCCCTCTTCCCTCTTCCCTCTTCCCTCTTCCCTCTTCCCTCTTCCCTCTTCCCTCTTCCCTCTTCCCTCTTCCCTCTTCCCTCTTCCCTCTTCCCTCTTCCCTCTTCCCTCTTCCCTCTTCCCTCTTCTCTCTTCCCTCTTCCCTCTTCCCTCTTCCCTCTTCCCTCTTCCCTCTTCCCTCTTCCCTCTTCCCTCTTCCCTCTTCCCTCTTCCCTCTTCCCTCTTCCCTCTTCCCTCTTCCCTCTTCCCTCTTCCCTCTTCCCTCTTCCCTCTTCCCTCTTCCGCCCTCTTCCCTCTTGTTACAGTAATGCTCGATGAATGAAAATAAGAATTGCACAAATTTTAACTATAGAAATATATTTTGTCTCTCTCTCTCATCAGACGTGAGCGGGCGTTACATTTTTTCATGAGTGACTCCGAGCCGCAACCTAATTTAAGACGTTATCACGTCAAAATTTAAGTCCGCCATCTTGGATTCCAAAATCACAAATGGACGTCATTTTCGTATCCGGAACCCCGAGGAACCTCGGAGATGACACCCATATCGATTTATAAGAAAAAATAATGTCCGCCATCTTGGATTTCAAGATCGAAGTCATTTTCGTAATCGGAACCCCGAGGAAACTTGGAGATGACACCCATATCGATTTTTAAGAAAAAATAATGTCCGCCATCTTGGATTTCAAAATGGATGTCATTTTCGTAATCGGAACCCCGAGGAACCTTGGAGATGACACCCATATCGATTTTTAAGAAAAAATAATGTCCGCCATCTTGGATTTCAAAATGGATGTCATTTTCGTAATCGGAACCCCGAGGAACCTTGGAGATGACACCCATATCGATTTTTAAGAAAAAATAATGTCCGCCATCTTGGATTTCAAAATGCATGTCATTTTCGTAATCGGAACCCCGAGGAACCTCGGAGATGACACCCATATCGATTTTTAAGAAAAAATTATGTCCGCCCTCTTCCCTCTTCCCTCTTCCCTCTTCCCTCTTCCCTCTTCCCTCTTCCCTCTTCCCTCTTCCCTCTTCCCTCTTCCCTCTTCCCTCTTCCCTCTTCCCTCTTCCCTCTTCCCTCTTCCCTCTTCCCTCTTCCCTCTTCCCTCTTCCCTCTTCCCTCTTCCCTCTTCCCTCTTCCCTCTTCCCTCTTCCCTCTTCCCTCTTCCCTCTTCCCTCTTCCCTCTTCCCTCTTCCCTCTTCCCTCTTCCCTCTTCCCTCTTCCCTCTTCCCTCTTCCCTCTTCCCTCTTCCCTCTTCCCTCTTCCCTCTTCCCTCTTCCCTCTTCCCTCTTCCCTCTTCCCTCTTCCCTCTTCCCTCTTCCCTCTTCCCTCTTCCCTCTTCCCTCTTCCCTCTTCCCTCTTCCCTCTTCCCTCTTCCCTCTTCCCTCTTCCCTCTTCCCTCTTCCCTCTTCCCTCTTCCCTCTTCCCTCTTCCCTCTTCCCTCTTCCCTCTTCCCTCTTCCCTCTTCCCTCTTCCCTCTTCCCTCTTCCCTCTTCCCTCTTCCCTCTTCCCTCTTCCCTCTTCCCTCTTCCCTCTTCCCTCTTCCCTCTTCCCTCTTCCCTCTTCCCTCTTCCCTCTTCCCTCTTCCCTCTTCCCTCTTCCCTCTTCCCTCTTCCGCCCTCTTCCCTCTTGTTACAGTAATGCTCGATGAATGAAAATAAGAATTGCACAAATTTTAACTATAGAAATATATTTTGTCTCTCTCACTCATCAACCGTGAGCGGCGGGCGTTACATTTTTTCATGAGTGACTCCGAGCGCAACCTAAATTAAGACGTTGTCACGTCAAAAAATCTAACGTAAGGGACACACATTTTCAAAACGTGGACTTACATTAGAGGAATTCAGCTATGGAATTTTTAAACTTATCCAATTGTAATAAGGTTTAACATAGAGTTATTTCTTGTTTTTTCAGTTAATTAGTGGCAGGATAGTAAAGTCGTGATAAAAACCGGTTCATAAGCGGGAAACAGTTTCTTTTTTGTTTATAAAAACCAAAATTGGTAAAGACACCTTTAGATTTAAAGAGTATTAAAAAAACACTTAATTTTCTTTCCAATCTGATACTTTTCCTTACTGTTTTTCCACACTTTGCTTTTCTTTCTCCCTTTTCTACAATATTTATGTACCTTTTTTACCTACGACTTTTACTGCACATTCTGCTTTCCCTTTTTCTCTTTCTTTTTTTTTCTTTCTATATACTTTTCTTCGTATTTATTACCTTCTTTCTGTTCCATTCATCAACTCCCTCCTTTTGATTTTAGTGACTTAAGTTTAAATTTTAGCTTTACGTTGTATAATTTCGTTTAAATAATCAATTTTGTCTTTACAAAGCCTAAGTCCTATTTTCAGTGTAAGGCTTGTCCCTGTCTGAAACTAGCCGAATGATCTTTATTTGATTCTCTATTAGTAATTTGACCATTTCCTGGCAAACTGGTGACTAAATGTTTCGTCACATAATTAGTAACTCACTCTCACATCACTATTATGAACTTGAACGTCAAGGGGTAAATTTACGACTGAAATGCTTCGAATACTTTCGCTATTGGGCTTGGACATCTTTCTTATAGAGCTGAAACGGATTTAGAGATTTTCTTATATCTTGTAAGCTGCTGTTTTCTCGCAAACTACTTATTTGAAGCATCATTGGTGATTATATATTTTAATTCATTCCTGTCCCTTGTTTTCTAAAAATATTATACAAGTATATACATTTTATTATGCCTACATGTTGCTACATGGTAGTGGCAGTGACTGATTTTCACAGAAAAAGTTTTCACAGTCCGTTTAACCAGACATTTAAGAGATTCCCTAAAAACGAAATGTATTAAGCCAGATTGTTTCAATTAAAAGTACCTAATTCGAGAATTAGACATGGTATAAATAGGCATAATAGCTAATTAATAAATAACTTAACTTTAAAAAGTTTAAAACATCAATTTCTATTTGATACTGGAAATGCCGACGAACTTAATTTTGCCTTAGAAATATGACTCCCTTTTTAGGTGATAACAATTTCTATAGTACTTACTTAGTACTTATCTCTTTCAAATTTCCCTTTATTTTTAAGTTTTTTTTTGTGTAATATTATTATTTATTTATGTCGTAGAGGGCAAACGAGCAAACAGATCGCCTGATGTAAAGCGATTAATGTACTTAACTCGTAATTTTTAACTGTACTTATTGATGTATAACAAAGCAAAGGCACAATACTGTCCTTGTCACGAATTGTTGGAACCAGGGATCGTTCCCGGTATTCATAAAAATTACAAAAAAATATTACAGATTTTATTTCAAATGCCATTACATATAATTAAAGTATTGGTACATAACTTTGAAATTAGCTCAGTAAAATAAAGAAATGTGTAATAATAAGCGAAATACCGAAATTGAATACCGGTATTTGTATGGAGTCGAATACCGGCACCCGATCGCTGGTCGGTACAAACTAAAGTGGCTATCATATCCATCACAACACCAAATTGTAAACAGACGCACGCGGTAGTGTTTGTAATTGCTTCCTACAGGCAAATGTATGGTTGTCTCACCGGTATCTACTCATTAACACTGCAAAGGAAAGAGATGGTCGCAAAGTTCCTGGTAACCAAAATAACGTAAGCACCAGGTCCGTCTAAATTAAGTACATAATTTTAATGTAACCGTCATCACTCGAGGCTTGGGAAGACAAATAATAATGTAAGAGGCATTAATTGCTTTTAAAACTACGAAAACTTTAATGTTACTGACTAAATTATATATTCACCCAGCTTGCAGTAAGCACAATTTGTGACAAGATAAGACTATAATTCACTTTAAATGGTTGCTTTCTTATAATCTCGTTTATTTTTTTTTTTACCTATCTAATCTGAGCATGTAAATCATTTATGTACCTTATTATGTACATGATTTGGTTCAAAAACTAAAAGAATAACCCATTTAATGTAAGAACCATTTTATAATTTTTATCTAGCTTTGAAGCTAACGTAACAGTCAATCAGTAATAAAGTGCTGTAAATTGAGTAATGTAAGAGTCATTTATTTACCGATGAGTCTTACATTAATGAATTTTGTTCAACTTTGGCCAATACTTGTGGTTACGTTAATCTGATATTAAGTAATTTACAAACAATGTGCCATACACCAAAATAAATACAGAAAACTAAAAAAACTGGTCAATTTTTGTTTAATGTAACCAACATTTTTTTCAAGATATCGTAATTTTAATGACAGCAATGGATAGATCGTCAAATTTACAGATGAACTGTATACTTAACTCAATTTCGTCATTTTGGCGGTTACATTAATTCATATTACAGGTGACGTTATGTTCTCTTTTGGAAATTATTAGAGTTGTGTAGAGAGATGTCTTATGAATATTAAAGTTCTGTAGCGGGTACCATAGAGTATAGAATTTTGTTACAAGATTAAAAAGTGCGTTATTGTGATTTTGTCTCTGAAATTATAATTGACAGATTAAAGGGTGCAAGTATAAAAAAAGGAATTAAGTATCTCTGTCACTGTGACGCGCATATGAGTGCGAAGTGATCGATGCTTTATCATTACAATTAAGCTAAAAAAGGCGTGTGTTATGGGTATTAGACGGCGATATAGATAAATATATATAACGACGGTGGAAAGGAGAAACCCCTTAAGCGACATTTTCAATGAATTTGAGTTATATATATCGTTGAAATCAGCTTTTTTTTCTGCGTCTTTTAAGCCGGGTTACGTAGCGATCTAATGACTTTGATGTCGGTTAAGGTAGCTTATAAATAGTGGACCGATTTAAAAAACACCCAGTTATGCGACACATAATTTGATTTAAATTTGAACTACGTCACTTAAACTACTCACAATTTTATACGTGATCGCTTAAAGTGTTTTTAAAAATGGCTTGAATTTGTAGCAATGGCGTTAAAGTTTTTATTACAAACACAAATTATATAAGGTTAGGTGCTTAATCGTGTCTTCTGGAATTATGAACAACAAATGCTGTCGGTTATTTGATTGTCACAAAATTTACGACGGTATTTGCTCCTTCAAGCGACACGTTGAATTTTGAGCATTTATGTCGCTTAATGTATTCGTTAAAACTTGCTTTAGTCGTTTAAGTGAAAGATCTAAAAGGTATCCTGGGGCTTGAATTATCGGTCTTACCTGTCAATCGTCGCTTCAGTGAACCATTTTTAGTGTAATATACCTGTGAATGGCGTTTTTATCAACACGAAGTAACCAGTCGGTCGCTTCAGTCGGCAGCAAACATTGTGGGGAGGCGATTGTCTAGCTGTATGCCGTCGCAGACTACTTTAAAAAAAAAGTTTTACGTTTTCGTTAGTGTCTATTTTTAATGTAAACTTTATCACTATAATTTAAAGATTACACATATCACTAAGATTACAAAGTTGTCAAATTCAAGACTGATTTTACAGGTAATTGATCTCTTTAAGCCTGATAAGAAGTAATAAGACATTAGCTATGATAAGAGAACTTATTTATTAAGTTATGTTGATGTGTATCCCTGACTTTAAAGTTTAATATTAAAAATTATGTATGCCATTACCAGTATTAGTGTTATTATAATAAATTACTAAGACTGATAGTAAATTAGGAAAAACACAAGAATAATTAAAGAAAGTGGAAACTTGAAATTTAAATAAACATGATCGGTTTTTTATTCTGTTTTTATTTACTTATTCATGTTTACCCTGTACATTCCTGTTTTTTTCCCTGTTTTGGGTTACTAGGTACCCATTTAAGATGATTTTAACAATAAATGGGTTTATATTGTATTTAAAATATATAATTGATTATAATAGTTGCATAACACATTTCCGGACCACAAAATCTCTTTAATAATCATGAGAAAATGTTTTCCTCACTATAGTTGCTTAAAGTAATATTCTAGTAATAAGTATGATATAAAAGGTCGTTTAATTGTTTTTTTCTAGTATCTGCCTAAAAATTGCAATGTCGCTTAGAGGGTTTCTCTGGGTTTTTCACCAGGTCAATTTAAATTAAGCGACATTTATATCAGAAGATTCTAAGTTTTTTTCAGTAACGTTACTATTGGTGGATGTATTACAATTTAATAAAATACGTCCATAGAACTTAAGTCTCTAAAACGACTAGAAAAAAAGTTACGATTTTTTTTAAGAAAATTAATACTTTTAAACGCTCTCCTGTAAAGTTAGCAAAATGTCGCTTAAGGGGTTTCTCCTTTTCACCGTCGATATATATATATACTTAAATACATAAAACAACCAAGACCAAAGCACAAATATTCGAGTTAATAAAAACAAATCTCTTCATTTTAAAATACTTAAAACCAATAAACCAATTAAAACGTGTAATTATCCGTTTATTTTAAAATAGTTTAGTTGGTAAGGTTTACGCAACTCAATGTGTTACAAGGCGCCTATTTTGCGTGAATGATCAATTATTTTTACTTGGTCAATTCAAAGTCATCAATAAATAAATAATAAATAAATAATAAATAAATATTAAGGGACAATCTTACACAAATCGACCTAGTCCCAAACTAAGCGAAGCTTGTACTATGGGTACTAGACGACGATATACATAATATATAAATACATACATAGATAACATCCATGACCCAAGAACAAATATAGTCTGTATGTAAAGGAATTTAGGCAGCAACCACAACAATCAATCTCAAAATAGATGCAGTAAATTACTGATTAACAGCTAACACTGTAATGTTAGCGCGTGTTAAGCATACTCTACATTCTCGGCGGAATACTTCGGGGAAACCGTGAATATAGGTGAACGATTATTTTTAAACAGCGGGGCTAAACTACTTAATGGTCGCTTTTAACTCAATCAATTGTTATGCATGTATATGTTGTAAAATCTAATCTCATAAGCAAAAATTATGTAAAAATTCATGAAATGAGACCTTATAAGTACTTTCAATGAAAACTATATTGAATAAAATCGGTCGAGCCGTTTTTGAGTTAACGCAAAATTTCATAATTTTCTTTAAATTGACGTAGGTGCCGCGCGGTGTCCTTATACTTCGAGCGTTACACATAGTAGTTAAGTGTCATACTGCATTAAAATATCCCACTCAATCTGGCGCGTATAATCAAAAACTTCCAGAAGGTAATAAGTAATTACAGTTACTTTGGAGTTTACGACCTTTTTATAGAGCTTAAAAACCTTTCTCGTAATTTAATCCTCATCCTTCACAATAAGTCTATTGTGAAGGATGGGCAACTACGGAACCCTACACTGAGCGTCGCCCGACATGCTCTTGGCCGGTCTTTTAATTTCATCCGAAGCGAACAAAAGCTAAGTATCGTAAAAAACCCGTGCCAAAAGTAGGAAATTTACTAAATTAAAGCACAGCAACATACTGACCCAGTTCGTAAGTAAGTACCTATTCTGTATTCAAATGACCAAATTATTACCACGTGTGTTTCCAAAGAATTAATATTTCCAGAAGAAAAATTAACTCTAACAGTATTGACATAACGTTTTATTTAGTAAGAAACTTTGACTTAAATGTCTTGAATTATCTCTGTTTGCGTTATCGTCGTCGTTCAAAAGTTTTACTATTAAATTGGTAGTTCCTGGCCTCGAGGAAAAGCGTTATGAGCCTTTGTTTTAGTACCGGATTTTATATTATTTGACTTTAAGTTGTCATTATACTATAACAACGAACATAATTGAAAGTAGCCGTGTGTGGCAACGCTGCACAATAGAATAAAGGCTCCTTTTTCTCAGGAAACAAAACTAAGAATAATTCTTACTAGACACATCCATAACGGAGTTACAAGTTGAAAAAGCTCCGAAATAATATCAAGTAAATATAAATATTTATGTAGATTCTGTATTGAAACTCGGGTTTTAGGAATCTACTTTATTTTAGCAAACACAAATCATTGACAGAATAATATAAATTAGCATTGACATGTAAAAAGGAATTGATATAACAAAAGTCATGACAAAACCAAAGAGGCCGTGCGCCTACAAAATGTTTATTGATAGAAATTTACTCATTACTTACTTGTTCTACTAATTATAACATAACTTACTCTACCAATTACTTGTGTGTTAGCTATGAAAGAAGAAGAAAAACTAATCAGATTATTACCATGCCTCGTCAAAGTCGGGTCCTGGTCATTTTTTACCGAGATGTAAAAATTACATTAATTTTAATCGATAAGCTCCTGTCGGTGCAAAATGAATTATAATTTGAATGAAATATACCGTTGAATCATATTAATTGAACCCAAAGTCAATAAGCATCTAAAACAGTAATAAATCAGTATTATGAAGACATTAAAAAATCAAATCCTTTGAAAAATCGCGAAAGTGAAATTTTCTCGGCGAAAACAAATAAGCTTCGTCTTTTATTCGGAAGATTAATGAGTTCGGAATTTCTCTGAGGATGTAAAGTCGATGAAGTCATTTTTCTAAAGGCCACTGCCAGAAAATGACACGAAGATTGATGTTGGGCCGTGATTGGTGAAGCGTGAAACGGTAGTAGGAACAAGTTATTTTATTAGACATGTATTTTTTGACTAATTCTACGTTACTGCGGTCGTTTTTCCTTGTCTTGGTTGCTGATATTTGATGAGTGTTCTTTTGTTGTTTTTGTGAAATTTGGGACGATTGCTTATATTTTACGTGTTACTTTTCCTTGATCGCTATAATTATAATAGTACGAGCATAATGTACATGTACATTATTTTTCGCCCCACAGTTCGAGTAAGTTTAAATAGCTATTGTATGTACCTAAGTCAAATTAGAATTCGCTTATTCATAATAAACTTAACATTGTCATCTGATGAAATTAAACTGTTAGTTAGAGGCAAACACCACAGAAATATTTGATAACTTGATTTCAGTTACCAAAACCTGATTCCATGAAGTGTCCTTGTTATATTGTAGGTAAAGTGTGTTTATTTTAATTTATCACATTGTTTTGTTTTTCAACAACCAATGTGACAAACAAAAATAAATGTATAGTAAAATGTGTAGGTAGTAAAAATAAATGTACCATGGCAAAATATTAAAAGTGTATTGAAAATCAGTTTTCCATGGAGACGGTTCATTATTTCAGGAAAAAACTAAAAATCGCTGTGCTGGATTTGTATGGGTCAAGCCGTACAACGCCATCTATTAGTTAAAACTTTTTTGTTTTTTCATCACGGCCAATTGGCTGCACGAATTTTAACCTATTTGGGTACCTACAGGGAGAGCTGGATATCAAAATATGGTTATAGGATTCTTTTTACCTGACTATGGTAAAGAAAACAAAATACGCGGACAAAGCTGCAACTTCTAGTTATAAATAAAATTACCCTTAATACTGTTAAAAATAACTTACTTATCAGACCGTATCATACTAATTAACCAAGGATTATCCATGTCTCTACAGTGAAATTCCCGATCTGATTTCGTCGTATCTTTCTCAAGAGCTGTTATCTGATACTAAGGAAATTGGTATTCGGAGTGAAAAGGATTAGGGAGGAGCTGGCTCGTGTTACCGCGGCGCAATTAGGTACAAGGTCGCTAATAGTAGGTAGCCCATAAAAGGTACCGATAGCACCTTTAGCAAACTGTGGCACGCAACTCCTTTTCACGTGAAAAATATTGTCTCCCGCTTGAAATAGCATGAGCCCATTTCCTCACAAGGTGCCGCAAGCCGCGCTAAGTATCCTACGTACGAGCGTGCACCACGGTGCTCGGATCTGCCTTACGCGTTTGTTCAGACAAAATCGGTGCGCGTTCACAGCTAATATAATATAACAATTCTTTATTGCACACCAACAAGAAAAAGATTACGATTGAAACCTTAATTCAACAATGATAGATGATGGACGGTCTTATCGCTAAAGAGCGATCTCTTCGTGACAATTTTAGGGTACAGGAATGAGCAAAAAATAAACAATGACAGAGTAGGCGGCGAGATACTAATTCAGTAACTTAAATAACATACAAGTCATACACAATATAAGTAAATAAGCCAATCATAATATCAATAGACCTTTAGCTTCCTTCTCCGAGAAGACAGAAGGATAGGTACCTAATTCATGGCGTATAAATTTGGCACGAGACTCCCTGTCATGAGATAAATATTGCCGGCCTCTTTCAATACCGCGCACAAGACAATATGACAAGACGGGCTCACTAAGTGCACTAAATAGCTAGCGTATAGTGAGCAGCAGAATTGCATGGCCCATTTATGAATGAATTCATTCCGCCGTTCTCCGGACAAAATTAACTCTGGATAATCGGTTAATCTAACTAACAAATATATAGATTCAAGTCCGAAATAAAGAGTTTGAATTTGAATTAATCACATGACACAGCTAACCGTAGCGGCACACCTTTAGTAAACTTCTCCAAGAAGACATACCCGGATAGGTACAATGTATGACACGTAAAGGGGCTCTGAAGTTAACTTATAACTTGTTTCCGACGCAGGAGTTGCTTTAACATATCAGTACACCAGGCTGCGCCTTCCGCCGTTGTCTGGACAAAATTAGCTCTCGTTAATCAATTAAATCATATGACACAGCTAACCGTAGCGGCACACCTTTAGTAAACCTCCAAGAAGACATACCCGGATAGGTACAATGTATGGCACGTAAAGGGGCTCTGAATTTAGCTAGTAACTAGTTTCCGACGCAGGAGTTGCTTTAACATATCAGTACACCAGGCTGCGCCTTCCGCCGTTGTCTGGACAAAATTAGCTCTCGTTAATCAATTAAATCATATAACACAGCTAACCGTAGCGGCACAACTTTAGTAAACTTCTCCAAGAAGACATACCCGGATATGTACAATGTATGGCACGTAAAGGGGCTCTGAAGTTAGCTTGTAGCTAGTTACTAGTTTGCGACGCAGTAATTGTTTCAGGTGTCAAGGTTTGGGTGGGAGCACAGACCATGGTGTGAGGCATTCTTTAGACGGAAGAGTTTTGAGGTTAACTTCAGAAGAATATATGTATATATTGATTTTCATAGTGCGGACTCTTCGATTATTAATATTTTGAGCAATTATAAAAACACGATGAAATATATTTATACTTAGGTACTTGAGAGTAAAAAAAAATCGCGTACTATAACTTTATTTCTCAGAAAAACGTTTTTTTAGAGAACCGTTTGCATATTCGAATCCCATACCCTATATCACAAAACTTTTGTGTGTAAACATATTTTTCCAGGACATCACGTTCATCATCATCATCATTAGCCTTTTACATCTATAACAGATGAGTTAAGCAGCGTCTAATAAACCGCGGCACTTTTGAAGATGGCTGGATAGCCCGATACGAGAGCGACAGCCACGGCCGCATAATTGACAAATAAAATGTTGCGCCTATCGATGAAGGGCGAAGAGCTTATCGATCGTTTATCAAACATCACGTTCATAGAATTTAAAAATAACATTCATACAAAGAAGTGACAATTTGTAATGGAAAGTTCGGGACACCTTTTTCTTTGTATGAGTTTTGAATATACTAACGATTATTTGAATATACGACGATGAGATAAAAAAAATATTTTCTAAAATAGATTAGATAAACCACTGATCTGTTACCTGAATAGGTAAATAACTCATATCCCTTAGTCACTAGGAAATCCAGCCTGCCCATTTTTAGACTGTCACTACCAAATGACAAAAGCTTTGTATAGTTATGAGAGAGAGTATGGCGTCTACGCACGATACCGATAAATAACATCGTAAGTATTATATAGTCGGCTGATAATCGACTCACATAATTACGAATGAAAATTACTATATTATAGGTTTTTCGTTTCAATCAGTTTTTCACTTGCCCTTAAAGTAATCAGTAATTTATATTTAGTTTCTCTAGAAACCGCCGCTAAATAATTATTTATGTATATCCGCTTAAAAGTCAGTTCAATTCAACGCCAGTTACCATACAGTGTTTTCTTTGGAGCCAATTTATATGCCCCATCGCGTCTATAAATTTTTCCTTGATATTCCTCATTTGGCCAAATTGAATCAATGTTACAATTTAAAATATTTACGTAAGTATACGTTTTATCAGCTTTTGGTTTCCAAAATCGATTAAAATCAGAGCAATCTGTACAACACTAGTGGGTGCATTTAAAATAAAAATTACATTATAGACCATTATTTTGTAGCTAAGCAACTAAAAAATGATGGATAGTTTCATTATGATTGCGTGTTTTAATAACAACTTAACAACTTTGCAACAAAAGCCAGCAATGTATTATGGATAAGTTTCATAGTAAAAACACAATAAATATAAAATAATTTGTTTTAAATTAAATTACGTCAAATTTAAGATGTAAAATATTTACCCATGTAAGAAAATATTTCCTTTAACCCGGCAACTGTTATTGGAAGTATTTTTGCAGCTCAATACAGCAGAATTGGACATTTTCCTGGAGACTCGTTGTCGTTCAGACCCGAGCGCGGAATAAGGCAAACAAAATCAAGTTTTTCTTATAAAATTTTGACATGCAAAATACATGTTGTACTTTATTCATCTAGTTAGATAATAGGAGTTAAACGCTCACTTACAACTTGCGTTTAAATTCAAAATGTGCTTCCGCTGTAGGACGTGTATTTAATATCTATTCCGTACAAACCACAGATCACCTCCACTAGATAGCTAATGTTGATAGTTTCGTTCGCGATACAGTTCACCGCGCGGCGGATCGAGAGGTGGGGAGCGGGTAGGCGGTACCTGCGTCTTGAGTGGCCGATTCCTAAAGCGCGCGTAATCATAGTGATGGGACACGTTCGATAGAAGCGTCTAAACCAGTACAGAATATTATTGCTGGTACACAGTTGTAATAAATTGTGCAAATAAATGAAATATTAATTATAATTAACCCGGGGGTAATCGCTAGGTATTTTCAAGCACAAACACTCGCTACCGGGTAAAAATTACCACAGACTTTAAATGGCGTTATTTAAAAAAAATCGTTTAAATATAGTACTTTAACGGTATATACATATAATTTATATTCGTATTAATGAATTAAGCACAAAATATTCGTCTTAATGTTCATTTATTTTTAAATTGAGCTTAATCTAAAAGAGTTACAAAATATAAAGTTTTTTTTCTAGTCTAATAAAAATCAACAAAACATAATTTTTCTTTTAGGAACCATGCTAAATTGAGATCAATTATCAAAACTAGACTTAATTTACATGCAAAATCATAACAAGTAACAATACTTTAGTAATATTGGGTATTTTCCGGGTATTTTTCACCGGGTATTTTTCACCCATACTCACTTTACACATCCACTCTCGCCTGGCGCCGCGCGCGAACTAACGGGCACGCGGGCTGCGTGTGCATTAACTATCTATTTGAAGGTACCTAGAAGACCGAGATCATGAAATGCTCAGATAAAAAAATATAACAAAATTTTACCACCATGTGGTATTTTTTACGCAGTAGCGAGTGCCGCCGGGTTAAAAGTAAAGTAAACGAACAAAGTTATAACAGGCTACGCATATATAACCAAAGCTAAGTAATTCTGAGTAAGATAATTAAAATTGCATTAATTAATTCAATATGATATAAAGCTGATATACTTCTAGAAAATACGGGGTTATTTTTCATAAATATATTTTTTGAGGGTTACTTAATAAAAAAGGTTTTTGTTTTACAATTGTGTACTTAACGTACAAAACATTATCATTACAGACTTGAATAATTGAAATGACGTAAAACTAATATTTCGGTTTCCGCGACTCTCACACATTCAAATAATTTAACTTGTTACTTTGTAAACACGTAACTTTGACAGAGAAAAAGTGAGTTTTGTCAGTCAACCTTTTTATTTGAAAGACCTAAAATTAATTTAATCCAATTTTATCAGGAATGACATCTATCTAGGTGTCTTACTTGTCATATTTAAAGAAGAAAATATTAAAAGTTCTTATTCTGTTGCGATGTGATCACTGTTGCTGTCCGTGTAGGCTAAAGTAAATGTTTGATAAATTCATCGTATAAGCACCACAACATCTGTGGCTCAGTGGTAGGACGTAAGGCATACAAAACCGATGGTCTGGTTCAAATTCCACATTTTTTAAAAAAAATTTAGGAAACCTAAGGGATGAGTATTCATAACGCGCGGTGGCGTGGAAGGTTAAAAGAAAAAGTTTTTGAAAGGTTTTTAAAAGCAAAATCCAACTCCAAAATCCACGTACTCCAAGTCCATCATTAGATCCATGTTGTGACACTATTTCTAATTTTTTGCCAAGAGGAATCGAAAAACCAAGACAGCATAACTCTATGTCAAACCAACTCCGAGATCCGTCGTACTTCCTCCAAGTCCAGCATCAGGTTCATCTTGTGATACTGGCTCTAACTGCTCGCTAAGAGGAATCGAAAAACTCAAACAGCAAAACTCGATGTTAAACCAACTCCGAGATCCGTCGCACTTCCTCCAAGTCCATCATCAGGTCCATCTTGTGACACCGGTTGTAACTGCTCGCTAAGAGGAATCAAAAAACCCAAACAGCATAACTCAATGTCAAACCAACCCTGAGATCCGTCGCACTTCCTCCAAGTCCAACATCAGGTCCATCTTGTGACGCCGGTTCTAACTGCTCGCTAAGAGGAATCAAAAAACCCAAACAGCATAACTCAATGTCAAACCAACCCCGAGATCCGTCGCACTTCCTTCAAGTCCATTATCAGGTCCATCTTGTGACCCTGGTTCTCATCTTGCTGCTAACGAAAACGAAACGAAAAAAGAACGAAATACGTGCGTTTACCGATTTAATTTCACATTTCAATAAACAAATCAAATCATAATGTTTACTCAAACTAAAAACATCTGAAAATTAATAATACAACCAAATTAAATAGTAATCTAAATTACTATTTAATACAACACTAACAATAAATATTAATACGTTATTAATAAAATTCGGTAAAGCTAAAAGTCTATTTGGTACACTGTCTGCAGGACATCACTAATGATCACGTGCTTTCGTACGAATCGGTAGAAAGGAATAGCTTAATTGCTTTCTTCATTTGATCAAAAGGGACAGACATATTGACGTGAAGTTCACCAGTTCCAAGTGACCAGTGTAAAGAGAACGTGGTTAGACTGGTTAGGAACAAAATCTTCGTTTTATACAATGAAATAGACTCATCAATGGAATGTTATATAATCTTTTTAATAACTTGAAGTCCTAGAGGTCTTTCCACACCACTTAACACTACAATTTACCATGTTTTAGCATGTTATTTATGTAATTTCTTTTTTCGTTGACGTACGCACGGGTCGTAAACATGGACGCAACTAAACGGTGGCGCCCGTGTAGAAACTTTTATATGATCGCAGTACCATACCGTTGCTGCGCGCGGGTCGCCTTACATGCTCCGTCTAGTGGGGGTTGTCTGTGGTACAAACATACAAGTTTTGTTTCCAATTTTAATTGAGGTCGCGTATCAAATTTAATATTGAGTTACAATTTGGGTTGGGATGGTTTGTTTAGAGTATCCTATGAAAGTAGGTACACAAACTTGTGTAATACCAAGTTATACTTAGGACTCTTTGTTGAATGAATTTAACACATTTACGAACACAAGACCATTTTAAACCTGCATGCTGCGGCATAGACAAAACTCATGTCTTAGCAGATGCCCTATCATTTTTCCTCTTCTATTTTCTATTAGTGTTAGTAATGACCTTTTCTCTCCTATCCTATTCAAGACCTCTTCATTTGAGATTTTTCCGTCCTGCTTTGTATATTCATAATTAAATAAATATATTCATACTCAGACTCACGAGTCCTTGAGTCTGCAAACTTTCTATGGATCAACAAATTATGAGATAGAATAGAATAAGTAGGTACTCTTTATTGTACACCTCAAGAAGAAAGAAATACAAATATAGATAACACTTATCATTACAATAGAGGTAAACAATTATTGGCGATCTTATCGCTAAACAGCGCTATCTTCCAGACAACCTTTAGGTAGAGGATTAATAAATTAAATGAGATTAGTAGGCGACGCAAAAAGTTATCAAGAAAAATTCTAAAAGCATTATTAAAATCTAAAACCTATAATAAAATTGACACATAAAGATACATGAAAATATACATCTACTCATGAACTTCAGATCGGCTTGACTCCTTGGCGCTACGTAGAGATGTAGCCTCTCTCTGCATCTTTTATCGCTTATATAACGGGGAGTGCTCCGAGGAGTTGTTCGGATTGATTCCTGCCGCTTCTTTCCGCCATCGTTCGACGCGACAATCCTTTCATCCTCACCACTTAGATAGTTGGCAGTCCACAACTGTGCGCTTTTCTAGAAATTTCCTGCCTCGCACGACTGCATTGTGGAATGAATTGTCAATTGCGGTATTTCCGGACCGATATCGATACGACCTTCAAACCTTCAAAGAAAAGAGCGTACCCCCACCTGAAAGGCCGGCAACGCACTTGTGACTCCTCTGGTGTTGCAGGTGTCTATGGGCGACGGTAATCGCTTTCCATCAGGCGATTCGTTTGCTCGTTTGCCCCATATGACATAAAAAAAAGAACATAAATAAATATATAACTAAATACATACTCACAAATAAACTTACTTAAACCTTATATTTAAAATAATAATTTGTTTAACGAACCACACGTCATGACAGTCACAATGCCAAAGTATTAAAGGAGAGACAAGTAATGTTCTTTAAGGTGTGTTTTGAAAGTAGCAAATTATTTAGTAACCATACCTATAGCCTACAGTTGCTTAAACAACTAAACGAAAATACAAAACTATTTCACTTATTCTCTTTCGTTGAATTTCGAATTATCCAGCACAGACTAACTTTAAATTAAACGAAATATTTTAATCAAGAAAATAACGATCATAAAAATACTTGGCAGGGTAATAATAAACAAGGAGGGGCAATAAAATATGTTTAAGAGGTTTTAGACGTTCATTTATATACACTCATAGGTTTAGTCTTTATTCTCAATAATTTAACAGATAGCTTAATGTTTCCTTGTCGGTTATTTTACAGGACTTGGACCTGAAATTTAATAATTGGTTTTTAAAGCCTATAAAATCACTTTAAATACACTACTTAGTTTTAGAACCTATGTTATTCTAATGAACCAACTTAATAAATTTCAGACGCAGCAATTAATCATCATACAAATTATAAAAAATAATAATGATAATTAACAGCATAAAATAAAAATTAAGGTGAAATTTCAATGAATTCATAATGGGTTAAATACTAATACTGTAACAATAGTAAAGAGAACAAAATTAGACAGAATTAATTGAAAATGATTTCAATTGAGATTATAAAAAACCTTGGACGCTATTTATTTTTATTTTCGGAATGAATATTTACAAAACTGCTGATTTTACCAAAATATAATGTTTGGAGACCCCTATTATTTTTAAAAGAATTATTCAACGACACCCCACACACTAGTGTTGAAACGAAAAAAAAAAATCACCCCCACTTTAGGTGGTCGAGGTCGGTCTTACAGGAAAAAGAGTTTTTTTTTTTTACCGTGTTGTCGGCGTGATACATACCTACACATACTCATGACAAATTTCAGCTTTCTAGTACTAATGATCACAGAGCTAAGGCGCGGACGGACGGACGGACAGACGGACAGACGGACATAGCGAAACTATCAGGGTTCCTAGTTGACTACGGAAACCTAAAAATAGAATAATCATATCAAATGTCATGAAAAGATTATAAATATTGACTAACCACAATATTACGCTGACGGCTGACTTCAAACCAATTCTTTTTTGTTTTAAGAATTGAAAGTACGTATTTATGTCGTAGTAAATGGGATGGAAATCAAGGGTTTGGTCAAATATATAAGGGATTTGATAAATCCACGGCAGGTGCCAAATTTGCAACCGAGGTTTATTATTTCACTTTCACAAACAAATCTAGGGATTTGATCAAATCTGACTAGTTAGTTTAGTGAAATGACAAAAAAAGCTTGTTAGTTCCAACTTGCATTGCCATTTTCCTAGACAAGGTCGGTGATATTTGACCAAATTCCTGCGACATATATCTACAAATTACGTACCTTGCTCAAAATTACATTCAGTGATTTTATCTTAATTTGGAACGAAAAGAGTTGGAAATCTCTAAGCCCTCTTAATAAGCTTCTAAAGGTAATTGCAGTTTTAGTAGCAACATGAAAATGCAATTTAAAAGGTGTCGAGGTTCGTGCATTGCGCGAAGCCATTTTGTTTCAACGGTAATAACGATGACGAAATTTTACATTATCATTTCTTTGATGTTTTGTCATTTCCTTTATGCTTCCTCATTAATTGTTATTACACACATTTTGCTTTGGCGTGGCTAATTAGCTTTTGTTTTGGGAACATGACAAAGGAATCGTATTCGTATTGTTTGTGATGTAGGTATCGCAAACATAATTATTATATTATGATCATTTTCATATAATTTTCATTGTTATATGTTTTTATTAACAATCGAAAACCGTACCTTAAACTATTATATAAGCATCTGCTCCTACATCACACAACGCAACAACGGAAAATTTAATTTTTTTTTCCGTTAGAAATGTCCCATGGCTGGGCAAAGGCCTCTCCCCATGATTTTCACGACTCCCGATTAGATGCTTCTTCTAGCTAGTTGCTAAGGTACGGTAAGGTAGGAAAATTTCATACAAATAAACTAATCAAATTTTTATTTGGTAAACTTTTTGGTGCTCACCCAACATCTTCGACAAGGAAGTCATAATACACTTTTTGTTTCACTACAGTCGGGTAAAGATATCCCACACCTTTGAATATCCAGCATGCCATGCAGCAGCCATACAAAAGTTGATTGACAGTGGCATATGATTTGAGCGACGATAATTCCTTCATAGTAGCCTGCTATATATTATACTCGTAGGTCCAGCGTGTATTTAATAATTGATCGCTATATTATCTCTAACGCCCAAGGGCGTCGCCAGCCGAAAGTCTAGGGGGGGGGGGGGGGGGCAAGTTGATATAAATGCAGAATGAGTCTTCACCAAGCACGTAAAAATAGAAGCACAGTCATAATCATTCATAAATGTCATAATATAGAGATGGAAATGCGAGCGTAGCGAGCGCGACATATTTTGGAAGGGAATGGTTAATAATACTTACAGTCAGATAAAACGCGAGCGTAGCGAGCGCGTATTTTTTTGAAGGGGAACGTTTAATAATACTTACCTATAGATAAATAAAACGCGAGCGTAGCGAGCGCGAATTAATTGGCATGGGAACGTTTAATAACACTTGTAGACAAATAAAACGCGAGCGTAGCGAGCGCGAAATTTTTGAAAGGCGACGATTAATAATACTTATAGTTAGATCAAACGCGAACAACATCTTTCGAGGGGAAGATTCAAAATAAATCCAGATGAAAATATATGCGAAAATTTTCTTTAGCAATAAGCAATAGCAATAACGTAAATTGAAAGACAATCATTCAATAAGTACATTTTGATGATGCAAGTGCGGAAAATCACGAGTCACGGCACCGAGAGATCTTGCCACGAGCCGAAGATCCACTGGACGCGACGAGTAAAGACTCGAGGTTGCCCAATAAGACTGCCGTTAAAATCACAGAGCTTCATCAACCGAGCGAGTGAAGCATGTCCGTTACAACTTAGCCAAACATTTTTTCGTATTTTCGGAACAAACTCGCGAGGTCTTCAGCTCACAGAGCTACTAGAGTAGTTATCTTATTTTTTATTTTAGTACCTATGTTTTATAGACCAGTTCTTCTCCTTCGGTACTCTCTAGAAAGTGTAACCTGTCAGTGTGCCACTCGTTTTGTATCTAGAGTCACTTTCCGTGAGCTTTACTGACGGTAGCCCAAGGATCTTCCTTTAGTCCCTGACCTGGTCTGGTACTGAATTCATTTGAGTTCCGATGTGCAAGAATGATCTTCTGGGCTGTCTGATCAGACAAGTCAAGTGACTGGACATATTTTTGGACCTCTAGGGGGGCAGCTTCCCCCCTCTGCCCCCCCTTGGCGACGCCCATGCTAACGCCACCTTAAATCCCGAACGCACTTATGTATACCGGCACCAAATAACACAAAAGCAAGAAGATTGTCTCCTATTGCCCAATTCAATATTCCAAAACTAATTAGGAGCCTCGGCTTCTGCCGTGGCGTTTATTAGACAAATAAAATACACGCAGAGATGGCGCGCGCTGCCAGACCTGCGTCAAGTGCTAATTACAATTTACCACCTCAATCCACGACGGACAGGTAAACGAACGTCTTTGTCCAAGTTACAGGGCGACGTTTCTGATTGGTTGTAATATTTGCAGGTTATTTGTGTTTTGGGCAAGCGTGTAAATGAAAAGGGATTGATTCAGATTACATTGATATACTTAGGTACATTATAGCCGCTACCTGAACGATGTTTTGGATATATCACCGACTAGACCTAAATTCAACACCTTAATATGCTTAGCTCAATTCGCCGTTTTTTTGTATGCTTTGTATGACTACACAAAGACAATGAGACTTTTTTTGTTTGAAAGTAGGTATATACGAGTACTTTCTAGGAGGTCCCACTGACTCATGTCAATAATACTCAAATCACAATCGACGGAACTCTTTAAAAGTTATGGGACACATACCAATTGCGATTTGAGTTTTTTTTTTTTTAGTTACCCGTAGGTACAGTCGCCATCAGATATATCGCAGCATATAAGGCGTTCATAAATATTTGAACATGGACTGTAACGCTCAGTCAATAAGATATTGTCGTGTTCTGATATTTATGAACGCCTTATATGCTACGATATATGTATCTGATGGCGACTGTACAGTTGCTTTCGGAAAGCATCATTTTGTTTTGTTGATTTCGGTTTTATTCTGTTGAAAAATGAACTAAGTGAACCTTTTCAGGCAACTATAACAAGTTATCGACGATTTATTGCAAAATATTTGTAAAAGCTTTGTTTGCTTTGTCTGGCTGCCGAGTAAATATGTAGGTATTTACTGAGCGATTTGTGATTTATTCGAAGAAATCATACATTGAGCAACATTTTAATGATGAATATTTCGACTTTATTTCTACCGTCGGCTATATTTATAACAGAATGAACGCAACCATGCGATCGACAGCCCGCGTGTCTCCGGCCGTGCGTCCCTACACCACATCTTCATCATGGAACAGAATATCTTTCACTCGGCTACGAAAAAGCAAAGCGGTTACGACTCTTCTAAACCGTGCGGACGAAATTGTGAGTAGGTACATAGCTCATATCTTAGCAATAAATATAGGCTTGGATTTGGTTTATACACGTATGCTCAGGTACCCGAATGAATAAAGTATTTAAGCATAATAGCACCGACTACAAAGAAACTCCATGCGATATTCTGTTCATGTATACAAAGTTCCACAAAGAAACAACTTGCCTTTGTTGAACGACCGCGGGTATCGCTTTATCCGAATAAAGCGTATGATTATTCTACACAGTGGGCTGTTTGAAACCACCTCTTAAGTTCACTTACATTCTTGGGAAAACTACACAAAATATGTCAAACCAGGACGCTAATTCGAGTGCTTTGAGATATCGCCAAATAAGCAATGTTTTGGGTATATCTCAGGTACAACATATCCATATCTGTAAAAATAGTTGTAAGTGTGGAAATAAATAAATAAATAACACCAAGTCTATGACTTCCGGAAAACTATTGGTACCAAGGGTAAACAATGACTATGGGGATAGAACCCTAAAAAACGCATCCCGTACCTAATCTATAGTTTACCGGCGGAAATACGACGAGAGCCAAACAAAAACAAGTTCAATGGAATGTTAAAAAAACACTTTTTCACACTGCTACCGTAATACATACCTTGATGTACCTAAACTAGAGATTCCCTAACAAAGATCCCACGGTCAAACCAGCTACTGGTTTTGTGGGACAATGTATTTTGATTTAAGGAAATTGTATAGGTAGTTCCTAATAAATAAATAGGTTCCCTCCGTTAGCCCTAAGAACTTGTCCTAATTTCATTTGCCCTAATTTAGCTAACCCTAAAATCACTAAACCAAATTTTTATTCACCCTAATTATTCGGTAGCCCTTATCTTGGGATTCCGAATTTGCATAATACCTATTTTCTGAAAACCAAATTTTCAGTAGCCCTACTGAATACTTAATTTTTCCCGATTTCTTTAGACTATTAATATCATAATACCTAATGCTACTCTCTAACCGTATTATCTATATCCCTAAAAGGTGCAAGGTACCTCTTGTGGTCGCAGTTCTAACCTAACCTACTTGGCAGTAGTTTGGTTCAGTCAGCAGTCAACCTTTGACATTTCTAAAATATTTAAAAATGTCAATTAGAGTATTATTAGTATTGTTAGTATTGGTAATTAAATATTATTAACAGCAATTTCGTAGTTTTTAGGTATGTGACATGAAAATGTATTGATAAAATAGCACACACCAATAATATACGGTTTGTAACAACCCTGGGCTGGTTAGAGTTGTACTCGCTCATGCGCTCGCTCATGGGGACTCGCTGGATGCGCTTCTATCCGGCCCATGTGGAAGTCTATTGAGGAGGCTTGTCGCCAGCAGTGGACGTCCCATGGCTGAAATGATGATGATGAATAACCCTGGAACTAGCTTTTATTCAGCGCTAGCGTTAGGTTAACAGAACATCTGTTTACAGAATCGGCCCTATCTATGTAGGTCAGTGCGGGACGGTATCGTGGCTTGATAGCGTATGTTATCCGACGTTTTTAAATACATCAGTCCGAGATTCACGATAAATCCTAAATAAAAGTGGCATATTACAATATTTGTAGACAGATTGAGATACCTTGAGGATCTAGTATAAGTTTGATAAAGAACACGTTTGTGACAATGTTACCCATGAAATACATTTTCATGTTAAGTGTTGCCAAGATGAGACCATTTGTGTCGCACTGTCAAAAAGTTATGAAAGCGCCCATACCTATTGAGAGGGGTCATTATTTCAGGAAAAATCTTAATAGTGCGATGTAGGATTTGTATGGGGTATATCCTACATCGCACTATTAAGATTTTTCCTGAAATAATGACCCCTCTCAATAGAAAACTGATTTTCAATTACATTTTATAGCTGTCATAATGAAACAGGGAACAGACTGTTTAGTTAAAGTTTTTCTACGTGTTTACTTTTGTAAGTCCATTAAGCGATAGAATTATCTGAATGCCTTGAGCGAAGGATATTGTGGTTGAGGTGGAAATGAGGAAAATTATGTTTTCCACCGGATCAATCATAATTGTGTTTCTTCTGCTTCGACTGGAACTTGATTAAAATGTGTTTTTTTGCTTGCCTTTTGTCAACTGACTAGATTCTACGTAGTCTCTGGAAGATCCCCAAAAACTTTTACGCGTCATTACTTCCAGAATTCCAAACTTCTATAAATAAATAGTGAACTGTCTGTCAATTCGACAGGGTTTAAAAATCGCAAACACTCATACATTCAGTCATACAAAAAATACTTATCAAGCGACTTTCAAAGGTGAGGGCTACTTCTAGACGTGAAATAACCCAGGGTACTCAACGAGGAATTCTTTAACTTAAAATCTTCGATTGTTCGGAAATTTCTTTATTATACTACTTTAGTTACTCTAAGTAACTTCACAACTAACATTACTTTCAAAATAGACGAAATTATTTACTAATCTAGGACGTACCTTTTAGAATTTATAACTATACGCCCAATATTATTTAGGTAAATATTGTTCATTTCATTTACTTTGTCATAAAATGTAGCTACATAATAAAATATTGATATAACAAAAGTCCATGGTCTCGAAGGGACTCCCTGCGAGACTATGGACGTAAAAATCACGTCTGAAACGTCGAGATAATTAAATAAGCACCGTTTTAAACGCGATTAAGTCCCGTTTTGTTATAATACTTAATGTGTATAAATCGTTTGAGTTTAAATCAACACAATTTTATGCTAGTATTGATTATGTACCATTATGTAACTATCCGCGATGTGACCGCGACTATGGCAGTAAAAGTTGATTCCCAACAGTTCCACAACGAAAACAACCAATGTTGACACACGGCAATATGTTATTCAAATTGCGGTCGCTAATTATTCACTTATTTATTATTCGCTGAATGCATGCGCAACATAAATGGCTGCGGAAATAAATTATTTCCTGGCTCAAATAAAATTGTTTCACCAATAAATGTCGATGTGGGGGGATGAATTTTCCGGGCCGTATCGAAATTAGCGCGGTTTAACGCTCATAAAACGCGATTCCAATCCGGGACATAAACCTAATTGGATTGTTTCGTAACTCTATCATAACGGTTTCAATTGATCATAAATTGCCGACGATTGTTTTACTTTATTTCTGTTTTTAGGGTCTGAATCACTTACGCATCAAAGCGGTACCCAGGTGCGATAAAAATCTAAATATTCGAACAAAATGCAATTACCGTTACCATTGCTATATGGGGCACACGCACGAAAGAGTAAACTCAATAATATGTTTTTCAATACAGACATTACTATGTATGGGTGTGTAATGATCGATATAAAAATAAATGGTATAAGTATGTTTGATATAACAACATTTGGTATAACAACATTTGGTATAATGACTCATTTGATATAATAAACGTTTGGTATAATTTCAAAATATCTATTTTTATTTCGTATACTTATCATTTGGTATAAAACTTATTTCCTATAACCATCATATGGTATAACAACATTTGGTATAACAACATTTCGTATAACAACATTTGGTATATCAACATTTGGTATAATTTCATATGGTATAACAACATTTGGTATAATTTCGCTCGTCGTCGTACCTAACCATGACTCTATTACAATTTAACTTTCATGTTTGAGCAGTTTGAGCGGGTATTGAGCCTTTAAACGTATTATATCCTTTTTTTTTTTTTTTGCCACTTTTTTCCTTTTTTTTTCTATCCTAACCTAACCTAACCTACGTTTATCTTGAACTTTCGGTTTAAGTTTTTTTTTAATGCGGGGGCCTTCGCCCCCCGAGCCCCCCTGTGGGGGCTCCGCCTCCCGCCCCCTATTTCTCTATACCCTACGCTACTACGTTAGATAAAATAAACGTTATACCATAAATTCATTAGACGAAATATGCATTATACTAAAAGAATGTTATATTAAATGTTATTCGATAAAATGATCAGTATATGAAACAATATTTATATCAAATGTTGATATATTAAGTGTTGTTATATCATTCAATCATTATATCAAATGAGCGTTATACCGACTGAAATTATTTCAAAAGTTGTTATAGCCATCGTTACGCACCCACTATGTATACCTATAATAAAGATAAAAGTGAATTTTTGGCCTAAAACAATGTAGTTTCATGACTTATTTCACACGTTCCGATATACATTTCTATCTTGTATAGAAAAAACTAAAACAATACAATATGTACAAGTACGCCTTATTGCACACCAAAATACATTTACACAAGAAATACAAACAAAAATTAAAAACAGTAGACAACAGGCGGTCTTATTGCTAAAGAACCATCTCTTCCATACAACCTTTGGGTAGTGGAGTTGATGCTAAAAATCACATAATGAGTAACTAATCTATGTTTGAAGTTTTCATTTAGTCAATACCCAAGATTAGATGGATTTTTACAGGACTCGTAAAAACATAATGTATAAATAGTAGATTGTTTGACAAGGGGCTAAAACAAGCCATTATATGACACGAGGTGATTATTTGGACGAGCGAACGAAGTGAGCGAGGCCAAATATATCTGAGTGTCATAATGGCTTGTAGCCCCGTGTTAAACACTCTGCTTTTCACTTCGACTGAAAAAAAACGACTGAAATAATTTATTTTATTTTATCATTTAATATTCTTAGCCAAGATGAAATGTTTAAGATTAGTAAATTTCTTCTCGTTGATTATAAAACGTGCTAAAATAAAATTTCAGTAAATATTCCAGTACATTGTAAATACAAGCTTTTTAGTTTATTTTTTTAATTGGGTCGATCTGATCAGGTTGCAGGTTGATTTATTTTATTTGTAAATAGTATGTAGCTGGCCGGTAACAAGATTTTTTTTTCAGTGTCATAGAAATTTGTATGGGATTATATGGTTTCCTTTTATACCCTAGGGGCTAAATATACTATTTTAGCCCCGCTTTGCGAACTTAAAACGACGTACTTTTTGAGCAGGAGAAGTGAAATAGTATATTGTGTCATAAGGGTAGTAAGTAGGGGATTACTAACGAAGGTCTATTAGAAGCCCGACGCCGAAGGCGGAGGGCTTTTAATGTCCTGAGTTTGTATTAAACAAATAACAATTAACAATATTATGCAGCAATAATTAACAGCGTAATATTATAAAACTTAAATATGAACAGTAAGTTTGTTACAAAAGTAAATAGTTTCTAACCAATAATTTTATAACTTTTTTTCCTTTTTTTTGTGTCGTCTACCACAGATAATGCTAAGAACTGCATTTCGTTTAGAAACTTGATAGGCTATACTGCCAGATTGTCACGATAATTCAAAATTTAATTTAATAAAATTATTGCAAAATACACATAAATAATTGTAAAACATAAATATTAATGCAGTTACATCATCATCATCATCATCTCAGCCATAGGACGTCCACTGCTGAACATAGGCCTCCCTTTGGACTTCCATATATACCGCTTGGAAGCGACCTGCATCCAGCGCCTTCCGGCGACCTTTATAAGGTCATCTGTCCATCTTGTAGGTGGACGTCCTACGCTGCGCTTGCTGGTCCGAGGTCTCCACTCGAGCACTTTTCGGCCCCATCGGCCATCTGCTCTGCGTGCTATGTGGCCTGCCCATTGCCACTTCAACTTGCTAATCCGGTGAGCTATATCGGTCACTTTAGTTCGTCTACGGATTTCCTCATTTAGCAATATGATGCAAAGAATGCTTGCCTTGATGTCACTTCGTAAGCGTGCAGGTTGATAGATGCAGAAGCGGTGATAAGTAAACACTTCAAGTTATCACACACAGTTTATTGTCTATACGATAGCACATAGAAGAAACAGTTAGCACAGCACACAAGCAGTTACTATAGAATGGAAGGAGTAAGCGAAAGCAGAAGGAAAGTCTTAAACACTAGATTTAGGCTACACAACAACGTTTCGAAAGCAGCGGCTTAATAGATAAAAGCGCATGCGTCTCGCGTCAGTATTGGTTAGGGACTGCGCGGGCGGCGGAGTGAAGCTACCAGGCGGCCGGGCGCGTGGACCGGTTGCGCCGCGCATTAGCGATAAGCGAGCTACTTGCGAAAGAATCTCTAATAACAAAAACGGATCGCTCTGTCCGGAACAAAATATTAAGCATGAATAGATATTGACTTTTAAATTATTGGTATTGCAAATTATATATGTTTATTATTGTTTATGTATTTATATAATCTTAATATGAGTTATAATTTATTTATAACTATACAAAATTATACTTTTAATTTAAATGATTATTAGATTTTACATAGATTAATAATGAATTATTTTTGTTACTTTGATTATTATTATGATTATATTAATTCCAAAATACAACATTTGATAAAATTAACAATTATATTTTAACTATCTCGAGGATAATTAAATAATTATTTGATAGAATTATTGAATAAATATAATAAATTCAATTCCGACCCCACATCACCCCCCTCCAGAGACCGTCCAGGGCGATAATAATTAATAATAATCAGGTACACGCACCGTGCGTCCTGATTTAGACTTTTTTGCCATATTATTTTGTGTCTCTGGAGAAGATTGACTTGGTGGGACTGGAATTGTTACATTAATTTGAGAGTCAGCTAGTATATATGCCGGCTTAATACGATCTATTGACACTGACACATTTTTGTTTTTAACCAACAGTTTAAACACTTTATCACCCCGTTGTAGCACTTGGTATGGCCCAGTGTAGGCTGGTTGTAGTGGTGGATGACTAGTATCATCCCTGAGGAACACGTGACTTGCCGTTTTGAGGTCCTTAAAGATAAATACTGGCCTCTTGCTGGAATGACGTGACGCTGGCACTGGGGTAAGGTTGTTAGCAAACTTACGCAAACGCACAATGTAATCAGTGACATCTGCAGTGTCATCTGGTCTGGCTTTGTCGAGTAACAACTCTCCTGGTAATCTCAGTGGCTCTCCATATACGAGCTCCGCAGTTGAAGTATTAAGGTCTTCTTTGTATGCGCTACGTATCCCAAGTAGAACTAGAGGCAATGAGTCCACCCAGTTACTGTTAGCGTGACAAGTGATAGCGGCTTTCAACTGTCTATGGAAACGCTCCACAAGGCCATTACACGCAGGATGGTAGGCGGTTGTACGACGATGCTGAAATCCGGCTAATTCTGACAAGTGCTTGAACAGGGCGCTCTCAAACTGTCTGCCACGATCGGTGACGATGTCATTGGGGCAGCCAAACCGAGATATCCACCCATGTAGCAAGCCTTTTGCTACAGCCTCAGCTGTGATCTCCTGCAGCGGTATTACCTCAGGCCAACGAGTATAACGGTCGATGGCTGTAAGGCAATACTTATATCCTTGAGATATTGGCATGGGTCCGATGAGATCAATGTGAACATGCATAAACCTCGCTCTGGGTAACTTGTAGGTTCCCAGAGGTGCAGAAACGTGCCGAGTTACCTTGGCTCGCTGGCATGACAAACACGCACGTGCCCACTCGCGGCAATCCTTTTTAATACTTGGCCATACGTAGCGAGCTGTGACAAGCTTGATGGACGCATTGGCACCAGGGTGACTAAGGCAGTGCAGGCTCTGGAATACCTGCTGGCGCAACTCCTTGGTGACGTAAGGTCTGAGCGTCTTGCCATTTTCGTCGCAATACAATTCAGCATGGGTACCTGGCAACTTGAGTTTCTTGAGATGCAGCGAAGTGTCACTGTGCAGGAGCTCTTGTAATTCGGGATCCTTAATCTGAGATTGCGCTAGCTGGGTCAGGTCGATGGGCTGTGTGATCTCTTCAATGCGGGACAAGGTATCCGCCACAACATTGTCCTTACCTGAGATATGCCTTATATCGGTGGTAAATTGCGCTATGTAATCCAGGTGCCTGAACTGTCTTGGTGAGCAGTTATCTTTCCGCGAGTTGAACGCAAAACAGATCGGTTTATGGTCTGTGTATATCGTGAATACCCGGGCCTCCACCATATGTCTGAAATATTTGATGGCTTCATATATGGCCAACAGCTCACGGTCATATGGAGAATACTTGCGTTGTGAGGGACTGAGCTTTCTCGAGAAGAACGCAAGTGGCTGCCATTCATCGCCGACATACTGCTGCAATGCTGAGCCCATGGCTGTATCAGAGGCGTCCGTAACAATGGCTAGCTTAGCCTGGCTATCCGGATGGGCTAAAAGCGCAGCCTGGCATAAGCTGTCCTTACAGCGGGTGAACGCCTCGTACTCTTCAGCGCCAAAGTTGACAGGATGAGACCCTTTTACCGAGCCTGTTAGCAGGGCATTCAGTGGAGCCTGGAACTGCGCTGCGCTGGGGATGAACCTGCGGTAAAAATTTATCATCCCTAGAAATCTGCGCAACTCTCGCACGTTTTTAGGAGTCGGGAAGTCCTTAATGGCATCGACCTTGGCTGGAAGTGGCTTCGTTCCCTGTGCTGATATGCGGTAACCTAGAAAATTCACCTCTGCTGCCCCGAAGACGCACTTGGAGGTATTAATCACCATGCCGTACTCATTGAATTTGGTGAACAGTTGTCGCAAATGATCTTTGTGGGTACTCTCGTCCTCCGAAAACACCAAAAAGTCGTCCAGATAGGCAAAACAAAAATCCAGTCCCCTTACCATCTCATCCACGAACCGTTGAAATGTCTGACTCGCGTTCCGAAGTCCAAACGTCATAAAAGGGAACTCGTACATTCCAAACGGCGTGGTGATAGAGGTCTTCGGGATGTCCTCTGGATTCACGGGGATCTGGTGGTACGCTTTCTCAAGGTCGATGGTGGAGAATACCTGGGAACCAGAAATACAATGAGCAAAGTCGTGAATATGCCGAATAGGATACTGGTCCGGGATGGTTCTCGCGTTGAGCATTCGGTAGTCACCACAGGGACGCCAGCCATTGTCCTTTTTGGGAGCTAGGTGTAGTGGCGACGACCAAGGCGACTCCGATGGTCTAGCAGTTCCGTTCTGGAGCATAGCAGCAAACTCATCCTTAGCTATTTTTAATTTGTCCGGGGCCAACCGTCGAGGAGAGCAAGACACAGGAGGCCCTGGAGTAGTTATAATATGATGAAGAACGTTATGCTTTGGAACACGAAGAACGCCTGATGGGCGAGTAATGTCGGGGTATTCGAGTAGTATGTGATGATAGTCCGACTCACCCGACACAATTTTCACCGACGATATAATTTCCGGCGCACACGCAGGCAGAGCCACGGCACAGATGTTAGTCGATTTGTCAATCAGCTGTTGGTTCCTGCAGTCTACGACGAGCTTGTAGTGCGACAGGAAGTCTACGCCGATAATCGCCTTTGTAACATCCGCGACGATAAATCTCCAAGTAAAGTCGCGGCGCAAGCCTAGGTTCAGCACTAAGTGTATGTAGCCGTACGTATTAATTGCCGAGCCGTTTGCTGCACATAACTGGTAGCTTGTTTGTTGTCGCTTATTTTTAAGTGCTAACCTAGGGAAGACACAGAGATCGCTGCCAGTGTCTACGAGAAACTGCATCTTCGACGTTTGGTCTGTGACGAATAAGCGACCAGTGCTAGGGCAATCGGCGGTCGCCATTAACGAGTGCCCTGTTCGTTTCCCGCCCGATAGTCGCAAGGCTTCACGCACTTTGTTGCACGTTCACCAAACTTCGCGTGATACCAGCATTCCGGATATTTACGGTAACTGGATTGAGATCGCTTGGAGCTCGAACGATTACGTGACTTGCTGGACGAACGGTTCTTCGAACGAGACTGTCTGCTTCCATGGAGTTGAGTTTTAAGGTCCTTCATCTCTCTGGTCAGCTCACTTACTTGACGCACGAGGGTAGCTAATTGAGGATCGGACGCGGAAGCTGCAGCAACTTGATGAGGACTTGACAAGTCGTACACACGATCAGCCAGGTCAGCCAACTCCTCCAGCGAATCGTTCGGTTTCGACGCAACCACATATTGCACGTTGTTTGGTAAGCGGGTGGTCCAGATGGATAGCAAAAACTCATCGGGAATATTTGGACCAGCAAGGTTACGTAAATGGCGAAGGAACTGAGATGGTCTTCTGTCCCCCAACTCTTCTTGGCTCAGGAGCTGTTTCACTTTCTTCTGCCGAGATACTGAAAGCCTTTTTATCAGCTCTTCCTTGAGCTTCTTATATTTGTCAGTAGCCGGTGGGGAAATAATCACATCTTCCACTTCGGCGGCGTACTGAGATTCCAGTTGCGCGACGACATAATTAAACTTGGTCGCATCGGTGGTGATGTTAGAAATAGAGAATTGGCTCTCTATTTGAGCAAACCACACTGCAGGTTTCTCTGGCCAAAATGCAGGTACACGGACGCCGACACGATAAACTTCCGTTGCTGGGCCGCCATTTTGCCCTTGCAAAACGTTTGCATTGCCTTGGTTCGCTTCGCTCATCTTCAGTGTTCTCGGGGTCACCAGTTTAGCAATATGATGGAAAGAATGCTTGCCTTGATGTCACTTCGTAAGCGTGCAGGTTGATAGATGCAGAAGCGGTGATAAGTAAACACTTCAAGTTATCACACACAGTTTATTGTCTATACGATAGCACATAGAAGAAACAGTTAGCACAGCACACAAGCAGTTACTATAGAATGGAAGGAGTAAGCGAAAGCAGAAGGAAAGTCTTAAACACTAGATTTAGGCTACACAACAACGTTTCGAAAGCAGCGGCTTAATAGATAAAAGCGCATGCGTCTCGCGTCAGTATTGGTTAGGGACTGCGCGGGCGGCGGAGTGAAGCTACCAGGCGGCCGGGCGCGTGGACCGGTTGCGCCGCGCATCAGCGATAAGCGAGCTACTTGCGAAAGAATCTCTAATAACAAAAACGGATCGCTCTGTCCGGAACAAAATATTAAGCATGAATAGATATTGACTTTTAAATTATTGGTATTGCAAATTATATATGTTTATTATTGTTTATGTATTTATATAATCTTAATATGAGTTATAATTTATTTATAACTATACAAAATTTATACTTTTAATTTAAATGATTATTAGATTTTACATAGATTAATAATGAATTATTTTTGTTACTTTGATTATTATTATGATTATATTAATTCCAAAATACAACATTTGATAAAATTAACAATTATATTTTAACTATCTCGAGGATAATTAAATAATTATTTGATAGAATTATTGAATAAATATAATAAATTCAATTCCGACCCCACACTCATTTCTGATTCGATCACGTAGAGACACCCCGAGCATAGACCTCTCCATTGCTCGTTGAGCGACTTTGAGTTTTGAGATGAGGCCGATAGTGAAAGACCACGTTTCGGTGCCGTAAGTCATTACTGGTAACACACATTGGTTGAAGACTTTCGTCTTGAGACACTGAGGTATGTCGGACGAAAAGACATTGCGTAGTTTCCCGAACGCTGCCCAGCCGAGTTGGATTCGGCGGTTGACCTCTTTCTCGAAGTTGGACCTACCTAATTGGACCACTTGTCCTAGGTAGATGTATGAGTCAACAACTTCGAGTACCGAGTTTTCAACAGAGACTGGGATGGGCACAACCTTGGCATTTGACATGAGTTTCGTCTTGTCCATGTTCATTTTTAAGCCCACCCGTTGAGAAACTCGATTGAGGTCATCGAGCATCATGCTGAGTTCCTCCATCGACTTTGCCATGACTACGATGTCGTCGGCAAACCGAAGGTGAGTGATGTATTCGCCATTGATGTTGATGCCAAGTCCTTGCCATTCCAGGAGCTTGAAGGCGTCTTCCATAACGGCCGTAAACAGTTTCGGGGAAATAACGTCCCCCTGTCTTACGCCTCTTCTCAATGGAATGGCCTTTGTGCTCTGCTCCTGAACTCGGACCGACATGGTGGCGTTACTATACAAACACTTCAACACTTCAATGTACCGATAGTCAATATGGCATCGCTGAAGTGACTCGAGCACCGCCCATGTTTCCACCGAATCGAAGGCTTTCTCATAGTCCACAAACGCTAAGCATAATGGCAAGTTATACTCTTCAGTCTTCTGTATAACTTGCCGTAGCGTATGTATGTGGTCTATGGTACTACAGCTTCTTCGGAAACCGGCTTGTTCGGGAGGCTGGAAGTCATGCAGTTACATATACCGTATTAATTCAATACACAATAAAATTTGCTGGTAGGCAAGTTTTGTTGATACAACAAAAAACCTTGGCTGGATTGAAACTTCCTTAGTCTGAAGTAATCTGCGAGTGCGTACTATATTTTTAAAACTAAAACCATAACTCCCGAGGGAGTTTTGTCAATTTATAACTCCCGCGGGAACGATATAGGCCTTAGTCCTTCAGTACACCTGCATGTAATACCATCTTTTACGAGCAAATGTGATGAAAACTTTGTTATAATACAATTGTTAAATGAACACACTTTAGCATAGTCATAAACTACAATTATTTGTGCAAATAAATCAAAATCAATACAATTATCAGGCTCTCCGCAGTAAAATCGTTAAAAACCTCTAACTTACCTGGGAGGGCACCATACGTCACTGGCGAGACGATTTGCGAAGAAATACGACATCAGTTAATGCCTTGAAGAACTTCTTAGTAGGTAATTTACAGACAAAATTTAGGTACTATCTAGTGATTTGATACCCATTAAGAAAACATTATCTAACGTACATAAGTAAGTCAATTGAAAACTGGGGGTGTATAATGGTCACATTGAATGCGCGAAAGATTAATAATGAAAAATCAAAAAAAAATTGTGTATAAATATAGTGTATACAAGATTGACGGATGACCAACCCGTTCATTATTTAAAACAAATTAAATTATTTCCCGTGTAATCCCTCCAACATAGACATCCTGCTATAGTACGATTATCTCCAATTTGACACTCAGTACCTAATTCTCAAGGCACGAGATACATTGCTGCATATTCCTACTGGGAAATTACAGTCTAAAACAGTAAGTAATGTAAATCACCTGCCTGTAAATGATGTGGAATGATTTTATTATTACATCGCATTACTAAAACACAAATATGAAATTCGTACAACAGAATTTATTTCTTTAAAAGCGTTATTTGCAATAAGTACTAATATTATAATTCAATAATGAAATTAGTAATAAAACCTTAACCTAAGTATAGAAACTTCTTTAATATTCTATTAATTATCAATGTCTCTAGTTCAGACGGTAACAATTTATGTAAGGTATTTTATTAGAAAATACAGAAACGCAATCTACAAATAAAATATATTATAATAACATACCTAGATAATATAAATATTTTATGTAAGTAAATTCTAGGATTTTAATAACTTATGTGAAAACATGAACCTTTACGATTTAAACCAAAACTTCCCGAGTGTCAAAGTGGAAATCACCGTCGCACTGTCATCCTACTAAATATCAAACACTTAGTAACTTTTTTTTATTTGTCATTATTAGTGCATGTAAACTACACATAGTTAATTTCCAAAGAATAATATTAACCAAAAGTTATATCAACCATTTATTTTACAAGTGCAATTCAATAAACCTTTATGGATATAAATATAGACAATACACACGCACAAGTAGTAGGTATAGTGTTGGGTGCATACATATAACTAAAAATAATGTAGATGAGCGCGATATCGCCAACAAACTGTCTTAGCAGGTTGGCGAGTTAATTTCAGTTGAATGCAGTTAAGTATGTACACCTTTTTTGGAAAATAAATAAAAAAAAACTGCTATAGACGTAATAAAAACAGGATGAACGTAAAACTCCTGTTTAATATGAAATCAGCTATTAGCATGTCAACCGGGCTCGGGCTCGAAAGATCGTTATTTCGAGACGCGATCTAAGCAAGAGGCTTGTTAACCCTCTTCGGCATCAAAAGAAAAATATTGAGAATTATCCACTTTCGTCCTTTCGCCTAATTATAATAAACTGGCCCTTGATATCAATGATACTTAAAGCGCAATGTATTTTGGTTTAGGTACACATATAATTATTGTTTTTTTCTGCAATTAGTTTAAAAAAAAAAAGACTACTTACAAGGTTTATTTAAATCGCAAAATATAGCGCCTATTTAAGATATTAATTTTATCCGTTTGCAGATACGTTTAATTTGTTTCTCTTCTCTGTCTGTCCTTTAATTGTCCCTCTTCTTGGTAATCTGTAGTGACGTCACTATTCACTTGACTTGCACTGCAAAACGGTAAAGATAAGTGGAAGTCGAAAAATTAAATATCAATATTTACGTATCATATTGTCGCAATGTAGTAGTTTATTGCGGAGTTTCATTGCCAGAAAAGGTTTCTTATTTATATTAATTTACAAAGGTCGTAAAAAAATGGTATATCCTAATTCTACATCCTCAATTTGGAAATTGCCCTAACCCTTTTTGCCCGTATATGACCAGTAAAAAAACATTAAAGGGAAATTCTTCTGTGGTAATATTCCATTAGAACTATTTTCAGCAACGAAACTATACACAGACAAAAAATATGTGATTTATTGCATAACTTTTCCGATACCAAACATGTTTCACTGTACTTTCAATTACAATAGTAAACAATTCATCGAAATATTTAACTGAACGTAACACCAATGTTTCCGTAAACAAAAAGAGAAATTGCACCTCATTCTCAAATATTTACAATCTATTTCGTGGACCCAATTTGTGTTTCCATTTTTTTATTCCCCCGGTGGTGTATTCAGGTGTGTTGCGGCTAATAATAATTTAGGATGGGGAATAACTAGTTCCCGGTAAACAGAGGGGCGTTAGAAGTAATAGCTGCAATCTGGGACGTCGCCGAGTATACGCGTCTGCCGAATTTCCCCCGAGGATATCTCAAGTAATATCGGTCCACGAAAAATCTACGTGAGATCGGTGTGAGGCGAGTTCGCGTCGAGAACTCTTGGTGCCTAATAATAATTTCTAATTTACGAAATTGGATTGATAATCAAGCCCTTTAAGAGAATATTAAAGTGCTACATTGTATTTGATTTTGCTTTTGCTTCTAAATTAAGCTTTGTCTATCAAAACTGATCAGAAATTATTATCAAATATGTTACATTTTTTTTCTTATTTATTACTTGATGACTAAGCCTTGCCTCATGATAAGATAATACATAAATCTTTCTAGGAAACTGAGGTAGGATCTACCTTCAAATTACTTGGCTAAACGTTTAAGATTTACTAAGTGACGTAATGAGTCTTGAATTGAATTACAAGCTTTAAGGCCTATTTAGACTCGCATGTGAATTTGATTCCATTGCGGGGCTAGATCGAGCGATTAATCTCGTCGTACTTTGGTAGCCCGCAATGTAATGAAACTTGCACGAGAGTTTTCACCCAGTCAAAAAGGGCCTTTAGGCTTACGAGCGTTAGTGCCTCACTCAAGGTACAACCGGCAACTTAGCTATTTCAGCAATAGATCCATAACCGTTGGTTTAGGCGGTACTTAGCCATAAGCGCTGGCTTTATGGCTGTTGCTATCAGTTTCATCGGCGTGAAAACTGTTATGAACATCAAGATAGTTATAATGTTGTGGGAATTATTATAATGCGTGTTGGTTCCCTCATCGGCTTTATAAGGGCCAATTTAGTGTAGTGTTGGAATAACTTAACAGTTATATTAAGGTAAAGTGGAGTATATCATCGGGAGAAGACTGCCACAGTCCAATAACTAACTAACTGTTAGTCTTACCACACCTTATCTTAAATCATTGTAACATGAAAGGGTAACAGACATGCTTGACATCGGTTACGCGCTCATTCTAGCATCAGTTTGATTAATTTTTCTGGACTGTCAGTTTACTGTCATTCATTCATTTTAACTAGTCCGGACCATCAATCCGTCAGTCAGAGAGGGTTACACAATCATTCTCTCGTCGTTCTGACTAGACTGATGGACTGAACTGACGCCAGAACAAGCGTGTAAACGGTGTGTTATATTCGCCGCATACAAATATAATACACACGCACACTGCTATCAACATTTAAGGGTAAGACTAACAGTTAGTTAGTTATTGGACTGCGGCGGTCTTCTCCCGGTCTTACCCCACCTTACCTTAATATGTATAAAATTAGTGAATAATTTCACGTGACTAACGCACGAGATCATTTATTTCATTTGACAATAATATACATACAAATAAACGCGCGTAATACGCCAAGAACCGTTGGTTGGGTTTAATTGAAACAGGTTGAAACGGTCTCTTCAGGGGATTAATAAATACAATACATATTGGGGGCGCGCACGTCGCACCTTCCCGTATTTATTCGCTAAATCGACTTTGAGATTGCATGCACGTTCCACTCTTAAAATCTCATTTCGTATTCCTCTGTTTATAAAATGTTGACGAAGCCTGACTTTGACTTTATCTGTACTGATATTTATAAATCCAAACTCTGTTAGAATATTCGTTGGGGACCATTATCAGACATACTTAATAAAACAGTGAAAGACTACAGAGGGTAATGCGCTATTTGACCGTTACTGTTATGAGGATACTAAATTCTCAATGAGATGAATGGGCGAATATTTATTTTGTTGTCAATTTCTTTTTTTTTTCTCATATTTTAAACAAATTTGGTGAGTTGGTAAAGTTGCTTATTCTGAACAAGGTAAGCCCAATTTCACGGTATGTCCTACAAAATTTTCCATTGATTTACAAAAAATGTATGGATTATTTTTAACAAGATTTCGTATTTTGTACTAAATTTTAGTAGAAAATGAGGAGCTCGAACTGAAAAATAAATAAACCGACAGCAAAATGAAAATTGGCCCATGGGCCCATGGGCTATTTCTGTAATACATTTTGTGTATCTCAATGGAGAAAAATTTGTAGGACACATCGTGAAATTGGGCTGACCATGGTCAGAAGAAGCAACGTTACCAACTCACCAAATTTTATTGAAAACTAAGAAAAAAAAGAAATCGACAACAATATAAAAATTGGCCCGAATATTATCTGTTTTGATAGGCACACAATTTGAAATAGCGAGCTATTTATCGTTAAAATACTAATCATGCGACCTAGTAATATACGGTTACCTATAATTTTATTGTATATTCTGCGAAAAGCGCTCAATGTAGTTTATAACAAAATGGATATAGCACTATCAATATCGCTATCGTTATCGTTTTGCTATCGCTATCACTACACTTTATGAAACAAAGTCCCCCGCCGCGTCTGTCTGTCTGACTGTCTCTCTGTCTAGCCGTCTGTATGTTCGCGATAAATTCAAAAACTACTAAACGGATTTTATATGGCTTTTTTTACCTATCAGATTGATTCTTGATATGGGTGAATAATTTGTTGAGATTGAGTATAAATTAGTTGAAATATGACGATTGGTTTAGTTGTATTATTTTGATATAGCCGGGCGAAGCCAGGACGGATCGCTTGTTTCCAGTAAAATAATAATTAGCTAAATTATAGCTAAATTGAATTTATAGCAAATAAAAATATTATTTAAAAACTTGATTCTCTGATTGAAATGTATTCAATCAAACCATATTATTTCCACGAAAACCAAGCATTTCCCGAAACTCATTATGTCCCCATATTACGAGTACATAATTTTCTTGATATTTCAGAAGTACAAAAAGAAACAAACACTTTGCTATTGTCAGTCGTGACCGCTTAACTTCACAAAGAATACTCCGACCTTATTAAGACAGTAACGTTATATTTAATTTATCTGGCTGACGTGAACTCGCTAAGACGAAAAGTTGTTTTCTGTATAATATTTGAGTTTGGGTTATTCCACCGTCCACGCGGTAATGTATAATTAGAGAGTGACAAGGGTCTGACAGTTGTATTTGGGACAAGAAAGCGCGATCTCTCTAACAATTTGGAAATGTGCACCTGAGGAAACTGGGGAGCCATTTTATTTTGTATATTTATTTGCCATTTATCTGCTGGGTGGATCTAAATGGCCTGCGTCTGACACGAACATAGTTATAACTAACATAATATGTAAGTATGTGACGTTTTCAATCAAAATTATCCATGTTGTCAGTTGTAAATAGGGTCAAAATTAATTGTTTGCATATTTATACCTGTCAGGTGCGTCCTTCATGGTAAGCGACTGTAGAACATTTTGATTAAAAACGCCATCTTATAGTCAGAAACCAAAAATATATGCAATCATTCGCTTTCGCATCTTTATCAGATTTTCTTTTTATACTGCGTTCTTGTGTCAGTATTCAAAATGATTATTGTGTAAGCAACGTTGTTCATATAATACCATATTTATTTATGTTCATTTCTTACCCCCCTTTCTCATTCCCTTACCTAATTTAGAAATGTGTTTGTTTACTCGTCCCTTTTTTCAGTTTCCCGCTTATCCCGAAAAACGCACTGTTTCAAAGACGTCTATATTACTCTCCATTATAAGAAGCATTTAAATTCAACCGTTCATTTCAAATAAATACCTTCCTAACACGTAGGGTGCATAATACGGCCTTTATACCTACACCTTAAATTAGAGTTATAATGGCGGTATAAGCTCTTACACAGCACAACCTGTTTGCTACCTGGGTTGGATTGCATATACCATTTTATTTCAATATCGAAATAATGTAAGTACCAACTCCTTTTATTGATACCTTAATGAGTTCTTACTCCGACACCTGAGGTTGAAATTATATAGAATACTTACTTTTTATATACAGGGTCGTGAGTGTTATCTACGTAATTCAGGTAGCAAAAGGGTTGCTCCTATGTTCGACAGTCGACAATCGTATAGTGGCGTCCCTCTCAATCTCCTGTCAAACAGTTTTTGGGTGAGCGGAACAGCACTATACGACGGTCGAATTCCGGACATCGAAGTAGCCCTGCAGATCATTTTTATGGCAAAGGATGAAAGGGACATGTGTGAGAGAGGTCACCGCAGCACCTAGACACACCTGGGACAGGACACGAAGGTTATTATTAATTTGGGAAACGACGTATACAAAAATGTATAATAAAGGTTGCAAAGAGATATACATATTTTAAACTAATTACACGTTTGTAATATACATAATATATATTTTTGTACTATAAATGGAAACCCAATTATCATCATCACCATAATATGAGCTGAAAGACGTCAATCACTAAAGAAATGCCTAAAAAACCTTTCATCATCATCATCATCATCTCAGCCATAGGACGTCCACTGCTGAACATAGGCCTCCCCTTTGGACTTCCATATATACCGGTTGGAAGCGACCTGCATCCAGCGCCTTCCGGCGACCTTTATAAGGTCATCTGTCCACCTTGTAGGTGGACGTCCTACGCTGCGCTTGCTGGTCCGAGGTCTCCACTCGAGCACTTTTCGGCCCCATCGGCCATCTGCTCTGCGTGCTATGTGGCCTGCCCATTGCCACTTCAACTTGCTAATCCGGTGAGCTATATCGGTCACTTTAGTTCGTCTACGGACGATTTCAACTCGAGATCTCCAACCGCTTCGCTTGTCTGGAGAACTTTGTCTCAGTGGACGAGATCAACGACGGGCTAGTGGAAACTGTCCACACGGTAGGGTCTAAGTTTTTCAGACCCCGCCGTAAAGATAGACCTCAGAAATTGTCTGATCGAACCTTAAACCTCATGGCTGAACGACGCTCGCTACAGTTGCAGTCTCCCGATGACGCGAGGTCATATAGGCAGCTTAATAGACGTATATCGAAGTCCTTGCGACATGATCTGCGGCTCTTTAATACGAACCTTGTTAAAGAGACCATTGAGCAGAACAAAGGCTCCAAAGTGTTCGCAAAGGACAAGTCTATTGGACAAAGCCAGCTGACCAAGCTGAAACGGGAAGATGGCAGCATAGCGTCGACCAAAGCAGAGGTTCTAGGCGAGATCGAGAGGTTCTATGGTCAGTTATACACTTCAGTCGCAAAGCCCGTTGACAGCTTGGTAGGCGATCCAAGAGCCAAGCTGTCCCGACATTATACCGAAGATATCCCGGACATCAGTCTGTACGAGATTAGGATGGCCATGAAGCACCTTAAGAACAACAAGGCGCCGGGCGAAGACGGAATCACCTCAGAGCTTCTGAGAGCGGGTGGAACACCGGTACTTAAGGTCCTCCAGAAGCTCTTTAATTCCGTCTTGTCCGAGGGCAAAACGCCTGAAGCATGGAATAGAGGCGAGGTGGTACTGTTCTTCAAGAAAGGTGATAAAACCCTATTGAAGAACTACAGGCCCATCACGCTTCTAAGCCATGTTTATAAGTTGTTTTCAAGGGTCATCACGAACCGTCTCGAACATAGACTTGATGACTTCCAGCCTCCCGAACAAGCCGGTTTCCGAAGAAGCTATAGTACCATAGACCACATACATACGCTGCGACAAGTTATACAGAAGACTGAAGAGTATAACTTGCCATTATGCTTAGCGTTTGTGGACTATGAGAAAGCCTTCGATTCGGTGGAAACATGGGCGGTGCTCGAGTCACTTCAGCGATGCCATATTGACTATCGGTACATTGAAGTGTTGAAGTGTTTGTATAGTAACGCCACCATGTCGGTCCGAGTTCAGGAGCAGAGCACAAAGGCCATTCCATTGAGAAGAGGCGTAAGACAGGGGGACGTTGTGTCCCCGAAACTGTTTACGGCCGTTATGGAAGACGCCTTCAAGCTCCTGGAATGGCAAGGACTTGGCATCAACATCAATGGCGAATACATCACTCACCTTCGGTTTGCCGACGACATCGTAGTCATGGCAAAGTCGATGGAGGAACTCAGCATGATGCTCGATGACCTCAATCGAGTTTCTCAACGGGTGGGGCTTAAAAATGAACATGGACAAGACGAAACTCATGTCAAATGCCAAGGTTGTGCCCATCCCAGTCTCTGTTGAAAACTCGGTACTCGAAGTTGTTGACTCATACATCTACCTAGGACAAGTGGTCCAATTAGGTAGGTCCAACTTCGAGAAAGAGGTCAACCGCCGAATCCAACTCGGCTGGGCAGCGTTCGGGAAACTACGCAATGTCTTTTCGTCCGACATACCTCAGTGCCTCAAGACGAAAGTCTTCAACCAATGTGTGTTACCAGTGATGACTTACGGCACCGAAACGTGGTCTTTCACTATCGGCCTCATCTCAAAGCTCAAAGTCGCTCAACGTGCAATGGAGAGGGCTATGCTCGGGGTGTCTCTACGTGATCGAATCAGAAATGAGGAAAAAACCTTTACTGGGCCCTAATTTGAGTATATATACAATTAGAAGCTTTTACCAATAAGCGAGACCTCAATATATCAGTATCCGTCATCCATATATCAGGCCCTGAACAAAGCTTCTAAAGAAGTAGTATCACGCACCTATCCTACGAATCTACAATAGTAGAATTATTTCGTAGTTTACTCAAGCATACTTAAACAACGCAAATACCAACGGAGCAAGCTATTAATTGTGGATTATTACGTTATATTCCCATCCTTAGTCTAAATAATTAGAGAAACACTATGAATAATAATATAGCTTGTCGAAAAATACAATATGCCTTGTACAAAGAATATCCTGACTCTTCATAGCTTTTGTTACCTAGTCTAGAAGTAAGCATACGTACTTACAATTTTGGCTTGAATTAAATTATAATATAGGTATACAGATTCAAAACCAATACCACGGCACATACGGTCAAGTCATTAAAATTATCTTTCAAAACCTGCCAGTCGACACGCATTACGACTGGCTAGTGCACTTCTGGATATGGCCTTCTAGTCATTTACATACTGAATACAATCATTTTATTCATCTCTTACCACGTTTGCGCGCCTGAATCATCACTCCACCTTAATCCAAGGCAGTCTCACACTCAACTTAAAGATTTACGGTGGCTAACGCGGTTGAAGTTAGCTCAACAAAAGTGAACTCAGTTAATCCGTTAATCAATTTAACTTTCGTAATCGTTTAACAGTTTCTTTTTTTTAACGGAGGTTACAGTTATAACCATCCAAAACGTACCATCTGCTTTCGCCGCGTATATTTTTTTTAAACTAGGATTATGATGATGATGGGTAAGGATGTTGGATGATGGTGGTTGATGGTGGTTGAGGGCAGTTGATGGTGCTTAAGGGTGGGAATGGTGTTTGCAGGGTGGTGGAGGGTGATTAATGGTGGTTGAGGGTGGTTGATAATGGTTGAGGGTAGTTGATGGTGATGACAACATCAACATTGTCAACAAACAACCAATGTAACGGACTAAAATTAACGGAAGTTCAATTTATCCACAAATGGTACCCGTTAATTAACGAAAGTTAAAGGAACTTAATTACCGATTAACGGATTAACACCTATGGTGCCTCTGATTACACACGGACACTTCTCTGACTTTACAATCCTGCATCAATGAATAACAGTGAACAATGAACAACACAAAACCTATTAACAAGTCTCGCTAACCTTAAATAACCCTACATCTATTAACCAACTTTTGTTTTGTCTATGTTATTGACAACGAGACAATGTAGAAGCTATGAAGTTTTATACTTAGCTAAGCCCTAATAAACTGCCTTTTACCCCGCTAACCCCCTAATTCCTAAATTTAATCCCCAATAAGTGAACAAATTACATTAAAACCGTTTTCCTCGACATTAACGTGCCTTTTCACAGGCTTACGCCTTCTCGCTAAGATTGACGCGAGTTAGCGAGTATTATGGATTGGCGCGTGAATATTAAGCCGCGTCCTCACTGAAGGAATTAGCGCGCTTTTTAATCTTAGTTACAGGGATTATCATCATCATATCAGCAGAAAGACGTTCGCTACCAGACAAAGGTCTTCACCAAAGTCCACAACCTGTAGTGTGCCGCTCTTGTCTATTTGCTTCTCGTGATCCAAACCAGGTCCTCGGTCCACCTTGTTGGGGGTCGCCCACGCTGCGTCTTCTGGTACGCTATTGCCACTCAAGAAACTTTGTGCCCCAACGGCCATCGGTTCTACGAGCAATGTGCCGTGCCCGCTGCCACTTTGGCGACTGTCAAAGCTATGCTATATTTATGACCTTAACGTGCCTTTTCACAGGCTTACGCCTTCTCGCTAAGATTGACGCGAGTTAGCGAGTATTATGGATCGGCGCGTGAATATTGAGCCGCGTCCTCACTGAAGGAATTAGCGCGCTTTTTAATCTTAGTTACAGGGATCATCATCATCATCATATCAGCTGAAAGACGTTCACTGCTGGACAAAGGCCTTCCCCAAAGTCCACAACCTGTCGTGTTCCTCTCTTGTCTATTTGCCTCTCGCGATCCAAGCCAGGTATTGGTCCACCTTGTTAGGCGTCGCCCTCGCTGCCTTTTCCCTCCACTTGGTTTATTTTATTAACTTTTACGTCACCCTAGCTAGTGGAAATTTCTAGCCCTTGGTATGTAATGCACTAATATGCCTATTTTGTCCGGCAAATTGAACAGAATTTATGAACATTTTATCGACCGATTCTTTGAAACATTTCAACATTTATGATTCGATCGAATGATCACTTTTCAAACGTTTATGGGTAAAATTAAGTGGTTAAATATTTCCTTTCCCCCTTGCTACGATCAGGATTGTAACTTAACAGTTACTCGCTACGCTCTTGTTTCAATCATAGAACCTTTCGGTTAGTCGGGACTTATAATCCACAGGTTAGCAAAACTTTGGCCTCTCGTTTTAAGTAAAGCTATCGACTATTTATAAAAACTTAGTTGCACTATAAAAAAGTAATAATGGCGGACTTAATGCTGGGTTAAACGGACATATGAAGTCTATTTGTCGAAGTTATCAGTGCCGTTTTTAACGTCAAAAGGGGACACTCGTAAACGCAATACTATGTATTATCAAAATAAATGAATGAATCTACACAAGCCTTAAGGTTACGTAAGGCGCGTTAAGTTGTGACTTGTTAATAACTTAAGTCGTTTCCCGTGACACGCACTTGACCTTCTCAAGGCAAAAGGTCGACCAGGGTTAAATGGAACTTACCAATCGTTAGCTATGTTTATTAATATCGCAGAAAAGGTCTGTGGAACTCCATAAAACCAATAATCACTTGTAAGTTACATCCACTTTCACGTTACTTTTGTTTCTTGAAATCTTTTCAAGATGTGAAATAAAAAGTATTTTTTAACTTAGTGCAATGGAAAGGATCAGACAACTTACCTACTCACAAATCTTAGTATGTTAAGCACGGTCAATTTATATTACAAACAACTCGCTAAGGTGGCGTCGTCTATAACAGATCGGCGGACGCCATTGACAGCCTTCTTCATATTGCGAAAGGCGACAGCGAAATGAACGGCACTCTACAGAGAAGCACCGCGGTAGCCTTCATTGCTTCCCACACCACATTATATATATGTGTCAGAGATAGATGGATGGCAGGGGCGGTGTGTGGCACATTAGATGAGCTCTCGGACATTGTTGTAGACGAGGAGGTAGTTACAAGCAAGATAAAACACTTCAGACACAATCAACTTTAATTTATTCCTTAACAACGAAACATAAAATAACTGTTCCTGGCACAAAGGTCTGCACGCTAGTCATCAAGTCTCGACCAGAATAGTCTTTATTAAATTACCACTGTATCGCAGAGTTATTATAATTCACTGACTCTAATCAACTTGGTATAGCAAACGGGACAGTTCCAAGGCAGTAGTGCATTCGATGGTGACCCAAAGTAAAGTGTTGTGGTCGTTCTCTCAGAGTGAACCACCAAGACTCTATCGAGGGCACCAAAACTGGTTCAAGGTGGCGCTACTGTCGCTTTCCGTTGGCGCGCTGGCTTCTTTGAGCTTCCATACTCATGACCGTCCTCGGCATATATAGGCCCTTGCGTCTATTGCAGACGATTTATCGCCGGTCCCTAGTAAAAAAGTCGGATCTGCAAAATGACTACTTTCCAGGAGAGGCAGTTAAAGTTTTTTAAAGACGTTTTTGTGTATAAAATTGTCAATTTAAGTCCCATTGTTACGAAATTTGGCCAAAGTTATTATTATTAAGTACTTTTAGAGTATATGTAAACAAAACTATAAATTATTTATTAGAAATGCCAGAAATAAGACATGCTACCTTTTTACCTGGAAATTGTCATCCGATATCCTGTCGTAACTGCCACATACGACTTTTTTGCATGATATGGTTCGCAGTAATTAGTCGGATGTGGCACTAACGACTTTTGTAATCGGATATTGCATTATTATTTATGTCGCAAGTGTCACTTACTACAATTATATTTGGATTGTACACAGTGTTTTGTGCTGAGATACGACATTTTAGTGGTATAAAAATCCGCAGTTTTACCCAGTATAATAAAATTTATAAATATTGTTTTTTGATTATGTTAGTTTGATATCAAAAAAAATATCAACATAATTTTTGTCTTTTAATGTTCATTTTAAGATACACTTATTGGGAGACGACTGAAGTCTTTGAGCATTTTTCCAAGATCTTTGAGAGCCTCAGCAATGACTAGTCATTTACTACGACGATATCATCAGAAGAGAGAAGGTGGCTGACGTCTTTGCTTTTGATATTGATACTAATCCGTCCAAAACCAAAAATTTGAATTAATCTTTCTATGCAGTTGTGAATTTTTTGGAGACATTAGTACTACTTGAGAGACCGCAGCACCGTCTAACTAAGTCGTAGTCGAATCGAGAGCCTTCTAATAGTACAAAGAAATGGAAGTACATATACATATACATATGGACGTGGTTTACGGTACCTAGGGTTCTAGGGTTAGCGGTAACCAGCGTTGGGGGGCTGAAAGTCGTCAAACCTGCGTGCGAGACGGTTCGTGATAAGAGTGTCGACTACACAGGTTATAGTCATGATTCATAAGCGAGATGGGTCTGTAATTTATGAGAAGGGTCATATAAACCTCCCTGAAGATGAGCAGTATACATGCCACACTTTTCGGCCATGCTCCTATCGTTTTGCCTTCGATTATAACATGATTTAATAAATTCTACAGGGTTTTCTTTACCATTTTACCATGCTTCTTTCAGAATCTTAGACATCGCTATCTAAGATTATTTTTCAGGGGGGGCCTGGGGTGGGCCTAGGGAGGGGCCGGCCATATCCTAAGAGATGAAGCCATGAATTTCTATCGGTAACCCAAAATCCTGGGGTGGGCACTAGACCATACTGGGGTGGGCACGGCCCACCCGGCCACCCCCTAGATACGCCTATGCGCTCCAGCATCATCCGCTGCATTTTTAAGTTATTTGATAGCCATACCAACCTTGTATAGGTTGCTATCTAGGATTTATTCAAATTAGTGTCGGGTTAACCTGACCTTTGGAACTGTTTGTAAGACATCTCAACCTCGCCTAGAAACACGTTGCAATTGGACTGGTGCAAATCACATATTAAAGACTGAGATCTATTGTTGAACCTTTGGTAATGAGTGGCATCGTCAAGGGAATGCAGAAACATACTTATCGCCTCTTTTAATTTATAAGTTCGAAAGCACCATTAAGGATATTTCTGGTTCTTTCGAAAGATTAGTTCCACTCTCACCGTGGGGTAAAGAGCTTAGATTTCTACTGACTTAGATAAACTGACCAAAAGTAAGAGAACTATCAAGCGGTGATGGCGACCATCAATTGAGACCAATAGAGAAAAGTGACAAGGGATATGAAATCTAGTGATCACGATTCTCAGGAATATGTGTTCGACTAAAGAAGAAGTCATGAGCCGTTACTTATTATTTAACTGTACATTTAATTACACACATTCTGAAATGTTCTCGGCATTGCCACATCTCCCAATTATTATTTATCGTTCGAAACCATCAATAAGTTTACTAAATACCCAATTTCATTCAAACTGTTGATTGCAATATTCAAACAATAAGACAAAATTTAAAGCATCCAAAGATATTGTGATAGTTACGACATACACTGCAATTTATTTTCCGTGAAAAAATGTCGGATATGTTACATGCGACCAAAGTTGGAATATATTTTCCGGCAAAAAACATCGGATGTGTCACATACGACATAAGATACAATTTATATTCCGTAATAAAATGTCGTAAGTGGTACATACGACATAAGGTACCCTTAAAATTCCGAATAGTAATGTCGGAAGTGCCACATACTACACAAAACTTTTCAGCTAACCCAGTTAACATAGTCGGAAGTACTACATCTGACAATATTAAATGGACACTGTATAAGATACGACATTTTTGACATTGATTATTCGTGAAAGTAATGAAATTTTGAAAAATCTGTAAATGTACGATAAAAGATTAATGTATTTAATAAGCATTAACGCAATAAAACGAAAATGGCAATTTTGTAGATCCGACTTTTTTACTAGGGACCGGCGTTATGCAGTAATGTCCAAGAAACACTGTGAAAGGGTTGCAGAGAAACGGACGGAGTGGCGCAAATGCGTTGTGAGGGTCGTTCGGCAAGTTATGCAACGAAACCTGGTTCGCAGCACTTGCTGACAAGAGACAAAGACGTCGTCAAGGCGTACCACCTATTGCAAACGTCTCTTGTGAGGTATGCGTTAGAACGTGTCGATCTCATGTCGGTTTAGTTAGCCACCAAAAATACCATATTAGAGCACAGCTGAATAACAATTACGCACATGACAAGAGACCAGTTATTTTATTAGCGTGGTACTCATCTGCTGTTCCGAGCGCCCGCGCGCGGCAACATTCCACACGTGGTGCCGAGGAGAGATGTGTCGTTCTCGAAATCGTTTGGGGAAAGAACGTTCTAGAGATCATATCCCATACAAATCGGGAAACGTTCTCGAGAACGGCAAATTTCTACCGAGGTTATGCAGCAGCAGGCGTACCACCACAACTGACTACGATAACAGCCGCCAGCTAGGGTCAATCAACTTAAAAGCCTTATTCAAATGAAAATACAGGGTTATCGTAGAAAAAACAACGCATTTACAATTTTGCATTGCTCATATTTTTGTTAAGTATATTTAATTTTTGATAAATACGTAATACAGTAAATATTTGAAATGAAATTATTGTTTTACCTAAAAACTCGGCCACGTCTAGCTATAAATAATATACTTATACAGGTCCCTCTGCTACCTATACCTACCAACCCATTATAATAGAACAAAAGAGCCGTCTTTCGAAAACTTAATAATGGCCGATTTATTTGCCAAGGTGCTGGTTGAAATGTAAATTAATTCATAAACAAATACTGCCTACAAAATTCGTGATGAAATTGCTATTCATTTGCGAATTTTAAGGATAGGTTGAAAATACTGGCAACAATTGAAATACCTCGAATTTTCTTTAAAGTAAATGCTTGGAAAGGTGTCATCTTAGTGCTCATTCAAGTAGACTTTACTTTTGTGACTTAAAGATAAAATTGTACCTAAGTCGTTCTTTGTTCATTTGAGAGATGGATTTATCTGGCGTGTATTTAGTGAAACTGTTTTCTTTATAGATGAAATCACTCCAAGTGAAGCTACAAAATCGTGATGGGAAAATCTAGGATCGGAATTAATATAACTGTGAATTGTTACAAAGGAACTACGTTACAAAATTTAGTAGGTCGTCCCTCTACTCCTAGTGATGTCCTGCCTGCGGCAATATTTTAATCACAATTTGGGTAAAAAGTTCAAGTTTTTATTTAACTCGCAATGTATGTGTATATCTCTATTTGTTCGGGTGGATTCTTGACTCAATTTTGAAGCAGATATCTTCAATTGATTGAGATAAAATTTTGAATACCTAGTTAACTGTGATGATAATACAATAATATGGCACTAGAGGGTCGATCTGATGATGAAGCCGGAAGGTGATCCTATGAACTTGTAATACATAGCTTAAAGAAATCCTACCGAGTTTGGGCTCTTTAGAATCGTATCAGTGAGCAATTGATGAAAGTTGAAAGAAAAGTACGTGCAGTTGGCTATAAAAGCCTGTCACAAAAATCAAATGTTTGACGGAAACGTATTTTATTTTAGGAAACTGTCCTATTACTTCTTCACTTGAACCTAACTAAACCTCTAATAGGATATGTATGTATGTATAACATTTCATTCACTTAGTCCTAAGCTATTACTGTACCTATCTTAGTAATATGATATAAGCTAGACACAAATCTTCTTTGAATTATTGCGTGATACGTTACAGGCTCGACCTATTCGTAAGGTATTATAAATGTACCTGTATTCACCCTTGTAGTAAATAGAAAATGGAAAATAGGTCCACTGTTGTCTTTTCAGTTTAGTGGTTCAAATTAGTTCTGCGAAATTTTGCAAATTGTGGAGCCACTAAACTGCCGATAAAAAAGGGTGTGTAATTAATTCATTAAGCTAATACGTCTTATAGAGGGCGAACTGACTTGTAATAGTAAGAACCCAGCAAACGCACCATAATTTAAAATATGTACTATTTAAAATTATGCAAATAGGTTAGTTTTATACTGCCTAGTAAAAATTTCAAAATGCATTTTTTTTTACACTTCATTTCACATCACTTTAGAACAAGGAGAAGAAGTTACGTTTATTTCGCAACAAATTACATTTAATCAATGGAATTTAACTTACCTATCTAAGAATGATTTACAAGCCAAACTTTACACTTAATCGAACAGTTGCTTACTTTATGTACACCTTATTTCTATAAAAAATTAGGTATGTATTTTAAATTTTTTGTTTATTTTTGGTATGTAAAAGATAGGCTAAAAAATTACCATTTCTTACGTAGCTTACCGTGACCGATAATGTTGCATAGGTACCTAAGTAACAGTTAATTTTCCGTGGACGGATTCGTGGGAAGACGCTATTTGATTTAAATGAGAAAACGATGTTTGTTTCTGACTGCTCTAGTTTTCCTTTGCACAAGGAAAAATTGGTTTTGCTCATTTAGGGCGTAATGGCTACAGAATTTGAAGGGTTGGAATCCCGGCCAGGGCAAATATTTGTGTGATGAACACAAATATTTGTGCTTGGGTCATGGTTGTTCTATGTATTTAAGTATATATTTATCTATATAAGTACAGTATATCGTCGTCTAGTACCCATAATAAAAGCCTTCTTGAGCTTAATTTGGGACTAGATCGATTTGTGTGAGGTTGTCCGATATTTATTTATTACTGTTGGGACTGTCTTTTGGCTGTACAAATTATCATTTTTGTCCTCAATAAAAAAAATCGCGACGTGTTTAACTAGTAGGCACGTGTGTCAAAAATACCCATACCCGTATACCTACATATAACTTCCAACCGCCCCTATTCAACGCGAATCAACTATACTTAGCTTATCAGATTCTGATAAAGATTGTAATAATGGGCGAACAAGAAACAGAACCGCCAGTGTTATCGACATCTATTGAGTAGGGGCCTGTCAGGCTGATGGATTGCCTGTGATATTAAAAAGTAAATGAACTGCTTTTTAAACGCACCTCAGTAGCAAAATTGTGAAGGAGGGCGGGCGGTAATTATTTTGAGGAATAGAATGGCGAATGCCAACCCGGGAATTTCATTGTTAGGTTGTCCTGCTGGAACGCAACTACAGATCAACGTGATGTTTCCATGAAGATGCCAGAGCTCAGAGCCGGTCATTGTAAATCTTTGTAACGTTTTGCTTACTTTTACGGGAAATATATTTTTTAATATAGACACAAAGGTAAATTATGAAAGAAAACTGTAATGTGAGCCACTGCAATGTAAGCAGGACTCGAACCTGCGACCCTACGTTGCCGGCGAAGCGCTCTCTCAAACTGAGCTATCACATCGTTACATCAATCACACAAAATTTTTGCTTATAATTTTTGCGCCGCGTCATATCTGTTTAAAATGCTTAATGCTTTTGAGTCAAAAACCTTGGTAAGCAGTAAACTCGTTAACACAATTTTTTTAACGTTTTTCTTTACATGTGTTAAGACTTATTTAGGTTACTTCATGTATTAGTACATACTATTATATATATATTATGTCCTTATATCTTTTAATATATAAACGTAGGACCTTATATAGGATTCCCATTGAACGGGTCGGGGACAGGGAACGGGTATATTATTAGTAACCAAAGAAAAGCATCTGCATTGTAGCTTCATATTTCAATGGAATTTACACCGCTACCGTCTGGCCGGGTCCTCGCGGACTTGGATGGCGGTGTTCGGCTGTCCTCGCGTTCGAACGGAGCCGGTCGGACTCTGTCACGTGCCGTCGCGTGCCGCCAATTTGGATCGTGTCCAATCGGATTCCTTCGGCCTCCACCGCGTCGCGCCACCTCACTATGTCGGGTCGTCGCCGATGAACTACCTGACGGACACAGTCGGCTACCGCCGGATGCTCCACCATCCACTGTGACGAGGCGGCGGCTGATCCCACCCAGCCCCTACTATGGACGCTGTCGGCTGCCACCGGGTGCCCCAGCGTCCAGACAGACGCGGCAGCAGCCGACGCGGCCCGGCTCGTTCGGTGAGAACCGTACATTAAATGGCAAAGTCTATATGAACGTAATTACAAACAAAATAGGCCGATTTGTGTAAGATTGTTGTCGGTATTCATTTATTATTATTATCTAACCGGATAAAGAAACATCTTTGCAGAATAAGAAATAAGAACACGGGCTAAATATAGATATCGCAAAGAGCAAAGCAATCAATTTTCATGAGGCTACATCATTATGAGCCACACTAATCCACCCAAATCTTTATACTTATATCTAAAGAATAAATAATATAGATGAGTTATTTTTAGGAATCGTAATTATTATCCTGCCATCGAGAAAAACCTTTTACGAACAATATTAACATGATAATATACTTTCATAAATATTTCCAGTGTATGTAGGGAAGTTTATTTAAGTAGTACAATAAAGTTGATTTGATATTATACGATCTCAGATTAAGGCATATTTATTATGGTTGTACCTTGTTTAGCCTAACAACTTTTTGCCTAATTTCGGTTTGCATAATTTCATTTAAACTAATATTATTTAGCATAACTATTCACTTTGCCTAATTTTCATTTATTTATTTACCAAGCATTCTGACGCTCCGCTATCCATGGTCATAAAACAAACCTAACCTAACCTACAGTATTCGGTCTTCAACCTAACCTACAATTTTCAAAATAAGAATCGAAAAGTGAGTTTTAGATAAAATAATATTCGAAAAAACAAGAGTTATGAAAATGATCATTTAGGCAAAACGAATTTCGATGGAATAATAATTATGAGAAATGATATTATACATATTGACTTCAGATAAAATTTTCATTATGGTGAAAGTTGTTAGACAAACTGAAATTAGACAAAAAAAATTAGACAAATCAAGGGAATACCATATTTATATACGAGTAGGTAGATGGGCGTTTTCACAAATTGTCTGTTTATTTTATAGTTGGATATTTAGGTTACTCCGACTCATAATCCTGAACAAATACACTTATTTTTCTTTTACTAGAATAGAATCTTTTTTCTAGAATTTATACCATTTTTTTTATTTTTCGTTACGATACTTCCACACAAATGTTCTGAATATCGGAGTGTAAATAGAATCGGGAAAATTGGGACACTTTTTTTTCACGGCTGATCGTTGTGGAATAGGCTGATATGATTGAGTCGAGTTCTTTTTTATTAGCAAAAATTTGATCAAAAATATCTGGACACGGCTCTATGTCTTTAACGATGGAGGCGAGCTCACATATTTTTGTTACAAATTTTGCTTACTTTTATAAATCGACTGTACCTATATCGCTCAACTGAACATTTTGCGAATGTTTAAGTTAGATGTCATTAGAAATTGAATAATTATTGCGCACAGTGTGACTGGACATTCAAAACCAACTTTGGCTTTGCAAGTCACATCCGCGCACATGAATGGAGAGTGTAAGAGTCGCCGTTGTCGGATACAAGGAGGATATTATTATTATTATATTAGAAACGTAGAATTTAACCCTTGATTGTATTAACATGAAACCGCCAAAGTAATTACATAAAAAAATACGTAATGCCTTCCTTCCCTTATTTCTAACTATGTAATTTTACTTATTTTTCAATGTCGAACCATCCTAAAGTTCAGAAGTTCACTATTAACGTCGTCTTAAAGCACCGACCTATTAAATTTGTGACCAGACAGGACAAGACTTGCAAAAGCTTTTTGTAGACTGCTTTTCGACGAGGACTTTCAAATTCTTAGTACCTAGTTTAAGTTTAGTAACTTTGGTAAGCCCATCTTGACAACGCCGTTAATTTTAAAAGAGCTGCTCCATAAAATAATGTTCTAAGCCTTCAAAGGGGATGGTAATGGTACCACTCTTTTTTGCGCACTGAATTGCTTTGTCTGGATTTGTAATGACAATTTAAATTTAATTCAGCACTGTCTCTACCTGATGATTACTGCTCAATAAAATAATTTTGTATGCATGGTCCATGAAATGTTGTCCTATTTTTCCGTTTCCAATCAAGCTTTCTCCTTCTTCTATAACTAAGTTCTTCTTATAATTAACCAATAAACAAGGGTAAATCCAACGATTATCATAAATTTCTCTCCTTCCTATACGTTTACTGAGAAATAGGAGACCATTATACAAGTTGCACAATGAAATATCGTGGAGTGCCCAAGTCCTATACAAACAAGCAACACACAATAAAACAAGTTCGTCCGATTTTCCTCGGTCGAGGAATCTACCCTTTTCTCTCAGGAATTTTAATTAGCTCCTTATTTCTTCACTGAATTGACTTCGTGCCGGTAAAGTTACGCGGGAAATGTACATATACTTTAACACATTAAGGGCTATAGTGATACATAACGAGCTAAACATGTAGATGATATCGACACACTTATAAGGTAAATCGACAATTACTGGCCACCGTTCAATAACTGGCCACCTCATACTAAAAATTAACTCTGTCTACCTACAAACTGAACTCATTTTAGTATAACGTGGCCAGTTATTGAAGGTTGGCCAGTAATTAATACCTTATACTAAAATGAATTATGTTTGTTGGTGAACAGAGTTCATTTTTAGTATGAGGTGGCCAGTTATTGAACGGTGGCCAGTAATTGGCGATTTACCCTATATAAACATAGATATAGGTATGGGCAATGCAGGCATAGGTATAGGTATATTTATTTAATTAAACTTCATAACACGATCAACAGTCAGTAGACAGTACATTTACATGGAGACAGCCGAATTAAAATCTTCACATACTCACGTGGTTCGTAAAACCTTACCGCTGAAGATAAATAAAATATCATACTAGCAAGGGCCAAATTAGTTGTGTAGTAACTGCTTTCCAGTGTTTAATGAACTGACGTGAGAGACTTCATCCTGTACTCGATTGAAGTTATTTTTTACTTAGAGACTTAGAGACTGTATACATCTCTAATAAACTTAGTGTACTGTACAATGACGCTCAGAGACCTTATACATCTCTGAGGAATTTAACTATTATCATATATTTATTATTTATATTTTTAATTTTGTAAACTGTGACGCCTAGAGACCATATACATCTCTAAGAAATTTAGTTTAATTATTTATTTATTTATTATTTTTTCTTTTGTATAGTTAGTTTCTTATTCAGTCCTTAACTTTTCTAAGGATTTAAATTAATTTATTTTGTTTTGCATGTTGTGACGCCTAGAGACCATGTACATCTCTAAGAAATTTAAATTAAGTACTTAATTATTTTGTTGCATCAGTTATTGATTTTGACCCCTTGAGACCTTATACATCTCAACGGAATTGAATTATTTCATTAATTAATTATCTATATTGCGTGTCGTGACGCCTAGAGACCTTCTACATCTCTGAAAAAATCACTTTATTTTATATAATTTTAAGTGTAGACATTGATTTGGAGAAACTTGTACATCTCCTCTAACATATATGTTTCAATTACCTAGTTATAATATAATTGTATTAGTTTTTAAGTATAATTTACGAAAAAATTACTTACTGTTGAGTTTCTTTCGGCTTTCTTCTCAACAGCGGTCTCCTCTTGCGAAATGCCGGTAGACTCACAATCTGACTTGTAAAAGTGCCCTTGTGGCCTACTTACTGAATAAATTATTTCATTTCATTTCATTTCATTTCATCAACAAATTATGGACATAGCCATATAAATATCTACTTACTGAGTCTTTAATATAGGTTAGTGTCCTGAAGTGGATTTTAATCAATTATCTATCTTTACCCAATCACGCTATTTGCTCGTTACGGGGGGAAGTACTTTAGGTAGGTACCGTATACTCATAGGAAATTGATTTACCTTCATCATTTTCAATTTATTGAGTACCTACCCGTACAAGTTTTCAATGTATTACCTAAGTGTTTTCCAAAAATAAACGCTTAGGCACATTGAGAACTTGAATGGATTCATCCCACTCAGAATCGGTATTGTATAGGAATTTTAGTTTAAATTACGTAACGCTCGTGCAAATAAAAAAGGTGAATATTCAAACGTGACGTAGTGGAACGGACAAATTTAGGACACTTATTTTATTGTTCACATTGAAAACGCTATCGATTCTGAGTAAGATGAACCCAAAAACGTCAAGTTCTGGAAGAAACAGGGAATCGGGACTTTTGGAAAACCCACCTATCAATAATTGATCGAGTGAGGAAAGCGTCTCTGTTTCATTTGTGGAATTTTTATTTTGTTGTCGATTTCTTTTTTTCTCAGATTTCAATAAAATTTGGTGAGTTAGTAAAGTTGCTTATTCTGAACAAGGTAATCCCAATTTTAAGATATGTCCTACAAAATTTTCCATTGAGTTACAAAAAAATGTATAGATTTTTTTTAAGTAAATTTCCTATTTTGTACTAGAATGTAAAACAAAATGAGGAGCTAAATAAATAATTCGACTACAAAATAAAAATTGGCTCATGGGCCAATTTCTGCAATACATTTTGTGTAACTCAATGGAGAAAAAATTGTAGGACATAAAGTGAAATTGGGCTTACCATGGTCAGTAGTAGCAACTTTACCAACTGACCAAATTTTATTGAAATCTGAGAAAAAAAGAAATCGACAACAAAATAAAAATTGGCTCTTGTATTGTTGTTAAACCTGCAGAACAAATTAAAACTATTTTTTGATACGCTGGTGGCCTTATTCCCAACTTTATCTTTATTTGGGGTTAGGCCTCCTTCCTCTGGCGGAGCCAGGATTATCCTGGCCTATCATTGGTGGGATAACTTGGGTTTTCGCGTCTCTCTTTATAGTGGCCTACCAGGAAGCTGGCGGCCTACTTCTTATTTATTTATTTAAAACAGTCAATAGTACTAACGGCGGACTTAATGCCATAAGACATTCAACCATATGGCATCGAAACTAGCAGCATCATTATATTACTATAAAAGCAGTGAGTAAAACAAAATTCATAGAAACTAGACAAATATCAATAAGTTAAACATATACATATGTATAATATATATAATTATTTTGTAATTTGATGTTGACATTTTGTATGGTTTTTTAATAAATATATATATATATATATATATATATACATATATAGGCAATACACACATATTATATACACATACATACTACTTGTAAAACATCATACAGATTACAGGCCATCGATGCTTCTTGCTTCTGTTTGGATTCTATATCCGATATCTATTAATTTATTATTTAATCATATTCAAAACCGCGTTTAGCAGCACATCATGGATAGAATGTGGGTATAAAGTTAAAAGGTCAGTTCAATAAAAAAAATGCTTGCGCAAAGATCCCTTAGTAATATAATTATCGACATATACTGCTTTAAACACGCGAACCATGACATTTTGCAGTCCCACTTTTTAGGGTTCCGTAGCCAAATGGCAAAAAACGGAACCCTTATCGATTCGTCCTGTCTGTCTGTCCGACTGTCCCTCCGTATGTCACAGCCATTTTTTTCCGAAACTATAAGAGCTATACTGTTGAAACTTGGTAGGTAGATGTATTCTGTGAACCGCATTAAGATTTTGATGCAAAAAAAAAATAATAATGATAAATATTGGGGGCTCCCCATACTTAGAACTGAAACTTAAAATTTTTTTTTCATCAAACACGTGTGCTTTGGGGTATGGATTGGTCTTCAAAAATGATATCGAGGTTTCTAAAATATTTTTTTTTTCTAAACCGAATAGTTTGCGTGACAGACGCTTCCAAAGTGGAAAAAAAAAAAGTTGCCCCCCCCCCTCTAACTTCTAAAATAAGAAAATGAAAAATCTAAAAAAAACATATGATGTACATTACTATAAAAACTACCAACGAAAATTGTTTTGAACGAGATCTGGTAAGTAGTTTTTTTTTAATACCTAACTTTGCACCTAATTTATATGGGGCGCTATACATACCAGGTGCAAACTTAACTTAACCACTTAGGGATGGAAAGTGTTTGTACGGAACCCTCGGTGCGCGAGTCCGACTCGTACTTGGCCGGTTTTTATTATTAATAAAATTATTCCCGAGACTAAGATTATACAACAATGTTAATTATCTGCTTTAAGAGAAAATATTTTATAAATTATATTATCTTCTTCTATATTAACTTACATAATTATAAATGAAATTAAAGCTTCCATTTGAACAGGACTAAGCTTGTTTTTCGTCCATTTATAAATAACCAGTGAACAGTTAAAATAAAATATAGACCTAATTAACGGGGAGGCGGAAGTTAGCCTGCCTCGTGTTACTCTGTTGTTTAATTGTTAATTAGATTTTTAATTTTCGAGTTGATAATATTATAACAATATTATGAAATTTATGAAAATATTTTGAGATAAAAAAATACCGACTTCAATAAGCGAATTGGGTATTATATTTTGTTTTTTGTTGTGTAACATCCATACAAAAGAACGAACAGTCAAATTGAGTACCTACCTACCTCCTTATTTTTAGGGTTCCGTACCCAAAGGGTAAAATCGGAACCCTGTTACTAAGCCTCCGCTGGCTGTCCGTCTGTCACCAGGCTGTATCTCATGAACCGTGACAGCTAGACAGTTGAAATTTTCACAGATGATGTGTTTCTTTTGTCGCTATAACAACAAATACTAAAAACAGAATAAAATTGAAATTTTAGTGGGACTCCCATACAACAAATTCCATACTTTTGCCGTTTTTTGCTCGATACGGTCACCAGGCTGTATCTCATGTACCGTGATAGCTAGTTTACAGTTAGAATTTTCACAGATGATGTATTTCTGTTACCGCTTTAACAACAAATACAGAAAAAAAAAGTAAAAAATTATTTAGTTCTACGGAACCCTCGGTGCGTGATTCCAACTTTCATTTGGCCGGTTATTTTTAATTCGGTTGAAAAGTTATAATGTTATTTATGCGGCAGCAATTTGTAAGCATTCATGACACGTTGTGCACAGGCTTCCTAAAGAATCGCCATTACGAATAAATAAATCAGTATGTAAGTTCACTTTCGATGCTAAAAATCTCTTAACGCAGCAGATATAACGTGAGAAATTAACCACGCAACTATAGAGTTGCCAACTACCTATTTAGTTAGCAAAAGTAAAATGGCGTTAATAGTCTAACGTCTGTAGCTTTCGTTATATTATCGTTTTCGGTGCGCTTGTCCCGCTCGCTAGCGCAATGGAGAATAGATGAAAAAAAACGGATGTTTTTTTATAGGTAGAAATAACCCCCTTCATTCCTTAAAAAAAAAAAGATGTTTTTTGCAGCTTAAAAAAAAAAAAAGAAGAATATGCTTTTTTCCACCTCATAATTCATAATTCTTTATTGCATTATCATGTTGTACAATAAGATTTTATATTAATATGATTAAGTCCATAACATGAACCCTGTCAGGGCACAGCAATTTACTTAGTGGTGGGTGTATAATTAGGTACAATTTCGATTTAGATTATTTTTGCCTCGTGCGGGCATCGTACCTTAACTTTTCCGAGGTGATATTTTTTCCGACTCAGCAGAGGTGCTGTAATTCGCTGTTTGCCGATTTTTTATTTTGTATATGTCACCGTATAATTGTGAACACTGTCTCTTTTTTAATATAAACTAGTGACATTATAAACAAAGCCAGCCTAGGTCAGGTTAGATTAGTTTATGAACTAACGCTTCTCACAGTTATACGGTGTTATATACTTACAGTTACCTAGTTGGATGTCAAACAACGTTCTAAGTTATCTGGAAGTACTCAAACATTTCTATGAGGAAGTTAGTGGGTGATTCAGTCAACTCAGTTCCTTTTTAGAGTTCCGTAGCCAGAATGACAAAAATGATGCCACTACTTAGTTTTGTTAGTTAAATTACAGCACATATATGTTTTTCAACTAGCTGTGCCCGCGGCTCCGCCCGCGTGGGATTCGGTATGTGTCAGTAAGCTTTCACATACCGAACTACCTCAACGTTTAAAACTTCCCTGGACTGCAGCAAACATTTCAAAACCAAAATCAGCTAAATCTTCCCAGGTGTTCTCGAGTTTTAGCGAGGCAAACGAACAGCAATTGATTTTTATATAATATATATTTAGATTATTGATATTATTGATTAACTATACCTAAATATTTTCATATTCATACCTTAAAAAATGGAGCATTTTCCTAGCTACCTGCCTACCTAGCTACACTAATCTCATATTTTGAGCAAAATGATCGCAAAAAAATTATTCCCCATTACTCAGTGAATGATCTCTTTTATTCAAAGAAAAAAACAATAAAATGAACGAACGTATGAACTTATAGACACGTACCTGAGTATAAAACTCACCATATTACCACATATTACTGAATTTATCTACTCCATGGAACACTAATAAATCTTAGTCTGATGTCTGATATGAGCATCAAGTAGGTTTAAACAATGTATGTATATAAACATACTTACTAGATAACAAAATACCTACCAATAGATATGTAAATAAATATATTTAAATGCATTAAGTACTCAAGACTCAGGATGCAGACTAAGTATTTGTCTTTGCCGAAATTTGAACTCAGGTCCGCTGGCTTTAAAATGATTACCACTACAGCTATATTCACCCGTTCCAAATGAAAGTTCAACTCCTTAAAAATCTTGACCACAATCTGCTTGAGTACTTAACATTTCAAAATTTTGTCGACTCGTATATATATCTATTACACCTAATTGGCAGTAAATAAAACATTCAAATTACATTCCGATGTTTTATTACAGTATTGTCTGAAGTCAACAAATTGTACCTTATCCTCCTATACACTTATATAAAAATATTATGTACACGCCTACGTCAATTTACATACAGCTGACATACATTATCTATTTACATAATTCGGGTCCTATTTGATGTAGGGTGCTCCCTGGAGGTCCGGTCTGTGCCGATGGTGGGCCCCTCGGTGCCTCAAGTGTATAACCGCATCTCTCATCTTCTCTTCCCTCAAACTTTTTATATAATCTTCATCGATAGAATGTCTATTTTTCCCAATCCGTTTCTCTCTCTCACTGTCTTTGAACAAAACACACCACAAAGACTTGTCCTTATTGTCCCACAACAATGATTTAGTATACTCCTTGAGTCGCCGACTGTTTTCCTCGACGCGGCGCATCGCTATTTCAATTTTAATCAAGTCCTTGTAATGGTCGGATACCGGCGAGCTGTTATTGCTCTCCGGTTTAGCGCTTATATTAATTCTCGACAAGTAATAATTCTCATATTGGCTGGCGGAGCCTTTTCGTAATAACCACACGACACTGGCTACAAACGTGCACGTGACGATGAAAGTTATTATTAGGAGAGTCAGTCGGAATACTACGCTTGGAGACGTACAACTCATATCACTTTTTGTTTATGTTTGCCGACGCACACTATGTCGATGTCGAACATGCCGCGGTAGCGTAGCTAGTGCTACGAGTGCTACGCGTCCGTCCGCTACGAGGGCCGCTACGAACTGGCGTCGGCGGCGTAGAGCCTCAGCGCACACTCTGTTTATCTCTTCTGTAATTTGCAGTTAGCTGTATCCGAGTTGCAGCTGCCTTTAAATCTCTACGTGCGAGCTTTCTTTGTACTTTTGTGGAGTCATTGTGCTGGAAGTTTTAAAATCGTACCGACGATGTCATAATTGCTCGCTTTGAATATTTTAGGATGCATAATTTTCAAAGGGAAATAAACGGTTTCATTCAACATTTCCGTCGGGTGAACACTGTTCTACATTGAAATAAAAGCGTTTAACGGTTGCAGTTTTTTATTAAATAAGGGTGTATATATTATAATGGTTATCTTACCCCGTGAGTTTGCTCCCGGTCAAACATTCTAAAAGCCGTCTTTTTTCTTAGGGTTATCTTTATACACAAAGTGTATTAATAGAACCTCATAACCAAGTCTCCGTTGCTGTCTGTCTTAGAGCTTTAATGATAATAAGGTACCAGACCAGGGGACTAAGACGACAAAGACTGCCACAGTACATAACTAACTGTTAGTCTTATCCCATTAGAAAATTATTTGGTATCTAATTATGTGTTCCCTTCGCCTTCTGCTGCACCTAATCTTTATTAAGTTATATTTTTCATCAATTCCAATACCCAAATATTGTCTGGAATACATCGCTTTTTTACTATGGGACCGCCTTTCATTAGATAATAAACTATGTTTGTCTTACCCCACAATTTATGCTATTCAGTATTCTTCCATACGAATTCGAAGAAATTTTTATTATTGAAACAAATATGATGTCTTCATATATCACACTTCATTTATGAGTAATGAATAAGTGTAAATTCAAAATGCCTAGTTATATCATACGAGTTTATATGCAGAGCGAGTTAAAATTTTACCATTTTTCCTTGCAAATTACATATTTTTAATGTCCGGTATGGCGGCTAGAATAGCAAAAATAGTCAAGAATTATATATACCGGAGAATTTTTTTATCCAGCGATATCACAAAACATGATTAAATTAACGTTCAGGCCTTTCCACCGTTACTTTTCTTTTTACGTATCGATTATGAATTAAGCAGACGATTTGACTAAATTATGCTAATAATAACACAAATCAAACCCAATTAATCTACGCAATTAGCGATTTATACATATTAATTATGCTTCACAGTTGCTCCCTGGCCTAATCCTAATCTATTGATGTGAATGGCCGATCTATTCGCTACATCACACGGTCACGTGCTCATTGCATATCGCCACCAAACCAAGTTAAGGTTGGGGTAAGACTAAATCGAACACCGAAGTATTGAGACGTACTTACCCTAGTGGTTAGTCCCTGCTCATGAAAGGTCAGCTGCGATGATGCGGACACCTCGTACGCATGGATGACATCAGACTACCAAAGGCTGTCTTCTATTCGCAGTCGAAAGATGGAATGCGCCAGCCAGGAGTTTCTACGGTTTAGAGACGTCATCAAACGTCATTTTCTCTGTTTGGCCCTATGGTTGACTGGTAGAGAATTCCATTAGGCATTAAGTTCGCCATTTGTACTGACTTTTGTTTTGTGCAATAAAGTTTAAATAAATAAATAAATTTTACCGCGTGCAACATCCCGTGCGAGGGTTGGGTAGAGCTTGCACAAAGAGGAGTATGGCGCAGCTCTGTTCATGAGGCCGTTACTGATTTTGAGGAGCGTCGCTTGCAAGACCTCGACGCAAAACGCCTAAACAGAAAGACCCGTCCAAAGCCTTCCTATACCCACACGTATAATGATAAAGGTGAGTTGCACTGTGCGCCTTGCAACAGTACCTTCAAAACCAAATTCGGTTTTGCAAGCCACTTTCGTGCACATGACCGATGCTCGTGAAGGTCATGGAGCCAGGTTCCGCCATTGACGGATACGTCAAGGAGGACGATAAGTTATCGGACTGTAGCAGTCTTCTCCCGGTGATAGTTTTACCCCACCTTACCTTAATTAAATAATCTGCCATACAAACACGAAATCATCATCATTGGCCACAGCATCTGTTGTCGATGTTTGTTGCAGCACTTGTGGGTTTACGGGTTCCCACATCGCCGTTGAAATCGCTGGCTGGAGAACCTTAAGCAGAGACGTCTTCGTCGTGCTCTTCCACCTACTGCGGACTCGCGTTTTGTGTGAGATCGATGTGGCAAGAAATGCCGCGCTGCTATAGGACTCTAAACACGAAATATAAATCCTCAAATACGCAGGTAAACAACACGTGAAAACTAAAATGAAAAAAGTGTATTTGATTATATAATATTTATAGAAAAGAAAGAAAGAAAGATAAACGTTTATTCAATTAAACACAGACAAGAAATTATTGGCATAAATGTGTTCTTTTACGTATTTACATATAATTTCTTTGTCCTCTCATCACGCCGAAACAGCTGGACGAATTTTATCCAATTTTGGTACAGAGATGGCTTTACTTCCAAAGATCCAGAGATTCGTGATATTAATATTTTTGAACTAAACGGAATACAAATAAATGTTTATTATTACCTGATACCCGCAGTTCACTGAACACGAATTTAATTTAGTGTTTGGTTTGTAAGGAAACCCGTTAAAAAAAACGAGCAAAAAGCGGGAGTAAAAAAGTGTTGCCAGTATTTATAATTTATGAGCTCCTAACTAGCCTTTCGCAATTTGCCCGGTTCCCGCTTTGCATTTTTACACTCGGGTGTGCCGCATTAAAATTTATGTTTTAAGCTGATTATTAAACTTGCTTCATGCACTAAATTTTAGGTTAACCACGCTTTGATACACTTGGGTTATAGTCCTTTAATAACATTAAACTATTACGTGCTTATAACAGTTAAACCAAAACGTTGGTCAAAAGCGAGTCCGACTCGCGCATGAAGGGTTCCGTACCATAATCTATAACAAGTTTGTTGTATGGGAGCCCCCCTTAAATATTTATTTTATTTTATTTTTAGTTGTTTGTTATAGCAGCAATAGAAATACATCATCTGTGAAAATTTCAACTGTCTAGCTATCACCGTTCTTGAGATACAGCCTGGTGACAAACGGACGGACGGACGGACAGCGAAGTCTCAGTAATAGAGTCCCGTTTTTACCCTTTGGATACGGAACCCTAAAAAATAATTCAACACCCCTAAAAAATAACAAATAAATATTAAAGATGGAAGATACACAAATAAGTATCTATAATAAATACATAAACGAACAAGAACATATATTACAGCTGACACAAGACTTGATGAGAAAAAACGACAGCACAGGGGCCCAATTCGAGAACGCCGTTTGAGATATCGCTAAACGTCAAATCTCCATTAGATAACAGTGACATCGCCGTTGAACTGTCATTTTAATGCGATGAGCTTAAAAGTGACATATCTCATCTCAATTTTGGAAATACGAAGGCGATAATGATTGTCAAAAATGTTATTCATGCATATGAATTTCTGTTTTGAATGAAACGTAACGGACTAATTTCACGCACTACGCGGTCAATTTAAAGTATGCGCCTGTTATTTATGCCGTCCCATACAAAGGAAACAAAAATTTAGCGCGTCCGAATTGATGAAGTTGCGATATTCTAGGGATATCGCCACTTGTCAAGTAGGCACACGTCAAAAGTGACGGATGGCGATGAAAAGGAGAGATCTCCATTATATCTCTAAAATTGGTCGAATACCCCCCCCAGGATTATAAAACGAATTAGACTACAGGAGAGATACCTAAATAGTGTTCTTTTTTTAATAGCAAATGATTTAGCTTGCCTTAGATCCAGCGGAAGCGAGTTCCACGGTCAAATGGCTTGCACGGTAAAATAATTACAGTGCTGAGTGCTACATAATTTTGAGCGAATCTCGCACAAAATTGTATACTCACTGTTTCGGCTTTGAATTAAAAATGTTATTCTAATATTATATTCATCATATCATCATCAAGTTACAGATTTTCTTCTATATAGATAGCACTCAGTACTACCAGTTACCTACTCCCGCGGAAGAATGAATGAGGCGGCGCGCGAGGTCTCCATAACATCATCAAAAACCGTAATTTTATGATATAACATGTTGTGGTTGGTTAGTTAAGTTTTCCGTTTGTATAAGTAGTAGATATTAGATAGAAAACATAAAAAGTACTACCGTAAAATAGCTTTTATCTATGTTCGACATATTTACTTTTTGAAGCAGCTAATAGATTAGCAACAAGTTCTTTGTAAATGCCTCGCAATAATGTAAGTAGGTACGCCAATTACGAGACGTAAGCACATATTTAAAATGCCTTACTAACAAACTATGGATGTTCATTGTCCAAAATAAAAAATAAATTATTATTGTTATAAATAAGAACAGGTACGTACCCCAAAACTCTTGAAAAACCAAATAAACAGGATTTTTATTTCGAAGCCAATATAAACGCGAAATATTCCTCCGACTCTTAATATACAACGTAAAACCTCATCCATCAAGGGTGGATTATCTCGGGAAATTAAATTGAAAACGCGTCTCCAGTATTCCGACAATCGATCTCGCAAAGGCTGTATTTACTGTGTAATTTACTGTAAAAACAGGATTTCGTTTTGACACAAAAGGGTAGTAATTGCAGTGCGACGATTCTTATCGGGCGCTTTCGAGCCAAATTAGGGAATTAACCTGAAACTCGACGACCCAATTCGCTTATCGTTTCAACATAGAATTGAACTTAACGTTTATTGATAAGTTGTGCTTTATTTTAATGGAATCACGAAATGAAATGCATAATAATAATGTGTGAAGAGGTAACTAAATACAGTATGTTTGGATGATATTCAATTGCGTGTAGACCGTCAAAAGACTGAGCCCTTTTGAAAACTTTGCCCACAATATGTCATGAAATGGATTTAAAATATACGTAGATTATTCCGGGCAAATAGAGGAAGACACAGGTAGATGGTAGTCAAAAGTGCATAGATAGAAAATATATCTTTTGATGTCCAGCCAGTCCTGAACTCCTGGTTAAAATTCATCCAGCCGTTTTGGCCTAAGAGGACAAAGAAAATTTTACCAGCAGATGGCTCTAAGAAATTTAGGTTTAATAATTATTTTTATAAATTATTCACGTTGACGCCTAGAGACCTTATACATCTCTGTGGAATTAAATTAATTAAGTATTGCATGTTGTGACACCTAGAGATACATCTCTAGGTACTCTATCTAAAGGTTAACTGGAAGAAATCCCTTACAGGGATAAGTTCGCCCTTGTACACATGTATTGTTTTTGAGTTTTTGTCAATATTGTTTTATGTGCAATAAAGTGTTTACATACATACATACATACTCATACTCATTTATTTATAAAATGTTTTTCAATTTTACATGTCACATATTAAATTATCAAATTATATTAGGTTACATTATTCCATTTAATTACACATTTCATATAATCAATCATTAAAATAAAATACAAAATTTAAATAACGTTAACAATTTATAATTTCAGTACAATATACAACAATAATTTATAGTCAGAATTAGTATAATATATTATTTAAGATTTAAAAATTATATTTAATATTTTAAATTGATCGTTATAATTTTATTTTACTGTTTCTAAATATCATAATGAAATAATGAAATAATGAACTTTATTCTGCAAGTAGGCCACAAGGGCACTTTTACATGTCTGAGTCTACCGGCATTTCACAAGAGGATACCACTGTTGAGAAGAAACGCCGAAAGAAACTCAACAGTCAGTCATTTTTTCAAAAAGCATAAGTACTTAACTATTACAATGATATGAACTTAACTATACGCAGTTCTACAAGAAAACATATTAGAAGTGTATTTTAAGACATAAGTGAGGAAAAGTGTAAGAATAAAATAGAAACTACACGAAAGCCAGACGGTTTATCACATAAAATTTTATCTTAACATTGATTTGGAGTATCTATACGTCTTTCGTTTTTCAATCATGCCTTCTATCTCACTATTAAAAGTTTTAAAATTTTGTCAATAGCACACCTTCATTACCTTATCTCAATTTGCTATAATGTTATAATCTATACTTCTCAGTATTTCTGTATTTTCTGTAATTAATGTATGACTGTTATTGGCCTTCTATTATGTAAACCATTTAAATGTAAATATAATAATTACGGCTGTTGTTATCCTGAATACCAATAAATAAAACAAATCTCCTTTTCATCACGCTTGGTCGTAAATCAAGGATTTACAAGCTAGAAATCCGGGCGGTAAGTCGTAAATTACGCCCTAGGGCGGTAAGTAATTTTTTTTAATTGAAAATCTAGTCCTTTAGTAATATGATTTAGAGCAAAAAGTGTCTTATTAAAAAAAAAATTAACAAAAAAAAGAACCGACTTCAGTAAAACTAAAAAGCCAACAACTTTTTAGTGATTCGTATGTGTGTTCATCATCAGTTTCCTTACACCAAATCCTATTTACTGAATGTAAATTCTTGACTTTATCAATAAATTACCGAAAGCGCCGTACATGTCCTTATAACATTTGAAGAGTTCCCTCGATTTCTCCAAGATTCCATCATCAGATCCCGATTCAGTGCCAACGGGACCAACTCGGAGTTATACCCTTTCGATAAAAAAAAAAAAATTGAAAATCGGTTCACGATTCTCGGAGATATCGAGTAACATACATAGAAAAAAAAAAAAAAAAAATTTGTTCGAATTGAGAACCTCCTCCTTTTTTGAAGTCGGTTAAAAAGTTAATATCTTTCTAATTTAATGTCTTAAATGCTTGGTTAAAGATAAGAGTAGATAATAATTATTATAAAAGTATATAAACACGTATTTCCATGATATTATAGTAGTTTATGCAACTGATACATAATGAGGGGCCTTAAAACACGAGTGTGGTTTTATGAAACGAGCGTCAGCGAGTTTCATAATAGGATCACACGAGTGTTTTAAGGCCTAATTATGTACAGTTGTATACACTACTTTATCTACACACATATCATAAGTACTCTAAGATGGGTTCAGAAGCCATAAGGAAATGACCGGCACCACTAGTGCTATCTGTAAAATATCTAAAAACGACATATACTAATGCAGTAAGAAATAAATCTGAACAAATACATAAACAGATTATTTGTTGTAATTTACATTTACATTGAAACAATATTTTCAACTAAAATGTGAATTACAATAAACTTATCACAATTATATTTTCGTAACAGCAAAGAACCAACAAACAAATGACAACAATAATGGCGGCAATTCGAACCTCCGTCAAGACGAATGTTTTTTTTTCTAAATCATATACAAACGAATGTATCCATATTCTCATGTCACTCGAGATCAAATGTCGTGCGGTTTTAATAAAAAAACATACTGAATTGACGTTTCGTATCGATAACAATATTAATATCTATGGATACTAGAATAGAGACCTACTTTAGTTTTGACAGCTGTTCCAAATTTAAACTCATAACCTTACAAAAATTGATACTGTTATAACATTACAGTACAGATTTTACCTACTGCCACAGATAAGAAAGTTCTCATAGTAAAATTGGTTGTAGTAATGCTGGCCATTTCCTACGGTTTCTGAACGCATTTTAGAGCACTAATGATATGTGCGTAGATAAATTAATATATTTCATTTTGATTTTACGTAAGCGAACACCTGAAGGCTTTAAATGTTGTTTTTTGTGATTACAGGTAAGATTGATTTCGTTTAGTTATATGTTACTTGTTAATCGTTTTTTTGAAAGACTATTTTCAATAAAGATTTTTGTTATTACAGGAAAGCAAGTTAAGTTGCATTTTGTAAATTTCTATTTTAATAATTAATTTTCGTATGTTGTGTTTTTGTCGCTCATTAATCTCATTATACAATATCTAAACGCAATATTAACATTATCTGTGGATAGTCTACAGGAACGGCCTCTGATTGGCCGGCGGTCTGATTTGCCAACATGGCGGCAGAAATCAGAAAAAAATATGTACTACATGGTGTGTTACTGTGATTTATGGTGAATTTAATCGCGTTGTTTATCTTTTCGTCGATGTATTTCTGTAAAATTATATAAATTGACTATAAAATTGAGAAGGATTCCGCTCGAAATTATTATCAATGCGATGTTTTAACTGGATTTTATTGAAGATGAATATTTAACAACGAAGGCAACTCGAGAATTCTTATGTATATGTAAATTTTAAACTTGCTTATATTTTAAAGTGATTCCTTTTGATTGAATTGTCACATTGTGAAATTTGAGTTGACATTGTGAAATTTCATGAAACAACGCTAACGGTACAGAATGTAACTATAAAAGACTGTATTAAAGGACTGAATTGAGACTTTTTTTTCTGTCCCAAAGTACTTAACTTATACTTAGTAAGATTAATTTAGTTATTTGGTTTCAGATCACCCTTAATAATTTGGAGTAAATCTTGTTTTCTGAAATAAGTATCTACCGCCATGTGTTCTCAATTTACCCTGCTATACGGCGGTTTTTAGCCTAGCTCTCTTTTTTGTTTTATGTACTTATTACGATGTATTTTTATTTGTTAGGAATTTTAAGTTTTAGTATTTAGAATTTAATAATTTATTTAATCGTTGATAACCCTCGCTAGCGTCGACACGGCAAGTGATTAATTGAATCAGGCGTTACTTTGCGGAAATCCATATTAATGAAAATTATAATAATATTGCTTTGCTATTTCGCGATAGAATATCGTGCCAGTTATCGTGCAAGTGAGCCAATTAATTTTCATCGTTATTACGCAGCCTCAACGTTCCGTTTGGCTTGCGCTGGAGACGAACGACTTTAGAAGGGCCCTAAATCATACTTTTTCGGCTATAAACAGCGGCTTTTGTAAAAATCAAAGTAGTGTGCCTTCTGTACTTGTACTATTATCTATTCTGTGGTTGTACCTACTATGTATTACTAGAACTAAATACTAGAAGGTGCCCGCGTGCTTCATCCGCGTGGAAAAAACAGGCATAACCTTTTTTTGCTTCTCCGTAGTCGGGTAAAAAGTATCCTATATCCATCTGGGGATACGTAGCTGGATCGACTGTTTTTTTTTTTGGTATACACCCGTATACCAAAAAAAAATTAATCGGTTTAGCAGTTTAGGCTAGATGAAAGGCCAAAGATTCCATTTTTGCAATTTTATTATATTAGGTATAGATGTGCGTATGTCTTCGTGTGTCCTAGTGTGTTGACACAGGAAAGAGAAGGCTTTACATAAGTAATTTCATTTCATTCATTTCTACAGACAATTATTTTGTTGCTTTTGGAGCATTGTTTTTATAGCGTAAAGGCGTATCTCGAACACGACACTCGAGTACCTTATATTAGAATTGGCAACTATTCGTGATGTAATTATTATTATTATGTTAATCTTTTTATGTTTTTTTTTTTTCTCAATCTTTTTAAAATTATTATTATTATTTTTCTTTTCTCAATTATTTCAATTTAAAATTGTATATTTTTTATTTTATTTCATTTTTTGTTTTGACATTTTAATTTTAATTGACTGCAATATTTGCACGCTTGCATGCAAGCTAGATACATGTGACATAATGTACCTACTTTAATATCCCTATACTGTGTCTAAGCAAATAAATAATTTCTGATTTCTGATTTCTGATTTTAATGTTATTTTGAAATAAATTATACCAGCCATTGCTTAAATAATATAGGTATTTGCATTAACTGGGTAGTATTAAAGTAAATTCGTTATGATATATTTAAGATAATTCTGCTTTAATTTAAGCCTACCGCTGAGATAGAAATGTTAAATATTTAATCAATTACGATTCATCTTGCCTAAAATTACAGATTGAAATTATTCGTGACCTCGTTAAATTTTGGCCAAATTTCTACGGTAAATAATTCGGTCGCTCCTATTTCTTTATCAATACACTAGCTTTTGCCCGCGACTACGTACGCGTGGAACTTGATAAAAGGGATTATCAAAAGCGCCTAAGCAAATGTAAGAGCAATTGTGCTTTTGGTCTAATAATTACATTTCCTACAGGGTCACCGCACCCCAACAGAAATGTTCACTCACTTTTCAATCTTTTTAGGTATAATTTCCAGGATGGAAAATAACCTAGAAAACTATCCTATGTCCTTCCTCGGATCTTAAACTATCTCTATGCCAAATTTCATAAAAATCGATTCAGCGGGTTAAGCGTGAAGAGGTAACAGACAGACAGACACACTTTCGCATTTATAATATTAGTATGGATAGTATGGATTTTGGGCAAGTCAATATTTACTGTGGATAGTGAATTCTTAGACTTTCTTAAAGGTAGCTGACATAGCCGTCACATGCCCGACAAAGTAGCCGTCCCGGTGCCGTTACAAAATGTGGATTTGACGACGCGGTTAGCGCAGTTTGTGGTGTACTTGCCTACTGAGCCGGTGGTCCTGGGTTTGAATCCCGGCGAAGTATTTATTTATTTATTTATTTAAACTTTATTGCACAGATCAAGCTAGTACAAATGGCGGACTTAATGCCATAAGGCATTCTCTACCAGTCAACCATAGGGCTAAACAGAAACATTGAGTTGGTGCAGGGTCTACGAGTATAACGTTCGGAAACTATAAAAAAAGACACAAATTTAAATAAAATATAATATACATACTTAAACTTACACAAATACATAGTTATAATATACTACATACATATAGATTCATGTACCCAGTGATAACATCATACCAATAATAATTCATCTTGAAACAATTGTTTTAGACAGATATATCAGAAAGATGCTTGCGTAGCATGCGCTTAAAAATAGGTTTGCTTTGTGCTTGCCTGATGGGGAGTGGAAGATCATTCCAGAGTCGTATTGCCTGGACGGTAAAAGAATTTGACAAAAACCCGGTGCGATGGGGAGGGACGATGAGCGTGAGGGTACGAGAAGTGCGGAGAGTACAGCCTGGTCGAGCAGTAACAAAGTGAAATCTGGTTCTGAGATAATCAGGAGTGGCTGGATCGAATAAGATGGAATAAAGCGTGCATAAGTATGTGTGTGATGAACTCGAATATTTGTTCCTGGGTCATGGTTGTTATCTATATATATATATATATATATATAAAAAAGCCGTGTTTTCTTTTTAAATTTTCGTTTACTTTTACTTGAAAAATAATCGAATACTTTACTATCATGAAAACTGTCTCTTAATAGTTGAAATCTGAAAGCTAACTTAAGTAGGTACTTATGTACGTATTCCATTTTACCTTTAATTGCTTTTATTCTGGAGTAAAGAATTTGATTTGGACAGATTTTCTTATCAAATTCATAAATAACGTAATTAACCCCCATTTTTAAAGTGAAGTAAGTCCCGAACATTCTAATAGCCTTCATTATTCAATGTATTAGAGTTAATTAGAGTATAAATAGATAAATGTTACTAACAAAAAGTATTAAGACGGCCTATAAGATTTAAAACAGTTTTATTAACAAGTTCACAGACACGGGACCATTATTAAAATTGCATGCTGCGGCAGAAAACCTCATACAAAAAAACCGGCCAAATGCGACTCGCGCACCGAGGGTTCCGTACAAACTGTCACTTGTACCATCTTAATTGGCCTGGTTGAGTTAAGTTTGCACCTGAAATGTATGGCGCTGCATACAAACCAGGTGCAAACTTAACGCAACCGAGTTCACCAAATAATATGATGTTTGAAAAGGACTATATTTTTTATGATTTTATTACAAATGTATAGTTTTCAGATTTTTAAAAGTATTTGTAGAATATATACTTCCCAAATCTCATCGGTAAGTACTTACCCTATCATTTTAATTCCCTTGAGAGTGTCGAAATGTACGTTTTTTGCGACATAAACGGCCGTATCTTTTTTTCACCTTAACATAGAAGTTTGATTTTTTCACAGCATCAAGGGAACGTAGAATTGAGTATACGCTATTAATTTCAACTCGATACCTTTACGCGTTCTCGAGATAAAGGGTCTTGACAGACAGACAGACGGACGGACAACAAAGTGATACTATAAGGGTTCCGTTTTTTCCGATTGAGGATCGGAACGGAACCCTAAAAATAGCCAAAAACGGCTCGAAGCATTGACCATTATATATAAAAACTATATGATATATGTTTGGCGGTACACGAAGCTATTTTCCGTTAAAGTATTCACTACCCCTTTTTTGGTGTCGCGCATCGGCATAATTTGGCTCGGTGATGTTTCAAACTCAACCGTAGTTAGAGTATTCAAATACCCAAACCAGTAGAAATAAGGTTCTCTGCTTAAAATAAATACGCCTAGAACTAGAATCTTTAAACAACCTATTTGGGAAAGATGAAGTGGCCTTTGGTTTTATGAGTGCGTCTATGAACCAATCATAGAGACGTGTTGCTTGTGAGCTTGATTTTATGACAGATGCGCGCCAGACACGGACCAACGAAGCTTAGCCCGTGGCTAACCAAAACTGGCTTCGGCGTATTTATTTTAAGGTTCTCTGGATATTAATCTTTAAAGTTCAGTTTGCAGATAAAGTCAAAAGTATCTCAAGTATGTTTTTCCTCGAACATATGCATGCAACATATATTTTACCGATGATGTCAACTGTTCAGCCAATCTCCGGCATTTTACTCCGGGAACCGCGTAAGTAGCTTACGCACCAGCTGACACCTTGGTGCTCAGACCCTTCTCCCGCCATTGTTCGAGCAAAATTCGTGCGCGTTATTCCTAGCCAGTGATAGCGGCATACACGCAACGCACTGACACGCCTCATGTATAACCAATTTCGTCGCATTTTACACAAACAACAAATTAAATACAGTTTCAGGCGGCTTTTGCGAACATCAAACAATTTAACCTTTCATAGCATTTTATTCCGTTGTATTAATTAAATGCGTGTATAAAACATTAAAAAATCCATGATGGCGACTGTTCAGGCTATCTCTGAAACGTTGCAATTTTGTCGACGCACTTGAGTAGCCGTATAAAGGCTCTTCAGCGAGCGTGTTGATGCAAGCCGGGTCAAGAGAGCAGGCCGAAGACTTAACCCGAGCCCACTAGATAAAAGAAAATGAGGAGATGATTTTAAAATTTCACTCCGGGAACCGCGTAAGTAGTTTACGCACCTACACCTGGCTGCTCAAATCCTCCTCCCGCCATTGTTTGAGCAAAATTGGTGTGCGTTCAAAGCCAGTCATAGCGGCACACACGCATCGCACTGCCACGCCTCCGCAAACAACAAATTAAATACAGTTTCAGGCGGCTTTTGTAAATATCGAAAGATAGAACCTTCCATAGTCTTTTATTCCGTGGTGTTAGTTAAATGCAAGTATAATACATTAAAAATACATTATGGCGACGGCGACTGTTCAGGCTATCTCCGGCACGTTGCAATTTTGCCGACGCACTTGAGTAGCCGTGCAAAGGCTCTTCAGCGAGCGTGTTTATGCAAGCCGGGTCAAGAGAGCAGGCCGAAGATTTAACCCGAGCCGACTAGATAAAAGAAAATGTGTGGAATACTGTAACCGACTTAAAAAAAAACTATGATCCACATTGTATGATTTTTTTGTTTGTTCCCTACACGACTTGATTTGTAAACTGAACCAAGGCGGGCTCACTTTATGCTGCGATCAGCGTTAGTAGCCTAATGCAGCTCCACCTAGGTGCTTGGCTTCGTCTTCCACGTTTAGTTGAGTAAAATCAGCGCGCATTCATAGCCAGTTTTAGGTTGACACAAGCAAGGTCATGACCTATCGCTTCGTATTATACACAAAGAACCAATAAAGTACAGTTCTCAAGCGGCTACAACGAAGATCAGTAGAGGGAACCGCCGGTAGTTATTATATTCTGTAGTATTAGTTCCTAGTATTTTAAATTTAGTTAGTTTAGTTAAATTCATGCTTTAAAATCCATGGCATCAGTTACCTACAACTACGTATTCAATATACTACTGTAATTAGGAAGAGATTAGGAAAAGTCATTAACTTAATTTGAAAAACGTTTTTTTAACACCATATCGAGCATATTATATTGATTACTATATTAAATTATTCATAAGCAGGGTTTTAACGGCGGCCGGCACATGAACGTATTAATTAAAACAAGAATTCCATGTTCCCACCAGTAATTATGGGTCATTAACTTCGATATATCATTTAAAACTACTGAATAAAAGTGTAAAAACGCAAAGTCGAACAATATCCCTGTATTTACCGACATAATATTATGTAATGGCTTGCAATTTAAAGAAATACGACACTTTTTCGGTATAATAACGATATATTATTAACAGTGTAAGTGAAAATTATAGGTCGATAACTGATATTTTACTTCGCTTAAATAGGGTAATAAAAAATATAGGTTCATTCCAGTCCGCCAAGTCTTGCATATTTAATGGAGGGTAGCCGCATTGTATGAGTGCTAGACGTATCGACAGCTCCGTCACTGTAGTCAAAAAGGTCGGAACTATATTAGAGTTTCTATTGTATATACGCTCTTTTTCGTATATGCAAGGAGAAGCCGCGATATTCTCGTCTGTCCGACGTGCGCTATATTAATAGCTAAAATTCATTGAGTTGCTGATTACGGCTGTTGGACATTTCAGGGATTACATTTCAGACTCATTGATTGTGGTCGCTATAGAGGGTAATGTGATCGTAGCATGTTAAAAAAAAAACAAGTCTACTAAGACGGATAGACAGACGCTTGGGGGGATAGACAGGCGGACGGACGGACAGAGAGACAGACAGACCAACGAACAGAGATGACAGGTTGCTTATTTTGACAAAGAAACCCTAAAAATCACGTATGATTTTGAATATAATATTATGGTCTACAATTTCTGCCTAAATTATTGCCGTATCGTAGGTAGTATACAATTATTATCTATCCCCGCATTTAAACATAATTTCCGGGCAATTCCCATCACTGAGCCGCTACGTCCAAACTATTCATACTGTATGTACCTATACATATTTTTTTTCCTTGTGGCTTTCACTTCTTGCTCTCAGCAAAAGGTATTTCGCCAATGACGACGTTTGGCCATATCAGTTGTACGTACAGTCAGCACCAAAAGTGTGTCAATTTGAGTATGCAATTTGACATAAGCCAGTAGTAAAATTTTCAGCTACTTTTGATGCTAACCGTACATTTGCACACGGGTACTTAACTGCGCATAGTTTTACAAATGAGGTGCACTTTGTGACCATTTTCATGTCGTACAAATGTGACAACTCATACTCTCGGAGGTGAAGCTAATTAGTGCTAATACTATTATTTAATTCTAAAATTAAATGTATAGTAGGTACCATGAGAATATTTTACAAATGGAAAGACGAGCAGACAGGCTGACAGAAAAATGGATCCACTGACAGATAGACCGACAGACGAATATCAGACTAACAAAAGAACAGATGGACATGGCGATACTGTAAAGTACTTTCACTACGAAACCCCCAAACGATACGTTGTATGATACTATAAGATTCCTGTAAAGTGTACAGACAACTAAGATTGTCCCTTAATATTTATTTATTTATTATTATCATAGAACACAATCGTTAACTATACCCGCGTTTAAACATTAATTCCTGCTTTTAAACATTAATTCCTTCATAGATTGAATCAACCGGTGCATTTCACTTCCGCATCCCCGGGCATTTCGCAACATTTAACCACAACGTCCAATCTGCAATGCAGTGCAATACACCTACTGTTCCTAACTAGTTACAATACACATTTGTACATCTCGCAGTACATTTGTACCGTTGTACGTACCATATTAAATAGGTACTGCCGAAGATTTTCTCTCTTGATGTAGAATGAAAGCTGCCTATCCCAACAATTTTTTTTATGTAAAATTAGCGGCCAAGACTCATACAAGTTCCTAATGTTGTAAAAAACTGATTCCAGTAGAAGCCAAGCATTTAAGCCCTGACCACAGAATAGATGATAGTACAAGCACAGAAGGCACACTACTTTGATCTTTACAATAGCCGCTTTTTTTAGCCAAAAAATATGATTTATGGCCCTTCTAAAGTCGTCGCCTCCAGCGCAAGCCAAACAGAACGTTGAGGCTGTGTAATAACGGTGAAAATGAATTGGCTCACTTGCCGCGTCGACGCTAGCGAGGGTTCTTCTTCTTATTCTCCATCGCTCCCTCATTACTGAGGATCGTGACTCCGCTTCAGCTTGTCAACTGCCTGTCTCCATCGGTTGCGGTTAGCTGCCTGGTGTAGTGCGGCGCTAACTGGTCCGTTGGTCTGCTCGGATATCTGGTCAGACCACCGTTTGGGCTCCGGCCTCTAGGTCTCTTTCCTTCCACTTTTCCGGTGACCATCAGACGCTCCAAGTTACCCACATCTAGCGACATCTAGCTAGCGGGGGTTATCAACGATTAAATAAAGAATATACTGTAAGATTTGTAAGCACTTGCCTACTGAGTCGGCGGTCCCGGGTTCGAATCCCGGCCAGGGCAAATATTTATGTGATTAACTCGGATATTTGTGCTTGTGTCATGGTTGTTCTATGAATTTAAGTATATTTTTATCTATATAAGTATGTATATCATCGTCTAGTACCCATAGCACAAGCATTCTTGAGCTTAATTTGGGACTAGATCGATTTGTGTGAGGTTGTCTGATATTTATTTATTCATTTATTTATTGATTTATTCAATATAGAGAGCAAATTATATTATTTATACATTTTAATTTTTTTTTTTTTTTTTAATTTAAAAACATTTAATCAAATATAACAATAAATTAAATTAAACAATAAAACTAATAACTAAACCTAAATAATATCTAATCAAAAAGCCCGCCCCGAATCGTTCCCGGTGCAAAAGTGCCCAACACGCTCGCCGCGTTACCGCGCTGAACCGCGATGGACAGCCTCTGCACCAAGAACGACTCGGAACGGGTGTCATGGCCTCTCTCTCGTAACCGACGCCCCACTTCCCTCAGGAACTTTAGTGCATCGGAGCTCCAAACACCGGTAGTTTCCACCGCGAGTGGGACAAACAGGTAATTGGTGAGAGCGGAGTATTTCTCACGCTTCCTATTTGGGTAATTCTTATTCTCATGTATTTTTTTGTGATTTGTAAGAATCACATGTTTATTTTGTTTAAATCAAAAATCTATTTATGCCTTTGTTGAGCAAATATCTTCTACTTATCTTTTATAAACACATTTACCTTAAAATATTCAGAAATATATATAAAAAAAAGAATGTTTGCCCAAAATGTCACGTCCATGCCGTGTGATATCTCCCGATTTTCTAATAAAATATTTTTTTCACCTCACTCGCTCGGAAAACCTCCGTTTATAGGGCGAAATCTGCGTGCAAAAGTCTATTTTATCCGCTAGCGTGCAAAAGTCATTTGAATTTCGAACACGACGATTTTGATTCTCTGTGGTGCATGTAACTTTTTTATATTTAAGACTCCTTCAACGCGTGACTGATTTCATCAGTCGATAAATCTTCGATTAACCAATCAACGCACGCTAATAAAGGGCGATCTGGTCAGGCCGGCTAAAATCATATGTACGTTTAAATACTTCTTTAAAAAAAAAACACCTACCGTATCACGTCCAGAAACCTGGTTTGTGGTTACAGATTTTTAAGTTTTTATTTTTTCTACACTTTATTTTATGTTGAATATGTTTATATATATATTAATCCCACCAAAAACATTTCATGTAAAATTGGCTGCCAAGACTCACATGCTCATAACGCTTTCGCTGTAAAAAAGTGGTCAGATCCCTCGAAAAGCCAAGCCCCTAAGCCCTGAGTATACTAATCCTACACCTTGGCTTCAAAAGTATGGCTTGGCCGTTTCATAGAGTAACGTAAATAAGTCCACAGAACCGTCTGGCCCATACGGTATCAAGAAATTAAGTTTATGTCTTCATGATAAAATATATTAAACTTAATTCCTTACCATATAGGCCGGACAGTCCGTTAAACTTATTTACGGTACTTTATGAAACGGCCAAGCCATACTTTTGAAGCCAAGGTGTAGGATTAGTATACTCAGGGCTTAGGGGCTTGGCTTTTCGAGGGATCTGACCACTTTTTTACAGCGAAAGCGTTATGAGCATGTGAGTCTTGGCAGCCAATTTTACATGAAATGTTTTTGGTGGGATCTCATTTCTTTTTGTAAGGTAATTTTTAATTTATATGTTTTTTTTTGTGCTGAAGTGTTTCTAAGTAAGTATAATATAATTATAGTATAGTATAGTATAATAATTGTGTATTTAAGAAATACTTACGTTTAGCCCCATATATATATATATTATATACACTTTTATCCCCCATTATGGAAAGCCCATACAAACTTTCATCCCCTTATTTTAAGGGTGGGGGGTGATTTTCTAAAAATCCTAGAATGTGTATTTTATTTATAACAATGAGCTGAGCCCAATAGGTATAAATTTTCAGACCTCTAGTATCAAAATTTGCGAAAGTCTCATACAAACTTTCATCCCCTAGTTTAAGGGGTTGGGGGGTAAAAGTTCCAAGTTTCAGAATTATTCTATTGTTTGTGTACTAAACCTAGCTTACATACCAAATTTCAGCTTTCTAGGTCATCGGGAAGTACCCCAGAGGTTTTGATACATAAGTGAGTGAGTGGCAAAATCGGCGTATTTTAGGTACCAATAAAACCTAAAGTATAAAAGCTAGATCAATGAAATTTAGTACATTTCATATGTTCCCTAACTGCATCTTAACCTGTGAATTTGGGTGCTCTGGTGTTAACTGGGACGAAACTATGAGGGTTTGAAAATGAGACGAAACGGTTCGAGAAAAGGTAGGTAGTGCCCCGCCTCTTTTTTTTTCGTCTTGGCGGGGGCACTACCGTGCCCCCAGATAGTAAGTAAGTATTTCAGTTTCATTTACATATTTTGACTAGTAAATATATTAAATACATCACAAATTTTAATATTTATTTGTTATAAAAGTTGGAACATAAGAGTGTAATTTTCTGAACGCACCCGAGAAAAAAATAATAATTAAAAAGTTGGAAGTTATCAAGTTATCACAATTCACGTAAACAACGTAAATTGGTTCTGTGGAGAATACAATACTGTTGTCTTACTTTATAGAAATGTGGAAAACAAGAAAGTTAAGCCCAATTTGGAGTATTTATTTAATGCTAAAAGCCTGCATTAAAACGAATAAGGATTTGCTATAAATATTTGGAGACGATAAGTAATTTACCGAACCTATTGGCGTTTTTAAAGAAGATAAAGCCGAAATAATCTTGTGCGGATCCCATCGTCAAATAACTTCCAAAGCAAGTGTTATGGAAAATACTTCCGAGTGGCCAAGTAATCCTTCCCAGAATGCCATTCTCCCACATTTACAACGAATGTGTCAAGTAGTTTCAAATACAAATATAATATAACAGTGCTTAAGAAAAACTCAACGATAAAATATACACGACGATAATACAAACTACGGCCATATTTTTAATATGTGTGTGCTTCTCTCGTATTTATTTGGTTTGGATTTGAGTGTGTTAATGTTTTAAATTAGATGTGTTAAATAGAAGGCAAAATTAAATATGATTATTTTTATGTGTTAATTGTTTTTCTTGAACTTCCATTTTCCTCGCTGTAGTGAGGTGAAAAGTTGTGTGTTCCGCATGGCTGCAAAATTATTTAGCTTCTCGTGTCTTGAAAGCTTCGCTACGCTCAGGAATCTATCTTTGAACCATTCGCTTCGCTCATGGTTCAATCTTAGATTCCTTCGCTCGCTCAGCTTTCAATTTCAACACTCGCGCCAAATAATAACTTTGCAGCCTTGCATAACAAATAACTATTTCTGCTACAATATCACGTAATTTTGACTAATGTTATACGAATGACGCAAAGCTAATAAATGTCTGATAACATTATTTAAAAGTTATAAAAGCATACTGTAACGGTTTCTGATTCAGAACATCATAAAGTTTGTGATCAATTTTTTTGTCACAGCCATGTGTGATTGTTTAAATACGTGTAACTCGGTAGACAATTATATTTGAAGCTAGCAGCCCTATTTAGGCTTTTTAAGAACGGAAAAACTACCTTCTTGTCGGTTCTGCTTATGACAAAGTGCGGTGAATGTATAGCAAAAATCATTTCTTGTATTTATTAACAAAAAGGACAACCTTAGTACGTCACCACCGTGGAATGAGTTTTAAACGTAAGTTCTACTGTTATGTTATTGATACTTATATAAATTTTACCTCAGAAATAACTGAATAAGGTGATTGTTTAAAATTGGCGAGACAAGGCAAAGTGTTCCGTTATGTCGCACATGTTCAAAATTTGTCACGACCATGGATAGATCTAAATGTCACGACCACGGAATTTTTCAAACCTCGGTTGTGACATGTAATGCTTGGTTGTAACATTCTTGTAGTATATTTGAATAATTTGATGATTTTGTTTGCTAAGTTGGGTTATCAATTTGTTGTATTTTTTCCGCAGATGTCACCAAAGAAAAAATTAAATCAGCCATCTAGCGAGAGTCTCTTAAGATGTTTGTCGAGACTCTTCGCTATAAGACCGTTAGCCGAAACGACTATCGGGACAATGATCGTCGAGTCAACATCCCACATGGCGGTCACCTCGTGAGCCAAGTCAAGGTACTTGCTGAGTTTGTCCTTCTCGGCCTTCACGAGGTTCTCGTCATGGGGGATGGTGATGTCGACGAGCACTGCCTGGCGCTTGGATCGATCTACCAAAACGAGATCAGGCTTATTGGCTACAATAGTCCTGTCCGTGATGATAGATCGATCACAATAGAGCGTGGCACGACCATTCTCAAGAACTGGCATCGGTGCGTACTTGTAGTACGGCACCTCAGACCCCACAAGACCGTATCGAAGAGCAAGTTGCTGGAGAATGATCCTGGCTACTTGGTTACTTATTATTTGACACAATTACTAGATTTTGGATGAAATTGTCACACCCATGTTATACAGTCTCACAACTATGCTTAGGGATGTCACAACCATGCATTACTTTTAAATTTTAATCACTTGCAGAGGGTATTAAGCTTGTCCATCTGCACCAAAAATTAGCCTTTGGTATGTACTCTTAATATACACCGCAATATATCACAGAATAAAAAATAAAAAAAATTGTTAATATTTTAAAACTATATGAGAATCACCCATTTGCCGCCACTTCCGCTGCTGCGCCAGCTGACCTGGTGGTATTATTTAATTATTTATTTAACTATAAAATAATAAATTTCAAAATTTACACAAATTGACCCGACGCACAATAATATAGGTACACATGACACATTAGCTAGGTTAACTTTTAAAAACTGTTTCGTCGTCTTTAAATTGGTGGCTGTTCAATTTAATAGTGGTATATATCTGAATCGAGCAAACTCCTGCATCCCGCTACGATACAATATGTTTTAGCTATCTTTTTATTCATTTAAACATTAGTATAAAAAGACCTCACCTACGAGATGGACAGATGACCTTGTAAAGGTCGCCGGAAGGCGCTGGATGCAGGTCGCTTCCAACCGGTATATATGGAAGTCCAAAGGGGAGGCCTATGTTCAGCAGTGGACGTCCTATGGCTGAGATGATGATGATGATGATGATAAAAAGACAAATGCGGCACGTTCACTTGCGACGTAAATCGGGAGAGCGTGACAGCGCGCGCGTGCGTTCAAGCGAATATGCCGTACTGATGCGGCGACCGGCATGTACTTGTAGCGGGGAACGTTAATCGCGGAGTGCGCCCCGCCTGCCCTGACTTTACTACCCTACCCTACACCATGGTTTAAAAAGTGTGACTTGGCCGTTTAATAGATTTAAAAATTAGTTAGATTAGTCCAAAAGGGATTATGGCAACACTTTTCACGACGAATTTCACAGAGAACTCAAAGCCTGATTAAGTCCAAAAAAAAAGGTCGAATAAACAAAAAAACCGAATTAAGCTCACAAGTGCCGCTGTACAAACCGAGATTCGAAAGTTATTCATGTGAAAAGTGACAAATGAACCAAAATCAACTCTGCTGAGTGAAAACCGCCATTCGAAATTGAATTAATCGCCGTTGAATATGCAAAACTGGACATTGTTCGACGCCGAACGGTTCGTTCGATTAAGTCCTCATTGTTTCCATACTTGATTATTGTTCAGTGTTACAAATTGTGGCTTGATTATCTATTGTCAGGCCCCAGGAGCCCTCGCGTATTGTTTGAGTTGACGGCTAGAGACGTAAGACAACTGACGCGCATGACGGTGCAAGGGTTTCGACACGGTATGAAGGCATTATCTGCTTGATAAAGTTTGTTGTGTCTTAATTACCGAGGACTATGAAATTTCATCTCTGTTTACGGGTATTTATAAAGATATTCATAACGTTCTTTAATAGAATCTTTTTATCGCTTGACACAAAGGTAAATGCAATGTAAGCAAGACTCGAGCCTACTCGTACGACCATACATTGCAGTTTTTGTGGATCTTACTTCGATCTTTATGTTTATTACAACCAAAAGATGTTAATTTACCCTCTTCCTTGTGTCGTGTTCCTCATTGCTGAGGGTCGTGACCTCCACGAATTATTTTGTGGACGATCGCCTTCCACTTGCTGCGGTCTTCGGCGTTGTGCAATGCCTCGTGGACTTTCGAGTCACAATTATCTCGGATCTGGTCTGTCCACCGCATAGGACTTCTTCCTCTTGGTCGCCTTCCCTGTACTTTCCCTGTCACCATGAGCACTTCCAGGGTGTCGTTTTTCTTCCTGGCTAGGTGACCAAAGAATTCGAAAATCCTGCGGAGACAGATTGTCGACAGCCTAACGGTGACTCCCACTTCTTGAAGAATTCACACATTTGTGCGGTGGGCTGTCCAAGGAACTCGTAACATCCGCCTCCAGCACCACATTTCAAATGCGTCAATGCGAGATCTGTCTGCCTTTTTGAGGGTCCAAGTTTCCGCACCGTAGGTAAAAATCGAGAAAACCAGAGTCCTCACCAGGCCAATCTTGGTTTTTAGCGAGATTGATCTATCTGTCCAGATCCTACTTAGTCGGGTCATCGCGCTCTTTGCCATGCCAATCCGCTTTCGAACGTCTGGTTCGCATGAGCCATCGTTGCAAATGGTAGAGCCCAGGTATACATATTGGAGATTGAGTGTCCCACTGAGCTCTAGTCGCTTCGTTCGATCTATGATCATGACTTTCGTTTTGGATTTATTGATTGACAGGCCAAGTTCTCCGCTCACTCGTTCTAAGCGTTCCAGTAGTGTTCCCATCTCAGTTTCGTCAGTTGCGACAAGTGTAGTGTCATCCGCATAGCGCAAGTTGGTGATTTTGATTCCACCGATTGAGACTCCGCCTTCCCAGCCTTCGAGAGTGCGCCGCATGATGTATTCCCCTCTTACGTTAATTTACCCATAAGTATAACGTTAAAACACTTAGAAAAACAGTTGTGGTTCACAAACTAATTAATATACAATTAATTAATCTCTATTACAATTAATCGGCTGTCTCGGTTTTGGTGTTAATACCCTTTTAGAACGGGCGCCAAGCTATGAAATCCTTTAATAAACACAGCCACTTTTCAAATCATTCAATGCTCAGGCTTTGAAAGAAACTTAATTAATTCCGTTTTGCGGAAGCCGAATTTGTTACCTATTCATTTCTCGATTTACTCAAACGCAAAACACAATTTGCGGATTGCGGAATGGAATTGAAAAAGTTTTCCGTTATTTATCTGAAACGTTTTACGAAGCCGCAAGCCGACGCATTAAATTATTTTTAGACAAACTCAAAACATTTGGAGAATCTTCTCCAAATAAGAGATCTGGAAGATGAAAGCCTTATGAAAAGGCCCCGGGAATTCGATTTTAATTGGAATTTTGCTATTCCGAAACAAAACAGATATAATGGAACTAAAAGGGACCGATACCTACAGGAGTAATTGAAATCACTGTAAACATGCTTCTTCAATACAAAATCAAACATGCTTCAAGAAAAATTATAAGAAATAAATATTACCTAGCAGACAAATCTCATACAAAAAAAAAACAGCCAAAAACGGCACAAGGCGATCGTTTAGGTATAGGAAGGCTTTGGATGGGTCTTTCTGTTTAGGCGTTTTGCGTCGAGATCTCGCAAGCGACGCTCCTCAAAATCAGTGACGGCCTCATAAACAGAGCTTCACCATACTCCTCTCTGTTGTGCAAGCTCTTCCCAACCCTCGCATGGGATGTTGCACGCGGTAAAATGACGCTTGATGACGTCTCTAAACCGCAGAAAAAAGTCGCCATCCATAGGCATGTTGCCGTAGCGCTAGAGTCCTAATGTACGTCTCACGAGGTCCGTAATAGTGCAATGTACGAGTAGTCATCATCAGAATAATCATCTAAAAGTTATTATCAAATCCTTTGGCAATTTAATCCTTTAAAACACTGCAAAAAATTAAAAAGTCATTATAATTTCTCAAATACACTTTCATCCATCCGTAAATATACTAAGTATATACCCACTCACAGCCCGTACGTAGTGTGGGGGGTATTCTCAAGTGAGTCGACTAACGCAATTATTTACCATACAAAACGTTTAGCAAATTACTCGAGATCGCGATAATAGCGGGAGGGCCGTAAAGGCAACGCCTCGGAGCTATTGCTAAGGCGCAATTTGCATACCTACTTGGATATTAAAAGATACGAATACAACACAATTCGTAAATACGCGGATTAACTCGATTGTATGTATAAATAGAAAAAACTGGTAAAGTGTGAGAGATGAACTCGCGAACCGAGGATGCCGTTCCACTACAACGAAATATACGTACATAACTAATTTTAAACTCGGAAGGAAACCAGCGTACACTTTCATCATCATCATATCAGCCGATAGACGCCTACTGCTGGACAAAGGCCTCCCCCAAAGTTCTCCACAACGATTGATCTTGCGCCCTCATCCAATTTCTTCCCATGCTGCGTCTTCCGGTTCACGGTCGCCACTCAAGAACCTTTCTGCCCCAATGGCCATCGGTGCCCCGCCCACTGCCACTTAAGTTTGTCGACTGTCTAGGCTATATAACCCTGGTTCTTTTGCGTATCACATCATTTCGGATTCGACCCCGCAAGGAAACTCCGAGCATAGCTCGAGCTCCAAGTAGCATAGTAGCATAGCAAGTAGCATATAGTATAGCGAACACTTACTGACATCTAAATATGTATTGATGCTTCGTTAGCTCATTCGTTAGCTCTTAACCATAATTACAATAATACTGTTAAGTAACTTTAACTCAACTTCATTCCAACATTGGTCTAAAATCTAGTAGTATTCCTCGTCAAACATTCGAACACTGGCTCAAACAGCGCGATAGCTTGTTTACTGTGCAGATTACCGGAGCTGCCTCACGAGCTAATTAACATTATAGACAACATTTGCTGAATCATGCATGATGAGCCCTAATTCGTCGGAGCTTTGCCATTCTTCTATTGAGCAATATGTCGGCTAAATATTGAAGCGAAAAATTGGATAATTTAATGCTTTGGGCAGGGATTAAACCCCCTCTCCGGGCCAACACAGGTGCCTTACCTAATGTATGTATACTTCAGTAGCCTAATAGGTAAGGCGCCCGTGTTGGCGCGGAGAGTCGTATCAGACGCAGGTTCGATAGAAATAGAAATATTCTTTATCGCAACCAAGTAGGTACTTATGACTAGGTACGTACAAGGACCTTTGTCGGGTGTAGCAAAGTATACAGTTTTACATTTTTCTTAATAACTAATCGATCCACGCCCGAAGCATACAATTTATAGCTTTAATGTAAGCATTTGGTTTTCACTAGCAAACGTGTCTGGAATAAAAAATACACATATCGGCTTTTAGTGACAATATCAAGTTGCTATTTTAATCTTTGTATCAGAAGCCGAATTGACGGTTTTGTCTGATTATTATTCTCGCTAACACACGCAGGTACATTATGCGTATCTATTATTACTATTATAAAACTCTGCACTTGTACTCAAGCAATTGGGTTTGCTATGAGAAAAGGTCATGATTTCAGAATACAGCACAATGCATGTTTTATTATATTTCGTATGCGCATCGATTTTGTAATCGCTCGTCAAACGTTCGTATTATTGGCGTAAACTGCGCAATAGGTACACGTTTACAGTGCAGATTACCGGAGCTGCCTCACGAGCTAATTAACATTATAGACAACATTTACCGAGTTTGGAATACTGTCATCATAAGCAAACATTTGCCGCTTTAGTCAAAAGGGGATAAATACGTCACGAAACGCGCTAATATAAGCTTACAGTGCGTGCCCTGTCAGAAAGCTAAATAATTAATTATATATAGTTGCGTCTTCTGTGCAAAAAACATAAAATATCCTGGTCAGGCGGCTTTTGTGAAGGAAGATCACTCGGAAAAACTTTCTGGTAGAGTTTTATTCCATCAGGGACAGCCGTCGGCTTGTAATTAATCGGGAGACATGTTCAAAAATATATCCCAAAGAAGTTAAACTCGCTTTTAAAGTCGCTTAAGAGTCTAGACACGAGCAAAACGGCGATACACCGGCCGTGGGTAATACTTATTACACGAACCATTTATGCCCACTTTTGAATCCTCAATAACTTAAAATTGCAATTTTGTGAGTAGGTATTGTAGGATTGCTATTTCCGAAACTCTTTCATAATGAAGGCTAACAATCCACACGTGAGCAAATAATGGATTTCGGCGAAACCAAGTTAATTTCCAACTTAGGATTGTTCCAATATGGCAAATGGGCAAAGTTGGCACAGTTAGTAAACTTATCAATGTAATGGAGTTTGCTCAATCGCTTCGCACCAAATGATAACAATTAATTAAGTAAACACTTAATTGTATACAAAAACAGTTAAAAATGCATCTATTACAAATAATATACGTACAAACGCCAATAAAACCTTTGTCACGGTGTAATTATTTAAGTTTCTAATTTTAAATGTGCATCAACACACAATGTAGACCCATACACCACTAATAACTTACCGTTACTCCATTACCGGGGTTTCCCGGTTCCGGGTAATCCGTACCTATAATTATCATATCGGTACTGCATATTTTACTTATAACAAATAATAAATATCGGTCAACCTCACACAAATCGATCTAGTCCCAAATTAAGCTCAAGAAGGCTTGTGTTATGGGTACTAGACGACGATATATTACATACTTATATAGATAAATATATACTTAAATACATATAACAACCATGACCCACGCACAAATACTCGAGTTCATCACACAAATATTTGCCCTGGCCGGGATTCGAACCCGGGACCGCCGGCTCAGTAGGCAGGTGTCTACAAACCGAGCCAAACGCGTCGTCAAATATAACAATTAACTTATAACAATTAAGATACTATACTCAGTCTGAACTACCGAAAATAGGGACACGTTTCTTAAGAGACATAAAGACCAGAAGCAGTTGCAATACTTACCCCTGATCGAAAGACAAGAACAGCTAAAAATCTATGCAGGCAAAGCCACAAAGCAAAATTGCATTTTTATATATTGCAGAATATCCTACACTTTTTATTATTACAAAACTTAACTAATGCATATTTTATTGTTAGTTATCGATCAAGTCTAGTGAAGTCTCGAACCCCTTTAGAATACACTAGGGAATAGAAAGTGTGTATGAAATATTTATGGTCAACTATTGATTAACATTTAACATAAATAGTTTCTAAAAATATGTTAACTAATAAATAGCACTGTTGATGGCATTTACTTACTTCAAATCATTATTAAACCAACTTGCTATTCATAGATTCATACGCAATATACACATTCCAATTTGTGTATTTATTACCAACTAAAATACATTACATACTCTTGGTAAAACAATTTTAACCCAAACATTTCCAAACTAATTACAAACCGCTTAAAATTTTCCCAAATAGAGCGCCTTTTTTTACATTCGTTTTGAAAAACAAAAACTGCAGAATGAGTAAGTGGTTGCTAACTCAGTAATCTGCAAAACTTAGCCCTGAGGGACAGGGTTCATAAGCCGCATAAAATTAATTAATACTAATGAAATATACTTAGTACTGGACCGCCCACCAACTCTCCCTGTTAGGATTATCCTCCCGAGAGCAGTTTAATTTCTTCCTCTTGAATATACACGGGAAAGCCGAGTAGTTTTAAGGAAATTGTTATGAAAACTGACAGTTAAATGTTTCTTTGATGCTGAGCGTCTGCTCGCGGCAAAGCATTTCTGGATATTTTTAGAGTATTTCTTAAGTTTGTGTATTTTATAACAGCTTATCTATTATGCATACGCTAGAAGGTTTTTGTAATTTAACATTGGATTAAGAATGGAAACACCGACATCAACTGTGTTAGTCTACACAGTATTTACAGTACGATTAAAATCAGTTAACACTTCGGCCAACCTCGGTAATTGTCGTGAATCCCTCATCTCTCACATAGAGTTATCAATTTACAGATATGACCGATTTACAAATTTTTTTTCGTATGTGATAGGGTATACTTCCGAGATGGTCCCATGTAAATTTTATGAAAATCGGTCAAGCAGTTTATGAAATATCAACAAAAATCGGTTGAAATCGGTTTTTTAAATTTTTTATTTTGGTGATTATTATTAATTATTAATCCGACGTAATATCGTAGGTACTACTTCCATCAAACAGTAAAATATTGACTTATATATTATGTTTTTTATATATTGTATACCTACAAGAATGTTAAAATTCATGTCGCTTCTGCATAATAAATGTCTTAGGTCTACCGGTTAGTAATGTCATCTTGGCAGGTGCTATACATTGCGTTTATGATACTTCAAATTGAATGCTACCTAAAACAAATCGCGGTAATGTATTTCGTGTCATTTCCGTCTCCGGATTTAGGCGATGATACCCGAGAAAAGCCGAAGTGTTAACTGATTTTAATCGTACTGTACAATACAGCACTAATGCTACATGGCAAATTGACGTTTAGTTATTAACAAAGTGAACGCTAATATAAAAACCGGTCAAGAGCATGTCGGGCCACGCTCAGTGTAGGGTTCCGTAGTTGCTCATCCTTCACGATAGACTTAAGTAACGACAAAGATTTCAAGCTATATAAAAAGGTCGTAAACGCCAAAGTAACTGTAACTACTTATTACCTTCTGGAAGTCAACTTACGTCCTTTTAAGAAAATTATGAAATTTTGCGATAACTCAAAAACGGCTCGACCGATTTTGTTCAATAAAGTTTTCATTATAAGGTATAAGGCTTAGGCTTATAAGGCATTATAAGGCTTGTGTGTATAAGGCCTCATTTTCATGAAATTTTCCATAATTTTTTGACCTGTGGTTGTAAAGTTAGAGGGGGGGGACAACATCTTTTTTATTTTCGGAGTGAATATTTACAAAACTGCTGACTTTATCAAAAAATTATGTTTGAAGACCCCTATTATTTTTAAAAGACCTATTCAACGACACTCCACACACTAGTGTTGAACCGAAAAAAAATAATCACCCCCACTTTAGGTGTTTGAGAGGTATACGAAAAAAACATTTTTTTTAGTTTTTATTTTACCGTTTTGTCGGCGTGATACATACACATACTCATACCAAATTTCAACTTTCTAGTACTAATGATCACGGAGCTAAGCCGTGGACGGACGGACGGACAGACGGACATGGCGAAACTATAAGGGTTCCTAGTTGACTACGGAACCCTAAAAAAGTGTTACCCGCTCACACGCTTAGCAATAAATAGTGCGTTGGTAAATCAAAACAACGGATAGTGTCCATCAAATATCGATTAGTGATGCGTATTGTTATGTCTTTGTCGAGTGCGTATTTTTTCACATAACAATTGATTGTCATAACGAATTCTTTGTCATAAAATCATTAGTCATAACTCTGAAATTATTAACTTTACTAGGGTTTTAAGACTAAAAATCATTACCTTATGTTAGGTTTGTATTATAACAATCCTGAAACGTTTATTTCAGAGAAAACTAAAAATTATGACCACGAAAATTATAACTAATGACAATTAAGAATAAGGATTGTATGGCTCACATAAAACATGGGCCCGTCTTAGTCACAAACGTAGTGGTTAATACATTATATTCATATGGACCAGTCGGAGAATGTGCCTTAAATTAACATTTGCGTTCATAAATGTTAACGGAACTGATTGCTTAAAATAATTGGGAAACGAACATACATTTAAGTCGATAGTAAAACTGATATTTATTGATAATTATATTTCCTGCTCAGTGGTCCATCATAGCATTTTTAGCGTATACTGAAATAACATTAATATTAACCTGATTCATTTTAAACCAACAAATAAAATGCTTAATTTTACGCGATGTGCGTAGCGTCGCGCTAGCTCAGGGGTTCTAGCACTACTTTGGATAATAATAAGGAGATAGACTCACGGATCCCACAGTCAAACCATGAAAACAGTTTTGTGGGACGATGTACCTAGTTATATGTTCTTGATATTTAAAGTTGTTCTTGATATAAATAAATAAACCCGGTCAAGTGCGAGTCGGACTCGCGCACCGAGGGTTCCGTACAAACACTTTCCATCCTTAAGTGGTTAAGTTAAGTTTGCACCTGGTATGTATAGTGCTACATACAAATGAGGTGCAAAGTTAACGCAAGCAATCCCGTTTGTTGTATGGGAGCCCACCTTAAATATTTATTTTATTTTATTTTTAGTATTTCTTGTTATAGCGGCAATAGAAATACATCATCTGTGAAAAATTCAACTGTCTAGCTATCACCGTTCTTGAGATACAGCCTGGTGACAGACGGACGGACGGACGGACAGCGAAGTCTCAGTAATAGGGTCCCGTTTTTACCCTTTGTGTACGGAACCCTAAAAATGGACAAATAAAGTAGATGTCGTGGGTTCGATCCCCACCTGCAATGTAATGTAATTTTATAAATAATTTCAAATCAGTTTACAATTGAATATCAAAGAATAAAAACTTTTTATTTATGATTAAATTTGTATGATTTTGAGACGGGATGGTTGTTCATAGGTGGGCATGGCACCCGTGATGGTGATGGCGAGGATGGTGATGATTATGATGATGGTGATGATGAAGACGATGTTGTTGCTAATGCTTAATGGTTAAGTATGGTGATGATGATGCTGGTGGTGATGGTGATGATGATGTTGTTGATGATGATACTGATGGTGACTGATGATGATACTGGTGGTGACGATGGTGATGATATTAATAATGAATGTTGATGATGTAGCTGGTGATGATGGTGATCATTATGATGATGTTACGTTTTCTCATAGTTTTTGTATAATGCCTTTAATGACTTGTGTCGTTTTTGTGAAACCTCTTGTGAAATTCCGGTAGACTCAGACATGTAAAAGTGCCCTTGTGGCAACTTGCAGAATAAAGTTCATTATTTCATTATTATTTCATTATTTGGCTAGAGTTTATTTGTATGAGTTTTGTATGTGCCGCAGTATATCATTTTCAAAATAGTGCTGTCTCTGAGCGTGTTAAGGAAATAAGGTATCTGTTTTAATTTTTACTAGTCTACCAATAAGCCTTCAAAAAGTCCCTACTTGCATTTTATACCATTATCATTCCGAACATTGGAACGCATACTTACTCTTCTGCAAAAATGCTGCCAAAAATGCCTTGGCTTTGCTCACAAAGTAGAAATTGTCCTCCTTACTTTGCAACACAGCCGAGAGCTTGTGAATTTTCCAACGCTGGCATGGAATAAGTTACTGTAAAAGGGAACCAGTCGCGTACTTTCTGTAGGTATTCCAGCGATCCTTTAAGCTCAATTTGCTTCATAGAGATTCTGAGTAATCGGGACGCAGGAATCGAATGGAAAATGTCGAGCCAAGCCACAAACTTACTGACATGTGTAATGTATCACAGTTTTGTGTGGTTTGCCTGTCGATTGGTTTGTATAAAAAAATGTAGTTAAGTTTTATACTATGTTTGTGTACATACAGTCAAGTGTTGGGTTATATATAACTTCAATAGTACCAACATTTATTTTAGAGAACTTTTAGTTATACCTTACCTATGCGTTATTTTTTTTTATAAAAGGATCATGTTTTTATGAGCTCTCTTATATTAATGTCAGAAACAATATCTTTTACAGTACTGGGGTGAGTAGTGGCAAGAGACTTGTTGGATACTATTGGTTCAAGTTAGAGTAAGACAATATGATTTTATTCGTTTGACATTATGATGTGCCTATAATTTTTGAGGAGTTCCTTCGAGTCATCAGATTACCAAAACTGTATGGGACTAACTTGAAGGCACGTATTTTCAAACAAAACTTAATTACGTAAACGACGAGGTAACGCAAAATGAACATAAAAAGTCGAATTTAGAACCTTTTTTGAAGTCGGTTAAAATATCCCCGCGGCCTCCTATAAACGAAACCACGTGGCAATCAACCATAGTACGAGCACCGTCGAAAGCTGACCTGCCTAATCGATTTACAGCGGGGTCTGATTCAGAGAAAAATATTTATTTACAATAAAAACAACATAGAAAATACACCCGTATTTCCACTTCCATTACAGAATTGTGAAGGCTGCTGTAATGATTTCTCCGATCTGAGAAATTGAATTTCTGCAGGTGGTCTGTTATTAATATAGTGAAACGCTCTGAGGATAAACTGTGTGAAGTGAGAACTGAACTCGAGGGAGGATAGATAAATTGAGGCTGTTGTTTTCTTTTATTTACTTTTATGGCCGTCGTAGTCATCTTGTGAGGCAATTTATAGCGACTCAGATAAAGATTTTTTAAATAGCTATAGACAATTTCATTTAGAATGAAGTAAAGTGTTCTTTTGACGCGTCCTAACCACCTTGTTTGTCCGTTTCCCACTATTCTTTTTTTTCCAATGGTGATGAAATTACTTGTGGCAACAAGGCCATTCCTCTAGGATCCCACATGACGCCACTGAAATGAAATGAAATGAAATAATTTATTAAGTAAGTAGGCCACAGGGGCACTTTTACAAGTCAGATTGTGAATCCACCGGCATTTCGCAAGAGGAGACCGCTGTTGAGAAGAAAGCCGAAAGAAACTCAACAGTAAGTAATGTTTTCGTAAATAATACTTAAAACAACTACAATGATTACATTTGTGTCATAACTAATTACACTGTCCTGACTGACGACGTTGTCGAACGAAGGTGAAACTTTCATGGCTGAAATAGTAAAGCTACGCGTGGCACTGGCTAGAATCGTGCACCCAAATACTCGAATAAAAGCAAAAGGTGGAGCGATCGGTTTATATCGTAACATGCGGTGTGTAGTAACTAGTAACCCACTCTTGAAATGCGAAATGTGAGGTTCCATATCAGATGTTATTTTTAATTCGCCTAGATTATGTCCTGTGACTTCTTGTAGATTTCCGGTTGTCCCATCTAAATAATAAACAATGTTAATATGGGACAGCAGGTAATATTATTACACTAAAACTAGCTACTTCAATCTATCAACACCTACTGTATATGACTGTGTGTGTATGTGCTATACGTCAATGTGTTTATATTTATAATGGTCTCCATGTAGTGCACGGTCCAGCTTTTAGTGAAAGCAAACATTACTCTAACGTTATCCGGTATTCTGACCCCGTCCCAAACACATTAATGCCAATCCAAAATAAACACTTTTACACAAACGTGTATATCTTTCAGAAACACGTGGCTGTGTTATTAAGTTTACCTAATTTGGATTCGCTTTTGTGAAAAAAGAAGCACTTTTGCGTAAGGTGTTACGAAAAAGTTATTTTACTTAGCATTTCTTGTAATCCTACTTATACTATACACATAAATGTGTAAGTTTGGGGAGATGTTTGGACTTATATATATATATATATATGCTAAACAACGCGGACGCTTATGAGACTTAGCAAGTGACCCATTTGACATGGGCTAAATACGTATACAAAGTACCCTACAACAGTGACTAACTATAAGTAGTGTACTGTCCATCCACCGCTTCCTGGGTCTTCCTCTGGACGTCTATTTCGAAATATGTTTCCAGGTAGGACGGCCATCTTAGCCGTTGTTCCTTGCAGAATCTGGTGATGGTTTCTGAATGAATCAATGCTTCAAATTCCTGAGTTATTCGTATTTGATACGCGCCGTTGACTTCTCGCTCTATGCCAAAGACTCTGAACAATGATTCCGTTCATATAATAGAATGAAAATATTTTGGAACGCTTCAGGCGTAACATATTATAAAGGGTATTTGCTCCACGAACGGACGCTGAGTTCACAAAAGTTATTTATTTTACTTTGAGCTCCAGCTGCAAAGTTCACTCAAACGAAAAACACAATTTAAGAAGTTTAGCAAAAATTTATGTTCTTCTCTTGCTAACTTATCCTGTTGTTTTCGGTCATCCGCTCTGTCTTGATTAAAATACTTTTTAAATTAATAAGCCTCTTATTTGAGAATAATAAGTTCTTGACAAACAAAGTTCAGGCATTAAATCCAGGCAACGCTAAAACTTATTTGCGTCATTCATTAATTATAAAATAGCAGTTTTTTATTTACATGTATTTTATTAATATATTCTCGAAATTCAGCAAATCTTATACTTTATATGGATACTTAGTCAAACACAATCTAATATTATATTAGATTCTCGGAACCCGCTCAAAAGCCTGAGAAATAATTACAAATAAGAATTTCTTAATTACAAGAATGCATAAAAATATCTAACTCCCACGATTCCTTTTTGTAATTACATGTTTATTTGTAACATCATTATAAACACCATTAATTATTTTAAGCAAAATGTCACTTCAAAGCTTTATTCTTTATTTAATTATTAATTCCGACAAAACAAACAATCACCAATTAGTAACAATTTAATGAATAACTCTGTTAATTGCATACATCAGGGGGAGTAAGTATCAAGTATTAATTTTTGGACGCAGAAGTGGCTTTTAAGTATTCATTTAGTAACTCCCCAACGACTTATTAAAGGGGGGATACTTTCCCGAGTAAGAAATGTTCTTACTTAACTTAATCAAACACTCCATAGTAGCTGGTACGTTAATTTTATTTAGGTGGATGCTTTTTAAAATTAGTTCCGCCCGTGATAAAAAATATTTACATTATGTGTGAAATTGTAATAATTATATCCCCTCAACTGTGGGAGCGCCTTTCAGGCGGTCATAAAAATAGCGGCTGATCTGTGGCTCGACCTGCCAGGTTCGCTTTATTCGCGCCTAAACTTGTTGCAAAATATCAGTGAAACATATGTTTATTTCGCTCTAACGCATTTCATCGTGTAGTGAATGAAGCAAGACAGCTAGCAAGCGAACATTTGAATCTTCAATGGTGGAAAAAACGTTAACTTTTGTCAGTCAAAAACAGCCACTGTGACGAGTGAGATGTTGTGTGTGTTAAGAGTGAAATTGTGGATTTATGCGGTAAAACCTTTAAAAATCTAAGGAAATATAAGTAAGCTTATGTTATTATTATGTTTGAGTGTGTTTTTTGACTAATATCTGTGCTAAACGTGTGAAGAAAACAACATGCCAAGTCATAGTTGGAACTTTCATGCTCGGTTTGTTCTTATTTTCATCAGTTTTACCATGTTTCAAAACAATAATTGACTTTTATCATAAATCATTTATTCAACAGTAAATAATGCATAAGACAAAGTGTAAAAGTCAAATCCGCAACGCAGGCATCGTCAGAGAGAATACAAAAATCTAATCAGCGACAGGCTTCGTCAAACAACACACCAATAACGTGACATCTGCAACAGGCTTCGTCAACGTTGTGGATCGATAGCAAATATCTTGGAAGGTGAAGAAGGACTTAAAAAGGCTCGCCCCGAGTCGCACCTGGCCCAAACGTTCCCATTACACTGGCAGCGTTCCCACGTTGTATGGCCAATGAAATCTGTTGAACCAGATACGACCCTGAGCGAGGATCACACCCTCTGTCTCTGAGCCTGCGACCCACCAAACAATAATTACATGTCGTATTCTATATAGGTTCTATTAAATACACTGAAATTAGTTGTAAATCTGTTTAAAGTGAAAAATAGCCCACAAACTAAATAACGGTCGGCACATGACCTCTTGGGCTGTCGCCACAGACTGGTCGAGAACCTGTCAGGCTGTCGCCACAGACTGGACAAGAACCTGCCAGGCTGTCGCCACAGACGGCACTGTCATGTCACTAACGCCCGTTTGCTTAGCATGGACATTCCACTAATATATACTATACTAACTAAAAATCTTATCGCCGAATATTCATGGTTTTTTTAACGTGTTTTCATGTTAAGATGAAAGAACTAAAAAAAATATTCTGAATGTGTTACTCTCCACACATTTGGAAATATCCCTTTATTGCTCTTACGGTCTAGGTACGTCCATATTAATCAAACCTTAAAGTGTGATTTAGTCTTGAATTGCCTTGCTTTCAGGTCAAGTTTTTAGGTGTATTTTTGTTTATTAAGAACTTTCAATCATTTTACCTTTAAGTTTGTCTTTTTAATATCCTGAGAAACGGTATTTCTTTGGATAAAGTCTGCTAGTTACTGTGATTTCGCCACTTTTTGTGGGCTATCCATTTTGCATGAATAAACAGAAGCATTTTTTAAACATCTCTTACCTTATAACTATTGCACTTGCAATCGTATTACTTTGTCAACCAATAGTTAACGATTTAAATTTCTTGTTTATGTGTGAATTGAATACCTAGGGTGTAGTAGCACTCCACAATGCATGTAATTCGGAACCCACTTCGCACGCCATTTCTAGGGCAGACATAATTTCAATGAAATTTTCAAGTGGTGTATAGTATGTATTTAATTGATGACCCTGATATTTTATGATTATTTAGTGTATATGATTACATTATGTATATAATTAAAGCAAAATATAATCCTTAAAACTGTTAATTTTTAAATTTCATTCGAAAATAGAAGTTGAATTTCGGTACCATTAAATTGAAACCAGTGGTACTGTTATTTCATGCTTGTTTTATGGTCGTAATTTTAAGTAGCAGTTAGATAATTAAATAAAGGGCATAAAAATAACAAACTATAGACTGTGTCATTGTAAAAAACTGAATAAATCGTAATTTTCCACTTGCATCTGGACCTGGGAACCCTGTCTGTGGAGCAGACCCCACAGGCTGCCACAGATGAGGGGGAGCGGCCATAATAATCTCCCACAGCTGAGGGGATATACAGGGTGTAACCGACAGCGTACCGAAAACGAAAACTGTAGTTTTAGACCATAATCACGAACTGAAAACGAGTGTTCATTTTCTCGGAAAACTCAAGGATAAGATTTTCTAAAATAAATTATAAAACTCGACGCGCAATGTATTGCGTCCAATTCTCTCGGGTGCAGACGCGCGGGGAGGGGAGCACGCGGCAAGCATCGACCGTTCAAGGCACTCCCCACTCCACTCACGCGTCGGCGCAAAACATACCGTTACGCCAATGCGCATCGAATGACATGAATGAATGCAACCACAAAAACAACGCAACCACAGATCACAACTAGTATGTAGTACCTAACACCAGTAACAACTGACCGATAAATTAAAACAGTCTAACAAGATTATTTTCATTCAAGCAAGTAAAGCAAATAAAATGTGCGGGTAGGTAAACATTAAACATGCGTCCGACCGTTACGGCCAACGGGCGCGCACTGGCGGATCAATGACCGGCCAGTACCGTTATCTGACCCACTCCACACGCTTACATAATACTGTTTGTGATACGTTGCATGTTTTGCGGAAAATGCTATTTTCATGCGATTTTTCATGAAAAATTGTTACCGGTAGAGTTCGATTAACGGAAAAATAAAGAAAAAATGAAAACTCGCGAGGAAAATTTGTGAATTTTCTCAAAGAAATTTCCACGATTTTCCAGCCCAGAATAATGGTCTGAAGCCATGGTTTCAGTTTTCGGTACACCGTCGGTTACACCCGGTATGTAACTTTTTAATATTTTCCTCCTGTGTACATTAAAAACGTGGTGTATTTTACATGTCACTGTAACTTCTTCGAATTTTAAGCAACTATTCTACCTATTACGACTCTAATTGGATTAGACATTTTAAAAATGGTAGGTTACTAATTTATCATTTACAAACACAAGGCGTGTTATAGGTACGGCATGCGCTTGTGTTATGCAGCAATGTATAAAATTAAGCAGCAGTCAGCGTGGAATTGAAAAGGATAGATTCTTAATCCAAAAGTAAAAACTTGTTTCCACAAGATTCCCCGGAGTGATATCAGCCTTCGCATGAACGTCACGTAGTGTAAATTTGAAAAAAGAAGCCTGAGAAAGTTTGCGTCATAATCCAGAGGTCGTAACTTTGATGGGCGCAGCGGGCCGTGATCCATCATTTACTTTGTGACGAAATTTTAGAACACCCTGTAAACGACTCCTTTAACACTGAGATCGTAAATTCGAGATTTCTTAAAAATATCACAATGTTTTTGTAAAAATGATATCTTTATGTGGAATTCGTTATTTCCACTCTGTATTAAAATATCCTCCATATTTACAAGATTAGATACGTTCGTAACTTAATACTTACCTAGTTTTTGGACCAATATTGACCATAGTAATATACTGTAATCGGTAAATCCACAACAACCTGCGGCTTCCATCACACTCAACTGACGCATTTATTACGTCAAAGATTTCTCTATTCCACAGCAAACAATATGACGCATCCGAAAGAAGATATTCACGTGATCCTCCAGAGATCGCTTAAAGTAATGATATAACCGTACGCTTGAACGTCACGTAGTGTAAATTTGGAAAAAAGGCTAAGAAAGCTTGCGTCATACATAATCCAGAGATCGTAACTTTGATGGGCGCTGCGCCGTGATCCATCATTTACTTTGTGACAAAATTTTAGAACACCATGTAAACGACATAATTAAAACTTATTGAACCGGGTCTATCGCGATATTTAATTATGTGTTCAAACCGCGTAAACGAATCCTTTATTAACACTGTGATCGTAAAACTGTGATGTCTTGGAAAAAATCTCGACGCTTTTTAAAAATAAGAATTATTTGATTAATTAGTAAAAGTTGAATATACACATTTTTAGTATCTTTCTTATCTTATAACTTTAGGTTTATTTCTTTTTTTACTTTTCCCAGTTATTTAAAATTATTACCTATGTGTACCTACGCCAAATACTTATAAAGTTCCGCCAGTAAGAATACTTATCTTATAATGTAAGTACAATGATGTATATTATTTATATAAATATTGTTTTTATATATATCGAAACTATATCGCTTATTATAAAAACGTGCATACAGAAGATACGTTACCAAAAACACTTCATTCAGCTTTCAAAATGCCAAAATAAATTTTCCTGCTTCACATTATCCCAAAATCTGGCATCGTAAAAACCGTTCCCCGATTCCGTATTCTATATACCGATTGTAATAACCATCAAGGGGGCAATTCCTTCGAAATGGTCACTGCTCTAATTTGGAGTTGCTCTTTAGACTCACGGCTGTAACGTATTATTCGCGATTCTAGTCACGACCAGACCTCTTTATTAACTCTGTTGGGTAACTCAATAACTCAATTTGGTATAAAAGGGATGAGAAGGGCCTACGTACGTGTTGCATTAGAAGGTATCGGCAAACTTGATTATTAGCGGAAGTTTGTTGATCGACGAATTTGCAAACAGGCTGATACTGCAATAAGTGATGAATTATTGAGGGTGTGCGGAAGATGATTTAGTGTGGGGTGAGTCGTTTTCTTTGAGTTGTAATTGTAAACTACAGATTACTCTGAATAGGTTCATTGTATAAGAAAATGCTTGCAAATTTGGCCACGTTAGAATACAAAATCTGAACCATTTTTGCTTCGCCGTAGTCGGGTAAAAAGTAGTGCTAATCCTTTAACCATCTGTACCAACCTGTACCTTCCCATCAGAAGGTATCCCCAAAAGTTGAAATTCATGCAGCTTGGAAACTGTAAACACACCAAAAACTGCCTACAAAAAAAACTATTGAGTGACTTCTACACAACCTTAAACACTTATTTTTTGTACAGTAAAATATGTTCAATTAATTTTGACAGTGTTATAATAACACGACTTAATAAATGCAATTCCCACTATTTCCAGACACCAGAAAGTCAACTATTCGCTCCGAGGATCTAATTTGCACGGCTTAGGTTTATTACGTCTCATCTCTTGTTGGCAGCGAGTTTTACTGCCACTGCTCGATGTCCAATCAAGCAAACTCCTTTGGCGAGCCGTAAGTGTACCCTGGCTTACGAACTTTATGTACCATACCGGTAAAAGTCGTTTCTTGCTGGTTTATTTTTGTAACAGTTATACGACAGAGCACCTAATTGTTGGATGATAGTTTATTTATGCCACTTCCTAAAGAATATTACCTATGGCACAAATATATGTTCATTGCCATGGCTTTTTTTAAACTATACAGACGTATTTGCAAAATAAAAGAAGGCTCGTTTGATTTTCAACTGTATTTAATTGGTTGTTTATGTAAAATAAGACAAAAAGTTGAAAATTGACCGGCGGCATTACGCCGCATAGTGTGTCCTCTTGATACTTGTCAGAAAGTGAACACTTTTTTATCATTTTCCTCTTCTTCTTCTTCTTCCTCGCTTCCTCATGACTGAGGGTCGTGACCATTTGAGGTTAATCCGTTGCACCAAAGCTCTCCACTGCACACAGTTTTCCGCCTTCCGGATTGAGGCCTGTAGAGTTTCCTGACAGGCTTTTTTCATGGCATCGGTCCATCAGGTCGATGATCTCCCACGGGCCTCTTTCCTTCCATGTGGCCAACTACAATAAGCTTTTCCAAACTATCTGGCTCGCGTCTAGCCACGTGACCAAAGTACTGCAGGATCCGCTGAAGGCAAATAGTCGATAACACTTGATCTTCAGTTCGGCCAGGATCATTTATCTACCGTGCGATAAATCTGCTATTAATATTCCGAGGGTTTTTGCACGGCATAGGTTTATTACGTCTCATCTCTTGTTGGCAGCCAGTTTTACTGCGACTGCTCGATGTCCAATCAAGCAAATTTCTTTGGTGAGCTGTAAGTGTACTCCGGCTTAGATATTTTATGTACCAGTAAAAGTCGACTTTTCTTGGAGGTTTATTTTTGTAATAGTTATGTGGCAAATTAATGAAGCACCTATTTGTTCGATGAGAATATGGTGTGTGCCATATTCAATATAGTATCAAATTGAATGAATTAAGTAGCACAAACATGATTTTCACTCGCCAAAAGAGTACAGTTTGTGAGCTCTCAGATCGGGATTCGGGTTTGGGTGAAAACTGAGAGGTTTTGAGTCGCGTAAGAGCGAGCGAGACCGCATAAAACTCGAACCATATGCAGTCATCTTACGGACAGTAGGTAGACTATGCTTATGGACATGATCGCAGTGTAATCGCATTAGAACTTAGGGAGGCTGCTGGTACCGCTCACGGCGCATAGTAGGCCCGTCTTCATGTGTGTCAGAAAAGCAAAGATTTCATCCATCATTTGACAGTAAGACCTGTTTGTCTTTAATACAAATAAATTATTTAATAAAATCAGCAAATTTTTATATGTCCTTCTCATTCTCATTTAACAATAACTAAAGCCCACCAGGTTACGCATATAAATTTTTCTTTGAGCTTTGATCTTTGTATCAATGGTTTAATAACTAAAGCCGTTTTTTATGAACTTTTTACTTTGTTTTATTTATAAATAATAATTATAGCGCTAAGGATTAAACAACATTCACTCTGCCTGAATTTTATGAGGTCGGAGTCAGCAAGCCTTTTTCATACTATAACAAAATAGTACATTTTACAACTAGTGTAAAAAGAATGTCTTTTTACCACTAGTACCGAGGTATCTTGCCACGAGCTGAAAGCGAGTGGCAAGACTCGGTACGAGTAGTAAAAAGACATTTCACACGTGTTGTAAACGACGTTTTTTAATGCAATTGCGAAAAAATAATAAATTAATATATCATTGCGATAAAATATGCTTGCTTCGAAGTTATTTTTGAACGAACCCATACTTTAAAAATGACACTGACAGTGACAACATACTATTGGAATCAGCGCCATCGGCCTCGAGTTGAGAAACTAAATTGACACTTGGCAGTTGACACTGACAGTATTTATAAGGATAATATTTAGCTTGCCACAGCCCAATGCAGATAATTATAATACTGAAACGATATTAATTAGAACCTTTAACATTATCAAAACAGAAGTACAAGACATTACAGTATCAACAAACAGAAACAGATCATGCAACAAGAGTTTTAGTGCCAAATTTGTGATCTGCGACATGTGACCAAGGACACGTTTACAACTAAAATATCATGAATTGTTTGAATATTTGAAAACTGTCAAGGATAATTAGAGGTAAAAGAAACATTAAATCACATTATTAGTTATGTTTAAGGTTATTTTTTGAACAAGAAGCTGGTGAAATCTATAAATGTTACTAAATTATTAACATTTTGCAGGTCCCTAACAAATTGGCGGAAGGATAATATTCACTCAAAGCGGCTCCTAGGAAGTCAACCAGTCAATTACTATGTACCTACAACTGCTGCTCAAGTGCCACGTTGATGACCATGTTTAGAAGAAATGATGATTATGTTTAACATTACGAAAAGACAACTATATCAAATGAGGTCTAAGAAGAATTACTTGCTTTTGTGATTAAATGAGAATAAAAAAAATATATATTTGTATTAAAACAAGGTTGATATCAGAAATATTTTATTTTCAGTAATAATTATAGTTAATGGTACCATTAGTGCAGTTCATAGTTATGTTGTGAGTTCTTCCATGTAAATTAAGTGTCTGACTAGTCAGGCATGGTGTATTTTCAGGTTCCTGCTGTTGTGATAATTCCTGTGGGTCAAAGTTAGAGGGGCTATGTGTAATCCAAGTGTTGTTGGCACGTGAAGGTCCTGGTTGGTTAACAGGGCTGGGTGTAACCAAAGTGTTGTTAGCATGTGACGGTCCTGGTTGAGGTTCAGTATTAACAGGTACATTAAGACCAGATTGGAATGTGGATGACGAAAATTCTGTGGACTCTTGCGACTTTACATTAATTGATTTTGCAATTTGTTTTCCAATTTTTTATTTTTTATCAATGGAGTTTTCTATGTATCCTTCTGCTACATTACTTGACCGCCAACCTCCATGCCTCTTCAAAGTTGTTATGTCAGCTCCTGAGTCGGCAAGTAATGTAGCAGAGGTTCTCCTAAATGCATGTCCGGTGTAAAGATTTGCATCAGGCAAATTTAAGTACTGAGCGATATCTCTCGGCATATTCCCAAACTTGTTTAAGCCTATTACCTGGGCAGTGCACCTTCCTCTTTGAAAATTCTGAAAGAATCGGTCACTTTTGCCCTTAGAAGACCGCAGACTCTGATATTTCTTGACTATTTCTGCAAATGGGCCGTCAATAGTGAAGGACCTGGGAATTTTATTTTTTGTATTTGGTATTTTGACAAGAAGTATGTCCCCATGTGTTTCTATATCTTTTACTGATACATTTGTGAGCTCTTCGCGTCTGCATGCGCCACAGACTCCAAATATAAGAGCAACCTATGAACAAAGTTACATATTTATTATATATTGTAAGACAATTGTTTATTTCATTCAATTTTTTTTAACTTCCTACTTTATTTTTAGAGTTAATTTACTTAAATTATGTACATATTTTATTAGATTTATATTTAAGTTTATACCTTTGTAGCTAGATGTTGCTGATCTGGAGCTTCATTAATAAACGTCTCAATTTGTTCAGCTGTTAGTACCTTCGATTTTTTACTCTGAAATCCTGCACTTTGCCTTTTTAAGAAAGCAGTCAATCTGGTGTAAGTTTTTATATCTATGTCATGTTTTAACTTTATAACAGCTTTCAACATAGAATATTTTGACCATAATGTTGATGGCCGATAGGTTTGTGACAGCTCTTGAAAATAGGCCATCAAAACAGTCTCAGAAAAAGACTTTGCGTTATGTAAGGTTTTCCACTCGATAAATTTTACATAGACGGCATTATATTGGTTTTTAGATTTTTCTGGAATAACACAGTCATTGGCAATTGCTGCTCTAGCACGAATGTCTGGTGGTGTCATATTAATGTTTGAATCACTCATTTTCAATATTTTTTTATAACTTCTCGTAAGGTGAGTCGGGGCTATTGTAGCTATGGGGTTATTGTATCTTCTTACCATTATAATGGTCTGTGTATATATAGGATACACAGACCAATGGTATATATACACAATCCTATATATACACAGACCATTTTAAGGGTCACAAACCATTATAATGGTAAGAAGATACAATAACCCCATAGCTACAATAGCCCCGACTCACCTTACCAATATTTATATGCGTTAATGTGTTTAAATAATGTTAGAAGTTATTTCAAAAGGGCGGGCTGATTTGCTTTTAAACTTTTTTTTTCTAGGCATATGCTTGTATCATTCAGCCAAATCAAAGAACGATTTTTAGGAAAGTAAATATTTCATACATAGATACCTAAGACAGAGTAGGCTATAAAATGCAAATTCTTAATATTTTTCCGTCATTTATATATTAATGAATACTTTAAATAAATACTCCTAGTATTCGTAAGCGTTTTTAATTTCATAATTTCCAAGTAAAAAATCTAATATAAAATTACTGCGTTTCGAAAGTATAGTTTGGAACTAAAAAGTAAAAAGCACTAGTTCGAGAAATTGAGCTTCTCGCACGCTACGCAGCCACAAAAAGTACCACTTTTTGAGCAACTGTATTAAAAACATGCTTTAATAGTAAATCCCATCGCCGTGGGACCGAATATTCAATTATTTACTGACAATTTAGCGCACGGTGGCTTCTCGGAGAGATTAACATTGCGGTGTAGTAATTACAGTATTAATATCTAAGCAGAACCTAATACCTAATCCCGGGAGACGCAGTCAAATGGCTTGAATATTAAAACCCTGTAATATTACTGATATATTACTAGTATTAATTCACATTATCGCAAAGTGTCACTCAAGTGCTTACCTCTTGTAAACCTAATTGTGTAAAATAAAAGTATCTTTACTCGTATAATAAGCAAAGACAACCTACAGTCTAACTGTGAATACAGTTTTGTGGGAACTTTCATAAACTTAAGTAAGTTTTTATACTCTGTATAATAATAAGAAAAAATATATAGCTTTTGTTTTTCACTATAATTGTAATATTGTTGTACACGTGTTACGCTCCTACTGATGTCTATCAATCCTGCGTGATTAATATATACGTCTGTACATATAAACGGAAAAGTCCTGAGTGACTGACTGACTCACTCATCAACGTAGAGCCGAAAATACTGAACCTAGGAACTTAAAATTTCTACAATAGGTTAAGTATAATGGAGGCAAGGATAAGAAGGGATCTTTCAAAATTTATCCCCTAAGGGGGTCAAATTCGGGTTGAAAGTTTCTATAGAAATCAAGTCATTTTTAAATAAGAGATATCCCTTCAGGTGGCTGCGCCACCAGTTGCATGGCAGGAGAAGTGGCCCGTCTATTTTACAAAATTTACCGTTAAGTGGCAGGAACCGGGAGCCGGACCCAACGTCAAGTGGCAGAGATCCGGGAGCCGGATCGGACAAAACAAGCCGTTGGGTGGCAGGATCCGGCTCCCGGACCCTGTGCGATGTCTTATTTCGCACCCGAAATAAAACCGTCAAAACTATATTTTGCTTGCTCACACTTGTAAGATGCATTCGTCAATAAGCAAGGACGGCATTCACTAACGGTCGAATTGATGACGCGCAAAGCAAAGTTCGTTAGAAATTGCGTCATCTTCCCGACCCCCCGACCATCACGCGTCGACCGCCGAGCCGTGAGCATTTTAAAAACCTTGTGGTTAGAAAATATTGTATAGTGAGGTGTAATAAAAAGGGTTATAGGTGTAAATAAATATATAGATTTGCCATTAAATTAGTTTTTTCTACGGTGCACTGTTTTTTTTCCTAATTATAGTTACTTTTATACATAAAGTGGTTAAAATTTAGTCATTCGACGATTGATCAAGACTAGCAAAATTTCCATAAATGGAATGGCATTAATTTCTATACAATAAATATGGCATTTTATGATGAATCCAACGATATATAGTTTATATACAATGTGCACGACGCACCTCTTTTTATAGATTTATACTCTTTTATACTTATTATATTTTTGTAAGCTTTTGTTTTATGTATGACTTTACTTGTCATTATACCTTAATATCCAGAACCAGCTCGTTTGATTCCAAGTCTGCTGAATCTATCAGCAACATTTTTATGTGGTCCTTCTCCCGTGTATGGATATGGTACGAACACGCGCGGCTACGAAAGTAGCGGACAACAATGAAGGTAAGACCGTTGCGGAGAGGGAGCTGGAGCCGCCGCCCGCGCCCACCGACCCTCAAGCCTCTGCGGCATCCGCATCCCTGGCGCCTTCTCGTCCCGTAAGTTTGTCGTCTCGTTCCTCCGCCACGATTGTGGCCAGACGGTTAGCCGCGGAAGCGCAGCACGCGCGCCGCCTCGCCGACCTGGACCGACACACCGCTGACCTGGAGCGACACACCGCCGATCTGGAGCTCCGCGCTGAACTCGCCGCCATCGAGGCCGACGCAAGTCAGCGCAGTTCTAGGAGCAGCCAGCGCATAGACCCATGGTTGCGTAAATCGGAAGCAGACCGCAACCGTGATTTATTAACGTGTGATAATGCTTACAGGCGTACAGACCTAAATGATGAAGCGCATGTTGCGCCCCAGGCGCCGTCTACGACAGCGCCCCTAGCGCCGTCAGCGACTGCGCCCCTAGACCGCGGTGATATCCCCGCAGCTGCTCGCAGCAACAAGAGTGCGGAGGTTCCACAGCTTATTAACTCCCTACAAGTATTGATAGATACTGTTAATAAAGGCAATAGCCACGCGTCAAATAACGTTCCTTTACCCCGTTTTGATGGCCGTTCGCATCTAGATTGGCTGAGCCTTAAGAGGGCTTTTCTAAACACAAAAGGCTCCTACAATGCCGTGAGCAATCTAGCAAGGCTGAGCGCGGCCCTCGCTGGCGCGGCGCGCGAGGCCGTAGCGGCGCTGCTGGTGTCGGCGCGCGAGCCCGGCGTGGTGCTGCGCGCGCTCGACACGCGTTTCGGCCGCCCCGAGCTCATCGTGGCGCAGGAGGTGGCCGCGGTGCGCGCGCTGCCGCGCGTCAGCGCAGAAGGTAAGGATCTCGCTATTTTTGCTAGTCGTGTTCGCAATTGTGTAGAAGTTATTCGGTTATTGGAACATACGGAATATCTCGCATCGCCGGAACTTTTTCAGGCGATTATTTCGAAAATTTCTCCACTATTGCGATCAAAATGGCTAGAATATGCCGCTCGATACGAAGCTAGCGGTCAAGCTAAACTAGAAATCCTAGCAGATTTTCTAGCGCACGAAATCGACCTCCAGGCTCGTTTCGGCATGATTCCGGAGCCGACTGCTACGTCGCACGTGGCAGATAGTAGACGGGCCAGGGATCATGTGCACGTCGTCGCTGAAAATAGACCCGCTAAATCAAATTCAGCGTCGCAAAATATGCGTTCATCGGCGACTGCACTCAAAATTCGTTCATGCGTTCTTTGTTCGCAATCGCATGAATTGACTCACTGTGACAAATTCATGTCACTTTCAGTCGATGACAGATGGCGGTTAATAAAAAAGAAAAGAGTCTGTCATCGATGCTTGAAAGTAGGTTGGCATAGGCTGAATTTATGTAGATCTAGAAATGTATGTGACATTGACGGATGTACGTTCCGTCATCACGAATTACTGCACAATCCAAATTACGAGCGCGCCGCCGCCGCGCATTTGGAGGTAGAGGACGACGAGACCGTTGCGGAGCTGTCCAGCCCCGCGCCGTGCGCGCCCGCCGCGGCCCCTGCTGCCGCGCTCGCCCCTACTTCATGCGACGTACTGACTCATGCGTCTACTTCTACTGCGTTGGAAAGCCCAGCGATGTTTCCGTCGCCTCGACCGTTGTTGAAAATCGTAGCTGTCACCGTGTCCGGTCCTTTAGGAAGCGCGGACTGTCATGTTTTGTTAGACGATGGGGCTTCTGCCAGTTTCATCGACGCGGAGATAGCGACGAAGCTAGGTATTTGCGGACCTGAAAGACAAATACGTTTAAATTGTGTAGGCGGCTTGAGCAAGAGCACGACGGTTCAGTACGTAGATTTTTGTATCAAAGGTCGTCACGCTTCAGAAACGCACTTTATACGTAGAGCCCGCGCGATTGAAGGGTTAGGTATCGCGCGACAAAGTATAGATAGACTACGCGTGTCACAATATTCGTATCTTTCTGACATCGCGGAAGAATTCTGTTACGATGACGTAAAGCCTACGATTATTATCGGTATCGATAATTGGCACTTGAGCATGTCTAGAGCTACGCGTAAGGGCAGTAGGAATCAGCCAGTTGCAAGTCTTACTCCTCTCGGTTGGATTTTGTTCGGCTTTGGCTGCAGCACCACCGCTCCGATCAACGCCGTCAACCACGCAACTATCAGCGAGCCCGTGGTTGCAGATATTAGCGATCGCGCAGTTTTAGAACAATTAGTTCGAGAGCAGTATAGTCTAGACTCGATCGGTATTTCGAAACGCGAAGCGCGCAGCTCCGACGACGAACGCGCTGTCCAAATTCTCGAGCGCACAGCCCGTCGCCTGCCCAGCGGTCGATACGAGGCTGGTCTAGTTTGGAAGGCCGACAATTTGCTAGTACCTGATAGTCAAAAACTTGCGTTGTCTAGGTTTTTAGGTCTAGAAAAGAAAATGTCCAGGGATCCTATTTATGCGGAGCGGTACCGTCAGAATATACACGATATGATTCGGAAGGGTTACGCTGAATTGTGCACGGAATTGCGCGACACAATGTCACCAGTTTGGGTTCTGCCACATTTCGGTGTAATCAATCCAAACAAACCGCATAAATTAAGGGTCGTCCATGACGCAGCCGCTAAAAGCCAAGGTGTTTCATTGAATTCGCTCTTATTGACAGGCCCCGACTTACTTCAGCCATTGTTGGGCATTCTTCTTCGCTTTCGTGAAGGGAAAGTAGCTTTTACTGGAAACATACGTGAGATGTTTCCACAGATTAAAATTCGTGTAGAAGATCGCGACGCGCAAAGATTTTTGTGGCGCGACAGCCCTAAAGAACCGATTAAGACCTATCGCATGTCATCAATGATCTTTGGTGCTGCTTCAAGCCCTTTCACTGCCATCTATATCAAAAACAAGAATGCAGTGGAATGGCAAGACCGCTATCCAGACGCGGCTCGAGCCATCATTGTCGATCATTACATGGACGACTGCATAGTAAGCGTAGATTCTGTCGATGAGGCCGCTAAGCTTGCAGTCGAGATCCATAACATTCATCGACATGCTGGTTTTGAGATGCGTTCGTGGGCCTCAAACAATCTCTCTGCGCTTTCTCTGCTGCCAAAAGAGAGCTTGGTTGAGTTGCCTGTAGCTAGAAAAGAAGTAGATGTTGACTTGGGCCACCTCAGCACGCCTGTGCGTACGCTTGGGCTTATTTGGCAACCCATCGCTGATACGATAGGTTTCAATACAGGCATAAGACAAAAGTCGTCAGATAAGCTCACTAAAAGAGACGTGTTGGCTCATGTCATGCGCGTCTATGATCCTCTCGGGATTCTCGCGCCAATCGTGGTAACAGGACGTATTATGTTTCAGGACGCGTGGCGCAAGGGTCTCGACTGGGACGAGGAACTTTCGCAGAGTGACAGCGCAGCGTGGAGACTTTGGTTTGAAGATTTACTCGCTGTCTCCCTTTTGCAGATCCCACGCTGCTACTGTCCGGGCGAGTTCAATGTAGATAAGCGAGAACTTCACATCTTTTCAGACGCAAGCGAAGCTGCTTTCGCTGCGGTCGCATATTGGCGATTTATTTCGGAAAATGGGGATGTGAAGCTTGCGTTAATTTGCAGTAAAGTACGTGTAGCCCCCCTGAAACCAAATTCAATAAATCGTTTAGAGCTTCAGGGTGCTCTTATAGCAGCTCGACTCGCTGCGACTATTTGTGAAGCCCACCGGCAAAAACCTGTCAAACGTATTTTTTGGTGCGACTCCATGACAGTGTTGGGATGGCTTCGCAGCGAGGCGCGCTTGTACAAGCCATTTGTCTCGCATAGAGTAGGCGAGATTATAGAGATAACGGATGTTAACGAATGGCGCTGGGTACCGAGTCATCTAAATGTTGCAGACGATGCAACTCGCGTCAAACGAGTCCCGTTATCTCCAGAATCGCGTTGGATATCGGGTCCTGAATTTTTACTCTCTTCCGAGTGGCCCTGCGAGCCCTGCGCACCTGATTACTCTGGCATGGAGGAGGAGAGCAAACGTTCAGCGCGCTCCGTTTCAGTTCATCTCATTAGTGACGTAGACAAGCATGAGCCACTTTCAGCCGAGCCCAGTCGATTCAGTTCTTGGCTGAGATTGGTGCGTGCGACAGCAAAAGCGCATAAGTATCTCACATTATTGCGAATGCGTAGTCTTAATCAAAGGGGTTTATGTGTAGACAATTTAGTTCGTGCCGAGGGAGGGATTTTGACCTTCATGTTTCAGCCTGTGGGTCAATTGCACTCCTTCGCCGTCCCGCGCTCTGCTCGCGCGCCAGCCGCAGAGTTGACTGCCACCGACATACGCCTTGCAGAGACGCATATTTTGCGACAATCGCAACTGAACACGTTCCCCGATGAGATGACGCATCTCCGAGATCGTCCTGCACAGCCCTTGCCACGCACCAGCCGTTTGTCTAAATTATCTGTTTTTATCGACGATGATGGACTGATGCGTTTATATGGCCGAATTTCGGCAGCGTTTGAAGTACGCGACGAAACCAAACGCCCCATCGTCCTCGACGGAAGACACCCAGCTGTACGTCTACTTGTACATTATTACCATCGGAAGGCCGCCCATGCGAACACAGAGACAGTTGTCAACGAAATACGACAAGACTATTATTTACTGAGTCTACGAAGTACCGTCCGCACAGTCGCCTTCCACTGCCAGTTTTGCAGAATCCGCCGAGCAACTTTATTCTGTCCGCCCACTGGAAATCTACCTGAGGCACGATTGGCGCACCACAAGCGCCCATTTACATACACCGGGCTGGACTACTTCGGACCGATTCAAGTCTCCATTGGTCGTAGACGAGAGAAGAGGTATGTCGCCTTGTACACGTGCCTTGTTGTGCGCGCTGTACATCTAGAAATCGTTCACAGTTTGTCGGCCGACTCCGCTATTATGAGCCTCCGCCGTTTCATAGCCCGACGAGGGACACCTGCAGAGCTTTGGTCGGACAACGGAACTGCGTTTGTCGGGGCCAACAGAGAACTGCAAGCCCTTTATGCTGACGCTACGTCCCGGTATGCGGCGACGGAGAAGATAAATTGGCGATTCATACCCCCCGGAGCTCCATTCATGGGCGGGGCCTGGGAAAGACTGGTAAAGACCGTCAAAGTGGCACTCAGAGTGACCTTGACCGAACGTGCCCCCACAGACGAGGTGCTACGCACGTTACTAGCCGAAGCGGAGGCGCTTGTCAACTCGCGCCCTCTAACGCACGTTCCTGTCGACCCTGAAAGCGAAGAAGCGCTAACACCTAATCATTTCCTGCTCAGCTCTTCTTCGGGCCACCCGATTCCAGCGGTACTCACAGACTCTGACCTAGTTTCGCGAAGCAGCTGGCGCAAAGCCGTGAGATTAGCAGATCATTTTTGGCGGCGTTGGATGCTTGAGTACCTGCCAACTCTGGTCCCGAGGCGCGGACGAGGAGAAGTTCCCAGCATTTCGGTTGGCGACTTGGTGCTCGTGGCAGACGGCAATATGCCGAGAGGCACCTGGCCCAGAGGTCGGATTACGGCTACATTCCCAGGCCGCGATGGCATCGTGCGAGTTGCTGATGTCTCCACCGCGGCGGGCGTTTTGCGGCGGCCTCTCCGGAAGCTGGTGCAGCTGGTGGCTTAATAAAAAAGGGAGGAATGTGCACGACGCACCTCTTTTTATAGATTTATACTCTTTTATAGTTATTATATTTTTGTAAGCTTTTGTTTTATGTATGACTTTACTTGTCATTATACCTTAATATCCAGAACCAGCTCGTTTGATTCCAAGTCTGCTGAATCTATCAGCAACATACAACATCTATACATTTTTTTTTGAGAAAAGATTATTTTTGTAACATGCGGAAATTCGCGATGACCACCCGTGGGAGGCCCGCCACTTAACGGTATATTTTGCCAAGATGGCTGTGCCACTTCTCCTGTCATGCAATCAGAAACCTTGCCACTCAACGGCTTGTTTTGTCAGGTCCGGCTCCCGGATGCCTGCCACTTGACGTGGGGTCCGGCTCCCGGTTTCTGCCACACGAAGGGTTATAAAAGTTCGTGTACAGATTCTCTATCTAAAAACAAGAAATTTTCTTCTTTGAGGATTTTGAAAAGTCATCCTTTAACCCTTTAGTGGGTAACGGCAAGATATTTGCCGTCATACGACTCAGATATTTTATTTTTTTTCTCAATGAACGTGTTGTTAGTTAATATAACTTTTGGTTCGCATAAGAGAATATACTCGTACTAATTTACGAAAAAAAGAATAGCAGATAAACGTTATTCCAACCCATGTTAAATGATGATTCTTAGGCCTGAACTTAGATTTTTAACTATTCCTTACAATTGAACAAAAATGTTTGTAAATAAAATTTTGTTTGCTGGATTTATCCAATAGTCACAATTCTCTACTTTCAGAGACAAGATTGGCGATATAAAGTTTAAAGAAAATAAAACTGTTATTTGATAATTAAAAAAAATGAAGACGGCAATATATTTGCCACTATCCGTTAAGTGTCTGGTGTTTATTAAAGGAAAGGGTGGGTTAGGCTACAATTGTTATTGATTTATATATGGAGCAATAGCTTAATTCAATACTTCAAATTTGCCTTTTACCTTTATTGCTGAATTAGCCGTGTTAGTTAGAAATGACAAAGGAAGTAAAAAAATCTCGCAAAAAAAAGTGTTGATTGTTCGTGCGTGCAATCTTATATTGTTGTTGCTTAACTCGCAGGTTAGGTATTTTTAATTTTATAAAAAGGTTTGTTATAACTTTATACGTTCAGGCATATTCTCTTTCAATGTCTATGTATTTAAAAAAAATCCTTTTGTTTCGTAAGTCGCGTGATCCGTCAGTGTGTTACTTAACAGAAGTCATGAATATAATATTGAAAAAAAAATGAATTTTAAGACGATGGCCATTCAGAAAATATTTGGTAAAAGTCCGAGACGGCTTTATCAGCTGAGCTTGATTAAAGTCATGGAAATAATAGAACCAAATATAAATCAAATTCTTAAAAAATATGAAGTGTCTATTTTGGATGCCGTAAGTAAATAGAAACGAGTAGTTCTTGTCTTTAGAGTTGAAATTGAACGCTTTTCAATATATCTAGGCATTCTAGGCTATTCCAATGTCAACGCAACGATAGGTTGCTATAAAGCGATTTAGATAGGGATACAGTCAGCCTGCCCCACCGGGACGCCATAGTGACGTCGCTGGCAATAACAAGCCACAGCTCATTGAGAAAGGATTCCACGAAGGTGTGCAGATATATTTCCTTGGCACTGTCCTCACGTTGTTTGCTGATATTACTATTTTTCAGATACACGATATAAAATGCGAGATACGTGGCATGATGCTTCCTCTAGAAATTTGGACCGAACTGTTTTTCAAAGTTTTACCGGACATTTTAATATCACTCCAAGAAGCAAGGCTACAATTCACAGGTGTATGCGAAGATTGCAACCAGGCATACGACGGTCGTGATGATTCGATGAACGTAATCAGTCAACACAGCGTCGACTTAATAGCACTTCAAGCTTTGTACTGCTTACACTGTGCAGGCGATCTTTTCAGCCTCTGAATATTAAACAATAAATATCTTTTCTCTATTACGAGTGTCATTTTCAATAATAATACCTAACGCAATCAATTAAAATATGCTATAGTTCTTAGTATTGACTTATGTACAAGTAATTTATCTTCAACAATATGATAATAGTATCTGAAGTGTAAAAAGAGCGGTTATGTTATGATTATGAAAGTACTTACCTAGCTAGCTACTATAATACCTGGCCATTCGCGTTTTAAATAGAAAATCTAAATGACATGAAACAAATGTCAGAATGGTCGGCTGAAAAAAACCTTAGTTTTTTGTAAGTTACTTTCTCTGCAATGGAAATCTTAAATGAGTATACTGGTGAATTTAATGACGTTAGATCAACTGCGGAAGATGTCGAAGATCAATTCGAGCTAATGTTTGGAATACCAAATGGAGATATTTCGGAAGATGAAGAGGATGAAGACTGTATTATTCCAACTAATGAAGAACTTCGGCAAATTTTAGAAGGTGCTCCAAGAGTTCAGAGCCCTTCGTTGGCATCCGAATCAACGTCTTGTGATTTGCGTATCGCTCCTTCGGCACAATTTGATACAGAGGCATCGGACGATGAAGAAATACTGTGGAAAAAAACCCCCTGGACCCAAGGCCTTTTTAATGATGTCGAAATAGAATTCCAAAAAAACTGGCCCAATATTCAAAAACCGAAAGCCTATTTCGAGCTTTTCTTTGACTCCGAGATCATTGACCTAATTGTCGTAGAGACTAATAGATTTGCAGCACAGTCAGGAGTACAGAACTGGACTGACATTACAACTATTGAGCTGAAGGCCTATTTAGGTATGTTAATACAAATGGGCATTCATAAATTACCCTGCGTAGAAGACTACTGGTCAAGCGATCCATTAATCGGCGTGCCTGAGATCGCAGAAACAATGACATTGAAACGCTTTCAAAGTATAACTAGTAGTTTACATATTAACGACAACTCAAAAATGCCTAAACGAGGTAGCAATAATTATGACAGACTGTACAAACTACGTCCGCTCATTGATGCGATAAATTTAGCTTGTCAAAACAATGCTACTAATTCAAATTCGCAGTCTATAGATGAATCTATGATAAAATTCAAAGGACGATCTACAATGAAGCAATATATGCCCATGAAACCCATAAAGAGGGGGTATAAAGTCTGGGTTAGGGCTGACAGTGAGACTGGTTATTTGTATCAGTTTCAGATATATACCGGAAAGGAACAAAATACGACAAAAGGTCTTGGCCACTCAGTTGTGATGACATTATGCGAACCTTTAATACAACAACATTACACAGGACATGTCGCATTTGATAACTTTTTTTCGAGTTTTGACCTCATACAAAACTTGTACGAGAAAGGCATATATTGTACAGCAACTGTAAGAAAAGACCGAATAAATATGCCAATTCTTGTAAAAAAGCCAACAGTTAGTAAAGGACAAAATAAAAAACAAACCAGGAAACAGCAAGGAGACAAGTTAAAGAAATTACAACAGGGGCAGTTTAAATGGAGAGTTCAAAAAAATGTTGCCTTTATGATCTGGAAGGACTCCAAACTTGTGTCCATTCTGAGTTCAGCATACCATCCTAAAATAAATCAAACATTTTGCCGCCGAACCCAGAAAAATGGTGACAAAAAGATGATACCTTGTCCTCAAGCAGTGGCTCAATATACGCGGAGAATGGGCGGGGTTGATCGTTTTGATCAAAAAAAAGCTATGTACGAAATTGGGAGACGTAGCACTAAATGGTGGATGCGAATATTTTACTTCCTTGTTGATGTCGCAATTACAAATGCGTACATTTTATATTGCTTAAAGACAGGAAAAGACACCCTTCAGAAGCAAAAAGAATTCCGTCTTGCCTTATCCAGACAGTTGGTTAACAATTTTACTTTTAGAAAAAAACAGTTTTCAAATGCTGCTAAATATTTAAAACGAAAAAAAACAGAAAACAATTCACGCCAAAAACGAGTATGTGGGGTACCTGATGATATTAGGTACAATAATGTAGGCGTGCATTTGCCTGAGGATCTGGCTACATACAGACGTTGTCGAATGTGCAGCTCAGCTAAAAATAATAAAAGGTCAAAAATTGGATGCGAGACTTGTAAAGTCCCACTTTGTGCTGTCCCATGCTTCAGAGATTTTCACGTTTTGAATTAAGGTCGGGCAGCTACGGGACCCTGACTATAAGCATGGCCCGATATGCTCTTGCCCGGTTATTTATTTGAAAGAATTCAGTTTTAAGTTAAATAAAGGTTTTAATTATTTCTTATTATCTATTGGTTTTTAATTTATTTATTTTAGATACGTCGTGCCACCCGTAGTTCCCCCGGCAAACTGACATGACGGTCTTGTCACTTAATGCCCTTGGCTGATAGCGGCAAACATATTGCCGTCTTATAATTCGGAAACCCTGCAATAATATATACATTTCTCTTTCTCAAAAATCATAAAAAAAAAACATTCATGCTGTGCGTATCGTTAAAGTTCTCGATTCATTGCTTTAAAAAAATAATGGTCAAAGGGTTAAAAGGGTTAAATGGGAGGTGAAAGTTTGTATGAAGAACTTGGGTTTCTTTGAGTAAGAGATATAATAATTCGTGTATAGGTTCTTCATTACGAAATAAGTAAACAACTTTCCAGACAGACGGACACGGACAGCTAAGTCTTAGTAATAGGTTTCTGTTTTTTACCTTTTGGGTAGGGAACCCTAAAAATGCAACATTTCTGAATATGTCGTCCAGGATAGCGTGAAGTAAAAGAAGAGAACAAGATAGGCAGGCCCCGCCACCACATGGTACGAAGGACGAATAACCCTGTAATAATAAAGCAGTTGAAAATAGCGCATTAAAAACTCGTAGAATACATTTTACATTGCGTTTTAATTTAAACGGCACTCTTTTGTTTTGACCTTTGCTTTGAGATAGTAATGAAAAATTGTGATGGCCAGAATGCTGCTAAAATATAGCAAAAAGTAAAAAGCGCGATGTTTATTTGAATTGAAATAGTAGTTTATGCAACTGATACATAATGAGAGGCATTAAAACACGAGTGTGGTTTTATGAAACGAGCGTCAGCGAGTTTCATAATAGGATCACACGAGTGTTTTAAGGCCTAATTATGTACAGTTGTATACACTACTTTATCTACACACATATCATAAGTACTCTAAGATGGGTTCAGAAGCCATAAGGAAATGACCGGCACCACTAGTGCTACCTGTAAAATATCTAAAAACGACATATACTAATGCAGTAAGAAATAAATCTGAACAAATACATAAACAGATTATTTATTAAATATTTGTATAGAATCTTTTTATCGATTCTATATTTTTTATGTGGTAATACCACATTTTTATTTTTATAAATAATGACACAAAGGTAAATTAAGAAAGAAAAATTGAATGCGATCTACTACAATCGAAGCGGGGTTTGAACCCGCGACCTCTGCGTTACCGGCGCATTGCTCTCCCAACTGAGCTATCCGACCGCTACGTCAGTCACATGAAAGATTTGGTGTGACTGACGTAGCGGTCGGATAGCTCAGTTGGGAGAGCAATGCGCCGGTAACGCAGAGGTCGCGGGTTCAAACCCCGCTTCGATTGTAGTAGATCGCATTCAATTTTTCTTTCTTAATTTACCTTTGTGTCATTATTTATAGATTATTTATTGTCATAGTTGTAATTTACATTTACATTGAAACAATATTTTCAACTAAAATGTGAATTACAATAAACTTATCACAATTATACTTTCGTAACAGCAAAGAACCAACAAACAAATGACAACAATAATGGCGGCAATTCGAACCTCCGTCAAGACGAATGTTTTTTTTTCTAAATCATATACAAACGAATGTATCCATATTCTCATGTCACTCGAGATTAAATGTCGTGCGGTTTTTATAAAAAAACATACTGAATTGACGTTTCGTATCGATAACAATATTAATATCTATGGATACTAGAATAGAGACCTACTTTAGTTTTGACAGCTGTTCCAAATTTAAACTCATAACCTTACAAAAATTGATACTGTTATAATATTACAGTACAGATTTTACCTACTGCCACAGATAAGAAAGTTCTCATAGTAAAATTGGTTGTAGTAATGCTGGTTATTTCCTACGGTTTCTGAACGCATTTTAGAGCACTAATGATATGTGCGTAGATAAAACTTTTTATTCCATTTATTCTTTCATTTTTAGTAGTAAGTGCTATACGGTTTTAGTAGTCTTTTATTGCAAATAATACCTACCTATATGCCGAAGAACAATAAAATCTATTGCGATTTATATATTAAGTCAATTCAACTTGGAGCCATTCAGTTCATATCATGAATGTTTTTGTATCGGAAAGTTCAGAAATGGATATGAATTCAAGGAAGGTTTTTTAAAAAGGTGATCTTGACAATTTGGTGATTTTATATTTAGTACTTGTAACACCCATAGTGTAACGGTTCTATATTAAACTTCTAGGTAAATAAGTCTTAATATAACTACATAATATTAAAACAATACAATCCTATTAACTAAACACACTAACTTAATTAAATACTTAAAACTAATCGTTCACAAACTTTGAGTATTTATATTTAGACAGGAGATGCCATGCATGGGCGACCCCCTCCGGCAAAATAATTGGTCAAATGGTCAAGCACGTTATATAAAACTACTTAAAGTCACTTCACTGTCATTTTGCATCATTCCGTGTCGCGTGACATTTCTCTTCAAAAATGGTGAATTGTGCAGTATTTTCGTGTAAAAGACGATCCGACACCTCAAATTCGCCACAAGATCGCGTTTCCTATCACAGGTAAGTATTTTTACGAAGTATTAAATGTGTATTAAAGTACAATCTCCATTTAAAGAAAAAAACCGTTGCGATACGTAAACGACAGAAAAATGTAAACATAAAACGGTGGTACAGGGGCGAGGGATGTGACAAAGTCAAAACCGCGACTCAACATTTGAATGAATCATTCATTCATTCGATCACTGCAGTTCGTTTAATAGTTAGTGTATTATTAGATACTTGCGACCCTCCCGGCTTCGCACGGGTGCAAAACTGATTATGCATGTATTATACCTACATATTATAAACCTTCCACTTGAATCACTCTATCTATCAAGAAAAACTACATCATAATCCGTTGCGTAGTTCTAAAGATCTAAGCATACATAGGGACAGACAGACAAACAGGCAGACAGCAAGAAGCGACTTTGTTCTATACTATGTAGTGATTGAATTTAATAATAGGTATATAGATGTATGTTATTTTTAAATCTTGCAAGGTGTATTAGAAATATTACCTTTCTCTAGACATACGATGTTGAAATTTAATATGAAAATGAAAATAATTGTTTGCTAAAAGTATATCTAGGTAAAAAGGAACATTTAATGCTGGGCTATGAGTATATGCGTTATACATATACTATTATTTATAGACTTTATTTCATAATATTCTTTCCATCTTCACTCCTTATTTCCTTATTCTTCTTTTCTTTTATAGAATGAGAAATGAGGATATGCCGTAGAAGAACCAAGCTAACCGGCATAGCTCACAGGACTGCACGATTGAATTGGCATTGAGCAAGCCATGTAGCCCGGAGAATCGATGGCCGTTAGGTCAGCAAAGTGCTAGAGTGGCGACCACGTATAGGAAAGCGCAGCGTAGCGAGGGTTGTGACGATTCTTGGAGAGGCCTATGTTCAGCAGTGGACGTCTGTGGCTGATAGATAGATGAATATATTTACTTAATTAAAAAAAAAAATTTATATTATTTTGTATGTGGTAATTCTAATTAAATTAATAACAATTTGTTTTATTGTTTTCTCTTTACTCATTATTTACTCATATCTTTAAATCACTTTATATGTGGTTTCATATACCTAATCACCTTTATTTTTAGATGGGCGTATGTTCTTTTCCTGAAGGTTATATTCACTGACCTCTAAACTACAAGCACGTTGGACTAAATATTCCATAGGGAATGACAGTTGTTTTCAGTGCCCATTCAAAGCATCCTGCGTGAACGTCTACTAAAATTGTCATTTCAGGCAAACCGTTCTTTGATCTGTGACGATCTGTGAATCTCTAATATTAGACCCATGGACGCTCACACAACTTGCACATAGCTATCAGCTCCAAAATGGCGAAAATGAAATAGTTTCATTTTAGCAACGACAATATGAAGTCGAGTGTACTTGTTTTAGAAGTCCGTGATTGTTTAAGCCCGAAACAACCGCGGGCGACAGTTTTATTTTACAGTTTAGTTATGCAAGAGTGATAAGGACACAATAAATATAGACAGATATACATAGAAACAAATATATTTATTAGATAACATCTTCAATATACAGAATTTACAATTTTCAAATTTCACAATAGATAGTACCTATAAGACAATTCAGTTCATTCATTAAAATGATTTGACTCATTCTTCATATGTGTCCCATCACTATGTTTTTCTTATGTATGCTGCACAGTTACGTGAAAAACAGTATCTGTGTGCATGTCATTTTTGATGTGTTGAATTTTGCTGTAGTGTGCGTTTATCGCAACAGCAAAATTTGTGTCTGTTGAGTTATTCGTCTTTTGGTGGTGTGCTGTACGTGTTTACCTCACCCCCCGCTAAAATTGGCGAAAAAATTTGTTCGAAGAGTTTACGTTATGACACCTCCATTGTCTATAAATACTCAAAGTTCACAAATTATAAACTAGTTGCATTTTTGATAAATCAAACCTCTTTATTCGGCACTGGCTGAATAGCTACGTACTGGCCGAAAAAGAACTCATTGAATAAACAATAGACGATCGTGAAAAAAGGAACACGGCTTGTGCTGGCATGTCACTGTCATTTAAAATGTAAATAATTAATTATTTGATTGTATATACTGTACATATCTTTATAATTCTAAAAATGTATTGCTACTACGTTAACATATTACAACTAATACTTTCATGTACAGTTCTTACTCAATATCTCAGTTAATTTGTAAATATAAGCTGCTGTGTTTTCCCCAATACGGGTGAGTGTTGCGAGAATTAAATTTTACATCCAGCCTAAGTTTCGATATCGCTAGACATCATGTCTTTTATGTTTAACAGATGAAATGGTAGCAATTTCTTACTTATATTACCTTTTTATATCTGTAAAAAATATCAATTGATCTCGATTTGGTCTACTCTAAATATGAACTATTTTCTAAATGTATTTCTTTGTTTTAATATTATGTGCTTGTGACTGCCACTGTCGTCAAATGGCAGAACGCTGCAAGTCATAAAAACTAGTTTCGAGAAAAGTGAGTTTAAGTCTTGAACATATCGGCCTTGGATTTACCTATTATTTATGATCTAAAATGGTTGAATTTTATATAAATCAGACATTATGATATACTTTGTACAGCCGAAAAAGTAAATATAATATTTTTATGACAATAAATTAAATAATAATGCAAACGCGTTTTGCCAGTAGAACCCAGAAGTAACAAGAATACTCAATGTCGTGGCAAAACGCTGTAACGTCTTAGCTGCATCTTTATGCCATATTATTTCCCAGACATAATTTAATAATGTTTAGCATGTAAGTCATTTTGTATTATGAGTGATAGTGAAAAAAGTCTTAACTTTAATTAAAGTATGACGGTCAACTGAATAAAAGTCGGACTATCGCACCGATGGTTCTGTGCGTACTATGAAAGTACTGTAACCACACTCTAACGAAAAGATAAACTGCTCTCAGCGACGAAGTTAACTTTACCATTAGAAAACTGTTTTACTACTCTGTTTTCTTTATATTTACTTGTAGTATAAGACGGTACTTACTTGCCAATTTTCATAGATGTCAACGGGAAATTGTCTGTTGACAACCAAAACTCACTAAGTAATTTGTTACTGTGTTGTTTTAAGTAGATATTTGTATCTACTTAAAACAAAGCTCGTATCTGAGTGCACGCTTTTGGAGAATGAGGACTAGTAGAATAACCCCAAATGATTATTCCGTATGACATCAATGAATGGAAATGCGAAAAATCACAGTATTTAATTGAATTTAAGTATGAATACAACTGGTAACCTCAACCAAATTGTTTACATATATAGATAAATTGAAAATAACAACAGAATAAAACTATGTGGGTATACTGAATTATGGCAAAAACACTTGCATCTCATTAATTGTAGCTATATTCAATATAACTATCTCGATTGCTTGCTACTTACCGCGTTTTGGCGTGTTGTTAGCAATCGCGCGGTTATAACCGGAGGTTTTCCTAAAATGCTGCAAGTTCCATTTACAGCGTTCTGCCTTTACTGCATAGCTAAATGGTCTTGTCACGTCTTGTTTAAATAACAGAGTAACTAGAGTTATCATGTTTTGCTTGGACTAGCGTATAGTTACCGCGTTTTACAATTTTTCTACAGCCCTAATTAAATGAGATATAAACATTCTGAAAACAAGGTATGATAGAAGAGTCTAAAAGGAATCGTTTTGTACAAGACAACTTTAAACGCTGTAACTCAAGTTGCAGCGTTTTGCCATTTGACGTCTGCACATCATTGATGACTAATAAATGCTTAGGAGTTCACTTAAATAGCTTACGAAACTCGCGTAGCAATCAAGATGTCGCAGTCACATGCCAGAACTACAACTAAACATTACGGGATTTCCAGGGACCTATCCCGGGGCCTGCAAGAGCAATCCTAGGGCCACCGAACCTATCCCGGGGCCGGAAAACCTATCCTAGAGCTGCGATACCTATCCCGGGGCCTCTAATCCTGGCTACCAATCCCTATATCCTGACGCTACCAAGACTAAGCCTGGGGCTTGCCCATGCAGGACTACATCAAAATCATCAAGCCTGGAGCCAGTCTGCCCTACCCAGACTCCACGACGGCTAGACCTATCCTAGCCCGAACCTAGCCTGCTGCGCATGTTCGCCGCGCTCTACTGCGACTGCTGCGACGAAGACGACGACGTGTGCAGGGAAGTGGCTCCTAACAAGACTTGTCTCCTCTAAAGTATGCTCAGCTCTCTCTAAACTCAACTACCCACTGTAATATCCGTTATAATAGTTTTAGCAGCGATTAAGCTTGGCTTGACTTGAACAATTTACACGATTGATTCTAAAATAAATAAATATCAGACGAATACGGGATAGTCATACATATTTATATTTGCTATACATATTTATTATCCCAATCATACCCATTTATATAAATAGAAGTAGGTATAAGTTAGGGTTCAATATACCATAAGTTTCTTAAGGTTTAGGTGTATATTTTTATTTGTTTTTTTTTTCTTTAATAAAAATTTAATAAAAATATATATATATTTGCCATAAATAATATGGTCAAAGTCAAGTCAAAGTCAAAGTCAAAATATTCATTATTCAAGTAGGCCTAGCTACAAGCACTTTCGAATCGTCAGTTACAGAGAGCAGAGCAATTTATTGATAAACTTATACTAAAAATAAAATAAAAAAACATAAAAAACAACATTATAGAAATGAAAGAAAAATCCTAAAATATATAAATCGAAATAAAACTTCTGCTTTAGTGCGTTGTTAATCATTAGAAACGTATTCTATATGTTTCGTGTACAATAAAATGATTACATACATAAGAACACCCAAAACCCAAAGTGAGGCTATACTAGTTGGAACCGAAGGGATTATTTGTTAGAACTGAAAAATATAAGCAACACATATGATTTCAGGTATAAGTAAATTGCTCCAACTATTGTCATAGAAATATTATAGGTATTGTAAAATATTAAATTACCGCATTGGAACCAAATAACCTCACCATGCGGTACCAAATATTTGTGTTCATCTTAGAAATTCTTGTTTGCCATTATGTAAACATTTATAGCTAGAAATTATCTAAGCAACTTTACATTTTACAAGTTTAAAATAAACGTGAACTGAAACTTTAATCCTACCTACAGTTTCGCCCTGCATGTTTTTTGTATTGACGGGTTTATCTGGTGGAATTTTCGCTGAAACTCGCCTGCCGGCGGACTTCCGGCCCGATACGGTCGTCGTTTTAAATCGACCCAATGCTGCTTGCTTAAGGCCGTCGTACACTTGAAGCTTGGTCTTGAAAATACCGTAAGGGGCTATTTGGGGTCCAAGGAGTTAACTGGTACCTACTATGCAAAAAAAAAAAAACAATCTCTTTTACCATTCGAAACGGACATGTTTTCAGGTGATTTGTTTCAACTATTGCAATGGGAATATATAATAAGTATCACACTAATATTATAAAGGCGAAAGTTTGTGAGGGTGCCTATGAGTATGTTTGTTACTTATTCACACTCAAACGACTGGACCAATTTTTATAAATTTTGGTTTGAAGGTAGCTGACACCCTGGATTAACTCATAGACAACTTTTCATCTCGAATAAAAATAGTGTTCCCGTGGGGTAAGCGGGAAACACCGCGCGGCGCAGCTAGTGTAAATAAATATAAAAAAAATCTTAAAATCTTTAATTACCAAATAACCAAATAATGTGGACGAGACTTTAGCAAGAGACGTAGTGAGTCGAGTGTGCAACCCGACATTTGGCATTGTGTGTGATGATGAAGGTGGTGACGCCCGCATCTGGGAGTCGCGCGAAGAGAGCGTTGGCGCGCAGTGTTCGAATGGCCGCCGCCGCGATTGATCAGAGCTGATGATGAATCGCGAACCGAGTCGAAATATGTCGAGCAGTATTCGACTTAAACGGCGTGAGTGCACCGTGTCATAATTATGGCTTCTAATATGTTTGAGACTCACGGGAGTTTTTTTAAGTTCCAATTAGCCCCTTGGGTTTCAAAAGCCTCACCTTATTGTAATCTAATCCATGTTTTTATGTTGTTCCTTGTCACGGTCAGGACATGACAAGATGTTAAGCACTTAAAGTGCAGCATGCTAAGTAAAATAACTTTTTTTTACAAATCTTTATTTATTAAATGGTAACTTGTTAACTTAGGTAATTTGAAATGAAATTATAAAATAAATTAATACAATTCCGTAGAAGACTTTAGACATTGGCTTTTGCTGAAGGAACTGGTTTAAAAATTCAATGGCTCGGGCAAGGGCAATAGCTTCGGTGGCCTAAACGGTAAGGTCGAGGCCCGGAGAGCGGTTAGAGACGCGAGCTCAAACCCCGCCCGATGCAAAATTTTACCTCCATAATCAATCTTTGTATCAATATTGAAAATAAATTCCGGGAAAGTTACTGAAAGAGAAAGATGAATTAATTAACTTTGAGTTGTAAAGGTACTTTTACGCTTAATTAACCTTGAGAGATAATTAAAAAACAAAATCAAATTTATAGTTATCAATGAAAAATAGTGGATGATTAAAAAATATTCGTGAACAAAGGCGGACTTATCCATGGTCCTTATTGAACAATTTTACTTTACGAGCAGAATTGTTTTCTAAAACGGAATATTTTTAATATTTTTCGTAGGTATTTTAGTAAATACCTGAATTTGCAGTTAAAAGCTATTTTAACCTCAAAGCTTGTTTCGCTAGAACAAAATTAGAACTCGCATTTGGGGTGCCTCTATTTATGCGAAATGTGTTTTGGTTGAGCAAAATTTATCCTGAAAAGTAGGAGGCAATTTTGAATCCTCGGATGATAAATACACCGTCTTTTTAATTATTTTGGTCATTTTACTATTTCAAACTATACCTACTCATATAAGTATGTGATCACGTATCACGTCATATTTTCTTGTGATTTATATTTTATTTTTAAGTTTGTTAATACAATATTATTATTTAAGAGTGGGTTTTTTCACTTTTAATATGTTATCTTAGAGAATAACGTAGAAGCCTAACTTCTTAAAATACACTTAGGTACAATACACTTCTTAATTAAAGTGTCACATGTCAGATTTCTTAGTTCTGCAATACCATAACATAATCTTAGTTACATATATCATTACATAACATAATCAGAATTGTCTATACATAATAATCAAATTTGTAGTTATACTACCTACATAAATTAATTTATTCAAAATGTTCACTTAAATTGTAGTAAAGCTCTCTCAGTACACCATTTGAGAAGCTTATTTTTGTATTCTGGTAGTTCAGACATTTTTAGATCTTCTGGCAGATTATTGAAAATTTTAATAGACATGTAGAATGCACTATTTATCATATGAGCTGTTTTCATTATAATAATATTTTTAAGTCATCTAATAACTAAGTAGCCATTTCCCTCGACACAAGCGCCGTTTCCTGCCCCAAAACAATATTTTAAAGAAATGGCAGCAACAAATTTGCACTTCGCATCTGAGAACGACAGAATTATATCTGCAGCATCGAAATTGGCGCAGGGGAAACAACTAGATGTTCAATTTACAATATACTCACAGTTCTCGAGATCGTAACACTTTAAATTCATACATAATTTGTATTTAAAGTTATTTAGATACTAGAACTAACTGCTAATTTATATATTCACGTAAGTATCTCTTTCTGTGGCGATACTAAATCTTTCTGTCCTGTTGGTTTCAAGGATTACCACAACAACTGGTAATGCGCTGGCCTCATTTTATCGGTTTACCTTGACTTGAAAGCCCTTTTCTCGTGCTCGGACACAGTCCTATTTAGAAAATTGCATGATGCGGCACTTTAAGAAACAACAATAAACAGTCTAAATCTCATACAATCCTTTGTATGAGATTTGTTGTTCTACCCAAAAACGGCAATACATACATCAGTCGTCATTTTTTGAAATCAGTAAAATACATATGTATGAAAAATACGCTACGATAGACGGAGTTCACTCGGTAGACGGTCCACAGGAGGGGTGTATCACGGTCCTAATGTACGTCTCTCGATATACTTTCTGTGAAAGTGTGAAGTAGTAACTTGATTCCCACGGTGCACGATAATCTACATTTGTCTAAAGACATCGTCATCCAAGAGAGGCTATTCCGAAAACATGAGTCACAAATATAACAACGGAACTGATGGAAATTGTGATTTTTTTCTAGTGAAACATATCGTTCACTTTAAAGAACCTCATCTCAGCCGGGCTAAGCTTACGCCACCCTATAATTTGGTCTCTATCCCACTGAGCCGTATTAGCTTCAATCGGCGAGCGATTCGAACGTGCCAAAATAATTTAGTAGCGGATTCCAGGAGTGCAGTGAGGAAAAAATGTGATTTATGTTCGGAACGTGCCGCGCGCGTTCATTACTGCAGCGCGATCTGCCGACTCAGCGCGATAACAGACTTGGTGGAAAGATATTGTAACTGAGCTTATGACGTATTTTCTATCTCGTCGTGATGAACGTATTCTATTTTGCAGTGGCGTGACTTCCTTAGAACCCCATTCCTGTCAGAGGGCTAGTATATCTTGCCCCGACTTCGCTGGTCGTGCGACTCACCAAAATAAGAAAATAATTCATGGGTAACTGTGTAAGATTTTATAATAAACTTCCTAGAAGCGTAACTGACTTGTCTGTTGGTAAATTCAAAAAGTATGTAAAACGTAAACTTATTTCTAAAGCTTATTATAGCACACAAGACTACATGAATGATAACGTGTCGTGGGATTAGTCAAAATCAAAGCAATCTTGTGTGTAATCATTCTAACGGGTACCTACCTATCAAGGTACTGATATTTTAATTTTAATTATTTTCATTATAACTTTTGACATTTAGAATTTTATTCTAGAAACATTCTAGCCTCCATTTTTTATTTGTATAAAATTTTTATTTGTTCCGATCCTTTTTGGGATTTTTCTTTTATTTCTATAATGTTGTTTTTTATGTTTTTGTATTTGATTTTTAGTTATAATTCAAATTGCTCTGCTCTCTGTAACTGACGATTCGAAAGTGCTTGTAGCTAGGCCTACTTAAATAAAGAATATTTTGACTTTGACTTTAAGTCTGCCAAAGCATGTTGGAGGATATGTTTAACCACGCACTGTTATTTTGGTAGGTGTAAAAGTAAACCCAGAGCAGGGTAAATATACATAACTTCTAATTTAACTTCAATGTGTCTCTATTCATTCAATTGTGAGGCCTTTCAGGCCATTTTAATGTTACAAAATTTAAACAGTTAGATAAAATTCGATTAAGGAACATGCGAATGAACTAAAATAAATTAAATTAAACAATATGGATGTACAAGATCCACTTTCATGGACAGTCGAGAGACGGACAATCGTGATATGGGTGTGTAATGATGGATACATCAACGTTTCATCACGAATCATATAATGATTTGACATAATGTTTTAATTTGATATTGGTATAAGAATCATTTGATATAACTTATATATTTGTCAGATAACCTAACGCTCATCTTCGCTTCGTACCTAACCGTGACTCCATGACAGTTTTACTTTTTACTTAATAAACTGATTTTTATTTTTTTTGTCTGAGCAGTTTAAGTAAGTTTTGAGCATTTAAACGTTTTATATCAAATGAACATTATACCAAATGTCATTAGATCATTCGTTTATTATATTCCTTGATCGTTATACGGGGCATACTGAAAGTTTCTGGAACTGGCCACTTATAAAACAAATAAAAATGAAACAATCACGGAATTTGAAAAAAGAACTCTCTGGGAACTAGTAACTTTTTAAATTGCTAGGCTATCATTTGTTTTTTAATGAGGCGCCATTTTGAAAATTATCCGTTGCTACAAAAATGCATTTAAACCGTGAAAATTTTCGGTGCATGATTTATTATGATTTTCGTTGTGGCTTAAGTCAACAAGAGTGCTGCCAAAGGCTTCAACTAGGATTTGGTGATGAAGCCCCATGTCGTAGCTCTGTGTATTCGTGGTTTAATGAATTTAAACGTGGTCGTGATCATCTACATGACGATGTACGTGACGGTCGGCCAGCGACTGCGGTTATCAAAACTAATATTGACGTCGTACGACAATTGATTGAAACTGACAAAAAAATACTTGTCAGCAAATTCGTGCCTTACTAGGCATTGGAATGAGCCAAGTGCAAAAGATATTGCATGCACATTTGAAGGTGCGGAAACTATGCACTCGATGGATACCGCACGATTTAACGGAAGACCAGAAACGACAGCGTGTAGACTGGAGCCGTAAAATGATAAAGAAATTTAACGGAGGACAATCGTTGGCTGTATATAATATCGTGACAGGTGATGAAACATGGGTGTACTGCTTTGAGCCAGAAAGAAAAAGCCAGTCGGCGGAATGGGTCTTTCCTTTTGAAGATTTGCCTACCAAAGTTAAAAAAAATCGGAGCACTGGGAAAAAAATGGTAGCTTCGTTTTTTGGCAAAACAGGACATTACGCAACTGTAGCACTAGAAGAGCAAAGGACAGTCACTGCAGATTGGTATGCAAATAGCTGTTTGCCAAGAATCTTGGAAAAAGTTCGCGAAAAGCGACCCCGTAGCAAATCGTGCTTCACCACGATAACGCGTCTGCACATTCCGCTAAAAAAACAACTGCATATTTGAAGGCCTCAAATGTGGAACTGATGACGCATCCGCCATATAGCCCGGACCTTGCTCCATGCGACTTCTTTTTATTCCCAAAAGTCAAGGACAAACTCAGAGGTTTACGATTTACGAGCCCCGAAGCGGCAGTGGATGCGTTCCGCGAAGCCATTGAAGAGGTCCCTGAGGGACCTCTTCAACTCCCTACAGAAGACTGGACCTACTGCTTTTCGCAATGGTTCCAGCGAATGCAAAAATACATAAATAGCGAAGGAATATACTTCGAAAAACAATAAATGTATGGCTTATATTATATCTTAGTTTTAAATAAAATAATCCAGAAACTTTCAGTATGACCTAAGTATTGGCCAATACTATGCAATAAGTTGTTATAGCGACCGTTACTCAAGCTCGTGATACGGCACCACATCCATAAATTACTCACAGTTTTTATGTGAAGGTAAATGTTTTGTGCCGGTTTTGGCTAGAACATGTTTGTATGTGTTTTGTTCTGTGCAGCAGCATGCAATGTCCAAAATGGTCCTGTGTGTGGTATTAAAATACCTTCAGTTACTTCAGCATATAAACGGTATTCTATATATTTGGTATTTGGCCAATACTATGCAATAAGTTGTTATAGCGACCGTTACTCAAGCTCGTGATACGGCACCACATCCATAAATTACTCACAGTTTTTATGTGAAGGTAAATGTTTTGTGCCGGTTTTGGCTAGAACATGTTTGTATGTGTTTTGTTCTGTGCAGCAGCATACAATGTCCAAAATGGTCCTGTGTGTGGTATTAAAATACCTTCAGTTACTTCAGCATATAAACGGTATTCTATATATTCGGTATATCTACCTAATACTGAGTTGATTTGGGTTGCTATCAAACCTCGAAATTAAATCAGGCAATGAAAATTCAAAGTTCATCAACACCAATGAAAGTTATTCACTACGTTACTGGATTTACCAACTGGGTGAATAAATTAACGTACCTATAATTAGAATTTTATATAAGAAATCAAATCTGAAGTAAATAGTATAGTTAAGTCATATAATATAACGTATTAGAGCCAAAACTTGCGCAATAAAAAGGCTTGATGGATTACGTGTTGGTGGCTAGGAGCTTGAGAACGCTTTCAATTGTCACTTACTCAGACGAAAACCTACAAGATTATTAGCCTGTGACTACCTAGCTTATGGAAGACATGACTCCTATTGTGATGATATTGTTTTGACGACGCGGTGGCGCAGTGTGCACTTTTAAGCCGAAGGTTCTGGGTTCCAATCCCGGTAAGGGCAAATATTTCCTAGGTCATGGATGTTTTCTATGTATTTATTAATCTATACGTCATGGCCATAGCACAAGCCTACTAGAGATTACTGTGGGACTAGATTGATTTTTGTGAGGTTGTCCGATATTTATTTGTTTACTATAAGGATCGGCAATGAATTATAGAAACTTTTGTGGCTGTTACGTGTTTTTCACCCTTAAATTGGATCTAAGGTATCCTTCATTGTTCAATATAACTTAGTGTAATTGCGATCCATGAGACACCAAAATGAGAGAAGGGTCGCTTCACCAACCCAATCACCAAACGACCCCCTATTGAAATGTCAATCTTGCGGACGTCGCGGTCACTCCCGCATGTATAGTCATTTCAAACACTGCCAGAAAAACGCTGCATTAAGAAGCCTTATTCCTTTTAAAATGCTGATTGTTTTAGACATTTTTCTCTATGATCTTGATCACACATATTTCTTAACATAATATTGATGTTGCAACCTTGAACAAGGCTATTGCAATTTATTGGTAAATATTTCAAACCAACAGTTTTAATTGTTCATTGATAATTTTTGTTTTAAAAACTACTCGAAATTGACAAAGTTCACGCGGAAAATTCGTTTTTTCAACTTATTTTCGACTGCACGCAATGAAAGCATGAAAATAGCTATGTTACTACCCAGAACTCGGGGAAAAGTATGATTCACTTCAAAAAGTTGGTTGGAATTATCAATATATTTGCCATAATATAAAAAAAGGAATAAGGCCTCTTAAGTCACATGATAAAGTGATAAAGGTGTAAAAGCCTATGAAATACTGAACAATCTAGGAACAACAAGAAATTTGTTACTGGCGTTGCTGCTGGCTCTCAAAAATCTTTAAATCCATACACTTTATTTCATCAACCTTATCTCCAAAGTAAAACCACAACCACTACAACTTTTTATGAGATTCGGCGCTTTACCGAAAGTGCCCACCTAATAATTAATGCAACCGAATAAATATTTGACACTGTACTCGCGTATCCTCGAAAAAAGGGCCAAATTAAATCAACATAAAGTAACGGAGGGTTCTTATAAATAATGCGGTCATCAGCCTTGCAACGAGAGAGGTTACTTAAAATTTTACTCTAGCTTTCTTGAGCCGGCGTTATGACTTTGGGAATAATTATGTAAATAAACTAGGGAAAGTTTATCCTAAATAAGCCGGGGGTTCGATCAACATCAAAAGAGAAAATATAATTGAAATGAGGAACCTCGGCCGTGACGTTTAATTTTTTATTATTCTGCTCTTACCCCCTTAGGGGAGGAAAAGTTTTATAAGGCTGCGCGGGTTTGTTACGTAACTCGATTCAGGTTGATATTGATACTTGTTCATTTAACACTTTGTATACCAGCCTTGTTTTTTGTATAACTTTCCAGGATATAATAACGACATGTGTCGTTTCTTTGATATAACTTGTCAATTGTTACTTGTACCAGGATGTAAATGTACTCTTAGAGTAAGCGGTAGGGATATTAGATAAAATGCAAATAAAACAAATGCAGATAATATTATGTGTCAAATGTTATCAACGTTGACATGTCATCGTCGATGCATTATAAATAGGTTTATTAGAAGAGATTATATATCTACATACTAACTTATCTACACTACACTCTGCATTAGTACTTTATGTATATATGCTCGTAACTACTTGTTCGATAATGTATTTTTTTGACATGACGCACGAAGATTTATGCAAATATTTTTATATGTGCATGTAGCGGGTACTAGTGCATAATATGTTTTCTGAAGGTGTACCTCCGCGAGAAGTAAAAAAAAAATCAGAAGAATATTAAAACAATTTTTTACATACTGAATTATAAGGACATGATGCAGGTAAAAAATATGCATTTTGTTGCCTATTTTATTATTGTCAAATATAATTTTGTTTAGTTAATCTAACTTGAATAGTTTACAAAATATGCCACTTTCAATGACACCGTGATCATTTTACATTATCTTGGATAACTCGAAAACAAAAGAAGATCGAGGACTGATAATAAGCATAGTGTTATTAGGACTTGCCAGTACACCACCTGAAAGAATGACCAAATCCGTCGTTGGGGGCACTTCTTGTTGGCTTAGCCTGCTAGACCCTTTAATGAGTACACAAAATAGTGTTTTTAATTCTTTCGGTTGAATGTTGAATGGTAAATGGTGGACACTTGAAATTTTAAAATAAAATGCATTACTATGATCACTATAACTAAAAATAAACCACGTCCTAACGAATTAACATGCTACTTATTATTTGACATTGTTTTTGCGTTTTTGCAACTCTGCCAAAGGGATGTGTAAAAATTCTTCTTAAGCATCTTCTCTATCTAAACTATTATAAGCTGTATTTTCCAAATAATAAGAATTTACTGTTTTCAAGTCAAAAATATTTTTTTATTTTATTTTCTTCATCACGCCTAAACGATCAATTCCAAATTACTGTTGGTACAGTACGGCAAAAAAAAGATGAAATTAAAAAGTGGCAAAGCTGTCGTCCCTTTCTAATCAATCAAAGAAAAACTGACGACACTACAGTTATGCTTTTTAATTTCTACACTTTCTTGTCGGACTGTATGTACACGGATGTGTATAAAATACCTCTACCCCGACTACGCTGGAACAATAGACAAGACCAGGACTTTTTTCCGTGGGCACCTCCTAGTAACATTATAAAGTGGTTTGAATGTCGGTCTCGTTGTGCATACATTTTTTTTAATGCAGCATAAATATATACAGTTCCCTGAAACTGTTTGTACAGTTTGTCTGCAGCTGCGAGTCTTTATACAATAATTTAAACAAAGGTGCTAAACACTTGAGTGACACTTTGAATAGACAATTTTATTTATATCTTCTTTACTTTTTAAATTTGGACTTACTTGGATAATGGATAAACGGATAATCTCGGGCAACTGAACTTGAGTACGTAGGGAATTCTTTTGCTCAACTATCTCCATAGTAGTTCCTGACCCTTGGTACCACAAATTTACCCGCGGACACCGACCTTGTACCATGCTTATGTTCTATTAGTATTGGGTTATGCTCTCGATTGCCATGTCAACACAACGCTTAACGACGACACAGAACACCGGTAAGCCTAGACATGAGACAAAGGCAAAGCAGAGAACAGTCCCGTGATTTCTCATTTGCATGTGTCTTTTCCATGGCACCGAATTGTTACTTTGTGCTTCCAAGGTAAATTCTGGGTCCTTGAGTTAGCAAAATATATGTAGTTAAGTACCTATGGGTACTTGATAGATAAGATAACGTGTTACAGTACAATTAAAAAAAAAACGTAAACAGCGAACGAGCATTCGCCTGTAAAGCCAAAAACAAATGAAGTTTTTATACGTAATTTTCTATCAAATTACGTTGTTTCCGTTTTTTTCTATTTAATTTTATGGCAATTGCCTTTTGACATATTTTCTCAATTGTACGGTCATAAACACGCTATGTAGTCTATCATTTATACATACATATACACTTCGTTTATTAGGATTAGCAAAAATTCAGACACCGAAGTTTTATAAAAAATATTTACTCTCCCCTTTGCATGAGTTTAATTATTTATTTGCTACTAAACATTTAATTGTGACGTCACGATTGAAATCTTTCTTACTACGAAAGATAGTATTCTCTATCAGACGTAGTCGGATAAAACTTTGGCCAAATACGATTAAATATTTGAAATCTAACTCACCACAAGTATTACTTGTTTGCGGTTTACTAACTTCACTTATTAATTGCTTTTGAATTAACAAAAAAGGTAAGTACATCCCAATTGCATGTCAAAGCATTCCAAGGACTTAAATAACCTTCCATAATGAAAAAACAAAAGACTTAATATTACTCATGCCACGTAGGCTCATGGAATGTTTTAGGTTATTTTCCTATTTCTAGAGCACGAAATATTTGCACGCCACGCATACTTATGACTTGTTTCTGAGCCTTATTGTGTAACCCAAGCTTGTGCCGGCAATATCAAGTTCATTTGGCACTTAGGGAATATTCTCCGATAACTTTATATAATATTCATATATATATACAAAGAAACAACCAACAAAATATGAAGCGGATCTAGTGTTTTAAGGTCTATACAATACAATACAACAATACTTTATTGCACACCAATAAAAGTTTACAAAAGGAAACAAGACAAATACAATTTATAAATAACGGCAGACAACAGGCGGTCTTATCGCTAAAGAGCGATCTCTTCCAGACAAACTTTGGGTAGTGAAATTGATGAAACATCTATCTATGGTGATTTATTTTCTTTGCCTTTATTAAACCCGTATTGTCCACCTGGCAAAGGCTTCCCCTCTCTCATTACACTGATCTCGATTTAAAGCTGTTTCTGGCCAGCTCTTATTTTCAGTCATGTAACAATTTAAACAGAAGACGACCACGCTGTTGGTCGTAGTAGGACTTCAATATAATATAGGTACATAAAATTCATTACCATTCTCTAAAAAAGTAATTTTAAATCAAAATATTTTTTATAATGTACCAAGAATTACATAACAACTATTTATAATAATAGGGTCAAAATACTTACACGCCCAATATGTCCGTACTTAAGTTATTGGATAAACGTAAACACATTGCTTCAATATTTAAAATAGCAGTGAGGTGACCAAAAGATCCGATTTGAGCGTTTTCCAAATAAAAAACCAGAATCCCTTTTTCTTCCAGTACTTGACGTTTTTGGATTCATTTTACTAAGAATCGATAATATTTTCCATGTGAAGAATAAAAAAAAATGTCCCAATATTTGTATCCAAATTTTATTTTCCACTACGTAACGCTCATGCCAACAAAAAGTTCATATTCAAACGTGACATAATGGAACGGACAAAAGGAAACTTTTTTTTATTATTCACATTGAAAATGCTATCGATTCTGTGTAAGATGAAATCAAAAACATCAAGTTCTGGAAGAAACAGGGATTCGGGTTTTTTTTTGGAAAACGCCCATTTACCTTATACGTTATACGTAAATATCAGCTCAAAAAATATTTTCACTGTTGTAAAATAAAATTAATCTGTTGTTTATTTTTAAGGGTTATCATCACCAGAGCGGTATCCTTTGAAAAACACTTCACTTACAATAGCCAAAATCTCATTTCTCTGGACACCATTTTTGTGTCGATCTCCTTTATTGTCTTCCAAATAATTTTAATTTATAGGAATAGAGAATATTTCCGGTTGTTATTTATTTAAATAAAACAATTGAAACAGAGTATTATTATGTTATGGCGTTTATATCATTTAAGTTTACCTGTCGGATTCTTTATAGCTGCCATGTACAGTAAGCTACAGAAAAACCTGACCCCCTGCCATAGTATAGTCACTATACTCTATAACTTCTGTATGCAGGGTAGACCGAGATAAATGGGATAATGTACGTGATATATTTAAATCTATAGGTGTTTTGTATCCTAAATAGGCTCGATAAAGGCAGCTTTAGAATATCACAACAAATTGAGATAACAAAGAAACACAGGGCAACTGGGCCTTGCATAGTATATCCATACCTACCATGGAGGGTGACGAGGATGTTGAAAGGGTGGAACTAAAATGTTCAGGGTCCAAATTCGACGTGGCAATGCGATATCCCCAATTTCACTATATCACGCTTTATAACTGACGCCTATCAAAATATACTGTATCGATAGAGAATGTACGAGTATAGTAATCTGTTCATCTTAACAAGAAATAAAATATAATATCGGTGGCATTTAAATAGCAAATCGCTAAAATCAACTCATTGGAGAGATCTTTACTGTTTACTTTAACGATGTACCTAAGTACTCTAGTTGATATAACCATAACATTTTTTTTTTCATCGAGATAATTTGAGATGGTGAAAATTTGTGAGTAATATCACTAAAATTCGCGCGAGCAATACTTATATCCATTTTGATATATTATAGTTATTTACAAATGAAGCGAAAATTAAAAAAATGGCGCTATGATGCCACCCTAAGGCATGTCGAAGCAACTGGTTGAAAAATTCAATGGCTCTGACATCTGATTCGGTGGTCCAATTGGGAGGACGCCCGTGTTGGCCCTAGTTTACGTTAACAGACGTTACTACTTTAATAAAAATAAGTATTATAGTTATTTATTTAATCGTATGGCGTAAAAAACATTACAAGAAATTGAAATATAGTATACAACACAAAAACAACAACAAATATATACTTCACAACTGACGCGGCTAAATGGCAAAGAGCCTTGGATATCAATTTGTGACATTATAGTTATAAAACCATATCTCCGTTAAAATATCAACTTATCAATGTCGCTTCATACACCGCGACTAGCAAAACTCAATATGTGTATTATACTTATAAATGGCCATGATAAAGCGCGAATTGGAGAAATCGCAATGTCACGTCTAATTGGGCCTTAGACGTTTTTAACCTCCCGTGATGCGTCAATGATATTTACTCCCGCTAAAAGCCTCCATATACGTCGAACGATGTTATGCCGACCCCTGGATGCGTGCATTTTGGGCAAAAAAGCTAACGACGTCGGGTATTAACAGACAACAGTGAAATAAACACTGTGACGGTAATAAAAACGATTTTTCTGAGTAAAGAGAAATGGACAGCATGACGTTTTAAAAATAACAGTTTTTATTACATACTAGCTGTGCCCCGCGGTGTTACCCGCTCATCCCACGGGAACACTAAATTTATTCGGGATGAAAAGTATCCTATGTCCTTTCCCGGGTCTCAAACTATCTCCATACCAAATTTCATCTAAGTCGGTTCAGCGGTTTAAGCGTGAAGAGGTAACAGACAGACAGACAGACACACTTTCGCATTTACGAGTATAATATTAAGTATGGATTTACTTACTGGCTGCACCGCGCGGTGTTACCCGCTCATCCCACGAGAACACTACATTTTTTCATACTAAATAATAGCCTATGTATTAATCCAAGGTGTCACCTACCTTCATACCAAAATTTATCAAAATTAGTCCAGCCATTTGAGCGTGAAGAAGTAACAAACATACACATAAACACACTTGCAAACTATCGCCTTTATAATATTAGTGCGATGTAAGTAACTGAAAGAATTGCTTCTACTTACATGTCATTAATTTCAAAATAAATAAAGGTTAAATTATACTTAAATGGAGCGTGCATCCTGATCTTAACACATCCTGGTTAGTTAGGAGAATATCTGGCCAGTTGGAATCTGAACAGTATCCAACATTATAAAAATAAAAACTAAATTATGAAGTTTCCCGTGTATTATATTCATACAAAACTAGTTATCAACTAGATAGAATTAAAGTTATAGATACGGCTTACGATACCTGTAAACTTAACAATTCAACGTGACAAGTATACTATGGAGTACAGAAAATAGAAGTGGCACAAAAGCATTGAATATTGTCCAATAAAACAAGCAGGTGGACAATGTTCAACCTAACTGTTCAACTAAATTATATCATAAGTATTTGTTGTGTTGGGTTGAGATTGAGACATATACTATAGATGATAGCATGATCTAGTGGTAAATATTAAATCACCGCAACAACAGTTTTTTAAGAAATAACATCTTTGACACTTTGTTCAAGAGTAGGAAACTCTAGCTCTCTGCTGTGAGATTCCATATTGCTTGGTGTAACAAATCGCCGCTTTACTTTCCAAACTTTACTAAACTAAATAGTTCGATGAGGTAAATAGTATTTTCCTACTTAGAACACGAATGCTATTCCTATTTAACCATTGACACAGATACAACGTCGACAAAGTAGAAAATACGGTATGAAACTTCCCGTTATATTCTAAACTAAGACGGAGTTGCGTACTTTCGTAAACTTGTCACTGAGACGATTCTGAGTCTGTGTTTACTTAAATCTGTTAAAAGTTGGCACAATGAAGTTCTACGGTAACATCGACAAACTTATTAGTGTGAGGATGGCATTCAGACGTTCCTTAATTGGGATAGAGTTACGTGATAACTTTCATCCGTTTAGTTTGATACCTTTAGTAGGTACTATACTATTATATATTTATACAATACGATACAGGTACTCATTATTGCGCACCTCACAAAACAAACAGGAGAGATACAATGCAAGAAATTACAATTAGAGGTACAACAGGCCGTCTCATCGCTAAAGAGGGATCTCTTCTTGACAACCGTTGGGTTGTGGAGAACTTGCAATTTTATTGTGTTGGAGTATGGTGACTAGCCACTTTAAATAACCAGCAGTAACACAATGGTTTACTGCAACAAAAACTCATATTGCTTTTACAACGTAACTTAATGTATAAAAGGTTTTGAGTTATTATATTAAACGGAGATAGACATTGGAAATTACCTGTAACTCCAAGACTATCATTAACCTCAACCTCACCACCATACATTGTTACATGCCGACCCTGCCAGGATATTGGACGGTACAAAAACAGACATAATTATAATAATACATACATCACGAGTTATGAGTTTGAGAAGCGACGCTTGTAAGAGAAATCCTTTTTTTTTTTGCTGGTGGACGCCGGACTGTTAAGTTAACATCCCCGGCACCTCCTGCTGATGCCTCTAGAATTGTAGAGAGACGAAAGACGTGTTGAGTTTATTTTTTATTTTTGGTGGTGGTTTGTTATATTTATTTGCGTACTTATTTTTCTTTTCGCAATGGGAGGTGAGACCATGCATAAAAAAATACGCAAGTAAGTATATTGGGTTAGCACGTTTGTTTCAAGCACTCTAAATCCCTCTGTTTCGCCGACAAATGTTTCGTAAAATCGAGATCAAACGATACAGAAAAAATCTGGAAAATATATTTATTTTTAAACGATTAAGTCTCCAAAAAAATAATTCAAATGTTAACACATTTAGATTTGTATGCTTTGAATATTTAGCAAGTATTTGCCTAATGTATGTCTGCATTGTGCAGTGTTGATTTATTTTTACTGATCTCACTCGACAGTGGCGCTAACTGGATGAGCAAAACGGTAGTAGGTAGAGTATATTGCGTTTTACACAACAACCGATAAAATGAAATTCTCAGGCGGAAGATAACATCTCCATCACATCTTATTATGCTTCTCTAATAGCAAAGAATCAGCCGTTTGTTTGGTTACTTAACACGTTGAACGCCATACAAAAAACCACGTTTAGCCCAGGGGGCCGCGGCGGACACCTAGTGACCTGAACATGTCGAGTCCATGGGGCCGCGTCGGACACCAAGTGTCCGTATGCTCACGATCACTTCAGAAGCCTATAGGCGGCCGACGGACGGCATTTCAATTGTTTTTACTAAGGCGAGTGACCGGCGCGGCCCCACAGAACAACCTGGCCGCTTGGCACAAAAAAAACCCAAAGTTCTTAAGATTTCTGGTTATTTTTACATGATGTCTCCAAAAGTGTTGTAATTAGGTATTAAAACTGAGTATTTTATATAATGAAATGAAAAGATATAGTTATCACGTAGTTTTTTAGTTTAAGAATACATTAGAAGTTCTTTAGAATTAAAATTGCTTTCAATTTAGTCGGTATCAAATCAGAAACGGGTTCCGTACCTATTTAATACTTTACGTAAGAAGTTACCTTTTCTGTACAAAATTTTCGGCTTGATTATATGTCAATGCCTTAAATAGTTCATAAAACCCGTTAAATTTCAATTTTAATAAATACTTACTATGTATATACCTAAATGTTTAGACCGAAAGCGTGGCCCGCGCAGCGCGTACGGAAGGAAATACGGTTGGACGTATGCACAGGCGGCGACGGACACTGGTGTCTGCGATTTTAATTTTTCAGAAAATAATGAATATATTGCTGTTTCTGTAAGTCGCCCATTATTTTTGAGATATTTCTTGACAATAATTGCAAAAAACACACCAACGATTTTGGGACGATTCTCGATTTATGGTCCGGCCCCTGGGGGATATACTGTCGCCCACATGGTATCCGTCATGGCGTTCAGCGTGTGAGATATCTCTTGAGTGATAAATCGCGAATGTTATGAATGTTCAGTATGCGTTTATTTCTCTCTTATCGGTTATAATATCGCGACAAACGTGATCCGCAGAACGTCTAGCATAATTGTGACACGCGCCTCTTTGTCGCGGGTCAAACACTATCTGTCACTTTCCTTTCAATACCGTGCGAGCATGACAGGTGATACCGAGTCGCGCGACAAGCGAAGTCGCGGCAAGATATGCTAGCCCTACAGGTGTGAACGTTAAACCCTATGTTTTGGATTAAAAATCTCGCAGCTAGTTACATGTGCCAAAGTTTCTGGCTCGATAAAAGAGCCAGTTTGTAACTATCGAGTCGGAATCGACGTGCCAGCCGCAGACATTTCGACTACAGCGCCGACTGGAAAGGTGTTTTAAAGACAGTTACTGGTGCAATTTTTAAAACCAGGTACTGCAAGTCTCTGAGAAACGAACAGAGTTTACATTTCATATAAAAGTTTAAAAAATAAATATCTGTATTGAAGATTGTTCACAAATCGCAGTCTGTGCCGTTTAGCTGTCAATTAAGTAATCGAATTAAAAACATCGATAATTTTGTACTACACTTGCGGTCAATCACATCAAAACTGCTGAACAGATTTCGACTATTTTCAACCCAATTCCAAAAGGTTCTCAAACCGTTTTTTTTTATTATTATTACCTGAGAACTCCGTCATTAAATTTATGCAGTAATTAATTATTATTTTTTTGCGTGCACTTATAAATTAGTCCCATAAAATTTCGGCGAAGATCTGATGATCCAGGATGAGGAATCCAGGGAGCTTGTTGAATAATTATTATCAGCACGTCTATGGCGATTGTGGTGATTTTTATAGTAGTTCGTTGAGTTCTTCTTGAAAATCCAATGTCTTCTCGATGAAATCAGTATTTTTTTGTGAAAAAGTACTAATTATAATAACTTATTTTGACATTATATGGACTATTTATATTTTATACTAAAATTTACAAATACCGAATAAATACAAGCATAGTTAAAAACATTCACTTTTGTTCTCTAGCTAGTGTTTATTTTAACTTTTTTAGGGTTCCGTAGTCAACTAGGAACCCTTATAGTTTCGCCATGTCCGTCTGTCCGTCTGTCCGCGGCTTAGCTCCGTGATCATTAGTACTAGAAAGCTGAAATTTGGTATGAGTATGTGTATGTATAACGCCGACAGAACAGTAAAATAAAATAAAAAAAAATTTTTTTTTTCGGGTACCTCTCGAACACCTTAAATGGGGGTGATTTTTTTTCTTTTTAATACTGGTGTGTGGGGTGTCGTTGAATAGGTCTTGTAAAAATAATAGGGGTCTTCTAACATTATTTCTTGATAAAGTCAGCAGTTTTGTCAATATTCGCTCCAAAAACAAACAAAAAATGTGTCCCCCCCCTCTAACTTTACAACCACGGGTCAAAAAAATTCGGAAAAATTCATGTTAATGAGGCCTTATAAGTACTTTCAATGAAAACTATATTGAACAAAATCGGTCGAGCCGTTTTTGGGTTATCGCCAAATTGCATAATTTTTCATTAAAAGGTCGTAAGTTGACTTCCAGAAGGCAATAATAATAATAATGCATAAACGCAACTTAGCGCTGATGGGAGCCCTGGACGCTTTGCTAGACCCGTACCTTCGGGCTAGCGAAGATTTAGCTGATACCCACTCGATCATATACTGCGGGGCCATCGCGGCGTGCCGCGTTGCTCGTGTCAGATTTCCGGACACTGACCGAGCACCGCGGACCGCCGGGGGTGTTCCTGCCTGGCAAGTACGGATCGAGCGGCGTATCAGCTCGTTTAGGACTCTCATTGCCAAGCTAATCTGCTTTAGGGGGGGCAACAACCGCCCCCGTGTGATGCGCTACGTGACCCAAGCCTTCGCGGGGACTGGCACCAGGCCCTGCGATTACATGGCATGTGTCACAGAGCGCATCGACTACCTAAAGCAGAAAGTTTATGCATGGGCAAGCCGTATTCGTCGCTACAGAGAGCGTGTGGATCGATACCAACAGAATCGTCTCTTTCAAAGCGATCAGAGGAAGGTATACCGAAAGTGGGAGGGAACCGACCAATGTGTGACTGACGGGCAACTCCCGGATCCTACTGCCATGATTAATTTCTGGCGTAGTATCTGGTCGGTGCCAGTCGAGCACACCGAGGGCGAATGGATGAATGTTGTCAGACGTGAGTGTGAGCCGATCGAAGTCATGGGGGTTGTGACCATCAGCCCCGATGATGTGAGTTGTGCGGCCCGTACGACCCAGAACTGGAAGAGTCCTGGGCCAGACGGGTTGCACAACTTTTGGATCAAGTGGTTTCGATCCTCACACGAACGTCTGGCAACACAATTTCAAGACGCCCTCGAGCTTGGTTCCCTGCCATCTTTCATGACTACTGGTGTTACCTTCCTGCTCCATAAGTCCGGTAGTACCACGGAAGCGAAAAACTATAGACCCATCACGTGCTTGCCCACCTTATACAAGCTCCTTACGTCCATTCTGAGAACAAAAATTAACACGCACATTGTTGCGAACAACGTTTTGGCCTTTTCTCAGAATGGGTGTAGGGTTGGGTCCCGTGGTACTAAGGAGCTCCTCCTCATTGACACGACCATTTGCCAACAAGTCCGGCGGAACAGGGGGTCCCTCTCGGCCGCTTGGATTGACTATAAGAAGGCCTGTGCCTCATTCATGGCTGGAGAGGATCTTAGAGCTGTATAAAATCGATACAGCTCTAAGATCCCTCTTAGGCGCGTGTATGAGGCAGTGGACCACAGTCCTTCGTCAACCAGGTGGCGGGGATGGCCCCCCTGGCCCGCAGGACTTGATAAGGATTGAGAGAGGTATTTTCCAGGGTGACAGTTTGAGTCCTCTGTGGTTCTGCCTAGCCCTGAATCCGCTCAGCACTCTGCTGAAGGATTCAGGACTAGGTTGCCGGCTTCGAAGAGGAGGTGAGGTCATTTCTCATCTGCTGTACATGGATGATCTTAAGCTGTATGCAACAAAACGCCAGGATCTGGTGGAACTACTGGAAGTAACTGAAACCTTCAGTAGCGCCATCAAAATGGAATTTGGTGTAGACAAGTGTGCGGTCATGCATGTACAGCGTGGGAAAGTCGTAAATTCCGCGAACTTACAACTTTCTGAGACAATGTCCCTCAGGTCTATCTCCGAAGTTGAAACCTACAAGTACCTTGGTATGTCACAGTCATTGGGTATTGCGGACGGAGACATTAGACAGGCGCTGAAGGAGCGTTTCTTTTGTCGTTTGACAAAAGTACTTAACAGTCTTTTGTCCGGTGCCAATAAGGCGCGCGCCTTCAACGCTTGGGTGATGCCTCTGCTCACTTACTCCTTTGGCATACTAAGGTGGACTCAGACTGAGCTGAACGCCCTGGATACGAGGGTCCGTCAGCTGCTCACTACACACCGCATGAGGCATCCACGCTCGTCAGTTATGAGACTGTACATCCCGCGTAAGTGTGGGGGCCGTGGCTTTTTAAACGCCAAGGACCTCCATAACCGCGAGGTGTGCAGTCTTAGGGAGTATTTCCTAAACAACGAGTGTGGGATTCATCGCGATGTAGTAGCAGTTGACAAAGGCCTCACCTCTCTCTCCTTAGCAAACAAGAATTGGCGCAGACCAAAGGTGCTTAGCACCGATGACCGCAGGGCCGTATGGAAGAGCAAGGAGCTACACGGGCGGTTCTACAAGGCCCTTACGGGGCCCGATGTGGATCTGCTCGCGTCGGTGAACTGGCTACGCTTCGGGGATCTCTTCGGGGAAACCGAAGGTTTTGTCTGTGCAATTGCGGACGAAGTAATGATGACGAACAATTACCGGAGATATATCCTGAAGGACGGTACGGTCGACATTTGTCGGGCATGCCGCCGTCCCGGCGAGTCACTCAGGCATATAATCTCCGGTTGTTCTCATCTTGCTAACGGCGAGTACTTGCACAGACATAACCAAGTAGCCAGGATTATTCACCAGCAACTTGCTCTTCGATACGGTCTTGTGGGGTCTGAGGTGCCGTACTATAAGTACGCACCGTTGCCAGTTCTTGAGAATGGTCGTGCCACGCTCTATTGGGATCGATCTATCATCACGGACAGGACTATTGTAGCCAATAAGCCTGATATCGTGTTGGTAGATCGATCCAAGCGCCAGGCAGTGCTCGTCGACATCACCATCCCCCATGACGAGAACCTCGTGAAGGCTGAGAAGGACAAACTCAGCAAGTACCTTGACTTGGCTCACGAGGTGACCGCCATGTGGGATGTTGACTCGACGATCATTGTCCCGATAGTCGTTTCGGCGAACGGTCTTATAGCGAAGAGTCTCGACAAACATCTTAAGAGACTCTCGCTAGATGGCTGGATCAAGGGTCAGATACAGAAGGCGGTACTCCTGGACACGGCGCGCATTGTCAGGAGGTTCCTCTCTCTACAGCCCTAACCACCGGTAGCCTGGGCCCTGCCCCGCTGCCGGCGGCACCCTAGGTTAGGTCTTTTTATAATGTATTTATGTTTTGTAATTACTTTATTGTATTTTACTTTTTATATAAATTTATTGTAAAGAAATCTAACCTAAGAATGCAATTGAATAAAGGAGATAATAATAATAATAATAATCATTTATTTCGGAATATCATCCATATCGTGTTAGTAACATAAATAATAAACCTTATAACTAATGTTAGTAACATAAAAATTCACAGATCTCGTGCCTTTCACGACCTTCTGGTACATTGGAAATGCACTTAGATAGGGCAAACTATAATGGAAACAACTCTTTGCGCAAGAGAAACACAAGGGTTAGTAGCAGGTACCGGCGAGTACCGTTATTTTTTATAAACGGACTACGCCCTTTTACAAAGCTCAGCCTTTTTTTCGCCTTTTGCACACACGCTTTCGTCCGCCAGATGTGGAATCATCAGCATTACCCAAGCCACGCTATTCCTACGTTCGAGAAGACGAAGTATAGAAATAATAATCATAATTTTTTAGTTGAAGGAACTTTCTACTTCATGTGTCAAACAATTTATCTTGTAACAAATGAAAAAAACAGTCTATAGGTAAGTTCTCGTTCTCTACGTATAAAATAAGATAAAGGATAGTGGAATTAGTGGAGTCATGAAGCAATAGTAATTATATTGTTAAAATAAGTTGAGACCATGAAAAAAATAGGACTTCATTGTTTATAGCCACTCAATTGCTTTTGGTAACTACGGCTACCTGTCAACGCTTTTATTTTATTATATAAATAGAGTGCAACTCAAAATTCGAAGAAAGTGATAGTGCCGCTTACGAGCAATAATACAAAAAATTGACTATGAAAAGGGTGGTACAGAGCCTGTCGCACGTGTCACAGTGATAATAAAATAAGTTGAAAATTAATATTTGCTTCATCACGCCATCGCCACGTAGTAGGCAGAGTAAATTTTGTTTTCTCAAACATGCAATGAAATATTGTCTTTACGTTCCTTATAATAGGCTCGGAAGTATCGCTTTTTGGGCGCAACAACTCGAGGGGACTGTAAAGGGATTTCATACTGCTTTTCAGGCCTAGGCCTAGGCCTGCAAAGTAACTTTTTTTTGGTTTCAACAACAAGGTCATTCACACAGCTGGCTGGTTTGACAAAAAGCAGGTTTTGTTTTTAAAGGTTGCAGTTGGTTGTTAGACTAAAATGTCCTATTTGTCAATTAATAAAATGTTGTTCTTTGAAGTATATTTTTTTATTTCATTGTATGTTTGAGAAAAGCACTATACATGCCTCGTCGTGAAAACGGATTCCCGGCCTCGTATCACTATCCGGCCTCGCTCGCACGCTCGCTCGGCCGTATATACCTACTCATTTTCCCGGCCTCTGATGTAATGTACTATTTGTTTAATTTATACGATTCATTTTCAAAGTACTAGAAGGGCACGAGATTGTATGATACATAGGTAGTAGATTGTATAGCAAATAGAGAACCAAAGAAATAAAAAAAAATTACATAAAAGTATTTTATTGTATACATTATATATTTTTTTTTCTTACTTTATTACAAACATCTAAAAACATCAAGGTTTACAACTTAACTAAAAAAATATTAAACTTACTAGTACACGAAACTCACTAGTATACGCGCGCGCCGCACGCCGCGAAAACTCCGCCACATAAAGGTAAAGCTTTCTCCAACTCCATTACAGATAGTAAAGTTCCGTTTTTTGCAAACTGTAGCCCAACTCAATACCCCGAGTGCTTTTTTTAATAGAAGATGCGAAGTCGCAAAATAATCACGTAATTTTTCGACATTTTTGCACTTTTTCGAAAAAGTTTTTGACTTTTTCAACTTTTTTTTACACCATCTTGTAGATCTCGTCAAGACACGTCTTTTGATACCCCATTGACCCGCGTAGCCCCAAAATTAACGACGCCAGAGCGATGTCGCACTTTCGCTGAAAACGGTCCCCTACCAACGCGATCGAAAAAACATTTCCAATGTTAAAATATCGAATCAAACCTTAACTAACTTAACCTAGGTGACAAATGCAAGGCATTCCATTCTTGCAAGAAAGGGCCTTCTACTCTATCCGCGACTATGGCTAGGAGGCTGTTGGCGCTGCCGCGCACGCGCCGCAGTAGCGACGCTGTGCGCTTGCGCATAATGGCGTGGAAGCCATCTGTGCGCGCTTCGGCGAACATGCCTGACGCACTGCAGTGGCGGTGGCAGCCCCAACAACATCCGGAACGCGTTATTATACTGTACGCGTAGGGCGCTGTAAGCTTTTTGAGTATAATTGATCCATAGGCTGCAGGTGTAAAATGACTGACAGTAAGCCTTAAAGAGGCTAACCTTTACGTCATTCGTACACCTTGCAAACCTACGAATCAACATATTACTTCTAACTGCCAGCGCCCTACGCTCCCTTTCCAGATCCACATTATCGCTTAGCGTTGCGGTGACCCAGTGCCCCAGGTATTTAAATTCTCTAACTAGCTTGAGAGGAGTGCCATTTAGTTTAATCGGCGGGACTTCATCCTCCAATTTTATGCCTTTACCCTTAAAAACTAGCAACTCACTCTTAGAGGCATTGTACCTGAGGCCATGGGCCTCCGCATACCGCTCACATGTGCTAACTAGCGTCCTCAGGGCACTGATTGAGGGGCTCAGCAGCACCATGTCGTCTGCATAACTGATGTTGTTCACAAACTTCCCATCCACTGAGCAGCCGACCATAGTGCTACTGAGCTCCTCAATCAATCGATTGACATAAAGGCTGAAGAGCCTAGGTGACGTGAGCCCCCCTTGCCTCACCCCGCACTGCAGCCCATATGCATCGGACAGCGTGTCTGCCCACCTCACAGCATTAGTCTGGTTGTCGTACCAGTACCTGAACAGTTCGACCAGTTCTCCGGGCAGTGACGTATCTTCGTACAGTTTTTGCCATAGTTTACTATAGGACACCAGATCGAAGGCCTTGGACAGATCAAGAAAACACGCAAAGACCGGCGTTTTCCTGTCTGTGTAGTATTGGACTGTGTGCTTAAGACAAAGAACTGCGGTTTCGGTAGACAAGCCAGGTCGAAAGCCAAATTGTGCATCGTTAATTGTTACGTGTTTTTCTAGTTGTTTGTCAAGCACACCGTCCAACACTTTTGCTACAGTAGTAGCCAACAAAATGGGCCTATAGTTTTTTTATGTCAGAGGTGTCTCCTGTACGATTCTTTACTATCGGCACTACCACGGTTTTCATCATCTCTTCAGGTAAATAGGTATGACTGACACAGAAGGTGAAGAGCATGGCAAGTACTCTAGGTAAGTGTACTCCAGCATGCTGCAATAAGTGATTACAGTTTCTAGGGCGTTTACGACCTTTTTATAGAGCTTAAAATCTTTCTTAACGTAAACCTCGGGCTTAAAAACTGCAATTTATTGTGAAGGATGAGCAACTACGGAACCCTACACTGAGCGTGGCCCGACATGCTCTTGGCCGGTTTTATTTGTTTCTGTCCTTGCCGGCGCTAAACCACACATTCAAATCATATAATCTGGACGAAGTCAAAAAGACAATTTATTTAAATATATTATGCGCAAATATTTCCACCCGATGTTTGAGAAAAACACATTTTTTACTCTGCAAAACTAAAGAACTCCCAACTCGTTAAAAACTAAACAAAGTAACAAAGAATATAAACCCAGAACTGTATGCAGTATCTGACTAACGTGTTTTTCATCTTGGAGCGGTGCCATGTTGTTTTAAAAAATTAGAGTGCCCTGTGCTTGGTCTCTGTCCAAGAACCCGCCACGACAGTTCAGATAACAAGCCGATATGTCTTATTTGGTACGTAATTAAGTGCTGGAAGTTGTTATGTGAAATTAACTTCAATGTTCTTCAAGTGTACTCAACTGCAATGATTTCTAATAAAGGGTTGTCTGTCTCTTGGGAAGGGTTTTCAGCGATGGTTTTGAATTAATAGGCGCTTCATTTTAAACAAAACCAGAAAATGTTGAATTGACAACATGTCATATTTCTAACAGGTGGAAATTAATATAGATCGAGAGAGCTTTGCGTCGTGTACACAAAAATATTTGATTTTATGTATAGATGTATATGATGTTTGGTTTTATGTATAGAAATATGAGAAAATACATAAAATAACCAAAATCTACGACAATCATGCCTGCATAGAGCTCAGTCTTCGACCTATCCGCGAAAAAAAGCTGTCAACAATGCCAAGCTCAATTTTTTAAATAAGACACCGTCTAAGCCGGTTGTCACACTGCTACGGACTCGCATGCGGAGACAACGCACCAACGTCCGAGTTTTCTCAGCATCTCCGTCCGGAGCTGCGATGCACGACGTCCCGCGTTACTTCCGTCTCGCGTTCATTTCACATTCGAACGTTAAGGTGAAAACAGTTCCTATTTGTCGATAAAATGGAAACGGAACTTATTCAGAACGCTGCGGTGATACTTTCAGCTTGGTTTTTGTACAATCGAGTCATAAATTCTGGGTACATTCCTATTTACAAACCAGACCGATAAATGGGTCTTTTGCTAGAGATTACGAAGATTTAAGGCAAAGCGAAGAAATATTTTTTAATTGCACCCGCATGTCAACCGCGTCATTTGATTATTTGCTAAGCAAAATTGGAGTGATTATTACTGGCGGGAACACAAATCAACGTTCTATTACAGCCGAAGAAAAGCTTTAGCTTACACTCAAGGACTTAAGTAATAATCTAATATGTAGGTACTTCAATCTTCAATTATACTTTTATAAGAATTCCCTATATTTTGATTATGATTAAAACCGAAGAGTACTTAATAAAAATATTTGTTTACAAATTACTATAATTTTGTTTTATACTTTCTTAAATACGTCCTTCTTGAACTAAAAACGGTCCGGCACTGCGGAGCTCAGTGTGACATACCCTGCGGCACGCACCGCATCTCCGTCCCAGCGCGCGAGTCGTCGTGCGTCTCGCTACTCCGCGCGTCGAGGTGGAGCCAGTGTGTCGTACCATGCGATTTTTCTATACAAAATCAAGATTCTACATACAAAGTTAAAAAACGCATCAACGGACGACGCTGCGAGATGCGGAGCAGTGTGACAACCGCCTAAAGTAACCTTTCGATTGTGTCATAGTTTTGGAGTTAGTATATTATAGAGTTTTTTTGCATTTAAAATTAGATTTTTGTATTTAATTTTTCTTTTACTATATTTTGACATATTTTTATTGATAATGTAATTGTAATTTTGATACTTTTTATTAAACTTCCTTTTCCGCGGTGTGTATAATGTTAATGTTAATTAGTTAGGGATTCAATTTAAAACTCACATAAATGTAATTGTGACATTTTAGTAAACACGGATTAAGTATTCATATTGAAATTATAATCGTAGTACTCTAAATGTGTGTCAAAGTATGCTTTTTAGGGTTCCGTAGCCAAATGGCAAAAAACGGAACCCTTATAGATTCGCCATGTCTGTCCGTCTGTCTGTCCGTCTGTCCGTCTGTCCGTCCGTATGTCACAGCCATTTTTTTTTTCGAAACTATAAGAGCTATACTGTTGAAACTTGGTAGGTAGATGTATTCTGTGAACCGCATTAAGGTTTTGATGCAAAAGTAAAAAATAATAATAAATATTGGGGGCTCCCCATACTTAGAACTGAAACTCAATTTTTTTTTTTCATCAAACACATACGTGTGGGGTATCTATGGATAGGTCTTCAAAAACGATATCGAGGTTTTTAAAATATATTTTTTCTAAACAAAATAGTTTGCGTGACAGACGCTTCCAAAGTGGAAAAAAGTTGGTCCCCCCTCTAACTTCTAAAATAAGAAAATGAAAAATCTAAAAAAAACATATGATGTACATTACTATAAAAACTACCAACGAAAATTGTTTTGAACGAGATCTAGTAAGTAGTTTTTTTTAATACCTAACTTTGCACCTAATTTATATGGGGCGCTATACATACCAGGTTCAAACTTAACTTAACCACTTAGGGATGGAAAGTGTTTGTACGGAACCCTCGGTGCGCGAGTCCGACTCGCACTTGGCCGGTTTTTTTTATATCAGGGCACATTTCAATGATAATTTTGCATGCCAGTTTCTGCTGGAATGTATGTGACTATATTATAACATTTGTATACCAGCTTTTGTACCAAATTTTTAAGCAAAATAAAGATATTTGTATTCGTATTGGTAGAATGAGTAAATTTTAGTTAATCTATATATATAAAAGAAGAAGTCCTTAATGACTCATCAACGCAGAGCCGAAACTACTAATGTTAGAGAGTTGATTTTTGCACAGTAGGTTACTTTTCTAACGTGGGCTAGAGATAAGAAGGGATTTTTGGAAATACCACCCCTAAGAGGGTTAAATAGGGGTGCAAAGTTTGTATGGGGGAAACTTTTTTTTTGGAGCTAGAGACTTGAAACTTTGTAGAAAGATTACTTATTCAAAAACACAAAAAGTACTTTCAGCGTTTTGGAAAATTTCACCCCTAAGGGGGTTAAAAAGGGGTGCAATGTTTATATGGGAGAAACTTTATTTTTTGAACTAGAGACTTGAAACTTTGTAGAAAGCTTACTTAATCAAATAGAAAAAAAGTAATTTCAGTGTTTTGGAAAATTTCACCTCTAAGGGGGTTAAAAAGGGGTGCAAAGTTTGTATGGGGAACACCGCTAATGTTGTTTATAAAGAAGAGTTACGCTAAGGTTATCAGTTTATATTTTTTTTATTTCCTGTCTTCTACCCAGTGACTACGTCCTTTTTTTAAAACGAACTTGCACCCCCTTTTCTATGGTTGACTGTCAACAATATTTTCTTAGTGCTGTCTCTTATTAATTGTGTTCCAAACTTTATGTGTTCCTATATTTAGTGAGTTGTCTATCAGCACATGAATAATCTATACTTTATATACCTATTCTTACTTTATTAAGCTTCTTGAGAAATATAGAGAACTGTAGCACCAGAATATATTGAATCACTCTTCATACAATCTACTAGCCTGTAGACCAAAATAGTAATCGCATCATTAAATTCACTTATGTGCATTTAGTTTTTAATGGTCACATTTCAGCACTTTCTTTGAACACTAGCCTTTTTAATAACTGGGGTACCTGCTAGACCATTTAGAAACATTTTAGCCAGCCTCGGGAACTCCGCCACACAATTCTTTTCGTTTAATAGCCAGGCCGGCGTGTACAAAGACCAGTGCTGCCTTCTTATGAAAAGAGGTCATTATTTATTATTGTTTTGAAATATAGTTTATTATTGTTGAAAGAGATACTCTTCATTAAACTGCCTCCATCTCTCGATTTCCAGTGCTGAGTTTAAGATTGTTTTAACAGCCTTACGATATTTAACATTTTTTTTTAATCTCACTCATAATAACTAAGATCCCCATTTTCTAACTCCAAATCCATGCGTCGCTCTATAAATATTAAGCATCCTGCAAACAATTCCCGTAATCTAATTGTAAAATCTTCTAAAATTCTTTAACAATTGCATATCAGTGTCTGCCACTGTTTGAAATGTAATATGTCTAGACCATTTTAACTAAGAATAAAATTCACTTATACCTATTTTAATATCTTTGTCATCATCAAAAATCTACGCGGACGAAGTCGCGGGCGGCCGCTATAAATAATAAAATAATTAGTCATCTCAGGAAAAAACTAAAAACAGTGATTACCTCCTTTTTCTAAGCGGAATACAGAAAAGTAATAAAATTGTAGTCTTAAAAATATGAAATGTTGTCAATTATGTTTTGTTCAGCATTGTACGTCCACTAGCTGACACGATGACCAGACACCAGCCGCCCACATTCTACGACTTCCCGCGATTCTGACCAGATCGTCGGCCCTCATTGTTGGTTATTTTTTTAATTAGAACCCCTTTGTTTGGTCGCCGTCCAAGAACCAGCCATGATAGTTCTGATACTCTTAACAAGCCGACATGTCTCATTGCAACGTAATTAAGTGCTGGAAGTTGTTAAGTTAATATTAACTTCAACGTCTTGCGAACAGATGTTACACTGTAAAACTAAAGGTTACTGTACTAAAGTGATATTTAATTTGGTCGGATTGTTGGACCAGTCATCGTTTCCGACTGGTCCAACAATCCGACCAAATTAAATATTTTGGCTGTTGAATTAATATACGCTTAGCATTTTAAACAAAAAGGTATACAAGACTAATGCGTCCCTCCTGATGCCACTTATGTCTGGTAACTGTCAGAACAAAATCGACGACAGTGGTTCTGCGGATTTCCTCATTTCTGATTAGTTTACGCTAGGAAACTACAAGCGTGGCCCGGTCCATTACCCATTGAGTAACTTCGAGCCCTCTTATGAGGCCCCTTTTAAGCTTTATTTTCGTTATAAAACACTGCATTATTTACGATTTCTGCGGGACGCTACTTCCCGAACGCTGCCCATCCATGTTGGATTCGATAAGTAATCCTAAAATCACATTAAGTAACTGTGACCGATTAGTTAATTTGAATTAATTTATTAAAATATTCTTAAACAGCTATATTTCGCCCTGGTGGACTCAGTGCTGAGCTATGCTCTCGATTCCTATGGTCTAACTTTTAAAACATAAATAGATAAAATAGAGGCATTGCAAATAAGGTTCCTTAAATTACTCGTAAATAATAAAACAAAACAAAGTTGTGATGGTAACTATTATAAACTATTTAAAATTCTCAAGATACTTCCTATTCGCCTAAAGCATAAATACCTACTTTTAACAAATAACCATAGTAATCTGGAGCATAGTTCAGGTCGGTGACATCAGGTAAATACGAGGTACCAAGAGTAACTAATTATTTTGGAGACAGGACATTAAATAAAAGATTGCCATATTTATTTAACAGCCTACCTGAAGACATCCGCTCGGAACTAGACAAAAATAATTTTTTAAAAACTCCTTAAAAAACATTTATTAGAAACCCTTCCATAAAGTAAGTAGACGTAATAGTAGATAATATTATAGTAATGTAAGACAAACTTTTTGTAGAGACTCTCCTGCAGACAAACTGTGCAAACAGTTTTGCAGAACTCTGTTCTTAACACTTTTGTAAACAAAAGCCAAATAAAGATTTTTATTATTATTACTAAATAAAGGAACAATGGGATTCATAAAGCGGCTAAGAGTCACGCAACGTGCAATGGAAAGGGCTATGCTCGGAGTTTCTTTGCGCGATTGAATCATAGGTAAATGAGTATATCCGCAGAAGAAATAAGGTAACCGACATAGATCACAGGATGGCACGGTTAAAGTGACAATCGGCAGGCCATGCAGCCCGGAGAATAGACGCCCGTTGGGGCAGCAAAGTCCTAAGAGTGGCGACCACGTATAGGAAAGCGCAGCGTGGGTCGGCCCCCGACTAGATGGACGGATGACCTTGTGAGGGTAGCGGGGAATCAATGGATGCGGTCTGCACGTGATCGCACTTAGCGCCGAGTCATGAGGGAGGCCTATGTTCTGCAGTGGACGCTTGTGGCTGATAGATAGAAAGGAACAATAAATAGTACACACCTTGTAGACAGTGACGATATGATAATTTGCCTCCGTTTTTCAACTCTGCTACTGTTTTACAGGCAATGCAAGTTGAACCGAGCTTTAGCTTAATTGCTCCAGTTTTCTTTATTAGTGATCCGTGCTCTGCCAATAACATTGCACTGGTCATTTTAGGATGTCTGTCCAAATCGCAAACAGGGGCGCAACATTCTTGTAACTTTAAAGCGTCATTTGGGGCATAGCCGCAGCACGCTAAGTTTTCATTTTTCTTTGTCGGGAGAACGGTGTATTATTACACTTTAGGACAAAGTTAAAGTAGCTATAATTAGATACTCCATCATACATATGGTACATTGCATAGTTTAGGCGTAATTTACACTTCCAGATTCCAGACATGGCAGCGGCCATTTTGATATCATCACAGAGCAGATCTTCGGCAGATTTGGATTATAGCATTCCAAAATTTTATTGAAAGTCAGTTTTTTTCAGGAAAAATCTTACTAGTGCGATGCAGGGTTTATACGGCGCCATTAGACATTTCTTTATCCTCTCATCGCTCCGAAATTTGATAAAGCGACAGCTGGATATCCAAAGATAGTTATAGAATACTTTTTACCCGACTATGGTAAATAAAATGACATACACACCTTCTAGTCATCCATATATTTGGTGCATCCGGACAAGTGAACCACCCCCCACCCTGAGCACCAGATCCGATTAACCTTAACACACGCACTTTTATTAGTCTTTCTTATCAACGGTTTATCGACCGCCAACATGTCCTCGACAGACCGATTCTCAACTCCAGCACAAGAAATTAAAGTTCACGAGAAATCAATAGTAAGTCAAAGAGTTCACGTGTGTCGGGACATCGCGTGTAACAGAGGAGACCAGTACCCTTACCATGAGTTTACAATGACAGTACTCGCTAGCGACTGCGAAAACGATTTGTATGGCGAATTGTAGTTCTACAAAGTAACCGCTAGTAGCGCTGTACAATTCTCCATACAAATCGTTCACGCTGTCACTAGCGAGCACGGTCACGTTAACTCGTGGTAAGGGTACAGACTCGCCCATGCGCCATTTGCTAAATTGACCTACATACATGCCGACCCCATAAATGAGTTAGCTATCGAATAATCTTCTTATCTTTGGTGGGATCTAATTCTTTCCATATACGTACGCGTTTTTGGGTAATTGTTTATTAGCTAAAGGGGGAATATATATTATTTAGGTAAAATTATACTGATATGGAAACTAAGGACGGTTTCAGAGATATGTGGTTCATATCAAACATTATTATTATTATTTTTCATTTGATTAAGTACTTGAATTTTAAACTTCAAGTTGTCCTGAATAGGAAAAATCAAAATCTATTATTTAATTAGAAAAGGCATAGTTACAAATCACAAACTTAAGAACTTTATTGAGACATATATGTATCTGTTACTCAATTACAACTACGCACAACATTGTAAAGTGTTTGTAAAGTGTAACTATGAACTAGCACTATCGCTCATATCTCGCACATTGTCTGTAACCATCACTCAAATGGCTATAATAATTGTGTCAATAGTGCAGCATTTGTAACTTTTAAGACGTATAGATTTGATATCTTGATTCCTATCCATGGAGAACAACAAAAGTAATCCCTTACTCACCAAAAAAAGTCTTCAATAAAAAAATAAGTATTTTAGAAAATAATTGAACGAGTTACTATAAGAAACACCGAAATCGTCATAGAAAATTTACCTATAAAATTTGACCAGTTCCGACTCTAGAACAAGGAAAAAAATCCAAATCGATTCATAAATACGGTTCTGAGGTAACAATTAATTAAAAAAATACAACAAAATAGAGAACAATCCTATTTAAGTCGGTTAAAAATAGATACAATTTGTAGGTATAGGTAGGAGTTTCAATCCTCGTAAATACGCACAAGTGTTGACATTTTGCCCAAGACAATATCATACAAAGTCGTGCATTGCTCCTAAATTAGAACTTATTTTCGCTGATGTCGTAATTTTTTGTTGAAATATGCTTACAAGAAACTTTATTAAACTTTCCTGTGGTCTCAAAACCCAGATACTAAATCATTTGCGCCACGAATCTAGTACAAAACTTTTTTCTATTTCACCACCAACGGACCCTTGCCCAAACATCCGACAGCGCAAAAGCAATAAAAGTCAAATTACTCTTCGACTCATGCATCAACAAAGTTTTGGGTGCGAAAAGTTGCAAATTGAACAAAATTAAGCCCAGCCCTCCCTGTATGTAAACGTCGAACGCGCGAGTATGGTAACATTTGTTATTCTGACTTACTCTGTTTTCACATGAAACCATTTATTACTCTGCTGTTATTAGAATAGAATGTTCGTTTTTATTTGAGGCTAACAGGCCTCATACATTTAATTGAGAGTAATGGTTATTCAATTAAGAGTAATGGTTTTATAAAAATAATAGTTTATGCAAAATTGGCTGTGGAACCAGTCACAGACTAATGCATTCCATTGTGTCCAACTATTGTGTTTCCAACGCCCTGTTTCATAGAAACTTATTTTGTCATATGTTTCATTACAAAACATCATTTCGCATCATTTTTTGTATCATTTTATCACATTTTTTTCATAATTCTTGCAAATATCATCCTCTTGACTAGGTTAGGTTAGATTTGTTTTATAACAATCTAAAATACCTACTTTAATGCTGCAAAGAAAAATGCTATCTACAAAATGATTTTTCGACGAATTGAAACATTCTACAAGCTGTAGACCTCGCGAAATTTTTGACGAACTTTGTAATTATTAACGTTACTTCATTACTTAGCCATTTTAAAAATTTCGAAAAAATGAATCAACTAAAAAAATCTTTACTTATCGAACCTAGTCACAAAATTTCATGAGAAACGGTTGATAGATGCGACCTGTAGGCTAGAATAGCCGAACATGCGAACATCCAAACATCCGGACATACGAAAGAAATGTTGGCCAAGCTTGAACGAAGACGCTTCGCTCCCTCGGTCAATTACATTTATGAACCTACTCCATAAATTGCTTTATTTACCTCTCAATTCCTCATAACTAAGGAATTAAAAATTATTATCAATAAGAAACCTCCTATAGAACCTTCCAGTCATTGCAAAAGTCATGAATTTATAGTCAGTTACGAGAGTGATATCGAGGTCAAAGATGTGAAAGAAGAAAAAACAGATTAATAATTCGTCTTTATCCCAAGCCGCATGCGAATTTGGATAACATTTATCAAATATATTTTGGTTTCAAAATAACAAATTCATTACCTATATTTTTACGTATTCTCGATATACCTCCATATGAATAAAGTAAAGGTCAACAATAATTCATAGTAAATACTACTGTTCAAATAACATATGAAGGTTTATATCAACTTAATGATCCATTTTCTTCTCGTCCTGAAATTAGTTATTACTTTAATATATTCAAGAACCCAAATGGCTCCGTTTGAAGGTAAGTTTCTTACATACATCAGTGCCGGATAAGGAAAGAAAAAAGTAAATCAAATATCAAATAAAACCACTTCAAAGCCTCTTTGTAGTTTCTCTTTATGGGTAAATTAATCCACACAAACGTCTTACGAAAATACTTATTTTTCTATACCATATGTAAAAAGGCCGGTCAAGTGCGAGTCGGACTTGCGAGGGTTCCGTACGAACTATGAAAGCACTGCATATTGTTCTAACGAAAAAGATAAACTATACTCAGCGACAAACGTAACTTTACCATTGGAAAACTGTTTTACGTGCTTTAAATAAATACATAAATGATAAAATTACATAGTAGTTTTTAGATTTTTTCCTATACTTGTAGTATAAGACAGTATTACTTACCACATAGTTCTAGGTCAACTGAAAATACCCTAAATTTTAATTCCCTTGAAAATGTCGAAATATAAGTTTTTGGGCCATAAACGGCAGTATCTTTTTTTTACGTTAACTTAGAAGTTTGATTTTTTCACAGCTTCAAGGCACTGTGTGACATATCTTCACGTGCTCCAGATATAAGGGGTCTTCACAGACAGACGGATAGACGGACGGGCGGACAACAAAGTGATCCTATAAGGGTTCCGGTTTTTTTTCCTTTTGAGCACAAAACACATAGATTAGATTAAATTTGATTAGATTATTTATTTCACGATTAAAATTACATTACAAATTTGCTTAATGTCAAAATTATACGAATTAATATCATGATCGTAAACATACCTTTAACGTTATATTATAACTTTAACATACGATGTAGATGGTGAAATGGAAAAGGAATGTAAGTGTTTGTAAAAGTAAGCTTTTAATAACTTCAACACTGTTGTGTGAAATATTCGAACTGTTTATACATAGTAGATTCAAAACTATAAGATAAGTAGAGAAATCTGCAGCACGTCACCAAAAATATTTATCAGTATTGCATATTTTTAAAATACTTCAAAATAGAAAGACTCTCGGTTCGTCCCTGTCTTTATTTTTCTGAACTATTCGAGCATAAAGGAAAATCTAGTTTGATAATGCAAAGGCAAACGCTAATGATAACTGCATAGCTGCCTAGGAACGGACACTTAATAACGTTATTATCTTGCTACCTGAAGCTAAAAAGATACCCGAAGGCAATAACGTCATAAGTACGCACGTAATATTAGCTAAGTTCTTGTGTTTTTCTGGCGACTCTGATTTCTACACAGGCGACTCTGTTATAAAAGGAAAAACACAAGCTGCTGCTATTTACTGCATTCAAGTTAAGAAAATAATGACTCATCGCTGTTCGGTTTAGCTAAGAGCCGACCATTAAAACAATCGTATCTATGTAATATTAGTTCTTCCATTGCATTTTTCACCCATCTCACCTTAACCACCTAACTAGCAAATAATATACATCGTCGCCAACAAAAGTCAACCATGCCAACCGTTTCAAACCATAGCATCAAAGTACAAAAGCGTTCAAAATACCGATACTTGAGGAAACACGAAGCAAAACAAGGGAAACCGTTTAGGGGCATAAATCACGAGACAACTCGAGGGTTACACGTTGCAGAACTGACACCTCTGCATTAGCGTACACGGGTTGTGAGGAGCAGGACTAGCAAGAGCTTAGGGCGGTGGCACTCAGGAGCGTACATAGAAACAAGTTTGCAGTAAATCACTTGCCTGCTTTACACTCTCACCAAGATGATCCTACTGACTGCGCCATGTATCTTGAAATGAAATTCTGTTTAGAAATTCACGGCTTATGAGTTATTATGAATTGTATTTAATACAAGCTTTATATTTTTTTACGAGATAACGATGTAGGTCATGTGAAAGAGGGCTTTCAAAAAGTGACATTTGAAAAGCCTTGATTTTAGGGTTTTATTCAGATACCACAATATACTATAGAGCGGGACATGTATATACTTTTTTTTACTTACTTTGGCCAAAGAGGAGGAGAGGTACCGTAGATGCAAAGTTCCAGACTGACATGGCGCCCCACGCTCATACCAAACAAAAGGAGAGTCTGCAACGCGCTATTAAGTTTTTTTCTGAAATTCGGACCCCTATCCGTAGAAATTGATGTTGGGTTTCAATATAAATCTAGTTTTATATAAATAGTATTAAATATGTATCTCTGCCAAAATATTCTAGTGTTTAGTATACATATTTGCTTACATCTCCTCCTAAATTTTTGGATAAACTTAAGCGGAAAGAGCAGCGATATCGCTTATACGCCTACCTTTAGCTATTTATGTGAAAAAGTACATATAATAATTTGCAACTCCCTCCTTGTGAAAGATAAAGTAATTATTCTCTTTTTCGCTTTTCTTCAAAAGGTTCCAGGTTCACTCTTGGTCACAAGCTTCAAAGATATTATTGACCGTTGTGTTGTAAGATCTGACAGCGGGTATAAGATACAATAGTATTTTTTAATAAACTGGAGCAGATAATAATATATTTCGCTACTTTATGTAATAGGACAAGCGTTACTTAAGATATTAAATCATCTGTTGCTGATATAATTATAACTTGAATAATACATTAATTAATTACCTCTCTAATAAAACTTGCAATGTCTCTGAACTGCAAAGCAAACTATTTATGTGAAAAAGTACATATAATAATTTGCAACTCCCTCCCTGTGAAAGATAAAGTAATTATTCTCTTTTTCGCTTTTCTTCAAAAGGTTCCAGGTTCACTCTTGGTCACAAGCTTCAAAGATATTATTGACCGTTGTGTTGTAAGATCTGACAGCGGGTATAAGATACAATAGTATTTTTTAATAAACTGGAGCAGATAATAATATATTTCGCTACTTTATGTAATAGGACAAGCGTTACTTAAGATATTAAATCATCTGTTGCTGATATAATTATAACTTGAATAATACATTAAATTATTACCTCTCTAATAAAACTTGCAATGTCTCTGAACTGCAAAGCAAATTAATAACTTGAGCAAAACTCAATTCTCCGATGGATTATTATTATTAAGCAGCCTGCTAAGTTCTGTTCAGACTTAGAATTAGCTAAGGGTATTACCCTTCACTTAGTTTGCTCGCTTGAGTCTAGCTACGAATATAATTCATGGCACATTATCGATTTCGCTGCCGGTATGTGCATGTCATTATAATGATATATTTTAACCGACTTCAAAACAGAATTAGTGAACAAACATCCCGACGAACTGAGACCCTCCGTTCGTCGGAATGTTTGTTTTTTTATGAATTTTCTGCGATTACTCGAAGACGGCTGGAACGATCTGTAAAATAATTATCTTTGAAAGTATAATAACTTTCTAGTTGGTTCCTTTGTTTGTCAAGTGATGATGATGTCTTGGAGAAATCGAGTGTATTCTTATTATTTTCTAGGCGTTGAAATCGGTTATTTTTTGTTAAACCTTGATTATTTGCAAATCATAATTAAATACAATTTGATTTCTATAATTCAAACCACATAAATAACTTATAGATAGACTAATAAATATAAAGATAATGAAAATATTTGCTTAGTTCTTTTTTATATGTATAGGCTGATTCGGTATTTATTTATGTATTTAAACTTTAATGCACAATAAAAAGGCGCAAATGGCGGACTTCATGCCTTAAGGCATTCTCCACCAGTCAACCACTGGTTTAAACCTGGTACGTCAAACTAATCTAATACGATAATTCTACATCCCACTATCATTTTCCAATCATGTCTGCAGCCGAATATAATGGGATTCACTCAATGTGCCGGTCCCATTGTATCGACGCATCAATTATTCAAATCGGGAATAGATTATTTGTGTATATATTACTGAGATTGCGTCTCACGACGTCGTTAACTACCAGGGTTGTTACTTATCCGAGTCTAACGGGCTGTTATTCTATTTGTTATGTGCCCCAACTTTCCTCTTTTTTGTCGTAATCGGGTAAAAAGTGTCCTATAACCATTTTTGGATGCCCAACTATCACACGACAACAAAGTGATCCTATAAGAGTTCCGTTTTTGCCGATTGTGGTACGGAACCCTAAAAACGACAATTTCATAGGTAAGGACCTAATAATACCTGAAAATGAATTCTCTCACGTCTAACACCCCTAAAGCTTAAAACAGTGTTCAGTCGTCTAACGCGGAATATCAATTAGGTATTTACTATTTCGTCCTTACATTTGAAACAGTATTTAGGTATAAGTACTAATTTGTAGTACAATTGACAACATTCCTCAAATAGTGTTCAATTTAAACTAATTGTATTAATCTATTATCACATAATCTATTATCGATTTCTTTTTTTAATTTATAAAAATTGTGCTTGACGTCTCCTTGTAATAAAAATTACAGTCACAACACGCACAAAGAACAGTGGTACACGTTTTATACTAAATCCGCCTTAGTAATAGTCCGACTGTATAATATACTGCGCTATGACAAATGATTGATCGCCTGCGCTCTTTTAGAATGAGGATTTTTCATACGAATTGTTAAATCACAAATTGACATATTTTCGAAAATGTAAAAGTGTGTAATATAATATTTCATTTGTATCCTTTATTTTTTGATAAAAACGATAAAAAAAACATGGTATATATACAAAACTATTATATAAAGTTATCAATTTAAAAAAATCCGTAAAAATATAATGTCCTTAAAATAAAATTGTGAAAAAATTAATATCGGTACGGTGCAGGATACTAAAACGTATTAACCCTTGACACAATGACAACATTGTGTCACGAGAAAAAGGTGTGTGTTACAATGTTTTTGTCATTTTAAAGATGAGACTCAGATCCTCAGGCTTTATTTCGGACTAGCTAGAATCCATATAGGTGTTAGTAAAAACTTCTTATACCTATTGCTAGTGAGCAAAATGCGTATACATGTCAACAATTATTCATAATGTAGTATATGAGTATGAGTCAGCGAATCGTCCCACCTCTCAGCCAACGCTGTCAGGACCCTGTTGGGGCAATTTTGTAGACGTCTGAAGATAGATGCACAGCACTTTTTCATAATAGCCGAAAAAACATCAATTGCCACTTCGACAAACATTGCAGAAGCACTGCATTGTCTAGGTAGCTCCATCGGTATCCTGAATGCGTTGTTATATTGAACGCGTAAATCGCTGAATTCGTCAGTAATGTAACAAAAAAACTACATGAAAATTTCATATTACAGACGAATTAACACAGGTATCTTAGTATACTTAAAAAGAGGTACCAAATTGCTAACTAACCTGTTAAATTATGTGAGCAATAATAAATGATTATTATTATGATGATTAAAAAGAATAGATAATAGTACAAGTACAAAATTACAGGCTCGCAGTGTCGACGATCCCTAATACATCGTAAAGAAAATAAACGGAACATCTTTACCAAAGATAAAGTTTTTCTTTGCAGGCACACGATGCCTTGGGGACAGAGAATTCGGTACACGAAAAACCACATACCCACCATCTTACAATTAAAGTTGGCGTATCGCTAACTACCCCCGCTGGGGCACTTTTACGGGTTATGTATATTTCTGCTATCTTAGAAACCTAGTTTATTGTGGTATTCAGAAAAGAAACGTTTTAAAATATATATATATTACCTACTTACAGGTTCATAGTTCCAAATTCGGAGTTTTATTGCTTTATTGCTTTCTATCTATTAGCGTTAACATGCGTTGGTTGATGAATCCTATAAAAACCGGCCAAGAGCATGTCTGGCCACGCTCAGTGTAGGGTTCCGTAGTTGCCCATCCTTCACAATAGACGAAAATTGCGAAAAATATTTAAATAACGAGAAAGATTTCAAGCCCTATAAAAAGGTCGTAAACGCCAAAGTAATAGTAATTACTTATTACCTTCTGAAAGTTATCGACTACCTATACGCGCCAGATTGAGTGAAACGTTTTAATACAGTATGGCACTTAACTAATATGTGTATTATTCGAAGTATAGGAACACCGCGCGGCACTTACGTAATTTTAAAGAAAACTATGAATTTTTGCGATAACTCGAAAACGGCTCGACCGATTACGGGAGGTACCCGAAAAAATTTTTTTATTATTTTACTCATACCAAATTTCAGCTTTATAGTACTATAGTAGAGTTGTTAGTCCGCTGTTTTCTAACATAATTGTGCGCATCGGGTTACAAGCATGAAATTTCAACCACAGATAGAGTGTTCCACGGCGATTATTTTCAGATGTGGAGGGAAGTCAGATTCGTCCCCTGTGAGGCGGGAGAGCGGAGTGAATACGGCCAAGTATCCCTCTTTTCTTTGTTTATTGCTGGTCAGTTAAGTCTACCAGGACGTGTTTGGTATCGTTTCCGTGTAAAACAAATATCAGAAATTCATTTTTTATGTTATTTTTGTATAGTTCTATATAAAAATATGGGTGTAATGGCCGAAAAGGTAAAAATCACAACAAGTTTTTTTATTCAGTGAGGTAAATTAGTTCAATTTCGTGAACATTTTCAAATTATTATTATTATTTCAAAAAGGTCATTTAATCTGGTTTCTAAACATATATGCATGTTGGGCACTTCTCATACAAACAGTACCTAGCTTAAAATATATCTTTACGTCGGCGTAACCAACGTAAATCTCCGAACGCATCCTATTTCGCTTCATTAAATACATTAAATAATGGTTTTTAACATGCTTTTACATATAATATTTACTATATACGTCCTAGAAAAACAAATTAATGTAATTAAAACAAAATATTTTTTTGCTAATGTATCACGAGCACACGGGCTAATCTCAACATCAACAATTTATTTAAGTTACTGTTTGTATGAAGAGTGCCCAATATTTATATATTTTTAGAAACTAGATTAAATTTTCTATTTTGCAATATTTTTCTTAGTTGTAAATATTTAGGAAATATAACTAATTTATCTCCCTGAATAAAAAAAACTTGTTGTGATTTATACAATTTCGGAAATACAACCATATTTTTATATGGTACTATGAATAAATAACATGAAAAATGAATTTCTGATATCTGTTTTACACGAAAACGACACCACACAAGTCCTAGTAGCGTTATCTGATCAGTAATATAAAAAGAAAAAGAGGACTCCTTTGTCCTATTCACCTCGCTTTCCCACCACACAGGGGTCGAATCTGACTTCCCTCCACATCTGAAAATAATCACCGTGGAACGCTCTATGTGTGGTAGAAATTTCATGCTTGTAACCCGATGCGCACAATTTCGCGGCTTAGCAACTCTACTACTAATGATCGCGGAGTTAAGCCGCGGACGGACAGACAGACAGACAGACGGACAGACGGACCTATTTATGTGAAACAAACATGCTCCTAGCTCCTTGTCTCAATAAGCCACTCCTTAACACTAAATGGACAGTACGTCGAGAGACGTAAGTTACGATCCTCATGATACGGCACCACGTATATTATGAATGGCGACTTTTACCACTCCGCCTACAGCCGAACATTTCTCATAGTTACTACTTTCTATAATTATAAAGGCATGCCTTATTCCGTTTTTTGTTAGAACTTTTTCGTACCTATGAGTTTTATCTGTGCACAGCACAACATTTGCAAAACGATCCTGTGTCCGGGAATGTACTAAATCTTTAAACGAATACTTGACGAGTAATTAATCAATTTTATTGCCTTTAGGTCAGAATACGGAAATTAGGTTAACCTAAAATCCCATGAATTCGTTTGATTTATAATGAAATTCCGTTCAAATGCCAACGAATAACATGTTCACATCGTAAATTCTATGAAATACTTACATGCAATCAAACGCCCTAGTTGGCAGCGCGCCCGCCAGAAAAAGCGTGGCTTGTCAGCCTGGAGGCTAACTTTTATATGAGTAGTCGTGCTCGTTCCACGACCATGTTGGTTATGGGGAAATCTTGAGAGGCTATTACGAGAACTAGGAAGTTGTTGCGCCAATAATATTGTAATGAATACACTGTACAGAGTATAGTATACAGTTATTATAAGGAAGTGAAACCGGTAAGTTTTATTTTCGCAAGTTTGCAACTAAGTTTAAAGTCAAGGAATGGTACTACTTGAGTTACGATTTCGTAATAATAAAAGATATTTTTAAAAAGCCTATATTTTTTTGTATGTTAGTCTTTACAGTCATTTCAAGCCAAGGAGGTTGGATGTATTTCAACTTTAATTTTATAGAGACAACCAATAAATAAAATACAGTTTTCTGGCTACTTTTTTGAAGGTGAAAAGAGAAAACCTTTTAAGTGTTTTAATTGCTGTGCCATAAACGCAAACATTGGAGGGCCGCTCGGCTCGGCCAAAGGTTTTTTTTTTTAAGTCTAGATTTCAACTTACTTGTTTTCTCACTGCACTCTTTACTTTTTGGTCGTGATCAATTGCTAGTACTATAGAGACAGGTATTGCTCGCTGTCTGACATTCCGCCATCGCTCGCGATTCGCAGACAATCTGGTGCACTCACACAAAGGTCCCACAGCTGGTTTGATCCGTTCGCTCCATCGCATGGGTGATCTTCCACGTGATCTAGTTCCTTTTATCTTACTTTGGACGACGAGAAGCTCTACGGAGCTATTATTTTGTCTTGAAACGTGGCCGTAAAATATCAACCTGCACTAAAATGAACAGACGCCTCTTGATACGGAATTCCCTAAAGATTGAAACATTGGTTCGAAATGATGTCAATGGTATCACCATTATCCTTCAACATCACACCTTGTAGGCATATATCTGATAAAACAGCGATAATGTTGAGTAGGTATCTGTTATCCTACTCCACCATAAACTATCAGAAGACCAGACTTAATCAACTTTTCATCAATCGATTCAAGAAACTTTTACAATGAAACCACTTGCCCGCCTCCACATCTTAAAATGGAATGGCAAAAGTAACTGCTTTAAAGTCTCATCTCCTCAAATCAGCCAGTAAAAACCGACCTTACCTCAATATTTCAAGATGAAAATTTATGAAAACCCTAATGGTGGTACGAGTATACGAAAATTATTCAATAGTGTGGAGCAGTACGTTTCGGAACGTAGCAAGGACCCTAATTAGTACAAGTTGCGAACTTCGTCTAAATACTTACGAATCGCTATCGACAGTGCTCAACTCAGCGTGAGTTTTTAATTACTAGGTATAGGTATACGAGAAATAGCGCGAATTTGTAGGCTACGGCGCATTTCAGCGTAGCATTTAAAGTTGTCAAAGTTTTTTTTAAATCGCTTAGTTTTTAACAGCGTTCGAACCCGAGAGCTGTGCTTTATATTTGATATTATTGTACATACTAGGTATATCTAAACGTAGAGCACAATAGCATATTGTTCGACAAGGGGCTAAAATAAGACATTAAGTAGGCTTATACTTATCATCCACAGATCCACACCTCACCTCCACAATTCCATTCCGAATGACGCCCACGCAATTCATTAAGCATTTTAGAATGCTCGCACTGATGAGATGATAAGAGCGGGTCTTAATTGAAATGCGCTGTACCGGCGGAATCTAGGTGCAATTCCTCACGTGAAACGCGGCGCCTCTAATAATGCCCCCGGTGTGGAATGCCTTTATAAGCACGTAATAGCACCTGATTTTGACGCGTCATTTAAGAATTCCTATGACTCAGTTGTCATTTCACACAGTCATTGCATGTAAGCGCGTAATAGTTGATAATAGACTGGGTAAATTTGAAAGACCATTTAATTATATTTTTGACAGTTCTTGCTGTAAGGATCTACAACCTGCAGCAGCATGCTTTACATCATCGACCGTTTTGTTGGACTTACGTACTTAGAACTCGATATTTCAAAGTAAATAGAAAAGGCAGGTACTTATTACCTTTTTATCTGTGAAACTACCTATATTCAGGGCGTTTTAACTACAATGTCATTGATTCATTCATTTATTTGAAATAATCGTTTATAACTAGTTAATCGGTTATTTAGATTATAACCGATACAATAATCGGTTATGTTCGATCCGTTATTGCATTCCCTAGTCGTGAAACCGGATAACACGAATTTATGACGAAACTAGAGTAACACTCAAAATGGTTAAATATTTGAAATGGTAATTGACAATATTGACATAGAATGTATAAGGCCACGAAGCTAATGTTATTAATGCTATGGATTTGAACATTAATACATTTTATATTCAATTGCTTTCAATTTGTACCAAAATCATTGTTCAGCAAGGATGATATTGCATCAGTTTGATCTATCCAATTAGGCATTGTAATTGGCTCTGGTACAATGACATTAATTATCAAATTAGTCTAGACATATTGCATTTACACCAATCAGTCAAGATCTTTATCTAGATTGACTGGTATGATAAACTTAATACAGCTCAAAGCACAAAGATAAATTTAAATGCGTAACCTGGCAGGAGAGTCCCATCTTTGTATCAATGGTTTAATATAAAAATTGTAGTGTAGGTATACCCACATTAAAAAATAATGAGACAAAATAATGATGATTTTTTTTTGTTCATAGGTGTCGGTTTTATTATCAATAAATAATTAGGCATTAAAAAAGAAAAAAAAATGAGACATTACATGTTTCATACATTTTTAATGCAGCTATATCAGAACAAATACCTATCTCAATAGGAAGAACCGTAAAAAAACAAACAAAGTTCTTAAATAACTCAATAATCAAATTAATGCACTAAATTAAAGTCAAACTGAAATAGTTTAAGTAGTTCAGTTGGTTTTTCTTGTATAAATTGACAGATATAATTAATATTACCACATAATTTCAGTATTGATTGATTTTGTAAACTTTTTTTTGGTGTGCAATAAAGCATTTTGTATTGTATGTGTATTGTATAATTAGATAAATATCTGCCCACACAATTTATTTTCTTTTTTTTTGTATTTACGATAGTCAAGCATTTTGGCCTCGTTTGCACCTGATTTTAAGTGACAACACATGCTTGCCTAGAAAAAACCTATTCAATCTCGACTTGAAGAGATCCTAGCTATATCTTTCAGGGGAAATGTGCACAGGAAGAAAATCCCACTCTTTTGCTGCCCCGATAAGAAAAGTACCTATACGCAAAGCGTTTCGTACGAATCAGTGGTATATTGACAACATGAGGGTGGAATCCAAGTCCGCCTCGTATATTGTGATATCGGAACGGCGAAGGCGGAACCAGTTCATGCAATCTTAGTGCACACTCTACGAAGTGTATCCTGTAGAAAACCGATAAACAGCGGGCATATTATGGTCGCTTTTATCACGCGATAAATAAGTGATAAAGCATCCGTCACGTTTTGACGAAAAGCGAGTGTGAGTGACAGATTCTTTGTCACTTATTTATCACGTAATAAATGCAACCATCATAGGCCCGCAGTTGAACAATAATAATTTGCAGGGTTTTTTGATGCTGACTACTACAGACTCAAAGAACAATAGCCTCCATTACTAGCTAAATATATGTCGTTGCAGTCAACGACTTATTTTAATTAGTAAATACAATACTTAACTTTCATAAGCAATTAAATATGAGCGAATCTCTAGAGCCTCCCTCTAGCCACTAAGATATGTGGTTAGCAGTCAAAACTTGCGTGATTTTCCCAGCGACTGGTTATTGTCAAAGTTGTTTCCGACTTCAGAAAGTTAGTTCAGTTTACATTTCGCTATTCGAATACTAAATGCGGTCTCTCCAAACTTAGCAAATTAAGGAATTTCCTCGGAAAAACTATCGAACTCCACCTTTTAAATGGTAGACTTAGAAGTTAGCTTTATAAGTCGTGGTCCAGAATACTAAGGATTTATAAATAAATTAAAGCGAACTTGCCAACAACACTCACACTTTGAATTCAATACTTAATAAACCGACCAAGTGCGAGTCTGACTCGCGCACCGAGGGTTCCGTACAAATACTTATTCCATCTTAACTGGCCGGGTAAAGTGTATGGCGCCGGATACAAATGAGGTGCAAAGTTAACGCAACTGATCACGTTTGTTGTATAGAACTAAATATATTTATTCTATTGAGTTGTGTAGTATTTTTTGTTATAGCGGCAATAGAAATACATCATCTGTCTTGTCTAACTATCACGGTTCAGGAGATACAGCCTGGTGACAGACGGACGGACAGCGAAGTCATAATAATAGGGTCTCGTTTTTTACCCTTTGGCTACGGAACTCTAAAAATATCTCTTACAGAATCTTAATAAATCGGATTTTATACTCACCATGTTTGAGATTCGTTTGGTTGTTCATCAAGTCAGTCCGTTTGTCAAGATTCAATACCATATCAAGATGGCCAGATAGCCAAATAATAAGTGTCTAAACTCAATTCCACATTTACGTCGTAATGTGAAAAGTTGTGTTATCGTGACGTATAAATCTACGGCGTGCAAAGTAAACATTAAGGGCACGCCGACGCGTGTAACGTTAGACACCGTGATACGTTACATTGTTAGTTTTACAATAACAAGTAATTAAGGAAAACGATAATCACTTGTTGTACTTACCTATATTTTACTTCAGAACCAGAGAATCATAATTAAATGATTATAACTCAGCGATCAAAATACACCAAAGTAATTAAACAAATCACAGAGTCTTTAACATAATTATTATTATTTTAACAAGCAATTTCTAATGAGATTACTTGAAACTCCTTGGGCGACTTTATAACTTCGAAACTTTGTAGTCTCTTTCACTGCTATTCAGAAGCCGTGCTTTGCATTGATTAAGACATGAATTAGTCCCTTTTTCTTCTTAGGGTTCTATTTCTTTTATATTCCTGCGGTGTCTCTTTGTCTGTGATACCTGAAAGGTATCTTCGGAAGCGTAATACAAGCAGGGCAGGGCGCTAGTTCAATTGTAGGTACTTTGAGGATATTGCCAAATAATCGATGTCTCAGGTGTATATATTAATATTTAAGTAACTGTAACGCGATGTTTGCGATTCGAGATGTATATAATGACATTTGTTAAGTCTACCCCTGATATCTATGGCGTCGTATATAAATGAGGCGCAAACTAAATGCGACCGGGTTGGCAAAAAAAGGGTTGGTAATTTATAATTTAAACTATGTAGAATACTCGTAACATGGAGGATTTATTAAAACGATGAATTCGTAACATGTTCTTGCTAAAATGAGGGATACTAACTTAAAAATTAATACTGCACCATAGAAAGTCGTTCTTTGTATAATTTCACATGTTTTACAATTCTATATCTAATTTATTTAAAATGGATATCGTATTCTGTTGATACACAACAGAAACGATAAAAACGCCGACTTCTAAAAAAACCTACAGCTGCCATTCCCACGTCCTGAAAATACCTAAATAATTATCCGGACAAACAAAAAATAAAAACACCGCCAGACGCAGCACCGTATTGTTGAAGACTAAACGCGTATCCTATCCAGCGCTTATACACAGTCTTATCATATTAGGATAAAAGCGATATTGCTTTGATCTCGCGTTTAGTCGGTTTGGTCGGGTATGAATGTCCGGCGCGGTCTCTACGCGCCGTGCCGAAACCAATTAACTAAGTATGAAATATGCGAATGGACGGTTCAGGATTTTTCATGAAGTTTTTCGTAGACGAAATATGATCATATCAACGGAGCCCGATCAAAATTGACCAAACAATTTGAGCGCAAAACGCTTGCGTCGAGCGGATTTTTGTCAGAGCAACTACCACGAGAGATCAACCGAATAGTGTACACCTGAGCCTTTACTATGAGTTAACGTGACCGTACTCACTAGTGACAGCGTGAACGATTTTTATGGGCAGCGTCTTAGCGGTTACTTTCTTAAACTACATTTCGCCATACAAATCGTTTACGCAGTCGCTAGCGAGTACTGTCACTGTAAACTCATGGTAACCTAGGGCACTGTGGCTGTGTGAGCTGTAGACCTCGCCAGTTTGTTTTTTTTTGAGAAATTGCCGAATTTTTTTTTTTACGTTTCCTACCCCAATCACCTCCATTATGAAATATTTCCAAAAACAGAATCGACAAGAAAAAAATATATACTAATCAAAACTTATTTGTATTTGTATGTATTATGTTCGTTGTATTTCTCCTGTATGTTTTGTGAGGTGTGTACTTGTATTGTATTGTACAAAGTTTTTGAGAATCATGATAAAAACATAACCTATGTGTTAATTCAGATAGTCAGCTATCTTCATGCCAAAATTGATCAAAATCAGTTTAACAGTTTATCCGTTTATTTATTGCTCAGTCCAGTCGTTTGAGCGTGAAGAAGTAACAAACATACACATAAACACAAACACACTCACAAACCTTCGACTTTATAATATTAGTGTGATTAACAATAATATTTTTTTTATTTCCAGTACAAGCAATACACAAGTATCCTATCACATTTTTTCCAGTTTCACACCCTCTATTACACCAGCGGAGGTAATTTATTCAGTGCAACATTCCAATTTTCCAGAGGGAACGAAACAAACTTAGTTAGCATGTAATTAACGGGCGGCCAATTTTAGCATAGCGGAGCTTCATTTAGCACATTGTCCCTTCTGTAAAAACAGGGATTTCCGCGATATATTCGGGACACGCTCTAAAATGCTAACGGTGACGCTTTAAATTTGAGACGTGCTCTGGAAACGTCCAGGAAAAAAATTAAGTGCGACGTTTAGTTGTATACCAAGGATTCCGTAGGACAATATACTGAAACATTATCCCACCAAAAACATAAATGTGAAAAAGGGAGTCAAGATCAGTATTATGAATCAGAATCACAACCCACAAAAGGCGATCTAAATGGGTGCCAAGTTCTGTAGACTTTCTTGAAATGTATTTATAAGAACGTGTAACATTATTGAGCACATGCTGGATAGTTGCAGGATCAACATGTGAAGCATGACGTAGGCTTGCAGACCGTGGGTCCCGTAGCAGCACAATAAACACTATTATGTACGTGATTTTTTTTCCTTATCATGCTCGGGTAAAAAGTATACTTTAACGATAGTTGGATGGATGTCCAGCTATACATATTGGTTAAAATCCGTCCAACCGTTTCGGCGACACTATAAATACATAATAGAAAGTCTCATGAAGAAAATTGTCCTCTCTGGGAACTGGCCACGCTTCAAATGTATGTGGTGAATGAGGTGAACGCAATTGAACTTTTTTTTGTGCGTCGATCTTTGTATTAATTTTATATATCGGCATTTTATATTAAATCGTTGTAAAGTACAAACTAGGGGTTTATATAACTATAACTTTATTTTTTTTCGTAAAGTTCGTTTTTTTAAGCTACGTGGAACCCTAAAAATTAAGCGACTTTTAAAGGTACTTAATGAAGCAATTGTCTGTCGGTAAACTTAGTTAAATAAGTACGAGTAGGTAAGTATACTTTTTAGATGCGGAATAGCTAGCTAGGTATTTAGAGGATTTTGACCACCAGTGGTATTTAGATGTCAGCACACTTAGATCACTATATGCCGGATTGTTTAGTAAAATGGATGGGTAGATTAGATAATGTTCGAACTACCAATAAGAAATAACGCGATAAATTTCGCGATAAAATCACTAATGTTTTAATTATACAAAAAGAGTACGAACATTGCAATACCTTAATAAGCTTACGCACTTTTCATCTTATTAATAGTGGAAAGAACGTACATTCATATTTTTAATTTAAATTTAGAGTTTTAAACAAATTAAACGAGTGCCTAAATAATTACTTTTTGTAAGCAAATATAAATAAAAAAATAGCGCAGAGACGAGCTTGTTACCGTTTTATGAAAAGTAAACCAATTCACATTAGTTACGATCGCAAACATTTATTTAAAGAAACAACCGTACACTAAAACGTTTTTAATGAATATATTATTTACCCCGTTGTTGAAGCAGAAATAATGAGCTCAGACAGCAGGCCATTGACTTGCAATGAACATATAAAACGATAGCATAAGAAGTTAAAATAAATTTACGCAAATACTATTTATGTCCCGAACAGCATATTGAGTGAAAAATTATTTTCGATGGAGATTCTCTGCGAAAAGATAGCGATAAATTTCGTATACGGTTTCTGAAAAAATCTTTGGCAGCGGGCGGCCGTAACTACCAGACAGTGTGGATAAGAATATGTTATACGCCTTATACGGCCACGACTTCGGCCACGGCTTAGTGTCGAGCGGGGCGTCGAGCGGGGCGTCGAGCGGGGCGTCGAGCGGGCGTCGAGCGGGGCGTCGAGCGGGGCGTCGAGCGGGGCGTCGAGCGGGCCGGCGTGGGACAAAATAGAGCGGCAAACGCGCGCGGCGGCTCGTGACGTGCTTTATATATCGCTATGATTTTATTTTTACTGCCGCCGCTCACCTCTGCTGCTGCCAAAGGTCGCCCGTAGTCGGCCGGTTTAGTGTATTTTGGGATAAAACGGATTTCGACACGTTAGCAAGATTGTTAATAAGGGTTTTTCGAATAAGTATTTGTTGTTTATTAAATTATAGTATTTTACTCGTATTTTTACTAGAATTAAACTCACCCCCTTTTTATTGTTCCGCTCATAATAACTGTAGTTCTACCCGCAAGTTTTTGAACTCGTTATAGAAATGTTACAATATGAGTGTAGATGAAATGAAATAAATAATTCTTAGCAGGCCACAAGGGCACTTTTACAAGTCAGAAAGAAATATTCTTATATGAGTATATTAGTGAGGATATCATCATTGACTTCCATTTATTTTATTGATTACATTTTAATTAGAAATAGATTAAAGTATAATAAAACTAAACCTAAAAATTAAACTAAACAATGACACACTAAAATTAAACTAAATCTAAAAATGGCCCCTGCGGCATAGTGCCGAAGATGCTGGCGGCATTTCCTCGCTGAATCGCCAAACTGATTCTTTGAGCGAGGAAACCGCCAGCTCTCCGGTCACCAGTAACATTAATAAGCCTCTTCGAGATATCTTTGAAGAGGCTTAATGCGCTGGGGCCCCACGGACCCAGGGTCTCGACGCCAAAAGGTATGAAATTGTACTCAGCGCCGAGACCACTGTACTTATTTCGTTTTATACCTTCGGCCGCTTCTGCCGCTGCTCCGGCCCTAATTGAGGATCGGTGGAGATGTGACGGGTCAGTGTGTCTACACAGGTTGCATCCCACACTAGCACCCGTCCCTTACTCCACGGAATCAAAGACATTCCGTCCGGTCTCTTGCCATCATCTCTTGAGATGCCGGTCGGCTCTAAGAGGGCCGGCACATTGATTGACGCAAGAGACCGGCGGATGATGTCGTTCAGAGCAGCATGTCTTGAGAAGCGGCCCGCACTGCTCTGGCAGGAGAGTCCGTGGTGACCCAGCCTGTCAACGTCTTTGCCGCAGGGGCATCGGTGTGGGGCGCAGACCGGGACCCCGAGACGGAGGCAAACTGTAAGTCGAAGGGTATTGGGTTCTAGAAAAGTTCCAGTACTCACGGAAGGGTGCGCATGGAGCCAGTATCCGGCCTCTTTGGTGCCTACTGCCAAAAGTCTGGCTCGGTCTTCCGTAGAGCACTGGCTAAGGATGGAATCTACGGTCAATTTACACATTAAGTCGTCCCAGCTCCTTTGAGATTTTAAATTTTCCGGATAATTTTGGCTGGGGCAAGCAATTGACCGAGCATTTTTTGCGTCTTCCAAGCCTGCAATCTCATAGTTTGTGGGGGACGCCCTAAGGATTTTACCTATGATATTAGACGAGCTATGAACTGACGACAAAAAAGCTGGCAAAGCGACACTAGAAATTTTGCGGATCCCTAGCCCACCGTACCGAATGGGAAGGGATCCTTGGGACCAGGACTGCTCGCTTAGCTGAGAATTGAGGACGGATTCTAAATTCATTTAGATCAGGCTATCTATTTGTAACAAAAGATGTTGATGGTTCCAAAGTGGGCAGCAGCGTAGCACATACTTAGGTAAGTTTCGGAACGAAAAGACAAAATTTAATAATTGAAAGTGCAAAATGTGGGCTAATTTCAAGCAACCGATGGGAATGATTTTGAAATTTCGAGATAGAATTTTGAACATAGTCAGAAAAACATTCTTCAAAAATAGGGGATCCTAAGAGGCAAAGAGTACTTTTGTCAACAATCTTAATATCAGGCGCAAGCTCGTAAAATTTTTGTTTTAAATCAATGACGTCATAGCGGGAATTTTGAAAGAATAGTTCACACTTGTTGAAATTGAGCTCGAGGCCTATCGTTTTGAATTTATTTTTAATTTTGCGGAGATCGGAAAGTACAGTATTTTCATCGCCCCCTAGAATCCCGTCGTCTAAGTACCAAACATTAAATTTTGAAGCCAAATTTTGAATGATAGGGTTGATGGCTAGACTAAAAATTGGGCGTTATCATCATTTGCAAAATGTAGGAGACAAACGTATTCGACCTTTGTTCAGCGAGAGTATCATTATAAAAGATGTTTGCAACAAACATTCTACCGTGCCACAGTAAAAGGTCGTACCTTTATAGGGATTTCATAGTAAGATGCACCTTTTTATCGTTACAAGACATTGTCGGCAAAGGTAACCGCTCCAGTCCTCTGCCGCGTCGCTGAAACTTCAGACAAATTATAATTAAACTTCATTTCTCCTACCTTGAGTTGATACTAAATATTCCGCTTTCATTCTATTCACGTTGAATTACAATGGCTGACAATTTAGCGTTTGAGTTATTATGTTATATTACTGTTATATTTTTAATATTAAATCATTTATACAAAGATCAAAGCTCAAACAAAATGAGTTACCTGGTGGAAGAGACCGGGAATCGAACCCGGTACGTCTGGATTGCCGGTTCAGCGCGTTAACCTTTGCGCCACCCTAACTCCCATTTTTAATGTTCGAATGCATTTTTAATTAGTTGGAAAATTCCTTTAAATAAATGAATAAACAGGCAGATGAGGCAAGACTCCTTTATATTTATGAGCACAATTCAACCTCCGTCACGCCGCGGCGTATGCATGTGGGATGAGGATGACTATGTAAATTTTTCACTTTCCAACCTTTTTAAATTTCAATGTGGAGGTTGCAAAAGGCATCGGCACATTCAACAAACACAGTAAATTATCCTAATTCAATAAAGTTACGTAGAACATCACAGGCACACGAAGGGTCGACACCCGGCTAACTCGATAAAAAAAGGTCTAATGTTTTGACGTTACGGTACAATAAAACACGACGTTACTACGTGATATCCTGATTGCTCGCTAAAAGGATACGGGCCGAGAGTTCTTATCGGGATTATCTTAAATTTACCTTTAGTGCCATGGAAGGACAACCGGGAAAGTGGTACATGCGATGTTGTAAACCTGCCTCTCCCTGGGGGTTGCCATGGCCTGTACTTGAGACGGAAAGAAATAACTATCTAGCGTGTGTAAGCAGTTTGCAAGATTCTTTCAAGTACGCTTTTATGTGAGCGTGTCTTACGGCGAATTTTATAGTAGAGGATCCCTTTAACCCGTCAAGCGTCCAGTAGACTAACGTTAGTCTACAGCAATTTTGTGCCGGTAGCGTCCAGTAGACACACGCTAGTCTACAGCCCAAGCCGCTCATTGGATCAATTTCTCTGCATCGATTCGTTATGGTGGCAGCTTGATAGATATTTTACTATCCAACAACAGCTATCAGAGCACACAAATTTGATTTTTAACCAATCAGAATCCTCAATAGTGACGTGTAAATATTTTTTTTTCTCTACATTGGCGGAATTCGTCCGCCATTTCGAAAATCACTTGCATTTGAGGTGTCGTGTCGTGTAATAAATATGTCCAAATCTTTTAAACGGAAAGTGTTTATATTATGTATTATACTAGCATTAACCCGCGGCTTCGCCCGCGTGCCTTTATAATATACATCATCCTACGGGAACAAATGCTCTTTTTTTCAGGATTAAAAGTAGGCTATTTGTTAAGTTAGGGTATAATCTGCAATCTGCATTTCCCTCATGCATATCCGTCCAGCCGTTTTAGCGTGAAGAAGTAACAAATATACACAGACTTTCGCTTTTCTAATATCACTGGGAAATACTTTTTATGTTATCACAACTCCACTTTAACAAATCAAACCGAAAACTCAAGCACTCAAATCAAGCGATCTCAGCTTTTACTGTATCCAAATAAAGTTCACTTCAAAATTCATAACTCGAAGTGAAGCTAAGACACCGGGATATGTGTGCATTTTATTTGTATAAAGCTTTTATAATGTCCCGAGCCTCCGCTTATCGCCTTGGGATATTCGAGCTTGGTTTAATGATTCTAAGCCATGTTCTAAGTTACGTCATGTAAATGTTATATTGTAAGATATTGAGGTTCTCATCGTTGATGAATGAAAAATGTATTATTCTGAGCCAGATAAACGTAATTCAGAATTCTTGACTTAACATAATTATTGAAAAGCTTGAATGTATTTATTACGGATGCAGGAAGTTTCCCGATCATTCCTCCTCCCGTCCCAACGCGCCGCCCGCCGAGGTACCGATTGACGACGATCGAGATGCCACCAAATAACCCCCTTATAGGATCACGTGTAGCTGTCTGTCAGTCCGTCTGTTACTACCGATTTGCTGCAAAACTACTGGACTGATTAAATTGCAATTTGGCGCAAATGCTTTCAAGAATTTTCATGTCCACAATATAAAATTTCAAAATCGGTGGCATTTTGTAATTAACGTCCCAAGCAACCATAAAAATTACACCCATACTCATATTTAGTCATTTCAACCCCATCGCACCCCAACAGGCGAGACGGTATTTCACGTCCAACACGTTTGTTTTTTAAAATCATTGTTGTTTTGGTAATCAGCGACCCGATAAACCATAGAACCATTACCCTTGTTAATTTTCAGACTTTGACACCATATACTTTGTCTCCTTTAGGGGTTGAATTCTCAAAAAAACATGAAACACGTGCTTACTCATTTATCGTTAGAAATACTCCTTGGAAGATTTGAATCATCATCATCATCATCATCATTTCAGCCACAGGACGTCCACTGCTGAACATAGGCCTCCCCCAGTGACTTCCAGATCGGCCGGTTGGAAGCGACCTTTACCAGGTCGTCTGTCCACCTTGTGGGTGGACATCCTACGCTGCGCTTGCCGGTGCGTGGCCTCCATTCGAGAACCTTACTGCCCCATCGGCCGTCAGTTCTACGTGCTATGTGCCCCGCCCACTGCCACTTCAGCTTGCAAATCCGTAGAAGATTTGAATAAAATAGTCTAACTAATCTTTTTTCCCCATACAAACTTACGACCCCCATTTCACCCCTTTGGGGGGTGACTTTTGACAAATGCTTCTTTTATTGCACCCCTAGACTTTATAAGGACACGTAGGTTCCAAATATGGACTCTCTAGAACCAGCGGTTTAGTATTTCGATATTTCAACCCCATTTCACCCCAACAGGGGAGATGTTAATTCACGTCCGCCACGTTGGATTTTAAAATCGTTGCGTAATCTTGTTTCCCCATACAAACTTTGGAACCCCATTTCATCCCTTTGGGGGGTGACTTTTGAAAAATTCTCTCAGTGCACCCCTACACCTTATAAGGTACCTACGTGCCAAATTGGACTCTCTGGAATCAGCGGTTAAGTATTTAGACATTTCAACTCCATTTCCTCCAGTTTAACTAATCTCGTTTCCCCATACAAACTTTGGACCCCCATTTCACCCTTTTGGGGGATGACTTTTGAAAAATTCTCTCTTAGTGCACCCCTACACCTTATAAGGAACATACGTGCCAAATTGGACTCTCTAGAATCAGCGGTTTAGCATTTAGACATTTCAACCCCAACAGGGGAGATGGTAACTCATGTCCGCCACGTTGGATTTTAAAATCGTTGCGGTTTTCGTAATCAGCGACCCGATAAACCATAAAAACAATACCCATGCTGATTTTCAGACTTTGTTACCACATTTCTCCCTTATAGGGGTTAAATTTTCAAAAAATCTTAAACACGTGTTTACTCATTTATTGTTAGAAATACTCCTGTGAAGTTTCGAATAAAATAGTCTAACTAATCTTGTTTCCCCATACAAACTTTGAAACCCCATTTCACCCCTTTAGAGGGTGAGTTTTGAAAAATCCTTTCTTAGTGCACCGCTACACCTTATAAGGAACCTACGTGCCAAATTTGAACTCTTTAGAACCAGCGGTTTAGTATTTACACATTTCAACCCCATTTCACCCCAACAGGGGAGATGGTAACTCGCGTCCGCCACGTTGGATTTTAAAATCGTTGCGGTTTTTGTAATCAGCGACCCGATAAACCATAAGAACAATACCCATGTTGGTTTTCAGACTTTGTCACCACATTTCTCCCTTTTAGGGGTTGAATTTTCAAAAAACCTAAAACACATGTTTACTTATTTATTGTAAGAAATACTCCTTTTAAGTTTCCAATAAAATAGTATAGCTAATCTTGTTTCCCCATACAAACTTTGGAACCCCATTTCACCCCTTTAGGAAGTGAGTTTTGAAAAATCATTTCTTTGTGCACCCCTACACATTATAAGAAACCTAGGTGCCAAATTTGAACACTTTAGAACCAGCGGTTTAGTATTTAGACATTTCAACCCCATTTCACCCCAACAGGGGAGATGGTAACTCACGTCCGCCACGTTGGATTTTAAAATCGTTGTGGTTTTCGTAATCAGCGATCCGATAAACCATAAAAACAATACCCATGTTGGTTTTCAGACTTTGTCACCACATTTCTCCCTTTAAGGGGTTGAATTTTCAAAAAACCTGAAACACTTGTTTACTCATTTATCATTAGAAATACTCCTGTGAAGTTTCAAATAAAATAGTATAACTAATCTTGTTTCCCCATACAAACTTTGGAACCCCAATTCACCCCTTTAGGGGGTGAGTTTTGAGAAATCCTTTCTTAGTGCACCCTTAAACCTTATAAGGAACCTACGTGCCAAATTTGAACCTTGTAGAACCAGCGGTTTAGTATTTAGACATTTCAACCCCATTTCACCCCAACAGGGGAGATGGTAACTCACGCCCACCACGTTGGATTTTAAAATCGTTGCGGTTTTCGTAATCAGCGACCCGATAAACCATAAAAACAATACCCATGCTGATTTTCAGACTTTGTCACCACATTTCTCCCTTTTAGGGGTTGAATTTTCAAAAAACCTGAAACACGTGTTTACTCATTTATCGTTAGAAATACTCCTGTGAAGTTTCGAGTAAAATAGTCTAACTAATCTTGTTTCCCCATACAAACTTTGGAACCCCATTTCACCCCTTTAGGGGGTGAGTTTTGAAAAATCCTTTCTTAGTGCACCCCTACACCTTATAAGGAACCTACGTGCCAAATTTGAACTCTCTAGAACCAGCGGTTTGGGCTGTGCGTTGATATGTCAGTCAGTCAGTCAGTCAGTCAGTTTCTTCTTTTATATATTTAGATATCAAATTACTGGCAATTAAATAAGGTTTTCGTTTTTAATGTTAAATTTAGCCGCACGACATTTTTTCCTAGTGAAAAAAGTCCTCAAGTTTGAATGACGCAATAATTTTGCAATGATGGCCGTCGTAATTCATTTGTTTCCTAATTTTCAATTGTTCAAAACCTTACGAAGAAATAATAGTTTTATAATACACTTTCTCAGGATTTCATTTCATATATTAGATTGGTGTAAGGTCTTGGGAATTATGATAGATTTATGATTTTGTTCAAAACAGTGCTCAATTTCGCGGCAAATCCGCCATGACAGTTGCGATTCGGGCGGCGCAAGTTTGTAGCGTGCGCGCACGTTCTCGTAAATAAATATTTGTTGTGAAGTAATTATTAGGTGTTTAGTAGTGAATTTACGTAAAATTGACGCATAAACTAGCCAGTATCATTTTAGTGTATGTAAAATGTGATATATGGTTTTAAATTGAGTGTAAATTGTGAATGATTAGTGACGGATGTGACGGAAAGCGAACATCTTGGAATATAAATAAATCTACATCTCACTACAAGTAAGTGCGGCTATTATAACATATTGTGCCGAATTCCAAATTTATCTAGCTCTCTAACGATATATAACACATCTCATATAATTATTCTCGGGGTAGGTAAAATTCCCATCTTTAGCGGAAATTCAGCCGTTTCTTGTTTGTATGGGACATTTCGCGGTGTTTTGTTCTAGGAAGGTCTGACACTTGACGGGATGGGCGGACTTCAAACAGCTGCTATGCTGTGTCCTCTTCTATCGTATGGGATGGTTTTGGTTGGGAGAGTGCGCATGCTATTTGTGCTTGAAAATGAAAAGGATAGCGATAGACTCGTATATGCTGTGCATTATTTTGGAGTAGATTGTCGCTATAGATACAATAAAATGCATGGTATAATAATATACTCCGCCTGGTGCTCTCTTCCGAGACTCGCGAACCACGTGACTGACACAAGCCTACGTCATCATGGTGTTCAGAGATTCTCATACTTTTAAACGTTGGAGAATTTTAACCAACGGTGAAAAGTGTTTAAACGGCATTAATTTTAAGTGATTCAAGTAGAAACATAGGTAGTAGAATAAAACAAATGTAATGTATCTAATCTTTCGGAGTTTCTTCTCAACAGTGGTCACCTCTTGTGAAATGTCGATAGACTCAGACATGTAAAAGTGCCCTTGTGGCCTACTTGCAGAATAAAGTTCATTATTTCATTAATTAATTGATTAAAAAAAAAGTTAAATAACTATTTCTCTATTTTAATAATAAACTACTCCAAAATAATGTACAGCATTTACGAGTCTATCGCTATCCTTTTCATTTTCAAGCACAAATAGCATGCGCACTCTCTTTTTTTAAATGGGCGGACTTCAAACAGCTGCTATGCTGTGTCCTCTTCTATCGTATGGGATGGTTTTGGTTGGGACCTCTCAGTCGCACACATTCACTCGCTGCAATATTTTACTTTTCAAAATTCGACAACCGGAATTCTGGACTGATTTTTCGCAGGCAACCCTATACCACCGTGTTCATAATAAAATAATCTTTAATGTTATTTAATTTCAATTCAATAATCAGACCGTTGCAAAATGCTAGTATAGATTTACCAGTTTAAACCTGGCTACCCGATAGTTGTGACGGGAAAAGAATAGGCAACCTAACGTTTGCATATTCTATGGGCTTCATACTTTCGATTGGTATAGAATTTATCTAATAATCAAATGTTTAAAAAAATATTTTTTTTAATCATTAATTAAACATACCCTGGACTAAAATTTGTTAGGCAACCCATATGCAATATATTTATTGACATATTAAATTAAATATAAAATACATTTCATCAAATAAACATCTCGGTGAAGGTCGTTCTTAAAGGGATCTTAGACTATTAATGAATGCATAGGCTCTTCGACACTATTGCAAAGATGTTTTTGGGGGACCCCACAATAGATTGGTTTTGTTTTATTTCTAGTACGTACATGCTATGCCCAGGAAACTCATTTTGAGAAACTGTTATTTTGAAAGGTCATGAAATAAAATACGAACATCGTCAAAATATTTACAGTTGGATGTTGATGTTGCATATTGGTGTTTTTTTTTAGACATTATGTCAAAAAAAGAGTAGTATGCCAATTTTTTCAAATACCTATTCCTTCACTTGCTCAAAGGCTAACTAGAAAAAATCCCTAATAGGGATAAGTTCGCCCTTTGTATATGTTTTATATGTTTGAATGTGTTCATAACCAATTGTTGTATGGTACAATAAAGTGTTTACATAAATACATACATACAAATTTAATGAAACATGTAATGTCTCATTTTTTTTTAATGTGGGTACACCACAATTTTTATTTAAACTATGAATACAAAGATCAAAGCCTAAAGAAAGAGTTTTTTTTTTTTTTTTCTTTAGGCTTTGATCTTTGTATTCATAGTTTACATACGTACAAGTTCTAGTAGTTAGTAAATTTGTATTGTAACATTCGAAATAAATACATAATCTCCTACAGGACTTCGCACGTTTCAACAAACGAAGCAATTTAGTAAACTGAGACTGAATGCTTTCAAAGACGTTACAATTTCAACCCTTAATTGAGTCGATATTAGTTAACAAACAAGCAAAGGATTCCGAAATAATAGATAATCAAACGAACTTACCTGTAAGTGATGTTCGATGACTATTAAACGATGTGATTCGCCCGAGTGATTACATTATACTTTACTTGTAGTAGCACGCGAATGTGCTGCCATCGTACACAATTTAGAGTAACATTTTTTAAACAAAAAATATCTCGCCTAAATTGGGGGTATTTCATACACGTTTCCTGTAAAAAAGGCCATTAAATAAGTAAGCTATTTCGTGTCCTAATGGGTAGAGTCTGGAGCTTGACCAGTTCGGGTTAGGGGGGGTTGTAATCACTCGGGCGAATCACATCGTTTAATAGTCATCGAACATCACTTACAGGTAAGTTCGTTTGATTATCTATTAAACTTCTGTGATTCGCCCTTCGTGATTACATTATACTTTACTTGTAGATGTTTAGAGTCACACGAAATAGCATAGGAATTGAAACATGTGTTTATAATAATTATAATTTGAAAAATAAAACAAAACAAGAGTTTCCGTTAGTTTAACTATAATCAACAGACTTTTCAGTTATTGCTAGCATGTTGTAATATTGTACGAGCAAACACTTCGGACGAGTCCGCAAGGACATCTCTATTATAGAACCTAGCGAATGTCAATGAGTTATCTGACCAACCGGCGGTCTTTTTAATGAGTTCTATATTCACCCCGAGCCGGTTGGCTGCTGACGTGCTTGCGTGTCTCGTACTATGAGATCTAAAAATCGACGTATCAATACCACTTTCGAGCAAGGTGGTTTTGATCCATCGACTCAAGGTCTGTGAACAAACCTTTCTAAATGGTTTCTTAAAACTAATTAAAAGAGAATCACAATCGCTTGAACGTTTGGTAGATGAAATCTCAAGATAACATTCTAAAGTCCTTGCAGGACAAATGGAATGATTTTCATCAAAATAAGGCAGGATCAATTTCGGCTGCAAGCGATTAACCGCTGATGTCTTAATCTTATCTGTAATGTCAATAATATATTTACTGTTAGATTTGTGAATATTGCTAAGTTTAATCAACGATAAGGTTTGGACACGATGTGCTGTAACTAAAGCTAAAAGAGTTGTTAACTTCCTAGAAAGATGCTCGTAAGAAAGACTTTCGTTTGGATACCAAGAGCTTAAATGATTAAGAACGATTGAAGGATCCCAAGTACAATCATATCGTGGTTTTGGAGACCGGAGTTTGTATACTCCCGTCATAAATCGTTTTATGGTTGGATTATTTATAACATGAGTATTCAATATTAGTGACAATACTGCTTTTGCGGTATTAATTGAGCCAAATTGACTACCTTGATTAAACAGTAACATAAAAAAATCTAATACTTCTGCTGTACCAGCATCAAAAATATTGTAACTTTTATCATTACAAAATAAATACCATCTTTTTAAATAACAATCATACTGTTTAATAGTATTTTCTTTGAGTGACGCTAACATGATGTCTGCCGCCTCTGGAGGAGTACCCTGCCTCACGTACGCCGCGCGGACAACACTCCGGCAACCAGGGTAAGACTCCTGTGCATTTTGTGTTCGACACTGTAAGGGGAGGACAATAAATTTGGTTTAGGTGGGAATTCAATTCGTTCAGAAATCAACAATCTCTCGTAAAGGGGAAACCAGGGTTGTGTAGGCCACAGTGGCACAACAACAATGCCCTCCGCCTTGTCTATTATAATTTTTTGTAACACCCTGAGTATGAGACAAAATGGCGGGAAAGCGTAAAAATAATACGACGACCAAGATATAGTAAACGCATCGATCTTGTATGCGTCAGGGTCACGATGCCATGAAACAAATTTAGGACATTTTTTGTTTATTCTGCTAGCAAAAAGGTCGATTTCTGGAATCTGCTTAAACGTAGTACAAATTTTCCGAAAGGCACTATCGGCTAGCTCCCACTCTATATCTGCGTGCTTTCGGCGCGATTCTGCATCTGCTAAATAGTTATCTCCTGAACTAACATACGACGCAAATATATATAGGCCACGGTCCTCGCACCACTGCCATATTCGTCGGCTTAAATCGCTCAAATGTGGGAATCGAACTCCACCCATACGATTGATATATGAAATCGCAGTAGAATTGTCTATTCTTAATAAAATCTCACAGTTTCTAGAATCTTTGGCAAATATTTTTAAACCGAAAAAAGCGGCATTTAACTCTAGACTATTTATGTGTTGATCAAGCTCCTGAGTGGACCACTGACCACTGGCTTTCATATCAGCACAACATGCTCCCCAGCCTGTTCGCGACGCATCGGAATATATCTCTAACTGGTAACTGCCTGTACGTATCGGATTGCTGCAAGTGTCTATGTTACGTAGCCACCAATCTAAATCGTCCTTTAAGTTATCTGGGATATTAATAAACTGATCATAATCATTATTTTCATTTAAGTAAAGAAATTTGGTTCTTTCAAGCCTCTTAGTATACATCCAGCCGTACGGTACAGCTGGACAAATGGAAACTAATAATCCTATCAAGTGTGCGAAATTACGCAGCTTACATCGTTTAATGGATCTAAAATATATAAGCTCGTTTTTAATCTTCTGTCGCTTCTCGCATGGAACGTTAATTGTAAAATTCGCAGAATTGAAGCTAAAACCAAGGAAATTCACCGTACGACTAGGTGTATCTACCGATTTATCAACATTTATAGTGAAACCTAATGATTCCAACAAGTCTTTTGTTACATTAAAGTTATGTAAGCAGTTAGAATATGTGTCGCCGAAGAGTAACAAGTCGTCTAAGTAAACGACTGATAAAAAACCTTGATTGCGCAAAAATTGCACAACAGGACGCATTAACTTCGTGAATATGTAGGGAGCAATATTTAACCCAAAGGGACACACCTGGAATTCGTATATTTTTCCTTGCCAAAGGAAACGTAAATATTTTCTATATTCTGTATCGATATTTATAGCAAAATACGCGTCTTTCAAATCTATTGAACACATGTAAGTGTTTTTTGTTAAAAGTCTCATTGCCGTCCTATAATCTTCGAGTTTGAAGTGAGGGGTATATATAAACTTATTCAATGATTTTAAATTTAGAATGAATCTATTTTTTCCATTACTCTTCTTCATAAGGAAAATACTCGACAAGAATTGACCCTGGCATGATTCACATTCTTGTATGGCACCACAACTAATAAGTTTTTCAACCTCCTCGCTCATACTCATCTCATGCGATACCGACTCTGGTTTGTTAACAGGAAAGTTCGATTGAGATATACAGTTCGATATTGGAATACGCACACCATGGATCCACGACAATATAGTAGGATCGTTGGTTATGCGTAACCATTCTGAATAAAAAAACTTAAGTCTACCAGCCTGAGGTTCGGCATCGGCATCCTGTACTAGCGGCGCGAGCTCCGGCCGTGCGGCCGCGGCGCTCGGCGGTCGCTCGTGCGGCGGGACGGCGGCGGCGGTCTGCGCCCACCACGCGTGGAGCTCGTCCTCGCTGGCGGCTGGCGAGGCGGCGGTCGCACCGCCGACGACGGCTGGCCCCTCCAGTTTAAAGACTTCGATGTCGACGGTCCTGCCTGTTGGTGCTTGGGCGTCCATTTAGGCTTTGTGACTGTCGGCCGTAGTTCTGCTCCGGTTTTTGTCATTGCTTTTATCGACTTTAGACTTTCTTGTAAGTCTTTACCAAAAAGCAAATGGTCACGCTTTAAGTCCTTAATGTTGTCCTTGACTCCCTTATTAAGGCTAGGCACCAAGAAATTACGCCTGCTCTGAGACTCTGAGTAATGTAAGTGACATAAGAGTCTACCTGTATCGCTGAGTGACTTTATGATCACATGTTTGCTATTATCTAATGTGGAATCCGTTGTCAATAAGTTCGATAATGTATTGGCAACTCCTGTTATAATAGTCGCGAGCAATTTTTGTTTGTCACTTAGAATATTATCCCGTTTTAAAACATTATCGTTACACGCGGCCTTGATCTCGGGATTGATTAGAGGAGCCTGCGCTAATTTTAAATTTTCTGGAATTTCGTAACGTTTTATAATATCATTCTTAATATCGTCCTTCATTCCATTAACTAGAATGTCTGACCACCTCGTCGAGATATCGTCGTGAATGCAAGGACCGAACGTTTCTTCCTTTACGGGCTCATCGCCCAACAAACATAATAAACCGGGATCAAGTGCGGTAATAGTCGGCGCAGATTCTTGGATATCAAGTGTTTCATTAGTAGCGGGCGCGGGTGCGGCTGACGTTGTGAACCCGGCCGCAGGCGCCGGCGCGGGAGCGGTGGCGGGGGCGAGCGCGGGAGGGGGCGCGTCCACTGCGCGGGGCCCGGCGCTCGCGTCCTGCACGACCACCGACCGCAGCCCGCCCGACAATGGGGCTCCGGCCTCGTCATCAGTTAAATCGTATACAGTGTTGTTGATCAATGGAGATTCTGAAACAATACGGTCTATCTCTTCACAATACTGCTTTAAATTCAGTGATAAATTGGAGTTCATTTTGGTTAACCAGAGATCGATACTTATACTGTATTGGTCAGACCGTATAAGGTTTAGTAAACTTTGGAAATTGCCCTGTATTAGGTAGGGTAGATTTTTTACCCACCTACTTGCTCGTCTGTATGAGCGTATACATAATTATGTATACCTACAAGTAAGTATAGAATACCTAGGTACGTACGTAAGTACATACCTATAGAAAGGTTCTAATTATTAATTGTAAAACACGGGCAGTCCTGATATGTACAGTCTCACGGGCTGTACTCTAGACCTTAGTTACTAAGTATTTTACTTATTAAGTATTCCGGCATAGCCTCACGGACTATGCTCCAGGAATATAATGTGCTACCCGTATACACAGCATTCAACCTCACGGATTGAACTGAAGGTATCAATTAGGGTCGGTAAATAGCCTTACAGACTATACTCATTGCACAACGTAATAAACAAAGTTTCTATGTACATTAAGTATATTTGGTCAAATGATTAGGCGACGGTAACTGAATATCTTACCTTCATATTGCGAATCTTCTAGCGGGGGATCGGGTTCGCCGATATCTTGGTCCATATACTCATATTCATTGTCTGTATAGGAGGACGTACTGGGGCTATAGCTACGGTGACGGCGCCTACGACGAATCTTCGATTTTTTCCTCTCGAGGCTTCGGATTTTCCTCTCCAAGTAATCTTCCTCGTCTTCCTCACGATGTTTGCGTTTTCCCATTTTATGCAAACACACTAAACACTATTAAACACTTCCTAAAACACTATTATTTCACTAACAAAGGGAAAGTACGTGCACGATGGCCGCCACACAAAACGTGTATGAAATACCCCCAATTTAGGCGAGATATTTTTTGTTTAAAAAATGTTACTCTAAATTGTGTACGATGGCAGCACATTCGCGTGCTACTACAAGTAAAGTATAATGTAATCACGAAGGGCGAATCACAGAAGTTTAATTTAGTCTCATTTAACTCGGCAGACGTGTTCATTGTGCAGTTGCTGCGATTAGAGGCAACCCAGCTATAACTTGACAAAGCAAGATAACAACATAAATTTTCAGGGACAGAGTTAATATTTACTAAGCACTGCACTGCCTGTGTTTAAAACAGAAACTCGCAGGTGATTGCAACATAGTATTTAGAAGCACGGAAGTGCTTCAGCCATGTTAAGCAAACATGGCGTCATACCACAAACTAATTTTAACAATGATGCTCGAAAACAAAATTTGTTGTAATGTCCCAAAGATTACCTACTAAAGTCTGATTATAGTGGCTAATATTATGTTATAACTTAGTAAACATACATAATTTTTTTTTTAAGTTGGTAGGTAGACGTTGGAGACGCGTTTATTTTAAATGGTTTTCACATTCTTGTCTCCGAGATAATCGAGTCCAGGAAAGATGTAATCAAATGAAGGCAATATTCTCTCCATGTATATGGCCTATTTTTTAATTCAGAAGGAATAATAATATTCCTCTATTGTCAATTTCGTGCTTTCTACTTCACAAAAACGTACCGTAAGCGTTTTCCTGTCGTGTTTTTCCACGAGTGAATCTAACAGTCCAACAATGTACGGCGTACGGCTAAATTATACACGACAAATACACCGCATACATTTGAAAGTCATAGAGGTGCAAAACGTTTGTTACCCTCCTGTCTACAATGTCTACCAGTGTCGCACAAACATAAATTTATTCTCGAAACTACGGTATTGTTTGCGAAGCGATATGTTATAGTTTATATCGTGCGTGAAGCTTCACTAGAGCAGTAATTTTTCTTCTTTATTCGCATTCAAGATTTATTCGGGGCTTGTGTTGCTGTCGGATTCTATAAGTATTATGGCTTGTGTGGATAGCGGGGAGAAATATGTGTTTATCGTAAAAGCGTTTGTTTTCCCGACTTGCTTGCTTTACCCTTCGATTATTTAATCATTTTGAATTGAAATTGATTATGCCCGGTCGGTGACAGAACATAAAGAAGCAATTGTGTGACCATAATCATAATGAAGTAATGAATATAACGTTACCAACTTCTAGAATTTTTATATAAAGATATACAAATAAACCAAACCTGTTTATGTAAAATCGGTATAAAAACATCCATGTATAAGACGCCTGCTAGAAAAGTATTATACTGAAGTTATTTTTTTTTATTCATTTACTTTATTTAGCCTATATAGGTATGTGTCTCACAGTTGGGCAATGCAGTTATTTGTTATTTATGAATTTGTAGTAGATACCAACATATTTAATTTACGTACTAACAGAAAAGGCGCGTCAAGTTAAAGCTTTTACTCCGCCAAGTTAATTGTCAAATTCGGTAGTTTTAAACCTCACGCCAAAGCTAATTAAACTACAGTTTGACAGAGTGTAGGTATATAAAGGTGTACCGTACTCATAAGATAGTCTTTACGAAAACCATTTAGAAGTTGGTCTCAAGTGAGCAGAGTTTGGCTGGAGCTATCCATAAAGTTGAGGTTTAATTGAATATAATCTGTCCCAAGCGGTTTGCGCTGTAGAATCTTTAAGAGAACCCTTATCATAATTGAAATTTATATTATAGAAACAAATACAATTTATTAAGCTCTTGAATATATTAAGTTGTTTGTTTATAATTTTATAGAAATGTGATTTTATTTATCACTGATAGCACTTTCAATCTCACTCACCAATATACATTTTACATTTTGTAGATGTTTGTATGTTGTTATATGTAGCCACTGTGACGTCAAACCGACTGCACAGAATTAAAATATACTTAGCAGGGAAAGCTGGACATATAAATTTGATCATAGGATATCTTTAACCCGATTACCATAGTCCTACGTTTCCCCGGAAGAATATTGTCTTCTATTCTATTACATTTTTAAAACCTAGAAACCTAGGCTTGAAAGTGAAGCCAGTTTTGGTTAGCCACGGGCCGTGTGCGCATCTGTTACAACGTCAATGTCACAAGCAACATGTCTCTATGATTCGTTCGTAGTCACGCATACATAAAACCGGTAATGAAGTCGGTGTTCTTCATCTTTCGCAAATCTGTTGTATGAAGAATCTCGTTCTAGGCATTTTTTCTATGTGGTTTTCATTAGCATTAGCAGTGTTTTCATAATATATCACCAAATAAACAATTATTCGGCTTCATATCCGATACATTACCCTTATCTGTCATTAAATCGCAATCGTTATGATTTGTGCTGCATTATAAGTGGCATATATCAACTTTAGATGTGCGAAGGTGAAATACAGAAAACCGCATATCGAATCTACACGCATATTTATTATCCATACTAATATTATAAATGCGAAAGTGTGTCTGTCTGTCTGTCTGTCTGTCTGTTACCTCTTCACGCTTAAACCGCTGAACCGATGTAGATGAAATTTGGTATGGAGATAGTTTGAGACCCGGGAAAGGACATAGGATACTTTTCATCCCGAATAAATTTAGTGTTTCCGTGGGATGAGCGGGTAACACCGCGGGGCACAGCTAGTATATAGTATATATCGTTATGTAAGTATAATTTTCATTGAGACACGTCGAATTAATCCCCAGATCTACACTATTACCTATCCTACATTTAGTGGAAACTACTTAAGAAAAACAGACTGATTAATGACAGACAGACTGGGTAACATTAGATACCGCAGGTACAATGGATTATTCAAGCCCGATCGGACCCTCACAAAGGTTAAAATTCAATTACAAGTACAAACCGCACCGTACAGTCCAAGATTCCGCCTAACATCGACGTTCTTTCATCCCTTTTCTTGCCCAAAAGGGCCTAGGAGTTTACCATCCAACATTCTGGTAATTCGTGCGAAACTCGAACAAATCCTGTGAAATCGGTACAAGTGGAAAAAACACCTTATGCTTATTTACAATAGTCACATCCTTTCTCACTGATAACCTGACACATTTACTCTTAGCGTTTCGGACCGAGCAACTATAGTTATTTTTAAAATATATATAAGTTGGATATCTATATATATAAAACTCAAAGGTGACTGACTGACTGACTGACATAGTGATCTATCAACGCACAGCCCAAACTACTGGACGGATCGGGCTGAAATTTGGCATGCAGGTGGATGTTATGACGTAGGCATCCGCTAAGAAAGGATTTTTCAAAATTTACCCCCTAAAGGGGTGAAATGGGGGTCCAAAGTTTGTATGAGGAAACAAGATTAGTTAATATTCGAAACTTCACAGGAGTATTTCTAACGATAAATGAGTAAACACGTGTTTCAGGTTTTTTGAGAATACAACCCCTAAAAGGGAGAAATGTGGTGACAAAGTCTGAAAATCAACATGGGTATTGTTTTTATGGTTTATCGGGTCACGGATTACGAAAACCGCAACGATTTGAAAATCCAACGTGTCGGACGTGAATTAACATCTCCCCTGTTGGGGTGAAATGGGGTTGAAATGTCTAACTAATAAACCGCTGGTTCTAGAGAGTCCAAATTTGGCACGTAGATTCCTTATAAGGTCTAAGGGTGTACTAACAAAGGATTTTTCAAAATTCATCTCCTAAGGGGTGAAATGGGGGTTCAAAGTTTGTATGGGGAAACAAGATTAGTTAGACTATTTTATTCGAAACTTCACAGGACCCTAACAATAAATAAGTAAACACGTGTTTCAGGTTTTTTGATTTTTTTATTTTTTGATTCAACCCCTAAAAGGGGCAAATGTGGTGTCAAAGTCTGAAAATCAACATGGGTATGGTTTCTATGGTTTATCGGCTCGCTGATTACGAAAACAATGACGATTTTAATATCCAACGTGGCGGACGTGAAATACCATAATATATCTCCAGGTGCGATGGGGTTGAAATGTCTAAATATAAATATGGGTGTATTTATAAACATAGCCCAAACCATAGCAATAACCGTAATTTAGCACGTATGTTCCTTAGGTCTAAAGGTGCACTAAGGATTTTTGAAATTCACCCCCCAAGGGGGTGAAAAGGGGATGAAAATGGGTTGTGAGGGCTGAGGGGAGAGGGAAGTGGGGAGAGGGGTGAGGGTAGGGGAGAGGGTGGGGGGAGAGGGACGAGGGAACAGGGAACAGGGAACGGAACAGGGAAGAGGGAACAGGGAAGAGGGAAGGGCATAACCTGAAAATCAACAGGGGTATGGTTTCTATAGATTATCGGGTCGCTGATTACTAAAAAAAATATGATTTTAAAATTCAACGTGGCGGATGTGTCATATCATCTCTCATGTTAGAGTGCGATGGGGTTGAAATGTCTAAATAGTAAATATTAATATGGGTGTCGTTTTTAAACGCACTGCCCAAACCGCTGATTCTAGAGAGTCCAAATTTGGAATGCTGGTTCTTTATAAGGTCTAGGGGCACACTAATAAACGATTTTTCTAAAGGGGGTGAAATAGAGATCCAAAGTTACTACCTATGGGAAAACAAGATTAGACTATTTTATTCGGAACTTCACAGAAGTATTCCTAACAATAAATGAGTAAATACGCGTTTCAGGCCTATCAAGAACTCAACCCCTAAAAGGGGGAAATGTGTTGACAAAGTTTGAAAATGAACGTGGGTATTATTTTTATTATTTATTGGGTCGCTGATTACGGGTACAACAATTATTTTAAAATTCAACGTAGCTGACGTGAAATACTATTCCCCTATGGAGGTGCGATGGCGTTGAAATGACTAAATAGCAATATGACACCCAATTTCATGGTTTTTTGGGACGTTAATGCGAAAAAGGCATCAAATTTGAAATTTAATATTGTGGACATGAAAATTCATGAAAGCATTTGTGCCTAATTGCAACTCAATCGGTCCAGTACTTTTGCAGCAAATCTGTTGTAACAGACGGACTCACAGACAGCTACAAGTGATCCTATAAGGGTTTTTTTTTGCTTTTGAGGTATGGAATGAGACCCGTTATCTTAATAGATGTTTAAATTTGTATTTGGTGCCATCTCGATTGTCGTCAAGGCCAGTGCGGGCGGCGCGGCGCGTCTGGAGGAGTAGTCATCGGGAAACTTCTTGCAGCTGTAATAAATGTATTCAAGCTTTTCAACAATAAAACGGCTAGACGGATATGCATGAGGGATAAGCAGATTATACCCTAACTTTAACAAATAGCCTTCTTTTATCCTGAAAAAAAGAGCATCGTTCCCGTAAGATAATGTATATTATATAGGAACGCGAGCGAAGCCGCGGGTTAATGCTAGTTTTTACATAGAACTAATACCCAAGTGGGTTGAGGATGAAAACCAAAAAACCGGCCAAGAGCTATAAAATTGGAAGTGTACGTCTAGTGTTTCTGGTAAATACCTATTTTCGGGATCAGACGTCAGAGCAGCTATCCAAAGGTACCAGGTTCAATTCTTGGTATGGACCACGGGTAGGCGTCAGCGCAATTCAGTTTTTATTTGCACTTTGATCAATTTGTAAATAAACAATTGTGTTTTAAATAACTATAAAATTTGTTTCATCAGAAAATATTATGGGGATAGGTCGGTGTAAGGCGGGATCTTCTACTAGTGTCTACCTACTAAAATCCCAGTGTATTGGAGAGTCGATCGGCAGACTTGTCGACTTTAAAAGGAGTTGTTTTGTCGAGTATTTTACATTATTGTACAACAATAGATTTATGGTTCAACAATACTTTATAATGGGCTTTCTGTTATGATTTGTGGTCACAGTAATCGTTCGGAAAGCTAAGTCATTTTAATAAATATTTCGTTCTGTGATGAAAATATTTTTGCTTCGTTTTAAGTGTGTTGAACCTAAAGTATAGAAATAGGTTGGACTATAGCGTCCAAGTCTAGGCAAGAGCGAAAATTGCGTCTTTCGGATCTATGAAGCTTATTCATGAACACGTTAATGTAATGTCGCGTCCTCGTCGCTTTTATTACTCATTTTTATAACAGTCATAGTAAAATGGGAATCGTGATGGGAGAAGTTAGAAAGATTTTTTTTGGTATGGATTTTGTATTAATGGTGAATTCTTGGAATTTCTGTATGTTTTAAGGTACCTTAAAAACATACTATATATTATTAAAAGTGTAATTTATATACTAACTGGTACTGACAGGTAGAAAATGCCTCGTGGAATGAAGTTCGCCTTTTTCACGGTAAGATTCCTTTTGTACAATAAAGGTTAAATAAATACTGCCACTAATACTTATAGCTCTAGGCACACATAGCGCAGCAACACATCAGACACAATATGTTTCATACAAATATAGCGAGACATTCATAAATTTCACATGTAATCATGCACCATCATATATTCAAGATATTGTTGAAAGGAGAATGAGTTTTGTATGAACAAATTAAATTATAATTTCATGAGCCTTCGCCTTTAATCTAGCGTTCGCGGTTCGGGCAAACTTTCTCAATATTTTGGGGTGACGCTTATTCAAATTTGATGCGATTTAAAAATAAATCGGTTTCGTCTGTCATGTTAAAACTCCGACATTTTTAGACGTGCTCATTTCCATGCAAATGCAGTCGTCTAATAGAAATGCATAAATTGAAGTACTGATACCAATATTTTAAACATGAAAATTTTTAGTGAGATTCACTTTCATGCAAAATCATTTTATTTTATTTATTAATTTAAAGAGCAGATACAGATTTATGCACAAAAATCCGGTGAAGTGCGAGTCTGAATCACGCACCGAGCGAGGGTTCTGTACATACTATGAAAGCACTGAATATTGCTCTAATATACGATATAATCTCTAGATAATGTGGAAAGGACCTTGTTTTATAACTGCATTTGGCAGTACTTTTTGGAAAATATCTACAATGTACAGACATTTTAATGATTATAAAAACGGTTTAAACTCACGTAAAAATTGTCAGGAACGGCCCGACATGTTTCGAACTCATATGGAGCTCTTCATCAACTATGTTACGGTCCTTGTTGTTTAAATAAAATAGGTATGCAAAATGAAAGAGTATTTGCGGGTGACTGTACCGCAGTTGCAATTAAAGGAGACAAGCAGCAGCGCTGATTCGCGAGCGGTGCTGTGTAAAATGAGCGTCGTAATTATTAGCGCTATTGTTCCTAGACAGGGACAGAAGCGTTTACTGCGACTGTACCCGCACTCTCGGAAATGTATGTTTTAGATAAACGCAAAGTGCAGTGAATAATCTTATTTGCGTTTAGAGAGTAAACGTACTCGCAGTTAATTGTAGTTGTAAGTTTCCATGAGGGTAAAATTATTCATGTTTTTTTCTTTTGCAAGGTTGTCACCTTTAATCACCGGTGCTGTGTAAAATGAGCGACGTAATTATTAGCGCTATTGTTCCCAGACAGGGACGGAAGCGTTTACTGCGACTGTACCCGCACTCTCGGAAATGTATGTTTTAGATACATCCCAAGTGCAGTATATAACTAGTGAATTAATCATATTTGCGATCGGAGACTAACCCAAGTAGAAAGAAAGAAAGAAAGAAAAACATTTATTCGGGGACAAACACAATTACAAAGATAAATAGTGACAAAAAAAGGAAAAAAAAAAAAACTATAAACTAAGTTGGTACTTTAAATTATAAGTTATTAAGTAGCACATATTGGTTGCATAAGCGCTTATACAGCTTTTATTCAGCTTAAGCTTGTTTGCTGTTTGGGAAGAGTAGCCGCAGTTGATTGTAGTTATTAAGGTTTCCTGAGAGCAAAATGATTTATGTTTTTTTTCTTTTGGAAGGTGACATTACAGGCGATAATGGAGCACGCTTACCTAGATAGTGTCTAATCACTATCGTCTTGATAACACCCAGATTGTTAAACTTTGCCAGTACTTATAGTGTCTTGCTTGATCCTTGATAAGATGCGCAACAGGATCCCAAGCCGGTGGTAACAAACCGTCTTCTCTATTGAAATTTGGATATTTTTTCATTTCAATAGCCTCGCGCAACATTCTGGGAATATATCGTTTCTCCCTGGTAAGGATTGAAGTATTATCAAACTTAATTGAATGGTTTGCTTTGTCCATAACATGCTCGCAGACTGCAGACGTTACAACGACGGTGTTTGTCATCTGCTACATGCTCCTTAACCCGTGTTGATGATTTTAAAGACGACGCGGGTGACTTGTGTACAAAATAAGATGTACATAGTTAGTAAATATGAAATTAAACGACGTAACGAAGATGTGTGCGTTTTTCCTGTCACATCCCCATATGTGTGTTAATGTCTAGGTTGTATGTGTTAACTTAACGTTAGTAGTAATAATGAAATTCTCGATTGAGCCTTTTACCGATTATCTGGCCGAACGGGCAGCATGCTCGACTTCAAAAGCACAATGCGTGCCAGTTAACTTGAAGACAGTTAAACGTCTGATGATTTAAATTCACAATTGTAGAATGTGAACTCGGATTTATCCATTTCTTTGTCTGAAAGATTCGAAGAAGTGTAATTACTTGACTTTTGACAGAGTCATTATATTTATGCACAAAGTGTGTCTTCGTATATTAAATTATTAATTAGAGTCTTTTTTTTTTATTTACAAGCTTTTATTTATTTTCACCTGTCCAGTTGTAATGGAATTTTGCAAGTTAAATTTGACCCACTTTCCGGTTCCGATTGAGCTGAAATTTTGCACGAATATGCAAATCGCGTGACAAAGCAATACTATGATGACGTGGAGCTGATCTGATGATGGAGCTGGAAGGTGGCCATAGGAACTCCGTTATAAATAAACCAATCATATATCGAGTTTCGGCTCTTTAGAATCGTCTCTGTGAGCAATTGATGGATGTTCAAATAAAAGTACAGTCGGTCATAAAAGCTTGTCACAAAAATGAATTTTTTGACAGAAACTTATGTATTATGTTAAGTCAATCGCGAGAGTAAACAATGCGAATCACTGCAATTTATGCGGTATTCGAACCCGCGCCCTCGAGTTCTCTCTAAGTGTAGTTTGTCAACTATTACGGAATATCTCCGCAAGTAATAGTACATTACTGCAGATGCCGGGAAAGAAGGGCTTGCAGGGTGAGTAGGTGTAGACGGTCGACCGTAAGGAGGCCGGATAGTGATACGAAGCCGGCAAACCCTTTTCACGGCTAAGGCATGTATAGTGCTTTTCTCAAAAATATGCAACGAAATAAAAGAAAACACCACTCAAAAAAATATTATTTAGCTGTTTAGCCTGTTCATGAACACAGCCGCCACGTTTAAAAAATGTTTTTGTATGAAATTCCTTTAACAAATTCTCTCTAGTTGTTCCGCCCGAAACGTGATAGTTCGAAGCATATTATAACGCACGTTATGACCACATTTCATTGCATGTAAAAAGGGTTTTTTTATAAATGCTTCAATTTAAACCTTTAGCGTACATTCCCATTGCCCGGGACGGCACGACGTTATCCTCGATCCGCTATCTATCCCTATTAGGTATAATTTTCGACCGCAGCCCGCATGATAGGACGAGATCGGCATTAAGATAAACGCATGGGTGGGCAATGTACGTCTATCGTTCTGGTCTAAAGAATGCAAACACAACTACTTGTAACATATATTCTATAACTAAGAGCCTAATTCGATTGTTAGAGAAATATATATTTATCAACTAGACTGTGCTCAAATCATTGAAACTCGTATGTTAGGAGGATTGTAAGTGCCATTTTCATATACCTCTTTTATGGGATGGGATATGGCATATCCCTAGAAATGTACCTAATAAATTATAACAGACGAAGCGGTATTATAGGCACAGTGGTAATGCAACAGCCTACTGAGCAGATGGCGGTCCTAGTCCAAAGTGTGATGTACTCGAATATTTGTTCCTGGGTCCCACAACATCCAGATATTTTCTACATGGCTAAGTATATATTTTTATCTATGGGCACTAGACGACGATTTACATCATTAGCTGTATATATCGCTGTAGCCTACTAGAACTTACTTTGTAGATTTGTGTCAGGTTGTCCGATATTTCTTATTAGGCCGTGATAAATCCGTTTGCGGTTATCGTAAAGCTCGATCAAATAACCGATTTAAAGCCTTTTAATCCGTATATACCATTGCCTGCGTGTTTAAATCTAAACTAAATCCGGCCATCATTTAAAAGTCGCCATCGCAAAATAAATGAAGTTTTCACCTCGCACCGCAAGATGTAATATGGGCGCGCGACGCGATAAGTCTGCTTGATGGATGGCGATGTGTGGCGCAAGCCCCGATAGACGTTTAAATACGAGAACTATTCAGCCCGAGGCCCTAGTCATTAATATTCTATTCACGATTTCATATTACAGGCTCATTTCGCCACATCTTTCAGGAGCCGTGCATGTGGGATGAACTTGTTTAAGACTTGACGGTTGTGAAATTGACGCTATTAAAAGCATACTGTCAGACCTTTTACACGTGCAGTCTGTGAGTAAGATTTACGCAAATGGCATTATAACACATTGCAAGTGCAGTATAATATAACAACGCCATGAGGATGTTGTTGAGGCTGCCTGTGCGTCCGGCATGTTTGCCGAAGCGCACGTAGATGACTTTTGTACCATTAGGCGGAAGAGCTGCTCTGTATTAGTTATAGGTTCTTATTTATAGGTAATTTTTATTTTATTTTATTTAAGCAAATCGTAATCATTCAGTTTTGGTGTTGGTAATTTACTATGAATCGTTCAGGTCTGAAATATATATATATATATTTTTTTTTATAATATTTTAAACAGAATGTCTTTGAAAAGAAACAAGAGCCCATTTCAAAGCTTTGTATATTTTAATGAAGCGTACATCAGCTATCAATTTTAGATTTCAGGTCGAACCTTACAAGTCGATCCTTGCCTGCCAAGAATTGATGACAGTCACATAAAGACAAATCCTGAAGCTAAAACCCAATTTCGCGCCAATAAGTCAAACAGATCTAAGATGTTAACCCTCCAATATTCTAAATTATCGATACTTGTTCCTATAGCGAAGTGCTACAACCGCAAGAGACGCAGAAACTGTGACGGGCGACGCCGCAGGCAAATAACCAGACAAGTGAAACTTTTCCAATTTTCTGTTGCATCTCGAGGGCGGGGTTTTACATTGTATGCCATCATCCTTGCGTGAAAGCAACTCAAACGCTGTTTTATAGTGCACAGCTTAGTTACTGGGTCAGAGGATCTGCTCGAATAGCTGCGGCTCTTTTAATGACGTCATAAAAATACTTATCGCAAAGGACATGTTGTCCGCATCATATAGATGACGAGAAAAGTACCAGATTCCTCGAACCCCTTCAATTACGTAGGGACATTGGGTCGCTGAGCGTTTTCTATTCCCTATACCATGGCGAGTGTTCTGAAGAGTTATTTTCTCTTATCCCACCCTCCTCTTTCCGTCATAAAACCACACGTGCCGGTTTGCGATGTCATCGCCTCACTGTGGAGAATATTTCCACACGTACCAAGAAGTTTGGCAATTCCTTTCATATGCCGAACTATTAAAATATGGAACTCCTTCCCGGCTCATGTGTTTCCTCCTTCTTATAACTTGGGACCCTTCAAACGAAGCGTGAAGAAGCATCTCTTGGGCCAGCATGGCAGTGTCAACTGTCTTAGCACCGATGGTTTCTCGTCAGTTGCCATTGCGACTTGGGCTCCCCTTTTAGCTTACCATCATGCTGCTATGTTGTGCCGTTATAAAACATGGATGTTTTTCTTTAGGTTTTCTTGAATAGAACCACTGTTTTCCAACAAATAGCAATATGTTTATCCAAAATAAAGATTGACGTCAGTCAATATTATTATTTACTTAACTATAGTTTATTTCATATAGCTTTGTTCGGTGACATCTATCCTCTCAGTATGTAAGTTTATTTTTGCTTTTATTTTTTTATTGTTTTCATTAATAATAATATAAAATTGCATGCGATGTAGGTAAGACTCCTTATGGGTACAAAAATGCTGAGTGCTTTAGAAATTTTTCTCGAAAATCAAACATGTTTCTTAACGCATTATCAATGTTACTAGTTAGAACAGGGCTATTGCGATTTATTAGTATATATTTGAAACCTACAATTTTGATGTTTCATTGATATTTTTTTCTTCAAAAACTACTCGAAATTGACACAATCACGCAGAAACGTGGTTTTTCCGACTGCACGCAATGAAAGCATGAAATAGCTTTGTTACTATCTAGATCTCAGGGAAAAGTAGTATTCACTTTTAAAATTAGGTTGAAATAATATGTGACAATATGACAAAAAAAAAATTATAAGGCCTCTTAGACAAAACTCTACTTTTTCACAAAGCTTCCGTTATTTACAGTCCATGAGCTCTCAGATTGCGATTCGGGTTCAGGTGAAAACTGAGAGGTTATTATTTGGATCGTGTAAGATCGAGCGAGACAGGTATAAAACGCGAATCGAAACGCGAAACGCATCTGACATACTTCACACTGGACTTATTCGACCTACTGAACGATAAATATATAAATAAATATGTTCGGGGACAATGTATGAATGTATGTCTGCTGGCAATATGTATACTGTGATTTAGTATTGTTTCACTTTACTTAAAGCTATACCTACACTATATTGTTTTGTACACTGGTTCACGTTCAAGACTGGTTAACTTTTCAAGTAGGTAAACTGATCCCTGACTGAAAATTGTGTTTTTTTTTTTTTTTTTTTTAAGGGACAATCATACACAAATCGACCTAGTCCCAAACTAAGCAACGCTTGTACTATGGGTACTAGACGACGATATACACATAATGTATAAATACATATATAGATAACATCCATGACCCAAGAACAAATATTTTGCACAAATATTTGCCCCGGCCGGGATTCGAACCCGGGACCGCCGACTCAGTAAGCAGGTGTCTACAAACCGAGCCAAACGCGTCGTCAAGTTTGACTTGAGTTGATGAGAATGTTTCTTTTCGTTACCTGGGGGCTTATTGTGTAAGGTAAATTGCTATCGCAGTCGCTGTTTTTGACAGCTCAGATAATGATTTAATGCAAAAATACTGCCTTATTTTTGAAGCAAAGGTTATTCAGGAACGTTCCTCTAAAAGATTTTATTCAAATCGTTTTTACTCTTATGATTATGATTTTTGAGGACGAAAGAACATGTGTATTTAAATGTGATGGACAATTTCTGAAACAACAGTTGTGATAGATTGACCAACAGTAGTTGTCAAATAATCGGTTGGACTCAGCATCAAAACAGCTTAATTCACTAGCAAGCATTATTACCTTACCTTACCTTTTGTGTAAAGGTAGTGAAACGTTCACTTTTTATTTATGTGACTATCTTTATCAAGTATTTTCAAGCATCATCACATACTTTTAATGTACAAATTGTCCTTAAATCGAGCTTATTATTTTATAAATAATAATATAGTACATACCATCATCGAATAAGGTTGTTATAAAGAGTTAATTTGATCTTTTCGCAACTTCATCCTTGAAAACTCTCGTTAATCGGAGAAAAAGTAGCCCGTAGTCTCTGTACTGTACAGGTCAAAATCCAACCAGCTGTTTGGGCTTAATAAGGCCACAAAGATATTCCTACAGATAAGTGGCATAATCAATGGCTTTACTAAACAACAGAAAACGTACATTATGCTGTTGAGATTATTCCCGCATTCAAGACCTATCCACGTAAAAAAATGGTTTTTAACACAACTTAATACCAAGTTTATAGAAATAATGCGTAGACACAGCTTCATATCAATTCTCATTCTGATCTCTCATAGACCGCGTTCCCAGGGTTTAATTGTTAGCTATATCCGGTATACGCGCTGTTTGAGGTACGTAATGGTAAAACGCACTGTTTGAAATAATGGCAGTGTAGTGGCTATCAAAGCCCGCCAGATAAATAAATCAGTGATCACAGCACAGCCGACTGGTTACAATCAACACATGAATCGCTTTGACATTTTTATACGAGCATTTACACAACTGTACGATTGTTTAGCTCATAAATTATAGCATATTCTATGCAGCTTTTATTGGATAGTTTGTTTTTCAACAGAACATTACATTCAAAATGTTGGCAAAACCATGTTTAAGTATACGTTTTATTAAATGAAATAAGGATAAAACGTGGCTAAGATTTTTAGCAATGAAATCAAGTTCCTTTATCTCAATCGCTGTATATTCAATTTATTAACCGTAGGTAAAATGCAAAACTTACTTAGGTAAATTAAATTGGGGACTAAGTCGATTTGCCTGTGGCTGTCCCAATATATTAAATGACCCTTATTCGATTCAGAATAATTAATTATTCACCAAGAAGACTTTGCTAAGGACATAAACTTCAAAATAAGGTCTTATTACTTTTTGCTTCGATTTCGGTTATTTCAGTTATTCGGTTATTAGCTCTCCCGCCACGCAGGGGACGAATCTGACTTCCCTCCACATCTGAAAATAATCACCGCGGAACGCTCTTTTTCGCGGCTTAGCAACTCTACTAATATAGGTCTCTCTCTCTCTCTGCTAATAACTATCTTCAATCATGAAGTACCGACCACTTCTTACAGAAGTCGACCTAGCCTCAAACTGACCAATGCTTGTACTAGACGACGATATATATTTTTTAATCTTTATTGCACAAAACAAAGCCAGTACAAATGGCATTTTTTACCACCTAGGGTCAAACAGGAGATACTAGAAGTTGGCATAGTATAGGTAAATAGATAACATCGATGACCCAGGAACAAATATTCGAGTTCAACACAGAAAAATTTGCCCTTGCCGAGATGTCGTGCCCAATAAACCTACGGCTTTGCCAATCAGGACAATATATAATTGTACAATCGTGCACACTTCAAAAGATTTGTATTTCAATATGGAAATAATTCCAAAACAATGGTTCTGGCACAAAGCGAGTGTGATTGCGGATCATTTGCATGTTTCATTGACCAGCGATTAAACTTTCCTACAGCCCTCGTTTCGGTTCATTTGTGTTGTACTTTGAAAATATACGGATATATTTTTATAAATAATGACACAAAGGTAAATTAAGAAAGAAAAATTGGGCAAGTGCGAGTCCGACTTGCGCATGAAGGGTTCCGTACCTATACATATATATAATCTATAACAAGTTTGTTGTATGGGAGCCCCCCTTAAATATTTATTTCATTTTATTTTTAGTATTTGTTGTTATAGCGGCAATAGAAGTACATCATCTGTGAAAATTTCAACTGTCTAGCTATTACCGTTCTTGAGATACAGCCTGGTGACAGACGGACGGACGGACGGACGGACGGACGGACGGACAGCGAAGTCTCAGTAATAGGGTCCCGTTTTTACCCTTTGGGTACGGAACCCGAAAAATTGAAAAAAAAATTGAGAACAATTGCTGTCAAAGCAATGGGGATTGGGGATCGTGTGTGTAAAACGCACATCCTAGGGTATGGCTAATGCGCATAAGCATTTCAAAAAACATATATGACGCAGAGGGCGCTCTAGTAGCGTAAAGAATTAAGGGATGAAAGATTTGGTGTGATTGACGTAGCGATCGAATAGCTCAGTTGGGAGAGCAATGCGCCGGAAACGCAGAGGTCGCGGGTTCAAAACCCGCTTCGATTGTAGTAGATCGCATTCAATTTTTAGGGTTCCGTACCCAAAGGGTAAAAACGGGACCCTATTACTGAGACTTCGCTGTCCGTCCGTCCGTCCGTCTGTCACCAGGCTGTATCTCAACAACGGTGATAGCTAGACAGTTGAAATTTTCACAGATGATGTAGGTATTTCTATTGCCGCTATAACAACAAATACTAAAAATATAATAAAATAAATATTTAAGGGGGGCTCCCATACAACAAACTTGTTACAGATTATATATATGTATAGGTACGGAACCCGTCATGCGCGAGTCGGGCTCGCACTTGCCTAATTTTTCTTTCTTAATTTACCTTTGTCATTATTTATAAAAATAAAAAAAAATAAAAAAATGTGGTATTACCACATAAAAAATATGAATCGATAAAAAGATTCTATACAAATATTTTAGAACAGCGCCATCTCTCTCGCAGTCTTCACAATTGCTGTAAAGCAATGGGGATTGGGGATTGGGGATCGTGTGTGTAAAACGCACATCCTAGGGTATGGCTAATGCGCATAAGCATTTCAAAAAATATATATGACGCAGAGGAAGCTCCAGTAGCGTAAAGAATTAAGGGATGAAAGATTTGGTGTGATTGAGGTAACGATCGAATAGCTCAGTTGGGAGAGCAACGCGCCGGAAACGCAGAGGTCGCGGGTTCAAACCCCGCTTCGATTGTAGTAGATCGCATTCAATTTTTCTTTCTTAATTTACGTTTGTGTCATTTATAAAAAAAAAAAAAAAATGTGGTATGACCATTACCACATAAAAAAATATGAGTCGATAAAAAGATTCTATACAAATATTATATACCTACGGATATACCTAAATTTTGTGTGAATTCTGGCCAATTTATTTATAATACCTATGACTTTATTCCTGGATAAAATAATCACAAAATTCGATATTATATTAAAAAACCACTCCCTTGTGCCTGTGAAAGTACGAGTATGTGTTTACTCCTCCCATGAAACGCGTTCAAAAATACAGGGTGTAACCGACAGCGTACCGAAAACGAAAACTGTAGTTTTAGACCATAATCACGAACTGAAAACGAGTGTTCATTTTCTCGGAAAACTCAAGGATACGATTTTCCAAAATAAATTATAAAACTCGACGCGCAATGTATTGCGTCCAATTCTCTCGGTGCAGACGCGCGGGGAGGGAGGCACGCGGCAAGCATCGACCGGGCGCTCCCCATTCCACTCACGCGTCAGCGCAAAACATACCGTTACGCCAATGCGCATCGAATGACATGAATGAATGCAACCACAAAAACAACGCAACCACAGATCACAACTAGTGTACTACCTAACACCAATAACAACTGACCGATAAATTAAAACAGTCTAACAAGATTTTCATTCAAGCAAGTAAAGCAAATAAAATGTGCGGGTAGGTAAACATTATTCATGCGTCCGACCGCAACCGACCGCGCCGTCCGGGCTGCGCGAGCGCACTGACTGGCCTGGCGGATCAATGACCGGCCAGTACCGTTATCTGCCCACTCCACTCTCTGTGCTGTACCGTAAAGCTCACATAATACTGTTTGTGATACATTGCGTGTTTTGCGGAAAATGCAATTTTCATGCGATTTTTCATGAAAAATTGTTACCGATAGAGTTCGATTAACGGAAAAATAAAGAAAAAATGAAAACTCGCGAGGAAAATTTGTGAATTTTCTCAAAGAAATCTCCACGATTTTCCAGGCCAGAATAATGGTCTGAAGCCATGGTTTCAGTTTTCGGTACACCGTCGGTTACACCCTGTATAATACATGTTGATGGACCAGATACGTAGTCCATAACAAAATTGATAACATTATCAATTTTGTTCCACTTGATTCATAAATAAATTAATTAATGAATTGAATAATGAATAAATAAATTAACGTCCATATAATCGTTTTTCTTTTTCTGTTATAGGTACGTACAAAATATTTCCACAATCAGAATGTGAACCACAATTACAATGTAAGTTTTCCATTGTAAGTATGTATATGATTGTTCCTTTGAAATTTCCTGTTTTTAGGGTTCCGTAGTCCACTAGGAACCCTTATAGTTTCGCCATGTCCGTCTGTCCGTCTGTCTGTCTGTCTGTCCGTCCGCGGCTTAACTCCGTGATCATTAGTAAAGCCGAAATTTGGTATGAGTATGGATATGTATTACCTACGCCGACAAAACGGTACCTCTGGAACACCTAAAGTGGGGGTGAATTTTGTTTTTCGTTTCAACACTAGTGTTTGGGATGTCGTTGAATAGGTCTTTTGAAAATAATAGGGGTCTCGAAACATTATTTTTTGATAAAGTCAGCAGTTTTGTAAATATTCGCTCCGAAAATAAAAAAAAATAGTGTCCCCCCCACCCCCTCTAACTTTTCAACCACGGGTCAAAAAATTATGGATTAATTCATGAACAATAAGTACTTTCAATGAAAACTATATTGAACAAAATCGGTCGAGCCGTTTTTGAGTTATCGCGAAAATTCATAATTTTCTTTAAAATGACGTAAGTGCCGCGCAGTGTCCTTATACTTAGAACGTTACACATATTAGTTAAGTGCCATACTGTATTAAAACATTTCAATCTAGCGCGTTTAATCGATAACTTCCAGAAGGTAATAAGTAATTACTGCTACTTTGGCGTTTACGACCTTTTTATAGAGCTTGAAATCTTTCTTGTAATATAAATATCTCGTAATTTTCGTCTATTGTAAAGGACTACGGAACCCTACACTGAGCGTGGCCCAACATGCTCTTGGCCGGTTTTTGTGTATAATAGTGTTTACATACCTACATATACAAACCGATGGGCCTGACTAGATAATAATTTCTTTGAAGCTTCATCTGCTTCAACTATATTATATTCTCGCACACGGGCAGTAATGGAAGATATCGTTATAAGGGTAGTGACATAAAACTGATAGCGACAAAAAGACAAAACTGCGAGTCACATTATGCGGGTCGTTCCGCGAAGGGTCCAGCTTTGTGTAAATAGGCACATTATCTGTTTCGTCAGTTGTGTGTAATTACCACGTTGTGACGGAATAACATAAATGTTTCTCTGTAGGTGCACTCCGAAGTTTCGTATTTTGTCCGAAAACATCGTTATTCCGTATTTTCATAAAATCAAAAACCACGTTCTGTCATTTTTTTTATAGAAAGCCATCAAAAGAGCCCGAATGTAACATATCTCCTATATAACAAGTGGGCCCAGGATCAATTATTAGTATAGATATAGTCGTCAGGTTTTTGCGAAGATGAAGAGATTTTTTTTTTGTATTTTATTCAGTGTCTTAATATCTGTTATTTTGCAACCTAGACGTGGAAGTAAGTTTTTAAAAGTAGGGCATTCAATAAAAGTGCTCGGCTCCAGTGGATATTTAGGCCCCCATGTATCAACATGTTAGCAGATTAAAGACAAACCACATCGTAGTACCTTACTCTTGTCTTCAAAATTTTCATTCATATCCTTACCTAATGTTTAACAGTGAAATTCTTATAAATGCCAAACATCTGTTCTGGTACCCTTAATACAGGGTAATTTCACCTGTTTTTGTAAGCTGCTTGATCGTCGAACATTAGCTGTTTGTTTAACTGTCCAATACCAAGAAACCTGCCACAAGTACGAGACTTATTCTCAGTATTTTAACTTTTTAACATAATCTGATCCGGCCTCCTAAAAAAATTAAAACCAGGTTCTATAACAGGATGGTTTTGGGTGAATCAACGTTTTATATCTTTATTTGTAACCTTTTGATTATCTGAGACAGCCATAATGCCCTCTGTCTACCTATTTTGCCGCAAACGTTTTTACACCGCTGCCTGCTGCTTTACTGCGTCATACAGTATACTCGTAGTAGTTATTTTAACAGCTTTATCTGCTTGGCCACGAAGGATCGATTGGACGTGTCCGGATTGCAATGATGACAATGATAGTACTACATTTTGACTCTTGTACAAAGTACAAGGCAGACAAAGTACAGGATAAAGTGCAGGACACCATCGCAAGTGCAGACTTCTGGCCGAAGGGTGTTGTGTTTCGGCGGTTTCGGGGCAATCTGCCGAATCCTGCGCCAGATCAGATGACGCAACGGAACCACGCAGTTACGTCGCCTAAATCTATTTATAAAATGTAATTTTGTAGTTCACAGTGCCTTGGTTTATACTGTAATGCTATGTAATTAATTTGAATAAATAAATAAATGAAGTAAATATACTGGTTATATTTTGACTATGTTATGGTGGGTATAGCAGAAATGTTAATTCGCCCGAGGCACGGTGTTTACTTCGACTTTGTTTTGTATCCGCTGTTTGCTCTAAAGTATCAGCCTGTACACACCCTATTTATCTTACATTAGACAGGCAGATTGTGAAGACATTTTCTCATTCAATTAGTTAAGTTGAAGTTGCGGGCATTCTGTTACAAACGCAATTTAGTGCCACTTAAATGAGATTAGAACTGCCAAGAAAATTAATTGAATGTCTGTCATGGGTAATTTAATTACATTTAATTAAAACGTATCGTTTGCTGAGATTTTGATGAATTAGGGACAAGTACGACCCTTGAGTGCTTTTTTTTATATACTACAACGGTGGCAAATAAGCATACGGCCCGCCTGATGTTAAGCAGTTACCGCCGCCTATGGACACTTGCGATGCCAGGAGCATCACACGCGCGTTTAAGAACCTATTTACTCTATGGTATGGTGTCCGGTTAATAAATTCAAGGGTTTATAATTAAATGAGTTTATAAAATAACATCACACAATAGAATATAATATTCTTTATTGCACAATTGAACGCGAAATGAATATAAACAAACATAGATAACACGTAAAATTCAGTAGAGGTAAACAACGGGCGGACAATCTTACACAGCTCGACATAAGTGGTCCCAAATCCAGCTCAAGCTCAAGCACGGTCAAGTAAGTTTTTTATTCTATTCTTCTCCATTGTACTTTTGTTTTCGATCATTCTTCTTAAGTCTCGCTATTATCATTTTTAGGGTTTTATACCCCAAAAGGGACCCTATTACTAAGACTCCGCTGTACGTCTGTCTGTCTGTCCATATGTCCGTCTGTCACCAGGCTTTATCTCATGAACGGTGATAGTTAGACAGTTGAAATTTTCACAGATGATGTATTTCTGTAGCCGCTATAACAACAAATACTAAAAAACAAAATAAAATAACTATTTAAGGGGGCTCCCATATAACAAACGTGATTGGTTGCATTAACTTTGCACCTCATTTGTATCCGGCGCCAAACATAACCAGATGCAAACTTAACCCGGCCAGTGTAGAAGTGTTTAGTATGCAACCCTCGGTGCGCGAGTTTGACTCGCACTTAGCCGGTTGTTTTTAGGGTTCCGTACCCAAAGGGTAAAAACGGGACCCTATTACTGAGACTTCGCTGTCCGTCCGTCCGTCCGTCCGTCCGTCCGTCCGTCTGTCACCAGGCTGTATCTCAACAACGGTGATAGCTAGACAGTTGAAATTTTCACAGATGATGTATTTCTATTGCCGCTATAACAACAAATACTAAAAATAAAATAAAATAAATATTTAAGGGGGGCTCCCATACAACAAACTTGTTATAGATTATATATATGTATAGGTACGGAACCCTTCATGCGCGAGTCGGGCTCGCACTTGCCCAATTTTTTTCTTATTCGAGTAAGTATATATGCGTTGCATGAGTCTTACATACTCCTAAAATTAAAAAAATATATAAGCAATAATTAAACCTGACTAAAATACTGCATCCAATGCGACCCCACAGATTACCTATACAATAAAAATAAACTTTCTCATCCTATACTTAATAAACACAAAATGATGTTTTTTACAAAATTACAATCCTATTTGCCTACCGTACCTATAATATTACTATCTACGAATAAAAAGCCTCACCGAACACAGGTAGCAGATAAAATAAACGAGATATTCTTTCTAAATAGTATCACAGACTATTTTCCTCACAGCAGCCATTGAAAAAGAGAGCTAAAAATATCCCTCAAATTATTCCTAAAAAGATCCATTTGACTTCCAACTACATTCGGTGTATTTTTGGATGTTTTGAATCATAATTAGATTCCGCCTACTGAACAGTATCCAAAGCTCGTAGTGTCGAGTATTGGGTGGTCTTACGGTTTCTTTTTCATTATGATCGTCTAAACAAATATTGTTCAGTCAACTTTTTATGATTTTGAAAGGGAGCTCCGAATCAGAGTCTATTTCGATGATACTTTTAGTGACTTGATTTTTCGTTGTTGTAATAACCGTGAGGCATCTAAGACACAAGAACTATACGATTAAAACTCCCGTAGATTTCCGATAATGGACACACATAAAACACACAAAAGATCCACGACTTACATGCACTGCACACAATATGAGAGTAAACGAATAAAAACCCGGCGCCGGCGTCTACCGAACGAGATTAATGTCGGCCATAGCTGTGACGTCACGCGCGGAAACTCACTTCCGCTAAACGGATCGCTAGGCAGCCGTCGGCTAGCTTTTGATTCCGCTTTTTCATATCCAGATTTAATCCGCATTGCTGAAACTGCGTCATTTTATTGACGCTAATTTGCACAAGGAGTCATTGGCGTGGACGTAATCCAGCTTATGGAAGGGTCCAGTCTATTTAGACTATAGGTATTTAGAGGTTGTTTACAGGAAAAAAAAAGCTATTCAGAATAAAAACATTATAGAAGGCTTACTTTTTTGATCTTTACTATGTTTTATTTGATATTTGGGTAAAATGAGTCGCAATTGGTCCTTGAGCATATGAATCGTAGGGCTTGAATGACTGGCAACAAATGCGCACCAAATTAACAAAAGCGGAAAGTGTAGCCATGTACTACGGCCTCCATGTTGATTTCAAATACAGTGGTGGATTGTTACAAATGCACAAAATCCGCCATTTGTATTTATTTGATTGTGCAATACCTTAAGTTTATAAAATAAATAAAAACCCAGCGCCGGCGTCTATGGTTAAAGAATCTTTATTCTCAAAAGAATTACAAATTCACTTATATGAGAACATAATAAATTAAAATTAAAAAATTTAGTTCAACGTACAGTGCAATATCATAACAGTAGTCACTTTATAACAATTTTGCAGGTAAGTTGACAATCGGCATGCAAGATGGTTAAGTTGCTGTGCGGCGGCGTGTCGCCAAGCGCACCGCGATAAGGAGTTAGGGAACATTGATGTGCGCAAAAATGGAGTAGGCATCGACATTACGTTGAGCGTAGTTGCATAAAATTCTAATGTACTTAAAATTTTTGTATATTCATGCGTTGATTTTATTTTTATTGTTTCTTGTTTACATGTTTATTTATTTTTTGTTTTATTATTATTATTATTATTTTATAGATGTAATAAAGTAAACATAGGTTTGATTAATTATGTTTCCCTATTATTACCATGCAATATAATTTTAACAAGTACGAAATAAAAGCCTAGGAGCCAGTAACTGTGATATTTATAACATTATGTGACAATTAAAAAGATGTGTATTTTAATCTATGGTGCTAAATTACTAATTGGGACTAATATTTATTAAAAAAGTTTTAAATTATTGATTATGTGGTATTTAAGGTATTTTTTGTATCTGTTTATAGATTTTATTTCTTTAATGTCCCTCGGTAATTTGTTATATAGTTGAGCACCTTCAAAAACCAAGCTCTTTTTTCCGTAGTTTGTTCTAGGATGATGTAATACCAGACTATCTGCATTTCGGAGTCTTATCCTTTGGAATTGATGTTTTTTAGCGAATGTAATTTGAGTGTGTATTCTTTTTTCAAGAATTTTTCGTATGAGTATACAAGTGTAATAGATATATGTTTGTGTTACATTCATTATTTTAGTTTCGGAGTAGATTTTTTTGGTAGATGTGTGATAGTTGTAGTGGAATAAGGTTTTAATTAATTTGTTTTGGGCTATTTGGATTTTTGCTATATTTGTTTTGACAGCAGTGCCCCACACCTCAATTAAATAATCAATATGTGGTTTAGCAAGAGAGTTATATATCATAAATTTAACTTTACGAGGAAGACATCGTGCAACATTTCGCAGTGCTCCCGTAAGAGATGCTAATTTTGCTTTTACCTTATCTACGTGTGGTTTCCATGTCAGTTGGGAATCTATGATCAAGCCAAGATATTTTTCATGTGATTTGCGGTTAATCACTTGCCCATTAATAGAGGGTGGTGAAAAATCGTTAATTTTTTTATTAATTGCAGAAAAAATTACATAGTTTGTTTTAGTAATGTTCATAGTTAGGAGATTCGACTGAAACCATTTGTTTAAGAGATCTAGGTCTTTTTGCACAGTAATCATAATATCTTCGAGGCATGTTCCGCTGTAAAAAAGACTTGTATCGTCAGCATACAGCGTTAGATCTCCGCTGAGCCCTATATCTTGGATACTGTTGATGTAGATAAGAAACAAAAGCGGGCCGAGAATCGAACCCTGTGGAACGCCACATGTTACAAATCTAGAGCCGCTTCTGTACTGGCCTATTTTCACCACCTGTCGACGATTTTCGAGATAGCTCCTGAGTAAATTGTATGCTTTATCTATTATTCCCAAACTAGTCAACTTTTTTAATAAGATATCATGGCTAACTGTATCAAACGCTTTAGTTAGGTCTATGAATATTCCGAGAACGATTTGTTTTTGGTCTATTTTAACTTTTATATTAGTTACGAGATCTATTGTTGCGGAGAGGGTATTAGATTTCGGCCGAAAACCATATTGTTTCTGCGATATAAATTTTTTTGCTTCTAGAAATGTATTAAGACGCGCATAAATGACTTTTTCGAAAATTTTTGAAACAGTTGAGAGAACAGATATCGGCCGGTAATTTCCTGACTGTGATTTATTTCCTGATTTATGAATAGGGGTTACTTTTGCCATTTTTAAACTATCAGGAAACGCACCATTTTCTAAACACTTATTTATACAATTTGTAAGTTCATGAATTACTACTGGAGTTATGCATTTGATGGATTTTATAGTGATTTCATCTAAACCGGAGCTAGTATTCGTTTTAAGATTGTGTATTATTTTTAGTATTTCGTCTTCGCTGGTTGGTTTTAGGTAACTAAGCTCATCGCCCATGTCAACATCATAGGATTGGAAGGGCGTGTGTGGGATTTTGCTAGCTAAGGAGGAACCGATCGTAGAAAAGTATACATTGAATTCTTCGCAGATTTCCATGGGATCTGTCACTATTTTCGAATCCACTTGTAGTTGAGCAGGGTGGGCGATGTCTTTTATCTTATTGTTGGAGAGGCTGTTGATCAGGTTCCACATTTTTGTTGGTTTATCCGTGCATTCTTTGAAAGCCTTGAGATAATAAGCCTTTTTTGAGTCCTGTATACTTTTTGATACCAGTTTTCTTTCTTCTTGTAGCTTCTGTTTTAAGTTTTCATCCGTATTGTTTGTTTTACATTTATGCCAAAGTTTATTTCTTCTATCTATTGCATGTATGATTTCCTTGTTTATCCATTCCTGCCTCGGTGGATTCAAGGTTTTAGTTTTCGTTATTCTACTTTTCTCTAAGCATGTCATTATTTTCGTTTTAGTCTATCGAACGAGATAAACGTTCGGTCATGTCATAGCTGTGACGTCACGCGCGGAAACTCACTTCCGCTAAACGGATCGCTAGACAGCCGCCGGCTAGCTTTTGATTCCGCTTTTTCATTGCCAGATTTAATCCGCATTGATAAAACTGCGTAATTTTATTGACGGCAACGTGTAATGGCAATTATTGGCGTGGACGTAATCCGACGTATGGAAGGCTTAAAGTCTATTTAGAAGATACATTTGCAACCAAAAGCCGCTCGAGGCATAATCAATTTCCGCTTTTGTAAAACCGTTCTGATTTGGTTAGCAAAAGTTTTCGCTTTAATGAAATTTCACATTTCATTGCAGAGTTGCCTCGCGACAGTCGCGACTGTATCTATACTCTATCGATGCTGAATCGAAGCCGTAGTGTGATTGTAGCTGTGTAATATCGTCTTTGCGTGTGCGAGGGTGTATGACCAGCGACAGTCACTTTGCTACTGTATCGCCGTCTTTAGTATTAATAGCGATTAATAAAATATAATTTTAGTTAATTTTATTAAAGCTCTATTTTTAGATGCTTAATTATATTTTTTGATAATTAGCTGTATAAGCATTTTTGAGATTTTATATACTCTCTAGGTATTTCTGAGATTTTGTTTGTTTGAGGCACCTTACGTATATGCTACTAAGTTGATGCATAAAATGATGTAGCACAAAATATACTACAGTATATACGGTATGTACGGTATATGGGGCTTAAAGTTTTTCCAATTTGTGTTTTCTAATAATTGCACTAAAAGAAAACTATGATTTTCATTATCTTAAATGCTATTTTGAGTTATTTAAAAAGTATACTACAAAAAAGTGGTTATAAAATGAGATTATCTTTGAATTTCTTTTGTAATGCTAAAAATACATTCGAAATTGACTATAAATTCGATTGATATTCTATCGCCACACACGCAAGCAGGCGGATAATCCTTTTTAAATCGTGTCCGGCATGTTGCGGCAACAAGCCGCGCGCCTGCGAACAGACAGATACGCTGAAAGCCACAACTTTATATATATTTTATTATACGAGTGTGGAAGCTGGTGAACACGAACAAGTCGAACGTAAAAATCTCTGCTAATGAAAACTGATTTTACACTAATTATATAAACACATAATAAAATACTATAGAAGTTTTACAGATATAAATAGACAGGTAGAGTTCGAAGGAGACAAATTGAGATAGAAAGGGACAGATAGATAACGAAAGTGACAAAGATAAAGAACCGATGGAGATAGAAAGAAACAGAACGAGACAAGTAGAGATAAAACGAGAGAGAAAGGGACAGATAGAGCTCGAACGAGACAGAGATAAAATAAATAAATAGAGATAGAAAGAGAAAGAACGAGACAAATAGATATAGAATGAGCCAGATAAAGATGGAAAGAGATAAAGACAGAAGCTGGATTCAGTCTGACTAAAATATATTTCGGAGCTTTTTAAAACAGTATTCTAAAAACTTAAAATAGGTAACTCTAAAAATATTAAGATACCCACTATTAAAAAAGAAGATAGGTAGTAGGTACTCATACAAATGTTCTACTTTCACTTAACGCCATAATAAAGCCGAGACATAAATTAATAATATCGCAAACCTCCATCGAATTAGCGCCGGGCTTTAACGTAATTACCATAGTTAACATTTACCTAAAGGAAAATATTTATAGCCACTGAAAACTCAATTTCCTACAAAGGGTGACCGCATTAGCTATATTGGCTGTTAAAGCCGTTCATTACCTAACAGTCTCTTATATTTCACTTCACACCTCGCCAAAGGTCAGTTTCAAAGGATTTAAGCGAAGTCTGGGTAAGTAGGACATTATTTAAGCCTTTGCTAATGGCCGGTAATATAGTAAAATGGCAAAATGTTTAACACTGAATTTATTTGGGTCCAGTGAATACTATATTCGAAGGGATTTAATGGTATTGTGTTTGATTTTCATTACTGAATATCATATTATAAATTATTAACACATTTCATTGCTCTAGCATTTATTAACGCGAATTCATCGTATATTTAAAGCCAATAATAATGGATGGTTTCATTTAGTTCATTTGATACAATAGTTGACTTAAATAAATCAATTAATATACATACCTACTGCAAAATAGAAGTTCGTTGGACCTTCAGAACATTTTTTCTAGGGCGCAGTTATAAATAGAAACCCACCGGGCACATAAGTATTTTATGGAATTTACCCAGTCGGTGAAGTTCTTTTTGCTAAGGTTATCAGCTTTTTTGGATTTTTAATTAGTATCTTTTGTTCGTTGGTAATTTTGCACTAAAATCATTCTTATCATCCAACCAACAATAATCTTTTACAAATACAGCATCATATCAGCATTGAAGTATTTATTACAAAATAAAATACTATCCAACTTTCCCGGCCATCCGGAGTGAGCCGTAAAGCAAACTTATTCCGGTGCAGGGGCCGGAAAAACCAACGACCTTCCGTGCAGTCGGCGAGCCGCGTAATGTTGCTGCGACACTTCAAGCAACGTAGTATTTTGAAAGGGTTTTGGACACAAATATATGCTTTTATTGAGTTATTTCTATGATATTTACAATAAAGCGAACATTAAAAAAATGTAATGGTTCAAGCTGAGTTCGAACTTGCGCCTCCAACGGCTTTCTGGGCCAACACGGGGCCTACCTATTGGACCGCTAAACCTGATGCGAAAGTCATTGAATTTATGTGGGAAAATTCGTGGAACGTTAGCTCTCAGTTGATATCATCCATGAGAGATTACTTATGTGTCTCTGACAGTGATTGAATGTAGAAACTTTAATGTTTCACACGATTTTTTGCCCATCTGCCCGAAAGCAAATACCGGGTTAGATATGTTGAACACATACATGACGCATGAGATATACTATAATGATGAGATATAATAGTACAGACACTTTAAGGCAAAGTCTGAAAATAATAGATTTATTATGATCAGCATATTATATGCGTAATAGTAAATTGTTCGACAAGGGACTAAAACAAGCCATAATGACACGAGATGTTTTAGCCACCCGAGCTAAGCGAGGGTGGCTAATAGTTCGAGTGTCATTATGGTTGTTTAGTCTCGCGTTAAACACTCTACTTTTCACTTTGAATGCGAGGAAAAGAAACGAAGTTCAATATAAAATTACAATATTTATTATAACAAAGTTTCTTACAATTACGTATTTCGTTGATCCAACCTCAGAAAAATTCAAAGGGCAATTTGTACAATTCTTTACATTTAAATGTATAGTTCTCCCCTGAAAATTAAGCTGGGTCGGCGTGGTTTGTATTTGAGAAGTAAGTTCAATATTTTCACTCGAAATCGAAGTAAAAGTTGGACAGAATGGAGAGTATAGTAGAGACGCAGACCTTTCCTCAAAAAGGCTGCCGATGGTTATTTCATTATGCTCATTCTCATCCCACGATGTTGATGGGCGTGAGTCAAATGTTGGTTGTGATTTCTGCTTTGAGGATATTTTAAACTTCCTTCAATATATTCCTTCGATAAATATTGTATTTATTTGGATTGACTCTTCTATACACATAGCCTTTAATTCTTCTTCACTGGAAGATGATGATTAGTTACTTATTTTGTCCGTAATTTATAATGACACAATTAATTGGTCTAATTGGTGATTACAATTCAAGTTTAATACGAGTAATGGTAATTATCATTCAAAATTCTAATAGAAAATTAAAATGTTCCGTGTTTTTTTCTTTTTTTTTAAAGTGACGTTTTAAATGCTTGCGTATTTAGCCAACAGATTCAAACTTAAAAACTATTTTATATAAGACTAATATGGACTTACGGACCATGGATGATAAAATTAATTCATCTTTAATATTATTAAATACATTCGCATTCCTAATAATTAATCGTGTTTCATGAAATATAATCTTTTATTTTTATATTTTTGAGCAGTTGTAATTTTGAGGTTATTTCCACGCACCAAAAAGTTTGTATACCTTTCACTGAAAATGGCTACAAACCTCCATTCACAAACATCGTGATTGGCTGTTTAGGGGTTTCCAAAGTAAATTAAAACAATTTTACTTTAATCCCTAGAGATTAATAAGGAGCTTTAGTCCCGATATGCAGAGACTAAAGTAACATTTTAAGAGCATGAGAAGTGAAAAGCTTATTTCGATAGACGGCCCGGGAAACCAAGGGTCTTCCGTGCTGCGCAATCCGGAAAAACAACCTTCTGCCGTGCAGCGACCAGTGCACGAGTTATAATATAGTAGTTCTATATAAAATTTAAATTAAACAACTATCCTCAGAGATATGTAGAACAGGGGCAGGGGGCGTCTGTTGTGTTTTGTATGGCCGCCCAGGAGAGTACTTAATGTGCATCGAGCGACACTCGAAGCTTATTTCTAACTGAGACAGTATTTTAATATAATTGAAACTTGAAAGTGTAGGTTTATAAAAACAAATAAACTTGTATTACTGTATTTATAACAGAGATGTTGAAGACAATGTAAGAGTCTGAAGTACATCGTTACGAATGTGATGGTAGCAATGATTAAAATGTGCAAAACTGAGTATTTAAGTAATGTGTACTTTTCTACATAGAAAAGGGCTATGCTCAATAATTAATCTGACAAAACCTATAGGAGTGACCCAAAACACATAGCAACCTCATTCCAGAGCGGAATCCGAAAAAACAACGACATATATAATTGAAAGGATTGCGAGAGATATTTTTTTGTGTAGCAATATCTGTATTTATGACAAAGAACTTGTGGACAGCTAGTCGCTGAGGTTGTAGACTATTGTAGTAACTAACCAGATACTTTCTGGTTGTAAATTGGAAAGTTAGTTTGTGAAACAACAATTCAAAACTCCATTTTGTTTATTGTTAGTTATAGTTGGATGAAAATAAACAGGGAATATTGTAATTTTTAATAGAAGTTTCCAATTTAGGTTGGCTTAAGTTCGACTAATAGTAGTGACTCATGTTCATAGGTATTACCTACATTTCTAATCTGGTGTTAATAACCCGAAGAACAAGATTTTGGCACAAAAACCTCGTGCTATGAGGGTTTTTGGACATTTAAACAGGAAATAACCAAATTAACTATATCAAAATATTGATACACTGTTAGCTACAAAGTGCAATAACAAAGAAACCGCCGTCGCGCCAGCTGCTTTGTCCCAATTTCGTTCATATTAGAAAACGGGGAAAAACATTAATCTTTTATTTAATTTCGACGGAACACACGACGCGAGACATCATGTTTGGGCTCATAAATAAGTGTAGCCTGTCTTGTTTCCACTTCCAGCAAGAACACAGACCTATATCTAAGTAGACGACTGAACTAAAGAAGTCGCCGTAAAGAAATTGGCGGTAAAAACATTTTAGGCATTTAACGCTAGCACTACTTACATGCAATTGCCTTCTAATAATTCATTTCGAAACTACTTATTACCTTTTTACTTACCACTATTTTTAGGTCATGCAAAATGTTATAAATTATAATCTATATTTATATTTTGCCAGTTACTTTAAGAGGGCAGTGAAGTACTTTTAGGTACTTAGGTCATGCACCAAACAAGTTGACTAAACGTCACAATTTGATTTTATTCTTTGAGTGAACTTTGAACTAATGAGTAAAACGAAATGCTCAATTGTGCCGTATTGAGCTGCAAAAATGCAACGTCGGAACAAAATAAATATTTCCATAAATAGCCAAGTATTTTTTGTCTAACATTTTACGGCGAAATGGTATGCGTGTCGCCTTACAATCGGAGCAACTGCCGTAGTCTATTTAGATATAGGTCGGTGGTGTAGCCTGTCCTGTTTCGAGTAAGAGCATGCGACAGCGTCGTGGGATCTTCGCATAAATCCCCGGGATAAAATTACACAGTCGTTAACTGTTGGAATACAGTGCTTCAATAATTCAGGAAGCACCGTGTTGTTTCTGCATTTTATGAGATGTTGCGATTCCTAGGGGCAGGCAAAGAGTATGTAAATTTGCCGAGCGAAATGTAAATGATCCAGCTGTGGATTGTGGAACTAGAGCGAAATAGACAACTGCTATAAAGTCCGCCAGTTTTGTTTTTCTGTATGTTGGGTCAACAACAGCTTTTCTTCAGTCGGCGCCATCATCATTGGAAGATAACGAAAAATAGCAGTGCTTAAAGAATGCATACAGTCTAGATAAAACATTCTAGGTACTTGATAAGTATTAATATATTTTAAATAAAGCCTCCGTCGATGCGAATGAGTTTAATTTAGAATGATATGGACATTAAGGTATATAATGACGATATATCCTATATTGTACATATATTATTTTTGTTTTTACTTAAAAACAATTTCACGAACAGTCTATACTTGAATATAATACCTACTTAACCAAGGTACTTATAGTAAAAAAGAAGAGAAACCTTAGACTACAAGCTGCCCCATTTATATGCTACTACACTGCACTAGATATCAGGCGCAGACTTCACTTGACCGGGTGGTTTACTCTTAAGCAGAGGTCGGACAAATGGGCGTCATTATACACGGTGTCCTGTATTTAAAGGACAACCTTCTAACCACCCGAATATTTTAAGATAAACTATTAAAAAATCGGCCAAGTGCGAGTGGGACTCGCGCACGAAGGGTTCCGTACCATTATCTGTAAGTTTGTTGTATGGGAGCCCCCCTTAAATATCTATCACCGTTCTTGAGATACAGCCTGGTGACAGACGGACGGACGGACGGACAGCGAAGTCTCAGTAATAGGGTCCCGTTTTTACCCTTTGGGTACGGAACCCTAAAAAAAAGTGGACCATTCTAGTTCTATTAATTATTAATTTCTTTACCACAAGTGATTAATCTTGTTAAAAAATAAATACAGACAAAAAAACTGATTTCATTAATTACCACTTGTTTAAAAAAAATCTGCTTACCATAAAGTTCTAATACACGCAATTTAGCATCACTATTAAAAAATAAAAAAATAACAGAAGAAGTCTTCATTAGTGACGTAGACGGTAATTAGAGTGCAACAAGGTCCTTAATATTCAAGAAGAAAATATATGTATAGTCCGATTATTTTTAAAACCATGGTACTTACTTTTAATAACGCTTAAAAAGAGGCCTATTTTCTGGACCATTCTAAGGTGCTCTGTAGGACGTTAGAAGGTTGTCCATGTCCATCATCATCAGCCTGTTTCAGTCCACTGCTGGACATAGGCCTCTCCCATGGCACGCCACTGAGCTCGATTTTCAGCTCTCGTCCTCCAGTTACTACCCGCTGTCCTACGAATGTCGTCGCTCCACCTTGTTACAGGGCGCCCTACACTACGTTTACCGATTCGTGGCCTCCACTCCAGAACTCGTTTGCCCCAGTGGTCATCGGCTCTACGGCAGATATGACCAGCCCACTGCCACTTCAGCTTGCTTATCCGCTGTGCTATGTCGGTAACTTTGGTTCTCTGTCGAATTACTTCGTTTCGGATCTGATCCCTAAGAGACACACCAAGCATAGCTCTTTCCATGGCTCGCTGAGCGACTTTGAATTGGTGGACTAGTCGTATGGTGAGTGGCCACGTCTCGGCTCCGTAGGTCATAACAGGTAAGACGCACTGATTAAAAACTTTAGTTTTTAGACTTTGAGGTATGGGCGACGTGAAGACTCGACGCAGTTTTCCGAACGCTGCCCAGCCCAGTTGTATTCGCCTCTTAGCCTCCTTGTCGAAGTTGCCTCTACCTAGTTGGAGCATTTGCCCTAGGTATACGTATTCGGAAACAACTTCGATGGAGAGTCCATTTACGGCGACCGGTCCCGGATCGATATGTTCATTGAACATAACTTTGGTTTTATCCAAATTCATCCGAAGACCGATACGCTGAGACGAATTTGCCAGGCTGTCTAGCATGTGATTCAGGTCCTGCAACGTCTCGGCCATGATCACGATGTCGTCTGCGAATCGTAGATGAGAGATGTGTTGACCATTTATATTAATGCCACGATTTTTCCAGTCCAACGTCTTGAACATATCCTCCAGTGCGTTAGTGAACAGTTTCGGTGATATAACGTCACCTTGTCGCACTCCTCGGCGCAGGTGGATATGTTCTGTCTGCTGGTTCTGTAATTGCACAGTCATCGTGGCGGCTGAATATAAACATCTCATCACCTCGATGTATCGCCAGTCGGCTTGACATCGTTGCAAGGACTCCAGAACAGACCAAGTTTCGATTGAGTCAAAGGCCTTTTCATAGTCCACAAAGGCCAGACACAGGGGCCGATTATACTCTTCGGTCTTCTGTATAATCTGCCGCACTGTGTGAATGTGGTCTATGGTGCCGTACCCACTTCGAAAACCGGCCTGTTCCGGGGGTTGGAACTCGTCGAGTCTTCGGGCAAGGCGGTTCGTAATAACCCTTGAAAACAGCTTATATACGTGGCTCAGAAGCGATATGGGCCGATAGTTTTTCAACAGGGTGGTGTCGCCTTTCTTGAAAAACAGAACAACCACGCTTCTGTTCCACGCTTGCGGAGTTCTCCCATTGAAGAGGACAGTATTAAACAACTCCTGGAGCTCCCTTAGTATGGGGGTACCCCCTGCCTTCAGGAGCTCTGTCGTGATACCATCCTCTCCAGGGGCTTTTCCATTTTTAAGCTGTTTTAGGGCCAATACGACCTCGTCTAGGCTGATCTCAGGCAGGTCTTCTGTAAAGTGGCGTATGAGGGTGGCTCTGGGATCATCATCCTGTGGGTCAGATCGGGGTGCGTGTGAGGCGTAGAGCTGGCTGTAGAAATCCTTAACTTGCGAGAGAATCTCCGGCCTTGAGGTGACCACTGTCCCCGTACGTGTGGTCAACTTCGTCAGGTGGCTTCTTCCGAGTGACTGGACGAATACTTTCGACCCCCGGTTCTGCTCAATTGCTTCTTCAATCGAGAGCGTGTTGGAAGCTCGGAGGTCGCGTCGTACCAGTTTCGTTATCTTTTTGTTTAGTGCCCGGTGTTCAGCTGAAGTTGACGGGGGGTTTTCGCGGCGCTCACTCATAAGTTCCAGAGTCTCCCTCGCAAGTTTAGACTTCTTGCCTGTGCGACTCATTTCGCAAAATTTTTCGCCCTCTTCCCTCAGGATGCCCACTACTTGGTCGAGTTTCTGGTCAACGTCAGTTGTAGTTTCCAAGGCAGCGAATCGGTTTTCCAGTTTTATTTGGAAAGTTTCGGATCCCACAGCGGTTTGGAGCTGATTTGGTCGGAGGCTGGACTTCATCAGACGGACTCTTTCGCGTCTGAAATCAATAGTTAGAGTGCCTCGGACAAGTCGGTGATCACTTCCGGTTTTCACCCTGGCGATCACAGAGACATCTTTGAAAATGCGCCTTTTGTCCGTCATGATGAAGTCGATCTCATTTTTTGTGACACCATCGGGACTTTGCCACGTCCACTTCCTTTGGGGCTGTTTTTTGAAGAATGAGTTCATCATAAACAGCCCCTCTTTTTCGAGAAAGTTGACAACCATTTGCCCCCTATGGTTTCTAGCACCATAACCGTGTGGTCCTATTGAGCATTCGCTGCTGGTCTGTACTCCTACTTTAGCGTTAAAATCTCCCATGACAACGTTGTAGTGGGCCCTAGAGGTGTTGTGTAGGGCCTTGGAGATATCTTCGTAGAATGTCTCCACGTATTCGTCTGAGTGCGTCGAAGTCGGTGCATACGCTTGCACAACCTTAAGGCTGTATCTGTCGGTCAGTTTGATAATAAGGTATGCAACCCTTGTCGACACACTAGACACTTCTACAACGTTGTCAGTGAAGTTTCTATGAACCAGAAACCCGACGCCACCCTGGGAAAGTTGGTCTCCCTCTCTAAAATACAAAAGATGGCCCGATTCTAGTGTTAAGGTGTCCTCTCCCTCTCTTCGGACTTCACTTAAGCCCAGAACGCCCCATCTTATGTGTTTTAGTTCTTCTTCCAGCTGCACAAGATGTTCGTCGAGTCGTAGCGTGCGTCCGTTAAACGTAGCCAGGGTCAGTTGCTGTTTTTGAGTTTGGCGGCCTACCGTAGCCCGGGGATTCTTAGCACCCCCTACCCCGCCGTAACCGTGACCGCCGCCTTGGTCAGGAATAACGGGGTGGCCGGGAACTGGGGGCCGTGGTTTATTGTGACTTGCCATGTTTGGTTTTGCCCATAATCGCCACGCTGGGCATGCGGGTTGGCGATCGCAGTGCGTAGCTATTCGCACTTGTGACGCTGCTGCCCGTCACCAGCCTGTCGTACTTATAGCTGCGCGTTTTATGAATGGTTATACCGCCATTTATCGGTCGTCAGAGCCTCGTCCGTTGTTCAGCAGGATGCACCACGGGCAGGAGAGGTTGGCTTGGAGTGCTTAGTTGGTGAGTGCGCCCCCTTACATCCCCATGTCCATGTCCATTAAATATCAATATTTTGTGTTATTGAATCCCACGCCGCAGGCATCACCTAGTGTGAGAATCACTGTTCCTACTGTGTATCATAATTATTTCTGGTAAATAACCTAAATGTTTTGTTTTTAGGGTTCCGTACCTCAAAAGGAAAAAACGGAACCCTTATAGGATCACTTTGTTGTCCGTCTGTCCGTCTGTCAAGACCCTTTTTCTCAGGAACGCGTGGAGGTATGAAGCTGAAATTTATATCAATTACTCAAGTCTACTGTCCCTTGAAGCTGTGAAAAAATCAAACTTCTAAGCCAACGCAATCAAAAGATACAGCCGTTTATGCCGCAAATTTTCGACACTTGCAAGGGAATCAAAACCTACAGGGTGCTTCCCGTGAACTCAGAATCTTGAAATTTGGTACGAAGCAACGTCTTATAGCATAGATAAAGGAATAATTACGAAAACCATAATTTTTTTTTTAATACCTAACTTTGCACCTAATTTATATGGGGCGCTATACATACCAGGTGCAAACTTAACTTAACCACTTAGGGATGGAAAGTGTTTGTACGGAACCCTCGGTGCGCGAGTCCGACTCGCACTTGGCCGGCTTTTTTTTTTAATACAGGACTATGACGCTTTTCCGTCCGATCTCTGCTCATAAGAGTGTGCCATTTTCGCCCCAAACCGAAAGTATAAAAAAGTTCAAACCGATAAATTCATACGTAAACACGAATTTAACTTTATAATTTTGCTTCAGACGAATCATGCTAAATGCACAAAAATTACAATGCTCGAAATTAAACAGGAACATGAAATTTAAATTGACCGCCGCGTTGTAATGTTGGCAGAATTTCATTTGTTGAATTTAATTAGACGTGAAAACCTGTTAATTACTATACGGCTGTTCATATTTGTCGCTCAATTAGTGCAGTAACATAGCGTATGTTCTGAAAATATACAGGATAAGTTTAACGGCAGACTACTAATTTACCCATGGCTTCGCCCATGTTACCGGGAGTAACGAGAATGCCACGGCTTTTCGCGACCAGTGGCGTGGCGAGCGGTTGAGGTAGAGATCCGAGTGCGGCGGCCATATGAGTGAGCGAGACACACGTACCTAAACTAAACCGCCGCCGTTGCCACCGTCGCGCAAAGTCGTGGCATCTCCGTAGGGTGCGTCTCCACTGTCACTTCGTCAGTCGTTGCACTGTCAGCAGAGCGGGGTGGAGTCGTGCGGAATCACAGACAACGGTTAAGTGGTCTGTGTGCGGAATCGACCAATAACAAAAGTGAAGTGGAGCTGAGATACAGATTTCAACCCAGGTGATTGGTTTATTCCGCGCGTCTCCGCTCCAGTGGAGACGCACCTTAAGGCTGTGTCCACTGTACCGGAGCGGTCCGAAGCAGCGCTGTGCAGAATGGACCAATCACATACCTAGATTTAAATGCACTTGTTTTGGGATTCACAAAAACGCAGCCTGATTGGTTCATTCTTGCCCCTCTGCTTCAGTGGACAGGCATGCCTTAACTCGCATGCCAGTTTCATTACATTTGGTGTTAGAACGAGTAGTTGTACTCGTCGTACGTCGGGAGTCCGGGACGCATGACGCATGCGAGTTCTGTACCCTTCATCATCATCATTTCAGCCATAGGACGTCCACTGCTGGACACAGGCCTCCTCAATAGATTTCCACATGGGCCGGATAGCAGCGACCTGCATCCAGCGAGTCCCCGCAACTCTAACCAGTTCGTCCGACCACCTTGCGGGTGGTCGTCCTACACTGCGCTTGCCGGTACGTGGTCTCCACTCGAGAACCTTTCTGCCCCAACGGCCATCGGTCCTTCGAGCTACGTGCCCCGCCCATTGCCACTTCGGCTTGCTTACCCGGTTTGCTATGTCGATGACCTTGGTTCGTCTACGAATCTCCTCATTTCTGATTCGATCTCGTAGACAAATCCCGAGCATAGCTCTTTCCATGAGTTAACGTGAACGTACTCGGTAGCGACCGAGGAAACGATTTGTATGGAGAATAGTACTGCGCCCCTAGCCTTACTACCTAGCCTTACCTAGCCTTAGAACTACAATTCTAAATACAAATCGTTTACGCAGTCCCTAGCGAGTACGGTCGCTGTAAACTCATGGTAAGGGTTCAAGCCCCGTCTAAAAGGGCCATAGCCCATAACGTATCCTGTGTTACCGATGGCCACCGGGATGGACGAATTCTTGAGTGGCAACGACATACCAGAAAGCGCAGAGTAGGTAGGCTCCCATTCGGTTGGGGTGGCCTGAATGAAGGAAGCCCTGAAGAAGAAGAAGTTCGCTGGATGCTAACCCACCGCCAAACAGCAATGTTCGCATTGTTGTGTTCCGGTGTGGGGGTAGAGGCATTCTATCTTCGTCCTCCGGGTAGGCAAGCACTTGTGACTCCTCTGGTGTTGCAGGTGTTTATAGGCGACGGTAATCGCTTTCCGTCAGGCGATACGTTTGCTCATTTGCTCCCTATGACATAAAAAAAAAAAAGAAAAAAGCGGGCATCGTTTTTTGAGAGAGTCCTATGTCCAGCAGTGAATGTTTGGGAGATAATGATGATACAGGGAACATGGAAAATTGGACAAATATACCTATCGATACTTTAGACCACAATCGTACTAACTTTTCAGAAAAAGTCGTTGCAATTAGGACGTTAGTGCACAACTCATGTGGTTTAAATTTAATTTGCAAAATAATTGTAATTAGTACGAGTGTGAAACTGTGAACTAAAGTATCGCTATATTCGTTATAGGGAGGTAATATGCATATAAATTATAACGGTAAGGATTTTTATTCCATCGTCACGCAACGAATATTATGTTAAGATAAAATTAAATTGTACAGCATCCACGAAGATCCTAATGATCAAATAGCGTGGATGAACAATATTATCATTATTAAGTCCCTACTTAATTTTAATTTGAATGTTTGTTTGTTTGCAAATACTCGTATAATTATTATATCCAGTGTCCTTTTCTAACTCAGGTGTGACATGCATTTTTTAGTAACCGACCGAGGGAGCGAAGCGTCCCAGTTTCAGCTTGGCGAAAAAAAAAAACGTATGTCCGGATGTCCGGGTTTCCTCATGTTCTCGCCTACAGGCCACGTTATGAATCAATCAACCGATTTTTGTGAAATATGTGAGCAGGTTTAACAATTATAAAGAGTTTTTTACGTCAAGTCCGTTTTTCGAAATTTTTCAAAATGGCGGAGATAATATGTGGGTTTGTGGGATGAAAACGCAAAAAGTCATATCTCACAGACACTCATCTCACATACAGCTCACACAGCCACAAGTGAAATACTTAGTCAACTAAGTACATTACCTAAAAGTTAAAACACATTTTAATCACATCTCGATTTCACAAGACCCGAAGTCGAGTCTGTCAGTCGAGTGTGTCTCTTCTGAGTTGTTTTGTTACTGATGTTCGAGATCGTATCTGGCCAGTTCTGGCATTCCCGTACTATTTCATGAACGGTCAGGTGAGTCACAACACAAATTTCAAATTTCGAACTTCACTTTTAAATAGAACGATTTAAACGGATTATATCGCGTACTAAAAGGTGCTCGCAACTTCGTACGGGTATTTTTTTTTTATAACGTAGTCGGCTAAAAAGTATCCTATAACCATCTTTGGATGTCCAGCTATCCCTGTACCAAAATTGGTTAAAATCCATGCCCAACAGATAGCGCCAGACTGGCATGGCGCCGCGCCCATACTAAAACAAAAGACGATCCTGAATCACGCTATTAAGATTTTTCCTCAAATCATGACTCCTCTACATAGAAAACTGATTTTCAATACAAATCTAGAATTTTATAAAAGTATAGATATTAATTATTTGAGCCTCCCTGACGTTTCTATAACTTTCCAGTTACCGTTGACAAAGGTTGAGTCAACGTTTGACAAATCAATAATTTTTTGGTAACCGAAGAAAACACTTCGAACTTCATTGTTTCGAGGCAAATATCGTGGAGTATTTTTTTTAAATCGTTTTTAAATTAGAGCGTACATGCGGTTTATGGTCGAACTCCGTATTTCGCCCAATCAGCAATCACAATCGCAGAAAAGCAGATGATTGCTACCCTCACGCATTTATTACCTGCCCTTTATCGAGAAATGGAACGTAAAACATGGCTACCGCTTATTTGTGAGTAAAGATACAGCATGGAACATGTACCTACGTTAATTTACTGAGAAATATTGTTCCTTACGACAGCTGTTGCGTAACATTATCGTAGTAGAAAAGGGTTGAGATATACATGCGACTGTTGCTCGCGGGACCGCCTGCAAAACAAACATTTTAACTAAGGATGGGCCGAATAGTCGCCGGCTAGTCGGGAAACCCGACTAATCGGCATCAATTCTAGCCGACCGATTAGTCGGCGACTTAGTGAGTAAAAAATGCCGAATAGTCGGCCCTTTATTACCTACTGGAAAATGAGAACATGTACAATATTATAGTCTGGCTAATGAAATATTACTCGAACTTTTGGCGGGAAATTTAAAAAATTTGCGGCTGGTCACACTTTGTGTAGTAGGAATTATAGTTTTGATACTAGAACATATTTTCGATTTTTCTATGCACACGTGAGGTACCTAAACAAATAAGTTAGATATATTATGTTGACGTGCACTCACATAATTTCTACCACTATGTACAGTACAATTAACGACACACATATTTTTACACTTTCTAACCATATACAAGGCGAAAAATGAAATGTTGTGTTAATAAGACCTAGCTCGATAATACCATATTAATCCATCACCAAAAAAATTACATAAGTACCATGCCAAATTTCAACTCGATCGGAATATTAGAACTAGTACATAAAGTATTAAAATTATTTATAGAGGACGTACCTACAAAATTGTTTAAATCATAGACAATTGGTAATACCACAAGGAAATATCTGTCAACATTATTTGGCTATCCAGACTCTATTACCATTATTTTAGCCAAATTCGACGACTATTATATTTGACGTTTTTAAGCAAAAGGTCTGTAGATTTGGTATCAGCGTCAGTTTGTTGTTTTGAATTTCTATAAGGTAATTTAGTTTCTATAAATCTTTATAGAATTATTCTTGACATTTTGATGCTCTTCGCAATATTTTTGTTAACAAACCGGGTCTTCCTATAATAAAAATAACCAATCTACATTTAACTTGTAACCAGCCAGTTACAACGCAATTGATCTAAAAAAATATACAGCTGCTGTAAAAACTAGCGATTTTTTTTCTAGTACAAGCATGATCGGCATTGCCTATTCGTCGGCCGACTAATCGGCATTTTTTATTACCGATTAGTCGGCTGGTCGGTAGAATTCATAGTCGGCTCTAATTTTTACCATTCGAGAATTGGATTTTTTCGGGATGATTGTTATTGTTAGCATTTGGATGTAATATGTCTTTACGTCAAATATAACTTGAATTCAAAAATGTTTATTTCAGGCAATACAGTTCTAAAGAAAAGAGACAAATATTATATTTATGTTACGAAACAAAGCTAGTTGGGCGCACAGTTGTAAGTACAGTCAGCATTTAAAGTAGCTGACAATTTTAAGTATGATATTTGACCTAAGTCAGTGGTAAAATTGTGCTATTTTTGATGCTGACCGTAACTAGAAATACTGAATTCGCAACTCGTCTTCAGAAGTGTTTATTTCCTCTATTAAATATGAGAGTTTTTATTGTCTTCAGTTGTGATTATTACATGAAATCACAAAACAGTGATGTATTTTACCTCATTTTCGGTTCATCTACATGCTCTTGACAGATTGCAATGGCGGCGGGTTGTCCGCGGTCCGCATTATTATGCCTGTTGGCGAGCAAGATATTACCAGGTTCCTTGAACCCCTTCAATTACGTAAAAAACATTGGTTCGCTGAGTGTTTTCTATCACCTATTAGGTTATAGGTTATCGCGGGCTGAGTTTCCGCAACTCAACGTCTTACAATACGCCTGTTTTGCATGAGGGGTTGATGGCACTAGTGCACTACTCTCGCCAATCCAAATCTACAAGAAAACCTAGCAGTCCCTATGTTGCTGACGATCTGATCCGAGGTGTTGGGCACGGTAATTGTCATTCGAGAATTAATGGGCGGCTGTCTCCTCTACCTCCTAGTAAGGCATGTCCAGTTATTGCTCCAGTTATGAGCCGGAGCCCGGAGCTGAGGCCTCTTTAGCTGCCTTAGATTGCGACATCCCAGGGGTAGATTATCGGAAAACCCGGACTGCCTCTGGTATCTAAGTTAAACCAGTATTGCTGCTGTTTCATCTTCGTGTTCTTAAACTACTCACTCTGTCGTCCTCATTCCTGATGATATTTTGTATCTCTGCAGCTTGTAAATCGATCTGCTGTCGGAGAGTATGCGGACGCTGTTAGAGAGTATGCATTACATGCCTCGAGATGATTGCATGTATCATGATCATGGGTTCCTAGTGGTGTAGGGATGAGTACTGAGTACTGAGTACCCAGAGCCAGTGCTTGACCTAGTTTTGGACCCGCCTGTAAAGATTCTTAACTCCTCCCTTGAGTCCTTCCATCGCCTCTTCTATCGCCTTTATCCAACCCTCCCATTTCCATCCATGAAATCAAATGAAGCGTAACTTCAATTGACAGGGCACCGCTTGTTTCTTGTCCGTTGTCATTGTGACTTGGGCTCCCCGTTTCACTTACCATCAGGTGAAGTGGAGCAACTATGTTGTACTCATACAAAAAAAGAATTAAAACAAATGGCCGTGGCTGCTTTGTTTCCCGCTTAAAGAACGACACTTGCCTTTACCGCCGCCACCGCCGACGGCGGAGGATTGCTCTGTGACACGATGCGTGCTCGTTTGTAAAGATTTGTCGTCAAAGCCGCACATGCCTATTACGGCTACCTGTCCCCGTTCTGGGTAATTCCTGCAATTTGTTACCGACGCTCATAGGTTGCGAATATAAAGCAACGCTACATCCTGCATCCTACTGAATTTTCCAGCATAAATAGGCTCTTGTTATTTTTCGATAATTTTTCGATGATCGTCACAAAAATGCACTAAGTCTTCGCCGCATAATTTGCGGATGACTTGTATTGCATTATACTACTACGAGTTAGAGTGGCATAGTGTTCATAGAAGCCGATTTCTACCGGCTTTCTCTTTTTATAAAATACTGCCCACTTTCATTGAAAAATGTATAAGGCAAGTCGGTTTCGAGATACACAGAGAATTTGCCTACTTATCTCGGCGTCCAAGTTCCTGATCCGAGTACAATACATTAACATACATATAGAAGCTTTTTATCAGTCCCTCTCAACTCTATTCAAAACGCCACCAAAACTATTGTAGAGACAAAATCAACGTGCCGATAGCATCGTAAATCATTCGTACTAGTTCCTTCTTCTATATTTAAGTAGAGCGAGTGAGACGTCTGGCCCAATGTTTATGACTCCATCGGCAAATTAATTTTGACCTTACAATAATAGTAACCTTGCTGTTATTAGTAAGATGTGCGCTTTGAAATACTTCAGCCACCAAACACAGTTACCACAAATCATTGCAAGCGTAACCATATCGTGGTAAGTCTAGATGGGTACTTAAGTTGTACTTAGGCGTTGCTTCTTGATCTCCATTTCGATTATTATTTAATCGAAGGAGAGGCGCTATTGTGGTACCTCGGATATTTGGTGAATTCGAGGCATGAAGCCAATTCAGTTTTATTGTTAGCATTAGCTACGTTGTAATTAGAGCAAGCGAGCTAACATAAATATTTACGAAGCTTGAATGCCGACCGGTGAACGTAGGACGTATATACTTACAGGGTAGCTAAAAAGCCTAAGTACCTACCTCATGGTTTATTTTATATACATTTTTGAATGGCCTTGGAGCGTTAATCTTTGCTAAAAGTAAGCACCATATTATGGTGACCATAATTTTTATCTTTCTTTCAGTTCGGAACAGGTTATCCTTACAGTCTAAAATGCCTCAAAACAGAACTACTTAATCAGGGCCGTAAGTCCATATATTTATCTCTCTGTATCTCGGAGAGATCTCCGAAGTGACGATATACCTAGTAATAATCGAAGCCAATCCGGTCACGTTCAGTTTGCGCCTCATATGCTACGCCATTGATATCAGACGCTAACTTAACATGACTGGGTAGTTACGTGAAATGTCACTTTATGCAGCTCGAATTGAAAACATCGCGTTTTAATGACAGTAAAAGGCGATACACCTGAGACATCGCCTATTGCGATATCTCAAAGTACACTCGAAATAGCGCCCTGCGGGGGACGGTTGATTTTATCACGCGATAAATAGGTAAGTGACTAAGCATCTGTCACTCACACTCGCATCTTGTCAAAACGTGACGGCCCCCAGTTCTACTGCAGAGCAAAGATTCATCATCATTAGCCGGGAAATGTCCACTGTTGGACATAAGCCGTCCAAAGAACTCTACCATGGCCGACTCTATGCCGCCTATTATATAAGTAATTGACCGAGCGAGCGAAGCGTCTCCGTTTCAGCTTGGCCAAAAATGCTGTCGCATTGAGAACGTAAATAAAAAAATCAGCAAATTCGAAACAAGCTCGCGAGGTCTATAGCTCACAGAGCCACTATTATTATTTACTCGGCCAATCTTACACCGCCATAAGTATCCTGCCGCATCATTCCGCCATCGTTCTACGCGACAGTCCTTTCATCCTCACGACTTAAATAGTTGGCAGTCCACAACTGTGCGTTTTTCTAGAAATGTCATGACCTTCAAACCTTTAAGAAAAGAGCGTACTCCCACCTGAAAGGCCAGCAACGCACATGTGACTCCTCTGGTGTTGCAGATGTCTAAGGGCGACGGTAATCGCTTTCCATTAGGCGATCCATTTACTCGTTTGACCCCTATGACATAAAAAAAGTAAAATTCATAATAGATATAATACATTTACAACGACAGACCGTTTTGTTAGTGTCCGTCCAAAATAAAGTAAGCAAGCTAAATCTGGCTCCGACCCTTGTTATCGCAAACGAATCTCCGATCAAATCTACGGCCGCACTCGGATCGTTTCCCAATCTAATAGATAATGGCCCAATTTCAGTGGCCGTCGCGTTCAGCTGACTGGCCCAGGTTCCGTTCCGAATATGCCAGCCTCATTTAAATGAGCTCGGCTTAAATATGCGGTGAGTGTTATTTATCTATAGGCATTTTTCAACGCTGGTTGTAATGCGAATGGATGAAATTTAAAAAAGAGCCTTTTTATCGGTAGGAACCTCCACACAATAAAAAAGTAGAAAATTTTCTTCTCCTTGTACGGGTGGGTCTTATATGGATACCTAGCTGTATTATACGGATGAATTGCGATTACAGACTACGCCTTAGGTTTATTCCAGGAAAATTGATAGTTTCCCAGCGTTCCATGACAAAAATAGCTGACATATTTATAATTCTAATCAATATATGTATTCACCTTGAGTTTTCCTTGCAAAATAACTAGTATAGGTAATATAAGAAAAGAAACACGTTAAACAAATATCAAAACAAGTACGCCGACATATATAGGCCATCCCGTCTTTTTTAACCGACTTCAAAAAGGAGGAGGTTCTCAATTCGAACTAAATTTTTTTTTTTTTTTCTTTAGTTATGTTAGAAAATAACCGTTGATTTGAATTAATGTATAAAAAGAAAAGAGATCGAAACGCTCAAGTTTTGTTTTTCAATGCAAAAATATATATACCAATTCACTAAATAATAAACGAAATTGTTCTAATAGTCAGGTAGATGTCCCATAGCTATAAAAATACATCCTATCCTCAGTAAACCTACGGATTAAAGACAGATCAAAAGGGATTCCATCATGAATATGATACGGGCTTATGCAAAACCTATAAAAGATAATCCGGCTATTTAGACCGGATAAAATCCTTCTTACTCCGAGGCGAACTTATTTCGAACTCAATAATATTCTATTCTCGATGCAGTGTCTGCCAGAGTTATGACACAAGAAAGCTTTTATCTCCAGTCATGCATGGAGAAATTGCAGATTTTTCTATGCCTACTTGATACATGTATCTGTAAACTTGGTACTTTTATAAGTACTTATTCCTGTTTCCAGCGTGTGTACTCTCCGTATTGGGTTAAACAAAGTTTATACCTTAATTAGGCTCTCACTGAAAAGGCTGCCGGGATTTAATTGGAGCCTTAAAGTGCTTCTTAAACTTGAGTATCTAAGTTATTTATAGCATATACGTACTGATATTAAGATTCAAATTACAAGTTTATTACGTCTTCTATACTATTATAAAATTCTAAATTTGTATTGAAAATCGGTTTTCTTTGGAGAGGGGTCATGATTTAAGGGAAAATCTTTATAGCGTGATGCAGGATCGTCATTTGTTTTGTATGGGCGCGCGAAGCCACGCCAGTCTGGCGCCATCTGTTGGTCATAATTTCCATTGTCCTCTCATCACGCCGAAACGGCTGGACAAATTTTAACCAATTTTGGTACAGGGATAGCTGAACATCCAAAGATAGTGATAGGATACATTTTACCCGTCTACGTTAAAGAAAAAGAAAAACGCGGACGAAGTTGCGGACGCATCCTTGTATACTATACGATAGTCTATGCGGAAAGAAAAGAGTCCTGGCAGAAACGATTTTCATGGCAATCGAACCTTAGACATCTGTCTTATAAAAAAATATCGGCCAAGTGCGAGTGGGACTCGCGCACGAAGGGTTCCGTGCCATTATCTGTAAGGCTGTTGTATGGGAGCCCCCCTTAAATATTTATTTTTATTATTTGTTGTTATAGCAGCAATAAAAATACATCACCTGTGAAAATTTCAACTGTCTAGCTATCACCGTTCTTGAGATACAGCCATTGGCGTGTTTAGGGGGGTAACCGAGTGGGCCGTGCCCACCCCAATATGGTCTAGTGCCTACCCCAGGATTTTGGGTTACCCATACATAGTCATGACTTCAACTCATAGGCCATGGCCAGGCCTCCACCCAGGCCCCACCTGAAAAATAATCTTAGATACGCCAATGGATACAGCTTGGTGACAGACGGACGGACGGACGGATGAACAGCGAAGTCTCAGTAATAGGGTCCCGTTTTTACCCTTCGGGTACGGAACCCTAAAAATAATCAACCTTCTGGTATTTATCTCTAGTTTTCATTTCATTGTGTATTTTCATATACAAAAACCGCAAGGTTTATGTATAAAATAATGTCGAAAAGGGTAAAACCACACATAGTTCCACAAGGGAAATTATATTTAATATTATTCGACTTTGTCAGCGGGAAAAAGCCCTAAAAGCCCCACTATCGACTTACAAAGTCTCAGAACGTGTCCGCCGTAACGGAATCTATGTTGTATTCAATATTAAATAATTACGTAGGTATTTTTAATAGTCCCCCTAGTTAATTAGTCTCCGACACAAAGTCCCTAAGTATATTCTTTCAAAATATATTAATTTACATTATATGCTGGTCATTCATAATCATAATCTTAAAATAAGTGACAAAGAGTGACAGCTTAACAACTATTTTTAGGGTTCCGTACCCAAAGGGTAAAAACGGGACCCTATTACTGAGACTTCGCTGTCCGTCCGTCCGTCTGTCACCAGGCTGTATCTCAAGAACGGTGATAGCTAGACAGTTGAAATTTTCACAGATAAATATTTAAGGGGGGTTCCCATACAACAAACTTGTTATAAATTATGGTACGGAACCCTTCATGCGCGAGTCGGACTCGCACTTGCCCAATTTTCTATTTCTGACAACACTTTCAGCTGTCAAGTTAGTTCGCCTAATTAAAAACTCGACTGTAAAATGTCATATATGGTTGAATTCGTATTTTACGAACTTGTGCCATCTACCTGTTTCTGTAGGTACTACGATGTAACACGTCTCTCCATTCATAGAGTTTAACATAAAATTTAAAGATGCCATACATTTTCCCGTGCTTGTCATAATACAATTTTGTTATATACTCATACATTATAATATCTGTATTCACTCTCATATCAAAACACTAAATTAAATGGATTCAGTATAATTTTAAAAACGTCAGTCTTGATAGCGCCATCTAGTTATATCGTTGACTATTAGTCAGTCCTTCGTGGGAGGAGCGAATACAAGCTAATGGAAGGTAACTGTGGCGTCTCAAAAGTACAGATACATGCCACTAGATGGCACTCATTCTCATTCGCAAAACTAGTAACAGATGACGTGAAACTGTGTAAAAATTTCTAAGTGCTTCTATAGATGCCGCTTCATGTTACAATTTGTGCAGCGCCAAAGATTTGTGGTTGCGAATAGTGTTCCAAATATAAATTACTTACGTTGACGAAGCGATTGGTGCTCACTAGGCTTTCGGCTTCACAAAGATAGGAAAAAAAAAAAGCGATTGGTGCAGTGGCGGTGGTCCTGGTTTCGAATATCTATCTTGTGTGATGAACTTGAATATTTAGATTATGACTTAGGTCCTATCACTCTAAAGATGCGACTTATTCCGGGATTTATTTACATTATGTATATCGTCGTCTAGAACCCATAGTACAATTTTCTAAAGTTTTACGTCTTGCCTTCCTTGGTGCTATTAAGTATTCAATTTTCCCTTTGAACATGAAAACAAATCGAAACGCATCAAATTTAAACAAACTTTCCCCCTGTACGTAGGTAGCTGAAGGGACGCGGAATAAAATAGGGTACTTTATTATCCCGGATAAAAGCCAATTTCCTGTGGGATATTCTAGCCATTGTAACCAAGCAGGCTAAAGCTACCTTGATACATATCTGCATGAAGTATCACAACTTTAAAGTGACAGAAACCCCAATCTAAACCAGGAAAACTTCCGAAAATACGTGATCGAATTCCAGTCGCGTTTCTACCCTCTTCAAGCCCTAAATTCTAAGGTTCCGTACTATATGAAACTATAGCTCTGTGAGCTGTAGGTACACCTCGCGAGTTTGTTTCAACGCCATATCTCCGCCATCTTGAAAAATTACCAAAACCGAAATGACAAAAAATAAGTAATATACTTAACGAACCTACTCACAAAATTTCGTGAGAATCGGTTGAGAAATGCAAGAACTGCAAGAACTTCTAGGCAAGAACGGCCAGTATTAAATTCTATTTTTTTTTTTCATATTTAGTCAAATATATTGATAATTTCAACCAACATTTTAAAGTAAATAGTACTTTTCCTTGAGTTCTAGAAAGTAACATAGCTGTTTCATGTTTTCATTGCGTGCAGTCGAAAATGAGATGAAAAATACAGTTTTCTGCGTGAATTTTGTCAATTCCGAGTAGTTTTCGAAACGACAGATTATCAATGAAAATTTCAAACTGTAGGTTTCAAATAAATACCAATAAATCTCAATAGCCCTGTTTTTAGTAGTAACATTGATAATATGTTAAGAAACATGTTTGTTCATAGAGGAAATTATCTAAAACAATCAGCATTTTTGAACGGATAAGGAGCCATAACATAAAGAATTTCGGGCCAAGCTGAAACGGAGACGCTTCGCTCGCTTGGTCAATAAATCAGCGTGAAGTATTAGAAGACTAAAGTGACAGAAATCTCAATATAAGCCATGAAAAGCTCATATTCCAGTATCATCGAATTCCGGTCGCGTTTCTATTCTACCCAAGTAGCAGGTTCTGAATAATAGAATTTTTACAGAACACCTTGGACCCACTAGCTGCTAAAAACTACTGTTTTACAGCATTATATGCGCATATAATGCTAATATAACTCTATTTTGGGCACAAATTACGTGGCACATTGCTGTACAATTGAATTATAATAGCGTTATATTAGCATTAATAACGGTAATAGCTACTACAAGTGCTGAACATTGCCTGAATAACAAATAGCACAAAACGAATAGCACAAAAATTTGCTTCGCTATCTATACAGCTGGACGAAACTAACCAAAAAGTGCAGCATTTGAGTGAAATGCATGAAAGTCAGCCGTCACAGAATGTAACATTGCTTAAAGACGCTTCGTACGAAGAGTTTCCAGCAAATTGGAAACCACCAACAATAAGGCGTGCTCGAGAATTCGTTGTCTGATAAGCAGAGCAGGAACAAATTAGCAAAAAAGTTTTCGTTCCTGTTCTCTCCTATGCCAGGCGAAGGCCGAACATGTGCATACAAGCTGATAGATGTCATGATCACTACATGATTTTTTATGCCAGTGTTCATGGTCGGGGGGAAACAAAGGGGAGTTTTCTAAAATACCATTAAATAACCCTGAAAAATTATGTAAAATTCAGAAAATAATTTTTGTCATCATACATACCTACTTGGGATCCCAATTTCACGGACAACGAAATGCTCAACTTCTTAGCTAGGGGAAGAGGGGGGACAGTAGATCACTTTTTGTTTTGACGCACATAGCTCAGAATATACACACTTTATGCCCGTTTTCTTATACTCATATTAATATGGGGTTATTAAGGTATAAATAACATACACTATAAAAGGCATACAAGTGGTAATTTAGGCCACAGATTTTACTTAAAAAAAAATGGGAATTGGTCCACTGTGCCCCATGCTCGGGGAACCTTGAACCAGGGCATTGGGAACTATGGACCGTAGGGGGGACATTGGATCTTAGGTATTAAATTAAATAAAAATCAGTTATTAATCAACAAATGTTAATATGTTCTATTTAAGAAAATATAAATTCAAAAAGAAAACTCAAAGACAATACCTACTTTGTCTACAAGGCTGGGGTTTTCTATGCTACTTTGAGTTATGGCAATGAAATGTTTCATTGTAGCTATGAACAAATCCGTATTCATCCACCCAGACTGATTAGCTAATCCAAGGGTTCCAGTTGGGGCACCGGTTATCATGTGGTTCTTAAAATGGACTCGTGGAAATATTATAACCGGTGGCAACGCATATCCGGTGGCATTGATAATGCAGCAAGTTGTTACCAGTGTTCCTTTTTCAGCGCTCGTTACTTTGCTGACTTGCTTTTGACCTTTAGGGGCTAGAACCTTTTCAGACTTTTGTACAGTGACAGTATTGGTTTCATCTAAATTATACACCCTTGTCCCGTTTCCAAAGATCGCATTTCTAGACATAGCCTCTCTTAAGTTGTCGAAGAAGATGTTGACATTGTGACGATTAAAGGCAGTTGCCCGACTAAGGCTGCAACCTTCTGGTGTTCTCAGGCTGAGCACCGTGTGCCTTTTTCGGAAACCATAGAACCAATCGATTCCAGCAGCTTGAGCTCTGTGCCAATTTTGTGGTACTTTTAGATTATTTGTACAAGCTAGTTCATACGCTAGCATGCGGACATCATTTGGTGTTAAACCATAGAACATTTGACAGCATTTAATAAGATAATCCACTGACGTCAGTTCCTGTTCCGCTGTAAATACTTTATTCACAGCATAATTGGGAGTGAATCTCATCTCTGCTCTAGGTATCTCAGCAGTTTTTTTAAAATACCGATGTAAAGTTGAATATGGTATGCCAGTTAATCTGGCCACGTTTCTCTTTTTGTGGCCTTGATTGATGAGGTCTATACATTACTTTTTATAATGTCATCCGTAATTAAACCGGTTCGCAGATTTTACGAAGGCACAGAATTATTACATGTTCGCATTATGTATTTAAATGGTTATTCATATATAGCGTTCCTCATTTGCGCCTCGGTATGAAGACCTATGTTTGTCTTTCTCACGTGGGGTCTCGGCATGATGTTACCTAAAAACAAGTTTTTAATTTTAGTTTCCGAATAATAAATTGTGATGGGGAACACTGGACATTCAAGGGGAACACTGGACCAATATCCACTGCTCCCCACAAGGAGATGGTCCAATGCTCCCCGAAAGCCGTTAAAGTAATAATAATTCACCAAAAAATATAGATCTTCGTAATACACACAAAACACCAATTAACACGATTTATGATCACAAAATAGCAAGACACGGCAAAAACACATTCAATTACACGCATAAATTAGCCTACAAACACTTTCAAAAAGTAGGTAAAATAAATTTTACGTACTGAGTTGTTCGACCGGCAGCGATAGCACGTCCTCCCTGCGCCTGAGCTCGCGAGCGACTGGCGCGGTGCGGGTCCTGTCCAGACCCGTTCGCAAACACGCGTCGGCATTTGAATGTGTGCGTAAACGATGGCGCTAGATAGGTTGATTCACTGTTCCCCGTGATCTACTGTCCCCCCTCTTCCCCTACTACTAGCTCTCAGAAATGCAAATAAAAGGAGTGACGTGCGAGGACCACGAGCTTCGGCAAAAACGTAGTCGGTTTGAAAAAAGCTCAAAGGTCGCTCAGGTCGTCACTTAACCGGACATGCCAAAATGTGATGGCAGCAGTACTCAGCCAGCAGAGCAAGTCGTGAGCGAATAAGAATACTCAGAAGAAACAGACTAACTGTCACTTTCTAACAGTATTTATTTGAAAGTGGCACTTAGTCTCTGTCGCTCTTCAAGTCCTAAAATCTAAGGCTATATTAAATTACACAACGTTGACCCGTTCGGTAACATGTCTAAACCTTTATAATAAGTATTAGTTACGTGGTGTGCCCATTCCCACAAGAAAACAAACATACGAGGGCATTTGAGAATTGGACACATTCTCAGCTTTAACTACAATACTACAATGGACCTTTGCGTTGCACAATGAAAGAGTATCTTTAAATATTTTTAGGTGCATAGCTCTTGCATTCGGCATTAGTTTAATGGCATAGTTTAGTTTTTAGATACATTGGTTACATGAAAGTATGATTAACCCTAAAATGAAATTAATAACTAGAAATAACTTAGCAGCTACATAACACAATACTTGTTACGTACGTTCGTCCGTCTGTCACGGGACTGTCTTTCCAACCGTAATAGGCAAAGACGAGATTTTCTTATACTCGTAATATGTACTTATTACTACGGCCGGTATAACGACAAATACTGAGAATAAAAAAGCGTTATACATTACATAGACGATCCCCATACAAAAATCAGTTTTTGCTGTAACTATTAAATTGTAATATATATATATTACTATGGCAAATATAACAACAAGTACAGACAGTTGTGCGACTTTAAGCCACGTTTTAAATCCCATTCCGAATGACCATGTCTCTGTTCCGTAAGTCATCGCTGGCAGTACGCACTGTTCGATGACATTCGTCTTCAGGCACTGGGGAGTAGAGATGTGTAGCTCGCGAGTGAGTGATTCAAACGAGCTATATCATTTGGTTTAGCTCACTAGCTCTTTCGCTCACTGACGCTTCAAGTAGCTCAGTATATCATCTATCATCTCAGTATTACTCGCTCCCTCTCGCTCATGAAATGAATGTTGCCATGCTGCCGTGAATCTAATTCATCGACATCTCTAGTTCTCTGCTCACTCGTGAACGATATAGTCTAAAGATCTACTGAGCTAAATGAGTGATACATATCTCGGTGAGCTAAAGACACATATCACTCTTTTCACTTTAGTGACACATTCTGCACATCTCTACTGGGGAGTTTTCCACGAGAAGATGTGCACGCAGCTTCCCGAACGCTGCCCAGCCTAGTTGAATAGGACAAGACTAAAATCATGACGATTGACTAAGTATGTTGCAACTTACTCGATAGCTATTAGGAATTCTGCCCTCGAACTAGTTGACAAGTATGTATACCTGGTACCAAATGTCCAGCTAGGTAAACCCAACTTTAAGAAGGAGGTTAATTACCGAATTCAACTCCGCTAAAATTAATAACTGTGGTCTAATTGCGAGGAACTAGGTTATGTCAACCTTAGCGACTTGGTTGATCATTGCGTGTTGTTGCTAAGGGTACCGTACGTGACCGTGACGTATGACTCGTATTACCTATGTAGTTGGGGTATAAGTAGGTGTGCACCTGATGTCAGGGCATATCACCTTTTTGACCGACAGTTTTGACTGTCTGCGGTGTTACTCAAAATGTATTTGGAGTTACCAAGAAATCGGGTTACTTATTTTATGATTATGACTTTAATAGTTGAGATATTGAAAGTAATTGTAACGTACACGTTATAAACATAGAAAATAAATTACCTATATTTAAAGGTTACATTTTACAATGAAGTTTTTTACACAACTATGAATATAGGCAGATTTGAGTCAATCAAAATTTTGATTCGCCCGTCTACATTGTCGCATATACATATGGAGTACTAACATACTTTTTTCCACCGGGACAAAGGCGCAAAAGAGTGCAATTACGCACCTAAAACTGCAACTTTAGTGCTACTAAACGATGCTTACAATGTCGTTTGCGTAACCCTATTTATAACATCTTTGTATCTTCAGCAATCCCTGTACCAAAATTATGTAGGATTAAATCCATCCTGCCATTTTGGCCCGATGAAGCCGCAAAGAAGTTTTAATACCAGGTTATGTTGCAATTTTATGCTCATACGAAACAAAAGAAAATATTCACAGCGTAGTTACCACTGAAAAGAAAATAGAAAATCAAAAAGGTTTGCAGCGTAAAAGCATTTAAACAAAATGTAAGGCTAAAGGTACCCATAAAAGAAAACCAATTATTTCCAATCCCGCCCCGTCCATTGTACTAACTCAATGAAAGCCTGAATTGAATTTGCCTTCTGAAATTCTCAATCCGAAGTACCATTCTAAATTTAACTCCACGTCAACGTACTTTGCCCTAAGAGCCATTCCATCTCATATTCCTGGTTTTCCTTGACCCGTAGTGTCTGGAAACGTGTCCGGCATACTAAAGTATAAATGTACCTCATCACATAGTACGGTGACCCACTGTAGGGAAACTCGTCTCACAAGATTCAAGATTGGGACAAACTTATAGTGGAAATAAGTACTTGATAAGCTAGTATGCTCGTAGCTGCCTCGTAGCATAATTTTGTAACCTGGAAGAACCACGAAAATGTATTTTTACCCCAAATATTGAATACGATCTGAAAATAGAAACCACGGTTAGGTATTGTTGCCAATCTGGCATGTAACTCCTTGCAGCCGGGCATGTAAAAGTGCTGATAAATCTGAGCATTAATTTGTGACAAAACAGCGAGCCTAAATGTTCTCATCGAGCAGCGAATATTCTATTCGCTGTTCTGTTATAATCGAATGCTCAGCACCTTTAGATGGTGTATTTCTTATACTTGTCTACCTCTTCGTTTATCGGATACGAAATTAGTGTAGCGTGGTGTTGTACCTTAAATGTTTTTTTTTTGCATCAACACAGTTGCCTGAAGTCAACCTAGATTTGTTTCAACCCAGTTACAGTCCGTTTCTTTCGGATTACACATGACTACCGTGTAGAGTGCAACCTTAGAGAGTGTTCCTGGATCTTGTGAGGAAATTTTACGTGCAGCGGGACCCTAATCTAAACTGAATAGTTTGCAGTAGCGATCATACCAAGCTTAGACATTTTCAACCATAAAACCTAGGAGCTAACGCTCCTCGGTTTCGTAGTGTTAATATAAAGTTTATAGACTAGAGCATGCCAGAATGAATGGACGAACTTCTGAATAGGGTGCGTCCGGCCGATAGCCAAGTGGGCTAGAAACTACAGGTGTACCCTACAGCTACAGGCGAACGTACATCTACTGATGTACCTACATTGTAAAATAGTGCACTATAGTCGTATTAAAATGGGTCAGTGCAGTGCGGAGTAGTTTTTGCTAAGGGAATGAATTTTTACGGCCAGGAACGTAATTTTATGCTCGGTTTTATTGCTTCTTATAGTGGTTTATGCTGTTTGGCATAAATTTTAGTCATAATTTTCGTTTTTATTCCGTCTGTATTTTTTTTATTTTACCTATATTTTTAAAAACTATAACTTTTTTTAGATTTAGTGACACGTATGTGCGTAAGCTACATATTATTTAACCCTTTGAACGCCAAGAGCCACTTAAGTGGTCGTGTGCTGTCGTGCCTTGGTAGGCTTGGTAGGCTTGGTAGGCTTGGTAGGCTTGGATGGCGTGGTGCCAACTACCACTAAAACGGTAATGGCGGACGCTGTCAAAGCAATTTTCCTGCCGACAGATAAGGTATATTTTCGCTCTTTCTTTTTTTAACTATTAGCGTATAAGCCACATTTTGACATGGGGGAAAAGCGTTCTAAATGTTAAATAGTGTCAAACGTCCTTCCACCAAACATTACCCAGACACAGACTCGTAAGTGCGTGCCCTTTCAGTCGGTATTTTTAGTCACCTTTGAGTCTAGACGTCTAGTAAACTCAACCACTGCTTTAAGTTCCTAACTGTTGTCTTACGAGTATATCTATTTTAAGAAACAAGACAAATCGATTCATACCAACCTTGCTTTGAAATTTTGTCCTGTTCAGAAAGAAAATATAAACATAAACACTGTAAATAAAAAAATAAATCTACACAACCTACACCAACCAATATAAGGGCATCAGTAAGTTTTTTACCTGTATTTTATTATATTTTTCGGGATAACCATCTCTGTATCTGTCTCAATAACTTGCCTCGTTCTATTTAAGTACTTATTTACATGTGTTCGCGTAAACTTTTCTTCATCGTAGTCGGGGAAAAAGTATTCCAGCCGTCTCTCTCTCTATCAAAATTGATTAAAATCCATCTAGCCGTTTCGTCGTGATGAGCGACAAAGATTTTTTACCAAAAGATGGCGCTGTACGACTGGCACCCACACAAATCCTGTATCGAGCTGTTAAGATATTTCCTGACAAAATGACTTCTCAAAGGGAAGCTGCAACGTTATTTCGTTTAGTCCATACCTATTCGTAATTTCAGTTTCACAATTGGCTACCAAAGAAGAATTATTTTTCACTGTTTCGTAATTGATTATTAAACAAGAATTTATTTTCTGTTTTAGTAATCGATTATATTTCTTCTTTCGTAGTTGATTACCAAACAAATTTTCCTTTTTCTTTGTTCGTAATTAATTATTAAACAAGAATTTGTTGCTGCTTAAAAAAAGAGCAAAATAAATTAATTTGAGATCTGAAATTACGCAGTTTTAACCAACTGTTGTGGTGCTCCCTTTCACTGTTAGGTACTTAAACTTTTATCTTTATAATATAAGTGTGATTCTTAAGTAACAATGGAAGTGAGTGAGTGAGTGTGTTTATGTGTATGTCTGTTACTTCTTCACGCTCAAACGGCTGGACTGAAAAAAACTGGTATGAAAGTAGCTGACATTCTGGATTAAGAAATAGGCTACCTTTTATCTCGAAAAACCTACTTATATCGATGTATGGAGACGACAGTTTTGCAAAGATAAAGTTAAGTTTGCCTCTTGCAGAGAATAATGTTTTTGTCAGAGCAAATATTAAGCGCTTTCATCGTTTGTCTGATCTAGACCTAGTGACTCGCGCACCTAGTAGATACTAGTACTTGGCCGGATTTTTTTATTTAATAATGCAGTTTCCCTAAATTATCTCTGGATACAAAATAAGAGGGTCAGTATGCTTCCTGGCCTGACCTGCACTGCGCATTTTTAAATCTCTCTATCACGTGCTGGTCGAGATAAACCATCACACCGCTTTAACCAGTTTTTCAAGGATGTTTGTCTAGACTCTGTTGGTATATACAACCGTTTACCGAAAGGACTATCAAAACAATGATTGGCGAATCAACATCCCACATGGCGGTCACTCCGTGAGCCAAATCAAGAGAGGTATTTCCTGAATTGCCCATCCTGCTTTCACGAGGATCTCCTGATGCGAGATGGTTATGTCGATGATTATCAACTACAAGGAAGTAATCACATACGTATCCAACTTATTGTTTAATTTAATGCTCAATTACAAAACAATAAAAAAAAATCCTCGTTCGTATAGTCAATTACTTATGAACATTATTTTTTTATTATTTCGTAGTTGATTACGAAAGTCGATTATGAATCCGGAAAATAAATTCTGGTTTAATAATTAATTATTAAACAGAGAAAAATAATTCCTCTTTCGTAAGTAACAATTACGAACACAGAAAAAAAATCTTCTTTCGTAGTTGATTACGAAAGTCAATTACGAATCCAGAAAATAAATTCTTGTTTAATAATCAATTACGAAACAGTGAAAAATAATTCTTCTTTGGTAGCCAATTGTGAAACTGAAATTACGAATATGGACTAAACGGCTTATTTGGATGATTATAAAGTTATAAAATTTTATAATAGTATAGATAAACACAAATGGAGAAAACTCCGGGAATAAGTAAAATATCTATGCAATTGTTACTTATTACTAGCTTACTAGAAAGATGTGCGTGCTCACTTCATAGATTGATTGCTCCCTGCCTAGCCGATAGGCCGAGGGTACTGTTACTGTCCGTGTAGGCAAATAAATACAATACATTTTTAATTTGGATGCCTATTACATAATACCTACAATAATATTTCAATAACAAACAAAACCTCATTATGATTAGTCCGAACATAGCATATCGCTTAAGTAGACATATATGTATAGTGGTTAGATGTCAATGTCAAACGTCTTATTTAGTCCCAGGTACTCGTACATAACTATATAGTAAATCTGAAAATTAAAGTGGATTCTACCGAAATAGGGGTTCCATAAAAAGGCACCATGGTTCCGTTTTGAAATTATTTCTGTATGGCGTTCTCATGTAGCCCGGAGAATGGACGCCCGTTGGGGCAGCAAAGTCCTGGAGTGGCGACCTCGGCCCCCGACTAGATGGACGGATGACCTCGTGAGGATAACAGAGAATCAATGGATGTGGTCTGCACGTGATCGCACTTTGTGGCGAGTCATGGGGGAAGTCTATGTTGAGCAGTGGACGTCTGTGGCTGATAAATATTTGAATTGTAATAATTTGAAGTGGGGTTCCATAAAATAAAAGGTATTTTTAACCGACTTCAAAAAAAGGAGGGGGTTCTCAGTTCGGTTGTATGTTTTTTTTTTTTTTTTTTTTTTTTTATGTTTGTTACCTCATAACTCCGTCATTTATGAGTCGATTTGGAAAATTCTTTTTAGGTTCATGAATAGACCTCTCAAGGTTGGTCCCATTAAATTTTGGTGAAGATCGGATGACGAGATCCATGAGGAATCGAAGGAATTCCTGAAATTTTATAGGCACTTATAATATTTTTCATGTATTTTCTAAACCTATTTAAGTAATTGCATATGGTAGTCATCATCTTCTCATGCTGAATTGATGATGGAAGGTACAACTCCTTAACAGTTAGGAGTTAGGAGATAATTCAAACGAAATGCATGCCTTCAAGACCTCCCTGATCACCCCGCCATAAGTATTTTATACGAATCACTAAAAAGCGAAAAAAAAAAATTTTTAACAAAAAAAAGAACCGACTTCAGTAAAACTAAAAAGCCGAAAATAACCCGTTCAAGTACAGATTACATTTGACTCACCCTTTGAAGTCGGTGCCAAACCTCACGTAAACTTTAATATATAAATATAATAACTGAGTGGTTTGGGATCGATTTCAAAGGGTGAGTCAAATGTAATCTGTACTTGAAAGGTATTTTGTGTTCATCTGTCTTAAAACTACAGAAAGCCTGCTTTTCACTTTCTACTATTACAAAAATTTTGGGGCTGACCGCGTACTTCCTCGTTGGCCCCTTCAAACACAACACTCGCTCTACCCTCGTCAGTAATGAGACCCGAGGTATTTAACACCTCGTATGTTTAAAGTACTGCTTCGGGGTGACTTTTAAGCCTTACAGCATAATCATGTATGTAATTTGTCTTGGCATGACAGCTACACAATCTAAACATAAAGAGGGGTTTTTTTTCTCGTCTTTCCTGCAGAGTGAATTATTGTAAGATAGGACAGGACATTCAAAAAAATTGAAAGTTGTGAAAATTCAAGATCAATCAACAAATTATTAAATTTAAAAGTGAAAATATTCTTCAGAGTTGAAAGAGACCACCCCTCCTCTAAAAGAAAAATAGTTGTCTTGGCAAATTTGCGGGATCACAAAAAAATTCCGAAGTTTATCCGAAACCATCAATATTCCGAATTTTATAAATTCCGAAAGTGAAATAACGCGAAACAACCATTTTTTCCATGGCTCATATGTTACATAGGTACTATAATTAGGTTAGGTTTAGGGTTATGTGTTAGTTATCCCAAAAAAAACAATATATCTTTAGAGCATGGTTTTCGGAATTATGAAAATTCGGAATGATGATGCATTCGGACAAATGAAACTTCGGAGTTTTGTAGTGTACCCCAAATTTATAATATGTACCTATCCTCACAAATATTATTTCTTTCTACCGATATCAAGTAGGTAATATCTTTGTAGTGATGGTCCCTAAGAAGGACCCTACACAGAGCATGGCCCAAAATGCTCTCGGTTTTATTTGATTAAAAACTCAAAGCATCAGTCATTAACCTAAAACTCACAATAACGCACAATGCTGTCTTATCTTGCAATATTCCAACCGTCTCTAAACCTCTCAGAAACACCTTTATCTCTCTACTTTTACTCCGCACTAAACACACGACTTGAGAAAATAATTAGATTCACGTAATGAGCATTTTTATCAGTTACTTAATCCTATAATACCACGTGTGGGCCAACGTGAACCAGTATCGGCAAACCAAACATTATCTTTCCAAACCTCATACATCACCTTCACGATACTTCAAAATTCAACTCTACCTCACTCAACATATCCCACTTCTGACCTCAAAAAATATACCTAGTGCGAGGGTGAAAAAGTAAACAGCGAAAGTTGATACAATTTTAAACGTAGCTCACGTGTTTTCTACCCTCTGACAATGACAGGTGCGTGTACACGTACCCTTGTTAACGTGTACACTGTCATTTATTCAGAAGGGGTTGAGTCTCTTTTATTTTTCTACTTACTTTTTTTTGGATATTTGGGTCTTGTTACGCAAAGTAAGTGACATGAGTATATAGACTATGCAGAACAATGTTACCTACTAGTGCGTTTATTTATCACATGAATATAAAAAGTCTTCTTAAAGTTTTCTATTGATGCAAGAAGAAAATATTAAGGTATTGGCCGAATAAGGGATATGGCTAAAGCATCAGAAATAATATAGTGAAGAGATAGATCTCCCGGCCCTGAAACACACTACCCAAAGCAATCATTCTAAAATAATACTTATTTAGTAATTAAATGGGATAGTGTTATTTTAACTACGCTTGTTGAAGCACTGAAATACTTTTCCACGTCATTGGTTGACTTATCGATCCATGATGAAGCCCGTCTGCCCTTAAACTTTCACCTTTAGTCCTATGTCAATACCAAAAACCTTTCTACGGCTTTAGGATTATTTCTAGCGCAGCAACAAGTAGCGTCCAAGACAGCCTTCTCTACCTTTTTTTCGTAATTCATTTATAAAAGGTCTGATGTCTATGTTTCTAACAACATATTATTAGGTCCGATGTCTCTATGGACTTTAACTTAAAGATTTAATTTAACGGCTACTGTCCATTTGGACAATTTTGCCAGCGTCAAGGTTGGAAGCTACAAGTGTTCGGTTGTCAATGTTGTCGAACCTTATCCAAATGCCCTGAACATTTGCTTGGTTGGGCTACACATCGCCTAAAGAAGGGAAACAAAACAGTCCAAGAAATGGAGCTTGATATTTAACTTTTAAAGTCTAAATATATTGACAGCTGTCAATATCAACTCAATGCTTGACACAAATGACACGATAATACTAATGTCCTGCGCTCACATCGCCTGGTGACAATCAAAACTCACAAAAAATTCTGCCACTACTCTTCAAAACCTCGTATCTATTTTAAAGATTGATACTGAGATACGAGCTTTGTTTTAAGTAGATATTTGTTACTTAGTGAGTTTTGGGGGTTACCCTCATCTGGCAGAATAATGTTGGTCAGAAATACACTTCGCATAACACGTTTCGCAGAAACACTTTCGGTCGAATGGTAAGATGGCATAAAGGTGTAGTTGGCATTACTACTACCTCGCATACGACACATTTTGCAGCACATTGTTTTGTAGAATATCTCTTTGGCCGACTTTGGTTTAGCATAATCTTATGTACCATAATAACCCTATAGCATACGATTACAATAGCATAATTATTTTCTACTAGCAGAAAAGTGCGTTAAGTAAACTTTACGTAGTAGAATATAAGTACCGTTAGGTACGACGACGAGCGGTTCGAGGAGCAGTGTTAGGTATCTTGCCGCCGCGGGGCAACTGCCACTCAATTTTTAATCACAACAATTGTAATGCATAAATTAGGTCCTGATTCCACCTTAGGGCAGGTCCGACTTGGATTAGGTTAGGTACGACAACGAGCGAAGCGAGGAGGAGTGTTAGGTTGAACTGAGACCCTAACGAGAGAGCGAGCCGCGCGGCATCGGCCGGCTACCATACCACTCCATGGACAAAATGTGTAATCACAACAATTTGTAATGTATAAATTAGGTACTGATTGCACCTTAGGGCAGGTCCGACTTGGATTAGGTTAGGTACGACGACGAGCGAAGCGAGGAGGAGTGTTAGGTTGAACTGAGACCCTAACGAGCGAGCGAAGCGAGCGAGCCGCGCGGCATCGGCCGGCTACCATACCACTTCATGGACAAAATGTGTAATCACAACAATTTGTAATGCATAAATTAGGTACTTATTGCACCTTAGGGCAGGTCCGACTTGGATTAGGTTCAGTGTGACCATATGTGGCAGGTTCCTGCCATTTTGGCAGGATTGGGGTCTAATTTTAGCCTATGGCATGATCGGTTGACGGTTTAAAAAACTGGCAGGATTTGGCAGTATTTGGGTATTGAAAATAAATTCTATTATCGCAACTCAAAATTCCGAAAATGGCAACCTGGATACCTTGCGAGCATGTGGGGGATTTCCCTGTACTTTTTGTCTTATGTGCGTGTACTATCAATTATCTTTGTGTGTGTGCGCAATCTCGATTTTGTGGTTCAGATTTCAGTCAGTCATAGATGCTTGATGCTTCTGACTTGCATTAGATTTCATAGTTTAATTGATAACATCTTGTGAAAGTGGTATTACGCGGGCGATGGTTATTATTGTTGGTGGTGATGAAGCGAAAATATGAAAGTGTATAGAGCGGAGTGGGAGCAAGATCCTTTACTTTCGTCGAAATGCAAAAATACGATGCAAATGTTTAATTTAATAAAATTTAGCATTATACATATGTGTATTTTTATTTTCTATGGTTTAAAACAACAGTAAATGAAGTTGGCAGGTTTTAGGCATTTTTTACTACAGGCTTTGGCAGGATTTGGCAGGTTTTTAACCAAAGTAAGGCAGGATCTGTAGTTTAAATATGGTCACACTGATTAGGTTAGGTATTCCGCATATGTCCTGTACAACAAGATAAGACAATGAAGTCTATCTTGAAATCAAATGGTAATCGGCTTGACAACTTTATGCCGCCTAAAATATTATGCAAAAAAAATATTTGCGAAAGTACTATTCGTTTAGAAGACTGTTATGCTCATCAACATTATGCCAATATAAGATTCGGTATTATAAAAATCTGCGAAATGATTTATGCCAAAGCATAATCTGCGTAAGATGTTTCTGCCAAACGTTACTTCTGCAAAGTATCGTTATGCAAAACAAATATATGTCAAAAAAGTTTCTACAAGATAATAGTGAACCGAGTTTTGGTTGTCAGCAGACGAATGGCCATCAGTGGTATAAAAATCATTGAACAGTCAATCAAAATAGGCCCCAGATTTATATTTTAACAGATGTCTACATATACCTAATGACTACATTCGTTCGATAAAATCGGATTGAAATCGTTTCGTGGCTATAATTACGACGACCGACGGTGAGAAACTGAAAATACTATTTATTTGGCACTAATTTATGAAATAACTGCAGTTATAGAGCACTGCATGTACCTAAATATTTGTCAAAATCTAACACAGATTATACTTAAGCCTTAAAGACAGATTATACTGTCTAATCTACAGTATAGACAACTAGATTCAGTTTTTTTAATTAAACCTCATTAAATATGTATCACGACAAACTTTGCATAAGTCTGTCCTTGTAAATTATAATGACTAAGTCACTGAGAAAAGTACTTCTTCAGCGGTCTTCCGCAGATGTACTATAAATGTAAATACACCTACCTAATTGGAAAAGTTTCGGCCGATTCTTGAAGTCACTTTAACTAATCGCATACCTACTTAATTTTCTGCTGCGACGGAAACTCTAGAGTATTCTCGTTGAAAAATTCTAGGCTTCAATTAAAACTGGTTTTGGGAATCTGGAGGGAAAATTAAAAGCAGTTTTAGAGGCATAGACGTGATCCTGTTCCAATCGTTAGTTTCTATTTGGTCCTATAGAGAAGGTCTCTGTTATTTGGAAGGCCATTTGTAGGTACGTACTATTTTACGCTGCACGATAAAGTATGATTAAAAAAAACGGTTGTACATCAGGTAGGTTCCAGGCACAACCGATCCACCAGAATTGTGAACATTTAAATTCTTATTGATTTGATTATTTCTTTTGAATGTTGTTGTTACCATACAATAGTTGCGAATTTAAATTATGATATGAATATTCCATTCTATATTAAAATTCGCTGTATTTTAAGCTTTAAAATAATATATATGCTTTTTTGTTTTAAATAGTATTTTATTTCTTACGACGTGTGTGACAGAATTTATGGGCCAACTAGGTTACTCTATGATTCCAAATACCCCTTTGCTTAACACTGGCGATGATATTAAGGATATACCTTAATCTCATCTACCACCTAACGTTTTAGTAGCATATTAAACCACTTCTACGACGTCATTCCACCGAAACCGTAACAATGGCAATTTCAGTCTTTATTGCGACATCGACAGTAGTAAACATAATAGTCTAAGTTACAATATATAAGAAATATCTACCCTCATATTTTATTTGATTCTAAGGTTAATGTTACAGTCATAATATGTTCATTTAATAAAAATAAAATATTCTGATTGGTTAATAGTCATCAGTATTTTTTTTTATTGCCGATGCGACTTGATTGTCTTGTTAAAAATGTACCAAATCCTGATTGCCTACATTTAAAATATTCAAGCACGCCATAAAAGTTCTACATTCAGCAAGGCAACCCTATCGCAAATAGATGAACATAATATATATAATAGGGTTCCGTACCCAAACGGTAACGGGTCCCTATTACTAAGACTCCGCTGTCCGTCTGTCTGTCTGTCTGTCTGTCGGTCCGTCTGTCACCAGGCTGTATCTCATGAACCGTGATAGCTAGACTGTACCTAGACAGTTGAAATTTTCACAGATGATATTGTATTTCTGTTGCCGCTATAACAACAAATACTAAAAACAGAATAAAATAAATATTTAAGCGGGGCTCCCATACAATAAACGTGATCGGTTGCGTTAACTTTGCACCTCATTTGTCTGCGGCGCTATACATACCAAGTGCAAACTTAACTTAATCAGCATTTAAGATGGGAAGTGTTTGTCCGGAACCCTCGGTGCGCGAGTCCGACGCGCGCTTGGCCGGTTTTTTTTTAATGTTGTACTTTAATGTAAGGAGGTCGGTGGTAAGGGACATTTGACGTACTAAAGAAAGTAAGTCAGCATGATCTTCTAAATTCTCACGTACGAGATTTTCTAAAAATATGATTGTTTAGGAGATCTACTGACCTTAATTAGATGATTTTGAGTGCAATAATGAAATTAAGAGCACAGTCTCTTTCTCACTGTGAGTTTCATAAGCGGATACCGAATTGCATTATTTATTACAATATAGAGTAACCAGCGGGTCAGGTCGAAGTACACACAGTACACACCACAGTACGTCTGGCATAACTATGAAACGCGACTCTTTGACGCGCGACAAATACGTACTACCCGTCACTTTCCTTTCAATACCGTGCGAGCAAGACGGGTGATGCGCGCGACAAGCAAAGTCGCGGCAAGATATGCTAAATAGCCCTGCTGGTCCTTTATTCGATCGACATTGATATATGTAGGAAATTATATCCTCAGTGAAGTACTTAAATAAATTTAAATTTCTGTGTTAAATAAAAACTGTCAAAAATCTAGGCCTTCTATGTATTTCAATGTAAATCATCTTACCTTCAACTTAACCCCGCTTAACACTCAAACCCCGCCTGAACCATTAAATTTTTCAAATTTTATCTTTATTGTAAATACCATAGTATTTTTTATGTGGATATGAAGCACTCAGTAACTCCAACGGAGCGGAGGAATGAATGAGGCGTGGGGTCGCCATAACATCAACATACTTGCTCATTGATTAATTTTGCTCATTCATTCCCCACCGCCGTCGCTGCTTAGTAATGTAGGTCTTTGCCTATATTTAGTAGGTATCTGAACTTGTGATTGTATTGTAATTTAACAAAATTTAAATACTCAGAAACACATGAATTTGATAACACCCTTCAACATTTGCACAGCTATCATAACACTGCAGTAATCGTGATAAGGACAGGCAGGTATTTATTTTAATCGCCCTGCTTGATAGTTCGTTTCTAGCGAGCAGGCTTTTCCTCTTAACTGTCCATTACGGGTTTATTGCAGTTAAGACGTGACCCATTTGCCTACGAATTAAGCACAAAGGCCTGATTCGACGACACATTGAAGCAATAAATATATCTGACTATATGACATTATAACGGACGTATATGTCGATTTTTGCTATTCGAACTGTATAAAGTGACATTGACAAGGTGAAATTTTTAAGGAGATATAGTTCTATTCTTAATTATATCTATATAATTAAGAATATAACAATCATAAAAACAAGCAGTCAAAACGACGTGACCCTTATACGCTTTAGAATTGAGCACAGGATCCAACTCGTACGTATTGTGCAATAAAGTTAAAAAATAAAGTGTTGTTGGTAATTCAATCTTTAACGGAGACCTGACTTAAATAATAAGTTAATAACCCATACTACGGAGGGTATAAGGGAGGAGCAGAATCAGCTTGCAGCCGCAGAGTCTTCTGAAAGCTGATTCTGCTATTATATTCCGTCGATCTGTCACGATACACGCAATTGCATCGATACAAACGTGAGTATGAATCGATTCATCAGCGCGTTTACATTGATAAGAGAGCGCGAGTTTTTTTATTTATTAGTTAACACACCTTACTTATATACAGTTCCCTGCAAAACTGTATACAGTTTGCCAGCGCAGGTGCGAGTCTCTATATAATAATTAAAAAAACCGGCCAAGAGCATGTCGGGCCACGCTCAGTGTAGGGTTCTGTAGTTGCTCATCCTTCACAATAAACTTAAGTTACGAGAAAGCTTTCAAGCTCTGTAAGAAGGTCGTATACGCCAAAGTAACTGTAATTACTTATTACCTTCTGGAAGTCAACTTAGGTAATTTTAAGAAAATTATAAAATTTTACGATAACTCAAAAACGGCTAGATCGATTTTGTTAAATATAGTTTTTATTGAAAGTACTTATAAGGCCTCACGTTCATGATTTTTTCCATAATTTTTTGACCCGTGGTTGAAAAGTTAGAGGGGGGGACGCTATTTTTTTATTTTAGGAGCGAATATTTACAAAACTGCTGACTTTATCAAAAAATAATGTTTGGAGACCCCTATTATTTTCAAAAAACCTATTCAACGACTACTAATTTTGGAACGAAAAAAAAACACACCCCACTTTAGGTGTTCGAGAGGTACCCGAAAAAAAACTATTTTTTAGTTTTTATTTTACCGTTTTGTCGGCGTGATACATACCCATACTCATACCAAATTTTAGCTTTCTAGTACTAATGATGTTTGCAACAGTGAGTTCTCTGAGAAGACTCCGTAATTTCCTTCCAATCTCCACCAAAATTGCGCTTGCTCAAACTTTACTTCTTCCTATCATGGATTATGCTGATATCGCTTACCCTGATCTCACAGAGGAACAGCTAAATAAACTTGAGCGTATTCAGAATATGTGTATCAGGTTCATATTCGGGTTACGCAAATATGACCATGTATCCAGTTTCCGTTCGCAGCTCAAGTGGCTTCCTATCCGTTTTCGTCGTAACTCTCACATCCTTTCTCTTCTTTACAATATACTTTTCAACCCTGCAACTCTCCGTTACCTCAAGGAGCGTTTCAGTTATCTTCGGTCTGTTAGATCCTCTCAAAATTTGCTTCTGGCTGTCCCCTCTTCCTCCTCTAAATTCTACAACAGCTTTTTTACTTTCCAGGCTACTTTGTTGTAGAACTGTCTGAACGTAGCCAATCCGTTGCCAATTTTAAAACACTCCTTAAAGAACATTATTTGTCCCTTCTTTATTTTTTATTTTTTTTTGGTATAGTGACCGACATGAAGTGTGGTTCGTTACTAATATTATTTTATATGTATATGCCTATGTTATGTATGTTTAAGTAGGTTTATTTGTGCATATATATATATATATATATATATATATATATATATTTTGGTATCTTATGTACGTTTATTTATGTATTATTTTAGTAGTTTATTTTCTACAGTTTCCATGATTACTTTTGCATCGCCTACTCATTTCTGACGTTTTTATTTAATTTCGCTACCCAAAGGTTGCCTGGAAGAGATCGCTCTTTAGCGATAAGACCGCCTGTTGTTTACCTCTCTTGAATGTTACTTGTAATTTGTTTGTATTTATTTCCTGTTGAGGTGTGCAATAAAGAATATTCTATTCTACCTATTCTATTCTATGATCACGGAGCTAAGCCGCGAACGGACAGACGGACATGGCGAAACTATAAGGGTTCCTAGTTGACTACGGAACCCTAAAAAGGAAGGTAATTTTAATTTTATTGCTAAACACTTGAGTGTATCGCGATAGTTGACGCGATGCAGTCGCGCGTGTCATAAACGTATTTTTGTATCACTGCAAAAGTCGCCGTCTGCAGCCGGTCTAAATCGGCATATTTCGCCTACTATCTAAATCTCAAAGAGATTGAAAACGTGACGACATCTCGGACACATGCGTTTAGAAACGTCGAATGAGGCGCAAGGAACCAGGTTAAAGGGTCTGTAATCCACGCAATGGCTTTCAGGACGCGGAGATCTGGAAAATGAAAAGATATTTTTATGTTTCGTTACGGTTTGCTTTTAGTTAGTTGACAGTTTGTAATTATTGCAATAGTCATTACATAGTATAAAACAAAGTCGCTTCTTGTTGTCTGTCTGTCCCTATGTATACTTAGATGTTTTAAACTACGCAACGGATTTCAATGCGGTTTTTTTAATAGATAGAGTGACTTAAGAGGAAGGTTTAAATGTATAATAAAAAATTACTACCGTGAAATACGCCATCTTTGCCTCCACAGGGAACTTTGCCCAAAACGCAACTTAAAAAAAGAAACGTTACTGTAGACAATTTCAAGATGATTATGGCAACACTACTATTTTTAGTGGAAAATAGATTATATCTGTGGTATCACTGGGAATCACATTTGCGCGCAACTTCATTCCGTAACGTGTTGGGACTAGTCGAATAAGGTGCGTGATTTGGCGGGCCAATTCTAGGTGAAGTTCTGGTGTATTTTTTACAGAATGGGGAAGCCTCAGGTGAATGTATCTTATTGCTTGTTATAAAATAAGAACTGTAGATCATTTTTATTGTAGTTTGAACTAAAAATACTTATTAAAACCGGAGTTATGATGGTGGGCAATGTTATCCAGTAACTTACTAACCTACGAATGCAAACATTGCCCAGACTAAAAAAAGGGTTAGGGTTGTCACCTTGTCGTAATTTTACCTGACTGCGTAAATAAAGGAGGGTTATGTATTTAAGGTAAGGCAAATTATATTTCTATTAAGCCGTTGTACTTTTAGCATTAGCTGCATGTCATGTCATGTCATGTCCATAAAACCAAAAAACATAGAATATTCAATTATGTCAATTTTTATTTAGATTATTCTAACGTGAAGTAAAAAAATAACCGCCAAACTATTAGTATCGAATATTAAGCATAATTTTTTTCATTTTTATAATGGTATTGGTAAAGATGGTTTACTCAACCAAAAGTGACAACCCTGACAATTTCAAACTGCTTGATTCCGCTTGTATGGAGAAAAACAAAATACCTATGTAACATTGCCCACCCATATTGCACACGTGTTTGTACAGTTAAGACCAAGATATTAAGTAGAACGCCATTATTACCCCAGATTTTATACTGATCCTTATCTTAACGTTGTAGGGGCTATAGTTACGAAAATAATCGATTTGGGCAATGTTTGCAAAAGTTTAGATAACTTTACCCGAGGTGAAAATTGATAAAAAAAATTGGTTAAATGTAGATTTAATTGTTTCTCGTAATAAACGCATGCATATGAGTACGATGGATGCGTTAGACAAAAAAAAACTTTATCCCGTCATAGAAAAAATGAGAGAAATTCGGGTTTTTACGAAAAAAGCGGGCAAAGTTGGCATGTCTCACGGTAGCCAGTGAAATTACTAGCATAGAGGCATTCTATCTTCGTCCTCCGGGTAGGCAAGCACTTGTGACTCCTTTGGTGTTGCAGGTGTTTATTGGCGACGGTAATCGCTTTCCATCAGGCGATACGTTTGCTCGTTTGCCCCCTATGACATAAAAAAAAAAAAATATATATATATATATATATATATATATAATTTATCAGCATTGCACCCGTGCGAAGCCGGGGCGGGTCGCTAGTACAGAATAAAACACAATATAGATACAGAAGGAAATCCTCATGATCGTGGTAAAAGTTCCTTAAGAATTGTATTTCAGGGTTTATTTGTGTGAAATGCGAGGTCGTGAAGCATAGCCAGGCAACCTACATCGAGCCGATTTAGCCTGACTTCAGACTCCTGGCGCCGATTTAGCCTGACTTCAGACTCCTGGCGCCGATTTAGCCTGACTTCAGACTCCTGGCGCCCATTTTGTCTAAACAAAAGTGGAATGTGGTGCTGATGCGCTGGTATGCGCTGGTGTGCGCTGGTGTGTATATATTGACGTAGCTCGTGACATGTAGTAAGGCCGCCTTGAAACAATCATCATGACAGTTAAAAAAATTGCTTTTAGAATTAAAGGTCCATTCTTCAGAACCCCTTGTCTGACAGAATCCCTCATTATTAAATTTTTTTAGTCATCAGTCACCACTGTACAAGTACAAAATACAAACAAAAGAAAACCATAGGATCGGGATCACAATGTCCGATTCGTGAAGCATAATTTTCTTGTCACTCCTTAACATCCGCCTGCCATACATTAAACAAAGGCTTATTTCTATAATATCAAAAATAAAAACATTCTATTATCCCGATGAACATTAGGCGTTTGGTTCACATGCGACCACCCACGTACTTCACTAGTGTGTCCACGCATTCATCGCATTCATAATTCGAGTCTCACAATTCTCATTAGCGTCTCCGTTAAAAAGGTCATGCGTTTTGGTAATTACAAACAAGCTAGAAAGTACCGTAGTTTTGTTGCTTACGAGTTTCATTGTCATGTTACGTCAGTCGTGTCTAGTCGCAATAAGTACAATGTTTGAACTTTTTAGGTTACTGGTGTTAGCGTTCTTTATCATTGTGCACGACATCTACCCATAAAATAAAAAAGTTATTTTATCGGTGCTATTTCAGTTTATCAAACTAAATGTAGGTAATACTAAACCACGGAATAATAGTCTAGCTCTAGCAGTATTTACTAGTTTGACTGAACCAAATAAACTTTGAAGAACCGCGTATTTGGTCTTTAATGCTTAGTTTAAGTGGCAACTAAATGAAAATCCCTTTTCCGTATACTCATACACACACACACAAACACGCACTCATCCGATCGAGCATATATAAGTGTAATTTTTATTGTTTCATTACTTGTTGTAACTAGTTCCACTTATTGTATATTTATTGGCATCTATTATTGACTTTTGCTGTAGTATTTTATTATCTTTTTGTTCTCTCTTGATCTCGGATAGGAAACTGTATTTTATTGGTTGTTTGCGTAAAATCCTAAGCCAACTTCTGGAACGCTGTGACACGACTGAGCGACACGTGTAACGCGCGCCAACTTTGCCCGAGTATGGAAAATTCGAGCACCCAAGTGTGCGCTGGTGAGTAAGGCTACTACTAGGCTACACGGTTCGTGGCGTCTAGTTGGCACGTCTCGCCATAACATAAATATTTAAGTAAGCTTAAAGTCTACGCCAGAGCCCATAAAACTATATCAATTTAATCAATAAATCCAACATTCGTGGCGGCGCCCGAACCGAACTGATTCCGTATTCCAAGTAATTCTTATAAAATCCTTGGTTACCCTATTTTAAATTTTGGTTTCAAATCAAAACTGATTACTCTATGCACGCGACGGTACAAGATGCATTTTGTCCAGTCATCATATTGTCATCATGTACCGACAACATCAATTATGATCGATATACCACCCACATTTCGGTACTCTAAGGGTGCGTCTTCACTGAAGAGGAGAGGAGCGGAGACGTGTAGAATAGACCAATCACCTGAGTTGAAATCTGTATTTCTCCACTTCACTTTTGTGATTGGTCGATTCCCCACGTCTCAGCTCCTCTCCGCTTGAGTGGAGACGCACCCTAATGATTAGACTAATACTCTCACCATCGCACATTGAAATTTCAATCTTTTTACGAGTTATAAATAAGTATTAACGACTTTACATTAGCGAAGGCTATTTGAAATTCAAATAGAAAAAAAGTACAGAAAAAGTTTGAATATCGATGAATTACTCAGATTAAAAGTTTAATAAAGTCAGTGCCACAATGAATATTTAGAAATATCCTTTTATTTTTACAACTATTTTGTAATCCTTTTTTGTTGTAACGTAAGCGGGTCCAAAACCACGTTTTATTTATTTAAACTTTATTGCACAAAACAAAACTTAATCACTTGATGCACACTCTACTAGTGTCTAGTTTACGTGTAACTACAATAGCGCAATGCGTTTAACTTCTCTGAGGAATGTTTAGTCACTTAAATTCAAAGTAAAAATACTATGACTATTACTGACTCACAAACGTCGGCAAAAATTTGTATGAAACCAATCTTGACACGTGCGAGTCGGTTTGCCTAGATATCATTATTGTATTAACTTCACGTATAAGTATGACGTCTGTTTGTCGACGGACCCTTCCCCTAAACTGAATCATAGGGTCGGAAAATTTTAGGTACTCCCTAAGGACCCCTACTGCCCCTACGGTCTAGCGATACATTTCTTCAAATTAATCTAATAAAACCAGACTACCAAATCACTGGTTACTGTTTATTTATTTTCTCAAACATGCAATAAAATATCGTCATAACGTGCGTTTATAACAGGCTTCGCAGTTTCGCGTTTCGGGCGGATCAACACGGGAGAACTGTTAAGGAATTTCATACAAAATTGAAGGCCTAAGCCGGGAAGTAAGAAAATGAAAATGAAAACTACTTTACTATTACTATTGTCAAAAGTTTTCTTTTCGTCAAATTTAAGTAAGTATTTGAAATTAATCTCACCTGCGTCTTCATTGCATTGCATTATTCATCGCCATCATCATTATAATCATCATCTTTCTTGCATAAGAACGAAGTTACTAATCTTTCTTCCCCTCGTCAAAATCGCTCTATTTACCGCTGCACTCATATTTATGTAATGTAATTTCAGCTCAGAATTTTACAGCATTTTTTTTTATTGATTATTAGCGTTGTTGAATGTTTGAGAAACTCCTTTAAACAGGAATGATAACGGCTGTTACGTAAGCGTAAATAAATGTTACACTATTGTTTAGTTACAGTTTGTTACTTTGACGTGTTATGGTTAGCCGCTTAAGTATCCGCATACCTAAGCTCATATCTAACTAAAAGAAGGTACAGTACAATTGATTAAAAGTTGGCTAAATAAGGTCTGACTTTGGAAGGTTACGACTTAGTTCAACATTTTTGCCCGAAATAGTACATTACGGCAGAGACCAGTAAGTAAGCCATACTGGCCGAGTAGGAATTAGACGGACCGAGCCGTAGGCGAGGTCCGGATATAATACGAGGCCAGGATGGCTCTTACGGTCGAAGCAAGTATAGTGCTTTTCTCAAAAATTAAACAAGAAAATTAGATTAAAATTATATTTTATAGGTGACATTCATATTCGGCCATTTTCCAATGAATATTTTTGTTATATCCCATTTTTATTATTACACATTGTGATATTCGTCGTCGCAGGCACCATTAACTCCCACGATAACAACCTATAACAAAAATAATTATGAGTTTATACTTGGATAAAAGATATAGTTATATCGTTATCAAATAGTGGAAGCATTTATTTACCTTCATCGCCAAACTGTTTATCATCTAGAGCTTGATTTAAGAACTTTTCTATATTTTGCTGCTGAATTATTTGTGATTTCTTTCCTTTGTAGCCATCCGATTGTCTCAGAAAGATTGTTGAAATATTCAGACCTTATCACACATTATCTGACCAACTATTAACTTGATTTTCTTTCTTCCATTTAATGAATCTCTTGTATTTTTTTATATCTCCTTGGATTTAGTCGGAAGTAAATTAATTTAGCTAACTCGACTTTAAGTATGGAGGAGTGCCGTCTATTCGGAATCAGACTCGTCTGAACTAATTTTTGCTGAATTATTGTAATAGATCACACAAACGAAATTTTTGTCTTTTGATTTAAATCCCGCCTTAATATCTTTTTTTATAAATACTGCGTTTAATTATTTGCACTGTCTTACAAATCTAAGTCTTAAAGATAAAATTTAATTATTGTTATACATTGTTGTATTTTCTAACTAATTTTCATATCATAAAGCTTACCTTCAATTTTAACTCCGAGGTTTTTTCTAAACGACACAAAAAAGGAAGAAATTCCGAAATATCATTGTCATTTTACACAGCACAATTATGAACTAAACGCTGCATACAAACTTCCGCACTAAATCTTGTCGCTACTTTTTTTTTTTTTAATATGCATCTTGAGTTACGTTTATACTGCCAATAGTACTAACCTCTTTTTATTTTACATTTGCTCTTAGTGTAAATTGCAAGTGTATACTGCAATGTCGTCTCTTTCTATTTAATCTATGAAAAAGGGACGCCACTTTTTATTTCTAAAATTGGCTCTCGCACTGTACTTATAATTAAAACAATTTGTGGAATGCATCCTTTTTACATTTATATACGACCTCATCGCCTTCACATCCTTAGTTTTTTTATAGGTCGGTGACGATGTAAATCGTGTTTCGATATTCAAATATCTTGATACGTAATAGGAATTACATACTTACTTACTGGACAAATATTGATTCCAAATTTAAAATCTCTAGTAGTAGTCTATCTAGCGATGGTAAGGCAACATTACATGCAATTTTTGAGAAAATGTACATGTTCATACTTGGTATTCGCTATTACCTTTATAACATAAGTTACACATCTACCTTCCTACTATCCCGTACACAAACGCAAATATAACTGTAGCTTTGCTAGCGGAGATAACCCACATAAATCCGAATAAACTTTTGCGTATTAAATCCGCAAAGCCGCTAGAATTATCGCTTACGTAAATTATTTTAATGAAATCTCATTTCCCAGGCTTACAGCCCAGCTCCGTCTGAATGAGGTCTGTGGTGCCTACAGCAGGGCTTCCATTCGATATTGACAATGATATCAATCCGAGATCTCTCCATTATATTTCTGCTTTAGCAATGTGCTCTATTCGAACGGTATTTAGATTTTCTTTCTCATTTATTTAGTACAAATGACAACAGCGAGCTAGAAGAATATTAGTGTGAATAATGTTTTGTTGTAGGTATTTTTTCGGAAAAGTTCGTCTTAGCATGCTTTTTCAATTGAATTCGGTGAAAAAATGGAGATAGAAGTTTAAAATCGAGCTTTTCCGACATAATACGTCGGCAAAGGGCAAAATTTAATGCATTATAGATCTGTAAATACGTAATTATTAACATATCAGTCTGGTCTAAAATATAAACTTGTCACTTATTACAGCTCGAATAGCAAAAGCTGGAACATTTCCATTATTGTCCCGTGATATTGCTCAATCGAAGATATCGCGAAACTCCGTCGAATTGGGCCCTACATAACTTATAACGATCAGCTGAAATCAGACTTTTAATTGCTCTTTAACACAAGGAATTATTCCCGCAAATTATTTCCAAGTTTGGGTTGTTTGCGTTGATGAAGATCCAAGAATAATATAACACGCACTCGCTTAATTTCCGAACTCGTTAAAGTCAAAACAGTGTATGTAGGCACCTAAGTAAGAACAAATAATTGGAAGGCATTGTGCTACTCAAACTTTTTTGACGATGGTACCATTTCTCGAAACATTACTTGGGTTCTAAACACAATACAAACAGCTACTAAAAAAACATAGTTCAAAGATTCAGGAACGTATTATTACTTAATCATCCATAATTCTACGGATATTAATAAACTTTATGAGTTTTCTCATTTAAGTGACTCGCCATGTTTTGTTTGTATAGTATTTGAAACTAATATTTTACTATCTATCTGTCGACAAACGCAACTACAACAAACCCCACTTATTTGGTGTAAAAGCGCCCTTTTTATATATTATTTTACTATTTAAATAAGTTACACATACACAGCATTACAGTTATATTTAAAACCAAGGCACCGTGAACTACACACCTATAGATACACTTATACTTACCAGGGTTCGTAAAATGCGAGAAAAATTAATTGACGTGCCGTCACTGGTTCATACGTAATTTCGGAATTTGCTCGCATTTTACGGTACTTTCGTAATATTTACTCTATCATTATAGTTACACTACAGAAGCCGCAGTCTTTGGTTTAATTGGTTTTGAGTTTATGTAAATAATAAAAAATAATAGATGGGTTGGCTCCGCTACGTGAACGTGCCGACCCTAGCCGAATAAAGGCGGTGCGATAGATGGGTGGGGAAAATTGCAGGTATATTTCATAGCACGCGGCGCGGAGTAAATCCCCCTTGGTATTAGCAATTAGTGCTAAGAAACAATAGATTGCTATCGAACTAGGGCCAAAATGTTAAAATATTTACACCGCATTAATACCACCCTATGTCCATTAAATTCGAAAAGAATTGGTATAGCGTATCCATGGTTACGGGCTCGTCAACAAAGGGTGGTAAAAGATGGTAGCATGTAAGCACCTGTATACTAAATGGGTGAAATGGGTGTTTTACTACCCCAGCCGGTTGCGAAATTCTCGCGAATTTTGTACTGCCGTGAATTAATTTAGGCAAATATTATGCCTCAATTAGGTTGCGTCAAAACTGAACGTAATATATTGAACACGAAAATCATTATTTTTCTTACTTGTTTTTTATAACTTGTTGGCTGTTTTAAAAGGACTACCTGTAGAAACCATCAAATGGGCTGACAATACTATGCGTTTTTATAAAAAAAAATAGTTTTTTTGAGCCGGCTGGAATCGATTTACAGACTACAGCATCTCAGGTGTTCTCGAAACGCTGCTAATAGAGTATAAAGTAAGTAAATAAGTAAAGGTACAATTCGGTGAGTGTGCACTAGGATTGCATGAACTGATTCTACCGTCTCCATTCCGACATTACAATACTCAACGCGGACTGGGATTCCACTCTTATGTTGTCGATTCACTGATTCGTACGAAACGCTTTAGCTCTACCATGAGTTTACAAATACCGTACTCGCTTGCGACTACGTAACGGATTTGTATGGAGATTTTTTACAGCGCCTCTAGCGGATACGTATAGAACTACCAGAAATGGTCGGCACCATAAGTTGTATTTGCACGCTAACGTGTGCGTGTAGTAAAATACGTCACGCAAATACACCTAACTTCACATCAAATGAATCCGTCTCTTTCTAACTATATTGACATGGCTGAGTAAGAATAATATTAGCCCTTAGAGTAAGGAAATATCAATAGAGTTCGTGTTACTAAGTAGAAACCTACGACCTTATTGCTATCTCTGTGTTGCACATCAAGTGTCCGCAAGATAAAACGAGACGACAGAATATCTGTCAACACGTCAAATTCAAGGACGTGTTCAGCACATGTGTCTTTTTTGTTGTTGTAAGCGACGCCCAAATAGATTTATCGATATCGAAAAATTTATCATTATAATTATAGTTGCTAAGATTTGACAACACTTCATATTTTTAAGACTACAATTTTATTACTTTTCTCTATTGCACTTAGAAAAAGGACGTAATCACTGTGACACAATGGAAAGGTTACTTTAGTCTAGTGTCTAATTAAAATAAAAGTAATGAGGTTGAGCTTAACATTATTGACAGTTAATTTTTTTCACTATCCGTGTTGAAGACTACAGCTCTATGCATGCATAGTTGTCATAGATTTCGGTAATTTTATGTATTTTCTTACATTTCTTCACATAATTACAGAAAAATAAATTCAAGTGTACACGATGCAGAGAGTATTGCATTTGCACACTTGAATTTATGTCTATATTAATTTTCACCTTTACAAATATGAAATTTTGACAATTAATGTCAATAAATTGATTTATCCATAAAAATAACTTCTTATGCTTAACTTTAATCCTGTAATATAGAATATAATATTAAAATAAATACGCGGGTTTTGTATGTATTTTTATTGTTATCGCTTTGGTTCACTTGGATTTTATTACAATTTTCTTAGTGCAAAGATAAAAAACAGAGCATTATAAAAAATCTCCAAGATTAAGTTTTGCGATTCAATTCAGCCTCACCTTGAAAAGGGTTCCAAGCTTATGGAATGCTATCTTTGCGGAAGATTCAATAAAGATATAAGTCAAAGCATAGCGAGTTAATGCGAAAAAAGTAGATAATCGTCAGTGATGCCATTATCATCTACTTACTCCCCTACTTTATACGGTGTGAGGTCTTCAACGCCCTATCTTCCAAAATCTATGTAATAAACCTTCCTCTTGAGTCACTCTATCTATTAAAAAAACCGCATCAAAATGCACTGCGTGGTTTTAAAGATGTAAGCATACATAGGCAGACAGACAGCTGGAAGCGACTTTGTTTTTTACTATGTAGTGATATAATATAATAGTAGTCTTATCGATGTCGCATCGATAAATCTATTTGGGCGTCACTAACAACCAAAACTTTGACTCACGGGTTTTTTTTCTTTGTAGTCGACGTGTTGACAAAAATCGTCGTCACAAAGTATCTGTCGTCTCGTTTTTTCTTGCGGAAAATTGACGTGCTTTGCAGAGACACAGATATATTATAATCGTAGGTTTCTACTAAGTAACACGAGCTCTATTGAATTTTCCTTACTCTAAAACCCGTTCCAGACCTCCCGATCCGATCCGATTTATCGGAACAAATCGGATAATGTGTAGTGTAATTGTCCGATTTATCGGAAGAAATCGGATAATGTGTAGTGCAATTGTTAAACCCGCTCCAGACCTTCCGATCCGATCCAATTTATCGGAAGCAATCGGACAGTGTGTAGTGCAATTGTCCGATTTATCGGAAGAAATCGGATAATGTGTAGTGCAATTGTTAGGACATTTCTTCCGATAAATTGGAACGGATTGGAAGCTCTGGAACGGGTTCCGATTTCTTCCGATAAATCGGACAATAGGCTAGTTGACTCATGTCAAATTGTAATAAACTAACGTTTATAATATTCCGTATAGTATTTAGCAAAGGAAACCTAAATATATATTTTTCAATTCATAAAAGTGAAAGATGGCTGAAAAAATTGAATTTGAAAATATGGTTTTTAATCTGTATTTTGAAATGCTTAAAACGCTGTCCGCCATGTTCGCTTATGATAGTGGCGTCATCGGTCATGTAAACAAAACTGAAAGTCTACTTTGACGACTTCGAATAGTGCCGTCCCTCTCGATCTCCTGTCAAAGTATATTGGAGTGAGCGGAATGGCACTATATGACGGTCGAATTTCCAATATTTACAGGTAATTCTACGTCACACCACAGATTAGCAAAAGGCAAAAATGGCGGACGGCGTTTTTGACTGTTCATGAAATTTCTAATATTCAATTGATAAAATTTAGCTTTCTAGTTTTCACAAAAATACAAGACATTTTTTTAGAGCTAGTAAGATCATTATTAACCATTTCAAATACATTTCAAAACTGAGTCTACTCTAGCCTATTGCACTATGTATACATTATCCGATTGCTTCCGATAAATCGGATCGGATCGGAAGGTCTGGAGCGGGTTTTAATCGGATCGGAAGCAATTGGATAATGTGTAGTGCAATTGTCCGATTTATCGAAAGAAATCGGATAATGTGTAGTGCAATTGTTAGGACTTTTCTTCCGATAAATCGGATCGGATCGGAAGGTCTCGAACGGGTTTAATGGCGCCGCGCGCCAGTCACTTTGACAATTTTGACATTCACAATCTTGACATGCGTGACGTCACATCCATAAAACGTAAATAGAAAAGTGAGATTCATCGACTTTATTCAAAAAATTTGGATACAATGGTTTAAAGGCAGTGTTTTTTTGGTGTGTAGTGCCACAATGTACAAATACATCAATAAATACTCCACAGAAACTGTTTGTTTCTTACCGGCGAAACGCAAAAGACGAAAAATGTGGCTACGGGGAGATCCGAATGCCATTCTATCACATTAATGTATTTATGTGTGAAGATCACACTCAATCACACGTAAGTAACAATTATTTTTTTACGTACGAGCTAGTGGATAGAACTATCAGTATACTTAAATCAAAACAAAATAACATCTTTAATTCCTAACCTATTGGATGTGGCCTTAGATTTATTAAACCCTATATTGTTTACAAAATTACAACACGTCACTCGGGAATTACAAACATTTTTATATTATGTTGTTTAGCTTATCTATGTTCTTTATAATTTTGTGTGCTGTTTTGTTATAAATATAATATTAGAATATGGCATTAGATAGTTGGTATATCAGTTATGTTAAATTTCAGATGGAAAAAAACCCAAATAACTATATGAAGTACAAAAAGGGCTTTAGTCAGAAGATATTTCTTACAGATGAGGCTGTTCCAAGTTAATTTCACCGTCAAGATGATTGCAAGAGGCGGCTGCCTGATACTGGATCTCATCGAGAAATTGTCCTTGTCACAGAATGGTGCTATAAATAATTGAGCCTCCAGGTATGCTATCTAACTTTACAAAAACTGGGCAAGTGCGAGTCCGACTCGCGCATGAAGGGTTCCGTACCATAATCTATAACAAGTTTGTTGTATGGGAGCCCCCCTTAAATATTTATTCTATTTTATTTTTAGTATTTGTTGTTATAGCGGCAATAGAAATACATCATCTGTGAAAATTTCAACCGTCTAGCTATCACCGTTCTTGAGATACAGCCTGGTGACAGACGGACGGACAGCGAAGTCTCAGTAATACGGTCCCGTTTTTACCCTTTGGGTACGGAACCCTAAAAGTCTAATAATATAATTATAATTTTTATGTTTACACTTAAATTATGTTACTTATCTTGAATATTTATTTTTTCAGAATTGCCAAAAACTCAAGATGAATAGTAATCTATCAAAAATCCTCTAATACCTGCTGAAGACTGTTCGAGTAAGAACAAAAGAGAATGTACATTATCATGCATTATTTTGCAAGGCCGTGCAGACAATATACCAAAATCTAAGTATTACCACAACGCGAATGAAAGCAACTACCACTTGTCATTACACACATCACCTTTCAAGATTTTTCTATGCCGTCCAAAAAGATCTGAGTCAGGAGTTGTCAAAACGGCTAAGAGAAAAATTGTCCTTGATGATGAGAATTGAAAAATCACTTAGTGATATGTCTTGTTTTGAAAGGGTCATTCGTCGCCTGCCTTCCTCATCATTAAGGGTTACTGACTCCGACAGTAATGTTTCAGATAGCAATGAGAATTTACAATTCCAGTGCCTCAAAATACTGTGCATTTAATTGAAAAGAAACCTTTGTTGTTTAGTATAATTTTATAGTGACCTATATAAACCATTTAAGTATATGTTTGATTAAGTAATTGATTACTGAATGTAATGTATAATATCCTGTTGGTAGAAATTAAAAAAAGTATTTAAATTTTTTTGAGTTGTAAAGATAACAACGTTTATTAGAAGCGTTTCTATTAACATGTGCTTACATACTAAAGATGTTATCATGTTGCAAGAGAAATAAAAAAATGGAAAAACATGGAATTATATGAATAAAACAGTTTAAACGGATTATATCATGTATATTCTTTATTTGAGTCTTCCTGACGTGTTGGCTACCTATGGCAACTTTCCAGTACCGTATAATCCAAGAAAATTAGATTGCAATATATGGAAAATTTGGCAAAATTAAAGGACAACTTTTATCTATCAGGATATGTAGGTTATAGAGCCAAGTTTAATTTTATCTACTCTCCCCCCCTCTCAGGGGTGAGCGTCACCCCCCCGCGACCTCGAATGTGTCCCGGAGCGCGGTATTTTCCACTTTAAAAGAAAACCGTGTACGATACATACAAAGTGTATAAAAACGAAATAATCCTGAATAAATTTACTATAAACCTTTTATACATACAAAAGCGATAGCACTTATACAATCAGCGCAATCTGTTACCAAATACTAACGTTTTTAATTATTGATCTTTTTTTTCTGCTAAAAGGTTAGTTATCTCAAAAACTGCACAATTCTCGGCCAAAATATGTATGACAAAAGTAAAGAATGGAAAATGTTCTTTCTAAAAATGTATAATTTATTTCTGTTACTCTTTAATTTACCGTTGCAATGCTATTTTTAAAATTTAAGTCATTTGGCCATTATGCGAAATATAAATATTCGTACTAGTTAAACGGTGTTACTTGCAATACCATAGACTTCTTATATATTTTTCTGTAATCTACAAGTATTGAACTATATTCTGTAATTTTTTTTTTTTTTTAGCCTCACTATTTTAGGAAATAAGGGGTGTGTAGGGAAATCGTCAAGTTTTGCTCATTTTCGTAAATAACTTCAAAACCGTTTAATTTAGAATGATGAAATATATATATTTGAGATGTTCATAATGTACCCTTTCATTTGATATGTCACACGATATACTTTGCCATTTTTTTTTCTAATTTGCCCCCTATAACTGGCCCTCATGTCAAAATTTATTAATTTGCGTTACGTTACGTTGCACGTCCATGTTTGGGTCATCAATTTACATATGTGTACCAAATTTCAACTCAATCGGTCCAGTAGTTTCGGAGCAAATTGGCTATGGCAGACGGACGGACTGACACAGACACACGAGGGATCCTACTATAATCATAGCGAATTTTCTCCGAAACTACTGGACCGATTGAGTTGAAATTTGGTACACGAATGTAAATTGATGACCCAAACATGGAAATGTAACGTAACGTAAAGTAAATCAAGTAATTTGAAACATGGGGGCCAGATTTGAGGGGGAAATTAGAAAAAAAAATAGCAAAGTATATCGTGTGACATATCAAATGAAAGGATACATTATGAACATCTCAAATATATATATTTTATCATTCTAAATTAAACGGTTTTGAAGTTATTTACGAAAATGAGCAAAACTTGACGATTTCCCCACACACCCCTTATTTCCTAAAATAGTGAGGCTAAAAAAAAAAAAAATTACAGAATATAGTTCAATACTTGTAGCTTACAGAAAAACATATAAGAAGTCCATGGTATTGAAAGTAGCACCGTTTAACTAGTACGAATATTTATATTTCGCATAATGGCCAAATGACATAAATTTAAAAAATAGCATTGCAACGGTAAATGAAAGAGAAACAGAAATAAATTATACATTTTTAGAAAGAACATTTTCCATTCTTTACTTTTGTCATACATATTTTGGCCGACAAATGTGCAGTTTTTGAGATAACTAACCTTTTAGCAGAAAAAAAAGATCAATAATTAAAAACGTTAGTATTTGGTAACAGATTGCGCCGATTCTATAAGTGCTATCGCTTTTGTATGTATGAAAGGTTTATAGTAAATTTATTTAGAATTATTTCGTTCCTATACACTTTGTATGTACCGTAAACGGTTTTCTTTTAATGTGGAAAATACCGCGCTCCGGGACACATTCGAGGGCGCGGGGGGGTGACGCTCACCCCTGAGAGGGAGGGAGAGTAGATAAAATTAAACTTGGCTCTATAACCTACAAATCCTGATAGATAAAAGTTGTCCTTTCATTTTGCCAAATTTTCAGCTAATCTTACTGAATTAGTACTGCTGTGGTTAGCTGAGAAAAAACAATTTTTCTCTGCCAAACTTACATCTGGGCAAACTAGGTACAGTCGCCATCAGTTATATCGCAGCATATAAGGCGTTCATAAATATGTGAACGCGACCCTTATTGACTGGGCGTTACAGTACATGTTCACATATTTATGAACGCCTTGTATGTTGCGATATATCTGATGGCGACTGTACATACACATTTCATATATAGCCTGTGAAAGACGGCTGTGGCTGTCAATTACAAATCGTGCCACTGATGCCATGTCGGCCACAGTCGTCCAAATTTCAATCAAAAACTTTGTAATTAAAAAGGCTACAACTACTTTTGGAGCACTTCTTTATGTTTTGTAGTGACTTCAGTGGCACGTTAAATAGTTTCACAGCTTGGCGTTCAAAAGGTTCATTATAAAAAATTAAAAGACATGGACTTAATGAGTAATATTTATTGACGTGCAAGCCTGAAAAGTTGTTATTAGTGTTGAAATTGAAAGCTGAGCGAGTGAAAGAATCTACTCACTACAGCAAGGTAAAAAAATTAAAATCTGATTTGATTTTTCCCTCTATTTAAGGCTTTTTTGCTATGATCAAACATGTTTCTTAATATATTGATGTTATTACTTAGTTAGAACTGATATATTTGAAACCTACAGTTTGAATTTTTCAATGATAATTTTTTCCCAAAAAGTACTCAAGATTGACAAAATTCATATAGCAAAGTGGTGTTTTCAACTTATATTCGACTTTACACGATAAAAATGTGAAATAGCTTTGTTATTACTATCTAGAACTCAGGGAAAAGTATTATTGACATTAAATAGTTTGTTGAAATTATCAATATATTTGTTATATGAAAAATTGTACATTTAATAACGTATAAGGCCTCTTAACATATAAAATTTAAGATAACAATCAATCAATAATTTATTTGCAATAAAACATACTTAAATGCGTGCAAATACAAGTATAAAATAGAAGTAAAAGTAAAAAAATACTCAATTAAAATAAATACAATGTCAAGTAAAATCAATTCATTATTGATAATTGAAATTCTTTTTGTTGGTGTGCAATAAAGCATTTTGTATTTGTATAACAAAATAAATTTAATTATACACATGTCGTATTTGAATGAAAATTAAAATAATGACATTGAATACTTATTTAAAATTAATCTAGCGCTCTAGCATAAAATTCCTTAATTGAATAGAATGGTCTACTTGTAAAATAATCTCTCAATTTTCGTTCAAATACTCTGTAGCTACTGCATTCCTTAATACTAATGTCCAATTTATTATAAGCTCTAATTGCAGTTCTGCTTAGTTTTGTCAAAATATTTAAAATTACTCTTGGGTACTAAAAATTCATTTTTATTTCTTAGGAGTTTGTATGTGTTTTGTCTAGAGACTTTTAGTTGGTCTTTATTTTTAAATACATACAAGCAGACACAGTACAAATATAAGGAAACAACTGTCATAATTTTGTGTTCTACAAACATGGATCTGTGAGTAACAGCTACATGTGGACACCCTGTAAGAAATCGGAGGCCTTTTTTTTTTAAGAGCACCACACCAATGTTTGTGCAGTCACACTCAACACACTCAAATCCAAACCATATTAACAAGAGTAAAAAAGTATACATATTAAAAATTTACATGCATCACAGAGAATCACAATCATTGTGTTCAAAATACAAATGACTTTTGCACTCTAGCAGAAAGACTGAATAAACTTCTTTTAACACTACTTTGGCTTATTTTTGTTTATCAATGATAAAGCAGTGCAATCAATATTGCATAATACCAGTATGTTTGTAATCATGTTGATTCAATTCGCGGTTGTCAATTGTCCTCATTTTTGCTTCTGAAATGAATTCATAATAATAATATATATATAATGCAGTGGTATGTACTGTAAGGGAAGTAAGTCCCTTTAATGTTTTTCTGAGTAATCCCTTTACTTTCACAGCTGTCATTGTAGACAGAGTAAACTTTTTCCACTAGCACTGTATAGAAGTGCATGAAGGCTCCTCGGACCGACGACGGACCCACATCCAATAAGCAACTGTATGCTTGCATTCTCAAGCCGGAATTTCGCCTTCACTTTCGTTGACTCAGTCACATTGTATTCGGGTGTTCAGGGCACATCTTTCACTAAAACGTTCACTTTTCACATAGCGGATTACACTTTGTACATAACTTGCAGCGTGGTTATTCTTCATATTATTATAGGCTTCGCTGACATATTTTACTCTAAAAATGTCTTGCAGACATTATTTGTATCACTAATAATTGAAAAACATTATAAAACAAAAAATCTAATATGATTTCACCCTTCGATTTGGCAGTGAGAGTTATAACTACAGTCGTGAGCGTAATTTTCGATAGTTTCGAGGTGAACCTGTCAAATTTGAATCTCATGGTGCCGACATTGTCACGTCACGTCAACGATACTCGCTACCGTAAATCCGCCATGTTTTATTTTGGCCGCTATGAATCTTCCTCATTCTCTTAAGTTTAGTTAGAAAGAGACAGATTGATTCGGTGTGAAGTTAGAAAAAACGTTGGCGAGTGTCTCATACACTCACACTACCGCAATTTACGTGTGTAGGAGTAACTCTATTCGAATTGCGTTTCCTCGCAAGCGAGGATAGTCAGCGTGTCGACAGTTTTCGAAAGCAACTCATGGTAGAGGGACAGCAAAAGAGAGGAACTCACTCCCTGCGCAAATGTTCTCTGAAATTAATCTTTTTTAGGCAAGTATGCTCCATTTGAGGCCTTATTGTCACAATCGAAGCGGGGTTTGAACCCGCGACCTCTGCGTTACCGGCGCATTGCTCTCCCAACTGAGCTATCCGACCGCTACGTCAGTCACACCAAATCTTTCATCCCTTAATCCTTTACGCTACTGGAGCGCCCTCTGCGTCATATATGTTTTTTGAAATGCTTATTGCGCATTAGCCATACCCTAGGATGTGCGTTTTACACGCACGATCCCCAATCCCCATTGCTTTACAGCAAGTGTGAAGACTGCGAGAGAGATGGCGCTGTTCTAAATATTTGTATAGAATCTTTTTATCGATTCTATATTTTTCATGTGGTATCGATAAAAAGATTCTATACAAATATTTAGAACAGCGCCATCTCTCTCGCAGTCTTCACACTTGCTGTAAAGCAATGGGGATTGGGGATCGTGCGTGTAAAACGCACATCCTAGGGTATGGCTAATGCGCAATAAGCATTTCAAAAAACATATATGACGCAGAGGGCGCTCCAGTAGCGTAAAGGATTAAGGGATGAAAGATTTGGTGTGACTGACGTAGCGGTCGGATAGCTCAGTTGGGAGAGCAATGCGCCGGTAACGCAGAGGTCGCGGGTTCAAACCCCGCTTCGATTGTAGTAGATCGCATTCAATTTTTCTTTCTTAATTTACCTTTGTGTCATTATTTATAAAAATAAAAATGTGGTATTACCACATGAAAAATATAGAATCGATAAAAAGATTCTATACAAATATTTAGAACAGCGCCATCTCTCTCGCAGTCTTCACACTTGCTGTAAAGCAATGGGGATTGGGGATCGTGCGTGTAAAACGCACATCCTAGGGTATGGCTAATGCGCAATAAGCATTTCAAAAAACATATATGACGCAGAGGGCGCTCCAGTAGCGTAAAGGATTAAGGGATGAAAGATTTGGTGTGACTGACGTAGCGGTCGGATAGCTCAGTTGGGAGAGCAATGCGCCGGTAACGCAGAGGTCGCGGGTTCAAACCCCGCTTCGATTGTAGTAGATCGCATTCAATTTTTCTTTCTTAATTTACCTTTGTGTCATTATTTATAAAAATAAAAATGTGGTATTACCACATGAAAAATATAGAATCGATAAAAAGATTCTATACAAATATTTATAATCATATTGTTATAAGGTTTTTAGTGGAAACATTCATTTGAATTTATATTGTAAGATTATTTTCTAAAACGTGTTTTGGGGCAGGTTGTCTCAGGTCGACGGGGGCTGGTAGTCACGTGTGACTACCTTATTAGCTGAAAGCGAATTTAGTTTTTGGGTGTTTTTATTAATTATGAATACGTATTTCGTTACTTTCCTGATCACAGTGACTTACATACATCATTTAAGTTTATATAAGTTACTAGCTGAAAAAAAAATTGTTTTTGAGATTTTTTTATTCATTACGAATATTTCGTTATTTTCCGTTACAGTAACTTACATAAAACATTTTTATCTTCAACAAGAAAAAAGTTCGTTTGATATAAATGTGTGTATTATTGTATATCCCTCTTATTTTACTATGTGATTACGTACCCCAGCACCTGTGACAACCATCCCTGACACGGGGTCAAAAGTCACATTTCTCTTTTTTCATAAAAATTAAAATATTTCCTCCGTACATAATGTTAGTGAAAAAGTATTGATATATTTTTAAACTCAAATAAATACACTATCCATTAAATTATCTTTTATCATCCCCAACTAAAAACAATAGTACTAAAAATGCAAAAGAAATAAAATGTGACTTCCATACCCGGTCTCCCCTACCGCGGGCAAAAATCAGCTGTATACGTCATCATCGAGACCACAAAAGTGAGATGACTTGAGAGAGGAGCAAGAAGAGGTACTACATAGAGGGTTAGGCCTGTAAAATAAACCAATAAACAAGTAATATTATTAACTGGATTGTCTTTCACTGCGTAGTTACAGTAGAAAGTTCCAGTCACGGCGTAATTGCCGATTGAAACCGGAAATAGGATATCGACTGACAGGCTCCCTTTGGAATAACTGTGAGGGCTAATGTAGTTCCGGTGTTAGTTCGAGTACTAATCAAACTTCGTAAAATCGATTAGTCAATGGCTTCCCCCTGCGACACGTCTACTACTTGACTTTGTAGAAATAGCCTTTATGTCACCTGAAGTAATTGCGTCTATAGAGGCAAATTCGTCCTTTTAGAGCCTTATCACACTTGCGATTTGCGAGCGTACCTATTTTGTATGAAGGCGATCGCGCAGCGTGTTCGCCGCGTCGCTTATTTGTATAGAAAATACGCTCGCAAATCGCAAGTGTGATAAGGCCCTTATGATATAATGTGCTAACTGATAGAAGCGGGACATTTTAAGACCACCCCTGCCTAAAGTTTGGCATTATTCATATAAAAAAGAGAGCGGTAGTAGTTATTAAGTATTATTACGTTTCTATGATATCATCAAAATACGCATTTGCTACGACAGACGCAATTACCTCAGGTGGCTTTAATCGTTTTTTTAATCTGTACCCATAGTATTCTCTAAGGAGAGGTTACTGGGATGAGCAGTGGGGCAGCGTTCGGGAAACTGCGTAATATCTTCCCGTCCCAAATACCTACCGCAGAGTCTTAAAACAAAGGTTTCCAATGTGATAGCCTGTGATATCATACAACATGTTCACGATGAGCCTCATTAGAAGGCTTCTATAAAAGTACCTAGGCAAGCCCTCAACAAAGTGGACCGACAAGATGTAGAGGGCGGTGCACGACCGATCGTTGTGGAGAACTTCGGATGAGACCTTTGTCAAGGAGTGGACGTCTTTCGATTGATATGATGATGGGTAAGAACATATTTTACAAAAATTCACGGTTCTCTAAGATAAACAAAGTACGTTTCCGCGTGAACAAACTAGTTTAATATAATTAAGCAACCGCGGAACAATTGCGAAGCCTACCGTACAAGTGCTGACAAACGGCTAGGAGCATAAAATAAACTTACTTTTTTAAATGCTCGTTCTGAATTGCGTAGAAGAGCGACATGGCGTGGATTGCACTGCGTACTGTTCATCTAAAAAAAAAGAAAAACGCTGGCAGTTACGTTTTAATAGTCAAGCCAAGTTTTGTGCAGTTTCAATTGTCTACCCTAAGTACGGGAATGTAGTCTATTTATTTATGGTTTCATTCGATTTTTCTGTGTTATCTAGAAGAAATAAAATCATTCTGTAATATCTAAAATGAAAAGAAATTGCAAAACTTTAGGATGAAACATTTTCGTTAGTTGTTTAGCTTTAGCTCGTTTTGTTAATTAACTGTTTCCAATCTAAATAACAACAAACCCTACTCGTATATGTAGTCGTAAAATCATGCGTCAACATTTATAATCATATATTATAATCATAAACACATTTCACAAAGGTACGCGGCAAATCCACAAAAAACGGTCCATTTTGCTCCCTTGAGGTATAACATAGATTTATTTGAGGATGTAAAGACCGAGTTAAGACTCTTGAACCCAAAGGCCTTAATTACTATGGTATTACGACTGGACCACCCAGGTGGCCTGCCGATCCCGACACGGTCATTAGGCCACTAATGTCTAAGGAATTCATTACTATTAATGTGTCCGTCAAAGTATTATTTAGTAAAGTAACCAATCTTAAACCAAACGCGCGTTCTGTAAACTTAAATAAACACTTTTCACTTTACAGTCTTAGTTGTAATTTTATTTAGTTTAGATCATAGATTTAGGTGATCTTTGTATATACCTAAATCACTTGTCACATTACAAAACGGTTCATTAACATTTAAAAATGTATTGTTAGTAAGAAAGAAGAACAACACACAACTCAGAAGACAAAATTGTTGGGCGTAAGATCAAATATGAGCCTAGGTTCAACGCATGGAAAGACTTATTGTTGAATTATCGCTAATTTATTCACGTCACCACCGTCATGGGATTTTTGTCCATTGCCTGGAAAAAATGACACTTCCTGGTAAAAGCAAGACGTAAACGCAGATCGCATATTTATGGCACAGACACCTGCGATCTGGGACATTCACGAATTCACCGCCCTAGGTATGTAATGTACTAGTCCTTATTTCCTTAACATCACTCTCATACACAAAAATGTAGATTATTTCTTAAAATAACATATGAATAAAAGAAGTGATACGTGGAGACCCAAATAAAACAACACTTGTTGTCGACGTATATGTAATTGGATAATAAAATGATATTGAATTTAACATTGTACCTACCCCTATTACTAATAGGGGTAGTTAACCGGTAGCCGACGTCTATAAAATTACTTCCGCGCTCGCCTATCCAATTACAGGCGTATTTTCACAAAAAATGCCCTTTTAGCGGGATGCGGGCTGATTTAATTAAGCAGGAACTCTCTTTGAAGGACTTTTAAAGGATTGTGAATCTGGTATGAATAATTTTTTTTACTTTTAGGATTTATTAAATTACTTTTTAATTCATAAATGGACCATGCATTTCTGCAGCCCATAGTACATACATAATGTATTAAGTTTTTATTTACGCTTTCTATGTTTTGCCTTCTTTATAGTTGATAATAAACCGATTAATCTTGTATAATAAATAGAAACAAGTTACAAGTGTTAAAATCAAAAAGCTTCACTAAAATGAACCTTTCAACCCTCGAACTTTTTGCAATATCTGAATGAGTACATGAAAACAAAGTTTTAATGGAGCGTCGTACGACAGGCAGGCAGGCGTGGAAAACTCGCCCTACAGGCTAGCTTAGCACCTCATTAACTCTTAGCTCACTTTAATTACATAAACTAGCGTGCTTATTTCGTAATTGTTATCTTACCACTTAGGCTACATTATGCTACCCTCACAATCTTAAAAGGAAAGGGCAAAGAGATTCCAATCCAATGTTCTAAATACGCTCTTTTATTTAGTAGTCTACATACAACATATAGATAGTGTTACAGATATTAAATCTGTAACACTATCTTGTCTCTTGAGGTCTGATAGCCCTCTTGTCGGTCGTCACACGCTGCGCTTCCCTATACGTGGTTGCTACTCCAAGGCTCTGCTGCCACAAGGGCCATCTGAAAACTGAAGGTATACAATTATCGCAACTTTCAAAATCCTTCAAGTATTGTTGACTAAGAACGAATAGAGGTCATTTTGGGGTTTGCCAGTTGCAAATCCTTTAAGGATTTAGATATGGGAACTTTGCCTTATTAATAGTAGTTTATGCATCTGTTACATAATGAGAGGTCTTAAAATTCGAGTGTGTTTTTATACAATAATAAACTGGCCTTCGGCTCGTTTCATAATAAGGTCATTAAGTGACAATTTAGCGTGAATTTTAAGTAAAGGAAACTCTAAGCTAAAGAAGTACAAGAACTTGTACTTCTTTAAAATTGTGACAATTAACTTGAATCAACCTGATAATTATCGAAGGACACGTAAGTATAAATGACCGGCATTGTGCCGGGCATTTGTAAGGGACACAAACAACCCTGCAATATAATGATTTAAGGGTCGCGCTGTCCCCAAGTCAATTAATAGCCAACTAATAGTTCTCGATATGTGTAATGTAACTACCTGAAGGGATCAAATTAACGAAAGTTTATTCAGAATTCTTCCAGGTATTAACTAAGAACGAATCGGTAAATTTTGAGAGTTGGCACTTTAACATTCAAATGTTGTAACTGTGTAGGTACTACTAATTTTCTCACTTATTTATCTTTTTCATGGCATTTTCCAAATAAGTGATGTAAGTATGAGTATTAGCAAGTGATCAAAAAATATTATCAACCTAGGATTATTACTAAGCGATCAAAAAATATTATCAACATTAGTGCTATGGAAACGGGCTCAAACTGACAATTTTATCACGTATAGAAGCTTCGAGTACCTACTCGATATCTCATTATTTTTAACAGATTATTTTGAAATACTAGTTGCTGGTAATGGTTCATCGATCAGTTCCTTATTTGATTCCATGAGCGTCACATTTTACCTTAATTAGAACATATTGTGACATAAGTACCTATTTTCAAATATATAAGTTTGCGAAACGAATGTAGTTTCCCTGCTAAATCCCAAAATACTCACAGTAAGTCACAAAAGAACCCGATAAAACGCTTGTAATTTCTAGAATGTCCTTTTATCGAACCCCATAAAGAGACTAAAGAGAGCAATACATCAACGTCTGAGCCTAAGTCGTTCCGTGCTATAGATAAACCAAACAAATAGTTTAACACAAGCACGAAAATAGGATCTATTTTTGTGCTTAGGGCATCGGACAAGACAAATTGGTGTTGACCTAATACTCGCACATCCAATTAATGGAAGGTTAGTAAACATTATCCTAGTACCCGAAGCTATTACAGTAATTAGGTGCTAAGACTGGACCAGTTGTCTCGAATGTATTTATGACCCTTTGTGACAGTTTCTATTGAGCTATGTTGCACCACCTACTGCTGTTTCTGCTGCTGAAAATGCCTTTTGGTATAAAGTCCGCCTTTTGTACGGATTTTTTTCTTTTGTACAATAAATATCAAATTGATGACGTATTACCTCAATGTGGCAGTCTGATAATTATTTTACAGCAGATTTACTCTTGCCTTAAATATTATGTATATAATATGTCCACCACACTTCACTTTGGGTCCCCATCGAGTGCACTACTGCCTTGGAACTGTCCCGTTTCGTTGTGCTATACCAAGTTGATAAGAGTCAGTGAATTATTATAACTCAGCAATCTAGTGTAAATTTAATAAAGACTATTCTGTTCGAGACTTCGATTAGCTAGCTTACAGTACAGACCTCTGTGCCAGGAACAGTTATTTTATGTTTCGTAGTTTAAGGAATAAATCAAGTTAAATGTGTCTTAAGTGTTTCATCTTGCTCGAACTACCTCCTCGTCTACAACTATAGATAGCTCATCTGTGCCACACACCACACCGGCCAACGCGACCAATCCCCGACATATATTGGTTTTAGAACTAAGAGCCTTATCACACTTGCGATTTGCGAGCGTATTTTGTATGAAGGCGATCGCGCAGCGTGTTCGCCGCGTCGCTTAGGTATTTGTATAGAAAATACGCTCGCAAATCGCTTGTCCTCAGTAGCTCAGCTAAATCTTGACATCCCTCCATTTCAATTCTAGAACTCGAAGTTATTTTTCAAATATGTGTCGCCATGAGCGTACCCTTCATTTGGGTGACAGTTATCAACAAAAGTGCTCTGCAAAAAAACGTTGCTCAACGGGGGATAAGAAATAAGGCTAACAAATTAAAACTGACTCTATTAAACGTTATTTATGACTTGCTGAAAATGTCTCAAACACGGTTCACTATTATCTTGTAGAAACTTTTTTGACGTATACATGTTTTGCATAACGATACTTGGCAGAAGTAACGTTTGGCAGAAACATCTTACTATACGCAGAGTATGCTTTGGCATAAATCATTTCGCAGATTTTTATAATACCGAATCTTATATTGGTATAATGTTGATGAGCATAACAGTCTTCTAAACGAATAGTACTTTCGCAGATAATTTTTTTTGCATAATATTTTAGGCGGCATAAAGTTGTCAAGCCGAATACCTTTTGATTCCAAGATAGACTTCATTGTCTTATCTTGTTGTACAGGACATATGCGGAATACCTAACCTAATCCAAGTCGGCCCTGCCCTAAGGTGCAATTAGTACCTAATTTATGCATTAAAAATTGTTGTGATTACAGATTTTGTCCATGGAGTGGTATGGTAGCCGGCCGATGCCGCGCGGCTCGCTCGCTTCGCTCGCTCGTTAGGGTCTCAGTTCAACCTAACACCTCCTCGCTTCGCTCGTCGTCGTACCTAACCTAATCCAAGTCGGACCTGCCCTAAGGTGCAATCAGTACCTAATTTATGCATTACAAATTGTTGTGATTACACATTTTGTCCATGGAGTGGTATGGTAGCCGGCCGATGCCGCGCGGCTCACTCGCTCGTTAGGGTCTCGGTTCAACCTAACACTCCTACTCGCTTCGCTCGTCGTCGTACCTAACCTAATCCAAGTCGGACCTGCCCTAAGGTGGAATCAGGACCTAATTTATGCATTACAATTGTTGTGATTAAAAATTTAGTGGCAGTTGCCCCGCGGCGGCAAGATACCTAACACTGCTCCTCGAACCGCTCGTCGTCGTACCTAACGGTACCTACTTACATTCTACTACGTAAAGTTTACTTAACGCACTTTTCTGCTAGTAGAAAATAATTATGCTATTGTAATCGTATGCTATAGGATTATTATGGTACATAAAATTATGCTAAACCAAAGTCAGCCAAAGAGATATTCTACAAAACAATGTGCTGCAAAATGTGTCGTATGCGAGGTAGTAGTAATGCCAACTATACCTTTATGCCATCTTACCATTCGACCGAAAGTGTTTCTGCGAAACGTGTTATGCGAAGTGTATTTCTGACCAATATTATTCTGCCAGATGAGGGTAACCCCTCAAACACACATAATTACCAAAACCCATTAGCTAATTGTTGCCTTATCTCAGAACGCATTTTTTCCACTGATTCAAGCGTCAGGTACAAACATTCCGTGCGGGGGGAAATGTATGCCATTTCACAAAGCCAATGGAATGGAAAATAAGTCTATTTCCGCCGCAAAGTGAGAAAGCGTTGAAATATGGATTTTGTGTCCGTCAATTTAAAAATATGTGTTGACTACGGGGTTATTCAGACAAGTACATACCTACACATATGTATACGTATATGATGTGTGGGTTGGTTTATAGATGTGTTTTAACGTTATGTAGCTCAGCCCGGTACTTACGATAATACGAAATAGAATAAGAGCCCTCTGCTCTATTTACCTCCCAAAAATAACCGAGAACACAATTAGGTACCCAACTCATATTCAATTATTGTTGATCCATTCTGAAATATTATAATTCTAGGATTTTTCCAGGTAGAGAATAATAATAAACTCTACTTCTATCTAAGAACGTCGCCTAATTTATTATCTGCGGCATTTATTATTAAACGTTTTGCTTACAATAATCTATTTATCTATAGTATTTTAAAACTGTACGATTGTTACATCCGAGAAATACCTACAAAAAAAACTGTAAAATGCTATTTCGAACGTATTTTTAAGTTCTACATATTTATTTGCATCGTTATTGTTTCATTTACATAACTTTTAAAATTTTATATTTTTTTTACACGAGTGTAAAAGAACATAAAGCATTAAACTAGTTAACTTAAAACATAAAGTTTATTGTCCGTTTCACACAAACAAACGTACATAATTTGGATGTTGTAATGGGCCCTAAACTTAAACAATTTCGCGTAGCTATAACTATAAACTCCCAGATAACTTTTGCCCGGTCTGTCCTTAATACTAACACTTTATGGCCCCTTGTACTTACTTTAGCCGAAAGTAGGTTCGTCAAGTGCGGACCAGGGTCAAGGATTACAGAATCGATGAAGAGGTCGAGGTTTGTAGTGGTCGGCTGATTATGGCTGTTTATAGGAATGTAGGTATACAGTACGACATAAAACAGTATAAATTAAAAAGTGGGAAGACTGTATTGTCGTCCCGTTTTCTTAGATGGACGACACTACTTATCGGACTGTAACCTCACAAAAGCAATGGTAAATGTCAAATTACCGAATCAATGAAAATTTGACGTTTACCACTTTGAACAGCCATAATGCCACACCGAAGTATCGTAATTACGTTTTTATAACACCGCTGGAAATATTAAAGCAGAAAATTGGAAAACCTTTGTAGGGGTGTTCAAAATCTAAATACAAATGGCTACTCCGAAAAGTTCTACGCATTTTTTTCATTATCCATGGTAGCTAGGTCAACATGGCTCACTACGCGCTAGCAAAAAGGCGCGTTTTGATTAGTCCCGTACGTACCTATATGACCAAATTGTTGTGTATAACTTATACTTTGCACATAAAACCAATCAAATACAGTTCTCAGACGACTTTTGAGAAGATCAAAAGAGAGAACCTTCCTTAGTGTTTATTCTGTGCTAGGTTCGAGGATTAAAGAATCGATGAAAAGGTGTTTACTTGTAGCGTTCGATTACAAAAGGGGAACTACAGACTGCATACACTTGTTGGTAATATGTAATGAAATGAATGTATTTTGACGACTAGTTTGGCGCAGTTTGTTAGCCGGCGGTCCCGGGTTCGAGTCCAGGCCAGGGCTAATATTTGTGTGATGAACTCGAATACTTGTGCATGGTTGTTCTATGTATTTAAGTATATATTTATCTATATAAGTATGTATATCGTCGTCTAGTATCCATAACACAAGCTTTCTTGAGCTTCATTTGGGACTAGATCGATTTGTGTGAGTGAGAAAAAAGAAAAAAAACAAAAATGAACACTATTTCAGTCAACAGTCAAATACATCACCCTTAAAGCCTATCTTTGCACTACCCGAATTGGTTGCTCTTATTTCAATATTGCAACATTTTATTGTTTAATTTCTAGCTGTCCTAGTTGCCAGTGCCACTTGCTTTCAGCTCCATTCAACTTTACTACTTACTTATTAGGCAGCTCAATTAAATGTTACTGCTGAATATTTGTATTCAATGAAAATGGTAAACCATTCCCAAATTACATATTGTGGGGTTGTTGGTACCTAAGAATAACATAATTGAATTCATACCTAAGTATGTCAACATTGATCCCACTTATGTATTTAGTATCAAAATCAATACTACCTACCTATCGATATTCGCATACTTTTCAAGTTTTCAGCGAAACTTCAATAAACAACCCCTGGACCTGAACCATCATTCACCAATCAAACCAACGATCTCATTGACGTAAATGATATGGAATAAAAAGCCGATCAAACACAATTTGACGATCCATTATTTTTCGTTTACTCTTCGCTAGCAGCTCGCGTTCGCGCGCCAGCGAAACTGGCACAAGCGTAGAATGATACACCTGAAGGACAGCATGGTGTATCAGCGGTTTCGAATGAATTCCCATCGTTGCCTCGTGTTCCGAAGTCGAACGCAGCGAATATCGTGCGAATGCAGCCGAAAGGCGATCTTTACTCGCTCGCTCCGGCCCGTGCCCGTGTGCCGACCGACTCGTCACACTTCAGTCCCGAGGTGTCCGCGGGCGGGGCGGCACGTACGACGTGCGCGGTCGTCGCGCCACTCGACATTGTATTGTTTTTACTATGCACATCATTGTTTTATTCCATTCGAAATCAATCAATACGATTTAAGAGTGAAATAACACGGCCTACCTTAAATATACCGCCAGATAACACAAGTGCTCGAACAAATCAGTGACAATAAAGCGTTTTATCTACAGTTACTTGCTGGTGGCTTATTGACAAGTGAAATTCATAATCGTCCCATTCATATGAGGAATCGGTTGCAGAGTTGTTATTGGACTTTTAGACGTGCAAGTGATCTTTGTGGTGAAGGAAAGGATGCAAATCGATAATCGAGTGGATACCAAGCTGCGAGCCGAGAGCTCTTACTGTGCGGTTTATTACTCGGCTGCATATTGATTGCTGGATCATTGGATATTGTCGACCAATTGCCTACGTAAGTTTAATCCCATAAGAAATCCCCATTTTCATATAACATTTCTCGATATAGGAACCCTATCAGCAAACACAAGGCGAAGAACCCGATGCATGAAGTAACGTTGCACAATTTCTTATCTGTTCTAATCTATTACTTACATGTAACAGGTACGGCGTGACATTTGATACGAAGCGCAAGGCGAGAGAACAAAGGAGAAACACCCTCTTGCGGGTTATATTTATGTAAACAAAAGGATCTCCTCATCAGAATCCCCATCCACGAATTCCCTTATCCTTCCAGTTACGGAAAATTCCAGCAATAGGAAACATCGCGAATCAGTGTATCTGTTGTTGTCTTTGAGTATTGAACCATGGTGTAATACTCAAAGGTTGTTGTTGTAGAAAAAAAAACGAATACAACGTCAATGCCAAAAAAACTAAACGTGTTTTAGGCTAATTGCCAGTTTGACTCGCAATTTGTTGAAGTCATAAATAAAACATTTATTACAGATGATGACATGAACAGTACAAGAGAACTTCTTGGAATTTGCGGCACGGGCGCCTAAATTTGTATAAGGTTTCAAGAGCAGTGTTTTGTGTCACTGCCACTTGAAACCCGATCGATTCGAGGAATGCAAAACAAATCGGCACGAAACAAATACATAACACGTTGTAAGCCAATAAGCAATCAATGGCCACACTAATCCTTCCACAGTGCCGTCACGGATTAGCTTGACGGCTGGTTGACCTGTATTCACCGGACTGCTACCTGCCTACCTAGTTATACCCGCAGAAATGAATAGGTACAATCATTCGTTTGTTTTTAGAACCGTTTAATTTACGGTCAGTAGTAATCACGGGATTACCTGCGCGGATGACCTCTTTTTTTCTTTTTTTTTTCTTAATCTTGAGAAGCCGGAAGCCTAGTATGGCTGCATCCGAATATCATAATTAGCAGGGGGCGGGGCAGGGTCAGTAGTAATCACGGGATTACCTGCGCGGATGACCTCGGCTTCCTGGCCGCTTTTGTAATGCCAACAATGGCAGTGGAGCCGGGGAAGCAGGTACACTCGAATTGCAAGCCATTATCCGTCTCATGTGTTTATGTGTGTTGATTCAGATCTTTTGTGCAGCCACTGTAACGTTACAAAGGAGATCAAGATTCACGAGGTTAAGATACTTGGACACGTACAAGCCGTTTGTTTTCCAAGCCTAGAAGAGAATTAGAATTATTTTAAATCAAATGATTATAATTCAAGAGGCCGATACTCAGGTTTGGGATTTGCACGAAATGAATTTGTGTATGCCACACAACGGGCTGAGAAGTACATATTTAAATCAGCCCTTTTCTTAAAATCTGGTCGCGCAGCTGCATGCTACAACGTACAGGAAAGCTAAACAACCAGTTTTAAACCTGGTCACCATATGCCTGTTTGGCGATACACCTTTACATTATTCAAACCAATTTCAAAAGAATCTGATACACCCTCACCACTACTTAAGGCGTATTCAGTTACAAACTTTTAGCAAACATCATAATGAAATAAAAATCAAAGTACAGAAACTCAAGATGTAATCAGATAATAGAGGGAACTCATAGAAATATGAATGTGAAAAGAAAGCGGTATCAATCGCTGCCATTCGATGATGTTGACTCGCAATAAATTATCGCTCTTACTTTGTCAGGCGAATACTTTCTTCGCTTTATCTGAGAATCATCGGCGATAGGCAGCGTTCTGACGCTTCATTGTTTCTTTTTATATGATCTGATCATCGCATACACTTTCTATAAACGAGTTAGTTCATTGCAGCGGGATATTGAAAAGGAAACGATCTAGAAAACACTATGATTTAAGTACTATGCACAAATAACATTGATTTATTGTAAATTATATGTTCGTATTTTATGTTCTTGCCACCAATGCCAATTGAATTTTCAAGAATCTCATCTCACAAGAACTTCTCAGAAACATAACCGACCTAGAAAAGACTGATTTAAGTGCTATGCGCAAATAATATTGATTGATTATAAATATGTTCGTCTTTCATGTCCATGCTAATTGAATTTTCAAGAATCTTATCTAACAAGAACTTCTCTCAAATATGACTCGATATCGGTTATATCATCCATCTGTATTCGGGAATGACACCTTTTCTTTATTCTATATCGAGCTATCCCGCCATCTGGTCTGACTCAGCGGTAATTGGGTTTGGCTGAAGCTTCGGACAGCGCAGTTTAAATATAGTGATCAATTTATCCTGCCTCTGATATGGTCATCCGTCCATCATTATATATCTGGATGTCTGTTCATACAATTCCCTTTATTCATTGACGACTAAGCTCACAATGATCTTTCTCTGGCCGGACCTTATGGTTGCGATTGCCTAATAAAATGCATTATCCGGTGTTGCTCAACGATTGTAAAGAAGTCGTTGACATTTCCTTCTTAAACCCTTCGGCTGATTTGGTTATGAAACTAGACGTGAGCAGATTACAGAGTAAGTTATAGCTACGCTGTGTTGTGTAAATTGCATTTTAAGTTTATCTCTGATTGGCAGAAACCATAAATTAAGTTAACCAAGTTAGAATAGAATAAAAAATATTAAGTAAGCGTAAAAAACTACATTATTTTTTGTCTGCGCTATTTAACATGTGGATTTTAATATTATTATTAAAAAACACGCATGAATTCTTTACAGTCGAGTCACAGTAGATTCCTAGTTTACTATCATCTACAAAAACTTGTTTGTTTTTATGTATTTTAACGTCCATCGTCACATACCTGACTCCTGATTCATCCCTTTGCCTAGAGGCCACAAATTTTAAATTCCTCATGATTCATCGAGGTCTTGACAAATGAGATATGTTACGTTTTGAGCATAACTAATGCGTTTTAGTTTGTAGAGGTTAAGTTATAAATGGAAGGAGAAATTTGTCATGCAGTTCATCATCCATAAAACCTTTTCCATTTTTCACTCAACCTTCATGACTTATTTAACTACAGATGCGATGCCGCCTATAAATGTTATTTCATAGATCATAAATGTATGGCTTTTCAATTACATCTTTAGAGTGTCCCATGAATCGCAGGATACTTACTGGTGTTTTAAAACTGATCCCTGATCTATTATAGGTTATATAATAATAACAAGTCCCAAGGCATTCGTGGCTTCATGCTCATTAATTCGGTCGAATACCGCAAGGTTTACGTTATCGCTAACCTTAATCTAAATCTAAAATAACCCACTTCCATGTCGACGAAAGAGTTTTTGTTTCAGCTAATTTATTACAGCTGTACATTGGCAATAAACGGAGCTATATGGGTAAAGATTAAAAACAACACAATTCTGGTCTTATTTACTGGCGTTGATGTACTTAGGTACAATACGCGTATTTATAAGAACCATGTATTTTTGTCTATTCCTCGACATATGCAATGTGCATAACTATGTAGTTGACTAGACTATAGTAAGTAGACTTAGGAAATAAACAAGTGAGGTTTAAAGATAAGGCCATAAACGAACGACACTGATAACAGTACATTTGTATGCTAATATATATATATATAAACCTTAGTACAACGTGTTAAGGTCTATGGGTGTTTATGTGTAGTCTTTGTTTGTATGTACAGTCGATTTCATTTCATTTACATCTACACACTTACGAGAACAAAAATATCTGAACACGACTTTATGCTCCTGACAATAGGGTCGTGTCCAGATATTTTTGTTCTCGTAAGTGTGTAGATGTAAATGATGTCGACTGTACAATACTTTTTTAAATTTCTAACAGTTACAAACTTGATTGATTTTTGTTCAATAACATTTGCCCGTCTCAGTCTCACTCAGTCTCACTATTGTCGAGTTACCAAAATATTACTGAACGGGAAGTATTATTTTGAAAACAACTCTTACTTCAAGTGGAATTAAATCTGCAGAAGTACCTAATGGTTCTTCTAATAAATTACTATTAGTGTTTTTTTTTTCCATAAAATGTAGACCGTGATATCAAATCACAGAAAAAGCTTTTACATTTTGTTGATGAGCGCTTTCAACCGCAAGCTTGTGTGTTGCGAACTCTGTAGTTTATATCGTTTGTTGTTGTGAGCTGATTTGGAAACCATGAATAACGAAACAGACGCTAATAGTTTTATCAAAGATTCAGCTAAGCTCAACACCTCGGCTTTATACCTATTACGTAGTTGCTAACAGATTGAACAAATATTTACTCTATAGACGTTAATGATTAACACCTTAGAGGGATAAATCGTAAATCTCCACGTAACACAGCAGTTCATACCAAACAAAGCATTTGATTGCTTCCAGGGATCTCTAACTACAAATACTATCAAAAACCCAAATGCAACATTCAGAGCGGAAGACAAATCAGCCATTAAATTAACGTTTAAAATAGCGGTCAAACAAACGGTACAAAAAGCTTAATTAAAATTTATGCTTCGATCATTAATTGAGGTCGGTATCAATAACCCTGTTTTGGTTGCATTCGAAGATGCACGTGCCACTCCAAATAACCATAAGGGGATTTGAGACAAGCGCGCCACACGGGGTAAGTGCACCTACCATAAAAATACCAAAAACTACTAACGCCATCTTACAACCATGCTAACGCCAACGACGACGCGTTTGGCTCGGTTTGTAGACACCTGCCTACTGAGCCGGCGGTCCCAGGTTCGAATCCCGGCCAGGGCAAATATTTGTGTGATGAACTCGAATATTTGTACTTGGGTCATGATTGTTCTATGTATTTAAGTATATATTTATCTATATATGTACGTATATCGTCGTCTAGTACCCATAACACAAACCTTCTTGAGCTTAATTTGGGACTAGATCGATTTGTGTGAGGTTGTCCGATATTTATTATTTATTATTATTATTTATTTATAACATGTATAGCCCAATAGGGCTTTCAGCCCACGCCATATTGCGGATTTTTGGTGGTAAGTACAAATTTATTTTACTAGTAGCGATACATTTTTGGTAACTGACGTTGAAAGTTGGTGAATGTCACTGATGTTAACAAAAAGGAAATAGGAATAAATATTCCGCAAATTTCAAGTAAATCTTGCATAATAAAGCCAAAACTATCCACGGTGAAGAAGTCAAGTTTTTTTCACTAGGATTCAGTTTTTATTTCGCAAGAAGAACGAAGGATTGGACAGCGTTCCAATAAACAATGTTTTAATTTTGATTAATGACAAAACCTTGACAAATTGCTACTGACATTTAATAATGCAAATGTATGACGTATGCTCATTATTGCCATACGAAAGCTGTTTGTAGCGCCACTATCCCTGGGCCGGACCTACACTTTTTAGGCTATATACTAGTAGCACGACATTTTTACTGTAGACTAGGAGGTGCCCGAAACTTCTACGCGTATTTTTTCTTTACCGTAGACGAATAAAAAGTATCCTATAACCATTTTTGGATGTTCAGCTATCCCTGTATAAAAATTGGCTGAAAGTCCAGCCGTTTCGGCGTGATGCGAGGACAAAGAGGAAATTATGAAAACAGATGGCGCCAGGTTGGCACGGGGCCGCGCTCCCATACAAAACAAATCACGATCCTGCATCACGCTATTAAGATTTTTCCTGAAATCATGACCCATAGAAAAATTCTTTTCAATACAAACCCAGAATTTTATAATAGTATAGATGAGCTGATCCCGTATTGCGCACTTGTCCTGCCTGACTGACCTTAGGTACATACAAATGGGTACTGAGTGGTTTACTTAAACATGTACTCTTACGGCCGGATGGGAAGCAAGTGGCCACAATTGGGCTGTTTTCCCACGCAACAATACGACCTACCCACGCTCCTGCCTGCATTCGTTAGGAGAACCGTGCCAAGTGATATTAGTAGAGAGAGTTAGTTACTCAATGATAATGAATGATCACACATTATTAACGCCAAATGACTTACAGAATGCGAATGGTATTAATGAAGCATTTTATTAGTAACACCATTGAGATATTTAAACAGTAAAATATGAAACGATCCCTGGAATTATTAACTTAGATTGATATATTCATGTCATGTGTGTGACCTTTATATATCACATTATGAAAAATAAGATCAGAGCCCAAGTCATAAAATTTTGTGTTATTTACTCGGCCGTGTGGTAACCTACCCTCGATGTGAAACTGAAAATAGCACAAAGGGAACATAATATTCGTTCATACTTTCCACGTTGCGGTTAGGTCTTTCAAACGCTGCGCGCTCGTTTCGGCTCATTAGTGCTTACTTTTATTTAACGCTATTTACCAACTGTAAGTGTTCCATGGCGCTAGAGAAGTTGTATGTTGATCCAAATGGTCGAACAATGGTGTACTAAATTGTATTAAGCAAGTGTGTAATTTGGGCTAAGAGATTGTCACTAATATAATTTCACAATACTTACTAGTTTGCACACTTTTGCCTCAATATTTATTTAAACATACATACAACTTGTAATTGTCAAATACATATTTTTAATGTATGCGCATTAGTAGAAACAACGAATTGTATCCATTCTCAAATAACATCATTGGTTTTATTTTATATATCGATGATAATGGTTAATAGATTGGAAGCCTGTGAAATTATGAGTTCAAAACTTACATAATTTGATTGAATCTCTTCGCGAACTAGGTCAAATTTAGTCAATGGGCTCCTTCATAATGGTCGAGAAACGTTTAGAAATTTTCGAAACGTAAATTTCTAATAATTTATTTAATCTATTTGGCCAACAATTTCCCGGTACCAGCCGCTAAAACCTCTCAAATTGATTCCCGGTTGTTTTGAACTAAGAGTGAAATTGATTTTGCGTCGAGTTTTTATGTTACAGATTGTAATTAACGACGGTTACATGAGCATATCGACTGACAAATAATTGGATATTCCCTCACTTAAAAACGAAATCACTCATAAAGTAAGTATTAGTAATGACAAGAAGTAGTCTGTTTGTGTCTAGTTCTAGTACAACAATGGTGTTGATATCCGGTTTTATACTGCGATGTTGACAGACAACCATGTCTGTCTCATGGGAAGGAATTTGTGCAGCCTATGTATTATACTCCGTAGTATGAACTAATTCAACGTCTAGACTAGGTTGAATATTTCTGAAACATCTAGTTGCATCTCTTTTGTTTTTTATGTTAAACGAAAGAGATGGTTACATTATGAAATAAAAAGAAATGTATCCACTTCGTAACAAGAAATGTGAACAGTGAATAAATTATCTTAGACTCCATTGATAAGCCGCCATTACTAAGGTTAACGTATATACCTACCGTGGCAAGTCTTATACTACTTATAGTAAAAACTTAATCATAGGCAAGATAAATGTTTCTGTCAATAACATAATAATATAAGCTTGTAAAACCAAGCTCTTAGCTATCTTTAATCTAACGTGTATTATGCAAATGTCTTGTGCCTATAAAACCTGACATTCTCATAGAGTCGCCATGATTATCATTATCAGATTGCATTATTGTAAGACCAGTTCTTAAGCGATTACCATTCAATAAGGTGGTACAGTTAGCGTAACATTTTATGTAATACATTGTCTGTCGCGCCACCTAGGCTGTGGTTATAAAAACCCACAGGCTATGTAACGTAATGATCATCTCCGGCTTTCTTTTCCTGGGATGCAACATCAGCCCTAATTCAACGAGACATTACGATATATCCTAAATTTAGAAATATCTAAATATCATCTCTATTAATAGATTTTTGCTTAGCAACGTTTATTTTTTATCAGTATTCATTCATTCGGCGACGCGGTTGTCGCAAGTGCACCTGCCTACTGAGCCGACGGTCCTGGGTTCGAATGCCGGCAAGGACAAATATTTGAGTGATAAACTCGAATATTGGTTCCTGGGTTATGTATATCCTCGTCGTCTAGTACCCGTAGACAAGCTTGCTTAGTTTTATTATTTATTTCATTTATTCAGAAAGAAAATTACGTAACACTTACTTTAAATAGAGCACATCTCTGAAATAGGCATAAAGTGACCAATCTCGGGCGTATGTCATTAGAAACATTGAATTTAGCCTCAGCATTCTTTGGTGAATTATCTAATCCAATGGGACAGGCGTCGTCGCGGTGGCGAATCAGAAAGACATTATTGCATAAAGCTTCTCGTGCAAAAGGAACTTCCTTGATGCATTTTCCTCTGTGCTACTAAAATTATACTTCTCAGTTGTACCTGTCTCACTTCTCGGGTTATTACTTTTTGGCTGAAGAAGATTAAAAGAGTTTTTTTTTACTTGAGCTAAAGTAATCTTACTTTATTTTTTGGATACTTGTAGTTCAGAATATAGCCCGAGGAAAAGAACAAAGGCAAGGAAGGTCAATATATCATATAAACAAGAACAAACAAAGTAGACATACGAGTGCACGCACCAGCACGCACGTGACGAGAACTCGAGTTCCTTTGTTTGGCCAAAATCATTGCCTGTTCGTATCCTGTCATAGCGGCTCACACGTGCCACACGCCACAGGACCAATTGCATCAAATTAATACAAACAACCAATAAAATGCAGTGCTCTGGCGGCTTTTGCGAAAATCAAGAAAGAGAACCTTCTATAGTGTTTTCTACATGTAGTAAACAGAAGAAATCATTATATTAGTAAGACTAAATTAAATATACCATTTATATCACATAGTTCAAACTGTTCAAAGCATATACCAAATTTCAAGAGAGAATCGATAAAATTAGATTAGACCTTTAACGAACGCTTATTTGTAGCTTGTAACCAAATAAACCCAACCTGCGTCCGTTTACCTAACTCATAAGATTTCATTAGCTAAACAAATATCCCTAAAATCTATTACGAAGGATCTTTTGGCATCATAAGAAGAATCTTGGGCATCAGCAATATTGACTCAGGCCAATCCGGGCGTTTACCTATAACAACCTTCAATCTGTCTAGACGGCTGTTAGTAAACGGTTCTATTCTGTCCTGAATATGTCGGGGGATTTGAATTCTGTGATACAATTGTCTGATAAGGTAAGAGCTAGCTTTTATTTATATTCAGACTCATTTACATAAGGCTAGGTTGCGTAGTATCAACCGTATTGTGTGTATCTAAATTCCACTGTATAATATTACACTCGTAAATAAGCACACTGTCTGTAGTTAGAGTTACCAATTTTGAGATACGCAGATACTCTGCCAGTTTTACGTATAGTAAATTCCAGTTGGAATTTAATATTGTCTTCGCAGTAAGTAGGTTTCCTAGTAAGTCGGCTCTGTAGTTAAGTCTGAGTGCCATATAATGAGGGCATGTCCGCCGTGTTACAGTAAAAGGTCTTCTTTTATAAGGATGTCATAGTAAGATACGTCCTTTTCACGTAGTATGGCAGTTGTTTCTCTCTTCAGACGGTAGACATTGGGAGAGTAACTCTCTGGTAGAATTGACGCGGAACGCACGGCAGACGGCAAAATAGATTCCTCCTAGATTCATTTTACTCTAGCTGTTGAAGGCATATTATGTAGCAGACCAAGCGGATGTAAAAATCTTGACTCAAGAAACGTTAGGTGTTATTCGAGATTCTTAAACACACGATCGTAATTTACCAGAACTTGACTGTTGATGGCGCCGCAAGAATATGTAGCAGTTACCGTACTAGAATGCTGCGTGTTTTACGCGTATACATGTTATTGCTAGGTGTATTTATATGTCCATTGACAAACGCGTAATAGATGCAAGTCTGATTCAGCTAGTGGCCATTAGAAGGCAGGTTTCGCGACATTGATATTGACCGAGTGAGGTCACGCGCTCCACTAGAGCTGACAATGCCGTATGCCGTTTCGGTAACCTGATTACCCTTGTAGTTCTATAAGTTACATTATATAATTAATAAACAAAGAATTGAATTCCTACGGCTTACCCTCGGCTTGAGTTACGTGGACATATTTCGCTTATCCTTCGGGCAATAATTCCAAAATAAAATAAACCAACCTTTACCTATTACTTACCTTATGCCACCTTGCAGTCACGTGTATTTGGTACTCGATTGCTGTTTTATAAGAAGTAACCAAAAAACACGGGTTTTGCAATTTTACTTACCTATATATTAAATAGTGGGTAAATTAACTGGCAGTTTAAACTGATTACCGCACTTATGGAATGAGTAAACACGCTATTCTTACTTGGATGAGCAATTAGGCATTGTATTTAAACGTCTCTGTTTCGCTATTATTGACTGTTAATAAATGTGTTTATGCAGACCCTTTACCGCATATAGAAAAAAATAGTTGTTTGAATTTGAACCTTGACCTGTGCCAATAAGGTCCAAGTTCATATCTGCCATATATGGCTTCGTATGTGGTAAAGGTTTAGACTAAATAAACTAAACTTCAAAGTATTTTTGTCGAATAAATATTGATGAAGTAACAGAGCACTTTTCATGCAACTTTAATTCGTTTTTCTCCACTTTCTGCCCCGTCAGCGTCTATCGCTTAATCTACCGCGTGTTCCGTGGCCTTTAACGTTAACGCTATTAAATTGTGTGTCTTCTTGTGTAACGTAAATAATGTGACACATTATATTTTATGCTCAATGCTTCCCAGAGACTGCATACGACACCCGAACATAAACCTTAACTGACTTTGAATCTGTATTAATGACTCTACCCATTTCTTTAGTTTTTTTTTTTTTTTTTTTTATACTACGACGGTATATTTTAGTATAATGAGGTTTCTATCAAAAACACAACCAAGGTCTATGATCTGTTAATTACTAATTACTGTCCAATAAGGCAAGACGATACGGATTTGTCGACGTTTTATTGAATATTTATAATGAGAGATAAACGTGGGTGGAAGACTATTAAGGAAAACAAATCTGGCGTTTTTGTAACTGTAAGAATATTAGATGATAATAAATCATGACTTACGTAGCAAATACAACAGGTTAGAGTAATATGATATATGTTATACACTCTTTATCATATACCATGATACCTCAAATAGAGAGAAGGACATGATAACAGCAAATACTATAATAACAACAGACTGAGAAATAGTACATTACATACCTAGGGTGGTGAATTCTTGAATGTCCCAGATCGCAGGTGTTTGTGGCGGGGCGAACCGAAGCCGAAGGTGAGGGCCATAAATATGCGATCTGGGGCTTTATGAATTACCGCCCCTGCTTTGTCTAAAGTTTTACGTTTTGCCTTGGCCAGGAAGTGAGATTTTCTCCCCGCGTAGCCACCTAAGGTGATGTAGAGTGTATTACAAATGAATGTAGAGACGAGGCAATAGAATCACTTACTCCGAGAATGCACCAAATAATAGTAACAAAATATCAATTGTAAATATTTTGAGCTGCGAATTCAATGTAAAATGTATTTCATATTGCCTATATTTGTCGGACAGGGGGAATCAGTGGGGTGATACAAAAACCTTTCACCGAATCGACCGTCGTATCAATAGGTATTGTGTACTGTGCACACAGGGAGCTCGGTGAATAAAGCCTTCAAACGCTATTTCTGCACACGAGGTATATCTTATTTTAATCCTTTGTGATTTAACTCTGCAGGTAATCTTCCACTAACGTAACTATACAATCGACGTTTATTACCCGCATCTTTATCCAATGATACACCAATTGCCCCAATAGCATGAAAGGCGAAAGTCTAGACATTGTTGCAAAGTACGATATCCCTATTAATATGTATCCATCTGTTAGTTACTGTAGACGGTATGATTAGTATTGAGTGCCAAAGGTTTTGAAATTAAGAATGTAAATACTAATATAACACGGCTATGGTACGGAACTCTTCGAGTGTGAGCCTGAGTAGCTCTTACCGTTGTTTTTCCTATGATAGGTAATCTTATTTTAGCATGCTATTGAACCTGAGCGGCAGCGTGAATAATTAATCACCCACCATTTTTGTTCCTACCGTTTTCTGACGCCTTATAAATTCTCAATTATGCTGATTTGTTTACACCCGGAAATGCCTGGAGGATACTAATTATGTATTCAAATTACTGTCCTTATTAGTTCACACTGCTTTCCTAATTCGTTGCGTGTCACTCACGTTATAGTCATCGCACTGTATGTCTTGTACTTCTAACATTTAATTTCGAATATGAGCACTAAGTTGCCATGTTAAGGTTCCCGTTGTAATTTTGTAAGCAGGTGAGATACGAGGCTGTGGAAGTAAGCGGTTGCTAGGAGACGGAGGCGTGGGACTCGGCCGTTCACTTGCAGTGCGTAGGCGCACTTGAGCTTTATTAGAAACCTTTTTGTTCTTAGATAATTTCAATGGGGCTTTTTTAGGGTTCCGTAGTCAACTAGGAACCCTTATAGTTTCGCCATGTCCGTCTGTCCGTCCGTCCGCGGTTTAGCTCCGTGATCATTAGTACTAGAAAGCTGAAATTTGGTATGAGTATTTGGTATGGGATATCTCTTGATATGTTGCTAATGACTCTGCCGCGGACGCTCGGCATTATAACGGCTATCGTGAACACATCAATATCTACTGGTACGTTTCCGGATATTTGGAAATCCGCTTCGGTCAAACCCTTGCCTAAAGTGTCCTCTCCAACCGGTCTAAAAGATTTAAGACCAATTAGTATCCTGCCACTCATGTCCAAAATTTTAGAAAAGGCGATTTGCATGCAGCTGACTTAGAGAATAATAATATTTTACCTTCAAATCAATCTGGTTTTAGGAAGGGACGCAGTACAGCTACTGCTCTTATCGATGTCGTTGACAATATCCTCACGGCGCAAGATGGCGGCGAAGGCACTATTATGGCGTTACTCGATTCCTCACGCGCTTTCGATACTATAGATCATACTTTGTTACTTTCCAAGCTGTCCTATTACGGTTTTGAGCCTAGTAGTGTAAAATGGTTTGCTAGCTATTTAAGCGGACGCACTCAACGTGTTGAACTGAACAATCCTGACGGTACTTTTACAGTTTCTGACACTCAACCTGTCACTAGAGGAGTACCTCAAGGGTCTATTCTTGGTCCTATACTTTTTATTTTATACAGTGCTGATATCGTTGACAGTGTCAGAAACTGTAAATGTCATTTGTACGCTGATGACCTACAAATTTACATCTCTTTCAAGCCAGATGATACGGAAGGAGCTGTCTCCAAACTAAATCAAGATCTGAGCCGAGTAGCGCGGTGGTCAGAACAAAGTGGCCTTGTTCTTAACCCTTTAAAATCGAAGTTTCTTGTGATGGGTACAAAGCAGAGTGTCGCTAAGGTAATGGCCCGTAGCCCCCAGGTTTCTATAGATGATGAACCCTTACAATGTGTGTCTGAAGCTAGAAATCTGGGTGTTATCATGGATAGTACTCTTCATTTTGAGAAACATGTGCTTGAAACTGTACGCAATTGTTTTTATCGGCTAAAAATTCTATATAGGGTCCGAAATTATCTTTCTGTAGACATACGAATAAAACTTTGCGACTCTCTAATTCTCTCGAAGCTTAATTACGCTGATACGGTGTTTGGCCCATGTTTGCTTTCTCGTTCTAAAAATTTGATTCAGCGCTTACAAAATGCATGCGCAAGATTCTGTTATCCTATTCCACCTCGAGCACACGTTACTCCCTTTTATAACAAAGGTAAGCTTCTCAAGATGGAGGCCCGCCGTACTATGCATTTAGCCACGCTCCTTTTCGGAATTATTAATTTTAAAGAGCCCTCGTACCTTTTTCACAAGCTTCGTTTCACCAAGCCAAAACCTAGACGTGCCCCTCGCCTTATCTGTCCTCGACACGGAAGCGCTTCCTCTCGTGGCAGTTTTAGTTACTCTGCCACGAAATGCTGGAACAATATCCCACCTCCAATCCAAAATGCTTCTTCTATATTTATTTTCAAGAAACGTTTAAAATTATATTTGTTAGACCAGCAGCTTGGTCCAGCACAGTAAGCCTTTCGTGTTCCATTCCAGGTCGGATTATATTCTGTCACAGTGTGATTTTGTAAAGTTTAAACGTGTTAGTTTTAGTCACGGTTTTGTGAGATAAACATGCCTACTTATAGTACTTTATATAAATGTATTACAATCAGTTTGTTCACTCTATTTTTGGTTCAATGGGAATATGAATGTATAACGTAACGTGCAGTCCTGTTTCGCTCAACTTGAGGATCCACATAATACCAGCCGTCAAATCACCCCCGTGGTTTGGCAATGTGCTGAGTGGACTCCTTTTTCGCACAATGCTTGTAATATTTATGTTATAATATGTAATACTAATTGCGGCGAAATAAATTTTCTTTCTTTCTTCTTTCTTTCTTTCTTTCTATAACGCCGACAAAACGATAAAATAATAAAAAAAAAATTTTTTCGGGTACCTCTCGAACACCTTAAGTGGGGGTGATTTTTTTTCTTTTCAACACTGGTGTGTGGGGTGTCGTTGAATAGGTATTGTAAAAATAATAGGGGTCTTCTAACATTATTTTTTGATAAAGTCAGCAGTTTTGTAAATATTCGCTCCAAAAACAAAAAAAAATGTGTCCCCCCCTCTAACTTTTCAACCACGGGTCAAAAAAAAATCGGAAAAATTAATGTTAATGAGGCCTTATAAGTACTTTCAATGAAAACTATATTGAACAAAATCGGTCGAGCCGTTTTTGAGTTATCGCCAAATTTCATATTTTTCCTTTAAAAGGTCGTAAGTTGACTTCCAGAAGGTAATAAGTGATTACAGTTTCTAGGGCGTTTACGACCTTTTTATAGAGCTTAAAATCTTTCTTAACTTAAACCTCGGGCTTAAAACAGCAGTTTATTGTGAAGGATGAGCAACTACGGAACCCTACACTGAGCGTAGCCCGACATGCTCTTGGCCGGTTTTTTGATGTTGCATATACTCGTGGATGATTAAATTTATCTGCGATCTAGCTATCGATGAATATTATTTTATTTGTAATGTGAGTCGTAACATCAATTGTGATATCTCCTTAAGCAACCTAAATAATAAATAATATCCAATGAATTTTCAAATATTTTACTGTAAGTTAGATATGTATTTTTTTTTCTAAAACTATTAACAATTTGGTCCTACGCTCAAGATAAGTTTTTTTCGGACATAATAAAGTTATTTTAATAGCTTTACACAAGAAAAAAACCACATAAATAAAGTTAAATTTAGAACGACTTTGTTTCTTTAAACCGATGGAAGATATCCTTCCTTGGTGTTTTTCTAATCCCAAGAGAACGTAAATTAGCTTTTACCTGAAGTTTAACACCTTCTTAAAGTAATAAAACAAAGTAACGGCCATTCTAAACGTTTATTAGACGCTGAATGGACAAAAAGGCCCTTTTAATTCCTTATGTAAATCTAATTACGAGTAGCTATCCCCTAGGCTAGGTTAGCCTGGATCAATGGCTCGTAACTAAAATAGGTCAGGACTACGACCCGCGTAGGTGTAGCCTCACGTAAATAATGCGTTCACTTAGAGAGGTAACCCTATAATGCAGCATAATTACAAAATGTCACATATCACATTCGTGCATCTGGTTTATAAGACCTTTTTAAATTCTTGTTTTCCAAGAATCGTACAGTCATAAAATGTCATATAACACATTAGTGAACCTGGTTTATACGTCATTTTTAAATTGTTGTTGAAGAATCGGACATGTTTCATGGAAATATTTACGTTGATATTAGCTCTTCTGACGATGGCCCGGGGGCATCATTTGTCTAATACAATTGTACTTTGGGAGTGATTTATTTTTAGAAACGGGCTTGAATTTGTTTCAAATTTTTTTCTGGACCATTGCTCGAAATGTGCATATACGAAATATAATAATATATATCGGGTCATTTTTACAAGCGCTTTAACCACTGTAATTTCCACGGTTTACATTATTGTTGAAACGCAACTTTTATTTCTATTTGTAGAGAGTAAATAGCTGTAAAATCCAAGTTGCTAATATGTTCATAGAAAAGTATTTCTATGAACGGAGAGTAATCCGTCATATTACGATCTTTGTTGTGACCTAATCACATAACCAGCGGAGTAAGTAGATCGGAAAAGACGTTAGTTAGCCTCAAGTTAATAAAGTAAGAGTAATGAATAAGTTATGGGTGGAAGTTTATTTATTATTCCCCGCTGTGCACCGGCGGTCACGTCTAGACACGCGCCTTGAATTTGTTACCATCGTCCATTCACAAGAGACCAGTACAATTAATACATTCAAAATAACCTTATAAAATCAGTTTACGTCAATATTCACGTTTTACAACTATGTACGTACTAGGAGGTGCCCGCAACATTGTCCGCGTTATTTTTTCTTTACCGTACTGGTAAAAAAGTATCCTATTAATACCCATCTTTGGATATTCAGCTGTCCCTGTAAGTACCAAAATCGATTCAAATCGGCCGTTTCGGCGTAATGAGAGGACACAGAAATTATGACCAACGGATGGTGCCATGACAGTCATGGGCGTCATATCCACATAATCCATTGCAATATGTTTGTTATTCGGTCATGCCTATATCTTGTAACAATAATGATAAGTTCCCACACGCAACCATGGCGTGCGTGATTTAATCTTCACATCATGCTTAGTTGTTTCTCTAATGACCCTTAATAACCAAAATCCTCTCGACACACAAGCACCTGATACATGGTTTCGCGGAACGAATTCATACTAGTTTCATAATTCGATCCGAGTATTTGACTGTGTGATTTGCGAGCCACTAACCCTTTTACATCAGCAAGCGAAGCGCCTTTTGGATTGCAAACAGGAGATGAAGGGAGCGCTTCAATATTTTTGGGGATTATCCTTTATAGATATTTATTTATAAAGGATAATCCCCATATATTTATATATATTTATAAAAGCGTGGGACCGTAAAAATTTATCATTAGGTCCATACCCGGGGTCATAGCATCTATATTTCTTACAGAATAATTGCTGTGTCCATTAACATTCCTGCGTCGCCGACGTAACTTTCTCGAGTAGGTTGGCTTATTCTAGATATAGAAGCCACGAACTTCCTGAGATTTTCGCCGTGGTTATCTGTATGTTAAGGCCTTTTTGGAATTATTTATGTAAAGTAGATATGTCTCGGAACATGTCGGGAGAAATATCTACTTCTGGCATTTTGATTTCAAAATACATCTCGCAAATTTAAATATTCGGAAACCCAACTAACTAAGCGTACTGAGATTAGCATAACTTTACCTGCGCCGTCCCTATTCAAATACAGACTGAAACTACCTAAAGCTAATACTTTTCTGTCTAGTCCTAACCGCAGTGCGATGTCTGTCCTTTGCAGTAAGTAATTACGAGTTACAGAATGCCGACAATAGAATATATGAGGGAAGCTGATGCTTCATTCTCTATTCATGTGTCAACGGCTCGCGTCCTAACAAGGGGTTATTGATCTGGAAACATAAAAGGTTATTTTCTGGGCATTGTCTTAAACGGACACGTTATGGATGAAACAGGCAGAGCGTGCCCAAGTGCCCGGCCAGACGGTAATAGCGCCACTCGATTTATTTTAGAATCGATATTGCTTTCTTGCACAATCGAGATCCGTAATTTGCTACACTATATTTACACCGTAGACTCACACTCACTAACAATCAAAAGAACTATAGTTTAGACTTTTTAGGTTGGTGATATTGACACCGTATTGGATCCATTTTTTTACGAACCAAGTAGCCAACCAACCGTAACTGCCATTGAAGTTTTTTCAAAAAACAATCTTCTTTTAGCCTAACGTTTTTCCTATATGTTAAAATGAGGTGTGCTGATAATTTCGAAACATTACATAAAATTCAGATAGGAAAACGTAAGAATCTCCCGAGACCAACGACGGATTTAATCAAGAGAAAACAGACAGTGAAGGAAATAAAAAATCCTGTTTCCTTCCGGAACGCTGCGCATATGTTCGCGGCTATATCTACTTGTCTTATTTAGACGGTACATGTAAGCGGCTTGTGGTAATAACGGGACAAGTAAAAATATCATGAAGAATGATGCCAGTGACATTGAGCTGGTCTAAAACGAGTACGAGGGTCGATATTTATACTTTCACACCCACAACACTGCGCTGCGTCGTACCCACCTTCTCACGGAACAAGAATTTTCTATTTCGGACTTTTATGAGTGCCATGGTAAATGGGAATTCCAGGATTTGTTGCTGTGTCAAGAATGTAAAGGCCTTTTAATTCTCTGATCCATGATCCACGGTGGTCTAAAATAGTTGGCAAGGTATAAATTATACTTTGCAATTTGTATATATGTATGTTGTTCACGGCTTTAGAAGTGTAGCAGTACACTACATTTCTAGATGCTACATTTCTGATGGCTCGGGATAATACGAGTCGATATTAACTGTCTGGTTTAGGGTTCGAGTCCCAGGAAGTAGTAGATACAGCTCTAGCAATATACCAGAATTATACATTCCTCTATCTCAGAAGAATGCGTTTAATATCGTTAACTTCCATACCTCACGTCACGTGTCCTCTTAGGCTGTCAGACTGTCATCAACTTCAATTGCACAGCGTTGAGCTGTAAGGAAACATTACGCCACAGTTATGTTTTACTGTAGACTTAATGGCGTGAGATTGCATCGCTCGTGGAGACATGCCAGATCATCCATCTCGGCCTACGATTGCTTAGGCTATGGACACACTGTGAGCGTCAGGTTCAGATGGATCTCAAAGACAGCCCGTGATGTCACGAGTATCGATAAAGCACCCGGCTTTAGAAAGTGCCCTTTGACAATAAATGCGACCATCACGTTCATTATACACTGACATTGAACGTTTGCCAACATCGATTACTGACATTAGATCTATATGCGTTGATAATTTTTTATGGATTGCCATAGCAACATACTCGTAACAGGAATAAAATATGTATTTGGGAACCTCCCATTTAAAGTTCAACAAGCCCCAGTGGCTACTGGGCTAACCGATGGCAGAGGATATTCATAACTATTTGAATCAATGTTTCAGTGCTGGAAATATGAAAATATTTAAGTACCTACATGTTTATCGTGAAAGTTTTGGCATCAAAATGACTACAGAAATATATTTTCTTGACTTACAGAAATATATTTTCGCATATTACCTACTTGAGTTTGGCAGTAGCCATAAAAATACAAGGGAGTTCGACTGTTAATCGTTCAGTTAATTTTTAATGTATCACACAGAATATTTCAATTTTCTGCCAGATATCATCAAATATTGTACAGTCGCCATCAGATATATCGTTGCATATAAGGCGTTCATAAATATATGAACACGACTCTTATTGACTGGGCCTTACAGTACATGTACAGATATTTATGAACGCCTTATATGCTGCGATATATCTGATGGTGACTGTACGCCCACACAGATACCGCAAAATATTGCCTTCCTATGTGTATAACACATTTTGAATAGGTAATGCATGTAATTTAGTAGATAATAATCAGAAACCATCCACCACCAAAGTTTTCAATCATAGAGCCTTCTTGCCCCATTTAGGTGGCATCACCCTTTGAGCGCCGAGCGGCAAAGCAATTCACCGTGCCACTGACGCCAAACCAAAAAAAAAAAAAGTGCTCCAAAATCAACAGAGATTAAGAAACACAGATAGTGGTTTGAATTAGCATGTTTTTGACCACTGAAATTTTGACGTCAATAGACGTCGTTGGCGTCAGTGGCACGAATTCCCGATGACGTGATTTGCCGTCTTTGGCGGTCAAAGGGTTAAGGGCCTTATCACACTTGCGATTTGCGAGCGAGTTTTCTATACAAATAAGCGTCGCGGCGAACTCGCTGCGTGATCGCCTTCATACAAAATTCGCTCGCAAATCGCAAGTGTGATAAGGCTCTAAAAGTTTCTCCAGTGGGAAACATTTTTCATGACTGATCTTCGAGTAGATCTTCGATAACGAGTAGAAAATATTATGTCGACGCCACAAGTCGAGGTTTTAATTAGTCTCACTAGTAAAAGGAGCCACATTAAGTAGGTAATTAAGTCTGCCATTTATTTACGAGTTTACTTTATTTAAATAAAAAAAAGTATAGCTTGATGTTCCTCAGTGTTTTGAGAAGAAGAGAGAAGAGAAGAGAAGAAGTTTTTCCTAAGGAGTTTAAATATGTATAAACCATTGTACATTTATATTTATCTTACTATAAATAAATAAAGTAAGTATTGCTCGATTTCCTTAGAAAGAAGGCTAAAGAGTTTAAATATATACGAGTATAACTTAGAAAGTTATGTTTTCATGGTTGGATTGTGGAAACACCAACTTACCGACTTAATTATCTAGTCGAGCAAACGCAACTAGCCGCGACTTCGCTTGTCGCATGAATCAACAGCACTCGGTTGAACAACAGACAATATTTGTCGCACGACAAAGAGACTAATTTCAAAGTTGTGGTAGTGATGCAGTGGCTTGAAGTTGCGGCGGCCAGGAATGACTAACATATGGCCCGGTTTTATGTATACAGATTTTTTATAATACCATTTCAATAAACAGTTGCGTGATAGGGGGCCGTGTGTGGCCGGAACCTTACCCACAACAGTTGCATCTGGACAGTTGGCACGCGCTAAACTGTCACGGCAGACGAAGCGTTTCACTTTGCTTTACTTTGTTTTTTCATCTTCTTCCTGAAAGATTTGTAACCGTACACAAAAGTTCCGTAGAGAGCATTTCTTGCGGCGGGTAATGAAATGACGAAAGTCACTGTTCTATTGTTACAAATACTTTAGAAATCGACGTTAAATGCCATAATCGTATCTGTTATTTTTAGACGTCATCGCGACGAACAATAGCCATTCTTTCCGTGATAATCTATTACAATAATGCTATCGTGTTATCGTAGATACTATCGCTGTGCCAACAAACGTGTGAACTCATCGGGCGACTGATCGGCGACAGGGATCGCTCCCATGACGGGAGTCCCGCTGATTTTAAGTATCAGGCGTTTCGCTAGTCGTAAAATATCCGGGCCAAATCACACCGCTCAATACCCTTAACGTAAGCAATCCTCACAAGCGGTGAAACGCTACTGACGTTACGATAGTAAGGCAAAATAAAGGAATCAATAATCAATTGAGGACTAGATAACCAATAAATAAATAATAGAAGTAAATACTGATCGTTTTAATAAAACTGGCTTTAGAATACTTCTTTGTTCATTGTTAGATCCATATATGTGTACATTACTGACAATTTACTCTGGTACTCAATCAGCAGAATTTTCAAAATGAATTTAGATACGAGCTAAGAAAGATCAACCCTCAAATATTTTCAAGTGAAAACAGTTCAGTAGGTTGCGTAATTTGTCCCTTATCCTCGGACCTATCTCGGCTGCGGCTATATCCCCTTATTGCTCGCTACTTTTCCAACTCCAATAAACAGAAGAGAGGTCCTTAGGGCGCGTATACTCGACGAAATGATATTTTCGGCCCTTGAACCTACCCTTCGTAAGAGTTTCGAAGCGCGAGAAGTTCTTTTTATATCTGAAATATATGTTGCTTCTAATGGATAAAAATGTCCAAGTAAAATTACGTCACAACACATCTCATGCTTAAAGTGGTACGAGTAAAGTTGTGAGTGCCATAATCGAACGCGTGTTCACGGACCGAAAAATGAATGTAGGGGAGTGGAGTAGGTAAGTAGATGATTCGGTTTTTATGGGTTAGATGACAGGCCATCCCCTACTGAAGATAACTGGGAAAATACATTCGCTCTAACTATAATAGATAGTAATCACCCATTATCTTGTGTACAAATGTGATGTTACACAAACATAATTCGCGCAGTAAGAAGAAATTGGTTGTAAATAAAAATGATGTATTTGAAAGACGACTAGATTTGCGTTTAGTCATGGTAGATTTTATGATAATGATTACTGATAAGTAATCATAGTTAGTTACGCGCATAGTTTTCTAGTGTCATTACAAACTCAAATCAAATGCGTAATGCAATCGATCTTCGGCTCATAGATTTCATCAGATGTGACTTAATCGTGATTATTGAAATCAATTTCATTGATTTATTAATAGCAACCATGGTATTATAGGTGTTACAATTATAGACATAAGGATATTCAGTCGATTATCATTATTATGTAGGTATTACAGTCTTGAATCATATTTAAGATGCAGAGTTTACGTATGAGTATGAGGCGAAGATTATAAAGTTTTAAAATAGAAGCATTCAAATTTACCTTGATCCTAAGGTTTAGAAGCGATATTGCATCTTCTTATTATTTTATTAAAAATTGGGCAAGTGCGAGCCCGACTCGCGCATGAAGGGTTCCGTACCTATACATATATATAATCTATAACAAGTTTGTTGTATGGGAGCCCCCCTTAAATATTTAATTTATTTTATTTTTAGTATTTGAAAGAAAGAAAGAAAGAAGGAAAGACATTTATTGCCACAACAAAAAAATAAAATAGGTACATAGATTGAACAATAAAAACATTGTCATTATATTGTCCACCCAAATTATTCTGTGTGACAAAAGGAGCTATTTTATAGGTATTTGTTGTTATAGCGGCAATAGAAATACATCATCTGTGAAAATTTCAACTGTCTAGCTATCACCGTTGTTGAGATACAGCCTGGTGACAGACGGACGGACGGACGGACGGACGGACAGCGAAGTCTCAGTAATAGGGTCCCGTTTTTACGCTTTGGGTACGGAACCCTAAAAAGGAACTATAATAAAATGTACTAAAATAGAGCGCAAGACAAAAAAAATATCAATCGCGTAGCTACAGTATTGGATAAATTTAGGTTTCTGATATTTACGTCAATACAAACAAGCAAATAACACTATAAACTCTGTTGTTTTCGGTCGAAAATAGCTCCTAGCTAAAGAATCTTTGTTGCCGTATACAGACAGATAGAAACAAGACAACACAAAGCGGCGCTAATTAAAACCATTGGTCAATAAGGAACTGCAGACTATTTACACAATAGACAATAACGTAATGACGTCATATCCTATTCCGAATCAAAGCAAATGAAGTCCCAGCAGGCGTGACGCTCGTTTACAGGTCGGAATCACATCCGTTCTGAAATCGCAACAAAAATAAAATCAGCGGATTATTAAGGCAGGATATAAACGATTTAAACCGTTCATAAAGTTGTACACTTGCCATGACTGCTGGATCAATTGTCAGCAAATACGTTACTTCCGACGCACCTATTAAATCTTGATATCAACTCAAACTGAAGCCAAATTTACACTCACGAGCAATGAAATGGGTACCTGTACCATATATGGTATTTCCAAACAAACAAAATTTATCGCGCGATAGATAAATGACAATGCATTCGTCACGTTTTGACAAGTATGCGAGTGTGAGACTTTATCATTTATTTATCATGTGATAAACGCAACCATCATATATAAAGCGTTTCTTTCTTTAAATTCAAGGCTTGAAGATTGAGATCTGAGGATTTTTCTGGACAAAATGGCATATGGTCGGAGATTGACTGTTAAAAACGAAAATTATATGACTGATAATAATGTGTATAAAAATCATTGATGTAATTTTATTCATTTCATAATTAGGTACCTGACGTCTAAAGCGATTTAATCCACAGATAGACAAGAACGATTAATAAAGCCGTAGAAACACAAATAGAAAGTAAACATTTAAATAGAAGTCTGCAAAAAGAAGTAAATAATTAGCAAGATTATTCATTTAATTAATGAAATAATGTACAAAATTAAAACATTTTTACTTAAGTCGTTGAGTAAAAACACTGCGAATAGGTGGTCGTTGGCATCGCCCGGGATTTCAGAATAAAAACACCATTACGTAGCATTTAGGAAAGTTCATTACGACGCGAAATATAGCAAGCATCACTTTTTATTTCATGGAACTGGCTAACAAGATGGCTAAATTAAATACCTAAGAACACAACACGTAAATATGTTGTACATATTTGGCAACGTTTAACGGAACTGAAAATGCGTTAAGTTTACGAGTTTGTCCTTATACAAAACTTTCTTTTCTATGAAGTTTTGCATGGTGCCATCGCTAGCAGTATTCTATACAGTAAGATACGAGTAAGAGGGACTTCCAATTCCAAGATATCTTCATTTGTGAACTTTGCTACTGACTCTTTAGCTCTGAGGTCTGAGAAAACTATGTACTACGTTAATTACTCCCGCTTGCATTTTTCATCTATCCATGTGGGATTTAAACTGGCAGCGTGAAAGGCACTGGCTAAAATAAATAATAGAATAGAATAGAATAGAATATTCTTTTCTCCAACTTGCTTGGAAATGTTGCCATTAATGTAGTAAAACTGGACCGCGAAATCGTTCGTTATATTTAGAAGGCGTTAATGAAAATTAAAAAATATATATATTATTGGCCTTAGCCGGGAAATCAATATTATTTAAATAAGACGATTAAGTAAAAAACACACCTTCCGTTTATAACGTCTCATACAAATGAGGGTAATCTTAATTTGGCCGGTTACTGCATTTTTACTTTTAATTTTTTCAATGACTTTGATAATTCGCCATACAGCCAATTGTCCACTAAATTTAAAAAATAAAAACTATTATAAACTTTGTAATTGTTCTCTGCGTTTAGTTCTTGCACTGAACATTTTTTTGCTCTGCTACTGTCAATGTATTTGAAATGTCGACAAATTTCGAATAACGGACAAACAATTTGAATAATAATCTTATATGCGGTTAATTTATTTTCATGATTCTTAGTTATTTATTAGAGATTTCTCACGACAGTTTTAATTTTAATAATATGATGATATTTAATGAGTGATTTGAAAATTAATAAGTGTACCAAACGTAAACAAATAAAAAATAAAACAGAAATGATTGTGTCCAAATCAATATAAAAGGTATTTTGAACTTATGATCTTCTCCGAATGATAAATATGGTATGGTTTGTAAAAAAAAACAGTGTGTTTAGAAGTTGTTCATTTAACTAAAATTTATAATTACATAGGTGCATATTTTTTGTTATTGTGTTTTCATATATATTTAATTCTTATTCATATATTTTGTTTTAAATCAAACATATGATTCGGACCCGAAATTTTATTCCTATTCCTAAAAAAAATAAGTACCAAATGAACTTCATGGTACTGATACATTAAATTAAAATGTAGATTGGTGATTATTTCCAAGCATATTTGGAGAAAAGCACTATACAAGCCTCGGCGGGAATGTCAGTTCGCAGATTCGTATTATTGAAGGACTCGGCTACGCCTCGTCCTTCAAAATCATACTCATCCACGAACTGACTTTTCCCGGCCTCGGCAGTAATATACTATTATTGCACACCTCAACAGGAAATAAATACAAACAAATTACAAGTAACATTCAAGAGAGGTAAACAACAGGCGGACTTATCGCTAAAGAGCGATCTCTTCCAGACAACCTTTGGGTAGCGAAATTAAATAAAAACGTCAGAAATGAGTAGGCGATGCAAAAGTAATCATAGAATCTGTAGAAAAAATAAAAAAACTACTAAAATAATACATAAATAAACGTACATAAGATACCAAAAAAATAAATATATATGCACAAATAAACCTACTTAAACATACATAACATAGGCATATACATATAAAATAATATTAGTAACGAACCACACTTCATGTCGGTCATTATACCAAAAAAAAAAAATTAAAGAAGGGACAAATAATGTTCTTTTAGGAGTACCTATTTTAAAATTGGCAACGTATTGGCTACGTTTTAAGTCTACAGGCAGAGAGTTCCACAACAAGGTAGCCTGGAAAGTAAATGAGCTGTTGTAGAATTTAGAGGAGGAAGAGGGGACAGCAAGAAGCAAATTTTGAGAGGATCTAACAGACCGAAGATAACTGAAACGCTCCTTGAGGTAACGGGGAGTTGCAGGGTTGAAAAGTATATAGTAAAGAAGAGAAAGGACGTGAGAGTTACGACGAAAACGGATAGGAAGCCACTTGAGCTGCGAACGGAAACTGGATACATGGTCATACTTGCATAACCCGAATATGAACCTGATACAAATATTCTGAATACGCTCAAGTTTATTTCGCTGTTCCTCTGTGAGATCAGGGTAAGCGATATCAGCATAATCCATGATAGGAAGAAGTAAAGTTTGAGCAAGCGCAATTTTGGTGGCGATTGGAAGGAAATTACGGAGTCTTCTCAGAGAACTCACCGCTGCAAACATCTTCCTGCTAACTTGATTTATCTGAGGCACCCAAGATAAGGTCCGATCCATGATAATGCCAAGGTTCTTAACTTGGTTGGTGTGAAAAAGGTATTAAAACACCATCGAAATAGATAGGTAACAAATTAGTAAAATCAACCCTAGATATTAGTTTAGCACTACCAATTAAATTATAAATAATGCATTGTATTGGCAGATGATCGAGAGCGTCAGATGATAGAATTAGTGTAAAAGGAACGGTGTACTTAAATTCATGCTGTAAATTGTGTAAATATAAAGGAGTACGAAGACCCCGTGCGTTCCCCTGCCCCATCCCGACATTCATAGGTACATCTTAAATTACTTCTCCAAGTGTTTGCATCTATTTTAGTGCTCATAATTTTCTTGTACTTCGGAGTTGATCTTGAGCATTGCGGCTATCTACAGTTACCGATATTGATCTCAAATCCAGTTTACTTAGCATTACGAACACGTTTCCACAGGAGACTCATAACTTGATAAACCCTGATTGTGCACCTATTTCCAGGATCCGGTCAATACCAGCGTGAATACGAACAATGAACCACCAGGGGAATCGAATTAGAACGGGTTCGACTTCATTCACAACCCGAACAATGGACTCGTAAGCTGACCGTCCTGCTCATTTACCGTATGTGTGAGAGAGAGAAAGCTATGGATTCACGAGATTTCCAATTGTTATGCAGCTGAGTTGACCGTAAACAAAGGCCTCTGCAGCGAAATACAGTACCCAGGCGCCGTATTAACGTCTAAATGCAGACTCGATACTTATATATATATATAAACTAAATAGATGGACCGTCTGTGTAAAGTAATTCATCTTCACCTAATAACTCACAAGTCATTGTCTATCTAAATATAGTAATTGACATCCGGTACGACGTACTACACAACAGCGCATAAAATCTTAATTTATCAAGCGACGTGCAACAGCGCTGTAAATGGTTATTTCAGAAAAAATCGTAACAGTGCGATGCAGCAGCGCGGCGCCATCTGTTGGATTCTTTTTCTTTGTCCTCTCATCACGCCAAAACGGCTAAACGGATTTTAACCAATTTTGGTACATGGTTAGCTAGACACCCAAAGATTAACTATAAGGTACTTTATACCCGCCCTATTATTATTATTCCTATGGTAAAGAAAAAAAATATAAGGCCGAGGTTGTCACTTCCTAGCTTCCTACATTGTAGTTAAAATTATATTTAAACACTACTTCGATGTCTGTGCTGTGCTATCTTATTTAACACTTTAGTGTCTCTGGAGATATCTGAAATATTAGGTTTAGCTATCTATCGAATTATTTAGCTACGATAGCTTCGTTGAGCAAGCCTGTTAGCCGTCGTCGTAGCGAGGAGCATATGCTACGTGCATTGGAGGATAAATTACATTAAATCCTGCACCGGCGATAGTTGCACACTGATAACGAGCACAGAGTTTCTAGTGTAAGTCAGCTTTAATATCAAAAAACGTCTCGGACGCGTATGTTGCATGCAATAATAACTAGCAAAATAAGTTTAAATATAAGTTTTATGTTTAATTTATTGATGTAGCAACATTTTCCTTCTCTTTCCGTGCGTCACGAATACACGCCGTCCTTATGTTCATCAAGTCTTTCATTACTTAGCACTGTGTTCCTATTGGTCCTTCGAGCCGGATATCAATGGAGAGCGCAGTGCTTAATTATATTTCCAGGGTGCCAGAGCCGGGAAAGATGGTAAAAATAATAAAGCACAGCGCTCTCCAATATTTTATAAGAGACAGTTTGGTTACATTGGAAACTTACTATTGAGGTTCAAGACTAGTTCGACCAGACCAATGTCCTAAACGCAGAATTACGTTTCGGAAGTAATTCCATCCTTACTCGTTCCTCTAGCTCTCAACCCTCCGCCTGCATGAATGTACTTTATTAATTAGGCCTACAGTATGATTGATAAAGATCTACCCCACTTATGCACCACTCGTGCTAAAACAATTCATGCTTCAAAACACGTCATGACTTGCTCTTGTACCTACCTGTGCTCTGCGGCAGTGTGCGCGGACCACATTAGATGCTACCCAGGCAGCACACAAGTCATATAACTGGCCAACAATTTAACCTTATGCAGGGTTAAACTTTATTATATATGTATAAAAGCTGTGTGTATTGCCAAGTTCTGTATTAAAGTTGTTTTTTGTTATGATAATGCTATTAGCTGAGTTAGTTCTGTAATTTGCCGATTTTATTTCTTAAAGCTGAATAGTCATCATAAATAGACCTGTTACTCAAGAGCTTGTGTAACCTTTTGTATAACACTGGTATAAGATTCTATTATCCAGCAGAGTACTGAATAATTGAGGTTCTGTTCTCTTTTAGCTGTATTACACACCACATCTTGACAGTTACACAGCTGCTGTATAAAGTAGGGTGAGGTTCCTGTTATGAAGCATATAGTTAGTTAACAGAATTTAAGGTAGCTGTTATAACTACTTTATGCCGCTTTAAGTACGAAATTACTGTCATGTGCAGCTAACTGGGGTAAAAGCAAAAGTAACAGATTCTTATGCAGAAGTTGGCTGAGTATTCACGAAAAGTAGACATTTTTTAAGCTAGCAGAACTATTTTGCAATATTTGTCAGCATTTAACCGATTTACGCGAAATGAAATAATTACCGATTAACTAATAATAAATCTGAATATGATTAGAGCTAAAAAACACAAATAACAAATAGGTCTATACTGTGGGTTTTCATTTATTTTATGACTGAATCCTAATTGTTTGATTTATATTCCGAGTGAGTATGATTATAGAACAGTATACGAAAATATAATGGGGGCAGACCACTTTTAACCAGAGAACATCTGAATAAGTGGACACATAAGGTCTGTTATGCAGACATTAGACGAGGAGCCGCTGTGCAAGCAGACTTTATTCAGAATGAGCGTCGCCATAATGAATAACATAACCTATTAAATGATGAGAAATTTTATACTCGAAAACTCAATTATGATAACGAAATCGGTATAATATTCTTGTAAAAAGTATTACAAGATTACTTTTGAACCCTCAAATGGTATAAGAACATGAAAAATATTTCACTCGTAAAAACAAACCAACGACGAAATGTTGTTTATTTCTCAAAAACCTGGCTTATCAGGTAGCGCGTAAAAATTTTGCACGAAATGTATATATGAATACACGGTAAAGTTGCATGCGCACCTACAATTTATTATTTCAAGCACAAATTAAGCGTATAAAATTATTTACTTACCGCTGACATTAAAATTTGGCCATGTATTTTCTGCTGCTGTCACTCACCAAAACAACGCGGCACTTTTAATTAATTTTTGTGTTCGATTATTTATGTCAACTTCAAATTTAATTTGAATAAATTCTTGATAAATGTTCTGAAATAAGCTTAAAGCTGTGTATCATCTGAATATCTGAGCTTTGAAGGACTAAGCATATAGTTCATTCATCATTCATTCATCTTCTGGATAACAGAGCTGTAATACTTGAATAAAAGAACAAAATGCTTTTATGCAGAAGATACTCAGCTTGTCGTACAATTATTCAAAACTTATTCATGTGTTATATTGCTATTACTCAGCTATTAGCGGTATAATTTTGTGCCCAAATTGCTTGGGTAACGTCTGAGTAAGCGCCAAATCAGCTAATTACGGTAGTCTTATTCAGCAATTCGTTTCTGTGACTGCTATTATAAAAAACCTACTCAGAAGGTTTGTGCTGGCTGGGTATCGCCACTTCCGCGCAGCACAATAACCGTTCCACCGGAAGAGACGGCGCGTGCGCTCGTCCACCGAGCTATGAACCTTTATAGCTTCTTCATAAAACGCTTGTCATTTTTTATTCGCTCAAAGGATGCCCGCCTTTATGCCCCACAACTGGAAATGAGTGTAGTAGGCAGGATGGCGCGGCGGATGCTGTTTACCTTTTATAGGAAGGCTTGTTCTCAATAAAGTTTTACGCGGAAAGTGATTTTATAGTAAAGTCGACTTAAGAAAAACTTTACGATATAATCAAGTCAAACAAACCCACAACAAACTGTTTCACAGTTTGGCGCACTTTAAACACATTGTAAAGTATGTGCTAATATTAATAAATAAATTAAAAAAAAAAAACAGAGTTTGTTCATAGGTATATGAAAAAGAAAAGAGTATGAATCATACTAGTTTATTAAATTAAAAACATTGTATGTTGTAACGTTTTGTATCAATTTCAGCGCCAATTTATCTGATATTTACATACTTTGACTAAAATACTACACGTACTTACACAAATTGTTAGTCCAGATTGCGCAATGTCTGTAAGGATATTTCTTTTTTCTTTGCAGTTCCTTAATATATTTTATCACATATTTATAATAACATTTTCCTACTCAATTTCAAATATTGAAGAAGACAAAGCCCTCCTCTAAAAACATTCCATCTTAAAAAGCTTTCATATCCTGTTCCATATTTCACTTCCGTAATCCCGCCGAACGCGAACGAGCAATAAAAACTTGCCGTGACGTATCTGCGTGATTCTATAATATTATTTTAGTGCTGTACGAGTCCCCTTGAGAGTTGCGGTGCAGACAACGCTTAGACCGAGACACAACCGCCGGTAAACAAGCCTAATAAAGTAGTAAATACGTAAACATATGTATAAAATGAAATAAAATTTTATATCCCAAAAATAACGTAGATCTAGATAAGATAACAATTTCGAGTCGAAATCGAATAAATAAACTTGGCCGATCGACGATATGTATAAACCACAGTCAAATTGCAAACTGGGCGCTCGAAGAAAAAAGAGTTCTACATAAATATATATATATAAATAAATACTAAGTGTTAAATGTGTAAGTATTGAAATATCTTTTGTTCTCTCTTCCTCCTCGGGGTTCCAGTTTTTGTTCTACATACAACTGCAGAGAAATTATACTCCCTGCTCTTGGAACATTATTAAATATTACAAATCCCTTCAGTGAAAACCCTGCCGAAATGCAGTAGCTGTTCAACTTAACTGCCCATTTTACAACTCATTTTGGTTCGATATTAGCAAAAAGAGATTAATGAAGAGAACAAAGACTAAAGGTTATAGGCGACCGAACAATATTTCCTAAATTACAACTACTAGATTTAAACATATACATGATCAGGTAGGGTTACCAGCAATTGTATCTCAGTGTAGTCGTATCGTACCGTTCCGCCGCCTGCCCTGCCATGAATGCCCCATTGTTAAACCCCATTCCCAGGTAGCAAGGTGACGTCGGCGACTAAAAAATGACGACATTCTTAAGTCAATTTAGGGTCAGTACAATATACGTCATTATTGTACGTCATACTTAAGTCAATTTAGGGTCAGTACAATATACGTCATTATTGTACGTCATACTTAAGTCAATTTAGGGTCAGTACATTATACGTCATTATTGTACGTCATAGCTACGTGCTATTAGTACACTGCACTGTACGTACTGTATAGGTCATAAATGGTCCCTTATTAGTTTAAATATGTCCTCCGGTTGACGTCTGTTGCATGACGTATCTGGTCCCGAAGAGCTAAAGAACGATAAGGAATGCAATGGATCTGACCGACTTATGTCCATGAGTGAAGTCTACCACCATCATAGTGAATCCAAACTAAGGGCAAATACTAATACATTTTTGTAAATTTGTATAGCCGGTACATATGCAAAGAAATTTGAAATTTGAACAGTTTCATAGTCGTTATATGTGGTCGTTATATAAGTATCTGATTTAAAAAAAAAATAATGCGTTTCTTTTCATGATACCAATTTGTCAATCTTGTGTTATAAAATATTTATAAAGTAAAAAAAACCGTCTAAAAGGGTAACTCTACAGTTGATACTATAAAATAATTTATTACAAGTTTTAAATTCATAACATCAAGACAAGCTTAAAAATGTGATTTTTAAAAACATCAAAAGTTGAAACGGAACGAAATTCTGTCATTTTTATTGAGGTGTCAGATGTCATGTATTGTTTTCCCTCCTTTTTCGTTTGGCCGTTAGCCCGTTGCTTGGTCTATTGACTATTGGTTGTGTCGTACGTCCGTGCCTCCGTGGTGAGTGCTGTGCTGTGCTGTGCTAACATGTACTCGGTGATACAATTTAGTGAAAAAGACGGTGGAACCGTATCGGTAATAAACAATCAGTGGTTTACGCCAAGGCGTTGTGAAGTCTTTTGGCCACCCGTTAAAGGAACTAAAGCGTTTGAAAGAGTTTTGGCTGATGCTAAGACACCAGATGAAAAATGGAAATTATACAGCGTGCAAAGAGTTTTTTGTGAGACTGGTATGTACAGTTTAATATTTTTTACAAACCACTTGGATTTGGCTATGGGTGCCTAACGAAACTAAGGTCTATTCTATATGGTCTCTAAGGTCTCTTGCACAAGACTACTACCTATATATGGATGCCTTGCATTGCAGTTGCCTGCAATCTTAGTAGATCTTGAGTTACACAGTAGCCGATTTACGAACAAATCACGCTACTGTGCACTCAAGGTCTGCTCTAGAAGTTTGCCGGCAACTGTAATTATTGAAACTGCTTGAACGAGTGAGCTGCTGCTATGGTGTGCTAATCTCCTGGGGCAAGATTTGTTGTTGCATGCAAATATTAAACTTAAAATCTCGTTTAGATTTACTGAGAGAAGGCAAACATTACAATATAATTCATATGTATGACACATAAAGATACAAGATTTTGTATTGACTGTGTTGACAAGTAGTCACGGCACGGGTACAGTCAATTAATTTGATTAGTAGGCAATTTTGAACCTTTTCGCTATACATTTTATAACAATTTTATTAATTAACTACTTTGAGCAGGCATGCTGGCATGTCATCTCATCACATTACAACATTAATTGTGAAAAGGTTCAAAGTGGCCTACTAGTCAAATTGGTTGACTGTACAATTTCAGACTAATGCAACTCCGTCCTACATATTTACTATCTACAATAACCTTGTTTTATTTATATCCAGGGCCGGATTTAAGGGGGGGCAGGCGGGGCTACTGCCCCGGGCCTTCACAAGAGAGGGGACAATCAATTGTTCCTATTATTCTGAAAATAATATTATAATATATAATATTGGGCCTCTGGTCCTTTGTTGCCCCAGGGCCTCCACACCTCTAAATCCAGCCCTGTTTATATCCCTTGACTGAAGGATGCATTATGTTGTGTTCATTTATTATTTTTGCATGTGGTGTGTATTTTTTTATTTCATTTGCATGTGAAGATGATATAGAGAAAGCAAAAAAAAAACTAAAACTGGTGGAGGATACATCAGACTTACAGACTGAAGCAGAAACAGAACCAAGTCTCAAACGGAGAAGGGCTAAAAGATATATTTCTACCAGCGACGAAGATAATGACAATCACATAAGGCCACCACCATTAAAGAAAAAGACCTTTAACAAATTACAAACATTTCAAGCTGCTGGCCTAGAAGCCTGTTATGGAGGTGAGTTTTATAGTCAATGGCTGTTTTGAAGTAAATCCTGACACATTGTAAAGATAGATGTAAAGATGCACCTGACACCTGTGAAGATAGATGTAAGTGTGGTAAAATAAAAAATAAACATTGAAGTTTTTGAATATTGAAAATGTGAACAATGGGAAAAAATGCTGTACTTTTTGCATGTGTCAGAATAGTAAGCATAGCATTTTCTTCCTAGGATTTATATTGTCAATATTCAATTTAGCATCTTCATTGGTGTGCAAAGTGTCAGAATTTACTTCATAACAGCCATTATTTGTAGTTATTTTTAGTTCATTAACATATTTGCCGCATTCTCATATTCAAAGAACTTTCAGCCATTTCATTCGAGATTGATTGTCCCATGGTTACCATGCAAATATGTTATATATAAAGAACTAGCTGTGCCCCGCGGTGTTACCCGCTCATCCCACTGGAACACTAAATTTATTCGGGTTGAAAAGTATCCTATGTCCTTCCCCGGGACTGAAACTATCTATATACCAAATTTCATCTAAATCGGTTCAGCGGTTTAAGCGTGAAGAGGTAACAGACAGACAGACAGACACACTTTCGCATTTATAATATTAGTATGGATAGTATGGATATGGAAAGAACCTAATTATTACAAGTTTTTATTTAACTTGACCTGTTTGTAAGTGTGGGAACAAATCTTGCAAATTAAATTTGGTCCACTTCCTGGTGTTATATTTTAGATTGTGCTGAAATTTTGCATAATTATGTAAACCCGGTGCGCTGATGATGAAGCCGGGATGTAGATACCATAGGTTGAGTTTTGGATCATTTGTTTCTATGTTTTGAGTACTTGTTTATAGTATAAGTACAGTCAGCAAAAAAGCTTGTATTAAAAATTAAATTTTGAACAAAAACTTATTTTGGTCAATATACCTAACTGTACCTAACCCTAACTGCTTACTCTGTTAAATAGAAGTTTGTTTTGTACTCAAACTTATCTTTTTGTTAGAACTATGGGGGGATAGATGGAAGTTTTTTCCTTTTGTGGTGTGGACCCCTAAAAATCAAAAGTGAATAAATCTATTTTAGGTAGTTTTTTTTTCATGTAATTGTATAGGTAAGTATGAAATTACAAAGTAATCTTAAAATAATATATTATGTTTTATGCAGATACCCCACAAGCTCAGCCAAACATTACCCAAGAAACCCCTTCAATACCAGAAAGTAAGTAAATTATAATTGATACATAATAGAGTACCTATAACCCACCCATACCCATAGTAGAGTATCTTACCTGTTAAAGATTAGGTTTGGGTAGGGCGTCTTAAAAATGCATCACATTTTAGAAGGTGATCAGGTAATGTAATCTTTGGTATAAAAAATAGGTTGTTCAGGCTGACTGACATACCTGGTTAACAGCTGAAGTGGAATAGTCATTTTTGTGAAACCCTGTAATTATAATGTATTACTAAGGTCGACTTACACAGTCCAGAGTAAAAAAAAATTGCTAAGCCGGGCTTAAGCCCGTCACACACTTCGCTATATATAACATATGGCGCAGTGCTATAAATATAGTGTGGTATATTGCGGTATTTAGAGTTCCTTTTCTGATGTTGCTTCAAAACTGACATAATATCCACTAAGCCCGTCACAACACTTCGCTATATATAACATATGGCGCAGTGCTATAAATATAGTGTGGTATATTGCGGTATTTAGAGTTCCTTTTCTGATGTTGCTTCAAAACTGACATAATATCCACTAAGCCCGTCACACACTTCGCTATATATAACATATGGCGCAGTGCTATAAATATAGTGTGGTATATTGCGGTATTTAGAGTTCCTTTTCTGATGTTGCTTCAAAACTGACATAATATCCACTTAAGCTCCACTTAACTCCGCTCCTAAGGGCCACTTTCGCGGACCAGAGTTAATGACTTAACTCACGTGTTAGAGATTAGCCCGAGGTTAAGCCATGTCAAAATGGTATAAACTCACGTAAAAATTGTCAGGAACGGCCCGACATGTTTCGAACTCATTTGGAGCTCTTCATCAGGGGTAGCTATCTGCTGCTACGCGACTCGCGACCCACTGCACTTTTAATCGCTCTTCTTGCCGCCCTCTGCGCACGCGCAGATAGCGCGGCGCGGGGAGGGCAGGGCTCTTGCACGCACGTATGCAGCAGCACGCATGTAGCAGCACGGATAGCTACCCCTGATGAAGAGCTCCAAATGAGTTCGAAACATGTCGGGTCGTTCCTGACAATTTTTACGTGAGTTTATACCGTTTTTATAATTAGTAAAGATGTCTCACGATAGTTTTAATAACATTATTCATGTCAAAATGTATGAAACTGTCAAACATAGTCTCGGGCTAGCGATTTTTTTTTTTACTCTGGACTGGGCAAGTCGCCTAGCAAGGCCTAAGCGTGCATTGTGTTATTAATACTGGCAGAGATGTTGTGGACGTGAAAATATAATACATATTAACTTAATGTGTTTTGCCAACAGAGACCGTGTCGTTGAATGTAGTTGACGGGCTTCCTGTCTTGACAAGCAGTCTACTGCAAGGTAAGTTATCCATGTTTATATATTTTTACCCATCTGCGGCAGTTTGATTTTAACCGTCATGTATGTATGTGTCTGGTGTTTATTCCTATGTTCCCCGCTACAGCGTAAACAGCTAAAACGAGTTTCAGAAATGACGTATTGATTTGATTACTAAGTTCTGCATTGTTTATATTTTTTATGTTGTCAGATTTGGCAGAAGACGGCGAGGAGCGGCTAACTCCGGTTGCGGCACGCCTCGGTAGTCCTTGGTGCCGATATGAACAACCGCCGAATCGCAGCAGCGACGTGCCAGCAACGCCATCGTGTGTTCGAGGATTAACAGGTTAATATACTATGATGTATTACTTTTTTTTTGTTTTTGTTTGGTACTTTTCTTTCGACTATTGGGAATGTTAGTACTATCCCCATATTTTAGTTATAATGTAGTAATCAAATCACTAACTTATTAAAAACTAGGAGTTGACCGCGACTTCGTCTGACTAAATTTCGGTTATCGCTATCCCCGCGGTAACTAAGTATGCAATTTTTCGAGATAAAAGTAGCATATCTTTTTCAGGGTCGCGTCTACTCCTAGGTTCATTACAGCTGATACACAGAGTTCCTTTCGCTTTTATAATATTAGTATGGATGACTGAAATGGCGTAGGTACCCATCTCGTATTGTCTCGGCGAGTGTGTACAGTCGGCATAACATATATGTATAGCAGCATATATCCTCGCGACTAAAGTGCTTTTAAGTCCTTGACAATAAAGTCTTGTTCCGATATATTTGGCCACTTTGCACTTTCGTTGCCACGATATTATCTGACGCTGACCCTACTAATAGGTACTGTTTATTATTTTTTAGGTTACCAAGAAAAAGTGCTGTCATTATTGTCATGTATAAAAACCCAAAATGATCAAATAATAAGCCTTTTAAAGCATACAGGCACATTGAAAGGTACTCTAAAACCGGAATTTAAATTCCCAATTCAAAATGCCGATGAATTAAATACAATTGAATCATTATTGGAGAAAAGAGAAAATTATGATAATTTGGTAAGTTACAATACAATTACTCTTTATTGCACACCACATAATAAGCATTACAAAAAAAAAATATAAATAGTGAAAATTTGCACCAATAAGCGGCCTTCTAGCTTCAGAGCGATCTCTTCCAGGCAACTTAATGAGAAAGAAGGAAGGAACAACTTGAAGCAGGTGGTGCAATTTATAGTTATTTAGTAGCAATAAAAATACATACAATAAACACGCATACAATACCTACACACTTGAAACAATATGTAACAAGTGATTTTTAATCTAATCACTCATTTGGTCTGATCAGCAATTTATTTGCTATTTTACAAAAATACATTCTTTTGTTTGTTACAGGTTTCATACATGAGAACTTTTGGAGGCAGAGATATTTCTGGCAAAGTGTCTCGGATAATGAAATTTTGTTTCACTGACCGGCTAGCTGAACAGTATAACTTCTATGGGAAGAGATCCAACAAAAAGCCTTTCTGCCAACTGCACCTGCGAGAGTGTATCGTGGGTAAGTTTAAAATGTCACGTAACTGTAAGGCCGTTGTAAGACTACTTTTTAAAATTTGTTTTTGTCTATTTTAACCCCTGATGCAAACGTCTAACATAATAATAAACATTTAAATACTATGTCACGCTTGCAAAGTAGAATAAAATTGTAAATAACAAATGCTTATACATAGATGGCGTTGAAAAAACGGGGAACAGCTTTTAGTATGGTGATTGTCAGTCCTCGTGTTTTCATGTTCCTTGATTATGCTTACTTATTACATTAAGAAATGTATTATATTTTTATAGAAGGAGTTGTCACCACAACATCTGGGTCTACAGCTAAAGAAGTAGAAGATTGCATTAAAATTTGGCTAAAGCATGCCCCTGAAAGATTGAAGAAGACTGATAAACAAAAATAAACATATATGGCAGAGAAAATAAAATACTCAAAAAAGGCTATAGTTGGCAAACGTCAATTATTAAGAAGAGCAAAGGAAGCAAAGTTAAGTGTGATTTCAAATTTACAAGAGAGTACTACAGCTGTAAGTGTGTCCACTTCCTTAGTTGATTTGCCATGTACTTCATATAATTGTTTATTACCGATACGGTTCCACCGTCTTTTTCACTAAATTGTATCACCGAGTACATGTTAGCACAGCACAGCACAGCACTCACCACGGAGGCACGGACGTACGACACAACCAATAGTCAATAGACCAAGCAACGGGCTAACGGCCAAACGAAAAAGGAGGGAAAACAATACATGACATCTGACACCTCAATAAAAATGACAGAATTTCGTTCCGTTTCAACTTTTGATGTTTTTAAAAATCACATTTTTAAGCTTGTCTTGATGTTATGATGAGCATTCACTATCTGATTCAGATTCTGTTAAGTCTATAAAAGATGATGATTTTAAAACATTGGGCCACTCAATATCAAATGCCACATAATGCTTTGAATAGTCTTCTTAAAATTGTATCTCCTTTATGCCCTGGATTACCAAAAGATAGCAGAACATTGTTGGCAACCCCTTTACAACTAGAAATTACTAAGTTAGATACTGGAGAATTAGTATATTTAGGTGTTCTTTCACAAATTCAAAAACAAATAAAACTATTTGACGATACTGATAATAATGTTGGAAATAGAGAAATTAAAGTGTCTTTTAACATTGATGGACTTCCCTTATTCAAAAGTACCAATACACAATTGTGGCCCATATTAGGATTGCTAAAAAACATTCCTAATGCTAGACCATTTGTTGTCGCTCTTTTTTGTGGTCAAGCTAAACCTTCGCCATTAGATGTTTTTCTAAAGCAATTTGTCGACGAATTAGAAAAATTACTTAGAAATGGTTTCGATCTTGAAAATATTCATTACACTGTTAAAGTTCATAGCTTTATTTGTGACGCTCCAGCACGAGCATTTATCAAGTGTACTAAACAACATGGTGGTTATTCAGCTTGCGACAAGTGTGTAGAGGCAGGTGAATACCGCGGCCGCGTGATCTATGAAAGTGTGTCAGCACCCACGAGGACCAATGAATCATTTCGTTCGCAGCTTGATGAAGACCATCATGTTGGAGAGTCACCACTTTTACGGCTCCCTATAGATTTGATATCTATATTCCCTACTGAATATATGCATAATGTTTGTTTAGGGGTAATGCGTAAGCTGTTAAATGTGTGGATTAGTGGCGATTTAAATGTTAAATAAAGATTATAGTACTTACATAGTGTTTTTTGTTTAGTTTCATCCATAAAAGTCCTTTAGGAGTGTCGTTCAGGGTACGTAGATGAGATGCCTGCTATCTCAACGCTACATGCTAAGCGCTAAATTGTATATCCTAGTCTTACGCGTAAGGATTTGCGCGGTGGAGGGAAAGCGGGATAGAATAGAACGCGTAACGTACGCGCTAGTAGGTGTCTTGTCTAGGGCCCCTGGCCAAATAAGTTAGAACCGTCGGTCGTAGAGCTTAATGCGCAGTTTTAGAGTTTAGTGTCATTTTTGTTTTGCCAGCACGTTAGTTCTCTCCACGACGGTTCTCTTTTTGAACAGACTACTCATTCATCCTACCTATGGGGAGCATATATGCCGTGCTTACGATATCAGCAGTTAAGTGTGTTCTGGGCGATTTTATTAAAATTTATTATATAATACCCGCCTAAATGAAACTGAAAATCGCTTGTTTCTGCAGAACACACTTACTGTTGATATCGTGAGCACGGCAGCATAATGCAGCCCCGTAGGCCCTGACGTGTAGTGTACATCCTAGTAACGTCACTATGAATCCTGTGTATGACGTCGCTCCGACGTCAGTGGCTGCCCTAATATGTACGGCCCAGTAACGTCCCTATGAATTCATCATATGACGTCACTCCGACGTCAGTGGCTGCCCTAATATGTACGGCCCAGTAACGTCCCTATGAATTCATCATATGACGTCACTCCGACGTCAGTGGCTGCCCTAATATGTACGGCCCAGTAACGTCCCTATGAATTCATCATATGACGTCACTCCAACGTCAGTGGTTGCCTTAACATGTACGGCCCAGTAACGTTCAGTATATGACGTCTCTCTAACGTCTGTAAACTGACGTCTTGAGGCTGTGACAAATTGACGTCATCTGCTGGGACCCCCCGACGTCAGGACATGACGTCTCTTACGTCTAGCAGTACCGTAAACGGACGTCATGATGACGTTTAAATGCTACCTGGGTTGACTGACTGAACAGTGCTTTACTCATAATGGAAATTACGTATTCAACGCGATAATTGTATAATAAATTATAATTACATTTGATGAATTACGTGACTTGTGAGTTGGCAGTAAAATAGGCTAGTCATGTCAAGAGAGATTTTCTGTGAAATTTAACACTTGTGGTGGAAAGTGAAATTTTACAAGGTGTAATTTACTTTCGATGAACACAGGTGGACACTTTTACTTCTAAATATACGACAATGTCATCTTCACATGAACATCTGTTAAAATAAGTGTTTTCCAGCATAATAATTTTAGTCCATATTTATTCATCGAAATTGATATGGTAATAATATTATCTCGTATTTATGCCGGTCTAGCTTTACGGCATTCCCTATTTAACTTATATTTTATGTATAATATATGTTATTGCTAGAAACGTAATGTTTCACATAAAATATACTATTTTATCGGCGCGTGAGCAGTGGTACGTTTGCGCAGATGTGACGTAAATAAATATGTTTACCCGACCGCAGATGAGACATAAGAAACATAACTCATTGCATTGATGACTGAATCCAATTAATGAGTTGATAAAACAGAAATAGGCTGTCTTAAGAATTTACTCATAACAGTCTGTATAAAGGCGTGTTGGTCACAAATTTAATAATAAACTTATAATAATACATTGGATTGCGAAAAATCAGCGCCATATTATCACCTTGTAGATATTTATAAATTTTTGCAAAATAACACTCACTTTATCATCGCCTACCAAATATTAAATAATTTTCTATTCGATATTGCTCTCATTCAGTCAATCATTGCGTCAGAGAATATCACGGTATATCCGGCTGCACAAATGTTTACAACCTCGAGCTCAGTCGATCTCGCATGCATAAGTGCATCGGGCTGATAACGCATCGCCGGGCTTCTTGATTAAATGCACTCGCTCCAATTGGTACGAAGGCCTTAGGGGTCCACTCCACACGCCTGTGGATACAATCAGGACTGTTGCTTTGCAAGTAACAAGTTCTTGTCTACAGAACAGAATTCACGAGCCTTCAAACAGCATTCTTTGCCATCTTCACTCTTTTTCCCCTCTATGGTGAACTGTATAACTGAACTGAGTCCTTGAATACGGTAAGCGTGGTGCGCGGACAGATAAGGTGACCAAGTAGTTCCGACTTTCGAGCGAGAGTAGTGGGGCAATAGCAGAGAGAGAGAGAGATGCTAACTTCGAATTCAAAACTTTAGAGTACCTACGGGCCGATATACCGTAACGCACAAAATCTCCACCTACAGTTATTATCTAAATATCATCAGTCAGAAGTTGAATATCAACAAAATAAATCTGCCGACATTTTACTTTTCGATCTCCTGTTGTAGAGCCCATCTCATAATAATTGAACTCACTCCCTATTTCGTCTCCATGTGGTCCATTAAGAGTAATAAAACTGGTCTGTTCCATCTAATGTCATATGATAATATACACCAATTAAGTTTTATGATTAGTGATAAAAATTGAGGGCAGAGTTACACAGTTACGGAGTACAATTTAATGCAATGTTCTGTAACTAATGTAATGTTAAATAACTGTTAATGATAACGTCCTTTGATGAATTCTCTGATTTGATTTAAATGAACGAGCTTGAATACTTATGATGAAAAGCACATGAATACATTATGTATGTATGTACCGACCTATAGATTTTAGTGAAATGTATGGATCGGATTGCGGCACCATGAAACAAGCCAGCGATTACCAAAGAGAATCAAAAGAAATTAGAGAGATAAACCTGGTTTAAATATTTATACTTTACTTATAGTACTAATTCCAACACCGTTTCAACGCATGGTTTCAATTTAGGCCAACGAGAAATAGGTGTAGTATATGTAAGAATGAAACCGTACAGATCAGCGGCGTGCTACTCAGACCTGAGTTCTCCGTTAGTGTTAGTGAGCATAATGCCAACATTCACCTCCTTTTGATGCTCAGGTGGTACACAAACAACCGCAAAGCCTACTGTCGATCACCGTAAATGTCGCCTGCATTTCTAAAGTTCGGCAGCCTTTCAGAGAACTGATTGATCTCCCGCAGTTCCAATCCCTCAAAGGGTTACGGGCTCCACTAAATTTATCGCTCGATGCCTTACCGCTCCCTTTGATCCAGATTTATGATATTTATTTACAGACTCAGTGATATAAAATTAAATACCGTGCCTTTGATATATGGTGTAATTACATTTAGAAATTGAACGTGCCCGCACCAATCTGACGTGGCTAATTTAGGTCCCAGCAACCACAACAGTAATAACATTTTCGTTATTTATCACAGGTGAAACACAGATTGCGGCTACTACGTGTTTGTTTATCTCATAAACTGTATTAACTCGAGTCTATAAATTCGCCGACCAATTTGCAAAATTACCTTTATTGGATTTTAAAGATTCAAGCAAACTGTTGTTCTTTTACGGATCCAATGAACATCCTGAATCTAAAGAAAATGAAAGTGAATATTCAAATACAGCGTATTATATTACAGTCCTGCGGGAAAAGAAATAACGAAAATTGCGGATAAAATATGGCATCCAGTTTCAAACTTTGCGAAAAATCACAAAAGTGAGTTAGCACTTCGACCTAAATCGAGTAACCAAATCAGAAAGTTACTTTACTGTCTAGTGGACGAAGTTTTATGCCGCATCCGGACCAGGACAAATATAAAATTGGTTATTCAACTGAGTCATATTCCGGTTTTTATCCGATTACATTTAAATAAAAGTAGGTACATAAGTACTACAAAGGTAGAATTTGTAAAAAACTAATTGATAATCAAAGTCACATTGGGTTCATCAAGTTCATCAAGTTTAACAGAATCGTTTCAGACTCACCTTCAATTTTCGCTTTAAGATGATAAGACCAAGCATTTTCCAAAATAACTTTTTAATTGCGTAATGTCGACGGCATTTCTGTAAATGTTCATTGAAGTCGATGTTTTTATCACCATTTAGCCGCTTCGCAGTCGTAAACAGCGCAAGACGCTTGTCTCTCAGCAACGTTTACAAGATTACGTTCTTTAATGATCAGTTCAAAGTATGCAGTTTAAACGCGGAAATGTGCGTTTATTTTTCAGTGATATGGTAATTAAAGATGTACTTTCTCGTTGCTAATATGCATTACTTTGTAGGACTCGTATTGTTTCGTTGGAATGGAATGCGCATTTTTACTTTTAATGTTGCTTTAGATGCAGACTTTTATTACATCTACTGCTATATGCTCTCTGTTTCATTTGAGGAACATGTTTCTATTAGACATTGGAGTTTTATGATTATTAAAATACTTTTTTTTCGTTTCAGGTTGGAAAACCGTCACAGACTGTAGCGGTAAGTTACCTTCAATATTTAACGAGCATTTACATTCTAGATCTTCAGAGGAAAAGCCTTTTTATTCACGCTACAGGATCTCGTACGTAGTTTTATTTTTAAGCCCGTAAAATTTGTCTTTAATAGACCTTTATCTACCATCTGTATCAGTTATTTAATTTTACTTATGTATTTAAATTCTTACTAAAAGTGATTTGGGTCGCTCTATTTCAGCCATGAAAATATGAATGAAATAGAGACAGGGGCTAAACTTTATCACTTGTCATTTAGAAACGTCGAATTTACCAAAATAAACTCTATGTCTTAAATGTCACCATGTGGTCATGCTCATGGAGAGCTTAACCGATATTGGTAAGTATTTATTTTGACCTGAGCCACGACTTGGCTATTAAACTATCGAATTCCTATGTAGCTCTGAGTCGGCACGAGTAGGGAGCCAGGACGATGTCATATAAGCAAGTAGAATTAACCCGCGTCACGTTCCACGAAGCGTAGGATCTCGTGAAGCTTGCACAATTAGCAATATTATATTCCGTATTATTGCATTCTTAACAACATGCGTGCTGATGTCAACGTCAACACGCTTGCTGTATGGGTTGAGTGAACGTTAAAGCAGTAAAACTCAGCCAAGTGCGAGCAGGTTTAGAGGGGCATGACAGTTACGTCCCACTATGTTATTGTTTTGTTTGTCACATTCGCTATGTACGGTAAAACGGGGTTACTTTCAAATGCAGGGGCAAAGTGTTTTTACGCCATATCCTTATTTTTTTTCTACTATCTGTGACAATGCAATACATACCTTCAACAATGACCCAACCTTTTCAACAATGACCTAACCCCGTTTTACGGCATAGGTATAAACTTCGCATAAATCGCCTTACCAAACAATAACACTTTGTTTTTGCAAGATTATCACCGTCACTGTCCACTATGTAGATCCAGATCGAACATGACACTAACTGGAGGGTAGCAAGCAGTTGAATATTGAAAATGTCTCTCCCTTTCAAAGTTTAAGCTTTGTGACAAACAGACCATCTTTCTCTTATCCTTTCACAACTGTACAGGTATTTATTAAAAACTTCTGGCCCGTATCCATAACACCGTTTATCGTATTACAACAGTGTCCCCGGAAGGCCGCAGCGTCCGATTATAATGAAAAGCAGCTTCAGTAACTTTAGGGTTGTTTACTGAATTTTAATATCATGACTCGTTAACGCGGTGCGTGGGAATACGGGGGTGGAACTTTCACACACGTCCCTTCTAAACTTAGCATCAAAACAAGAAGTATGTTTCTTTCATTAAAGACTCTAAAAATACATTGAAATAAGGGTGTTTCAGTGATATTGAAACTTTGGAGTTACGACACTTTAGAGTCAAAAATACTTACGTAACCAAGACCTGCCGCACTTCAAAGTATCGTCCCTTCCTTATAACTCAGAGCATGTACTCATATCACGGGGGACCATTCTATAATGGTTACGTTGAGACGCACAGATTCGTGACACATGTGCCGAGTGCAGCTGTGCATATGAACTCAGGGGAAACTTTTTAATTAACTCCCTAGTTAAAAATGCTACAATCCTGCTGGATTTGGAATTGGATTAAGTAAAAAAGGAAAAAATATTGTTTGTTGACGGGAAGGCTTCAAAGGCTTGCGTAATTTCGACTCGCTTTTCTTTTCGCAAAAAGACGAGAGAGGAAATAAAATGCGCCTAATTTAAAGCCAACTTTGATACATTTTGAAAGGTTTTTGTAAGCCTTATTACAATTCTGTTGCTGCTAGAAACAAAAGAGGATCTAAACGAGATTAATGGCTTTGCAAGTTATTTATATTAGCATACAAAACAAAGATGCCCCTCAGTACCTATGTAAATAGGTACATTCACTTGTACCAATACCAATGTTTAAAACATTGAAACTCTCTAACGAAAACATAGAACTAAATACATACTTATATGCGGTTTAGCCTCGTTTCAATCTAAAAATAATCAAACAACTTTACATACAGGTGAATTACAGAAAGCCATGTTAATTAATCAGTTTCTAATTATAATAATGACCACGCAACTGCCCGCACGAGCCATGAGCATGTGTTTAATTGTGTAATTTCTTCTGACTTACAACATATTCAACATATATCGGCACCTAATACCTAAATCGCAATAAGTCGGCTGACGAAGTTACACTAACTACAACTGAAAGATAATTCATTAGGTTAGTCTTAATCGAACGCTGTTTAAAAGTTCACTTGTCTTAAGAAAGGCGATACGAACAGTGTTGCGGACAGCTTTGCGAAGCATTTTAGTTTTAAGAAAGAAAATAAATAAATATTATTCCATACTTAGATATAAGATCGTTTGCCCGTATAAGCGGCTGAGAATTATTTTCTTATGTGTAAATCACTTATTTTACCGAGCTCCCGTCATGTCTTAATAAAGACCACGGCAAAACAAAGGTGACTCATCGAAAACTTTCCAATCCTAGTCGAAAACAGATGAGTCATCTTTGTTTACATTCGATGCAAAATTTAAGGAAACTTTTATATAAATTCAGGACTTAGTTAAAATCATTGATTATGTTTAATTAAAGTAAATTCATTTCATTTGTCCCGGCCGCAACCGTCCGAGAGCACCACAACGCCGAAAATAAGCAAACGCACAGCGCGCAGCGCCATAAGAGAGATAAGGCAGGTGTATATCTCGGACGGTGCGAGCGAGACGGCCTCTTGCCGGGGACAAAGAAACGATAGGTATTTTCGCATCTCACAGTCTGACGGGAGCTCCCACGACGTAAACATGTATTAAATTTTGTGTATCCGAACAGCGTCAATCCATAACATAAGTTAGTTTTAAGATCAGAAATATGTAACTTGAGTAAATTAATGTATAATGACAGGGCGGGCGTCCCCCTGGACCTAGAGGCATTTTGTATAAAAGGACGGCCATTTTTCCATGTAATTACAGTTCAACTTCAGTTCATCTTCAGTCTACGTAGAGTATCACTCCGTAGTCAGGGCGTTGATCAACGATCCGCCACAGTATCACTTCCAGTTCTTGTTCTCCTGCATAAACCATTTTGTAACAGTTGTAGCGTAGTACCATCGGTCCGCGAGTTAGTTTTGTTAGTGTAGCGTAGTACCATCGGTCCGCGATTTAGTGTAAATTCATAGACAGAGACTATATTAGTTAAGTGTTAATTTAAGTGTTTCCGATCCGTTGTTGTTTTTGTTAATTTTCTGTGTAAATATATACCGTTGATTTTTAGTTTGCGTTTTCGTATTCGTCCGTTCGTTTTACCTTAGCCTACAGTCCACTTCGCTCCATAACTCATCCCTGAGTTTCGGAGTGCCCTTGTAGCCGATAGCCGACGGACGCGGTTGTCGTCTACAAACAGTATGAACACAACACATATGTGTCTATGGAGGGTAGAAGGGTAGAAGTAGCATCTTTCTTAGGAGAATATTTGAAAAAGAGTCCAGCGGTAGGTAAGCAGTAAATAGTTCCGAAGGGTGGACAAGCGGCGCTGGAATAGCTGCAGTAAGTATACCGTCCGTAAACTATCCATACTAATTAATATTATAAATGCGAAAGTGTGTCTGTCTGTCTGTCTGTATATTACCTCTTCACGCTGAACCGACTTAGATGAAATTTGGTATGGAGATAGTTTGAGACCCGGGAAAGGACATAGGATACTTTTCATCAAGAATAAATTTAGTGTTTTAGATGAGCGGGTAACACCGCGGGGCACAGCTAGTAGGATATATAACCTCAACTTATAGAGGAATTCCAACTTTTTGCTTTGCCTTGTCAAAACGTCAAAACAATGGAGACTCGTAAATGATTATTGTCTGATTTTTTTAATAGTAGAGAAATGGGGAAAATCGAGCTAGCTATTCCAGCGTTTTGACTTTCATAAAAAGTAGCTGATTTGATCTGTCAAGGACAGGAAACTAGTCTAGCTCTCTTTGCAACACTAGCGCCACCAATATAACATCTTTCAGCGGACACTTTTGGATATATGAAGATGCTGCTCCTCCCCTCTACACTCCATACATGTGTCATATGGTGTAGTTTTTTTCGCGTAATGAGAATAGGCAAGATCAATTCACCTGCCGGCATCTGCCGCCGGAAAAGAAAAAATATTATGCACATGTCGGTAGGTAAAAGCTGATAATGTGTACCTAACTTTAAGCCAAAAAAACATCTGTTGTGTGTACACAATATCAGTTTTGTCTGTATAACGAGATATAGAACACGGTATGTGGTTCCGTACAATTTTATTTGATAAGAATAGTCGCTGTCACATCTGTCAGCGTCAGCACGGACCTGCTTCCGATTTATTGAAAAATACTACAATGAAAATAGAATTTCTATTTTATTTTTACTAGTAAAGTTAAGGTTGTTGTTGCGATAAAATGTTACTACTTCTCTTTCCTCATTCAGTATTGCTTTCGAATTTACTAACTAGCTGCTGACGTCAGTCATACTTGTGATCAACCAATTCACTTGTATATTGTACTCACATGTGTCTAGTGAAGCAAAACATATTAAGAAAAGTACACGATAGGGGAGGTGTTGTGTTGATTATATAAGTAAACAAAAACTTGAGGTAAGTCTTGTTACGGCGTAGGGATTCCCACGGCGGTGCTCAGCGTTTTATTACCTCAGAACATGTTATCCCTTTTATTATGAAATCATGAATTATGAACAGCGGTTTAGCATTTTACGAGTGCCTTAAATGTACTCTATAAACAGTTGCATGGTGAATATTTGCGTAGAGTAGGTACTTATGTAAATGCTGTTTTATAGTCTTTCGTATTATCTTAATGCCCAAGGAAGAATTTTACTTAAAGCTAAAAGTCACTGCAAGCCGTGGTAGGATCATTATTCTCAACGAACGCACTTAATGAGACACTAACCTTAAAAAAACACATTCCAAACATGATTAGATTCTTCCGTAATTAACGATAATCCATCTATAGTTAACTTTCATAATAATAAGTGATAATCGCTTCACTATACCGTTGCGTGTACGAAGGTAACCATTAATTCCAACAAAACATAAGCCATACAACCACATACATACATTCAACGTTTTTACGATGCCCACTAATTAACTGAAGTCCGAGTAATAATATGTTGCGAACGTAACATTGTTGGTATAAAACACGACACGGACCACAATATTCGTTCACATCTGCGAAATATTCTTCTCGCTTTTGTATCCTATTTTCTTTTATTGGAAACGTGAGGAGAGTTTACGCTCCTGCAATGCTAGCTTAGGAAGTTAGGTATTTCTTCAGTACTGAAGCCAAAATTACTTATCGGATATATTTTCTTTTATTCTTGGTTCCTGTTAATATTCCTGCATGGGTACTCCTTATGGACAAAACTAACCCATAACCTATAATAATATAACCTTTGATGTGGCACATACGTAATTCTTTATAGGTACCTAGTCTAATTGAAATTAAAAATAAAAGACGATAAAAAAAAAATAAAAAAAAAAAAATAAAGAATACAGTTAATCAAAATAGTATACTTACAGATTAATATAAAAAACAATGTTAGAAATAATTAATTAGTGGGCAATCGTGAGTTCCTACGATTTGATACTTGTTGTATCATACCTACCACGTATACCTACGAGATTGTTTCTCAATATTAATATTTATAACAATAATAAATAAGCATTGTCAGGAGGTTCCTCTCTCTGAGACCACCCCCACTAGACGGAGCATGTAAGGCGACCCGCGCGCACCAACGATATGGTACGGCAGAACATTAAAGTATCAACACGGCGGCCACCGTTTAGTTGCGTTCATGTTTATGAGGTCTCTCTACACCACTTAACACTACAATTTACCATGTTATTTATTTAATTTCTTTTTTCGTTGACGTACGCATGGATCATAAACAAGGACGCAACTAAACGGTGGTCGCCGTGTTCATACTTTAATGTTCTACCGTACCATATCGTTGGTGAGCGCGGGTCGCCCTTACATGCTCCGTCTAGTGGGGGTTGTCTGTGCTGCAGCCCTAACCACCGGGAGCCTGGGCCCTGCCCCGCTGCCGGCGGCACCCTAGGTTAGGTTTTTTATAATGTATTTATATTTTGTAATTACTTTATTGTATTTTACTTTTTATATAAGTTTATTGTTAAAAACCTAGCCTAAGACAAAAGATGAATAAAGGAGATAATAATAATAAGCCTTTATTCTGAATAAGAAACAATGTGTAGTTAACAATTTGTTTTTTTTCTTTAAAGTATGTCTCTCTTCTCAGAGTGCCTGTTGGCATAGGCCTCCTCCAACTCCTTCCACTGTCCTCTATCAAGTGCTACCCTAGTCCACTGAGGTCCTAGAGTTGCCCTAATATCGTCTTCCCAACGTCTTGCTTGACGACCTCTTTTATCAATATTTACTGCAATAAATTATAGTTTAGCTGCTGTGGCACATACCTGCAATCGAGCCCTATTTACGGTTAAAACAGTTCTTAATAAGCATATACATACTACAATTACTGTCAACATTAACCAATATAAGTATATGAACTTGAAGACATTAGCTTCATTGGCGCTAAGCCCGATTTGGCAACAGAATCTGGAACGCAAAGGCGTTAATCTTCAAACCATACTTCAAAACGACACAAGGTTGAAACAATTGTAAAAATATTTAGCTCATAATGGATACCGAGCGCAGTGTTGAAAGAGAAAATATATCTTGCATTGTGCAAAGCTTTTACGCACTTAAAGTACAGCGGCTATGACCCTAGTTAATTTTACGTTCTGTCCATGACATCATTCTTCGAAAACCTAAGTACCTAAGTAGCCACAGTGGCTACAGCATACAAAGGAGCAAATTCATTTACTGGGTATTTTTAACTGTTACTATACTAATACATTAGAATTAAAATGATTCATCTATCTATTTTTTACAATGATACGTCAATCACTGTGGATTTGGAAGTGGGTTGTTTAAACCGATGTGCTCATTGAGGTACTTAATTACATGAAAAAGTTATTTATCAAAATTGCTTTAGACATAATTAATACCACTTATAAATAAAATATTTAAAAAATTTAATTGTATTCCATATTTATACTTAAAATAACCATAAGTAGTAAACAAAGTGCTTAACATTTTCATATTTTTCATACATAACGTTCCAGAACTTTCAATAATGTCGCATTTATGTACTTGAGTTCATTACATTTAAAGTTTTTGAAGATATTACCGTATTCATGCTTTTCAGGGACTTAACATAATTCAAACTTTGGATAAGTTAAGGTAACCGTTAAAACTGCATTAGAGACGGATACAAAACTAAGACTCCGGAGATATGCTAGACATTAAAGTAATACGAGTAATGAAATAATGAACTTTATTCTGCAAGTAGGCCACAAGGGCACTTTTACATGTCTGAGTCTACCGGCATTTCACAAGAGGAGACCACCGTTGAGAAGAAACGCCGAAAAAAACTCAATTTATTTTGGAAACCAATTACATCTTATGAAAATATAAGTATAAAACCTACAGATAAGTATAAACGAAATATAAGTACTATAAGCTAAATAAATATAGGAAGTCAGTCTTTGTAGCTCATCCTCAGTATGTCGCAGCGATAAATTGTAGCAGGTAAGCGATCTAGACAAGTTAACTGCAAAATGGGGACTTGCAGTTATTTGACATAAAACATTACCCCGACTGACATGAATTAATTTAGCGTGAAGGTTCACTTCATTCAATACACTTCTTTATTCTAAAGTTTGTAAAAACTAAGTTTATGAAAATATGTTTACGCAGCCCATTAACCTGTCAAAATTAACTCACTACGTATAATGACTATGCTATAAAATTATCGTGTTATGTAATTTAGTAAATTGAGCATAATGGTTAATTTAGAATTGCCAATTTAATTGAACGCAACAGTAATAAGAAAATGAGTCTTCAGCCGGACAGCTTATGTCATAATTTACGAGTACTGTTAATTATAGTATAACGATTTCGTCATTCATACATTCTATCAATAACAACTATTCTTGTAACAATTACTTATTCAGAACAAAGTCACCGCTAATGAGTGGTACATTTTTTTTGGAATGAATCTCATTTGCTACGTATTACTAAAATCCATAAGACAAGATGTATTTGGCTTGTGCCCAAGATTCCCAAAATATTTTCGTCCACGTAATAACAGATTGTCGTCACAGCATGCGAATGTCAGTACAGCTTCCTGGTTCATCAGAATAGATAAACAAATTGGTGAGCGTTTCCTTTCTACGGAAATTCCTGTACCAAGGAATACTAGTACTAATTTTCCGTTTAGGCCAGATCCCTCAATCGATAAAGTCCTTAATATTTATGCAACAAACACCTACTGCTACAACATCAACGCATTGCATTCATTTTCTGTAGTTTGAAGAATAACTTTGCTACTATTGCCAATGCAAATCAGCAATTTGCTCCAAATAAAAACACATGCTTTCAAAGTTGTGACGATTTACTTAGACACAACCATAATGTACTTAGACAATTTTACTAGTAGACAAATGCGTAGTCAGCTAACTGGCACTACAGCATCCGAAGTGACTTATTTAGAATTCTGACAGAATCATCCCCTTGCCCGTTGCTGTTCAAAAGAGTTGTTTTCACGGTACCCTTTAGCTCACACGAACGCAATAAACGAAATGGCCTGTATGAAAGTAATTATTGCGAGGGTGTAGCCCCATTGATCGGAGTAATATTCTAGCCCATTGCAAGTCGAGTAAGTAGGTCGGATATTAGGGGAGAGGAATGAGCGCGGCCAAGTGGGTCGCAGCTGCAGCGGGGTGTTGGACCGTCATCCGTCAGCCGATGAATTATTGATACGTATATTCCGGCATAAAAACGTGTACGTGAGGAAAATAGGATACTATATCTAATGAGCTTTGTATCTAGTGAGCTATAATGCATTGTATCTAGTGAGCTATAATGTCTCGATTCTTGTTATAATTAGATAATACAGTTTTGTCAAGTTTCGTCGCATCAACAACAGACTACGTTTGGGTTGGGGTTTGGAGCATGAAGTTCCTTGTGTGACTATTTAACACTAAGTGGGTTGCTGCAGCCGGGTGTTGGACCGTCATCCGTCAACCGAAGTATTATTGATACGCATATTCCGGCATAAAAACGTGTACGTGAGGAAAATAGGATACTATATCTAATGAGCTATAATGTCTCCATTTTCATCACAATTAGATGATACAGTTTTAACAAGTTTCGTCGCATGAACAACTACGTTTGGGTTGGGGTTTGAAGCACGAAGTTCCTTGTGTGACTATTTAACACTAAGTGGGTTCCTGCAACCGGGTGTGTTGAACCGTCATCCGTCAACCGATGAATTATTGATACTTATATTCTAGCATAAAAACGCGTACGTGAGAAAAATAGGATACTGTGTCGAGAGTTTGGGGTTGCCGGTCGATAGCTATATTGACTCTATTTTCGTTATAATCACAGACAGCTTTCTCAAGTTTCGTTTCATAATCAAAAAACACATTTAGGGTTAAAATAATGGAGTTCTTTATGTAAATAATATACCACAGCTTTAAGAAAGTTCAGTCGGTTGCTGTAGTAAGGCGTACGGTCATCCGTCAGTTGAACGTCAGTCAGTATTGATACTGATACCTACTATTGGCTATTTCGGCTTAAAAACCATACTACAATCGTGAGAAAAATAGGATACTGTGTTGAAAGGTTTGTTGCAGGTCATAGCCATATATTGACTCGATTTTCATTATAATCAGAGACGGCTTTCTCAACTTTATCGTATACCTATAAACAACAGACTACACCTGAAATTTTACAGTGGAATTTCTTATGTAAGTAATTACCACTTCACTAAGAAAATTAAGTGGGATGCTGTGGCGGGTTACGGGTAGGTCGTCATCCGTCAGCCAATCTATTATAGATACGTATATTCTGACTTATAAACGTTACGTATTACCTACGTGGAGAAAAATAGGATATATTGTTGAGAGTTTGGAGTAGAAGATCGATAGCTATATTGCCTTTGTTTCTCAGCCTTTCTCATGTTTTGTCGCATAAACAACAGACTAAATGTTTTGGTATACATTCTGGATCTTTTACTGGAATTCTTAGTAAATCACTATGGAAGTTAAGTAGGTTTCTTGAACGCCAACTGTCATCCGTTAACCAATGAACTAACTATTAATACGTGGACTACGTACGTGAGAAAAATAGGATACCGAGCCGAGAGTTTGGGGTTACCGATCGATACTCAGTGACTCAATTTTCATCAGAATACGGCTTCCTCAATTTTCACCGTCGGCGTACCTAAACAATAAAGACTCTGCATATATTAATAATAGGTAATTTTGCATAGTAGATACATTAGTATCTCGTTACTTTTCTGAACTTAGAGAGAATTTGATCAAATGCGAACTAATTCAAGGGGAAGCCAAGCTTTACAAATAAATTTACAATACATGTGTTCGAAAAGAGCGTTTTCTAAGCAGTCAAAATGTGCGTAAAGTACTGCTTTTCCGTACTAGTGCGTTTTACTTTTCAGTTTTATTTTTTATTTTTAACTCCGTCTGACAGCCCGACTCATAGAGGTTTTGTTATTTGTGAAAAGTTTTATAAATTAGTCAAATACCGGGCAACATCCCTAGCTTAACACTTTCGCTACCAGGAACCCGCCTGGTAGGCACTCGTAATCATTGCTCAGATGCCGGTCACTTATTTTTGCTTAAAGAGCTACCCACCTAGCGGGCTCTCGGTTTCTGGGGTAGGGTTAAATTTTATATCTGGTTGCGAAAGTGTTAACCAACCGGGCAGGCGAGGCGGGTTAGCCCCGCCCCCAGCCATCTAAAGATTTACGGATGCAGCCTTTTAGGTTTCCGTCACGTCAAAGAGAGGAAAAAAAAAAAAAACCGACTCATAGAGGTTTTGTTATTTGTGAAAAGTTTTATAAATTAGTCAAATACCGATTATTGTTCATATATAAAAGTACAATAAAACGAAACACGTTATTATCTACTTTAGATTTATACTTTGATCAATAAATAACACATCCAGCTCCGTATAGCGATCGTTGACCCATTCCCGTACCAGTACCCTTTTCCTCTTCAGGTTATCAATAAATGCTATCTCTGTAATAATACGTTTATTACTGCGTTACACATACGTTCCATGGGAATTCATTTCCTCAATTAATTGAGCACTTTACGTATGATCTATTGTTATGGATTGTTGCAACTAGGCTGCTTTGAATGGGATCCATAGCATTGATGTGTGGGCTTCGGCAGATTGATACAGTACCCTTGCCATGAATTAACATGACCATACTTACTAGCGACAGCGTAAATGATTTGTATGAATAATAGTACAGCGCCCCTAGCGGTTGCTTTGTAGAACTACAATTTTCCATACAAATGCTTTACGCTGTCGCTAGCAAGTACTGTCACTGTGACAAATAATATGCCTGGTTAAATATGCCTGGGGCCTAATTCGAGTGTCGATCGCCAAACGTCAGATCACCGTTAGATAACAGTCATCTCTCCGTGATCTCGCCTTTGAACTGTCATTAAAACGCAATGATGAAGCTCATCGCGTTTTAATGACACATGTGACATATCTCATCTCACTTTTGGAAATACGAAGGCGATAATGATTGTCAAAAATGTTATTTATGTATATAAATTTCTGTTTTGAACGAAACGTAACGGACTAATTTCACGTACTACGCGGTCAATTTATAGTATGCGCCTGTTATTTATGCCGTCACATACAAAGAAAGCGAAAATTTTGCGCGTCCGAATTGACGAAGTTGCGATGTTCTAGGGATATCGCCACTTGTCAAGTAGGCACACGTCAAAAGTGACGGATGGCGATGAAAAGGAGAGATCTCCATTATATCTCTAAAATTGGTCGAATACCCCCCCGGTCAATCAAATTAATTACCCCATTGTTCAACTCATCCAATAATAGAATAACAAATCACTCTGCTATTAATGAAGTAAAAGGGTTTCTTCGAAAGCTGAAACCTCAATTTCTTCCTTCAAATCTTACTGTTCCATTATGTATTGTCCCCTTAAAAATTCTAAATTGAAACGCGTTTGTAGGCCTCGTGCGTTCTTTTTATTAAAAATTACGACTTACAAGTCTAGCCAAAATCATAAATTCATTTTCATCCGATCAAAACCACACGGCATAGATTATTTTGTTCCCGACATATCATGTATTTTTAGTAAGAAATGAGAACGTCTCAACTCTTTGCTAACAACATCGGCTAAACTTAGAATATGCTTTTAACCGCAAGAAGGGAACGTTGGAATGAAAAATATGCGAACAATAACAAAAAAATTAACAAGTTGGTACCATCATTTCTATGAATTACTGTATAATCTATTTGGATTTTTCATATTGCAATTTTTATCATTTATTCAAGTTCAAGTTTAAGGCTTAAGCCCCATAATCAACTAATTGTACTCGAAGCTGTACCGTAATTAACTAATTAAATCGTACAATACACGTTTCATAATAACAATGCAACTCATAATGAACAATACTCGTAAGTGTTCATTGTTCACAAGGGTTCCGATCCAAACCCTCATTACAAATACAAAGTTACTGTCTTTTTGCGTTTCTAGATAACCTACTTAATCGCTTCACAAGTTTACTTTTGCGCATTAAATTCAGTGTCAGTGATAAGACGGATCATGTGCCAATGTAAGATGGGTTAGTGTCATTTGATAACCAATACTGGATACATGTAAACTGCGCTTATTTAGTATCTAATTGAAATGAATAATATATAAATATCCAAGATATGTTATAAAGGTTATAAGTGGCAAGTGAGTGTGCGATGCCAATTTTCGTGGAATTGAAAATTGTGATTGACGTCCGGCAACGAAATAAAAGGGAAGGCAAGTATGGCAATAGCGAGCTCATACAAATAAGAATTAACGAGCTGCTACTTTTTACTTATTTATTCTGCTGTTAATATTTAGTGAATTTAAGAGTAGGTATAGATAATGCGCGTCTTATTCAAAATTCTGCTTACCTTTAGTTCTGACCGTTCACTTACCGTTCTGAAGTTTCTCAACGTTGATATATTTTTTTTTTCTTTTAATAAATAAATATTAAGGGACAATCTTACACAAATCGACCTAGTCCCAAACTAAGCAAAGCTTGTACTATGGGTACTAGACGAACGATATACATAATATATAAATACATACATAGATATTGACACAGAGTATTTGTAATCTCCTGAGCCTTCTGATCTTCACTCGCAAATATCTAAATAAATATAGATAATAAAAATAGATACAACACTAGCAGTGTAAAATTGAATAGAAGCCTCGACTTCTAAAGCATACATCTATAACTAGCTGCGCTGCGCGGTGTTACCCACTAATCCCACGGGAACACTACATTTTTCGGGATAAAAAGTAGCCTATTTGTTAATCCAGGGCGTCAGCTACCTTCATACCATAATTTATCAAAATTGCTCCAGCCGTTTGAGCGTGAAGAAGTAACAAACATACACATAAACACACTCACAAACTTTCGCCTTTATAATTATAGTGTGATATAGCCATCTATAATACTGTTTAGGAAATTACGCTTGTGGCTCTAGGTCTTAGCACAATACAAAACATATCGGACAAAGACTTCTCTACGTTCAACAGGTTCATAATATGCGACTTCGCAAAAGTATTGGCAGTCCATGAGACGTCACGGTTCTATTCAATTTAACACTGCCTTCATGACACCCGCCGTCATCGTCAAGGCACCTGCCCTACCTAATCTCGCTGGTAAATTGCCGAGCCGATTCAATCAGAGAGGCCTTGACTCGGGCCTTATTTGCTTTTTGTTCGAATGCATCCGTGGAAAATTAAAAGGTGAAGTCTTTGAATTTGTGCTTCAAGTTTAAAACGAATCTAATTGGCATATTATATAAGTTCCTACATAATATACATTTCTACATACATATAGTAACTGTTATAATAAGTTATAACCTGTCATCATTGTGTTTGTTCGCAAATAACATGAACATGATATTCGGATTCGGTGCTAATTCGACGGACATTGACATAAAGTCGTTTGGCCGCGATATGGAGGATAGATACAGGTGATCAATTCAAATGGGTCTGTAGCGAGAAATCAGAAACTAGCGAGATAGGGAAATCTTCGCGTGGATTTTAGATTTAATGAAACTGTTTTTTTTTCTATTTTATAACCGGGTGTCAAATCCGGTAAAAACTGTAAATATGACATTCGATTACTTACAGAATCTTGACCTGGTTCGATCGCCGCTTATGTATAGGAGTAAAAAAAAAATTAATGCCATTTTAAATCAATTTAAAATGGACGCCATGCTTCCTAAGAGCAGATTTCCCTGTCTCTCATGGTTTCTGACTTCTCCTTTTACTGGCCCATTTGGATTGATCAAATCCAAATCCAAATCCAAATCGTTTATTTGCCTCAAGTACATGTACATGCAAATACAGCTTTAGACCTGACATTATATTATTAACATTCTATTTAAATTATATAGGTATCACAATCACAATTACAAATACAAAATAATATCATTACTTAATTAATTGTCCAGTGCATTACAAAAGAATTCATTTATTGAGTAGTATGGTCTAGTTATAAAATATTCTTTAACATTTCTGTCAAAAGTTCTAAAATTATCACAGTCTTTTATGTCATCACTTAACTTATTGAATACTTTAATGGCAATATTATTAAAGCTATTGTTAAAGTGCACAAAATTATGTTTAGTTAATGTCAATTTACTATTATTTCGAAGATTAAAGTTATGAAATTGCCCAGCCATCGAATATTTATCCTTATTTTTGAAAACATAGATACACAAGCGATACAAATATAAAGATATGACAGTGAGAATCTTATTATCCACAAAAATATTTCTATGTGTTACTGGTATGCCCTTGCATCCGACGACAAGTCGTAAAGCTTTCTTTTGTAATAGTAACACAGAGCTTATGCCAGTGCCATTGCCCCAAACTTCGATGCAGTATCTTAAAATGCTTTCAAAATAGGAGTAGTAAATAGTTTTTAATATATTGGTATCTGCTAATTTCGAGAGGCTTTTCAATGAGTAGCATGCACTGGCTAAATTTTTATTTACAGTTTCAATCTGATTATGCCATCTGAGATAAGGGTCAAGCTCAACACCCAAGAACCTAATGCAATCTGATTTTTCGATAGGTACATTACATGAAAAATCAGCGCTCTTAGAACTACGGCGGAAAATAGTATAGAAGCTTTTCTCATAGTTAATTTTAAGTCCATTGCGGAAAAACCAGCCTTCCAATTCGTTCCAGCATTTTTTAATCCTGACATTAAACTCGTCTACGGTGTTTGCAGTTAAGATAATACTAGTATCATCCGCGTATAAGTACGGTGTACCAGATGTGAGATAGCTAGGCAAATCGTTAATAAACACCAGGAATAATAATGGCCCAAGCACTGAACCCTGCGGCACTCCATATTTTATCACCTCCTCTTCAGAACGAGATACATCGGAACCCACCGTAATTTCTACGTACTGAGTGCGATTAGACAAGTAAGATTCAAAAAGACTAAGTGCTGTGCCACGAACACCATAGTATTCGAGTTTGTCGAGAAGTATCCTGTGATCCACGCAATCGAATGCTTTTGTTAGATCACAGAATATTCCACCACATTTATTGTCCTTATTTAAGTTGAACATTATTTCGGATACTACATTTATTACAGCATCAGCAGTATTTTTCCCTTTTCTGAAACCGTACTGACATGTTGCAAAAAGTTCATTTTTTTCGAAGTGACTTTCTAGCCTATCAGCTAGGCATTTTTCAAATATTTTTGTCAGCACTGAAAGAAGGGACACTGGCCTATAGTTGTTCATATCAGTACGGCTTCCTTTTTTATGTATCGTTATTAGTTTAGCTTTCTTTAACATATCAGGGAAAATGCCATCTTCTAAACAGTTATTAAAAATTATACATAAAGGTATACATAATAAACTTATATTATCTTTTATAAATTTTGTGTTTAAATTATCTGTCCCACAAGAATTGCTATTTTTAAGGTTTTTGACTATATTAATAATTTCTGGCTCAATTATAGGTTTTAAAAATATAGAATTGCCATTTTTAACCTTTACATTTTGTAGTATTTTCATATATTGTTTATTGATGATGTTACCAGTTGCTCTTCCCACGTTCAAAAAATAGTTATTGAAAGCATTGGCTATGGTCTTTGCATCCTCAGTTGTACCACTATCTAGTTTAAGGGTTAACTTAGGTTGCGTCTTCATACCCTTGCCTGTGCTTTCTCTAACTAAGTTCCAAATCGTTTTGGCTTTATTTTTAGCTTTGCTAATTGTTCTATTAATGTGTATTTTTTTTGCGTCAACTATTACCTTTTTAAAAATAATTTTATAATTTTTGAAATAATTATTAAAGTTTCGATCATTGGTATATCGCGATTTTAATAGCAATTTACGTTTAGTTAGGCTGGACTTCTTAATACCTTTTGTAAGCCATTTGTTCGGTTTCTTACGGGACTGCACTCTTCTCAATGGAAAGTGCTTATCAATAAGTGAATTTAAAATTGTATAAAATAGTGATAATTTACCATTAACGTCTTTGTCAGCAAAGACGCAATGCCACCTAATACATTTAAGATTTTCCTGAAACTTGCGAGTGCCCTTTTTGCTGTAAATTCTTTTCTTTTGTATTGTCTGTATCTCAGGTTTTTGTCTAAATGATGGTAATTCTAGGAATTGTGCATCGTGATCTGAAAAACAGCACGGTGTTACATAAGCTGCCGCATAATGATTAAAATCTGTTGCAATATTGTCTACTGTTGTCGAAGTATTTGTTGTTACCCGAGTGTAATCCGAAATTGTTGGTTTAATATTGTGTTCTAATAAAGTCTGCAAGAACATTTTCGTCCTACTATCCTCTTTATCCGCAAGGTTGACATTAAAATCCCCTGCAATAATGATATTATGTGATCTAAAGTTGGTTAAGAGGTTATTTAATTGCTTAAGAAATTGATCAAAACTTGAGCTCGGACTTCTGTAAACTACTAATATATAGAATTTTATGTTATTTTCTAGCTCCAGGCAGATTTTGCAAGCTTCAAAAACCTTTTCGACATAATATTCAGAGACATTCACTTCTTTAAACCTATTCTCGTATTCTTTGTCAACAAAGATCATTGTACCACCACCCTTAAAGAAGGACCTAGACGTTTGCGCTGCAACTGAATATCCTGGTAAATTTAAACAAGCATGTTCGGTAGGCTCTAGCCATGTTTCAGTAAGCATAATAATTTTAGGTTTGCGTTTAAGATCGCACTCAATAAAAGCTTCTAAATTAAGTAGTTTATTTCTAAGGCGGTTTATATTTAAATGCATTATACCAAGATTTTCAGTTCCGTGATTGTTTTCTTCGAGGCTTTTACTTATAAAAAATGTGAGCTGTTATAAAACCTCTCATTAATTTGCTTCAGTGCGACATTTAAAGCTGTTGCTATTTTGAATTTACCCTTAATACGGAAATTATAACCATTATATGCAAAGTCATTTATATTCAGGTTTTCGTCGATAGTTTGCATTGTAACATTGCTGTATTTCGACAATGCCTGTGCCAGTCCAGAGTTGACTTTGGTGGCAAAAAGATTAAAACCTTTGTAATTGAAATTAACACTCAGTGGAATCGAGCATACTACAATGCTACAGTGAGATAAATTCTTGACAGCGTCCTCCACCAACTGCACCGTCTCCGCTGGAGTGTGAATGTTGTAATCGCTGCCTCCACACATTACGATTACACAATCTTTGGTTGTGAAGTGCGCCGTCTTTTGTTGAATATTTAGCAATACCCGGTCTGTAGTTCCGTACTTAATAATATCTCCAGTGAAATTATAGTCTTTTCGCAGCCGGGAAAGGATTGAAGTAATTTCGGTTCCGTGCATGTCTGATACAAGTAGAAGATTTGGCTTGGCTTCCTGTTGTTTACTTTTCAATTCGCCTCTCTTCACTTCAGAATTGTTTTGTGGGTTATCGTCTTCCACGTACTGAATCTGTACCGCCTTCTTTTCTGAAGCATTATTCATCGCGTTAGGAGTGTCATCTATGATGTGTTTTAATCTATCCGTATTTTCTTTCAGACACTTTATTGATTGTCGAAGCGTGTTCTGCGAAATATACTTATTCTTCAAAGCCTTATATTGTTTATTTAATTGTGCATATTTCTTAATGATGCTGTTTAATCGACCTGTAAGCGTCTTAATTTTATTTCTGAATGTAAAAGATTTTTGTTCTAGTTGTTCAATTTTATCAATATAAGCCTTAATATAATCCGGGGATGTGGATGTAGAATGTTCATTTGTTTTTATCAGTTGACATAATGTCCTATTTTCGTTTTCTAATTCGTCAATTTTCATTGCAAGATATAGATTTTCTTTCTCTCTCTTCTCTATCTTTTGTTTCAGTGGCGTTAAGATCTCCATGTTATCGGTGTCGAGTGACCCCACCCTGTGATTTGTGTCATGAAGAATATCTCTAGAGATAAATTTAGTTTCAAGACTAATGTACTGCCTTTCCTTTTGTTGTAGTAGTTCCTTTAGTAATTTATTTTCATTTAAGAGTTCAGAGTTTTGTTGATCATGGTCCTCATTAGACGATTTTATCATTTGGCGTAGTTTCAAATTCTCTAATTTTAGTTTCTTTATAATTTCATCACTGTCGTTGATTTTTTTGAGATATTTCAAATGGTCAGATGTACCTTCCTCGTCACTTTGCACTGTGTTGTTACTATTTCTGGGTACAATTCTTTGTCTCAATTGTATTCTTCTGGTTTCCTTTATGTTGTCCATTGCGGAAATATGTGTTGAATTGTAAACAACAGAAAAAAAAAAAAAAATAAAAAAAAAATTAAAAAAAAAAAAAAACAAAAAGCAAAAAGTGTAGGCCACGGCGGGGATCGAACGCACGATGCTGCCTCGCTATATCACTTAGTACCAATGTCTTATGCCACAGCGCCACCCATGCATTCATACAAACTGGTGAAATAAGGCTACACTAATGATCACACCCTATATGATAATTTATGCTTTGATATTTTTGCTATTCGAGTTGCATAAGGTGTCATCGTATTGATGGTGGTATCTTTGATATATGTCATAAGAAACGTTGAATTGAGCCGGCAATGCCGGCATCCTATCAAAACCGCAGTAGTCAAGCTGTGTTTCTGCTACTAAAAGTAATTTAAAATTGTAGCTATTTATATTTCAGTATCTTAGGCCTTTGTCTTCTTTATATCGTCTAACTCTATTCCTTAAATTGACTGAAATATTCTTCATCAAAGCAGCTCTCAATTTGACGAGTTAATTTAAAAGTTTTAATCCTACTTTCTATTTATAACAACATCTCGATAACAGTACAACTATGTTACAATTTTCTTGAGAGTTTATTCAGAAAGTTGCGAATGGAGGCTTTTACAATTATTGGGAGCAACGTCCACTCGTAATCTTGTTTGCAAATGATCCGAGGGCTTCGAGCAGGTTGGCGATTTGCGGTCATCGGCTCAGGAAATTACATAGCCAGGATATTGGAACAGAGCTGAGTCTCCAACTTAAACCGTCATTTCTGCCCTTGGGCATTTCCATTCAGTGTTATTACAGCGTTCATCTACAAGTTTATATTATATTGAGGTTGGTGAAACCTGGTCTTTATTTCGACTATATCGCCGATAATAACCTGAGCTCGATGGAAATACGACCACCCGGGTGAAATCAATCTTTGTCGAGACAAGCAATCACAAGTCATCCCAAATAATAGACGAATTCTTAAAAAATGAAGATTGTAGATGTCAAAAAAACAGGAGCTACCAACTCCGTTACGCCCCTCTATTTGTCAGCTGTCATGCGTTTTTGACCTACATATTTTATTAGTAATCAGATTAGATAAGAGGTTTACGATGGATGGAAGGGACGTGATACATATTTAACTGTAATCGGGCTACCGAGAAAGATCTGAGGTACGTACGAGTAATCCACGTGGGCTGTTTTACTTAAAGAAGATTATGTTTAATGCTTCTTTTTATGGCTTTATGATCCTATCTTTAAGTTAAGTAATAGGTACCGATAAAGTGAATAAAGGTCAAAATGGTTGTAACCCGACTTAACCTTACTTTAGTTGTATTATCTAGTATTTTACGGCTAACTTTATTGATTCTGTGTTGCATTTATAATGCTTTATAAACGGAATGTACACAAAAATCACAAATACGTATGAGAATTTGGATAACAGGTGGCATTATCGCGGCTGCAGAGCAATTTTTTCCAGCCAACCTTTGCCTCGCTCCTCTAACGTAGATCAACGGGAAATTTAAAATGTAAACCAAGCATACACAGTACACATTGCTGCTATGTATGTACCTACTCAGTTTTATAAGGGTTGCAATGCTCAAACTCTTGGTAATGATAGACATCCAGTCCATGTTAGAGAGCAAGGCAGTGGGGCGGGTATTCATCACACTTGAGCAGACAGAATGGATCAAATATCATCTCCTAAAGACTTATCTGTTTTGCTTGACTCGTGAACTATGAAGGCCGCTACTCAGCCGTGAGCTGTGCTGTGCACATCTATCTATTGAATTGTTTTCCTTAAACGTGTATGCAACATAATTTGCATTTGTACGTTAAGTTATGTTTTTTCTGTATCTTTTTAGGAGTAATAAAAAGGTGTTCTACCATCACTTAACATGTACAGCGATACATACATACCCAATTACGTATCTCTTACATACATTGCTACAGTCTAATTGAAAACACTACAAATGTTTGTTAACGAGACAACTTTGGATGTCATTCGTGAGGGTTGTTTATATACCTCTTAATACATTGTAGGTAAGTGTTTGTCTTTCGAAGTTGGAATTTTCCTACAGTATTCTATGTTATCTTCCTCGTTTAGGAATTAAATATTTACTTCAATAATTAAACTACCTATTTAATAAAACCTGTGTTTCAATATTGGAAAAAACATTCAATTTCTTTTCTTATTAGCTTTCCAATGATGTATTTCAATAGCATAAATATAATATCTGACTTAGTTTCAATAATGTTTTTTTTTTTAGGCAGATATGTCGACGGCACACAGTCATAATCATAATGCAATCTATAGAATTATATCAGCTACATACAATGAAAAACATAAACCACTGGTAAAAAGCCGATATTTGGACATGTAAAAAAATTGCGGTGAAATTTTTTTACCTGTCCAAACATGCGGAGCTCTAATGGAAAGCAAATTGGAATCGTCCATTCCGTTCGGCCTCAATAATGTTGACACGGGCGCTAACGGTGACACTGCTATTGCCACCGACCGACCGACTCGCAACCCGATAAACGTATATCCCGGTTAAGACAAGTTTGCACTTCGATTATCTGTATCGTCATAGTCGCCTGATTGCCTACCTCTGTGATGCCAGGTATACCGAAATAGCACACCAGGCTGCTAGGACAGCCTACCTACTGTATACCACTTAAATGAGAGCTTTAATGGCTGTTTAGTAGGCTCCTATACAGCCTGCTTGATACTTGAGTATTAAACCACGAAACGCACTTACATATACAAATGTAGATAGATCCTCCTGAACATCGACAGTTAAGTAATAATGCCGACGTTCTTTTGTTTCTGCGGAACCAAATCTAAATAAAATCTTGGATTCTGAAAGAAGGTTCGAACTTGGAACACTGAAGAGCGTGCAATTCTGACTTTGATTAGAAACGCTGTGAAGTACTTTTACCCTTCAAATACAGATGTTTAGCGGCATAAAACATCGAATTTAGCTTTGCTTTTTTGTAGGTAGGTATTGTCAAACGTGTCTGTTAAATTATTGCCGTGATTCGCGAGTCATGCGACCGGCAAAAAAAATTAGACGTAGGTAAGGCGTGTTAAATAAATAGTCACATAAAAGATAACTATCTGACCATGATATATTAGTGTTTATAGTATCATGACTATCTTAAATATAAGGTTTTGTACAGGATTAATCTTTCAAAAGTAAATCTTGTTAGCCATTAGCTTCTAATCAGTTTTGTAGTGTTGATAGATTTAGATTGTTTGTTCACCCCTAACCGGAAAATTACTTAGGTATGCCGTCGGTGGGATTTCTAGGCGTGTACCTCTTTAGGGGCTTTCAGGTAAAGACCCGGGTTCAACGTATTATTCATACAATAGATCAAAGATTGGGTAAAGAGTGTTTTGTAAAGGATCTCAACTCAACAGTGTTACAATGTCGTCTGTATACTCGTATAGAATGACCTAAGTGTCAAAGATGTCCCATTGAGATAGACCGTTTTGTGAGGAGGATGGCAAGTAAAAAGGACTGCGATTCGTTGCCATTTGAACTTCGGTTCCAATAACTGCTTATCTTTTGTAAGCTGTGTGAAATGATATAACGCAAAAATATCTAAGTAGATATTTGTACCTATTATTTTCAATCATTTCAATATGAATAAACAATCGCTCCTAAAAATCGTATCGTTCGTCCTATCTCTAGGCATGTCAACATGGTTGGATGTCAATGATTCGCAACAATGGCAAAAGTAAAACAAATCTACAATCACACTTTCCCAATTGACAAGGTTCTTGTTACAACGTTAGTAAAAACTATCACGTACGGCTTCAAATATATGGACACAATTCTCAACACAACAGGTTGGAGATCTGTTTAATAGAAGCTCATGAGGACCTTAACGAAGAGGCCATCTTATAGGTACCTAATATTCAAATACCTATACCAACATTACCAACTCATTAAAGCTTACAGAAAAATGCTTTGTAAAGACCACAAGGAAGTCAGGCAGCCACGGTTCGTGGTTCCCGAAATCTATGGCGTGATTGTCCTCGTGTGTCATTAGTCATTATCTGGTTTAAAGACTTTGTGATTGTGTTCACATTGTGTTCGTTGAACTCTAGTCGTGTGGACAGGCTCGCGCGCAGCGCTTTGATGCCCTCGAGTATCGAGGTATTCACTGGGCTTTGTTATTCATAACTAGCGACCCGCCCGGCTTCGCACGGGTGCAATACTGATAAATTATGCATAAACCTTCCTCTTGAATCACTCTATCTATCAAAAAATCGCATCAAAATCCGTTGCGTAGTTTTAACGATCTAAGCATACATAAGGACAGACAGACATACAGACAGCAGGAAACGACTTTGTTTTATACTATGTATGTAGTGATTGTATTTTGAGTTTCGCGGCAATTCCGTGCAGTGTACACGGGACCTTATGGTATTCTGATATTCAACTAGTAAATGTGTATACCTACTGCAATTCATCATCATCATCTCAGCCATAGGACGTCCACTGCTGAACATAGGCCTCCCCTTTGGACTTCCATATATACCGGTTGGAAGCGACCTGCATCCAGCGCCTTCCGGCAACCTTTATAAGGTCATCTGTCCATCTTGTAGGTGGACGTCCTACGCTGCGCTTGCTGGTCCGAGGTCTCCACTCGAGCACTTTTCGGCCCCATCGGCCATCTGCTCTGCGTGCTATGTGGCCTGCCCATTGCCACTTCAACTTGCTTATCCGGTGAGCTATATCGGTCACTTTAGTTCGTCTACGGATTTCCTCATTTCTGATTCGATCACGTAGAGACACCCCGAGCATAGCCCTCTCCATTGCACGTTGAGCGACTTTGAGCTTTGAGATGAGGCCGATAGTGAAAGACCACGTTTCGGTGCCGTAAGTCATCACTGGTAACACACATTGGTTGAAGACTTTCGTCTTGAGGCACTGAGGTATGTCGGACGAAAAGACATTGCGTAGTTTTCCGAACGCTGCCCAGCCGAGTTGGATTCGGCGGTTGACCTCTTTCTCGAAGTTGGACCTACCTAATTGGACCACTTGTCCTAGGTAGATGTATGAGTCAACAACTTCGAGTACCGAGTTTTCAACAGAGACTGGGATGGGCACAACCTTGGCATTTGACATGAGTTTCGTCTTGTCCATGTTCATTTTTAAGCCCACCCGTTGAGAAACTCGATTGAGGTCATCGAGCATCACGCTGAGTTCCTCCATCGACTTTGCCATGACTACGATGTCGTCGGCAAACCGAAGGTGAGTGATGTATTCGCCATTGATGTTGATGCCAAGTCCTTGCCATTCCAGGAGCTTGAAGGCGTCTTCCATAACGGCCGTAAACAGTTTCGGGGATATAACGTCCCCCTGTCTTACGCCTCTTCTCAATGGAATGGCCTTTGTGCTCTGCTCCTGAACTCGGACCGACATGGTGGCGTTACTATACAAACACTTCAACACTTCAATGTACCGATAGTCAATATGGCATCGCTGAAATGACTCGAGCACCGCCCATATTTCCACCGAATCGAAGGCTTTCTCATAGTCCACAAACGCTAAGCATAATGGCAAGTTATACTCTTCAGTCTTCTGTATAACTTGCCGCAGCGTATGTATGTGGTCTATGGTACTATAGCTTCTTCGGAAACCGGCTTGTTCGGGAGGCTGGAAGTCATCAAGTCTATGTTCGAGACGGTTCGTAATGACCCTTGAAAACAGCTTATAAACATGGCTTAGAAGCGTGATGGGCCTGTAGTTCTTCAATAGGCTATTATCACCTTTCTTGAAGAACAGTACCACCTCGCCTCTATTCCATGCTTCAGGCGTTTTGCCCTCGGACAAGACGGAATTAAAGAGCTTCTGGAGGACTTTAAGTACCGGTGTTCCACCCGCTCTCAGAAGCTCTGAGGTGATTCCGTCTTCGCCCGGCGCCTTGTTGTTCTTAAGCTGCTTCAGGGCCATCCTAATCTCGTACAGACTGATGTCCGGGATGTCTTCGGTATAATGTCGGGACAGCTTGGCTCTTGGATCGCCTACCAAGCTGTCAACGGGCTTTGCGACTGAAGTGTATAACTGACCATAGAACCTCTCGATCTCGCCTAGAACCTCTGCTTTGGTCGACGCTATGCTGCCATCTTCCCGTTTCAGCTTGGTCAGCTGGCTTTGTCCAATAGACTTGTCCTTTGCGAACACTTTGGAGCCTTTGTTCTGCTCAATGGTCTCTTTAACACGGTTCGTATTAAAGAGCTGCAGATCATGTCGCAAGGACTTCGATATACGTCTATTAAGCTGCCTATATGACCTCGCGTCATCGGGAGACTGCAACTGTAGCGAGCGTCGTTCAGCCATGAGGTTTAAGGTTCGATCAGACAATTTCTGAGGTCTATCTTTACGGCGGGGTCTGAAAAACTTAGACCCTACCGTGTGGACAGTTTCCACTAGCCCGTCGTTGATCTCGTCCACTGAGGCAAAGTTCTCCAGACAAGCGAAGCGGTTGGAGAGCTCGAGTTGAAAGCTCTCGGGGTTTTGAATATGGGCCTGAGTAGGTCGGAGCGTAGACTTCATCAGACTGGACCTTTCCAATTTAACATTGATATTCAGTGTGCCTCTTACGATTCGATGATCACTGCCGGTCTTGACCCTATTGATCACAGACACATCACTGAAAATCCGTTTCTTGTCGGTCATGATGAAGTCAATCTCGTTTCTCGTGGAACCATCGGGACTTATCCAGGTCCATTTCCTGTGAGGCGGCTTCTGGAAGAAAGAGTTCATCATGAAGAGTTCCTCTTTCTCTAGAAAGTGGCCAGCCTCTGTCCCCTAGGGTTCCGTTGCCCGTATCCAAATTGCCCCACTCTCAACTCATCACCGCTGTTCTTTCCCAACTTTGCATTGCTGTTATCGATAACCACCACATCAATGTTATAAATAAAGGAACACCCAATATACATACAACACTCTCTGAAAGTTTTATTTAGACTACTCCATATCACAACTGTTTATCGCAAGTTAGAAAAAAAATTGGAGCACCAACAATAAACGATCGATATCCATTTCTACATAAAATGGGTGTGTTTGCGGCGTCTACCAATATACAAAGGTATTCACTAAAACGGAAAAATATAATATTGTAGCTGACAAACCCGTTCTACTCATATATGGTAAGAAGTTCGGCGGCAATTTTTTTACCGGTCGTCGTAATTCAAAGTTGTATAAGCTAAGGTAAAACACAAGAGAGAGCATCGTAGAAATAAATCTAGACCCATGTTTCTTAGCTGTCTGACGCCGAGCTAAATCATAACATTTAGCTTTCAAGGCAGTCGATGCATAATTTATAGACGAAAGTAGTCAATTAAACTAGAAGCGGTTGTGTGTCGGTCGTTAGTGGTTGGCCGATATAATAAATGGACACGGCAATTTCTAACAACGCATTACAGTTCCTATATGCATTTTTTCTGTACACAATGAATGTGACACGAATAGCAATAATCGATATACGCATATATGGATGTCCAATACATTACTCGGTTGTGTATATCGTCTGTAAACAACCAAAACTCACAAAGTAACAAATATCAAGATATTACATACTACATATTAAATACTACATATTATATTAAATACTACGAGGTTTTGAAGCGTAGAGACAGAAACATTACCGAGTTTTGGTTGTCATCAACCTGAGCTAACTCGGGGCACATTCTAGAGATTTGATATCGATAAAAAAGATGTCGATATAATATATGGTTCGCGGTTCAATTGCGGAGCCATTAATATCTACATTTGTTCATTGCAAATTCTCGATTACTTTAAAAAGCTTCGATATGCATGACAAACATGCTGATAAAGTGGATATTTTCATCTCAACGGCAATCTTTAATACCGGCGAATATGGAAAAAATATTGATTGTGTACTATGAAAACTGTTTTAATATAGACAAATAAATACCTGTTTTGATATACTTTATTGATTTTATCTCAAAATTAAGAGAAAATAAATAATATTTATTTATGCTGAATAACATTTAGATGTTAGAATAGAATAGAATAGAATAGAATATAGAATAGAATAGAATAGAATATATTTATTTGTCAAACATAGGTGCAAAGTAGTTGTTACATTAGACAGAAGTTCTCTATGTCTTGCCACAAGGCGTACAAATTTGCGTTGACAGTAACATCGATAGATTTTTTGACGATACAAAAATTTTGCTACATCACTTTTGTATCCATGCACCGAGTTAGCACACAGGTTACATGTCATCAGGCGATATATCAACGTCAATCAAAATTTCCTGGCCCAAATACATAGCTTACTGGCCTTACTGCCCTAGTAAATCATCAAATACCTATGAGAAGTTCCATATCAAGCTATAAATCAGATTACAGTAGTTAAGACATTTACCGATTAGGTGCTGAAAAGTGGTTAATGCGCATTTGCAAATAAGGTCAGGTTGGGTTACTCCACGCAACTATTTATACCCACGCATTATTACTGTATTAACATACAATCGGCACTTATACTAACCTTATGTAAACGAGACAAAATACTTACTTCCTGCATCGCCGCGGCTCATAAACTACATACATATAACTATGAGCAATTAGTTAAATTAATTCACTGGTCTTTAGCTTATCTTTAGTGCGTAAATGCCTGGGATCATGTAACAAGTAGAAGTTTTAGCAATGCCTTTAAAATGTTACAAATAAGCAATTTGCTGCTCTACTCTATCTCTGCCCTATGCTTTTCCAATGTTACGGGTTTGTAAGCCGTTTTCATCTCAAGACTTTGTTTCAACGATGTCATAATTTTCGATGGAAATTCTACCTAACTTTGGTTTCTCCTTAAATTCGTCAGCACGACGAGATTTCTCACAACTTTTTAATAATTAGCGTACCTACAGATCTTCAGTCACGTACTTGTACATTTTCGGATTATAACGGACGAAAAAATTGTTATACTGCGCTGCCTATTCAATTATTTTCCCGAATGCTATAGCTAGAAAAATGTGTATCTGCAGACACCCTCATAACCTCGCTCTAGCCAGGCGTGAGCGTGCTTCAATCAACCCTTTACGTCTGGGTTTAAATTACGATGCAAAGCGGTTTTAAAACGTGGCAAACATTGCTGACAACTTTACTACGGTTTTAAAACTATTTCGCTAGGGTGACAATGACATCTTACATTTTATTCCTTTAACTACAGATAGTGCAATAAAATCTACCCTCATTTTGGGACCACAGCTGCTAGACGGCTAGCACGACTATGTCAAAGTTCTCGACTCATGTCAAAGCGTCACCCGTTACTCTCTCACAGTACTGTACAGAAAGAGAAAGGTAGTATATCTCGCGAGAGAAAGAGTCACGTGTCACAGTTGTGTTAGGGGTGCAGAGTGCTAATTCGAGTGTGTTTATATATGTAGATATGTACATTCGATGATAAGTAAGTAACTTAGTTAAGTACACCGGTATACGCACATTCAAACTATGTAAATGAAAACCGTTAGGAAGGGACTCAGAGCCGCCACACACGTTTTGACCTAAACAAACAACGCCCTATGAATACTCTTATCTTAAGCCTTGTAATAAAGTGGATATTACCTACTCTTTTATATGATTATACTGTGGGACGACTAAGCTAGCATTATTCCAACTTCTCAAAATATTCTGAATACTTACTTACTTTTATTTTTATGATGATCATAGTATAAATGCATGTTAATTGACTTAGCAAAATTATGAAATAAAGAAATCTAATCTAAACAAATCGAATAGGTAACTGCCTGATCTTTTTTTTTAGGGTTCCGTAGTCAACTAGGAACCCTTATAGTTTCGCCATGTCCGTCTGTCCGTCCGTGGCTTAGCTCCGTGATCAGTACTAGAAAGCTGAAATTTGATATGAGTATGTATCACGCCGACAAAACGGTAAAAAAATATAAAAAAAAAATATTTTTTTCGGGTACCTCTCGAACACCTAAAGTGGGGGTGTTTTTTTTTTCGTTCCAACACTAGTGTGTGGGGTGTCGTTGAATAGGTATTTTAAAAATAATAGGGGTCTTTAAACATTACTTTTTGATAAAGTCGGCAGTTTTGTAAATATTCGCTCCGAAAATAAAAAAAATTGCGCCCCCCCCCCTCTAACTTTTCGACCACGGGTCAAAAAATTATGGAAAAATTCATGAAAATGAGGCCTTATAAGTACTTTCAATGAAAACTATATTGAACAAAATCGGTTGAGGCGTTTTTGAGTTATCGCAAAATTTCATAATTTTCTTTAAAAGGACGTAAATTGACTTCCAGAAGGTAATAAGTAATTACAGTTACATTGGCGTTTACGACCTTTTTATTGACCTTGAAATCTTAGTCGTAATTTAAACCTCGGGCCTAAAACCGCTGTTTTAAGCCCGGCCGTGTATTGTGAAGGATGAGCAACTACGGAACACTACACTGAGCGTGGTCCGACATGCTCTTGGCCGGTTTTTTTTCATATAGTTTTTTCCTGCGACTTTACCTGCGGTAGCAAAGCGAATTTGTTTTTTTTTATTCTTCCAGAGCCATGCATATTGCATTTGGCCCTAATAAAAAATCACTCATATTCTCATTCTTATAACAATAATTGGGGTTTAAAATAATCATAAACAAAATAAATGCGATGAATCCAGCCATTACAGCTCTTCAAGCATATTTCTAGAAAAAACTAAAAATAAATAAATAAATATCGGACCACCTCACACAAATCGATCTAGTCCCAAATTAAGCTCAGGAAGGCTTGTGTTATGGAAACTAGACGACGATGTACGTACTTATATAGATAAATATATACTTAAATACATAGAACAACCATGACCCAAGCACAAATATAAGAGTTCATCACACAAATATTTGCCCTGGCCGGGATTCGAACCCGGGACCGCCAGCTCAGTAGGCAGGTGTCTACAAACCGAGCCAAACGCGTCGTCAACTGAAATAAGTCCTCAGTCAGATGAGCGTAGAATGAAGAATCGCACGTGCGACTAATTGCCGCGTTCGACCGCTTTTTGCGCGCATTCTGCGGCTGCCCCGCGCGCGCTGAAAATGAAATGGAATCCGTTAACTGCCCGCGCGGCCATCTATCTGCTTATTAACTCTCATGTACCAACGGGGTAATACTTCAATATTTGCTTTTTTACAGCCTGTTTCTTAGTTTCGTGTGTGCGTGTTTGCTTTCCTTTCCGTGTTTTACTCCATTTTTTTACTACATTGGTTCATCTATTTTCGTTATTTATAAAGTACAGCTTCTTAAAAACCATCTCAACTGCACCTACTCTTCCCATGAGCTCGTGATTTTTTCTTATTTAGTCATCATCTTAGAAACTCGTGTTAACATTTGCTTACCGCACTAGGACAGTAACGGTGACTCCGCGACATCGCGATGTAATCGTGTGTTTAACTGTACTCATTGTCGACTCGACAGAGATTTCACCCGACTTACCTTTATCACTAACATTTCATACTAGCTTTTGCCCGCGACTTTGTCCCAGTATAGACACTCGTTAAATGCCATATAATAAAACCCACAGGTTTCAGATAGTATAGTAAACTCCGTTCCTCTTTTTATTATCTTATTATGGAATAATATCCGTGAAAGACCATCCCATGTACTTTATCCTAACTAATCTAAGTGGTGTTAACATGAAGAGGTAGCAAACATACAGACGGAAAACAGAGAGATAGACAGCGTTACTTTCGCATAACATTAAAATAGGGATTTATTATTTTATCCTAACGAATATCTGCCTTAATTGTTCAAAAGGCCAGCTGAATGCACGCAAAACGGTATGTAATCGTGTACCTACCTATTTAACTGTAAATACTTACTGCTGTCGACTTGACAGAGATTTCTCCCGGGTTTACCTTTACGTTTCGAATGGAACATAATTACACGTTTAACTTCTTACGCCATTTAAGCCGAACATAACGTCTAATTAGTTTAATGAATTTTAGGATCAGCGACGCGCTTTACTTAATTTTACTTAATTACAAGATGTTTGACGCGCAAGCAAATTGGTTGAATTAGGGTGTAGAGGCTAAAACTGTGGCCCGGTAAATAAAATGTTGCGAGTTACTGTAGTAATTAATATGTAGCTAACTGCTAACTAATTTAGATTTAATCGAATTTTGATTCAGACATGGTCATGTCGGCGATCCATTTACGATTCATCGGCGATTTATTTTAAAGCATTTGTTTAATATTTATAGCACAACACGAGAAGGTTAGGTTGGAATCATTGGTGAAGGCCGCTGCCAATAAGCTTACTACGTGTATACAGATATAGAGCATTTTATTTTTAATGTATTTTATTACCATTACAATTCAGGAAGGCTAGGAATAAAGTTTTGAAAGATACCAACGCTAAGCTAATAACTACAAGTTTTTTATCAGTCCTAGTCCCACTTAGAGCCTTATCACACTTGCGATTTCCGAGCGAATTTTTTATGAAGGTGAACACGCAGCAAGTTCAACGCGACGCTTATTTGTATAGAAAACTCGCAAACATAACAAGGCTCTTAGACTAGGCACGGATGACATTCCGTTGACCTGTTGCCTTACATCCTACTAACCAGAACCACAGTTTTGGCTGTATAGTTTTTTCATTAGCACAAAAATTTAATCGCCATCGCCAACAAAGTTTTCCCACATACACCCATAACACAAGCCTTCTTGAGCTTATTTATTTATTTTATTTATAAAAGTAGATAATGTTAGATCAACAATCAAAATTGCAATAGCAGCAGCAAATAAAATAATACACTACTTAAATCAACGGTGAGCAACCGGCAGTTCGCAATAAATCAATAATACTCTTCCTTGTTACCTTTTTGTATGATTGAAATTATTACAAATGTTTAATGAATACCTTTAGGTAACAATTGCGACTTGCATTAACTCTATTTGACACCGTCGATGCGCTTATTATAGGTACCAAATCTAATAATATGTTTAATTGGAGCGGAGCGAGCGAAGCGAGCGCAGCTCCCATGGATCGACTCGAATGGACTTTGTAACAATGCGCAGATCTCAGCGAGTTCTCAACCGATTTTAGAATTTTTTGTTTTAAAATGCACAAATTAAATTTCGCTAGGTCGTGACGAAGAGAAAATTTCGAAAAAAAAAAACCGCTCCAATCTATGCTGCAAGCTTAGCCGGTGGCTGACTCTGCATCGACCTGGTTAATTATAATAATAATTATGTTATATTTACTTGTTTTAATAAAATGAATGTCTTAGTAATTGCACATAAAGCGTAACTTCTATTAATTAAAATCTTACTCGCATCAGTTTTGGAAAGCGCAACGACGCATGTAAACATTGTTTCATCATATATGGCTCTTGCTTGCTAAAAGTTGCCGACCACTGCACTAAATGCTAAGTTCGCACGCAGTTAAGATGCGACTTTATTGGGCAGCTTGTAAACGGGACTTAATGTCAGTTGTAACACGAACACTCTAACTAGCACAATTGGTTTCGCACAATGCTAAGAAAACTTTCACACGCCCATATCGATATTTAAAACCTTAACGTTTTAAAAATTGGTCACATAGCTGTTACTTAGCGGTTTATAGAGATTATTATTATTTTCATATTGTTTATGATATTTTATCCGACGCATATGTGTCCCATAATCTTTAAAAGGCAAGCAACTAAATGAACATTTTGTTGTTTGCAAAGGGCCTTGTAAAGGATGACGCCCGATATCATCACATCACACTACTCACTATTACGTATAAAGGCGACAGTTTGTGAATGTGTTTGTGTGTTTAAGTGTTTGTTAACAAGTGTAGAAGTACCAACTTCTTTACGCTCAAACGGCTAGACCATTTTTGATAAATTTTGGTATAAAGGTAGCTGCATGCACCCAAACATATTGTCAGCCATTTTTCCATAAACTCACGCATTATTTTGCCTTGATGGGTACTCGTGCATAAAGAGTATAAAAACAAAACTCACGAGTATAGCAAGCGTAATGAAGGCTGCGTATCAACGTGACACATCGCCTCAATCAGTCAGCGGGGAAGCGGATCCCGTCTCTCATTAGACGACACCACACGGATATTGCCTTCCGCCGACATTCCTACTACTACAGGGCTATAGACACTCGGCTACCAGTTTGCAGATAATTCTATGACGTCGCATATAAACGCGGTGCAAACTTAGTTTAATCGGGTCATTAGGAATAAAAACTGGAAGATAGCGACACTGAATTGAAATGTTTGCCGGCAACTATACTTAATTTTTCATCGCCATAAGTATATACTCTAAGTATCTCTTGAAGGCCCTATGATGTGCTATGGTTAACTGGTTAAGCTATTTGACATTAAGACCGCCATTGGTACTGACTTTTGTTTTATGCAATATAGTTTAAATAAGAAATTGTCTTTTTTAAGAAAGTTTAGATTCTAGTTTTGCATTACCTGTCACCTTAATTTTTTTTCTTACCGAGTTAAACCAGGCAACTTTGTTAAAGTTAAACTTCAACTCTGTTTCAATTTCTCAGTTCTTATTAACCTCATTCTCTGAAACTCGTAATTAAAAGAGAACCAAAGCCAAATCCTCTAGGGACTCCCGAGTTTATATAATGCTATTATCTACGCTGCCATATTGTTAGCGACCAGCTCTGTCTGAGCGCATAATATACTTTGCTATCCTCTCTGTCGGCTCCTGTTCGAGATTCAAGGGTGGTATGACTTATGAGCTACGACGAAGTTTTATGAAACAATACAATTATATCACTCATCATATGTTACAACATACATGCACGGCATACTTCTGGAAATAGAAATCTTTACCCTGGTATGACATTATGCAAATGTGGTTGTTGATTTCATTACTTTTTAACAATGAGTCAACACGATATTTTGTGTAGATATAAAATGAGTCGGAATAGCATAGCCTTCCTTTTTATCCTAGGAAAATGCACGGTCTCCGAGGGGTAAAGAGGCAAACGTTTGTTACCCAATATGCATTCTAGGTATAAAACAACGTGTTTATTTTTCACCACAGCCCTTAATAACTCCTCTCTTGTTTCAGGTACATATATTGAAGACTGAATACGTTCACCCGGCCTTACTTTCTACGCGAATTTTAACACTTTGTAAGTAGCCTGTTGTTTAACTTAATTTTTTCGTTCTTCTCGCCTGTTTCTTGTCTAAAAAGCTTTTTATTGAGCTATAGCCCGTTGTGTGGATATGGACAGGCATATCGCTGATCGCTGGCTCAATATTACAGGATTCTATGTTTCACTTTTAACGTCAGAGTCTTATTTTAACTATCCTGAAAATTTAACGTAGAACCCTGTAATATTGGGCTAGCGATATTATAAACTTTGTTGTTCACAATCATACACTGTATATATATACCTATGTATAGCTTTAAATACGCCAAGTTCAACATTTAACAGAATTCTAAATGGGTAGCTTTGTATCCACGTCCCGTTTTAATATTATATCGAATGTGTAATAAATAGTTGCGTGTTAGAAATAACCCCACCCGTTAGGCGGTTATTACGGCATTGAGAACGCGTTAATTTCTGATTCATGCTCAATTAATCCAACAAATTTATTGAATATCGCTATATTCGGTGCTAAAATCTTTAATTAACTTATGGTGCAATGTCAAAGCTATTATATTTTATTAGTTAAATGCATTTTAGAGGTTTTATTACAAAAACTGAATTGTAGATAATTTTAGTCTATAAAAGTAGGTGGAAGTACCTATTCTTATAATACCTATTATGCCTATATATAATATCATTATGAAATCGTATTAAATTAAAGCATACTACACTGTTACTTTTTTTCACACACTCATTTACAAGATATCTTTATCTTTCATCGCCGAATTACTATTTGGTTTGAATTAAAAACACTGGTAATTTATCGTGCTATTTGTCGACCCGTTATACACACGCCGTAGAACCGATGTGGTAACGGGAAATCCGTTACGAAAAAGCCGCCCGTTCGTATCGAATCTATAAATTCAGTTTAAACTGTTATTCACTGCATTTAAACGTTCACTTTTTTCAACAGAAGATGGGACTAATAAATCAATAGATATAACAAATCTTCACTATGATACTTATATTTACAGTCAAAGTAAATACATATATGTTACGATCAACAACATATTTAGATAAACATCACATTAGCTACTATGACCCCCAGTTGTTTAGTCTCTATTCACCGACCTTAGTTGTTATTTGTGCAAGCTAAAGATGCCCAAGTAACAAAACAGGAGGAAAAACCTGATAGTTCAACGTTACAATTACGGAACAAAAGCGGAAATGTTCAGAGTTCAAAACTAAGAAGTTTCGCATTGTTACTGCAATCTCTATTGATGCTTGCTGAGAGTTTGTGCACTGTCAACACCACGTTATCGGACTAGAGTAGACTATGCCAATACCTACATACACCGTGTTTTTGTTCAAATGCTTTAACTAAGGGTTCATTCTTTACGTCTTATTGTGTCAATTTCTCAAAGAAACTATACCTACTTAGCTAAACTTCATATAAATACAGTAACTGAGTGAAAATTCAACACTAGGCATTCCTAATCTGTTGATAGTGCAATTGACAAAAATGTTGTATAAGAATACAAAGAGTATGTAATCACTAGTAAAAATATTGCAATGCACCTTACTACTAGTTAAAGAAAATTAGATTCAATGTATGGAAAATTTGGCAAAATTAAAGGACAATTTTTATCTATCAGGATAATGTAGGTTATAGAGCAAAGTTAGTTTTTATCTACTCTCCCCCCTCTTCGGGGCAAACGTCTCCCCCCTGCGCCACCGAATGTGTCCCGGAGCGCGGTATTTTCCATTTTAAAAGAAAACCGTGCACGATATATACTATCGGGAAAAATATAATATGAATAGCTTTGTAAAACTGAATGTTCCCAATTTTGACTAAACACACAACGTAAATACTTGTTTATTTAAAGTCACAGTTTTATACCAGTGTCATATAAGCGAGCGCAATAATTTAAAATTTTAAATATCAAGGCGAACTTTTCGCATACTTAAGTAGAACAAACTTTTTGATGCTTTTACAAACTTTGTCTAGCTAGTCTAGTGCACGTGGCTGCATTAAGTGGGTCTTTCCTTACTCGCCTGGTGTTTCGGCCGTGTCATCGTGTACGTACCCTGCATACGGATCGCGCTGCATTCCGACTTGACTAGCGGAACCTAACAGTACCATGCGTCTGAAAAAATGTTCTTAATCGTATTGCCACCATTTTTCCTACGTGTAACAATTGTAACATTTATGAAATCGCTTTTTTTTTTATACGGTGAAAGTATACAGATAAGATTACGTTTCTGGCGAAATCAACAGAAATAAAGCGAAAAGTAAAAGGAAAGAAATAAATTCACCTTAGTTAAATCCTTTCTTGCATTGATAACGGAATATTTGGATAACAGACACTGTTACATTAACAAAAACTTTCTCTTAATATTCGGGTGTGCGAGGTTAAGTATATTTTTATTGGATACTAAACGGACTTATCCGATAAGAGGAACATTTCGTTACCGATACGATGATTACTTAAGGACATTAGGTATCTTAATTGCCTACGTGTTTTTTCATTATCGAGCTCCGAAGCACGATGACCAAACTAACTTAAGTGGATTACAAGTAACATTGAAAGTAGGTCACCATAATAATATCGGTACAGAACTCTATTTTTCTACCACCCGAGCCAAAATTATAATACCTACGTACTTGTCGTCTCGTAATTCGTACTATAAACTATTCTCAAAATTCCTCCTAACATAATATGCGCGAGAGAGACGATTTGGTAATCAAACGGTTAATATTAGATCATCTGTGTAATTGCATACCGTACCATTGAATAAAGATACGTGTATTGTATCGGTTTCCTCCTATCATATCCGAGTCCAATACAATTCCTTTCATTGTTAGCGATCAAATTTCCCACAATATTTCTTGATTGAGCAATCACGATTAGTTGGTAGTTGATACACGCTAACTTTCTGTTCCGGTTGGTTTTAGTGGATTTGCCGAGCGCCATCTGAGGCATGTTGAGGCGTGGCAAACGCAGGTAGAGAAAGTAAAGGGCCACCATCATTGCATCTGTGCTTTCTCTCGACTCTTTTGACCCTACGGCACAGCTGTGAATCAGCGTGTCATGATATTACTTATTACCTACAATTGTGGTCGGAAAATTCATTATACGTGTTTCTTCTAAAAATAATGAACTGTTTACAACTAAAGACCAGTAGAGTTTTCTCAAGATATTTTTACAGTATTTTATCACAAATTTACTAATTATGTCCCTTTAACATGAATTACAAGATAGACTTACAACTTCACTGGCATGTTTTAAGGAAACGTTTTTGATAAACTATGAAGGGAGCTCAACATTATTATGACGGTACTCCTGTAAAGCTGTGCTGTGCGGACTGCGGATATACCCGTATTTGATCACATGCTTTTCCGCTAGTCTACTCCGCGATAGATTAATTAAAGACGCTCACACATGTTGTTAATTAGCGTTAAATGTAAAAGCTTAAAAGAAATGAACCATGTGCGCGCATCCCCAATACGAGCGCACTCGAAAACCGTGGCGAATGCTAACCATACATGGTATTGCACGTACTGCATTATATATCTATGACCGACTGACCGTAGACAACCTTTGTTAATGCTCGAAGTCGGTCGAATAAAAACAAAAGTTGCTATACTAGTTTTTCGAGATAGACAGGTCGAAGCCGCGGCCTGTTCGGGTGACCGCCGCGGGTCCAGCTCGCAAATTATTCGACCTCGAATTTTAATAAAAACGAAACTTTCGATGCCCTACAACAACTTGATTTTTTGGTCCATGCACTTTGCACCTGTTAACCCAACCTTTACGGAAGCAATGTCTTACAACATTATAACACACAGCAAACTAAGATAAAATTACACACACAATAAAGAGGGAAAGTTTAGTTTAATGTGTAAATAAGAACAGGTGCTTAACAGCTATAAAAACACAAACATGATGAAAATATTTTATACTCTGTGGTGAACTGGTGATGTAAACGAAATTAAAATGCAATGGGTACCCAGAGATGGATCCGTGGGATAGGGGCATAGGGCCATAGTTCAATTCGCTCCTCGGGTTGCGCAACAAATACCTGTGGCGCTTACAATCGAACATTGGAGACTTGTGCAACGTAATTTAATAGTAACCATAATGGATGTTACATACTTGACCAATATCAAGATCGAGTCTAGCTTCCCTTAACTTCAAAACCGGCAATGTTTCGAAATCTGCAAGCGGTACATGAACAAGAAATTAAGACTTGCATACATTTTCTTACTTGGTAGCGCTCCTTATTAGAGTCGTGTAGAGCCTATATATACGTATAAGTACGTGCATGTGCATACACATTAAACAAAGTTAAGTATTTTTCGTACTAAGTGGATCGTTTAGTCCTTTAAAGGCTCGGTCATACCAAGCTAGCTGGCCGTTTGGTTTCGTTTTCAAGTAACAGCTCGGACGTTGCGAATCGTGAAGAACTGCCGATGCGCCGAGGCCAATGGCCCGATTCGGGAGATCGAATACCCAAGATGCAGCGGCTGGAATTGAAATTGCGGTGGCGCTGGTCGCAGAAACATTTGTCAACAAAGTTATCGTGAGATCAGGTTCAGCTGTCCCTTTCGCGCGAGTTGCGTCTGTGAAAGACGACGCTAGTTGGCGAATGATTATAAAGAGTCTGGCCCGTGCCTCGTAGCGGGCAAAAAGTCGTCGACCCGCCTGTCTGACGCGAATGATAATTATTAAAGGGCGCGATGCCGATGGCGACGTCTCGTCTCATCTCGCCACTCCACCTGCCTTCTCCCGCAATTATTTTTGCACGGCGGCACTGTGTAATTATTTTCGACGGAATTTCGGCTAAAAAATCATGTTTTACTTTCTAGGGACCCTTACTTGTTCGAGTGACCAGGTGGGGAACAAGCTAATGGAGAGCGATTGAGGATGGAGAAGGATTGAGGATTGTACACGTACAGATAAATAGACAGACGAACGAAAACTGTAAAATAAATAAACTGTATTTTTATCCACTTACTAATTATTATTATTACGCAGAACTTGTCTTCTAAATAATGCCAAATAGAAAGCTGTTTCTTAAGTTTTCCGTTCCTAATTTATCAAGTTAAGCCCTATTCCGAAAATTAATGTAGGTACGTAGGTACATTATAAGTAGTTACATAAATAAATATCTTTCTAAATGCAATATAAATAGTACTTTATCAAAATCCTTCCAATGATTTATTTCGTTGAAGCCAATTTAAGCCGCCCATTGTCCCAATTACGTATCGTATGAAAGGGCCCGAGGTCGAAATTGGTAAGAAGTTTTAATCAAAACCACTTATTTCCTGAAAGGGCTTCAATTTGAGTTTAAATGGTTTATGATGGCTGTTAGTCCCAATTTTAAGTAACTACTCCAGCCAGAGTGAGGTAAGTATAAATAGAAGCTACAGGCCGGTGGCGCAACAGAGCTGCAAACAAACCAGAATAGCACGCGACACGCACAAATATACTGCTAAATGGTTTTGCTAGGTCATTAAAGAATCTTGACGAATGAGAGAAAGGAGAAAGAAATCAATCAAATCATAGTTACCATAATCCGATCTAGATTCTGGTTTCCATTTACGCAAACCCCACTTATTTTTAACTACCTAAATAGTACTACTAAAGTACTTTGAAGAATTTAAATAGAAACTGGAATTCGCAACACCACTCTCCACCATTTATCTCAAAGTAATGATAATTATAATGAATAAAGACGAACGTGGTCAAAATACTTGTTTTTTGTGTTTTTTTTAGTGTATCTTCGCTGTTTTTAATGCTAGGTATTTTCGCTGTTTTAACACATTACTGATTAGATTACATACGAGTAAAAACTACATTGATTGATGATTTACCGTACTTACTTAATAGGTTATTTCTTTCATTCCAGGTGAGTTCCTGTTCTGCTCGTGATGCTGCGATCCGACGAGAGCGTTAGATAGCCGCCTCAAGGCGCCGGCGCAGCATGGGTGCGAACATGGGCAAGAACTCCAGCCTGCTCGACGCGCTGCCTTCCGCGCAAGGCACGCTGCACGTCGTCATGCTAGGCCTCGACTCCGCCGGCAAGACCACTGCGCTCTACCGGCTAAAGTTCGACCAGTACCTCAACACGGTGCCGACTATCGGCTTCAACTGCGAAAAAGTCAAAGGCATCATAGGAAAATCCAAAGGTGTCAATTTCCTCGTCTGGGATGTCGGAGGTCAGGAGAAACTCCGGCCGCTGTGGAAGTCATATACGCGATGCACGGATGGTATCATATTCGTGCTCGATTCGGTCGACGTAGAGCGTATGGAGGAAGCCAAAATGGAGTTGATACGGACCGCGAAATCGCCGGACAACACGGGCGTGCCGATCCTCGTGTTGGCGAACAAGCAGGACCTGCCCGGGGCCAAGGAGCCTCGGGAGCTGGAGAAGCTGCTGGGCCTGCAGGAGCTGGTGGCCTCGCCGCACGGCTCGCGCGACGCGCACGCCTGGCACGTCCAGCCCGCCTGCGCCATCACCGGCGAGGGCCTCCACGAAGGTCTAGACGCCCTCTACGAGATGATACTCAAGAGGAGAAAACTGGCCAAGCAACAGAAGAAGCGCGTCAGATAAACTAGCCACACGGACCTGTGGCTACAATTATCAACGTTGTGATGTACAATGTAAAGTATTATAATGCTCATCGCGTAGATGTTTTCTAAAAATGTCCGATGTGAAACACCAAATATTGTTTTTTACTGTAGATATGAAAGAACGTCTTATGAAAATATTCCATCACAATGTTGCTCAAGTATATTGAACATTTTGAAGGAAACGAATATTTTGATAAAACTAATTTAACTACTAGTCATTTTCTTTTGAAAATAGCTAGGCGGAGATAGGAACGAAAATAATTTTATTGAGTCGGTCTAGACAACGGCCATGGTTTAATTGCCGAATGCAGATTCTTGACACCTGTTTACCTTTCACGAACACTCCCGTGATGTGGTATGGTACATGTCCTATGTAGACTTCCATCATTAGTATCAGTTTATGGATTAATAGAATTCGGACAGTAAAATACTCAAAGGGTAGTTTTCAATGACACACAGTTTTCAACACCTCATGTCTCGAAAATTTGTTGTACTAAATAACTAATTCAATCGATGTGTACTCGGCCCAAACCCAATTTCAAACACTTGGATGCAAATTAACAAATCAATATGCACAAGGACTCGTACGAGCTCGTATTAATCTTGGATTATATCTACAGTGCAATATTATTAAAATAGTAGCAACACGTAATCTATAGAAATCGTAGTAATTGTAACCTTTCTCAGCTTCTCGACAGGCAAGAAAACTCTTCAAAATCCTTACTACCCCGTAATAAATACCGACCTTTAGTAGGTAGTACTACTGCTCAGCCACATACTGTACCTAGATACGAGTATGGTATAAACATGAAAATAAGGCGTCAGTCAAAGTATACTTTATGTCAATACCAGAAACACTTTGAAGAACTCCATATTTTCGTGGTTGCTATACATTTTCTTGCGTAGATATAATTAACATTGAAATGTGATGTTCGTGTATAACTTTTTAAATGAGGCTTTTAATGTTTCAGTGTCGAGAGTCTTCTCTATGTACATATAATGTAAATAAACGAATTCGGGAGATAATATAACGAAATTTACATGAGTAGATAAGTATTGCGTTGTAAAATAAGCATTTTAACGTTTGCGCATTTAGTTTAAGGTACCTACGCCTGCAGAATATTGATATTAAATTGTTATATTTAACATGATCTAAAATTTTCTGCTACATCGAATGATAGACCAAGTTTTTCACAGTCTTTTACCGTATTCCTTGTTGGTCGATTGCGGTGACACAATGGATTGCAATCCGGTCCACCAGATCCAGTAATCCGACCGGATCCGGCTGAATCAGGCACGTTTACGCAGCCTTTTTCAAAAAATAGAAGGCTTTTATCGAAATTGGTGTTATAATACACAATACAGACGAATAATTTAACGACGTGGTTGGCACAGTTTGTAAACACCTGCCTACTGAGCCGGCGGTCCTGGGTTCGAATCCCGGCCGGGTCAAATATTTGTGTGATGAATTCGAATATTTGTTCCTGGGTCATGCATGTTATCTTTATATTTTTTTTTTTATGTCATAGGGGGCAAACGAGCAAACGTATCGCCTGATGGAAAGCGATTACCGTCGCCCATAAACACCTGCAACACCAGAGGAGTCACAAGTGCTTATATATGTATTTATGTATTTATATATTATTTATATCGCCCTCTAGTACCCATAGTATAATCTTTGCTTAGTTTGGGACTAGATCGGTTTGTATATGATTGTCCCTTGATATTTATTTATATATTTTATTTATTTATACTATTTGAGTGGAGTGCTATTTTCGGGTACACACGATCCGGAGGGACTAAGTTATACCATATCCGGTCGGTGGACCAGATCCTTAATTGCACCGCGATAGACCAACAAGAAATACGGTTAACTGTGCTAACGTAGCACACGTTTACTTCATCAATATACATTATGTCCATCAGTCAGCATCATATAGTTAAAAGCAATCAAAATGGCCGAATATATCGTAACACATCCTTACTGCTAGGAAAATAAATATATGTTCCGATATATTTGGCTACTTTGGTCGCTACTAACTATTTAATGCTGACTATACAAAGAGTTGCAGAAAAGGTAACCCACCTGACCTGTGTGGCAGAGTGCATAGCTCTCTCCAATCTGACTGTACATTGTTAAGGCGTTAGCTGGTTCTTACAATAGCGTGAGTTAATTAATGTAACCTATTAACAGCCGGGTTATTTATAACTGCTTTCAATGTAAAGAAGGCATTCGGATTGGCAACCGCGAGCAGCGATCCAAGCCGAGTGACCCCCGGTCGCGCTACGCGGTCGCTTGTAATTGTAACCGTCAGCGTTTCATAGTAATCCATAGAAAGCAGCGAGTCAGGATCGCTGGTCAAAGCTGAAAGTCGCTATCGCCAAGATCGAAATATCTATCTAATGAGTAATGACCCGGACACGACTTCGCACGACCAGCGGAGCGGTGAGCGGCGGCCATAGGAGTGAGTGAGACAACGCTCTCGGAGCTTCGGCTCACCTATGTCCGCTGCTCGCCCCTCCGCTGGTAGTGCGAAGACGTGGCCGGGCCGTATGGTTCAATCCCTGTAGTTACGTTATAATTGGCGGGAAGTTTGACAAATAATACCCGCTTCTAAACTAGTATTTACATCTTTTTTTCTTATATTTGGAGGACACGCGTATTTCTTTTCTGTTCCTAGTACCTACCATACTTACGCGTGTTAAATGCTTGTTTATTATTTTTCAAGGGTAGGTAGGTATAAGGGCATCAGTTCAAAAAATTTGGGGAACAGGAAACATTTCTTATGTGTGGCCAAATTAACGCCTCGAATTTCGTAGAGGGGTCCAATGGACTTTTTGACCCACACAAATCGAATCTTAGAATACCTACCGCCTTCAAATATTTTTTTTCTTTGTTTAAATGTATGATGTAATGTAAAATGTCTGCTGTGAAACCATTATAAGGCTATCGGTAGCCATATATTACAAGCCCAATTTCTTGATAATTCCAGAGATCTTTTCGATAACGTCAGAGACGTCAAAGGTGTGGGTCCAAATGTTGTCTCCCTCAGTGTCTCTAAAGGTTTTTTAATGAAAATCTTAGCCCTGATTGATATCTAATAAAATAAGTGAGCCTGACGCTGCAATGCAGGATACATGTCATGTTTTTATCACTCGAGTGAAAGCTTTAATGTTTTAACATCACAATTTATACGTCGACGGCTTAGAATGTAAACCTGTTAGTCCCTGAAATGTTAAAACTGAAGTAAATTTAGTACACGTAACTTATATAAAAAAAAATGTAGTGACAATGCAGAAACGGGTTTACATCCTGAAACGAGTTGTATACAATTGTGTACCTAGTTTATTAACTCGTAAACACTTCTAATGTTCGTTTATTTCTTAGTTAATTTATGAAATTATTCATACAAAGGTTAACATTAAAAAATATGTAGTTAGGTCATATGGATTGTATTGATGTAAAGCTTTTACCAAGTTTGTTTAGTCATCATTGTAAATATGTAAATTCCAAGTAGTTATTCGTCAATACCAAGAAACCAAACATTTTTGTGAGTAGGGAATGTACATTTTGTTATTTAAATTGATTTGTTTTATTATATCTATCTACATTATATCCATTAATGTATTTTGTTTGATGGTGGAATTAATAGGTTACATAGATTTTTTTCATATTGATTCCCCGTAAATAAAATCTGTTTTAATAAACTGTGTTTTATTACTTTTGTCATACTAAATGTAGTAAGTGATCTTCATTCTTTGGTGCTACTATGTCTTGGAACGCTAAGCGCTTGTAAATAATCAGCTGGATCTTCGTTGGCTGTCCAATCAGTGAATAAGGTCAGGTATTCGAGTTCGGCCTCTGTTAGAGAGTTTCGAGATGCTTCAGTAATTTTGCGAGACCGCTGCACCTGACTGAATCTAACTTTTGACCTCACTCTCGTTTGGATCAGATGTTGCTCGGTCAGACTGTCGTGGGGCAAGCTGCTACGTAATAATTGTCTTTCCAACCGCTTAGACAGACGTAATTCTCTAGCAGCAAACTCTGCCTTTCTCATTTTTCTCAGTTCTTGCTCCACCTGAATTTTAACAGCTTTCTTAATATCGTCGCTATGTATTGCATCTAGACTTTTCCAACAATCCATATAATAACACTCTAATCCTTTAGCAACAGATCTCAGCCCAATATTCATAGGCTTTTCCCCTAGTACCTTCTCGTAGCAGTAGTCTAAATGCAGCCCCAATTTCAGTACGTCCAAAGACCCCACGCTCTCATAAAACATTCCGTTAAGAATTTTGTAAAATTTTGCTTGCAAGAAGTTGCATCTCGAATTCTCACTCTCCAAAATTTCCTCAAATTCCTTAATAGCGCTTACAACTGAATAACTACTTTGATGCATTAATGATTTCAATGTTATTAATTCTTTATTTAACTTTCTTGCATATGGTGAGCTATAAGTAATGTACGTCAGATAATTTAGTTGCTGCTTTTCATTTGACTCAAACAATTCCATCAAATCGTCAGGTCGCTGGAAATAGAGAACTGGAGAGACTCGGTCTTCATCACACTCCCGTGTTAACTTTTCAATTATATCTTCCTCAGTTGAGTAACCCCAATCAAACCCTTTTCTTGCTATCTCAATAGACCTAGCAAAGTCCCTGTGGTTCGCCCGCCAAGTAGGCGGAGATAGATAATAGAGCAACCTTCCATACATCTGTTGCACACTATACCTGTAGTCTAAGCCAATAAGCTGTGACATAATAAAAAACTTATCGCTTGCTAGATTTTGCAATTCTGCTACTTTTGAGTTCAATTCTAATTTTAATTCATCCCATTTTTTCAAAAAGCTCATTGAGCTAAGATAGTCCTCTGAAATAAATGCGTCAAAATGTTCCGCCTGTTCTTTACATCTGTTTCGGCTGACTTCGTAAGTTTGCAATTCTTTCCTCATATTGGTTTCTAGTCTCAAAATACAATCATTTTTAAAGCTAATTTCCAATCGCATCATGAATAAATTATTTATTAAAGGCTTCAATGATTTGTAAATTGGGATTCCCTTTTCCAAAGGTCGGCCATTAACATACTGAAAGAATTTGGAGTCGATATCTTTCACGCCTCGGACGTCATCGGGGGGCCAGTCCACGTGCAAGCGTCTTCTCATGTCTGTGCTAGCTATTTTATATTTATCATAAATGTTAATTCCTAGTCTTGATTTGTGTCTTTCCGATTCTTGTTTTTTGGAAAACAATCTGTATGGTAAAAGCAATGCATCGTTTTTTAACTTTTGAATTCGCAACGGTTTGCTACCGGGTAAATAATACTTTTGTAGGGACAGATTTGAAGGTTTCCTGGGACTTACGTGGAGCTTCGATTTACGTTGAGGTATGGTCATCGATGGTTTAGCAAAAACCTTAGGTTTTGGAATGTTAATAATAAACGAGCGCGTCTCGTCCTCCATTTTATTAAATTAAATAATTAGAAAACCAACGTAAACATAGATTAATTTTGGCCAACTAGATTTACCGATTATGTCTGTTGAAAGTTACAGACCCTGTCATACCAAAAAATCGATGGTTACCGCCTATATTATATGCCCATTATACCTACCTTATACCAGATATGAAGGAACATGAACATAAAAAAAAAATATGTATATCATGTGGTGTTTGAGGGTAAGTATGTCATCGTTATATTAAAGGGTCTAGCAGGCTAAGCGAACAAGAAGTGCCCCCAACGACGGATTTGGTCATTCTTTCAGGTGGTGTACTGCCAAGTCCTAAGAACACACCATGGTTAATATCAGTCCTCGATCTTCTTTTGTTTTCGAGTTATTCAAGATAATGTAAAATAATCAGCGTATCATTGAAAGTGGCATATTTTGGGTTTACCCTTGTTTGGTCTAATAATTTTTTGCCTAATTTTGATTTGCCTAATTTCATTTTGTCTAAAATTACTTTGCATATTTATTCAGTTTGCCTAATATTCGTTTAGTCTAAAGTCATTTCGCTTAATGAATATTTAGCATAATCTTGTTTCGCCGAATTTTCATATTGCCTAATTTTTGTATATATAATTTCATTTTATCTATTATTCAACTAATATAATTACATTTCCTATAAACGCTATTTGCCTACCACAATTTTTGTATAATTTCAGTTTGCCTAATTTGCACAGTATAATTATTTTACGTTTTTTTTATTACATCTTCAAGTTCGGTTTTAACCTAACCTACTTAACTGGCAGCAGTTTGGTTCTGTTGTGGTCGCAGTTCTAACCTAACCTAACCCATTAAGTTCGGTTCTAACCTAACCTACTTTACTGGCAGCAGTTCGGCTCTGTTGTGGTCGCAGTTCTAAGGTTCCATATTGGGTTGCATAAATTTTTAAGCCATAATGTCGGTGTGCATAACCACTTTTGTCATAAAAATCTTTCCGCATAAGTGTGTTAGGCATTAATTGATCCGCATACATTTTATGACCATAATGTCTGTACGCATAAGTAAGGAATGCCATATACTTTTGGAGCATATGAACCTAAATCATAATCTTTTAACGCCATAATGTTTTTATGCATATCATATTTTGGCGCATAATACTGAACAACATACATACCAATCTCCATACTAGATATATTTTGTTAATTTGAAATTAGTGTAATAAGTACCTACTAATTATAACATTTTACATGTGAGTAGTGTTATCACTTCTATTTTACGATGCGTATGTATATGTCATTCATAAATAAAGCATGTTAATTATTTTTTTTTTCCCTGATCAACCTACATATCATGCGCTTTTTTAACCTAACCTAACCTAACCTACTTTTCTGGCCGATGTTCGTATTCATAGGTTCACAGTTCTAACCTAACCTAACCTACAACTAACCTAACCTAACCTACTTTTCTGGCCGATGTTCGTATTTATAGGTTCACAATTCTAACCTAACCTAACCTACAACTAAGAGGTCAGTGTGGAGAAGGATTTCTTAATGCGGGGGGCTTTGCCCCCCGAGCCCCCCTTGTGGGGGGCTTCGCCCCCCCGTCCCCCCTTTGTTTTTCTGCTTATGTAAGTTTTGTATCATTATTTCAAATGTTATATTTTTGGTACATGTAATATAACTTTATACTATATAATGTCTATTGCCATTAATAATTATGAAAGCCATAATTTATGCGTTGCTCTTCTTCGTACTATCAATTATTATGACATTCAATAATATGATTTGAAATTTTGTGCCATACTAAATTATGCTTATGAACAGCCTGCCGAACAACAATTATGACGTAAAAATTTTATGCAAATAACAATTTATGACAAATAACATGTATGAGGAAAGCCATTATGCGAAATGAGTTATGACAATCAAATTTATGACAAGAATTTTTATTCCACTAGAGGTGATCCCCAGTTCTAACCTAACCTAACCCATTAAGTTCGGTTCTAATCTAACCTACTTTACTGGCAGCAGTTCGGTTCTGTTGTGGTCACAGTTCTTACCTAACCTAACCCATTAAGTTCGGTTTTAACCTAACCTACTTTACTGGCAGCAGTTTGGTTCTGTTGTGGTCGCAGTTCTAACCTAACCTAACCCATTAAGTTCGGTTCTAACCTAACCTACTTTACTGGCAGCAGTTCGGTTCTGTTGTGGTCGCAGTTCTAACCTAACCTAACCCATTAAGTTCGGTTCTAATCTAACCTACTTTACTGGCAGCAGTTCGGTTCTGTTGTGGTCGCAGTTCTAACCTAACCTAACCCATTAAGTTCGGTTCTAACCTAACCTACTTTACTGGCAGCAGTTCGGTTCTGTTGTGGTCGCAGTTCTAACCTAACCTAACCCATTAAGTTCGGTTTTAACCTAACCTACTTTTCTGGCAGCAGTTCGGTCCTGTTGTGGTCGCAGTTCTAACCTAACCTAACCTGGTCGTTAGTTAGAATAACATTCGGCAAAATAATCATTAGTTAAAATAACATTCGGCAATATAATCATTAGTTAAAATAACTTTCGGCAATATAAGAATTAGTTAAACTAATATTAAACGAAACAAACTTTATTTGAAGTGATGATTAGACTAAACGAGTTTCGACAAAGTGATCATTTATTGAAACAATAATTATGAAAACTGAAATTAGGCATACCGTTGGTTATACTAAAAGTTGTTAGGCAAACTGAAATTAGGCAAATAATTTTTAGACAAAACAAGGGAATACCCATATTTTGTAATCTATCCAATGAGTTAGATTAACCGAACAAAATTATATTTGACGATAATAAAATAAGCTACAAAATGCATATTTTTAACCTGCATCATGTTTTTATACTTCAGTAAGTAAAAAAAATATTTTAATGTCTGTATATTTTATTATTAACTATGTACGACTTGTACAAATTTATTTATTGCAAGGCACCCATTCTAAAGCTGGTTTCGAATATTGATAATAAGTCTTCAAATAGGGTACAGGATTCGTTCCTTCACACCAATCAGTAAATAACAATAAACCCTCTCGTTCTTCATCTGTTATCCTTTTGAATGTTTGTGCTGATCTACGTGCGCCTAAGAGTGCGGCAGCTTTTCTTTTTTCCGCTAGGGCCTGTGTTTTTTTTGTTTTTTTATCAACAAACTTCTTCAGTTCCGGTTTTTGATATATTTTAGGGGGCAAAAATGCCTTATGCATAGCGTCTGTCATTTCTTTAAAGGCCCTCAATTCTCTCTCGGCTTGGTACGCATTTGTCATCATGAGCAAGTCTTGCGCAAAGAAGTCGTTTCGAGCTTGATTTACTATTTTAAAATCTAAGGAATCTAGTTTCATATTGTAATCTTCGTACATTACTTCCATTATTTTCATAGGATCGTGTAGATTTGCATGACCCTCATCGCAATGACCTAGTACCTCTTGGTATACGAACTCTATACAAATTTTTAACTTCAGTGTATCAGGACTAGCGACAGAGTTGAAGAAAGGTTCATTTAGAATGCGAAAAAACTTTTCTTGAAGATGTATTTCATTTAACTTTTCCCTCTCTACTTGGCTATTAATACTATCAATATAATATTGAAAATATTCAATCTCTACTTTAGTGGAATGCTTGAGTGTTCGTATGGAGCGCTTTAGAAGATTGTAAGGGGCACCGGTTTTAGCCAAATGGAGTAAATATTCTCTACTTTGTATTTCCATCGTATGAAACAAGTTCATTATTTCTTCAGGTTTCTTGAAATACAAATATGGAGCGGGAGGATCACTTAATTCAATTTTAGCCTGCTCCACCATCTTGTCAATATCTGAAGTTTCCGCTATCTCATCGTCTGTTTCAAATTTGTCTGATATAAATAATGTCGATTTAGCTTTCATGAATTTTAGATTTTCATCATATTCTTTTCTCCATCCAATAGGAGCCACAAAAATTAAAAAGCTGCGATATATTTTTAAAATAGATCTTATTGCCTCTAGTTTAAATAGAATATTATTCAGTCTGGTTATAGAGGACACTAATACAAGAAATTGGTTAATTTTTGCAGCCAAATTAGCACTTGCAACCTCAGCTGCAGATATTTTCGCACAAGCCTTCTTATAATCTTCGGTAAGAAATTTTTGGAAGTTCTTAATGTGATGTTTCAAATTTTCTACAATTTTATCATGTTCTCTAGTTTCATCTACCAATGTTTGATCTATTTTCATTATCAGATCTCTACGGTAACCTATCTGCTGGCGATTCATCGCATAACTTTGTATGTTGTTGACATATACTTTGATGTCGTCAAAACTTCGTAGCGGACGTCCTTCGATAACAGTGTAAAACTCTGGATGGATTTCCACAACTGCTCTCACATCATCGGGCGGTTCTTCTATAAAGAGTCGTCGAGATATATCTCTCGTCGCCGCTATTTTTAGATTGTCCTTCATATGCAACGGTTGTGATAATCGTTTCCTGAATATATTTTTCTCGACTCTGTCGCTGTACTTGATGTAACCGAGTAATTTTTCAGTTTTAGGCACGCGAAAGGGTCGACTGGCTTTACCTTTATCTTCCAGTAGTGCATGTTTCCTATTTGTAAAGTAATATTGTGTGTTTTTAAGATAACGGCGCCGGAATACCACATCAAGTGTTTTTATAGGCACTAAGGGCTTGCGTTCTTTTTTAAGGCAATTTTTAGACATTGTTTAAGAATATAATTAAAATTACAATAAAATAAACGTAAATACCCTAAAGTTAAAAAGAAAAATAGCTATATATTGAACAACTTGATATGTTTTAAAAAGTCAATTAAATTGAAAAGTAAATAAATTAAATGAATTCTTCTTTTGGCATATTAATGACACTTGGTTTGGTTATCTTCAAATTATCAACCTTTTTGGCGATTACCGAGGCTTGCTGATTAAAATAGGTTTTTATCAAAAATATAGACATTTTATGTACCTACCTACTGTGCTTTCTTGCACAAATGTTAACACGTTTACCACGTTTACCGTCCGTGTCCCATAAGTGGGGTCACTAGATACACAGATATACGGTTCACATGTACAACTGTGGTAAACGCGTGTTTAGCTGCAATTCCGTGCATCGCGGCCGATCGCAGCCGCGCGCGCCTGTTGCGACCATAGTCAGTGTATGAAAATGTATGGCGCCCTGCGATCTTGCAGCTTGCAGTGCAGCTGTAACTGTGCGTCAATGCAAATCAAATGAGCCTAGCACAATGGGTTTACCTCATGAAGTTTAGAAGTGCAATTAAGTATAGTCGGCAATAAAATGGTACCTATCTCTTTTTTATAACAAAAAATATATACTGTCGAATTGAGAACCCTCCTCCTTTTTTTGAAGTCGGATAAAAACCTATTATAAGTATAACAGTTTGAGTAATTGTATTAGAAAATGTGTGCTAAAAGATGTTAGCTTTATCTTAAACAACATTTATCAAAACATGCATCCAATGAGAACGACGAGTAATGTCTTATGCTATAATAATAATTTAATCATACAATTATTTAATCATACATTTTCCTCCTTGTTGGTTCGTAAGACGATTTTAATCTCCTATTCAGTTTATCGACGTCTTTCAACAATTTAGCCGCTACTTTAGCTTGTTTCATATTCTTGATTTCATTTTGATACGTCTCCTGTTCCACTGCTTTCACAAGATCCAAATCGTAAGCTGACAAATCTAACATTAAATTATCATATTCGTACTCCAAAGCCCTGGTCATTTCCACCGGGCTGAGGTTGGTATCATTACGAGCAATAAGCTGTTCGTAGGTATACTCCACGTAGTTAGATATTTGAAGAGCACTCTCAGAGGATAATATATACTTTAATTTGTCAGCCAAAATTCTATAAAATAATTCTTTCACTTCAACTTCACGATTTCTATTGGTTGCGATCAGGCTCTCGATGCGATCCATCTGAAATAAAAACAATGATTGAACACCGTGTAAAAAATAGAGGATTTTAATTAGTCGTGCTACGTTTTAAATAGAAACCTACCTTTTTTTGAATGAAATCCAATTCTTGGTTTAAAGCCGCTTTGAATACATCCCTTGATTTTAACAATTTATTCTTTTCCGCGTTTAATTCTTCGGTAGCGAGTAAATAATTAAGATTCTGGTGTTCTAGCAAATCAAACATTTCAAGCAATTGCTCGGGAGTCTCAAAATACAATTTTGGCGAAGAAAGTTTACTCAAACGTTCAGTAACTATATCCTTGTTTATGGGAACAAAAATATTTGAGTCCATTTCTATGATTTCAGTGTGTTGTCTGTCGAGTTGAACTTTGTTATGTGCTTGCCATAAAATTGGAGCAGCTCTATGAAGAAAATTTTCGAACGACAGCAATATAAGCAAAGACTCATCGATGTATTGCAGTTTTGACTTCAAAGTTGCCACCTCGTAATTCGCCTGCTTGTGTTCCTCGGTCTGATTCATCAAGTCCTTAGCTAAGCCATCAGATTTCTGCATAATAGCAATCGTTTTATTATTGTCGTCAGCCAAGAACTTGTCGAAACTCTGTTGACAGTCATCAAAGTGTGCAGACGCGGATTCGTAAATACTTTGCTCGTTTTCTATTTCTCTGTCAATTCTCAGAATTTCATCGACTAAATAACCACGGAGTGTCCTTTTTAACGCCACATTTTTCACATTTTCTCTGTATTTGTTCATGGAAGTATTTGGTCGAATTTTCCTGCCTTCAACGAGAGAAAAGTAGTCTGGGTCGACATCCAGAATAGTTTTAACTTCGTGATTCGTTTCATCGTGTTTTTCAATAGGCGGAAGTTTTATACCGAATACTGCTTTACTCGATTGTTTACGAATTAATTTTTTACCAGGAGTTTTATCCATGTTAACTTTCGCGACGTTCTCACAGCTCGTGTCGAGAGTCCAACGATCGATATTGCTATAGTTACGCTATTTGGCTATTATAATAGGAGTAACTAGACTTAATATAATTAAGTTACCCTATCTACGTAATATAATCCCCGCGTTGTTACAAAGATTATCTAAATTAATTTTCGAGGGAAATTTCAGTTCAAACATTATCATAATGGCTTCCAAAAAAACGTACTGGTTGGGTATATAGGATAAAGTATAATTTCATTAAAGCGACTTAATTCATACTGCGATACGGCAAAAATATACAAAAAACCGTATTAGGTTATTTTGCGATTATACGACACGAATTTACAGTGATCTGTACATAAAGTACTCATCAGCAATGTCTCAATTTCAATCACTATCGGAGCTAACACCACTCTGCCGTTCCTGGTCTTCATCCTCCTCGTTTTCATCTTTCGCTTTCTTCTGCAGCTCCCAAGGCATGACAGGTAGGGGCTCCACGAAGGAATCGTCAACCTTCAACTTATACAGCAGCTTAGGTGTGAAGTGGTTCGGTAGCGGCCACACTTGCTCTGTAATGGAGAAGCGAAGATGTTGCAAAGGGAATCAGCCGAAAGACGTCCAATGTTAGACAAAGGTGTCTCCTTAGGGTCTCCAGTATAAATACTGAGAATAAACAAGGTCAAGTGACAATTAAATCCGTGGGCCTGGATAATAATATGCGTTTCTAATAATATTTTTTCAAGAAATTAGTTATTGTCATCCGAATCGTTTCGTCAGGTTCTATGGCCTAAGTGCAAACTGAAGGTTAAGGTGGTTGCAGAGATGTCACTTTCATACAAATCGTTTGATCAATACACACTTAGGCGGTTATGGCTTTAGGTTATTAAACATTCTTAAAAAAATCTTTAAGCGATCTTATATTCGCCAAGGAAATCAGTTTTGCTATAAATCATACAATTACAAAGTTATTAGAGCTTTAAAACCCGTTGAAATATTGTCCATATTGTGCGTTGCTTTTACACACATTACAAACGTAAGCGCACGTAAAGCTATTCATGAACAGTGCGTTCTGAAATATAATACTACTTAACTTATGATTTAGGATAATAAATTTAAATTGATTTTTCGACATGAAAGCTGTAATCATTTAAAAATAAAAATAACAGTTTATTTTTAAATGATTACAGCTTTCATTAAACATGTAACAAATAATTGGAAACATTTGGATTTTAAAGATACCTATTGTGTTTATTTGCTCATAACAATAAAGTGGAACAGATTTCGAACGCACTAAATCTTGTGAATGAAATAATGAATTGTGTCAATAATGTCAATTGTGGAAATTCGTAAAAATAAATCATGTTTGGTTAAAATTTTTTTTCGTTTCGTGAGTTTTTACTTTATGTAAAGTGTGATTAATGAAACGTGCATATAATAATAAACATGTGTACTCAGGACGTAGTGATCCCTAAACGATATTGCGATATCATGGGTCAGAAATTGCGGGGAAAGTATTGTGTTTGAAAACATTACAAATCGAAGCGGCCTGCCGTGTAAGAGGTGTCTCGCGCTATTTTCTTTTTAGGCGAAGACAAGCATGGCGTGATGACAACACAACCGTAACCAACCACAAAAACTGAACGCAATCGCTCGCTTTGGGTGATGAAAAAAAAACAAAGCTGTTCATAGTGGGTTCATATAGGTAGTTTCTTCTCTCTGACTGAATTGATACCAAGACCTACCCATGTTTTTCAATAGGTGTGGGAAACCAAATCCGTCTGGAATTATCGATTCAGTGACTAAGTTTCCTCCTTGAAGGATACCTGTAAAAACACTAATTACCCTAACACCCTGTAAGATAGGACATACATAATAGGTACTGCATACAGCCGTTTCCATTGCTGGCATTTTTGTGACGTAATAAATAATTTCATTACAGATTCAAGGCCAGCTTAGAGCTTCATCAAAAGGGATTACTGCAATATGATTTCCTTCATTGAATTATCAACAAAAATAATCAATTAAAGTTCAAACAGATGAAGGCTTCATACAAGAAAAGCTGCAGAAACTTATAATTTTCTACAAAACATGCGTGTTGCCTAAAATAATATTACAACGTATAAGTACACCATTTCGAATTAAAGCGACGTCTACAACTCACGCAACACTAGTATTATAATAAAACCTACACGTAACAAAAATTGTTTTATTTTATTTAGTGGTTGGTGGTTCTAAAATCCATATATGTATAATAACAATATATTGTCATATATTTTTATATGGCGCGAGCTAGCTCGAGGTCGTGAAGCGTGGCGCAAACAACTGGTGCTGCTCTCAGGTAGTAGTAGTTCTAGTAGTTATATATTTTTAGACACATTTTTACAATTAGAGACTCCATGTAACCACGATTTAGAACCACGAAAATCCCAACCCTAATCAGTACCACTATTCTTGATGTCGGGTTTTTGTATATCAGGTCAGAGTATTTATAGCAAAAAGGGCCCGATCTTGTCATTAAGTAATAAAAATTGGGCAAGTGCGAGCCCGACTCGCGCATGAAGGGTTCCGTACCTATACATATATATAATCTATAACAAGTTTGTTGTATGGGAGCCCCCCTTAAATATTTATTTTATTTTATTTTTAGTATTTGTTGTTATAGCGGCAATAGAAATACATCATCTGTGAAAATTTCAACTGTCTAGCTATCACCGTTGTTGAGATACAGCCTGGTGACAGACGGACGGACGGACGGACGGACGGACGGACGGACGGACGGACGGACGGACAGCGAAGTCTCAGTAATAGGGTCCCGTTTTTACCCTTTGGGTACGGAACCCTAAAAAACAGAGGTATACTTGTGATTTTTTTTCATCGTAAATTTCTAAGTCCCAGCACAGAATAGATGATAGTAGGGGAGACCGGGTATGGAAGTCACATTTTATTTCTTTTGCATTTTTAGTACTATTGTTTTTAGTTGGGGATGATAAAAGATAATTTCATGGATAGTGTATTTATTTGAGTTTAAAAATATATCAATACTTTTTCACTAACATTATGTACGGAGGAAATATTTTTATTTTTATGAAAAAAGAGAAATGTGACTTAACCCCGTGTCAGGGATGGTTGTCACAGGTGCTGGGGTACGTAATCACATAGTAAAATAAGAGGGATATACAATAATACACACATTTATATCAAACGAACTTTTTTCTTGTTGAAGATAAAAATGATTTATGTAAGTTACTGTAACGGAAAATAACGAAATATTCGTAATTAATAAAAAAATCTCAAAAAAATTTTTTTTTTCAGCTAGTAACTTTATATAAACTTAAATGATGTAAGTAAGTCACTGTGACCAGGAAAGTAACAAAATACGTATTCATAATTAATAAAAACACCCAAAAACTAAATTCGCTTTCAGCTAATAAGGTAGTCACACGTGACTACCAGCCCCCGTCGACCTGAGACAACCTGCCCCAAAACACGTTTTAGAAAATAATCTTACAATATAAATTCAAATGAATGATTCCACTAAAAACCTTATAACAATATGATTATACACAAGTTCAACTTGAACAATACACGAAGAAGCATATTAATATGCAAAATAAAAGTGTACCTACGAGATTTAACACATGATGTACCAAAAATACTTTTACTGGCGAAAAAAAGTAAACGAATGTGGCTCCGTCACAACATACCGGAGCCGACTGAGGTAAAGTACGGAGGGGGGTTTAGCTCTCGCGATCCTTGGACACCGGTCGGTAAACTGATTCGTGCCTTTAGTTTGTCAGTTATGGCCGCTGTGACAACCAACCCGTGTGACTTCCATACCCGGTCTCCCCTACAAGTAGTCCCAGGCTACGTAGTAATTCTATGGCAACTTAGGACCACTCTAGTTCTTAAACGGGCAAGTTAATCAAACAATTGTAATTTATAAAAGATACTTATTTTAATGTATTCTTTAGTTCTAATCAAAAAGTAACAAAAATGAGAAAAATATTTTTCAACAAAATATGACGTTTCCTAAAATTGGGCCCTTTTTGCTATACCCCAATCGATCTTTCAGAAAAACTTAGGAGAAACTCAATAACATCACAAATCAGAATCACAATAGTTCAGAACAGAAACCCAACACAAATACTTATTTAATTTCACCACATAGGTACTTAAAAAATGGAGAACTACCAAAGATTTGTAATTTCTTCGTATTATTTATTTTGACAATCCAGCCCGTCTAATACAACTAGGCTTCACGATTCTTGTCACGCGACATAGGGCTTGTGCACAAATCACGTGAGGTTCAATAGGGGGGGGGAGGGGGTCACGAAAAAATCACAAAATATCACGTTGGGGGAGGGAGGGGTATAAGGAGACCTCACGTGTATTTTTCTACAATGAACAAACTAAGAAAAAATTGATATTTTTTCTCGGTTTCGTTAAAAACAAATCTTCACTTGTTAAACACTTCAAAATAGCGAGTCTATTTTACGAAATTTTGGCGGAAAATAAATACACGTGAGGTAGTGAGGGGGAGGGGGGGTTACCAAAGAACCTCACCAAATATCACCAAGGGGGGAGGGGGGGTCAAAAAGTAGCCGAAAAAACCTCACGTGATTTGTGCACAAGCCCATAGCATCGCCCGTCAGTCTCCTACAGTACCGCAAAGAAAGAGATAGGACATATTTTTCGCGCGAGAATGAGTTGCGTGTCACAGTTGTGCTAGAGGTGCATCTTTACTTCATCATCAAAATCAAATATCATGCCTGCTTATTTATTCAGCGCTTACTATCAAACTGACAGATGACACGCGACCCTTTAATGAATGAATCACCCGCACACACTCACAATTAGGGTCTATTAGTGTGAGTATTTGCTGATTTTTCACAAATTGCCACCACATGGGAGAATAAAACAATTTATGACGTGCTACTAATACTACATGAATAAAAGACTAATACGCAGACTCGCCAATATACAAATTTTACTTCAAACTAAAGTAACATACGAAATAATACACAAAAACTACAAATCTTGCTTCCCAGCGCCATCTAGCGTGGAATGTCTAGTTTTGTTTCCTCTGCAACCACCTTAATCAGGAAAATTAAAGAAAATCTAAATAGGATGCAGTTTTTGCCTTTTCATTTCCTGAGAACATTTATTGAGCAAAATGTTTTTTTTTTCAAGGTTCAAGACGACATTAAGACTACTGTACCTAGCTCACAGTTATTATGGGCTTGTATACGGGTCGCTTACCGAAATAGTATACGTGGTCGTCCACGCGCCGGTGCAAGTGGATGGCATGGCGTAGGTCAATGAGATGCTGTGACTGCATGAGCAGATCCAACAGCGCGGCTTCGGGTAAAGCGTTCATCTTCGTGTCCGCCGCGCTCAGCCCTTCGAACGACAGCTATAGAACAACAGTGTCAAACGCTTTATTTCCCAGATTTTTATGGCATTATTGATGTTGTAAAGGATACCTAGGTAGGCATAGGCTAGTCCAAATCCAGAATATATGGTTAATAGAGTGAAGTGAGTAATAGTACCTACATGTCAAATTTCCATGCATAGGTAAGTTCCTTTTGACACGTTGATTTGACATTTACCGCTACTTTTGGGACGGAGGGGGGACGTATCTCTTTTTAGGGTTCCGTAGTCAACTAGTTTAATCACTGCTTATGGTATGGAAATATTAGAGTAGGTACCTACGACGTGGGAAACTTTTGTAGGAATGTTCTAAATCGACTTAAATTAGCCCCGAAAGCTACTCATTTATTTTTAACTTCTCTGTACTTACTTACAATATAAACTAGTATATGTATATCGCCAAGACATGATGTTCCCACCTTGGAGCAGTTATAGGACGAAAAGTGACCTCACATGTTCATCATCAGTGGCAAGATCACACAGCTTGGTGATCTTGTCGAGGCAGATCTTCAGCTGTTCCATGTGCTGCGCCAGCGGCGCGTTGATGTCCAGGAGGCCTACCAGCGACGGTGGACGGGCCACGATACCCCTCCAGCTCTTGAATAGCGCCTATGTAGAATAAAAGATACATTTTATAGTTTTTAATCGGCACATATTTAAAACGCTTCGCGCTCTAACGGCTACGCCATCGTACGACTACGCGCGGCATTGGTGAGCAGCAAGCGGTAAAAATCAAAATCATAGCGATATTTGTCGCGCGCGTTGGGCCGAGGCGTATAAGCGCTAATATTAAGGACTACTGTTGTTCAGTTCAGTCTCTGTTTTATTTAGATTAAATAAACCGCGTCATAATTACGAAAGGAAACGTTTATCGGGGCTATACAAGCCATGAGTAACATATAATGTAAAATTTCCAGAAGTTTCCTCATTTTGTATGGGAAATCAGGATAGAAGTCAGAACGATTAGACGCAGTGAACAAGCGCTGACTCGCCGAGCTGGTATTCTCTCTCTATCTCTGCTTTTGGCAACTGAAGTCTTAAACATCTTTCGGTCAGGTTACTTCTCAGTTTCCTCGGGCCAGACGAACGGCTCGCTTTCCGCCTCCCAAATCAGTGTCACGTTACGAGACCAGCTAATAGGTTACTCAATTACCTTTTGGATTGAATGATACACCATCAGCAACTTGAGTCTCTTAAACATATGCCGGTCGGGTTTTTCCTCGGGTTCCTCTGGCCAGACGAACGGGTCGCCCTCCGCTTCCGCCTCTCGGGCCGCCTGCCGGAGAGCCTCCAGCTCTTCTGCGTCTTTTCTGTCCATGGCCTCTATCCAGTCTACCTCGGTTTTGAACAGGAACCTTAGCAGACGGTGAACCGTGTCTTCTGATCCCTGAGGTAAGCTACTACGTTACCTCCCCAGTAACATACATGCTGCATAAGAGCTTACGGTTTATTTCAGCTGTGTAAGGGCTGCATAAGCTCTTATGCAGCAGCTACTTGGGCTACTTTTATCGTTAACTACATTTTAAAGCGAAAGGTCGAAGTATTGTACAAGTAGGTAGGTACAAACAGAAGGCGGCTTAACAACAGGCCAAGAAGCTCAACATTTTTTTCTTCCAGTTGCTTCTCCTTTTACACGCGTTAGGGACACTTGTACCTACATTACATTACGTGTTTAAAACATGAATTCGTATTAGCTTGTCATGTCAACGAATTTTTCAATCTACTTGATTTTTTGAAGTGAAACTTCTAATGCGACTTCCAATAAGGTTGCGTTAAAAGTTTAACGGTTGCGTTAAACGTTTAACGCTTCCGTGGAGGGGGTAGGAAAGCACTGTTGCGTTAAACGTTCAACGCTCCTGGGGAGGGGGAATAGAAAGAGACAGAGCGAGAGTGAAGAAGTTTGTCTTAAAGAAACAATATGAGTTCATTAAAAATCAATTAATACCCCCATACTATTTTCATTTCCACATTAGGTACGAAGTTTCACTTCTTCCGCGCGTAGGGACTCCACGCACTATTATTATTTTTGCATCCAAGAGAAATTAACGAAGTTATATTTTATGACAATGGGACCAACCTAGAAAGTATACTCTTTCAAACAAAAAAATATTTTTCCAAATCTGTTCAGACGTTTTTGAGTCATCGCCTAATCAGGGAGCGTAGGTAGGTGTCTAGGTACATAAAAAAAGTCAGTTTTAGGACGTCGGTTAATAATGGAACACTTTCTGAGGATAAATAAGATAAGGGTCACTAATAAAATTTAGGTACATAGGTATATGAGATTCTAAAATTTACTGCTTAGGTACACTATACCTACTTACTTCGACTATGTGCACAAAATAACTGTCATACACAAGCAGCAGCCCGGTCACATTAATATCGCAGTATTGTCCATTGACCGTTTCGACAGTTTTGCCGATCTCTTCCACCATCGCTTCTCTGGGCGCCGAGTGCTCGCCGATGTATATCATTCTTATGGCGTAAGTTTTCTAAGGAAAGTGTATTTTATTTATATAAGTTTATAACGTCTACGAAAAGTACTGGCCCAACAAAGCATTATTAGGCAAGTGTATTAGGCCTGCTGGAGCTGGCATGTTCATAAAAATGATCAAAGCTCCTTAATTAGTAGATAAAAAAAAACAAAGCAGTTTGAAGGCGATTAAGCGAAATCTAATGCTGCTGACTCGAGCTTGGACCAATAACTAGGTTAAATGCAGCTATCCCAACATGATGGCATGCCGGTTCAAGTCCAGTTATGCCATACATTCAAATTACGTATCTATCAGCTAATGATTTACTGAAGTTTACAAAAATATGTACATACCAAGCCAACTTTTTGAAAGTTCTCTTCGACTACATTTAATACTGATCTGGTATCAAGTTCAGGCAATAAGGCCATTCTTTATATTTCAGAGAATCGTATACCGTAATAAGATAAACGCATTATCACATTATCAGTTCGAACTAATTATTTGTAAATAAACACAACTCGGGGAAGCTAGGAAACGTCAGTAAGTAAGTATCTATGGAAACTGTCATTATATAACGATACAACATTAAACCTCCAAAGAGGCTGACACCTACGAGTACATCACCAGGGCGGCGCCACTGTTTTTCGTTTTCTTTTATTACTTGAACTGAACAAGTCTCACTTTGGATACGACCACAAAGCGGAATGGTGAATCCCATAAGTGGTGTGGTATAGAGTGCCACAACAACAATTTCATGTTTATAGCGATCTCTCCAAAAGCCTTCCGACTTCCAGGGGACTACAGGGCGATAATGTCTCAAATGAGAAAGTTGTAGACAATAGTAGGTACTAGTACAGTCTAGTTCTTAAACTTCTGAGCAAAAATATAAAATAATATAATGAAATTAATTCTGCAATGTAGATATTATGGATAGTAATAAAATGACAACATTTCGGCTATGATAGGTCATTTAATACATAATAATATGGGTATAACCACTACTATACATTAATGTATACGTTTACATAACGAATAATAACACAGCTACTGAGGCGGTTAAAATCTATCATCATCATCATCATATCTGGTTCTACTGTTAGACCTGCTATTGTTGTTGTATCTATTGTTAGAGTTATATCTGTTGTTGGATCTACGATAGTCACTGTAGTCGTCATCATCTTCATTATCACGATATCTGCTGCTGTTGTTGTTATATCTGTAGTTGTTGCTGTTGTTGCTGCGGAATTTGTTCCATCTTCTATTCGGATTGTAGGAGTTCTGCCGGAAGTTATGTTTTTCTTGATGTTCCTTAATTTTAGTTATGCTGTAACTGCGAGCCAAGTCATCCAGATCTTTGGGAGGTTCCTGTTGAAATGTAAACATACTGTAAGTATAAATATTCCGTAGAATTACGCAGAAGTTCTACGTTTTTGGATTAACGGGTGATAACAAAAAAATGAGAATTCGTTCAGAGGTGTAAAAAAATACTCGTGTATCTTTTTAGCACAATTTGATATTATTGGAAAATATGTACATAGAAACTATTTACAAAATCATCAATGCACATTAGAATAGGACTCGTGGTCAGCTGTTCCACTCAGTATAGACATGACGTTGGAACAAGACTCTTGGACGGAATTCTTGTCCATTTTCCGCACACATGTTTTAATTATTTATATCAGTTGGGTACAATTTTCAGCTCTCCAATTATTTTTGTATACTAAACTGCTCAAATAACCTAAGAAATCTTCAATCGGCCGACATTGTGCAAGGTTTATGGGGTTTCGGATTTTCGGTACAAATGGTATTTTATTAGCGTCTAGGAAACGCGTCGTTTTTTTGGCATAATGCGACGATGCTTTATCCGACCAGAACATATTCTCCATCTGAGTGATGTTTGCGAATAAATGCTATCAGTATTTTTTTCAAGCATTCGCTCTCATACACTTTTTGGTTGACCGCTAAACCACTCGGTTAGAACGACAGTTTCGAAAGACCTTAGCCACATAAAGCATAACTTTCTGCTCAAACTTGTGCTTATACTTGTGTTTTATATCGTCTGGTGTTGTAAAATTATTGCTGGTGTAGTATCGGTCATTTCCAGGTATATGTGTTTTACTCAAAGGAAAATAACTTTTGTCGTCCAAAATGAATGATTTTCCTTTGTAATTTCGGATCATCCAGCGACACTGTGATATAATAGTCAGTTTTTGCTGTTCAGTGTATTCCGGTGCTCTCACCTTCTTGCGGCATTTCAGACCTATCTTTTTCAAGAACGAACAAGTGCACGGTTGGGAACACTTTATTTTTTCTCGCGGCATCTCGTTGGCTCATAGGATTATTATCGTTAAAAGTGCTATGGTGTAGGTTCATCCTTCTCTTGGTCATTATCTTCGCTGGTCGCCGGCTACCACTTTTGTGATCTATCGTCAAGGATGCAAGAATTCTATAAATAGTGGAGACTAAGTACATATTCTTTACTAAAATTATCTACAGTAGACTTTTTCCCCCAGTTATAGTTTGAATTATAAAAATGTTCAACCGTTTTCGCAGCGTTTCTTGTTTCGACACCATTTTGACAAATATTAATGCTTGAAAAACAAAATCAAATGAAGTTTAAGAACCTCAAAAGAAGTAGTAACAACTTCATAAACAAAGTTTTTTGTCTAAGTGAATAGTCTTGTTTTGAGGTCCATAGAAAGTTATTCTCATTTTTTTGTTATCACCCGTTATCTTATGTAATAAACATTATACAGATTACTGGCACTGTTCTGTTTCATATATGCATGTGCCAATTACATCATAATAAAATCGAGTGTATGCCAGTTTTATAAGCATGTGGCTATATTGGTAATTTGTGACTTTCCTTACCGACATACTTGTACTTGTATTCCATAAGTAACAAAAAATAGAACATTATAAGTAGTGACCGACCGAAGTTTCGGTTTCGGTTTCGGTTTCGGCCAGTTTCGGCCTAAAAATCATGTTTCGGCCAAAGGTTCGGTTTCGGCCAAAAAACAGCCGAACCTTTCGGCCGCGCCGAAACTTACAACATCGTACTGTTGGGTCGCGTTCGGCTAATGTCGGGTGCGCTCGGCAGTCGGTACGGCTGGCAATATGGCGTCGCTCGCCCGGCTCCGCCGGCCACTGAATCACTTTGCTTCGTGAGGTGACATTTATGATTGTTCCCCGAATAATGTTAAGTACCTAACTGACCGAGCGAGCAAAGCATTTTCGTTTCAGCGTGGCCCAAAATTCTTTCGTATGGCCGGATGTTTAGTTGTCCATGCGCTTAATGTCGCATTTCTCAACCGACACTCATGAAATTTTATGAGTATGTTCGATAAGTATTATAGTATTTTTTCGTCGGTTCTGTTTTTCGAAATTTTCAAAATTGCGGAGATTTGCGGTTAAAGATTTACATTTACGTTAAATTTACTTAATTTAGTTTTTGTTATGAATTTATCAACTCATAGTGAAATTTTTAACGCTAATTTTCTTGATTTATAAATTAATTGACGGCGATATTGGTTATTTAGGATAAAAGTGAGGAGGTTTACTTATCTCATAAAACGACTTTAGGATTCGTCATTGTTGCGTGTATGTAATAAAATTAGTATCTACGTTTGAATTAGCGTTACGAGGCTGCCTGATTGCAATCATAAAAATTAAAACTCAATCAATTATTTTGTTGCTAGGTTTTTAAACTTGTTTCATTTTATACCATCTACAATAAAATTAACAGATCGCTGCCTCAGTACGTTAATGCTTTTCACTTTTTTGGGTAATTTAATTTAGACCCAGTGTCAATGTCAAAATATCAATTCAACAAAAGTGAAACGTGAGTTTGTTGTGTAATTTCTTAAATTTGAAATTTGTTACTTTGTCTACCCCCATCTATATCCATCTGCACTTTTTTTTTTTTCTAATCGACTAAATCATCTAAGTATATTACTTATCAAACCTGCTCACAAAATTTCGTGAGCATCGGTTAAGAAATACGACCTCCAGGCGAGAACAGAAAAGCATACAATCGTCCGTACATACGAAAGAATTTTGGACCAAAAACACGTAGCTCCATCGGTCAGCGAAATTTTTCATTGTATTCATTATTAGATCTAGAAAGGACGGCCCGCTGACATTTTATACGAAGTTTTAATCATGTTTATAAAAGGTTCGGTTTCGGTTTCGGTTTCGGCCGAAACTGTAATCAGAACCGAACCTTCGGTTTCGGTTTCGGTTTCGGCAGAAAAACGTGTTTCGGTCGGACACTAATTATAAGCTATAAATCGATGATCCAACGTCTTAACATTGGCGTTGCTGCAGAAATAATATAACCCAATGCAATGCTAACCTGATTTGCTTCTTTCAGTACTGCTATCAAGCTCTTTGCCTGGCGACCATCCTCTTCGGTAAACAGAGTATGAGCTTCCCCTTTCTTGTCATAGCGGCCAGTCCTTCCAATCCTGTGGATGTAGTCCTCTGACGTGTTTGGGAAGTCATAGTTGACAACATGCGTGATACCATCAACATCTGAAATTGTTTATAATTTTTTTTTTGTAATGTTTTACAGGTGTCGGACTAGGCATTCCATTAGGGTTCAAATGGACAGCATCACAGATTTTTTTTTTCGGGACTCTTCGCGGATCACGTGAGATTGGGGGCCATTAGCACGTGCTGAGAGTGCCCAGTGGGAAAGAGGCCTCTGGAAACAAATGTATATCACCTGACGAACATATAAAATTTGAACACATAAAATTCACTGCTGCACTTCATCAAGCCACCGAGCTTACTTAACCATCATCAGTTAAATAAATCCAGAGACACAATTCTGAACACTGAGCGATAGATACGGCCCAAAAAAAGATCCCTAGATCTTTCCAAATGTTTTTCAGCTCATAGTGCACTTACAAGTTCAGTACTTTGGATCAGCACCCTAGCTATTTGAAATAGCATAGCTAACATAGTTTATTTTAGGAAAAAGATCAAACTGTAGCACCTTCCGTCACCCATAATCTAATCAAATCTCTGACACACTTTGGAAACCTCTGAATGTAATAACCAAATAAAAATATGATCTTACCTAATCCTCTAGCAGCAACATCAGTGGCGACAAGAATGTTAGTGTTACCAGTTTTAAACTTCTTGATAATGATATCTCTCTGCAGCTGACTTTTGTCTCCATGTATCCCGACCGCTGGCCAGCCGTTTCTTCGCAGCATCAAAGTGAGATGATCCACTGACTTCTTTGTGTTTGTGAACACCAGTACCTTTCCAGTTCCTTGACCTGCTATTTCATGCATTATTTCCTTGAACCTAAAAAATATAGTAAGTATTGTAAAAACTATAAATATTTGTACATATTTTTTGAAAATGACTCATGAAGTCCTTTTACTTGTGGCAGAAGGCAGAAGTTATGGAACTAATTACAAACGAAAATGCACAAGAAATGTTAGAAATTTACTATGCTCTCACTAGATTTCTTGAAAATGCTGACCAAAAATTCTTACTTTAGGTTTTTTAAGTATTGCAACACAGAAAAAGTTTGGCAACCACTCACAAAGCAAATAGTCATGCTTGTGTTGGCTCATTAAAGTAGTTGCACTGCCAACCCTGCCAACTAAGATAGAAAAGTTATTCCTGTATGCTAGAATTGTAACATTTAACTTACTTTTCCATTTTATTTTCTTGATCACAAACATGCACCACCTGCTTTATATTGTGATTGGCAGACAGCTCAGTGGATCCAACATTGACTTGCACAAACTCTCCTAAATAATCCTTGGCTAAATGTTGCACCTCTTTAGGCCATGTTGCAGAAAACATCAAAATCTGTCTCTCAAGAGGAACCCCTTCCAATGCCTGTCGGATTTGTGGCTCAAAGCCCATATCCAACATTCTGTCAGCCTCGTCCAATACCACATAAGTACACCTACTGAGGTTTGTGGTCCTGCTCATAAGGAAATCATTCAGCCTGCCCGGGGTAGCAATCACTATATCCACTCCTGCCTCCAGCTGTGCAGCTTGTACTGATTTGCTTGCACCTCCATATATACAAGCACATCTTATATTAAGTTGTTTTTGGAAGTCCTTAGCTACTACCTCAATTTGCCTAGCCAACTCTCTAGTGGGTGCTAATACTAAAGCAATAGGTCCTCTTCCTTTTCTAGCTTTCTTCTCCTTTATGTGTACAACTGCGGGTAAGAGATAGGCAAGTGTCTTGCCAGTGCCCGTCTGGGCTATGCCAACAAAGTTTTGACCACTCAAAGCGATTGGCCATCCTTGTGACTGAATTATAGTTGGTTTAGTAAATCCCTGTTTACTAAGAAAGGTTTTTATGTAATCGGGAAACTCACTTGCTTCAATGTCAATGAATGGACTTGGAACATCTTCCCCATAAACAGTGATATTGTGCTCACTCCTGTAATCCTCAATTACTTTTTGTTCAGCTGTGTTTGTACTGTATAATCTTTTTGCATAACTGTCATTAAATAAAAAGCGACTTTGTAATATTGGACGAATAGATGCAATCGTTCTATTTCTGGTTGTGTTTAAGAAAAGTGTTTCATTCGAGGCTGAAGCTGAATTGCTGCTTAATCTGGAATAAATGATAAGTTTAAACATTAGGTATACTATTAAGCAAATTTTGTAAACCAGAATTGATTTTACTTACAATTTTGCTAAGCTTCGCCGTCTCAATAGTCTTGTAATAATATTGGAAGCCATCACAAAAGCCTTCACTTTTTCAACACCTCACTGTAAAAATCCCAGATATTATAGTAAATTTTCCGCTCCTGTCTTCAGCATTAACTAAGTCGCATGATATCAAAAAAAAAACGAGATAATATTATTTTAGGTTAGAATTAGAACTCAACGCAAGGCTCTCGAGTCTCGATTAGTTGACTGGTTTGGTTGACAGTGACAATGACAGACAACCTTATGAGTTATGACGGCTCACACTACTCGCGAAGTTCCTCGAAGTAGTACTTGACACATCTCCGAAGTGCGACACTACATTCTATATATTTGTTTTGTATACCGTTCAAGGTGTATAACGAACGTTAGAAATAACATCAAAATATCTACTTTTGTTAAGTATAACGTTATTTAAGTATAATACTTAAACAGTAGGTTTAAATGTAAGATAAAATATGTATGTCAGAACAAGTGTAAAATCAACTTATGATAATCATTATTTTATTTTATTTGACGTATGTATTCATATGTCAATCTATTCTAAAATAAAACAAAAGATAAAGCAACACATAAACCTACAGAAATTTAAATACTAACTATAAACTAAGAACTTAACTAACTAAAATAAAAGGCTAAAACAGAATAAATATTAAAAAAGACTTAAAAAATCGGACCCCTTTGGCATAGTCCCGAAGACGCTGGCAGCATTTCCTCGCTGTATAGCAACGCTAATGCGTTGAGCGAGGAAGCTGCCAGCTCTTCGGTCCCCCGTGATGTCAACCAGTTTGCATTATAATTCTTTCTTTTAAAACGTAATTAAAGCCTGACCAGAAATATATGAGGATGCGCCATATTGCGGAATTTCACTGGAACTAATTTCTTACACTGGCAATGATTTTATGATGGTTGTCAACAATGTCAATGTCATTCGTGCTGGTTTCTTTAAAAGAGAAATATTTAAAAACATCGAAAGAAAATGCCGAAAACCATTAACAGTCGTAAACGTAATATTATAAATAAAGTGTACACGGTCGACAGCACACGAAAAACAGTCGGCAAAAGAGTGTATTCCATTAAATGATATTAGGAGGTTACCATAGGAACTGACAGGTATTTAAACTAATGTCATTATAGTGCGGCTGCGATTGGTTGCAAAATTGTTGCCATATAAATCTTATAAATAACGCCCTCTTGACAATCCTCATATATTTCTGGTCAGGCTTTAACATCACTATTTAGTTATTAATATTTGACACTTGTCTGTTGATGTTTGTAGTGATGTAGGTAAGGCTGCGTCGACACTTGTATCATTTCGCCGATCCGATCCCCGTCGCGTATCATGAACGGTAGTGTGGCCGTCGCGCCGTCGCGATCATGCAACGGCCCGTATCCGCTCGCTCGAAATCCATGTTGATACGCGTATCTTCAGTACCTCGTTCTCGGCGCATTGTCCAAATAGACGAAGCGTGTCAGTCCCAAATCACGCAAAGGGCCCCCAAGGACCTGCAGATTAAAACAACACCAAAAAAAAAAACAATCAGTACTTCGCACACTCGCGATCAGGAAAGCGTTGCATGATCGCGACGGCGTGACGTCCACACTACCGTTCATGATACGCGATGGGGATAGGGGGTGCGGATACGCCGTGATCCATCTCGAGTCTGTCTGCCCGATCATCAAAAGTGATAGTTACGGACTAGTTTGGACGTCCACCGATCCTTTCTTCGATCCACGCCGCGGTTATTGGTTTTTAGGGTTCCGTAGCCAAATGGCAAAAAACGGAACCCTTATAGATTCGTCATGTCTGTCTGTCTGTCCGTCCGTATGTCACAGCCATTTTTTTCCGAAACTATAAGAGCTATACTGTTGAAACTTGGTAGGTAGATGTATTCTGTGAACCGCATTAAGATTTTGATGCAAAAATAAAAAAATAATAATAAATATTGGGGGCTCCCCATACTTAGAACTGAAACTCAACATTTTTTTTTTCATCAAACACATACGTGTGGGGTATCTATGGATAGGTCTTCAAAAATGATATCGAGGTTTCTAAAATATTTTTTTTCTAAACCGAATAGTTTGCGTGACAGACGCTTCCAAAGTGGAAAAAGTTGCCCCCCCCCCCCAACCTCTAACTTCTAAAATAAGAAAATGAAAAATCTAAAAAAAAAATATGTGTATGTTTTTTCTATTCCGTGGTTTTGAACGAGATCTAGTAATAGTTTTTATAAAACCTAACTTTGCACCTAATTTATATGGGGCGCTATACATACCAGGTGCAAACTTAACTTAACCACTTAGGGATGGAAAGTGTTTGTACGGAACCCTCGGTGCGCGAGTCCGACTCGCACTTGGCCGGTTTGTTAATACCTATCTTTGAGATTATTTAAAAATACCATACTACTGCCGAACTTTGTTGGAGGCCTTTCACGCGGGGTGTCTTCCGGTACGTGGTTTCCTTTCGAGAACCTTTCTGCCGCATTATGTATTATAAAACAAGCATCAAGTCATATGAATGCTAAATCTCCATGAGCAGATGACAAAAAATAAGGTTTCCCTCTCTGCGTCTTCCGGTACACGGCCCCCACTCAAGAATATTTTCTGTCCTAACGTTCGTTCTAAAACCAGCATAGTCATATGAATGTAAACTTGCCAAAACGATCGGGGTGGTGATACGGTGCTACGATACGGATGCACGCCGAAATGATCGGTGGGTGATACGATACGAGGATAGGACACGGCTTAGTGTGGACGCGTTTCTTCGCACGACGGCGCAAATGATACGGAATGCCCGCAGTGAGCGTCCAAACAGGACGATACGCGGTGAGGATACGTGACGGGGATCGGATTGGCGAAATGATACAAGTGTGGACGGAGCCTTACTTATTCATTATGACCGTGATCGTTTTATAACAATGCGGCAGCAGAAAGGTCTTCGAATGGAGACCGCGTAGACGCCGCGTCAGGAGGCCCTAACAAAGTAAACGGTCCAGCAGTGGTAGTCTGGCTGGTATGGTATTTTCATAATAATCGCAGGTATTAAAAACCAAAAACCGCGGAGCGGATGGATCGGTGCACGTACAGATACAGCAGCCTGGTGACAGCAGTCTGCATTTTACTTATCTATAGGGGTCCCCGTTTTTAGCCTTTGGCACAGAATAGACTGGTAGTCCATATTAAAATTTTCAAGTCTAACGGCATTTTGTGAGCCATTTTGGCAACATGACTTTTCTGATGTAAAAAAGCCTGCTGAATTCGATTCTGGATGTTGCCAAGCCGAATTTTGCCCCCCCCCCCCTTTTCCCCCCCTTTTACCTCAAAATATGTCCCTACCCCCGGTTTTTACGGTTTTACACAAAAAGTATTAGAGTTAGAAAAAAAATGTCAAGGACAAAAATGATCTCCATAAAATTTCCTATAAAACGGTGTATAAACTTTTTTAATAGGCCTTATGGTTTGTAAGCAATATCTTCCCGAACTTTATTATTTTTTCATAATTTTGATAAACATGGTCGAGGCAGTGAAATACACTTATTTTGGGGTAATTGGTATCGCACAGGATCAATTCCATACAAAATTCGGCTTGGCAACATCCAGAATCGAATTTTGGCTCCTTTGGTTAAAATTCAAGATGGCGGCCAAAATGCCAAAACTTAAAAAAGCCGTATTAATATAACTCGATTCTGGTCGTGTGGGGTGTCATGATATAGGTTTTAGGGGTCGCTGAACTCAGTTTTGATAACCGGAAGTCCGTCCGGGTACTAGAAGTGGACAAAAACAGGATGGCGGCAATTTTGGAAAAAAAAAAAAAAAAAAATGAAAAATGTTTATTCAGTTATACATATGGAAGTATTAATATTTTTTGTCACAACTCTACTGCAAGGAGTCGTGTCAACTTCAATCAACACCGGAAGTACCTACCTCCAGCTCGGTAGTTTTACTTACGGTTACAGACGTTACAATCTTCATTTTCATTTAAGTGAAGTTACAGACTCAAAAAGGTTGGAAATTGATACAAGATTTCAAATTAAACGGAAATTTCCTGTCATTTATTACGAACAGAATAATATCAAATGATTGTAAAATCATCATCCTCCTTCCTGTTCAAACAATCATTGGCACATGATTTGCACAACATATTGGTGCATACTTCCTCTGCCCGTCTCCAGGCTCCACGTTTGCCAATACCTGAAAACGGAATACTTTTAATGACAAACTATGTAAATGTTTTAGAAACGCGAATGATTAGTTTAATTACATTATTACCTGCAATAAAGCCGTTCGAATCACAGCCAGTGCCCGAGTGCTCTACAGCAGTCAAAGTACCGACCACGGTGTGAATCGGAACAAACTTCCGCGGCTGTGAGACACCGATGTCTTCTTGCTTATGATACATCATAATGACAAGATAGTGGGAAAAGAATGTTTCCTCATGGCAGGCACAGCTAAAGATCGGAAGTTTGCCGTTTTCAGGTATTGGCAAACGTGGAGCCTGGACTGTATATCGCAAGCACTGTGAACTACTCAATGGGATCGGTATACACCCCTTAAGTGAAACCAGTGTGGTTAAGGCTGAGAAGTTCCTGGTTCTGCTCTACAAGTCCACCGAATCGACTTGCGACGATGCGCGCCATGCCTTGTTTGGCACTACTCAAGCGCCTGAGCGTTTGCCACCCACATCAGACGCTGCACGTTAGCACATAAAACGGATGCACTTCCAGACAGCTGTTTGGCGAAGCGCTGATCAAGCTGACCCACCGTTGCCCGATCCAACTGAGTGCGGCTATCAAGAAGTCGATGGGGAACTCCTTGCCGTGGCGTCATTGCTCCCCTCGATACCCTCACTTCTATCGTGCAAGTGCAAAGGTCGATGTGGCACACGCCTGTGCAGGTGCAGACGGGCAGAGGAAGTATGCACCAATATGTTGTGCAAATCATGTGCCAATGATTGTTTGAACAGGAAGGAGGATGATGATTTTACAATCATTTGATGTTATTCTGTTCGTAATAAATGACAGGAAATTTCCGTTTATTCTGAAATCTTGTATCAATTTCCAACCTTTTTGAGTCTGTAACTTCACTTAAATGAAAATGAAGATTGTAACGTCTGTAACCGTAAGTAAAACTACCGAGCTGGAGGTAGGTACTTCCGGTGTTGATTGAAGTTGACACGACTCCTTGCAGTAGAGTTGTGACAAAAAATATTAATACTTCCGAAATTGCCGCCATCTTGTTTTTGTCCACTTCTAGTACGCGGACGGACTTCCGGTTATCAAAATTGAGTTCAGCTACCCCTAAAACCTATATCATGACACCCCACACGACCAGAATCGAGTTATATTAATACGGCTTTTTTAAGTTTTGGCATTTTGGCCGCCATCTTGAATTTTAACCAAAGGAGCCAAAATTCGATTCTCGATGTTGCCAAGCCGAATTTTGTATGGAATTGATCCTGTGCGATACCAATTACCCCAAAATAAGTGTATTTCACTGCCTCGACCATGTTTATCAAAATTATGAAAAAATAATAAAGTTCGGGAAGATATTGCTTACAAACCATAAGGCCTATTAAAAAAGTTTATACACCGTTTTATAGGAAATTTTATGGAGATCATTTTTGTCCTTGACATTTTTTTTCTAACTCTAATACTTTTTGTGTAAAACCGTAAAAACCGGGGGTAGGGACATATTTTGAGGTAAAGGGGGGGGGGGGGGGGAATTCGGCTTGGCAACATCCAGAATCGCATTCAGCAGGCTTTTTTACATCGGAAAAGTCATGTTGCCAAAATGGCTCACAAAATGCCGTTAGAGCGACAAAGGAACCAGTTTTTTAGAATTTTCTACCAGTCTAAGAATACTAGTATTGCAAACAGAATGGACACGCACACCCCCGCACTGTATTGAGCTACCTCACCCCGCAAGGGCACGGAGTTGGCTACATAGAAAATTTCGAAAGGGTTGTTTGTGTACCTACTGTGTATATGGTTATTATGGTTATAGGTGGGCATTGACTCGTGAAATTGTGATGGTAATGATGATGATGAATATGGTGGTGGTAGTGATGATGATGGTGGTGATGTTGGTAGTGATGATGATGGTGGTGATTATGATGGTACCTAGTAATGGTGTTGGTGGTGGTGATGTCGTGTGGTTGTGATAATTCTCTATCTCATTATGTCATATTTATGTGCAACTAAGACACCTAGTTGTTGCAAATGTTGCAATGCGTCTGAGGCAATCCTGTGCGTCTTACGCGCACACATTGACACAGACATTCAAGTTCAGTTTTTAGTAGGCAGTGTCCGCCCTGTGCCTTTGGGTACGTAACCCTAAAAATGGCTGTTTTGAATCAGACAAAGAATACAGATTAATTTCTTATTATTACATTTATTGACATTTAACATGGAACAGTATTGGAATGAAGATTTCTAATTATGAAGTTAAGAGCTGTTCAGAACAGTCAATAAATAAGTCAGATAACAGCTCCTCTAATGACAAACCAAAGTTTCACGGACAATTTGACAATCTGAAAAATCTCTAGTTAACAAAATTCTTTAGCTAATCCTCAACAGAATCACAGCTTAAATTATCACAGTGTAAAAATAATAATAATAATACGTTAACGTAAAGTTAGGTTCAGATAATCGAGGTACATAATGTAGACAAAATAAATAAAAAACTTTCACTGAACATCAGACAATCAGATTCCTACTTGCATTAAACATTACACTTTCACACAAATATAATTCCTATGAGGATTTGCTACTTAAAAAACTATCTTAGATTTAAATTTAAATTAATAGTCGTTAAACCGTCTGTGGCCTCCGCCGCCACCGCCTCCTTGTCCGTTCCTTCCGAAGTTTGAACCACGCTTGAAGGAGCCACCGCCGCCTCCGCGACCGGTACCGTAACGGCTTCTGTTCCAGCCTCCACCACCGCCGCAACGGTCTGCCATCGTTTGAAGTTGAGGATTGACAGTCTGTTAACAAAGTAAACATTGGTTATCACTTCTCACAATATGAAATTATTTTACTCTTACAACTGTATTTAACTGCAAATGAAAATGTCACAGCATCTGAGGATGGGATCCAGACTAATATTGTGTGGACACCGAAGGCATGTAGCTGTCGTTTTATGTACCTCATACTTGCATTCATGTCACGCCAATGAGAGACGTACCCATGCCAAAGGTATGAGGAAAATATATATGCTGTAACTGTAACAATCAGTGATGTGTATGGGAAATGTTTTTGTTCGAGAATCATCAACAACTACAGTTTTTAGGAAAAATTCTTGCATAACTAAATAATAATTACCTGATTGGCTTCCTGTAGTACAGACACAAGGTCTTTGGCTTGACGAGAGTTTGACGGTGTGAAAAAGGCGTATGATGTGCCTTTCGTCTTAGAGCGACCAGTCCTGCCTATCCGGTGAATGTAGTCCTCAGAGGAGTTTGGGTAATCAAAGTTTATCACATATTTGATCCCATCAACATCTAGAAATAAAAAAGGATTAGACTTCATGAAGGGATGCTATCGGCAATTAATTTCATTACTAACACCATTCATGAAAATCTGTTAAAAACTCAATAACAAAAGCTTTGTTAACAACCTTGTACATTTTAAGTAGAGTAACTCATGGCTGTATTACTTACATGGATGAGTTACACAACAGCTATGTACAAAAATCCAGTAAACAGTTGCCTCTCACTCGGAACCCAGGAGTCTTGAAAGGGCATTCAATTTAAGATTCTCAGATGTTCACATAGCCCAAAACTCCAATCCGGCCGAAACGGAAAACCCTTGACCTCTTGCAGATCATCTCAACTGGGGGTCAAGTTTTTCAACAATGCACCATTTCTTTCGATCTTTGAATTAAAATACCACGTAGTGCATCACCAGGTTTTCAACAACTCTCAAGTGCATCCGCAATCACGGACATACCATCAAGCTTTCCGGCCTCGGGTCCAATCACAGTGAAAGGCACTAGTGAGGCACCATAATTGTGACGAGTTATTGCATTCTCAATGGAAATACCACTGCATCTAGAAGTGTATTTAGCCACAAATCCAGTGCAGTAACATGCCATTAAATCTTTGGCAGTATTCAGATAGAACACAATAACATGCCGCCAGTGCCTCTGAAAGTATAAAACAAAGAAAGGTTGAATTAACATTGTATATAACAAAATGAGCTTTTGCATTAAATTTCACGATTTCAGTGTCAATATATCTGCAGAAAATGTCATGTAAATTATTATTACCAAGTCCTCTGGCAGCAACATCAGTTGCTACTAAAATACTGGCACGGCCTTGTTTGAACTGATATAAAACATCATCTCTTTCTTGCTGTGTCTTATCGCCGTGCATGCAAACAGCAGGCCAGCCATATCGCCTAATATTTCTAGTGATATTCTCGACTTTCCTCTTAGTCTCAACAAAAATGATTGTTTTTGCACCAGGGTCTTGATTTTGTCCAATTTCTTGTAGGAGTACATTCAATCTGAAATGTTAAATTATCATAACATATATGCAAAATATTACTTAAGGACTAGATAAAGATAATTAGTATTCAGATCTTCTTAGAGGATAGTTTGTTTTTCTAATCACTGTTGGTGGTCAGACCAAAAACATTCATCACTAATAAAAAAATATAGAGCAAAAAAGGGTAAAAGATAAATACTCACTTGTTTTCCTTTTCATGTTCCTGGCAAACGTCAATAATTTGAAGAATGTTATGATTAGCAGAGAGCTGGAGTGATCCAATGTTGATCTGAACATAATCTCCCAAATAATCTTCAGCAAGCTTCTTCACTTCTTTGGGCCATGTGGCTGACCACATAAGGGTTTGTCTGTCTGGGCGGATTTGTTCAATGATCTTTCTGATTTGGGGTTCAAAACCCATGTCTAACATACGGTCAGCTTCATCCAAGACCAAGTAAGTGCATCTCTGAAGGTTAGTGGTCCCCTTTTCTAGGAAATCAATAAGTCTGCCTGGTGTGGCAATGACAATTTCCACACCACGCTCCAAGTCACGAGCTTGCTCCCTCTTGGGTGCGCCACCAAATACGCAAGTATTACGTACATATGAGGCATTACCAAAATCAGTGGCTACTTGTTGTATCTGTTGAGCCAACTCTCTTGTAGGGGCCAGAACTAGAGCAATGGGTCCATCACCACGTCTGAGGGGCTGCTGGTTGTTAATGTGCACAATGGCAGGTAAAATGTAAGCCAGAGTCTTTCCAGAGCCTGTTTGGGCAATTCCAACCATATTCTTTCCAGACATAGCAATTGGCCAGCCTTGGGCTTGGATAGGTGTGGGTTCTTTGTAACCCATACCACTAATGCCCTTCATGACATAGTCTGGGAAGTTTCCCTCATCAAAACGTTGTATAGGGTTTGGGACATTGAGTCCACTCACAGTGATCTCGTGCTGTCCCCTGTATTCTTCTACTTCATAGGGTGATCGGCTCAGGACTGATGGGTGTGGGTTGTAGAAGTCCTTGTTGAATGGTTGTAGCGACATTGTGTCCCAGTTGGGACGGCGCATGTTCTGACCTCCTGTGAACTCCTTTTTGCCACCGCCACCACCGCCGCCGAAGCGACTGCCGCCGCCACCACCACCGCCGCCACCTCCGAATTTACTTCCGCCGCCAGAGCCATATCTGGAACCACCGCTTCCACCACGGCTATTGTTCCAAGAGCCAGACCTGAAAAGATGTATAACATAAGAAACGAATTTATTTATTCATTGATTGAACTAAATAAAACCTAACGTACAAAGGGTGTGGAATTAATGCCGAGAAGTGCTTCTTATCAGTAAAGTTATACGTTCAGACGGCATATTAATTTACACGTGTATGATAACCGGTACATATTGCTAAAACGTGACCATGAGTCATGATGACACGTGCGCGAAATGGCATTTACGAATGACAAATTTTATAGACGAGAAGTTATTGAACTGATAAACTGAGTAAATTCGATTCAAACAATACAAAAATGAATTTAAGTACCAGAGGAGGTAACACTAACGAACCACGCAAGCGTAAGTTAGTTTAACGATTTAATGGCGCTAGACAAAATGGAGGACAGAGTAACATGTATTTCATCATGAACCGAAAAATTTAGAAAGCAGAGTACCAAGAGTAGTTTTGGAAAATCTATTTTCTGTTTACAATTATAGCTAGGGTAGGTAAAACATATAAATGACATTGAAATAGCAAACTTCATTCAAATGGTCACCAGACTCAAAGTCATCGATCGATAAATTCATCACACGTCAAAAAATGACAATCTTGTAACAATTAGAAAATAATACAACTTATGACTATAATAATGCCTAAACATAATACTCACATAATTGAAGATAATTTTGTATTCAAGATGTGCTGAATAAATACAGATGTATTTTCCAATCCAATCTGAGCAGGGCGGGTGAAGTCAACCTGCAAGAGACGCCATTTTTAATATAACATTTAGGAACCGCACTGCATGGTAGTATCACACAACGGGAGTTTAACGCATTAAGAGAAAATAAAGATTACTAACGTTTAATTTAATGGAAAAAGTAAAACACAATTTGAAAGCATACATTAAACTAACGTAACAAGAGACACGTCTTACCTCAACCACTGCTTTTTAGAAAGAGACTAATGAAATGAATGAATGAGGAAAGAAGCGAAACGATTACCTCGGCCTCAGGTCGGTCGGGCTCGGGCCACGGTCGGGATCCGGTCTCGTTCATTTTAGTCGGTCACCGGTCACCGGTCACTCACATGGTTGGCATGGCAGACATTAGGCTGAGTACACATTTGTTAAACTTGTGCTTTTGAAATTAAGAGACTGAGATAAATATCCCGAGCTATTTAACTACGTTAGTTGCTCTGAGGACATGGCTAAAATAAAAAATATCTTACATCAGAAGCTTTTTTTTTATTAAATTACCTCCAAATGTGACCGAATATTCGGAGCATCCCAAAATTTCGAAGTCTTATAATTTGTCCGTTGTTGTGTGTTGTTGTGAGTTTTGCTTATACCCAAAAATAGGTTTTCACTAAACGAAATGATTCTGTAGATTATTTGTGTTATACTAGTAGTAACAGTAGGTAGTATTACGAGTTATAGGAATAGTAGTAGAGTTGCTAAGCCGCGAAATTGTGCGCATTGGGTTACAAGCATGAAATTTCTACCACACATAGAGCGTTCCACGGTGATTATTTTCAGATGTAGAGGGAAGTCAGATTCGTCCCCTGCGTGGCGGGAGAGCAGGGTGAATAGGACCAAGTACTGCTCTTTTTCTTTTTATATTACTGATCAGTTAACGCTACTAGAGCTTGTGTGGTATCGTTTTCGTGTAAAACAGATATCAGCAGTTCATTTTTTATGTAATTTATTCATAGTACCGTATAAAAATATGGATGTATTTCCGAAATGGTAAAAATCACAACAAGTTTTTTTTATTCAGGGAGATAAATTAGTTATATTTCCTGAATATTTACAACTAACAAAAATATTGCAATATAGAAAATTTAATCTAGATTCTAAAAATAAATACATGATGGACACTTTTCATACAAACAGTAACTTAAATAAATTGTTGATGTTGAGATTAGCCCGTGTGCTTTAATTACATTAATTTGTTTTTCTAGGACGTATATGGTAAATATTATAGGTAAAAGCATGTTAATAATCATTATTTAATGTATTTTATGAAGCGAAATAGGATGCGTTCGGCGATTTACGTTGGTTACGCCGACGTAAACATATATTTTAAGCTACTGTTTGTATGAGAAGTGCCCAACATGCATATATTTTTAGAAACTAGATTAAATGAGCTTTCTAAAATATTCATAATAATTTGAAAATGATAACGAAATTTAACTAATTTACCTCACTGAATAAAAAAACTTGTTGTTATTTTTACCTTTTCGGCCATACACTCATATTTTTATAAGGAACTATACAAAAATAACATAAAAAATTAATTTCTGATATCTGTTTTACACGAAAACGATACCAGACAAGTCTTAGTAGACTTAACTGACCAGCAATAAAGAAAGAAAAGAGATAAACTTGGTCCTCTTCACTCCGCTCTCTCGCCTCACAGGGGACGAATCTGATTTCCCTCCACATCTGAAAATAATCACCGGAAAACACTCTATCTGCGGTAGAAATTTCATGCTTGTAATCCGATGCGCACAATTATGTTAGGAAACAGCGGACTAACAACTCTACTATAGGCAGAGACACTTAAACTTAGCGCTAAGAAGTAATCGACTGAGCGAGTGAAGCGTCACCGCGTTTCAGCTTGGCCCAAAATTCATTCGTATGTATGCTTGGATGTCTAGATATTTACCGGCTCTTCTCGCATAGATTGCGAAATCTATGCGATCCTTTCTCAGGCGATCCTCGTGAAACTTTGTGACTAGGTTATATAGAATTTCTTGTTGATTCAGTTTTTCAATGTATTTCAATATGGCCGATAAATAGGGTTAAATCGTAAAAAAATACAAATGTCACCAATTTCAAAACAAACTCGCGAGGGCTATCTACAGCTTTCATAGCCAATATAGTTGTTAATACCACCGAATCCTGGGACTCTAGGAACTAGTGACTGAGATGTAGACACTGTATTTTTCTAGTTTAAAACCCACGTATTCCCGCCATTCATTTATACCTACTTGTCGAACCTACTCACAAAATTTCATGAGAATTGCTTGAGAAATGTGACCTCTAGGTGAGAACAGCCGACAAAAGTAGCTCCCAGTTGTGAACTTGTGATCGATTCCATCAGCTGACCGAACTCTTGAAGTCAGTCAACGTATATACCCGCTTGGTGTTTGTTGAGTGTCTACATGGTATGACTTACTAAACGATTTAAGTAACTATCATCCAAGATTCATTGAATTAACTATTCATAAAATTAGTAATTTATTAATGTCTGATATACATTTTATTACGACATTAGTGATATTGTAACGATGCAACACTGTAATAGAGATGTTTCCTGATAAATCAAATCAACTACTAATGTCAAAAGTTCAGAAAAGCAACTCCAATGTCTGAAATTTGACCGTCGTATAGTGCCATCTTACTCACTCAAATATAGTTTGAGAGGAGAACGAGAGAGACGGCAGTATACGACGATTGAATTTCAAACATCGGAGTAACTCTTCTGAAAGCTTAATTTATTAAGGAAAACACGAACAAAGATGTCTCTGTCCGGTACGGCCAAATTGCTTTCCTTTTATTGGTTTTTATAAATTTTCCTACGATATACTAATAGCAATCTAATATAAAGCAAGCCGCTTCACTTACTTCCTATAAAATCAAATAAACACTCGTAATTTAAAAGTTAACGAATAGAAATCAAGTAATTTAATAAGCGGCCCAATTTGAATAAATTGGGCAGTATCTCGATAAGTTGACATTAGAATTAGTATCTATGCCAAAATATATATATATTATATTATAATTGAATGTAACTACGTTTTATTTACACTAATTTATACAAACACTTTGTTTAAAAAAGTTATACAGTATAGACTAAATATATGTTGTTGTGTGTACCTAGATTAATGAATGAAATTATTTGCATTACAATGTACGAAGTGAATGATGACAATCAGTGATCACATTCATTCAGTGCGAATGGTTGAATGAGCAGATTGAATGAGATTGAATTGAGTGAGCAAATTGAGTTCGAGTACGGTTTGAGTACTTTGATGAGTGAACATCTGAACGAACGAATCGAACGAACGGAACGAACGAAATTAGAAAGAATTAGTTAGAGCAAGCAAGCAAGCTAAGTAAGAGCGCTGTGCTAGTGTGCTGTTTTCGATAGTTTTACTGCTAAAAATTACAAATACCTTAATTGTGATCTAGTTAGTGAATTCGTATTACAAAAATGGCAATGCAACCTCATAGCAAAAAGAGAGTGTGCTATTACTATGATAGTAAGTATAAGCAAGTTTGTTACCCGCCACAAGGGACTTTCGGTTTTCTTTTAGTGTTTTACGTTATTCTCAATTATTACATATTTTTATTATAACTTTTCTATGTTAAACGCTTATTTAGTAACAATTTTTGTTGGTTGACGCGTTATGTGAGGTGAAGGGTGTTCATCTTTTTACTTTTATGAAATTGTATATCGAGTCATTCCGAAGCGTCTGTACCCCGTTCTGCGCTCTGATTGGTCCAACTGGTATTGTTCGCACCTTCATTTGTGCACCACAGACGAGAATGTGTCAAGCCGTTAAATGAATCAAGTAACATGTGGATAGAAAGTTGAAATTGATATTGAAGTAAATTGATTGAATTAATATTGATTGTTTGTTTTAATTACAGGTGATATTGGTAATTACTATTATGGGCAGGGCCATCCTATGAAACCGCACCGTATACGCATGACTCACAACTTGTTGTTAAATTATGGATTATACAGAAAAATGGAAATCTATGTAAGTAAACTACTTATTATAAAGAAATCATATTTTATAAGTAACATCTATTACTATTGGTAGAAATCAGACTGAGAGAATCAGAGATTGAAGTTAATAATACTCATTACCTTTAATTTTTTGCAGAGACCACACAAAGCAACCGCAGATGAGATGACAAAGTTTCACTCAGATGATTATATCAGATTCCTCCGTTCAATTCGGCCAGACAACATGTCTGAATACAATAAACAGATGCAAAGATGTAAGTTAAGCGCTGAACTTGATTAATATTAATAATTAATTTTCTGATTAAATATGAAGCCAAAATTTACAATGTGTTTTGGACAGAGACAGAGCATTAATTGAGAATTTCTATTACAGTCAACGTTGGTGAAGATTGCCCTGTATTTGATGGTCTATATGAATTCTGCCAATTGTCAGCGGGAGGATCTGTTGCTGCCGCTGTGAAATTAAATAAACAGGTAAGTTGTTAATACATGAAATTGTCATCGGGCCATTACTGACAATTTCACTCACATGAGGTGAGTTGTTATTTTTGATGTATTGCAAACAAAAAAATTATATACATAAAAATAAGTAAATATCGGACAACGTCACAAAAATCAATCTAGTTGCACAGTAAGCTCTAGTAGGCTTGTGTTATGGAAATTAGATGATGTTAAACATACTTATATAGATAAATACATACTTAAATACAAAATAACATCCATGACCCAGGCTCAAATATTCGAGTTCATCACTCAAATAATTGCCCTTGCCGGGATTTAACCCACGGACCGTTGGCTCAGTAGGCAGCTGCTTAATCACTGCGCCAACCACATAGGCAAATTATAACATTCAATGAAAACTAATTATTATAAATATCTTGTAGTTCATTCAAAATGCAAGTTTTGTTATATCATACTTCATTAATGCATAGTAAACAAATGAAATTGTATTGACCACTTTTGTAATTTCTACAGGCATCAGAAATATGTATCAATTGGGGAGGTGGTCTTCACCATGCCAAGAAGTCCGAAGCTTCTGGTTTCTGCTATGTCAATGACATTGTCCTGGGTATCCTGGAATTGCTCAAGTACCACCAGAGGGTTCTGTACATTGACATTGATGTTCATCATGGGGATGGAGTGGAAGAAGCATTCTACACTACAGACAGAGTCATGACAGTGTCCTTCCATAAATATGGAGAGTACTTCCCTGGCACAGGTAACACTTTTTAAATCAATCACTTATTGATAGGGTCATAAAACCACATGCTTTAAAATTTATCCTTCCACATATCAAATATCTATACATCCTAATAAAGTATTTTTAAGACTAGTGGATCTGTGAGCTATAAACCTCGCGTATCTGTTTCGTTTTTTTTCTGTTCTTAACCCTCATGTCCTAGCTATTATGAAAATTACGGTACAGTGAATTGACAAAAAAAAAAAACTATATAATTATCAAACCTGCTCACAAAATTTCATTATCAGCAGGAGTTGCATGATTTCTGGTATTAAAATAAAGCTAATATGTAGCTTTTTCATTGTTCAAGATTGAGCTAAATAGTTGTCTTTGTCAAGACTCCTCTAACATTTGAATTTTTACAGGTGATTTACGAGATATTGGAGCTGGCAAAGGAAAATACTATGCAGTGAACATACCACTACGAGATGGCATGGATGACGAGTCTTATGAATCCATCTTTGTCCCAATCATCTCAAAGGTCATGGAGACCTTCCAGCCAAGTGCTGTTGTGCTGCAGTGTGGTGCTGATTCATTAACAGGTAATTAAAACTTCTCTATCTAATAAATGTTAGCAACAGTCTTTATAGTACATGGCAGTGCACTATTGTGAATTTGTAAAAAACTGACTAAAAATAGGAAAACAAGCATTACATAGTTCTATTATGAAATTTGTTTAACATTGGAAAATAGAGTCTGCTTTTAGTCATGGTCATGGTCCCAAGCCTGCTTATATATCGCAGCCTTGATATAATAAGGATGCTTGTGACTATGTCATGAGCGTTTTTAGTATGTAAAAGTTATACAAATAATATTTGAACCAGTCTCTTGAGTTTTGTCATTTTGCAGATGTGATGATGATGACTCCCATGATACAGGCTATGCTACAGTCCCCCAAAAAAATCTCATTCTTTGGTAAATAAATTATTGTTATTTATCATCTAGGTGACAGACTTGGGTGCTTCAATCTGACGGTGCGAGGGCACGGGCGCTGCGTAGAGCTAGTGAAGAGATTCGGGCTCCCATTCCTTCTGGTTGGCGGTGGAGGGTAAGTTAAATCTATAATTTGCACTAAACATGTGAATCTCATAGATTGAAATACTTGGTCGCCTATTATAAATGTGAAAATAAGTAAATTCATTTATTAGTATATCCTTACTCAATACTATAGCTATAGCTCCTTAACGATTTGCTTGTTCATTTTATTGCAGTTGTCATGATAATAACAGAGGTTTTTCTAAGAAATTAACGATTCTTGGACAAAAATAATTATGTTTTTATGTATGTTCATTCATGGGATTAATAAATAATGTTTGGATATTGAAAGAAAATTACCTGTGGAAATAATTTAAAATTCAGTAGTCACTGGGTAGCCATCTAAGAATGTAGCATTAGTTAATAAGTATATGTATTGCAGCTACACAATCCGCAACGTATCCCGCTGCTGGACGTACGAGACCTCGGTCGCGCTCGGCGTCGAGATCGCGAACGAGCTCCCCTACAATGACTACTTTGAATACTTCGGGCCAGACTTCAAACTGCACATATCACCGAGCAACATGTCCAACCAGAACACGCCAGAATACTTGGAGAAAATAAAAAACAGGCTGTTCGAAAATTTAAGGATGTTACCACATGCACCCGGAGTCCAGGTAAAGTTTCGAATTGTCTAAACAATTCTAAAACTTCATTTTTTTTTCTTATGAGGCTCATTTTATCTGTTTTATACTGTGGAGAGTGAATGATACAAAAAATAGTCAGCTACTTGATGCTGATTGTCTTGTCATCATATGCCTTTACATCTTTATCAGATGATTTTATGCAGCGTTTTTGAAGCAGTGTTTGATATGACTATACAGTCCGATGTAAAAGCGACAGTGACGTCCGCAAGATTGACATCTCATTAGGGGGTCGTTTGATGATTGGGTTGGTTAAGCAACCCTCCTCTCATTTTGGTGTCTCCTCTCAGTCCTCTCGCGTTTCGTGGCTGACTGCTGACTGTAAATTTCCAAGATTTAGCTGGTATTAAATATTCGAATGTAAATATTTAATGTCAGCTATTTCTTGGAAATATAGACATTATTTTTTTTTTTTTTATTAGCCTGTTAGTGTCCCACTGCTGGCTGGGCAAAGGCCTCTCTATTTGATCTCCACAACTCCCTGTTAGATGTTGCTTCCGACATTAATATTAATATAAGGTGAGTCGGGGCTATTGTAGCTATGGGGTTATTGTATCTTCTTACCATTATAATGGTCTGTGTATATATAGGATACACAGACCAATGGTATATATACACAATCCTATATATGCACAGACCATTTTAAGGGTCACAGACCATTATAATGGTAAGAAGATACAATAACCCCATAGCTACAATAGCCCCGACTCACCTTACCTAAATAATGATTAGCTGAATATTAAAGTGTAGTGTTTAAATTGTGTCAGGTTCAAGCAATACCAGAAGATGCTGTCAATGACGAATCAGAAGATGAAGACAAAGTTGACAAAGATGAAAGATTGCCTCAAAGCGATAAGGTAAGCAGATAATGATAGCAGTAATAAAATCATAGTAGTCTTACAAGTTTGCTTTGGTCAAGTCAAGTACAAACGTTGATGGATATTGTATAGTTCTACTCCATTGAGAGAGAAGCAAGTTCTAAGATGGTGGATTCCCACTTCCCAGTCCCATTTGATTTGACTGCTAGAAACATTTTCATTTGATATTTTTTCCAAAGCCATTTAACGCTTTGCACATAGTGGTTGTATTCGATTTACTAAAACATGAAGAGGTCATTATTATTTTTTATTATCAACTAGCGACCCGCCCCGGCTTCGCACGGGTGCAATGCTGATAAATTATGCATGTATTATACATATAAACCTTCCTCTTGAATCACTATATCTATTAAAAAAAAACGCATCAAAATCTGTTGCGTAGTTTTAAAGATTTAAGCATACAAAGGGACATAGGGACAGAGAAAGCGACTTTGTTCTATACTATGTAGTGATTGCATAACGGGTCACGTAACAATGAAACGTTTCTCTTCAGGACAAGCGCATCACCGGGGATGGTGAGCTGTCAGACTCTGAGGATGAGGGCGAGGGCGGCCGGCGCGACAACCGCTCGTACCGCACGGCGCAGCCGCGCAAGCGCCCGCGTCTCGACAAGGAGCCTGGGCCACTCAAGGACGAAGTTAAACGTGAGTGCTGCGCGGTTACTACAAATTGAAATCACTAGCATAGAGGCATTCTATCTTCGTCCTCCGGGTAGGCAAGCACTTGTGACTCCTCTGGTGTTGCAGGTGTTTATGGGCGACGGTAATCGCTTTCCATCAGGCGATACGTTTGCTCATTTGCCCCCTATGACATTAAAAAAAAAAAAAACCACACAGTCTGAAGTCTCGCTATGTGACGACGCAGTTGGCTCAGTTTGTAGTGCAGCTGCCTACTGAGCCGGCGGTCCTGGGTTCGAATCCCGGTCAGGGCAAATATTTGTGTGATGAACTCGAATATTTGTTCCTGGGTAATGGCTGTTATCTATATATGCGCATATTGATATACACAATATACATATACCGGGTGATCAATCCAAATGGGTCAGTAGGGAGAAAACGAAAACTATAAGAGATTTAATTAAAACTGCATTATTATTTTTTATAAATCTCATACATAATTTCATACACAACTCTGTCAAAACCGCTGTAAAGAATGTTACAATACGACATGCGATTACTTACAGAATTTTCACCAGGTTCAATTCCCGGTTATGAATGAGATTTATTAAAAAAATTTAATGCAGTTGGTTCCTAAGAACAGATTTCCGTATCTTCTATAGTTTTCGTTTTCTCCCTACTGACCCATTTGGATTGATCACTCCGTATAGATAACATCCATTACCCAGGAACAAAACTTGTCTAGTACCCATAGTACAAGCTTTGCTTAGTTTGGGACTAGGCCGATTTGTGTCAGATTGTCCCTTCATTTTTATTAGGGTTCCGTACCCAAAGGGTAAAAACGGGACCCTATTACTGAGACTTCGCTGTCCGTTCGTCCGTCCGTCCGTCTGTCACCAGACTGTATCTCAAGAACAGTGATAGCTAGACAGTTAAAATTTTCACAGATGATTAGACCCCGGGCAGGTGACGTCACAATAGGGTAGTTTGGGGAGTAAACGGTGTTAATTAATACAATAAATGACATAAATAAATTATAATATTCTTTAGTTAATATTACCTATAGGTCAATTGTCAAATGATTTATTTATCGTCGTTGTTATTTCGTTAACTGACTCTCCGTAACAAATCAATCAATAATATTGATCAATAAATTGTAATTTTTGTCGTAAATTATTTAAATGTATAAACATATACAAAGACAAAAGCATCTAAAATATTATAGTATTAAATTTTTTATTGTTTATAATTTAGTTACAAGTGGAGTGTATTACTTATTAAAAAATACTGAAAAATAGTGATTATCATTTGAAAAAAAAAAAAAAAAAATGTTATTTATTGGGTTCAAAACTGTTAGTTTTTATTCCTTATTTATTAATACAGGTCCATTTACTCCCCAAACTACCCTATTGTCACGTAACTGCGACGAAAATCCGGGGTCTACAGATGATGTATTTCAAAATTAAATTAATATTTAAGTGGGGCTACCATACAACCAACTTGTTATAGATTATGGTACGGAACCCTTCATGCACGAGTACTCGCATTTGCCCAATTTTTTTTATTTATTATCTTATTTTTAAACCGCGTTTCAAGCTCGAAGTTCTTTAAAATGCCTGCCAAATATCTACTCAATCATTATTACAGTGAATAGTTTATAATAATTTAATGATTGCTATTCTCGTTTTCAGCGGAAGATGCAAAGGACGACTTAAAGAATTTAAGTACAGTGGAGGAACCAAAGAAGGAAGTCCCGCCCAACCCCTGATGCGAGCGGTAGGGCACCATTATGTTAAGAGTTAGTTCCATGGCCACGATTTGTGCGTCTTTTGACAGATACATCGTGAAATATTCACGCAAATTATCTGACCACCTGCATTTCGTATCGTGACACACATGCAAGGTTCTCAGATACTTTGGTGAGTCTAAGGCATATGTTAAGAAGAGGGTTATTTGTGAAAATGGATTTCTGTCAGACAATTTTATGAGAATTTTACTGCAGAAAGCAAGTAGCGTACATACAAAAAAATAGCCAGTCAAAGATCTTATGGATAGCGGATGTGAAATCAACAAACAACGTCATTATAACACATTTGTTATACAGCAGTATAATTTACTAATAAAGAAGTCCAAAAGACAGACTAAGAGATCTCGAATTAAAGTGTAAGAATGCTCCACAGTTCCTCTTAGGCGGAACTGGCGGAAGCCACACAGAAAAGACGTAGGGTAAGGACGCGTCGCAGACGAGGCGCCCTTAAAATGAAATTTCATACAAAATTAATAGAAATCCGTTGGACATTATTATACGCTATACGGTCTTATTCTTCGACACATTTAGTATGAAAAATCATAATAAAAAAAATTATTTACTTGTACCCTAGATGCTCTGTACAATCAGATTTCTGACTTGCACCAACTTTTAGCATCTCTGTTTGGCCCTATGGTTGGCTGGTAGAGAATGCCATTTGGCAAAGTCCGCCGTTTGTACTGACTTTTGTTTTGTGCAATCAAGTTTAAATAAATATAAAATAAAAGCGACTGCAACGCGTTCTCGCACTACGTTTTTTCAGTGTGGCTTTCAATTTAAACTGAAAGAGAATTGTTCCCCATAGGATAGATTTTATATTATTACATAATTATGTAATGTAATTGTTTATTTTACCCAACCGATACAGAACCTACACTTACAAAGGAAGCAATAATGTAGATAGTAACTTACTATTAATAATTCATCATTTAATTTATTGATGCATGGACCAGTACTTTTTATACGAGTTTTGCTAGATGATGGTTCTTTCAGTATTCTATAATTATTAATTCGCCTAACAATTCATATGCAAAATAGTCAATAGTACCCGCGGGAAAATATCGAGGTAACTTTTATTACGCCTGGTGCATGTTGTTTCCATTAATGATGGAACTTCTGCCGTTCTGATTTAAAATTACACTGCATTCGGTCCCCTTAGACACAATATTATTGACAATATTCCCAATCTATCTGTTATAATAAGTAAGATTTCGTGATCTACGATTAACCATTTAACCGCTTACTACAACATACAACCAACATTGTGATACGTTTTTGCATTGCTCAATAATATCGAGTCTTAAAGAAGGCCTTATAAGTCAGCAAGATGTGACCGCTATTTTATACAAACCTGAATATATATATTTTTTTACTGAGTTGGTATTTCTTATTTGATGTGTAATTTTGCCTTAACCTGTTCACCGCCCATAGAGTTTTATTCGTACAGCGCGTCGTCCCTTCAGCGCCGTGGCCAAAAAATTTACACATGACCATATAGGGTGAAGCCAGACACAAATAACGCGACTCGCAACTCAAAAAATGACGCTTGTCTGGTTTCATCCATAGTTCTTGCTGAAATTGGCATATCTTGTGCAAACACATTTTTGACTTCGAACGCTAGACGTTCTTGACGGTGAACACGTTAAAATGAAGTAGGTAATTTAATTTTGATACTGAAATGGGCATCGCACTCCTAAAACGTCTATCCGGTAAAGTGAGACGTTTTAATGATTAAAGTGGATCCGTCTATTTTTTTATCGCTTGACAATCGAAAGAGCAATAGTGTGTTTTTTATTGATATTATCTTTGACACTAAATTAGGAAGTGTTCTATCTATACTTACATGAAATTTCTCTAGTTGTATCTTTGTAGATGTAAGTTGTAAACTTAATTTATAGTTAGTATATTTAAATCTGAAGCATTTAGACTGAAATTGCTTATTTATGTGCATCATACAATGTGGTGATAAGAATAAGTAAACTTTTATTTTTCTACAATAAACGAATAAATTACATTCTAGTATCGTGCAGTAAGAGTGGTTAACGATATCGATTTAATCAATTAGCTTAATTTACTCTTCCGGTATTCCATTTTTTTCTTTTCTATATCATTCTTCGTCAAGCGGTTATGCAAATAATATGTATACTGTTGATGTGAATGTATTTGAACTGCTTTTGTAAATGACGTAAAAATATGTCAAGAGATACAATCTTACGGGATATCTTCGGGGAGTTAATTGTTTACAGGTATCAGTAAGCTTCAACTCCACAAAATGAAGTATATTCCATGTTTCTGATTGGTGCCACGAAAACATATGATGACGTGTTGATCGTTACATAGCTCAGAGATTGCATTTTTCCACAGCGCTCACTTCAAGAAGCTAACCTATAACGAAATATATGACTAAAGCCAACCTCACCTATGCAACGCCGTGGGGCGTGGGTTAGTTCGGTTTAGTCATAAGACTGCAAGAGTAGAAGTTGTAGAATTTACTGCCATGACTTTTCTAGCTATGGCAGTAAATGTTAACTCCAAAGAGATTGTGATCAATAAGTTCTAAGAGACGAGACTCCTATAGAAAAACGAATAGGTGGTGTTATTTGTATGAAATGGACCTTTAAAATCAGACCGCTTCCCTGGGAAGATTTTTCTATGAGAGTTTCGCTAGAAGCAGAATGTGTTTACGTATAATTCTTTTTTTATAGTACCTAATGTGAAACTAAGGGTTAACGCAGCCTTTCCACGTGTACACGAACCAACGTGAAGCGTTGTAAAAAAAATGCGGTTTTATTTGTAAATCTCAATTGTAATAGCAGTTCAATGTTAATATATTTTCTATTGTTAAATAAATTACGTCAAAATGTGTCTCAAAAATTTAGTTTTCTTTGAAAGCTTTTCATCATCATCAGTCGTTCACTCTTGGCAGAGTGGTCGTGGTTACGGCAATAGTGTCCACATTTGGGTTCTCGTCCTCATCCTTCCTCTGGCAGACAGCAGCTCTCGCGATGCATCTCCATTCATCATCTGAAAGCTTTTAAACTTACTTAAATAGGGTCCTCCCCTAATTGAGTCAAGCTTCTTTTAGTCGATATGGTCTGGTGTGTATAACACTCGCGAAAAACCGGCACCCTATCTCAACTCCGACATTGTTTCCCATTTGTAACGTTTCGCCAAATTTTCATTTGTCCAAAAGTATTTTTTTTTCTGAAACCCGTAATATTTTCAGGATGTTATAAACATCGTTTTAAAGAACCCAATAGGTTAGGTTTGTTTTATAATTCTTCAGAAAATTTAAGTTTTGGAAAAAAATGGTTTTCGGTCAAATGAAAAATTGGCGAAACGTTACAGATGGAAAAAATTGGGCAAGTGCGAGCCCGACTCGCGCATGAAGGGTTCCGTACCTATACATATATATAATCTATAACAAGTTTGTTGTATGGGAGCCCCCTTAAATATTTATTTTATTTTATTTTTAGTATTTGTTGTTATAGCGGCAATAGAAATACATCATCTGTGAAAATTTCAAGTGTCTAGCTATCACCGTTGTTGAGATACAGCCTGGTGACAGACGGACGGACGGACGGACGGACGGACGGACGGACGGATGGACGGACGGACGGACGGCGAAGTCTCAGTAATAGGGTCCCGTTTTTACCCTTTGGGTACGGAACCCTAAAAAATTAGTGTTTAAGATACGTAACCCGAAAAACCAATTGGTTTTAAAATTATAGCTTTTCAAGGTAGCTGATCCGAAAGAATAACTGTTAAAAGTTGTAATTTTAGACCACATAACTTATATCGCCGTTTTCATCAGGGGTTAAAAATCAAATGCGAAGTACGGAAGATTTCCATAACGCAAGCTATTGGGCCCGAATTTAAGTTTCACTAGTCGGTCGTCTGCGGGGAGACACTGTATATATCGACCAATGAAACAGCCAACATACTAACCCAACTTTTCATCATCATCATCATCATCTCAGCCATAGGACGTCCACTGCTGAACATAGGCCTCCCCTTTGGACTTCCATATATACCGGTTGGAAGCGACCTGCATCCAGCGCCTTCCGGCGACCTTTATAAGGTCATCTGTCCATCTTGTAGGTGGACGTCCTACGCTGCGCTTGCTGGTCCGAGGTCTCCACTCGAGCACTTTTCGGCCCCATCGGCCATCTGCTCTGCGTGCTATGTGGCCTGCCCATTGCCACTTCAACTTGCTAATCCGGTGAGCTATATCGGTCACTTTAGTTCGTCTACGGATTTCCTCATTTCTGATTCGATCACGTAGAGACACCCCGAGCATAGCCCTCTCCATTGCTCGTTGAGCGACTTTGAGCTTTGAGATGAGGCCGATAGTGAAAGACCACGTTTCGGTGCCGTAAGTCATCACTGGTAACACACATTGGTTGAAGACTTTCGTCTTGAGGCACTGAGGTATGTCGGACGAAAAGACATTGCGTAGTTTCCCGAACGCTGCCCAGCCGAGTTGGATTCGGCGGTTGACTTCCGGTTGACTTTTCATCACACTTGCTCGTAAATCAAGGGTTTACATGCTAGAAAACCGGGCGGTAAGTCGTAAATTACGCCCTAGGGCAGTAAGTAATTTTTATCACACTTGTGTCGCGAAATGTCGCGATATTTGCGTGTTTCGGAACGCACCTAAAAAATACATATTGTCTATGGTAAGAATCCAGTTGTTACTTGCTTAAAGTTTCTTTCATTAAGTATTCTTGTGGTTTTTAAAGTAATTTATGATTAAGTAAGTGCATAAACTCAGTGCGAGAAATTCAACTGTGCAACAGCCGGAGAGATCTGCGAAAGCTAAGTGTTCTAGCCTAAGCCTTTACAATCTTGATTTATTTATTTTCTTCCTAATTATATAGCAACGTGAAGGTACTTTAAAGAATCGCTTGCCAGACTTTTCAGCATATCCTAGGAATCTCATGATTCTTATATTGGTCTGAATATAATATCACAGAGACCATTATGAGCATAATTTTGATTTCTTTATGTAATTATATGCCAGTGTATTGATGATTATAACTTTGTGATTTTAATTGTGATTTATGATGATAAGCATCATGGAGGACATGCACACTTTGTGGTGTCCTGGCTTGACTATTTCTCCTTGAGTAGACCAATATTCCGGCCTGCAGGCGGAAGGGGGCCGCGATATAGATGAGGCCCCCATGATGTGCTGGCGGGGCATGCGCTGGGTTGTTGAGCCCGAGTATTTTGATTACTGATGGATAGCGCATGCGCCCAGCCGCCTGTAAAGCCTGGGGAGTTGTTTAACTCCTGCGGGGTTGGCGGCAAGAGCCTGTAAGCCCTGGGGAGTCGTTTGACTTCTGCAGGATTGGCATGAGTCCTTGTACTGAATAACGTCAGGTTATCGATTTGTGACAGCTGTTTAGCTGTCGATAATCATAGGTTAAAGAGCCTTCCAAAACTTGAACGCTGTGTAGCAGCTTGTAATAACCATAAGTCGTGCACGCATACACGAGTGTCGTGTTGAGAGCCAGCGGGTGGCCTGGTAGACAGGCACCCAGAGAAGGGAGGATTTGCGTGAAGTGATAATGATTCGCTCTTAAGTCGATCCTCCGGTCTACTCGTCGTATGGTACCTTGCGACAGGCTGACGTCGGTTGATGTCAGCCCATGTATGATGATTATGAATATCTAGAGATAAGAGAATAGTGCCAGACTGATAACCTTGGGTGGATTAATTGACCCAGGATCATCAGACGTTCCTGGATCAGGAACCATTCCAATTAGTTTACACAACACTCATGGTATAACTTAATTGTAATTCTCTATCATGAGTAATATAATTATGGTTCGTGTAACGAGCAAACTAATAACAATTTATACTTGCTGTCACGAAGCCAACTGTAAGATATTTAACACTAATGATTAACTGGGCATATAGTTTCATTTATAGACTAACAGTGTGATAATTGAGTTAACTTGTCAGTAAAGGTCACATCACAGAAATATACATATAACAGTTCCAATTTAGTAATCTTTATTATATATCATTAACAGTATAGTACCTATCACAGGTGACAGGCGAGGGCACTTAGAGATTCGACTGTGAGAATCAATGATTTATTTAACCACAGGCGGGGAAGTCGCGGGCGGCCGCCAGGTTGAGCGTGTAGTGCGCGGTGCCCGCCACCCTCGCCGGGCGCGGCGAGTCCGGTATTAGGACTACAACTTTTAAGGTATGGTGCATAACAATTGTAGACCTTGTAGTCGCACTGTGGGTGTACAGTGCTGTAGGAGTTAGCAATGTCTTAATATTCATATAAAAGCGAAGCAGATAGAATAGCCTGAGTTACAACTGAACCAGGCCCGGGATACAGTCAGTTCCGCGTTGGCAAGTAGCCTCATTTAAGATGAGGATGGGAAAGCCAAGGCGTATCCGACTGTGCGTTTAAATTTCTGTAAGTAAAGTAGATACAGAACTAATTCTTGTGCGATGATGAACCCCCACTATACATCACATTATCGCAACAAAATGGTGTGAGTGTATTAGGGATTTGATGGTAGTGAGTGTACAAGGGATAATAATTTTAGCATTGCTCGCTCATACAGATCTAAACAAAGTTAATTAAAACATTCTGTCATTTGATTAAAAAATTATTATTAAAAATAAGGTCTGCAACAGTTAATCACTATACAGAAGTTGAAATGTAGATTGTGGGCGAATAGGAAAGTGGCGGTATCTGTGGGCAAATAGGAAAACTAAGAGTGAAAACTTCAATGATAATATATCATTGAAAAGAGTGAATATATTTAATTCACATATGGCATGTATGTCACATACGTACCACGATAATATTGTACATTTTATGTGTTTGATGTTTTCAGGTTAGAAGTATTTATCTAAGGTCATTATATTACTATTAATGACAAAAAACTTCTATGCATAGACACAAGTGACATCTATGCGAGCATTGACAAACTAAATAAGTGCCACTACTCACGCGTAGATGGCGCGCATTCCGAACTACATACTTCGCTTCGCTTGAGAAGCGAGCTGAAATGGTTTGACTATCCGTTGATAGAGGGCGGTATAGAAATGGTGATATATAGACGTTAAAGATAGGTCGTCGGTAATACGGCTATCGATCAATAGAGGGCGCATTCTATAGATTATAACTTATATGAATTCTCGCACTGAGGTTAAGTGGTAATTTATTAATAAGAATTGATATTTAAACATTACGAATTTATATAAATTCGTGACATCATATTACGACGTGGTAAGGGTAAAAGATAATTACACTCTTAATTATCTTCTAGCAAGAAACGGAAGTGGAGGAAACGACTTCCGACTCCACCATGTAAAAGCAAAATGGCCGAAATCCTTTGACAACTGTCGAACAAAAACAGACGCTGTGTATTTTTGAGAGTGAAAATCAATTGTTTATGTGAAAGAAAGCTGTGAAATGAAAAGTTAAAAGTGATAAAACAATTGAAAGGTGTTATCAGGTGAGATATCAAGCATTATTCTTGTGTATATCACGAAATCAAAGCATTTGCATACACAAATATTGTGTGATTGTGTGTTTGTCAACAAATAAACCGGAAGGTTTGATATGATCATAGAATTTCTTATAAGACTTGATGGAAGTCGAATAATTAGCAAGAAATAGAAATTTGCTTATCAATACGAAAGGCGTATGAATACAGGAGTGTGTTTAAAGAAATGTTTGCGAGTAAATTCTATGATACAACAAGATGAAATTCTTTCGCTTCATCTATGAACACTCACATATTATAGAAAGATAATTTTATATTTCTTTCTATAGGGCGGAACGTCAAAGGAACGCATTAAATAAATAAGAGGTACCGGTGGTGTAACACTCCGATAAAGTACACAAGGAAAGCTGGTATGTACATTATATATAAATATATACATGACAATTCGTATAGTTATATTATTAACTACGAAAACGTATACATAAAGAACTGACTTTATGTGGCTGAAAGATTGATTTATACGGATGAAGGATTGATATCTAGCTTAGATATAGTCAATAACGTATTGGTATAGCGCTTGTGCGGTTACATATGTGCATTATATAAAGAATATAACATTGTTTTGGTGAATCGAGTCTTATGTCACTGTCAACAATTTTCACTTATGAAAATCAGGTTATGACCACTTGGTTGATAGTTTGAATGGTGATTCGACAGTAGTTATATAAACATTGCGAGTTATATTTAAACTTTGATCATGACAAGGAAAAGTGTAGGAAGGGACCGTCCACTCACGGTGTGAGGTGAAGCATAAAAGTTAAAATTCTGGTTTGAATTATAGATGTTATAAAAGGAAAGCATTCTTAGTAGCTCTGGGCATTATACTAAGCAAATACGTTTTACCAGCAGTGCTGTGTGGTACATGGTTCTGTGAGTCTGGTGTGATTAGTACTTCATTGATTAATTAGACAGTTGAGTGATTATAAAGTAACCTATGCATTGTTTAATGCATTTGTGAATGGATACTGTGTGGTTGATGCTTTTAACCACCCTTATGAATTGAAATATACAAAGTATGAGACAACATGGGACCAGTTATATGAGATTTATCAACTCAATTGGTCCAGTTGGCCGTCTAGTGCTTCAGGTGGGTCGCGTCGACAGGTTCAAAGAGAGGACCAGTGGGTTCATAAAAATGAGGTGTTGTGTAGCGACACTTGGCATGACGAATTGTAGAGATACGATTTGGTTGGCCAGCCTGTCGGTGGACTGCGCCTGTCGACTGAGGCGGGTAGAATAGCTTGGACAAAACTTACTTGAATTAATGTGCTGTTATGTGATTGTTACTCATTGAACAATATTAATGAAATGAAATACACTCAACGAGGGCAGGCGGTTCCTATTATTTCTTTACTTTTCCATGAGAAAGCTTCAAAAAGCAACATTTTCTGAAACAGAACAGATATTTAAATTTATTGTATGATCATGTTGTGATGAAAGATTAAGACTTATTTGATACTGAATTATAAAGTGTGTCGGTGGTATGACATACTTAGTAAATAACATAGTTTACTCAACGTGAAAATTTATAATTGAAATTTAATGGACAGTTTTAGTGAATGTTAGTATGATTACTGACAGTCAATAAACTGGTTGTATGATGACTTGATGAAGTTAGTGGACTGTAAAAGCAAAGTAATTGCTATTTATTTCAATGATTATTGTTATTAATTTCAAATTCACGTGTGAGTTAACTATCATTATGGACGAAATATATCTGAATAGATTAAATAAAATTGTGTCAAATATTAAAGAGCTGCTAGCCAACAGCTCTCGTGATTTGTGTGCGTTGAGTCTATGGTCTGATGATGATGTTGATCAAGCAAAAATTACTTCTTCTAAATTACAAGCAGTACTTACCAGATTTAACAATGACTTGTACCAGTACTTCAACTCCTCGACGAATCCCAATGCGGATGAAATTTCTATGTTGACAACGGAACAGCTGAACGGTGAAGAAGTGCTAGCAGAATTAAATGCACGAATTCAAGTTAAGAAAGATAAGGCTACTGCTTCAAGCTCCAGTCAAGCAAACGTACATAGAGGAAAGTTACCTGATTTAAACTTGCCTACATTCTCAGGAGATGTACTTCAGTGGAACCAGTTTTGGGATCAATTTAGCTCAAACATTGATCAGAGAGATCTAAGAGATGTTGATAAATTGCTTTATTTGAAAGCATCGTTGAAAGGTGAAGCTAAAACCATATTAGATGGATTAGAAACCACGAATAATAATTATAAGATAGCTTTGGATATCTTAACCAACAGATATGGCAAGACTACTCAAATTGTTGACGCACATTATTCAACACTTTATAAACTGAAGAGAGCAGAAAAACCAGAAGAGTGTCGTAGAACGCTTGATGATATTGAGAGACATCTCAGGGTTTTGAGTACTCTTGGTGAGAACACAGATCAGAACCATCTGCGGTTCATGATTATGGAGAAATTTCCTGAAGATATTATATATGAGTTGAAACTCAAGTTGAATAACAACACCATAGAAGAAATAAGAAAGCAGCTTCATGTAATCTTGTGTGCTCGAGAAGATGCAAGAGGAACTTTTGAAAAGGGTAACAAAGAGAACATCAGTTACACAACTGAAACTCTTCATGTGAAAACAAAGGTCAAGAAGGAGTTGAGAACAAGGAAACCTAATAAAATGGATGATGCTAAAAGACAATTGAAACCTAACAAAATGAATGATACACGTAGGCAATGGAAACCTAACAATATGAGTGATACAACTAGACAATGGAAACCGAATATTACAGCATTTAATAAAGTCAACAATCTTAAAAGGAATTTTAATACCAGAGAAAACAGAGATCAACCTAGATTTAGTCCAAAAAGAAATAAGCCATCCTGTTTATTCTGTAATGGAGGACATTACAGCAATTCCTGCAACAAATTTAGAACAATTAGGGAAAGGAAACAAATATTAGGAAACAAATGTTACATTTGTCTTCGAAGCGGACATTATCTCAACACTTGTCCTAACAAGGATAAACCTTGTTTTCACTGCAAGAGCAGAGGTTTGCATAACCAAGCGTTATGCCCAAACAAGACATTTAGAAAACCCGAGTCTACTAACACGATGCACGTACATGACAAAGGATCGACGGTGTTGCAAACAGCCATAGTTAATTTAAAAGGACCTGACCACTCGACGTTGAAGTGTCGTGTATTGCTAGACTCTGGTAGTCAAAGAAGCTATGTCACCCAAGAAGTAACCAAGAAATTAAACCTACCAAAGTTGGAAGAACATCATCTTAGGGTATTCACATTCGGGTCAGAAAAACCTCAAGAAATAAAGAGTTCTTTGATGAAACTTGACATACAAACAAGAACGAATAAACACAAAACTATCTACGCTAATGTTGTACCGAACATCACACAAGGAATTTCATCATACAACGAAGAACTGGTCGAATGGAATAATAAGAACGTTACACTAGCTGACGATGGATCTCTTTCAGACAGAATAGACATACTAATAGGAAACGACTATTATCATTCACTAATGTCAACAGAAAAGATAAAATTGCAGGAAAACTTATACTTAGTAAATTCAGAACTGGGTTGGATACTTTCGGGACAAACAAAGGAGAAACCTATGCTAGAGTCGTCAGTGCTCACGTATTTTCAAGCTTCATACGAGACCAAATTGTCAGAGCCAGACTTACCCTTGGACACGGGAAACGTCAAGGTCTTGTGGGACTTGGAATCCATCGGGATCACTGACTCTCCAAAGGCTAACCGAGAAGAAGAAGCCATCAAACATTTTAACGAAAATACCGAGTTAATTGAAGGAAGATACTACGTTAGCTGGCCTTGGAAAACATATCCACCAGAATTACCAACCAATTTTGGGCTAGCATATGGTCGCTTAGTAGGACTGCTGAAACGACTAGATACAGACGCTTTGAACTCTTACAACAAAACATTAGAAGACCAATTAAAAAGAGGAATTATAGAAATAGTACCGGATAACATCAAGGAGGATGGACCTGTTCATTACTTACCTCATCATGGTGTCATCGTAACAGGGAAACCTCTTCGTATAGTGTACGATGCCTCTGCAAGAACCAAAGATACAAAGAGCCTCAATGAATGTTTGTACTGCGGTCCAATGATGCTTGAGGATCTAACAGGATTGCTGATAAGGTTTAGATGTTATTCTGTGGGTCTAACAGCTGATGTGGAAAAGGCTTTTCTGCAAATAGGACTGAAAGATAAAGATAGAGACGTTACCAGATTCCTATGGTTAAAGGACATCAATAAACCTATTAATGAGGAGAATCTTCTACATTATAGATTTAAACGTGTTCCTTTTGGAATAATTTCGAGCCCATTTTTACTAAATGCTACGATAAAACATCATCTACAAAATACAAATGGAAAATATAGTAAACAATTAGCAAATGATATATATGTAGATAATGTGCTTACTGGATCGGATACTGCATCAGAAGCTATAAATCTTTACAAAGAAGGCAAGGAAATGTTCTCACAAATTTCAATGAATCTACGCGAATGGAGTTCCAATTCTTCAGAATTCATGACACAAATACCTGACGCAGCAAAAGAAACAACGGTAAAAACATTAGGCTTAAATTGGATTTTAGCCAACGATATGCTTCATTTAAGGGCTAAAGTCAATAGAGACAATGAATACACAAAAAGAGGGATCTTGAGAACTATAGCATCCGTGTATGATCCATGTGGATTTAGTGCCCCAACTTTGCTGTCAGCTAAGTTGCTGCTCCAACAGCTGTGGAAGATTAAAGCTAAGTGGGACACTGTGCTGTCAGAGGACTTACTCCAAAATTGGAAAACTATTCTAGACGAAATGAAGCAAATTGAAAGTATATGTTTACCTAGAAACATCACTATACCTGATGAGAAGAATGCTCAATTGCATTGCTTCACGGATTCTTCATCGATAGCTTATGCTGCGGTAATTTATTTAGTACAAAATGACAAAGTCAATTTTATAATAGGTAAATCACGATTAGTACCTATTAAAGACCAAGAAAATCTGAAGATTCCACGCTTAGAACTGTTGGGAGTACTTATAGGAAGCCGACTTATCAAATATGTTCGCAAATTCCTACCCTTGAATATAACACACATAACTTTATGGACTGATAGTAAGATAGTCATAGACTGGTATAACTCAGATAAATTGCTTGAACCATTCGTGTCCAGAAGAATAGAAGAGATAAAACAGAATAAAGATTTAAACATTAAATACGTCCCATCTCAATTGAATCCAGCAGACGTGGCTACACGTCCTGCCGCGTCAGAAGATGAGAAGAACACGTGGTTGTATGGTCCTGAATTTCTCCGAAAAGACCAAAGCAAATGGCCTTCAGACTTACCTGGTTCTGTTTCTTTTCTGTCGCGGGAGGGTCTGTTGGACACAGAAGAACAATCACAAATAGAGACACCAAGTAGAACATTTGAAACAAATATCTCAGATTCACACATGAAAGAAATAAAAGAACTACAAAAAATATCATTTCCAGAAGAATGCAAAGGAAAATTAACTTCGTTATCTCGGAACTTAGGATTATTCATGGACAATGAAGGAATACTGAGATGTGATGGGCGAATCACACATTCAGATTTATCATACGACGCGAAACATCCAATATTGATTCCAAAGAACAGCGAATTCACCGATAAAGTAATTAAAGATATTCATGAGAAAAATCTTCACGTAGGAGTGCCTCATACTCTGAGCCTCATACGCCAAAAATATTGGATTCCTCAAGGGAGGACGCGAGTTCAAAAAATATTAAGCAAATGTGCAAAATGTGTAAAACATGGAGGAGGTCCTTACACATTACCAAAGACACCAGCATTGCCAGCTGAAAGAGTAAATTATACAACATCATTCAACTATGTAGGAGTCGATTATTTCGGCCCAATGTACGTTAAATCGGAAAACGGATCGAAGAAACGTTGGATTTGTTTGTTCACATGCCTGGTGATCAGAGCAATACATTTGGAAGTGGTTGAAGACTTAACCACAGACAAATGCTTAATGGCATTCAGACGCTTTATAGCTACAAGAGGAAAACCCACACTTATATTATCTGACAATGCTCCGCAATTCAGACTGTTAGCTGAAGTTATGACAGAAGAAGGAACATTAACAGAGAAGATAAAATGGAAATTCATTCCTCAGCTCGCTCCGTGGCACGGGGGAGCATATGAAAGACTTGTAGCGGTTGTAAAGCACTGCTTAAAGAGAACACTTGAAAAACACATGCTTGAAGATAATCAACTGTCAACAATTATCAAAGAAGTAGAAGCGGTAGTAAATACAAGACCACTTACATACGTGGGATCAGGTGTTGACCACATTTTAAAACCTGCCGATTTTCTCACTCCAGGAAGATGTTTGAATGTTCAAGTGCTCACTGAACAACTACCGATCTCAGGATCTATCATTAAACAACAACTCATCGAAGGATGGAAACGTGGAAATACGATTATGGAAGAATATAGGGATATGTTCATCCATCGGTATCTACTGAGCCTGAGAGAAAGGTATGGGAACTCGCCCAAGCAAGTTAGGGTGAGAGCCCATAGTACTCCTCAGATTGGAGATATAGTACAAATAAAAGGAGAATCGAGGAATCGAGAAGGCTGGAAAGCTGGAAAGATTGTTGAAGTAATGAAAGGTACAGACGGTTTATGTAGAGTCGCTCGTGTGAAAGTAGGTAACAATATCTTCACACGATCTATTGCTCATTTGTACCCGCTGGAAGCGGAGGATGATGCATTTCATGATGACATGACAGAAATGCATGAGCAAAACATGCAAGAAAACATACACATAGAAAACGAACATCTACCTCGTGTACCATTGATGGAATTAAGCGGTATGGATGTTGATCCAGAGCCAAGAAACATAGAAATTAACAACCAAGACATACATGACTCAACCAACAACACGAGAGAGAAGCTAAAGAATACAAGTATGATTGATGAATCAGAAATGACACAAGAACAGAATACTGAAGGTTCTGATAACGAGATGCCAAGTATCAATGATATAAACAACACAATGACACAAGAGAGACAGCGTAGAGCTGCTGCAGTCCAGGCATTGGAGAAAATCCAGAAGTGGACTAGAGACCTGATGACTACCATAAATTAAAACTTTCGCGAGGCGGGAGTGTCGCGAAATGTCGCGATATTTGCGTGTTTCGGAACGCACCTAAAAAATACATATTGTCTATGGTAAGAATCCAGTTGTTACTTGCTTAAAGTTTCTTTCATTAAGTATTCTTGTGGTTTTTAAAGTAATTTATGATTAAGTAAGTGCATAAACTCAGTGCGAGAAATTCAACTGTGCAACAGCCGGAGAGATCTGCGAAAGCTAAGTGTTCTAGCCTAAGCCTTTACAATCTTGATTTATTTATTTTCTTCCTAATTATATAGCAACGTGAAGGTACTTTAAAGAATCGCTTGCCAGACTTTTCAGCATATCCTAGGAATCTCATGATTCTTATATTGGTCTGAATATAATATCACAGAGACCATTATGAGCATAATTTTGATTTCTTTATGTAATTATATGCCAGTGTATTGATGATTATAACTTTGTGATTTTAATTGTGATTTATGATGATAAGCATCATGGAGGACATGCACACTTTGTGGTGTCCTGGCTTGACTATTTCTCCTTGAGTAGACCAATATTCCGGCCTGCAGGCGGAAGGGGGCCGCGATATAGATGAGGCCCCCATGATGTGCTGGCGGGGCATGCGCTGGGTTGTTGAGCCCGAGTATTTTGATTACTGATGGATAGCGCATGCGCCCAGCCGCCTGTAAAGCCTGGGGAGTTGTTTAACTCCTGCGGGGTTGGCGGCAAGAGCCTGTAAGCCCTGGGGAGTCGTTTGACTTCTGCAGGATTGGCATGAGTCCTTGTACTGAATAACGTCAGGTTATCGATTTGTGACAGCTGTTTAGCTGTCGATAATCATAGGTTAAAGAGCCTTCCAAAACTTGAACGCTGTGTAGCAGCTTGTAATAACCATAAGTCGTGCACGCATACACGAGTGTCGTGTTGAGAGCCAGCGGGTGGCCTGGTAGACAGGCACCCAGAGAAGGGAGGATTTGCGTGAAGTGATAATGATTCGCTCTTAAGTCGATCCTCCGGTCTACTCGTCGTATGGTACCTTGCGACAGGCTGACGTCGGTTGATGTCAGCCCATGTATGATGATTATGAATATCTAGAGATAAGAGAATAGTGCCAGACTGATAACCTTGGGTGGATTAATTGACCCAGGATCATCAGACGTTCCTGGATCAGGAACCATTCCAATTAGTTTACACAACACTCATGGTATAACTTAATTGTAATTCTCTATCATGAGTAATATAATTATGGTTCGTGTAACGAGCAAACTAATAACAATTTATACTTGCTGTCACGAAGCCAACTGTAAGATATTTAACACTAATGATTAACTGGGCATATAGTTTCATTTATAGACTAACAGTGTGATAATTGAGTTAACTTGTCAGTAAAGGTCACATCACAGAAATATACATATAACAGTTCCAATTTAGTAATCTTTATTATATATCATTAACAGTATAGTACCTATCACAGGTGACAGGCGAGGGCACTTAGAGATTCGACTGTGAGAATCAATGATTTATTTAACCACAGGCGGGGAAGTCGCGGGCGGCCGCCAGGTTGAGCGTGTAGTGCGCGGTGCCCGCCACCCTCGCCGGGCGCGGCGAGTCCGGTATTAGGACTACAACTTTTAAGGTATGGTGCATAACAATTGTAGACCTTGTAGTCGCACTGTGGGTGTACAGTGCTGTAGGAGTTAGCAATGTCTTAATATTCATATAAAAGCGAAGCAGATAGAATAGCCTGAGTTACAACTGAACCAGGCCCGGGATACAGTCAGTTCCGCGTTGGCAAGTAGCCTCATTTAAGATGAGGATGGGAAAGCCAAGGCGTATCCGACTGTGCGTTTAAATTTCTGTAAGTAAAGTAGATACAGAACTAATTCTTGTGCGATGATGAACCCCCACTATACATCACATTATCGCAACAACTTGCTCGTAAATAAAGGGTTACATGCTAGAAAACGGGGCGGTATAGTATATTACTGCCGAGGCCGGGAAAAGTCAGTTCGTGGATGAGTATGATTTTGAAGGACGAGGCGTAGCCGAGTCCTTCAATAATACGAATCTGCGAACTGACATTCCCGCCGAGGCTTGTATAGTGCTTTTCTCCAAATATGCTTGGAAATAATCACCAATCTACATTTTAATTTAATGTATCAGTACCATGAAGTTCATTAGGTACTTATTTTTTTTAGGAATAGGAATAAAATTTCGGGTCCGAATCATATGTTTGATTTAAAACAAAATATATGAATAAGAATTAAATATATATGAAAACACAATAACAAAAAATATGCACCTATGTAATTATAAATTTTAGTTAAATGAACAACTTCTAAACACACTGTTTTTTTTTACAAACCATACCATATTTATCATTCGGAGAAGATCATAAGTTCAAAATAACTTTTATATTGATTTGGACACAATCATTTCTGTTTTATTTTTTATTTGTTTACGTTTGGTACACTTATTAATTTTCAAATCACTCATTAAATATCATCATATTATTAAAATTAAAACTGTCGTGAGAAATCTCTAATAAATAACTAAGAATCATGAAAATAAATTAACCGCATATAAGATTATTATTCAAATTGTTTGTCCGTTATTCGAAATTTGTCGACATTTCAAATACATTGACAGTAGCAGAGCAAAAAAATGTTCAGTGCAAGAACTAAACGCAGATAACAATTAAAAAGTTTAAATAGTTTTTATTTTTAGGGTTCCGTACCCAAAGGGTAAAAACGGGACCCTATTACTGAGACTTCGCTGTCCGTCCGTCCGTCCGTCCATCCGTCTGTCACCAGGCTGTATCTCAACAACGGTGATAGCTAGACAGTTGAAATTTTCACAGATGATGTATTTCTATTGCCGCTATAACAACAAATACTAAAAATAAAATAAAATAAATATTTAAGGGGGGCTCCCATACAACAAACTTGTTATAGATTATATATAGGTACGGAACCCTTCATGCGCGAGTCGCGCTCGCACTTGCCCAATTTTTTGAATTTAGTGGACAATTGGCTGTATGGTGAATTATCAAAGTCTTTGAAAAAATTAAAAGTAAAAATGCAGTAACCGGCCAAATTAAGATTACCCTCATTTGTATGAGACGTTATAAACGGAAGGTGTGTTTTTTACTTAATCGTGTTATTTAAATAATATTGATTTCCCGGCTAAGGCCAATAATATATATATTTTTTTAATTTTCATTAACGCCTTCTAAATATAACGAACGATTTCGCGGTCCAGTTTTACTACATTAATGGCAACATTTCCAAGCAAGTTGGAGAAAAGTAATTTTGGTATTGACTACTATTTATTACTTTTGTTTTATTTGCTCCTAAGTTTAATGAAAAACGTCGTCCGTGACTCTGGTGGTAAAGGAATTCCAAACTCGTGTCATTAAAGCCCTCGGTTTCGGCTTCGGGATTCTAATAGACTCGTTTGTAATTCCTAGTGTACCACCCTTGTTACGTAATGTACCTACTATTGAAAGCGATTTGCATCCATGCGAATACCCCCATAACGGGTATGTTGGACGATCGACAGGCAATTCGGGAACGTAAATTACTACTGGTAAAGATGGGAAGAAATAAAACAAAGCTTGTCTTTGAATATTATATGTAATTGTAAACAGATTATCACAACGCTCTAGACATAAAATTGCACCATAAAATAAAAGTACCTTCAAATCAGTCTGGTACCAAAGAGCTGGATAAAACCATCAAATAAACTGGAATGAATATAAAAATACTATCAAATAATTTAGCAATATACATCTACATAGTTTTCATCAGTTTTTTACATACCTACAAATAAAGATAAATGAATGTAATTGATTTTATAAGTAGTTATTCTAATGAACACTTAAAATGTAAGGGGCGAGCTCTACCTTTACCAATTACCAGATTATCGTAAAATTGAACCTTTACATCACTCCGAGTCTACTAGTCTTAAAATTACCTCGCGTTTTGAACTTTATTTTAAGAATCACACTTGTTCATAATTTTTAAAATACTTGACTGCTACTTTACATTATAAAAAGGAATGTAAAATTGGAAGATAACTATTAGTACTTATCGTGAAATCGATTGGAAGTCTCAATGTATTCTACAATCTGTAATACAAACGATTGTAAAGTAAATTGTGCGTAATTGTAGGCCTTTTAAACGTGACTAGGCAAGACCAATTTTATACCTTTATACTGATTTTCTCTTTATATAAACAAAAATTCATAACAAAACTGTGGTAATAACAATCAATAAAATGTATAAATTAAGCATGGCTATAATATATTAGTAAACTAAACGCGTAATACTAAACTCAATCACAGTAAATATAAAATGTTTAACTTTTCAAGATATTATTATAAACCTATTATGTTTTCAAATAATATATTTGTCATTAGCTCACAAAATGTCGCTTAAATTTAACCATTCGACATAGTAAATTAAACTAAATGGCGATCAGTTAATTCATACAATTAGAATGACTATTCAGTAACTACTGCCTAAAATGTTTATATTCTAACTGGCACAATAGTGAGCATCCGAGAATATAATCCGTTTTACTGCAATATCTGGACATTGAACCCTGCTCAACTTATCACGTAAAACTGTCTTCGTGGCGCGCGCGGCGCTTAGGCTTCGGCACCTTCTTCTGTAATCATTGAACCACATCATTTAATAATCACTTTGTCCCAAAAAAATAACCAACTTCAATGAGCGAAATGGAACATACAATAACACTTTTATGATTTTCTCATGGATGTGTTTGTCAAAACTGGACCAAATTTAAATGGGAACACACGGGAAGCACCAGCCTTCAAATACGGAATAAAGTTCCGAGGTAACAAAAAAAAACCAAACATACCTACATACCTAGTCGAATTGTGAACCTCCTCCTTTTTTGAAGTCAGTTAAAACAAAAATTGGCTTGCAACTACCTATAAGCTAATCCAGACTTCACCCACAGTAATAGCTCGGCAGAGATAGGATTCGTTTTCAGAAAAACATGTAGGTAGGTACATATTTAAAGGATTATTCAAAACAAAACTTGGCCCTTAACTAAGTACAATACGATTAAAATCAGTTAACGATTCGGCTTTTCTCGGGTATCATCGCCTCAATCCGGAGCCGGAAATGACACGAAATACATAACCGCGATTTCTTTTAGATAGCATTCAATTTGAAGTATCATTTAAACGCAATGTATAGCACCTGCCAAGATGACATTACTAACCGGTAGACCTAAGAAAATTATTATGCGGAAGCGACATGAATTTTAACATTAATTATTTATTAATAAAGCTATACTTGTAGGTATACAATATATAAAAAAAACATATATAAGTCAATATTTTACTGTTTGATGTAAGTAACAGTACCTACGATATTACGTCGGATTAATAATTATCACCGAATAAAAAATAAAAAAACCGAGAAGATTTTTGTTGATATTTCATAAACTGCTTGACCGATTTTGATAAAATTTACATGGGACCATCTCGGAAGTATACCCTATCAAATCAAATACAAAAAGAATTTTGTAAATCGGTCATATCTGTAAATTGATAACTCTATGTGAGAGATGAGGGATTCACGACAATTACCGAGGTTGGCCGAATCGTTAACTGATTTTAATCGTACTGTATGAGCATTTCTTAAAAAGTTTGTACACAATTAAGACAGAAAATTAAAGTCTAATATAATTTTCCTATTTTGTTACCAATTATTTTAATAATTTTATATCAATGTTATGGTTATGTTCGGTAATTAAGGTTCTGTTATGCTTATACTTTTTTAATTATACATAATCTGATATCAATGTATTGGAAATCACAATAAAAAATGGTAACAAAATAGGAAAATTATATTTGACTTTAATTTTCTGTCTTAATTGTGTACAAACTTTTTGAAATATGCTCGTACATGTTTTTTTAAAACGACTCATAGGGGACCAAGTGGTTTGAAAAGTAGCCAGAGACAGACCTCCTGCAGCTATAATTATGTATTGAAAATGCCCTCTTGTCACGCTGTCACCCTCTCTGCGAGTGCCTCTAGCGCGGGAGTAAACTTAGTGAAATGGTTCACCTCCATGGAATTTGATGCATTCGCGGATGCGTATTTTAACTTCCAGTTTTTCGTTTCTATCCATTTGGATATTATTTTTTATGAATTAGAAACTAAAATAGCTAACCTGGAGTTATCGGATGATCTCGCAGCATTGAACCTGTAAAGATTAAAAACTATTAGTCATCTTTAAACATATTTTGTAGTCGCGCTATGACGTCATTTTGTGAGCTAATGACAAATATATTATTAACCTTTTGACCGCCACAGTCGGCTGTGGCCGTCAACAAAAAATCGTGCCCCTGACGCCACGTCGGCCACAGCCGTCCAAATTTCAATGATCAAAAACTTTGTAATTCTAACCGCTACAAGTATTTTTCAATCCCTGTTGATTTTGGGGCACATCTTTTTTTTTTACTCTGGCGTCAGTGGCACGGTAAATTGCTAGACCGCTTGGCGGTCAATAGGTTAAGAACATGCTAAATATACTGTAAATAAATACTAGGGTACTATTATTATAATATTTTTTTTGCAATTTACTCTCAAGTGGTCAGTATAGAGTATCTTCGTGCAAATAATGGTGTGTTGAAGTAGGTAGACAAATCATGCTTAAGAAGTAGAAGGCCAATTTTGTAAACATGCAGAAAAAGGTTGCTAATTGTAAAAATAATAAGAAAACAACCACAAATACTCAGTGAAATTTAAACTAAGTAAAAGAACGCCAGAACTAAGTCTCTATTCTATGCCATGGGTGTATCCGAGGCATGGATACTAAGATATCTATCGAAACCGTCAAAGGGAATTTTGAGCATAACTAACAATAATTATAAAATAATGTTCACTTTGCGTTCATTCATGCTACTACGAATATTTTCTAAAATAAATGACATGGTTTTATATCTACTTATAAGACCATTTTTTACATAGTTAAGACTATACGACAAGATGTACGGTTTTATAGTAGTTATTGAACGAACCTTTCTCAATTGGCACACACGAACAGGCAAACTGACATTCGGATCTTGGCGAATCTGAACGGCGTGCGCGATTCACTGCCTTCTATGGATTGCGATGAAACGCCGACGTATGCACGCAAACCACTCGTCGCTTATATGTATGCGTCAGCATTTCACAGTACCTAAACTATAGAAAGCAGTGCGTCGCGGTGGCCGGTCGCGGTCATGAAAATCGGAATGCCATTTTAAAGCAATCCATTCCAAGTGATCGTGTCCGGTAACATGCAAACAAACGAAGCACATAATAAGCAGCGATGAGCATTTTTACCTATACAGGCCAGACGGCACATTGCCACTAGTAGCTCAGTACAAAATAGCGTCTGAAAGTAGGTTACTGGTTAATGCGGCGCCCGGCGTTATCCCGACGATACTGCCGCCGACACACGCCTCCACGCCCTCTGTAGACCACCACCCAACGTCAACACAGTCTCGACAAATGCTTGCTAAGTTAGCTGCTAAAGCTACAGTACAACTAACGAATGAGCCCGGGGTATAAATTCGTAAGAGCTGACACAAATGCTTTGAATGAAACTTATATCACATGTAATCGTAGGATTCGTAGGAATGCCTACCATATTTAGGGGTATAAATTTCAAATCAAGATACGTATGTGGAAGTCACGTAGACGCATGTTTGTAATAGCTTTCATAAGCGGCAAGGAATGGCGCTAATGTCACATTAATGAAAAAATTTATGGTGGACGGTGATATATATTTGGTAGAATTTTTCTTCCAATCCATTCGTGCTAGCTCTTGTGAATTTGGTTATACAAGTTTTTTTAGCATCAGAAAGAGCTTTGTAATGTAACACAAATTGCAACGACGTCTTTTATTTATTAAATAAAAATTTAAAATTAATCAAATCGTCAGCTGTTCTGACACCTCCATATTTATGTAATTCGAACGTGAACGATGTTAATATAGCAAGGAGAATTGATTTGCGTATCGCAATAACGTGAATTATCGCTTCTACGGTAGGAAAACATACAACAGCAAGCGTATCGAGTCTGAGTCATTGAGATGTGCCGTTCTCGTGAACGTTTCGTAACTTAAACGCGAATATTTCCCGTACAAAATGGGATTCTCGGGAAAGGCACATCACTGGTGTAGTAAGTACACACAAGTCTCTTTAATATCAGTTCATAATTTTTAATAAATTTTATTGCAAATTTGTTATAAAACAATGAAACAAGAGTTCTCATCATGCAACAATGCCTGTTAATTTTGAAAAGAAAGTGAACGAAATAAATAGAAAAGAAAGTGTAGATCTTCAAGTTAATAAATGGAAATCGCACCGTTTTCTACCTGAAATTTAAGAATGTTATTATTGTTATAATAATACAGGCTAAATTAGTCACAAATTCGATACGAAATACCGAATGTTAAATTTAAAATAAGAAAAGTGGGTTGCAATAGTAAAGTCAAATATAAATTAATTTAAGCAATGGTAAGTCGTCACTCATTCAGCTTTTTCATCAGTGTAAGTGACGGACCTAACGTTCCAAGGAGCGTTTTGTAATCTTTAAACCATACATGATGGTGAATAAATAAACAAATAAATGGTTGTTTGTCTCGTGATAGATAATGGGTGTTAAGCATCCGTAATTTTCCGACAGATAGGTAAGTGGCTTTGAGAGTGATGCTTTAGTACATATTTATTTCACGATCATGACAAGTGGATTGTGACTTTCAGGATCCCAAAATCTTTCTACAGACAGAGACAAAAAAGTATTTGTATGATTTTCCATACAAAGCTAGGGTACGTAAAGTTTCTTAAAGACACTTACAAGAATGGTAAGGCTGTCATGACGTTTTTTTTTTTAATTATTTTGGAAAAGCCACGGTGAGGAAAAATTTAAGAGCTACTGAGGTTCTAGCAAAGTGTCTCAGAAAAAAGTACAATTAATTGTCTTTAAAAAACTTTACAACCCTTTTTGAACTCTACTGCAACGCGCGATTCTAAGATTAAAATCAAACTAATCCCCATGAATAAAAATTGGGATTAGGTCGTACGCGGAAAGGGTGCAACAACCGTTATTGCTGAAAATGGCGAAGCCGATACGAAATTGCATAGGACCAGGTCACATTGTAAGTCAGAAGTGCTAGTCTGACTAATTTCAAACATTGAATTTCAAATTGTCTCTTAAAATAATTCAGAATTTGTTTATGGAATTGTTTTGGGTAGTAAATCGATTGTGGTTATCATTTTTTTTTACGGAATGTGTGTACTAATTAGGTGAATATAGGCAGTGAATATGGATTTATCGAGCGTTTGTTCCGCGTCACTTTCGTGGACACTTTTTTGTAGAAATGCCTGGAGATTTTAATGCAATTTCAAACTATTAGGTACTTAGAAGTCTGGTATGTATAAAATATGTCACAAAAATCAAGATGTTGGACAAAAATGTATCCACAAAATGTGAGACTCTTAAAACGCTACAATAATGAGCCATCAGAAGAAGAGCAAAACTTTCAGTGTGCCTCCAGTATGTGTATGCGGTGCAACTACATGACCTCACCTGTGGTGCAGGCGTTGTCGGGGTTGACGCCGGCGACGGACCAGGGCCGCGCCTTGCCCGGCGTGCGCGCGCACCCGTTCCCTAGGCACAGCACACGCTACTTTACAAGCACACGTAGCAGGGTAAACTACTTTAAGCCCAAGAGACAACATAACTGTGTAAACGATATCGTTTCATTACGTTTAGTGTCCCAAACTGCCCAACTCATTTGATGCCCTATCTGATGCATAAAGGTATTAAAATAAAATAGTTTATTGTTTCAGTATACTACTTACGTTCGATTATGAATGAAACGGTTTGGGACCCCAACAATCCAGAGTAAGCTCATCGACTTTTTACGGTAGTTAAGAGGCCTTATTCCTTTTAAAATGCTGATTGTTTAGACATTTTTCTCTATGATCAAACATGTTTCTTAACATACTATTGATGTTACTTTCTAGAACAGGGCTATTGGGATTTATTGGTATATATTTGAAACCTACAGTTTGAACTTTTCATTAACAATTTTTGTTTCAAAAACTACTCGAAATTGACAAAATTCACGCGGAAAATTAGTTTTTTTAACTTATTTTCGACTGTACGCAATGAAAGCGTGAAATAACTATGTTACTACCTAGAACTCGGGGAAAAGTATTATTCACTTCAAAAAGTTGGTTGAATTGAAATTATCAATATATTTGTCATAATATGAAAAAAAAAATTTTTAAAAGGAATAAGGCCTCTTAAAGGTATTTATTTGGTACCCGAAGACCGCGAAGTCCCTTATAATTAGCGGAAGTTGAATTGTCGCTGCTACTTCATAGTACGGGAAAGAGTTCCGAAAAATTTAACTAAGCCCACTCGGGCACTTACAAACTTAATTCTGACTGAATAGAAGAAACACAACAAGAAATATTCCAGGATGATTGAACGCCTACACTCTTTATCTTGTCTCATGGTTTATTCAATTACATTACTTCGTTATTGGCACTTTTCAATGGGATATTACAGGTTGCCAACAATAGAGCGGTTTACCCTACACAGCCAGCGTACCAAGCGACGCACACACAGTATAAAGTAGGTGCTAGACGGGTTGTTTAGATCGATGTTTCAAAGTTGAGTTGAGTTTCAAAGGAAAAGAGTTCGGGGAGGTAGAATTTGGAGACGTGATTAAATCAGTTCAGGTATACAGAGGAAGGGAGCGAAAGCGAAGAAAGGAATGGACACAATGCCAATATTGCGCTACAACGAAACACCATGGAAACACCGGTACCCCGTCCATCACCCCTTTAGAACCCTGAAAAGGTAATTAAGGATACCATATGGTTCTGATGCCGCCCGATATAACCTCCCCATATCAGCTGTGTCCATAAAGGTATCAAGAGAAAATTCTTGATCACCAGATAGTAAGCAGAAGTTCACATTAGCGTATCACTTGGCACAGAAGCAGTGCTCGCGAAGTCGAGGCGGTGACATCAGCAGGACCAGCTGAGATCGGATCTCAACCACGTCTTCAATAGACGTTTCATGCGCAAGTGACAATTCAAACATTTTTGGCTTGGAATAATGTTTTTAAGCGGGAACTGAACTCTGCGTTTGTTAAGGTTATAGTAACAGATAATCGCCTTCAGAACAGTTAAGCCTTACATTATTTTTCAGAGTAAGCTTCTTCCGACTAAGGCTGGATTTAACCAAAATTTTATTCCCAGAATAACCCTTACTCTCCTATAGTCCTATCAAAACCCCATTGTTTGACATTACTATCCGAGAGACCGTTATTCGTGGAATAAAAATTTCGTCGATAACAGCCTAAGTGCGAACATGATACAGGCTAAAAGTCATCCGAGAATATAGTGAAGATAACATAACTTAAAAGCACATGGTGACTTTGACATAATACGCACTCACTATCGTTATCAAGTATTCGGCGGTGCTTAGGTCATCCTTTGACCATGACATAGCGTTTACATTAAAATTTTAACAGGCAGATTTACTACGTCTTTTAACCTATTGCCAGCATTTATAACTTGACAATTTTATTTAAGCTGCCTGGAGCGAAGCTGTGTAACATAGACCAAGCACAGACCTCTAATTTAAATGCACTTCTTTTGGGCTTCACCAAGACGCAGTCTGATTGTTTAATTTATATAGGTATTTTTTCTTTTATTTAAGCAAATCATGTTCTAACATAATATCTAGTCTTGGTGTGTTACTAACTTACTATGGTTCGTTCCGGTCTGAAATAAACGATTTTTAGGGTTCCGTACCCAAAGGGTAAAAACGGGACCCTATTACTGAGACTTCGCCGTCCGTCCGTCCGTCCGTCCGTCCGTCCGTCCGTCCGTCTGTCACCAGGCTGTATCTCAACAACGGTGATAGCTAGACAGTTGAAATTTTCACAGATGATGTATTTCTATTGCCGCTATAACAACAAATACTAAAAATAAAATAAAATAAATATTTAAGGGGGGCTCCCATACAACAAACTTGTTATAGATTATATATATGTATAGGTACGGAACCCTTCATGCGCGAGTCGGGCTCGCACTTGCCCAATTTTTTTTTCTTCGCTCCGCTTCGGTGGTCAGGCGGCTTTAAACATTGGCAAATAGATAAAATTAACTATTTATTAATGTGTAGGACATTGGGACTCAGGAGGTTAAGTTCTCAGTATAACAAACGCAAAGTTCAGTTCATCTATCACAAACATTTTTTTTTTTTTTGTCTTTTGATAGGCCCGAGCCTTTCGGCTGTACTAGGGCGATCGGGATGTGCGGGACTATCACAAACACCTTTAGCCGCTGGTATAAGTGAATGCTTACCCATAGCGTTAACGTCGTCTGATGAGCGAGAGGGCGGCGGGGTGCTCGGTGCCTTCGTGCCCACGTTGTCAGAAGACTTGCATCGTGACACTTCTGTGGAAACAAACATTATTTAAATGAGTAGGACATCTATTATTTGAGTCGGTGTTTTAAAGTAATATGCTATGTGATTTAAATTTAATCGTAAATAACTAACCGCATTCTAATAAAACTGGTGTGCTTTCACCCGAAGTCACGCTGTACCTGAAAGAAGATTTTTATACACTAAAAATTACTTTCTTATCAAAAAAGCTTAAATTTATGGTTTAATAATGCACGAGAGTAGGGAAAGCTCTACAAAAAAGAAATGTTTGTAATGCCTGGTTCAGACGAGCTATTCAAATATGCTAAGATTAATACAGAGTTCTGCTGGTGAGTAGTTCTCGCAAGGATTATTTGGTGGTGCACGTTAAGATAAACTAACGGTGTACGATTAGATAATTAGTGGAGTCCCTTAAGATAACTGGTGGTGTACGTTAAGATAACTAGTGGTGTACGTTAAGATAACTGGTGGTGTACGTTAACTAGTGATGTACGTTAAGTTAACTGGTGGTGTACGTTAACTAGTGATGTACGTTAAGATAACTGGTGGTGTACGTTAACTAGTGATGTACGTTAAGATAATTGGTGGTGTACGTTAAGATAACTTGCGGTATACGTTACGAGCACTAGTGGTGTACGTACATGGTGTCATCGCGCTGCAGCGTGGGCGAGCGTCGCAGCGGCGAGGGCGACGCCAGCGAGGACAGCGAGTGGAGAGAGCGAGATGTGAGCGGAGTGCGCGCGGACAGCGAGGCTTCCTCGCTGCCGGGCGGGGTGCGGCACGTGCGCCAAAACTCGTCCAAGCCTGCCAAATCCATATCCATACTAATATTATAAATATGCGAAAGTGTGTCTGTCTGTCTGTCTGTCTGTTACCTCTTCACGCTTAAACCGCTGAACCGACTTAGATGAAATTTGGTATGGAGATAGTTTGGGACCCGGGAAAGGACATAGGATACTTTTCATCCCGAATAAATTTAGTGTTCCCGTGGGATGAGCGGGTAACACCGCGGGGCACAGCTAGTTAACAATATATGTGGCTCCGTTAAATCACTTCAAACTTTATGAACGTAAGTATAACCTATGTGAGCCTACGACTAAGCCTGACCTAAGACTAGGTGGACAGACGAAGAAAGGAGATAGAAAAGGAAAAAACACACCAAGCAATGGGACGTGGTCGTGGACAAGTCGTTCCTTCAAAGAATAAGACTTTCGGTAAAGATCTTCAGTCATGAAGTAACGACCACGGAGAGACACACAGAGAGAAAGAGAGAGAGAGTTGAGCACACCAGGCGAACAACCCAGTTGTTTCCAAACGCGATTAACCAACAACATCATTATAATTTTATGAAACATGTAATGTCTCATTTTTTTAATGTGGACAACACCACAATTTTTATTTAAACCATGAGAGCTAAGGTGTAGGTGACCTTTCAAATAAACAATGCAAAGATCGACACACAAAGCATAAGGAAAAATTCGTCAGGTCTACGTGCAGCGAGGGTAGCGAAGTGGCTAACGCGCTGGACCGGTAATCCAGAGGTACCGGGTTCGATTCCCGGTCCCTTCCACCAGGTAGCTCCTTTTTCAATTTTTCTTTAAGCTTTGATCTTTGTATTCATGGTTTAAACAACATCATTATTAACTACGATTTTGTAATGTAAGTCGTCAGAACTCACCTTCGTCGATGTCTTGCGTTTGATCTGTGATAGGCCGAGATGGAGCTCTGGTTTTCAATCTTCGTGGACGACCTGTAAATATATTGTATATTTTTTTCAATAATCTTATAAATACAAGTATAACGTGCGGTATTCGTATATTGAATGACGCAGTATGAAGGGCTAAAACGGTTCAAATATTGATGTTCAGAGAAAGCGCCTAGTAAAGTGTGTTCGTGTCGGGTATGCTGTCATCTATAACGCATTGACTGCCAGGGGGCGTGGCCTAGGATCCAACTCGTATGGCGGTGATGACGGCAGTGAAAGCGTTAAGGCAATATAGGCTCCGGACCCCGGGCCCCCGAGATTCGCTTTAACTAGAGGCTCTAAGCCTGTTGTACCGTGTACGCGCGCCCGGGGCAATGCATGGCTTGACCCGGCACGGATCTCTGAGCCCGTTGTACCGTGTACGGACCCCACAGACAACCTCCACTAGACGGAGCATGTAAGGCGACCCGCGCTCACCAACGATATGGTACGGCCATGGTCTAATAAAACAAGGTCTTCCATTCCCAGAGTGACACAAGCCTACGTCACAATAACATTGCCACTTTATTTCAACATAACATGTTATATGGGTACATTATAACTATGGTTAATTAGTTAAAAAAAAATATTTATAATTCTATAATTTTCATTTATATGTATTTCATCTTAAATTTTACAACAACACGTCATTTTTAATTATTCGTTAGCAATATCTTCCGATGCACGAAATAAACTTCAGACGTTCGGGTAATTCTAATGACACTACTGGCATCACAGGATAGTGCTGTCACATTTGACAATCCGTCATTTTGTCCCTGAATGTCATCCTTGTCTAACGCGTGTTAATTGTTATTTCCTTCTCGCTTACTTTCAGCAATCGCAGCGTTTTCCAAACTGTTCACATCGTAAACTTGGTAATTAATGTTTGCTACGAAAATGGTTGGCTGTTCTATTCGGAACTGTAAGAGTAGGAGTGAAATGGCCATAATAAGATTTTATACGTTTCCTAAAAAAGAATCCGTAGGTAGCCAATGAATGGCTTTGCTATTGTGGGCTGAAAACATATAAAAATGGTATGTATACATACTTATCGACAATAATTACTATTAATAATAAAATTTTAAGTTCTATGTTTGCTTGTTGACTAAAATACATTGCCGGCTATGTCGCTTCAAGATTTATGGGAAAGTACCTTCTACCCACATCTTGGGAACCTAACTCGGAACCTGACTTAGAACCTGGAACTGGTTCCTGTGAGTGGATTAACTTTATATCGAGGGGAAAATTGATTTATCCATGTGAAGAGCTCATAAAAGTCGCTCAAACAGTGGAAAATGAGTTTGAGAAATACCATGGCCGGACACTATGCAAAGATAAATATGCTAGTGCGTTGTGTGTAACAAAGCTGCGTTAGTGCTAAGGATCGTCATTATTTTTGTAGGGTTTGATGAGATAAAACTAAGTAAAGTTGGACGAAAATCGTAAAATTTATCTTTAAAAGCCTAGCTGATATAATGATAATAATAGATAAATATTAAGGGACAATCTTACACAAATCGACGTACTACCAAACTAAGCAGCTTGTACTATGGGTACTAGACGTCGATAGACATAATATATAAATACATATATAGATAACATCCATGACCCAAGCACAAATATTCGAGTTAATCACACAAATATTTGCCCTGGCCGGGATTTGAACCCAGGACCGCCGGCTCAGTAGGCAAGTGCTTACAAAGTGAGCCAACCGCGGCGGCATATTGTACACAAGCACGTCAAAAACAATACCCTCAAATAGAAATGCTTATTAGAAATTCGCTGTAATACTTTGCTTTGCTTAGTCAGAACGAGGACATAGTTACATAAGACTAAAATAATTAAATTAAAAAAGTCGTTAGTAATCAACTCCAGAAGAAATTAAAACGAAAATTGCTTAAAGTGTCGAACACCGTTTATTGATTAGATGTGGATTCGTTTTTCAAAAGTTTCTCTTGTATGGATAAATAAAATTTTGATTTAATTCATTAGATTTGTTTTATTGTACTATCTATGTTTTTACATGAATAACTTAAAATTAATGCCATTTAAATATTTTTCACCGTTGGTTAAAATTCTCCCACATTTTAAAGTTTGAGAATCCGTGAACAGCATGATGACGTAGGCTTGTGTCAGTCACGTGGTTCGCGAGTCTCGGAATGGAATACCTGGCGGAGTATATTATTATACCATGGGTACGGCAGAACATTAAAGTATCAACACGGCGGCCACCGTTTAGTTGCGTTCATGTTTATGAGGTCTCTCTACACCACTTAACACTACAATTTACCATGTTATTTATTTAATTTCTTTTTTCGTTGACGTACGCATGGATCATAAACAAGGACGCAACTAAACGGTGGCCTCCGTGTTGATACTTTAATGTTCTGCCGTACCATATCGTTGGTGCGCGCGCGTCGCCTTACATGTTCCGTCTAGTGGGGGTTGTCTGTGCCCGCACGGATCTCTGAGCCCGTTGTACCGTGTACGGACCCTTAACGAGATGGCGCAGCTTGTTGGCGGGCAGGTCGGCGAGCGCGTCGCCCGCCTCGCCGTGCAGCGGCGGCAGGGACAGCATCTCGTTGCTGGAGCACTGCTGCTCGGCCACGGACTTGACAAGTTAATACGTGTGAACCGCCCTTAAGCCCGTTGTACCGTGTACGGACCCTTAACGAGATGGCGCAGCTTGTTGGCGGGCAGGTCGGCGAGCGCGTCGCCCGCCTCGCCGTGCAGCGGCGGCAGGGACAGCATCTCGTTGCTGGAGCACTGCTGCTCGGCCACGGACTTGACAAGTTAATACGTGTGAACCGCCCTCAAGCCCGTTGTACCGTATACGGACCCTTAACGAGATGGCGCAGCTTGTTGGCGGGCAGGTCGGCGAGCGCGTCGCCCGCCTCGCCGTGCAGCGGCGGCAGGGACAGCATCTCGTTGCTGGAGCACTGCTGCTCGGCCACGGACTTGACAAGTTAATACGTGTGAACCGCCCTCAAGCCTGTTGTACCGTGTACGGACCCTTCACGAGATGGCGCAGCTTGTTGGCGGGCAGGTCGGCGAGCGCGTCGCCCGCCTCGCCGTGCAGCGGCGGCAGGGACAGCATCTCGTTGCTGGAGCACTGCTGCTCGGCCACGGACTTGACAAGTTAATACGTGTGAACCGCCCTCAAGCCCGTTGTACCGTATACGGACCCTTAACGAGATGGCGCAGCTTGTTGGCGGGCAGGTCGGCGAGCGCGTCGCCCGCCTCGCCGTGCAGCGGCGGCAGGGACAGCATCTCGTTGCTGGAGCACTGCTGCTCGGCCACGGACTTGGGCCGCACGCGCCGCGCGCCGCGCTCGCGCCGCCGGCAGCCCAGCGGAGTCGCCTATACATCGCACACATTACGAGTATATTGTCATAGTAAATAAATAAATATTAAGGGACAATCATACACAAATCGACCTAGTCCCAAACTAAGCAAAGCTTGTACTATGGGTACTAGACGACGATATACATAATATATAAATACATATTATATAGATAACATCCATGACCCAAGAACAAATATTTTGCACAAATATTTGCCCCGGCCGGGATTCGAACCCGGGACCGCCGACTCAGTAGGCAGGTGTCTACAAACCGAGCCAAACGCGTCGTCGCATAGTGAGGAGACAGTACGCGACAGATAAACGACAGTAACCCTGAGACGAGCCGTATTCTGTGCGAGAACAAATTTCGACAACTACTGACAGGATATATATAAAATAAAAATAAAAAACATTTTTCCAGACAGAAAAAAAACTCCAAAATGAAAAAAAAAAAAGATCAATCGAAAGGTCGATCGAAAAGAAAATCATCAGTTGGCGTCACAGTGGCGTTAAGGCGACGGGTAATGCGAAACTAGCGCCACTTTCGATTTTTTTCTTATACCTTCATAATCTGATATTTTTTTAGAAATAGCTGAAGTCTAGGAGCTTACAAAACACCTTTAATATTTATTAAATCACTATATACAATTTGTTCACTGTAGTTTACCTTACACAACTTGTTCACGTCAAAAGCGGCCACAATAGTTTTGGGCAAGTTTTTAGAGACAACTAAAGAAAAAGAAATTGTGTATAATGATTTAATAAACACTGAAGGTGTTTATCCAGATCCTAATATCTTGCAATTACTGAAAATTATGGTTAAAGAACTTTATTTCTCAAAAGAAAATTGATCTGGTTTGGAAGATATAATAAAAATTCGTAAGTGGCGCTAGTTTCGCATTACCCGTCCTCTTAAGTAATAGTAATACAAAGTGCCCTATTTCACCAAATATAGAACAGATTGAGATTGATTGAGCTTTAAACTTTAAACTATTTAATATAGATCAGTACAATAAATATAACGAACTCATTTACACATAATAGTTTATTGCATAGAAAAATTAAATTACAAAACAAACATGAAAATTAAAAACAAAATAAAAAATCTGGCTACAGCATGCAGTCTTATTACTATAGTCTTATATACAACTTAGTATTACGAGTAGTAGTTTAACGATGCTTACCAAGTTCAAATAATCCAACTTCTGCAAGCGTGCGTGTTAATAAATGCCATGTTAATATTATTCACATACACATTGCACCTTGAAAGAACAGTATTCATATCAGACATAATATATGTTCAGTTTCAATAAGAAACGCTTTCAATTTAGTAATATTAAAGACCCAAGTAAATCAAATCCACGGGGTTCGTAATCCACGGAGTCACATAACTATTAAATTCAGGTGAATTCTGTGACGATTTACAATTCCTTTCCCGCACTAAAATATGAAACAAAGTGTACTCTCAGAGATTAAAATAAACATAAGAAGTATAGATTTACAGACTTGTTAGATATCGATATTACGTCACATGCGAAACCCAATGGCTTCTAATCTTTATATTTTAAATAATCGCTGTCATTTCAATTGATAAATCTATCAATCTCATGTGTCCCGTATTTACAGTACACACGTGAAGCAACTATCAACAAAAGATAACGATATGATTTCTTTCTCTTGTAAATTTATAAGTTGTCATGACCATGGATATCTCTAATGAAACGTTTTTTTTAATGTTTATCTTTGAACTTGATTGGCCATAAATAAGTATACATATTACTTCGGCTAAATTAGATTATCTCGATTTACACAATCCATAATACGTCGCGGTTTTGCGATGTTACATGACTTACGCCGTTCAGCCTCATTACCCACTTTTCTTATAAATACAACAATCAGATAATAATGGGCATTATTATGTATTTATTGATTTCAGTTATTAAATAAAACGCGTTTTAAGGTAATACGAGTTTATAAAAAACCGTGTACAGTACTTCTATCTCACGAGCGCGGGTGAGCCTGTTTGTGTGAGTAATGTACATGCACATTGGCTCTGTGTGGGTGAGCCGGCACTGAACGCTCCCGAGCTCACCCACACAGAGCCAATGTGCATGTACATCTACTCACACAAACATGGCTCACCCGCGCTCGTGAGATAAAAGTACTGTACTTTGTAATAGGTTGCAATGTTATTTACTAAATAAGACAAGACTTAGTTTAAAATACTATATTGTTCAGTTAGTGCATCAATGATTACTTTATATGCTCCTAAGGGTTTGATTATGAGCGTTCAAAGTGACTTACGGCAGAATGCGATATCGGGGTGAGAAGATCTGGTATATCTGCTTCGCTGCTGGGCACAGGATCGCTGTCTGCACTGTCTACTCCCTCACACGCCGACAATGCGAGGCTCTCTACCGCTTCACTGCAATACAAATGATAATACTAATCCCACAAAATACTAGAATCAAAATATAAAACTACAACAGATCTAAAATGACGCGAGATTAGTAGAGGAGTCTTTTTAGAAGGGCTTATTTTTGTAAGATTTTCATAGAGAAATAAGCCCTTTTGAAAAGACACTCCTCAGTTCCTATAGCTACTCTCCGCTGATCGGAGCACCAACTAGGTATTGCTACAGCAAACCTACAACCACAACACAATGATACGGTAACAGTTGGATAGTCAAGCTGCTGTTAATCCAATCTCAAAAAGTGCAATGCAAGAGATAATTTTGAACAAATTTACTATCCAACTAACTATCGTTATCAGAGTATTCCATTTAGATTTATTTTACCTTATGAGACATCCAAGTCTTAAAACACCATGCACTATTGTCGCCATATTTAAATTAGCACAAAAATTAACGCACACACATGATCAAACGCAACGGTAAAATACAACTAGCGAGTAACGGTGGGGGCCAACGTGACTGGAGGTGTGAATGAATAATGTTTGTTTAGCGTACATCACCGGTATGATTCACATTGTTACTTCTAGCGATTACGAAGAACCGATATAATTGGTGAAATTTAGTTTTCCGGGTCAAACTTCGAAAACAAATATCGGACAATACACCAATCGACCTAGTCCCAAATGAAGCTCTAGTAGGCTTGTATTACAGGTACCTACTAGACGACGATATGCATTTAAGCATCCATTTAATCTTGCCTGTGTAACGCTCAGTTTTGTGATCCTAATAAAAAAATAAAAAAAGACACTAACGCCATTCACAACTATCCAAAATAAAACCAAGCCTAAAATATTTACTTTGATTTGGTTTGACACCAACAGAACACCATCACTTCTAGCACCCTTTTCAACCACTAACAATATTCGGCCGCAGCGCGCACTTCTCTGATACAATCAGTTAACTTGGTTAAGTCTTAATCCGTCCGTAATATTGTAGTTGTGTCAAGGCCGGTCAAGGTCTATCCAATATCCATTCAGCACAAGGGTAGCAGTTGACACTAAAGCCTTTAAGCAAAACGCCTGACAATATAGTAACGTGCATTTCTAGTGCCTCTTCCATGTAATGAAATTATGATACACTGATGTAATCGCTTCAGCGTCAATTAACAATGATGCAATACTCGATTTATTTATAGGTTGTATTGTTTACCGCGTGTTTATTAGCGAAAGTTTTTTTAATAACGTTGTTAATACCGTTGAATGCTGACGAAGAATAAAAACACAGGGATGGCTCTATTATTGAATCCATTAATTTAAAAAATCCTCACGCTGCAAGTTGTTTTATAACTAAATTACAGTGCATTCAAGTCAATTGGTTCACTAAACGAATTAAGCCCAGACGCAAATCACTAAGTGCAGAACAATTTAGAGAGTTTCTTTCTTCGACAATTATCCATTGCATAATAATAAACTAATATCCAACGATACATCAAGGAAGAGGTAAAAATGTCCCGGTGTGGTAAATGTGGTGCCTTCCACGCATGATATGGCATGTGACATCCTACGGCATGTGACGAGAGAGCGAGTGGCACCGGCGGTCGAGAGTGAGACACGTGAGCAGGTGTACTTCCTTTTCGCAGAATTATGTTTCGTCAAACGTTTCATTTCGTTAAATGTTTCATTTCGTCAAAAGCATTTTTCACTGAAACTGTAAACTATTTCGGATTGTTGTAAATATCATCCTTTAGATCAGGTTAGGTTAGGTTAGGTTTGTTTTACAATCTGAAATAGTTTACAGTTTCAGTGAAATAAGCTTTTGGCGAAAAAAAAAAAAAAAAAAAAAAAACTTCTTGACGATATGAAATGTTTGACGAAACATAATTCGGCGAAAAGGCAGAGAACCACGTGAGCAACTTACTTGAGCAGATCCTGCAATGTGTTGGAGCAGGGCGCCATAGCGTCCCGCACGGCCTGTAGCGTCACCAGTTCGCCGCTCGCGTTGCTGCCGCCCATCGCTGCGAACACCTCGCTGCATCTCTGAGATATGACATGATGTTAGTCGTTGCAGCATCAGCACAAACTGTCATTCGCGACTATTTCTCGCGCGAGATAATTACTTGACCCTTTCTATGCAGTAATGTGAGAGAGTGACGGGCGATGCTATGTCGCGCGACAAGTCGCGAAGCCTAGTTGTGCTAGACGGGCAGGTTCTTATAATGATCTGTAGTATAGTGTATTGTTGGTAACTAGTCAATGGATTGATTTAAACTTTTTCTACTCCAGTACTTTTTTCTGTCATTTATATAGTTACTAACTCTAATATAAAGACATAAATTACGAAAGTCTTTAAAAGTCTATACTCTACTGCCCAAAAAAACACTGCTAAACGATGTTATAATGTCGCCAAAAAAGCATCACTTAGTACCACAGATTACAATAATTATAAACAGCTGCAGTCACACAATTTGCAATCAAAAACAAACTTATTGTACTAAGGCATTGCTGCCAACTTAAAAAAATAGTTTTATCTTCAGTGCATGGATGTTTAAGTATAGTGAACGTATAACCTTTATGTATAAGTTCATATATTTTTGACAGATGTTTAATATAGTGAACGTATACCTTTATGTATAAGTTCATATTTTTTGACAGATGTCAATAAAAAAAAAGTTTATCAGAGGCGATTTTTTATTTTATTTTGTTGATTCCGATCGGGGACATGTAACTATTTTCTTTGTTGTTTATTTGCATTTTATTTATGAAATGTCGAGTCGTAGAAAAAGTATTGTATGCAACGTTGTATAAGTAGGTCAAAAAACGCTCGTGGCATCTTTCTTACGATGTTCGCTACGCTCACATCGTAACCCATGCCACTCGTGTTTTTTGCCCCCTCTTATACAACGGTTGCATAAAATACTATTTTCACACATTATTTTATTTTAACAAAACGGGTTCATAAAGTGTTTATTTAATTATATTACTAGTCAATGTTAATAAATGTCCTAAAATGTACCAAAAATGATAAGAGTTGCCTCATGCACCGCAGAGCGAACTGATTTAATTATGCGGCGGTTCTGTAGCTCTTCGGTAAAATGCATCGCGTATTGATTAAACAGGTACAATAATTATTTTTCAAAACAAATGAATTGATATTTAAACCATGAATACAAAGATCAAAGCTTAAAGAAAAATTTAAAAAGGAGCTACCTGGTGGAAGGGACCGGGAATCGAACCCGGTACCTCTGGATTACCGGTCCAGCGCGTTAGCCACTTCGCTACCCTCGCTCCACGTAGACCTGACGAATTTTTCCTTATGCTTTGTGTGTCGATTTTTGCATTTTTTTTTTTCAATTTTTCTTTAAGCTTTGATCTTTGTATTCATGGTTTAAATAAAAATTGTGGTATACCCACATTAAAAAAATGAGACAATACATGTTTCATAAAATTATAAATGAATTGATATTTATATAAAGCGATAATTGAGATTTGTAGTTTCGAGCGGGATTTAAATTCACGTTTGCCCGCTGAACTGAAGAATTCTCCGAGTCGCCGTCGAGCTATCGAAGCTATATGTCGGAGCCATATTAGTACATTACGTAATAAGGGTGGTAAATGAGGAATTACAAACGAGTGTCTATTAGAAGCCCGGAGCCGAAGGCGAGGGCTTTAATGACACGAGTTTGGAATTCCTTTACCACCAGTCACGTACGACTTTTTTCATCACACTTTGGTGGAAATAAAACAAAAGTAATAGTAGTCAATACCAAAATTACTTACCGCCCTAGGGCGTAATATACGACTTACCGGCCTAGGGCGTAATATACGATTTACAGCCCGGGTTTCTAGCATGTAACCCCTTAAAGTGTGATAAAAATTACTTACCGCCCTAGGGCGTAATTTACGACTTACCGCCCACGTTTCTAGCATGTAAATTCTTGTTTACGAGCAAGTGTGATGATTTTTTTTTTAACTAGTCACTTAATTTTAGTGTCGTCAGGTTACCTGCAGGTACTGGTGCAGCAGGTGGTGCGCGGCGGCCGCGGCCCGCTCGAGCGCGGCCGGGAGCGGCGGCGGCGGCAGCGCGGCGGCCGCCTGCGCCGCCAGCGCCGCCGCCGCCTCGCCGCCGCCCCACGCGCGCTCCAGCGCCAGCGCGCGCAGCGTGTGCGTCGTCGCCGGGGAACAGTTGTGCGCCAGTCTGTCGACAGGAAGTGCATCCTATATCAACCGCCTCATTATCGACGACTATCGGAGTTCTCTGGACAAAACAATCGTGAAAGATGACACTTTTTATGTCATCTTGAGATAGATGATTGAAACATGTCACTCGCCGCACAACAGAACAGCACGGCGCGTACCTTTCGCGCAGCTCGCGCCACAGCGCGGCGACGATTGAAAGATGTCACTTGCCGCGCTGTCCGTCACGCCTGAACAGCGCGGCGCGTACCTCTCGTGCAGCTCGCGCCACAGCGCGGCGACGCGCTCGCTGGCGCCGCGCCCGCCCGCCGCCGCGTCGCAGCCCGGGACCTGCACCGCCGCGCCGACATGTCCGCCACACCTGAACAGCACGCGTACCTCTCGTGCAGCTCGCGCCACAGCGCGGCGACGCGCTCGCTGGCGCCGCGCCCGCCCGCCGCCGCGTCGCAGCCCGGGACCTGCACCGCCGCGCCGACATGTCCGCCACACCTGAACAGCACGCGTACCTCTCGTGCAGCTCGCGCCACAGCGCGGCGACGCGCTCGCTGGCGCCGCGCCCGCCCGCCGCCGCGTCGCAGCCCGGGACCTGCACCGCCGCGCCGACATGTCCGCCACACCTGAACAGCACGCGTACCTCTCGTGCAGCTCGCGCCACAGCGCGGCGACGCGCTCGCTGGCGCCGCGCCCGCCCGCCGCCGCGTCGCAGCCCGGGACCTGCACCGCCGCGCCGACATGTCCGCCACACCTGAACAGCGCACGTACCTCTCGTGCAGCTCGCGCCACAGCGCGGCGACGCGCTCGCTGGCGCCGCGCCCGCCCGCCGCCGCGTCGCAGCCCGGGAACTGCACCGCCGCGCCGACATGTCCGCCACACCTGAACAGCACGCGTACCTCTCGTGCAGCTCGCGCCACAGCGCGGCGACGCGCTCGCTGGCGCCGCGCCCGCCCGCCGCCGCGTCGCAGCCCGGGACCTGCACCGCCGCGCCGACATGTCCGCCACACCTGAACAGCGCGCGTACCTCTCGTGCAGCTCGCGCCACAGCGCGGCGACGCGCTCGCTGGCGCCGCGCCCGCCCGCCGCCGCGTCGCAGCCCGGGACCTGCACCGCCGCGCCGACATGTCCGCCACACCTGAACAGCACGCGTACCTCTCGTGCAGCTCGCGCCACAGCGCGGCGACGCGCTCGCTGGCGCCGCGCCCGCCCGCCGCCGCGTCGCAGCCCGGGACCTGCACCGCCGCGCCGACATGTCCGCCACACCTGAACAGCGCACGTACCTCTCGTGCAGCTCGCGCCACAGCGCGGCGACGCGCTCGCTGGCGCCGCGCCCGCCCGCCGCCGCGTCGCAGCCCGGGACCTGCACCGCCGCGCCGACATGTCCGCCACACCTGAACAGCACGCGTACCTCTCGTGCAGCTCGCGCCACAGCGCGGCGACGCGCTCGCTGGCGCCGCGCCCGCCCGCCGCCGCGTCGCAGCCCGGGACCTGCACCGCCGCGCCGACATGTCCGCCACACCTGAACAGCACGCGTACCTCTCGTGCAGCTCGCGCCACAGCGCGGCGACGCGCTCGCTGGCGCCGCGCCCGCCCGCCGCCGCGTCGCAGCCCGGGACCTGCACCGCCGCGCCGACATGTCCGCCACACCTGAACAGCGCGCGTACCTCTCGTGCAGCTCGCGCCACAGCGCGGCGACGCGCTCGCTGGCGCCGCGCCCGCCCGCCGCCGCGTCGCAGCCCGGGACCTGCACCGCCGCGCCGACATGTCCGCCACACCTGAACAGCACGCGTACCTCTCGTGCAGCTCGCGCCACAGCGCGGCGACGCGCTCGCTGGCGCCGCGCCCGCCCGCCGCCGCGTCGCAGCCCGGGACCTGCACCGCCGCGCCGACATGTCCGCCACACCTGAACAGCGCACGTACCTCTCGTGCAGCTCGCGCCACAGCGCGGCGACGCGCTCGCTGGCGCCGCGCCCGCCCGCCGCCGCGTCGCAGCCCGGGACCTGCACCGCCGCGCCGACATGTCCGCCACACCTGAACAGCACGCGTACCTCTCGTGCAGCTCGCGCCACAGCGCGGCGACGCGCTCGCTGGCGCCGCGCCCGCCCGCCGCCGCGTCGCAGCCCGGGACCTGCACCGCCGCGCCGACATGTCCGCCACACCTGAACAGCACGCGTACCTCTCGTGCAGCTCGCGCCACAGCGCGGCGACGCGCTCGCTGGCGCCGCGCCCGCCCGCCGCCGCGTCGCAGCCCGGGACCTGCACCGCCGCGCCGACATGTCCGCCACACCTGAACAGCACGCGTACCTCTCGTGCAGCTCGCGCCACAGCGCGGCGACGCGCTCGCTGGCGCCGCGCCCGCCCGCCGCCGCGTCGCAGCCCGGGAACTCCACGCGCCGCACCGACACCGAGCGCCGCAGCGCCGTCGCTATGTCCGTTAGTCCTGAACACCAAATTAATATCACTCAAACATGCTCGGATTTCGTGAGGCTACACGAACACATCGTCTAATGTACGTGTGAGGCCACATAGCACGCAGAGCAGATGGCCGATGGGGCCGTAAAGTGCTCGAGTGGAGACCTCGGACCAGCAAGCGCAGCGTAGGACGTCCACCTACAAGATGGACAGATGACCTTATAAAGGTCGCCGGAAGGCGCTGGATGCAGGTCGCTTCCAACCGGTATATATATGGAAGTCCAAAGGGGAGGCCTATGTTCAGCAGTGGACGTCCTATGGCTGAGATGATGATGATGATGATGATGACGTGTGAGCTTGGAAAACAAACTTACGAATACAATACAGACAATAAGTGCACCACACAAATTTGACCAACTCGCGTCCATGACAAAGAAAAACGTAACTTGCATACGAGCATTTCTCAAAAAGTTTGTACACAATTAAGACAGAAAATTAAAGTCAAATATAATTTTCCTATTTTGTTACCATTTTTTATTGTGATTTCCAATACATTGATATCAGATTATGTATAATTAAAAAAGTATAAGCATAACAGAACCTTAATTACCGAACATAACCATAACATTGATATAAAATTACTAAAATAATTGGTAACAAAATAGGAAAATTATATTGGACTTTAATTTTCTGTATTAATTGTGTACAAACTTTTTAAGAAATGCTCATACGTCTCCGGCAATACATAGAACCCTTATTTTAGAGACATGTTGATTGCTCACCTTGCAGGCTGAACGCGTTGCGATCGATGTGTAGAGTATGGAGCGTGCAGTTGCATTGTAGTGCTTTGGCAAGCAAACGCGCGCCGGCATCGCCAGCTAAGTTGCCGCCAACGTCAAGTACTCGCAGCCGCCGCGCGCCGCCTAGTGCGTTCAGTAGTCCGTACAGGTCGCCCTGGGGATTACACGTAAACATCAGACGACTAACAGACAATACAAAAAGTACTGCCAAAATCAAGCACTGACAAGCAATAGCTAGTTAAGCGACGTGCGAAGCGCAGATGTTGTATTGATGGAATAATCCAAAGCTATACAAAGCGACGCCAAGAAATTATATTGGTCGATATTTTCCTCGCACACCGGTCACCACAGTAGTTGACTCATATTAAATTGTATTAAACTAATGTTCATAGTATTTAGAATAGGAAACCTAAATATATATTTTCGGTTCATAAAAGGAGAGGATGGCTGAAAAAATCTATATAAAATTATGGTTTTTATTCTGAATTTTGAAATACTTAAAACGCTATCCGCCATTTTCGCCCTTGATACCGGTCCCGTATAGAAAACTAAAGGGTTACTCCGAATAGTGCTGTCCCTCTCGATCTCCTGTCAAAGTATATTTGAGTGAGCGGGACGGCACTATACCACGGTCGAATTTCGAACATCAGAGTAGCCCTTTTGTTTATTTACTCGATATTCTACGTCACGCCACAGATAAGTAAAGGCAAAAATGGCGGACGGCGTTTTTGTCTGTTCATGACACTTCTATTTTCAATTAATAAAATGTATCTTTCTAGCTCTCACAAAAATACGAAACATTTTTTTAGAGCTAGTAAGATCTTTATTAACCATTTTAAATACCTTACTTAATGGCTCAGTGACCCAAAGCGAATCTTGGCCTCCGACACGAGTTTACGCCACTTGTCCCGATCTAGCACCGTTTCCCGCCAGTTACCGGCTTGGAGTTCACGCAGATCGGCTTCTACGACACCGATCCAGCGATACCTGGGACGGCCGACCGGCCTTCGGCCAATAGGTCGTCCCAAATATACCCTTTTAGCGCCGCGATCTTCGTCCATCCTTTCCACGTGGCCAAGCCAGCGGAGACGGTGGGCCTTCGTTTCCCCAATGACATTGGGAGTGGCGAACAGCTCCTCAATTTCAGCATTCTTACGGATTCGAAAGCTACCGTCCTCCCTTCGCACCGGTCCCAGGATCTTCCGGAGGATCTTTCTCTCAGCCACCAAAAGCTTGTTTTCTTCTTTAAGTGTTAGCGTCCAAGTCTCACATGCATACATAAGTATGGGCCTTATGACCGTCTTGTAGATGCGGATCTTTGTGCATCTGCTGAGCAGCTTGGACACTAACACTTGATGAAGGGCGGCGCTACATCGCAGAGTGTTTTGAATGCGGATATTTATATCCTCTTCGCGTGTATAGGTGTCGGTGATAGTGCAGCCTAAGTATTTAAATTTGGCTACCCCCTTGAAGACGTTATCTCCAACATGCAGGTCTTGCCTCTTACTGCGTACGTCTTTATAGCGTTTCATGTGGAGATACTGTGACTTTTCGTAGCTAATACTTAGGCCCACTTTTTGGGCTACGGCTTCAAGGACAGCTGCAGATTCAGCGACTTCTTCTCTGGTTTCCCCGAGCAGCGCTAGGTCATCAGCATAACCTATCACCCTATGCTTTCCATTTAGTAACACATTTCATTTAAGTTAACCATTTTAAATATATTTCAAAAATGGGGCAACTAGCCTATTAGTGCGACGCTACTGGTAACGAACAGTAATAATTTGCAGTAATAAAGACGTAAACTGGTATATACAGGGATACCGGTAATAGCCTGATACAAAATATCGGGATTCAATTTCGGTTTTTCGCTTATTATTTTTATAAATTAGTGGGCTTATTTTATGGTTTTATATCTATACCTAAAATGTGAAAAATAAAAGAAATTAGGTAAATCGTAGATATTTAAGTTTTAATTAATACCGGTAACATTCCCTGGCTTTATACTATGGTTTTCTCCATAAAGTGCACAACAACTATGCATTAAAATAATGATCATTTAGACGGCACAAAAAAAAAGGAGAAAAATGTACAAACGGAGGCGCCGGGGCCACACGTTGTCAATGCGGGTTGCCAATGTTTCATAAAGTTTTATAGAAATGCATGAAAATGGTGCAAATACGTACTTTCAGTTTACAATCGCTGAGATCCAAAGAAGTTAAAGCTGTGTCTGGTTCTTGCAAAACGTGGACTAATGCCTGTAGACAAAACACATATATTAGAACTAAAATATTTTGAATGTTCTGTCTATTATTTGTTAAACTATTAGCCAGTAAATTACCTGTATTAACGGTGGCGCGTAAGACCTTTTCCCAGTGAGTCTGCTAAGCGACAGCTGGTGAATTGAATGGTTCTTGCCAATAGCCCGCACAATACCGGAAAGTTCCAACTCCATACCTATAAGAATAACATTAAAGAACTTAAAATATAATATAGCTCTGACCATGGAAATGTACCAATACACATTTTAAGTAAGGTACACATTTAAAATAACATTGTACAATGTTAAGTAACATTATTGTATTAAAATAATTAAATATAAAAACGTTCACAGAAGAGAATGACTACGCATAATTTTCGCAACTCGTTCAATATTATCTTGTAAAATCAGTGTAGTGGGAATGAGACACCATGCATCGTCTGACTGCCCGTACTCAACATTATCCCTGCGGAAACCGTACTGGCGCCCAACGTGGGGCCGGTCGCAATCTCGTCGCAGTGTACGGTCAGCATCATTTTACTACTGGCATACGTTAAATTGGATTTTATAAGAGCTGATATTAAATTCTACAGCATACTGTAGTTATATGAATACAAGTTGGTCAATATGTCATGAAATAAAGAATTAAATATGTGACTTCGTAACGCAACGCATTTTATAAAATCCAAATCGTTTTCAGAATCCTCATAATTTAACAAAATCAATAATTGTATGACAACCATGAACTTAAACGCACTTTTTCACGGTGAAAATTGCAAGTTACTTATTGTCCATACAAATATTGGAATAAATGAATTGGTATTCATAACATGTTAAGTGACGATTAGGTGCCCATATTATGTATGAAGCGTTTCTAGCGCTCCGTAGGAATGTTGAACTATGACGGTCATTTCTGACTTTTAGAACAGTCTAAGTGTAGTTAGTCCCACATAGACATTTGTTCCCAATAAAAAAAGAATCAATTGACATCCTCAAAAATTTTTTCGTCATACCTATTGCCCTAGCTTGCTCAAGTATTTAACTAGTTCGAGCATTTAGGTACTATCGTGTACTAACTGTTATGAGCATTTCTCAAAAAGTTTGTACACAATTAAGACAGAAAATTAAAGTCAAATATAATTTTCCTATTTTGTTACCATTTTTTATTGTGATTTCCAATACATTGATATCAGATTATGTATAATTAAAAAAGTATAAGCATTAAGCATAACAGAACCTTAATTACCGAACATAACCATAACATTGATATAAAATTACTAAAATAATTGGTAACAAAATAGGAAAATTATATTGGACTTTAATTTTCTGTCTTAATTGTGTACACACTTTTTAAGAAATACTCATTGCCCTAGCTTGCTCAAGTATTTAATTAGTTCGAGCATTTAGGCACTATCGTGTACTAACTGTTATCGGATTTAAGTACTATCGTGTACTAACTGTTATCGGATAGGTCGAGCGACTGCAGACAGCGCACGCCGTGGATGCAGGATTCGAGGACATGTGCCGCTTGCGATGAAGATAGGACGCCCGACAGGTTTAGCTTCACGCCCGTTGCGCTTTCGTTGCACGCCAAACCCAGCAGTAAACTCCTGAGGACAACGTGTGTTTTGTTTAAATTTTGTTGTTGATTATCACTTGGTTAAAAACTACTTGAATGTTGGACGTCTCGTGGCAGTTTGCTTAGGTATAAACACCAACCATTCATTAAATAATAAAAAAAATATATATATAACTTTAACTTACAGTTATTTTTACCTATTTCAATTTTGTAATTAGTAAGTTAGTAACCAAATAAAATGAAATATTTGACCGTGCTATAAAATGTCAGTTAGTTTTTACTTTATTAATTTCAGAACATCTCAGCATTTTGTCGCTTCATAAAAAGTACCTGTACCTGATATTATCTGTCAGGAAACTCTCGTATCGCAACGTTACTAGGAATGTACTAATTTATTTAATTTAAAGATGCTAGTACAGGCTCTCGGTAGTGCACTGTTATTTTTGGCCCATCCGTGCGGTAAAAAGTGTAATAAATGGAATCTTTGTCCTTTCATACCGCCTAAACGGCTGGAACGATTTTAACGATTTGTCGCTGCTGATCTCCAGATGGTTATACTTTTTATCCGACTACGGAGAAGCAACCCTGATGAAGTTTGCGGGCAACTTCTTACTTACTTACTTACTTACTGCGCTGACTCAACGACCCAAAGTGGATCTTGGCCTCCGACACCAGAGAGCGCCATCCTCCTCTATCCTGAGCTACCTCCCGCCATTCCGGTCGATGAAGTTCAGTCAAGTCTTTAATGACTTGGTCACTCCACCGATATCGGGGACGAACTAAGATCCGCATTTACAAAACGGTTATCCGTCCGATCTTGATGTATAGATGCGAGGCTTGGACGCTGACACTTAAGAGGCCTTATTCCTTTTGAAATTTATTTTTTTCATATTATGACAAATATATTGATAATTTCAACCAACTTTTTGAAGTGAATAATACTTTTCCCCGAGTTCTAGGAAGTAACATAGCTTTTTCATGCTTTTTTTGCGTGCAGTCGAAAATAAGTTGAAAAAACTAATTTTCAGCGTGAAATTTGTCAATTTCGAGTAGTTTTCGAAACAAAAATTATCAATGAAAAATTCAAACTGTAGGTTTCAAATATATACCAATAAATCCTAATAGCCCTGTTCTAGGTAGTAACACCAATAAAATGTAAAGAAACATGTTTGATCATATAGAAAAATGTCTAAAACGATCACCATTTTAAAAGGAATAAGGCCTCTTAAGGAAGGGCAACTTCTAGTTTATATTTTTCACACTAACTTGAGCGCGTCCGGCATCATTTTGCAGTAGGAGAAGTCGAGCGTGTTGAGCGCAAGGCAGGCGGTGAAGAACTGACGGAAGGAAGGCGGCGGGTCCTTGGGCCGCCGTACTGCTGACCAAGGGTTACGGCCGACTAGGAGCTCCGCGAGTCGCGCCGCGCAGCCGCGGAGTAAAGCGCCCCACATCTGTAGAGCACGCATCAATATTAAGTTGAGCCGTGATAATTATCCGATAATTATCGGATAATTATCACCAGTATTAGAAGATCATTTGTTAAATTGTTTCATAAGAAATATCGATGGTTGATGGCATTGTTCAAATTCAACACAAATAACACAATAAACAATATTTAACTTAACAAACCAATGACATTCGAGTTGACTTGGCTTTGCATAACACCAACTGACGGACGTCAGATAGACGCAACAAGTGCGGAAATACACGTTTGGATACTTAGAATGTAGTTCTATTTCACGGGCGCAATTTTTTGTTATTATCAATTGATAATTATCCACCTGTTATTATCACGATAATTATCGTGATAATTATCGCGATAATTATCGTTGATAATTATCCTTTCGAACCCTGAAGTTGAGTGAGTATACCAGTAACAAATTAATTCAAGTCTAGGAGCCGAAAGAGACTTTTGTTGGATTTACTCGAGCGCTGCAAAATCAAATAATTGAGGATCACTTGCATCTTAATGAGTATCCCTGGCATATTTGAGCTTTGTATATTGATGGGTGTGGGAAAAAAAATAACGATCCTCGGGCTCGGACGGTAAGTTGTACACCAAACTGTTTTTTTAGATTTTGGATATTTTAGGAATATTCTACCCAGAAACACGAGCTCTGGCGATCTAATTAGGAAAAAAAGTGTACCAAAATGTTTTTCCATTCCGTTGCCGTTAGAGTAGGTTATGTAGAAATGGTAACGGAATGGAAAAACATTTTAGTACGCTTTTCTCCAAATGAAATCGAAAGAGCTCGTGATTCTGAGTATTAGAAAATAGTAATACGTAAAGTATAAAACAAGTGGAGTGTACAATAAAAAAAAATGGCCCAATTACTAGCTGGACAGTGTGTACTTATATTTATATCAGTTTTAATGACAATTTTAATGTCAAAATTGCAAAAAAAAAAAATACTCCATCGTCTGGACGTTTTCAAGCGCAGTCGTTTTTTTAAGGATATTGCAAAGATAACCGAATAAGTAATTTGGCGATTTCCACAAACCGAAGAAACAATAATCGTCTATAATGATAACTACGCGTAGACGCTTCCCCCACCGCAGAACGGGAAAACATCAACGAATATTTTAATTCTCTTTTCATCTAAATCTTCAATAACTTCTAAGACTCGACGACGCTCGAGTAAGTACAAATATACTACACTACTACAATAGATGACCACATGTTACCACGTTTTATCATGGTAACATGTAGGCAAATAATTCAACAAGGTTAGTTAGCCATTAAATTAAAAATTCTAAATGACAGAAAAGAAAATAACGTACAGTAGTTTTGCACTTCATTTTAATTAAAACAAAACAAAACACTAACGGATCGTTTTCGTAACTTTCGAAACAAGTAGTTGATTTGACCTATCATCAAAAACAATATCGTAGAACTAAGAATGCTGTGCACTAAAAGAAACCACACTTACGTTTTCCAAAGTGGTTTCTGTGTTCGTCAAATTGAGATGAGTCAACACGTTGGGTTGCGCCAGGAAGTTGTAGAGATTCTGAAAGAAACCGCAAATATTATTCATTCACTTATCGACTGCTGCTTATTTTATTCGGTTGAATCACACTTTATCGTTTGTATTTATAGTTATAATTAACTTTATATTATAATACATTCAGGACAAATATTTCTGATACCATACGTTTCGAGTAGTTACAAAATTTTCAAAAACTTCAATTTATGTTATAAAGGAAGGAATTCATGTAAACGGAATTCATGTACAAGTAATATAGCAGGCTAAGTTTATCAATTCATTGCTTTTTAGATTTACACCAATTTGATGTAGGTATCTGTTTACAGAAAATAGACGAAATTAAATAATGTCAGGAATAAAAAACGGCTTAGTAAGCTTTCCATGTCATTTTAAGCTACCACTTACGTGGTGGACGTAATCCCTGAGGTCATTATGCGACAGCGTGGACGGACGGCAAAGGTCGTCGTTCAGCACCGCGGTGAGGTGTGATACCGTTTCAAACCAAACAGCGATAGTGACATGTGTCGAACAACAATAAACGACTTACGTGAACGTCATCCTTCAGGTTATTATGCGACAAGTCCAGATGCGATAGTGTAGACAGGTGGCAGGGGTTGTCGTTCAGCATCGCAGCTAGATGTGATACCGTCTTGCCGGTCAGACCGCACTGTGAAAGTGAAATGTGCCTCAACCCGTCCGGGTTGTTCGCGAGCCCCGACAGAATGCTGATCGCACCTAGTGTGAACACATAAACAAACAATTAACAATAACCTTTTAGAACAATCCAGTTGTAAAGACAATAGTGCATTTTTGAGAATTATTGATGTAGATTTAGAATGATGATTGTTGTACGTATTCATATCGCGTAGTACGGCGGCTGCTATTGAAAAAAAATAAACAAACGTATTGGAATAAATATGGTATTATTGATTTTCAAAATATTCTCCGTATGATCGATGCACTTTTGCATACGTAAAAAACAATTTTTAAGGCGCTTTATCCACTAGATTATCACCAAAACGTGTTTTTAGAACGCGTCGACGGCATCTTCGCGGGTCAAAAATCATTAACCACTTAATTTATTCTTTAAACTTGGGAACAAATAAAAATAAAATGTTCATATATTTTTTTGTTATTCCATTCCTTTGCCGCTATAGTAGGATGGAAATGGTAACGGCATGGAACGAAAAAATGTTAGCACACGTTTTTTCTCCAAATGCCATCGAAAGAGCTCGTGATTCTGAGTAGAAAATACCTAAAATATCAAAAATCTAAAAAAGCAATGAAGAAGTGTATTATCGCCGTCAGATATATCGCAGCATACAAGGCGTTCATAAACATCTGAACACGACTCTTGTTGACTGGGCGTTACAGTACAACAAAAAACGAAGGACGTGGAGGGATGGGGTGGAGGAAGACCGCACGAGGAAGTGCTTCCCAAGCCTTTGTGTCACTTCTCACCTTTGTCCTCAATGTGGTTCTGCGAGAAGTCAATAGTATGCATAGCAGGAAGTCTACGAGCCCTTGCTAACGCATGACCCAACCTCGCCGCATGATCGTGCCTTAAGGCCGCGCCGCGCCAACTCAACTTCTGTGGCGGTGGGCACGCACAGCGAACCACGCGAGATAGTGCCTCCCAGGTTTCGCTGCCTACTCGGACCCCATCCCCACAGACGCCGGTGAACCACGTGTTGTGTTGCAGTGCGATCAGAAGTGGGATTAGGTCTCTGGAATAAGTACGATAAGGTACAGTTGGCTTATGAAAATTACGAGAGCATATGTAAAAGCTTTTGTTTTGAAAATATGTTTTTTTTTCTCTTTTTGAAGTTTAATGTGCGTCATATACGTACTGTAGTTCTAGACGTGTCGCGCATGACAAATATGTGTGCAAGCGAACCAATTAGAACTATTTGTTGCCGGAAGTGCCGATATGATGGACGACTCAAATTTTTGAAGCTGTTACCTTTGATCCAAATGATCGAAGTCCTTTAGGTGCAACATTCTAATATCATGCGCCAAGTAAATTGTGTCAATGTCCCATGCAACCTCGGCCCTGAAAGATAAAGACACGATTTTTAAAGTAGTCTAACTCTGCTATCAAACATCAAAGATAACCGACAAGGTTACCGTTAAGGTCACGGTACACAATGTCAGGATAACTAATTTGCACATTCGGCATTTCTGTGGCCGAAATAGTATCTCCAATAATACCGAATAAAGCTTAATTGTATATTATTATGCATGATCGCGTCTGTCGACGACGGAGACCCTCGAGCATAAATGTGGCTGGAAAACCCCAATTGTAAGACAGTTTCATCAGTTCTAGAAACTGGGAAGTTTGCATTCGTTGTAACAGAGTTATATCGGTGATGAGAGTTATATCCCTTTTGGTCATTCGGTTACCTAAAGATACATGATACGGCTGCGTGTCCATTGGAGCGGACATGTGTGAAATGAATGAATGAACGACAGACAAAAGCAGCTGCTGTAAAAACATTGCATATTGGCACTGTGAGTCGTTGGAAACGTGGGTTCGAATCCCTCTTAAAGCATACCATTTTCAACCTTAACTTACATTTAAGACAAAGTTAGTCTCAATACGACTTTCGCGAAGGATGACAAATGAGCTCAAGATTTATTTTGTACGACTTGGAGAAGAAACAGGTCATGTCAGTTTAACCCAACGAAGTCTGTTCCCAATGTTATTAAATAATATAAATAAGCTGATAGTGATAACCTTACCTAAATGGTGTTTGGCACAAATCGCACATTGCCGCATACTGATTAGAAAAATCGCCACAAGTTGAATGTTTCCGTGTGCCACTGACATGTTGCAGTTGAAATGGTAAGTTAACCTGAAAAAAATGTATATAATCGTTTTTTTTTAAATAAATTAGAAGAAGCACGCAACTTCGTCCGCATAAAACTTTTTTCTTTACTTTAGTCAGATAAAAAGTAGCCTACAACCATCTTTGGATGTCCAGCTATCCATGTACCGGAATTGATTAAAATCAGTCCGCGGTTTCGGCGCGATGAGCGGACAAATAATAGTACATTAGTACATTATTGCAGACGCCGGGAAATAAGGGCTTGCCGGCTGAGTAGGTATAGACTGCCGACCGTAGGGAGGCCGGATAGTGATACAAAGCCGGCAAGCCCTTTTCACGGCTGTATAGTGCTTTTCTCAATCATATGCAATGAAATAAACACCTCTCAAAAAACATAATTCAGCTGTTTAGCCCGTCAATGAACACAGGCGCCATGTTTAAAAAAAATTACTTCTGGCCTAGGCCTCCAATTCTGTATGAAATTCCTTTACAGTTATCTCAAATTGTTCCGCCCGAAACGTGACACTTCGAAGCCTGTTTTAACGCACGTTACAACGATATTACATCGCATGTTTTTGATATTTTATTTTACGGCGCACCTCAATAACGCATTGCATTGCGCTGTTAAGATTTTTCCTGAAATGATTATGACCCTTCTGCATAGAAAGGATATTTTCAATATAATTTTATAATAATAGTATAGAATACATAGGTAATACAGATGATGCAACGATGCAAGTGAGTACAAGGGCAAACTTAAGGAAAAAATCTCCTCCAGGTAAATTCTGAGCCATGTAGCAAGAGTTAAAATGATTATGTTTAGTTAAAATAAAGATGGTGTTTTAGCACTCTTAATTCGGAATGGAGTTTATTTTCCTCAATTAGGTTTTAGCGTAAGTATATCCATTGCAATATATTTTTTGTTAAATAAATCTTCTACCAAGTTTCTAATAGTAACTAACAAAATTTACAAGTTTCAATTGGCCCAATTATATGTACGAATGTACGATTATAAATAGCGAAGGCAACGAACTGTAAAGGTTGGAGCTTGGTAGTAAATAATACTATCGTAGTCGGAGGTAAACTGATTATTTATTAGGTAAAATATAGGCTTTATATAGTGTTTAAGGGCGTCACGTAACCTTTAATAGGTCCGTGACATTTACAGTAGAACAAAGGGTTGTCGTAGGTTGACATTAGGTTTGCTACGTAATTATGTATATTCTATTTAATGTTGTATGATGATCAAGGGTATGTGACGTTGCTATCCCGTCACACACCACACCTTTCCCCTTTTTTTTTTTTTCAAAAAAAAAAATTACAATATTAAAAATTTGTTATACAAAAATAATGTTTTCTTACTTTCTACTATAATTAACTTATGTATCTAATTTAATACATTTTTTTCTTACTCTATAGGTTATATGCTGTTATTGGTATACAAACGCTTAATCTAATCTTAATTATATAAACAATCATTACATTGGTTGTTACAATAAACCTTATTTCTAAATGTAAACATTGTGACGTTTGTCTTATGCGTACAATATGATCTTATTGCTAGGATTATTTGTGCTATTGAAAACAATGTTGAACTTATATTCTAAGTGTAAACAATGCGATGCTCATCTTACGTTTATAATATGATCTTATGGGTAAGAAAGATGAAAAATATTCTGCTAATTTAAGTTTTGTTTTTATTGCGTTTGTTTATCTTTTTTCTATATATTTAAACATTTTATTTAGCTATTATTTATATTTTGGTTTTATTTTTATATTTTATATCTATTTATTATTATTTTCTTGTTTGGTATTTATTTGTTAATTTGACACTGGTTTTAGATTTTGGTTTTTTTTAGTTATTCTTTATTTATTTAATTTTAATTGTTTTATGTAATTGGCTCTTCGTTTTGTTTTCCTATTTTATTTGTATTATTATTATTATTTATTTATTTTATTATCTTATTTTGTTTTATTTGTTTTATAATACTATTTTATTATTTACTCTTCTATAGATATTTTTGATTTTGTTACTTTTTGTAATATTTTATAAATTTAACAGTGTTATTGCTTGTTTTTAGCTAATGATGGTACCTTTTTACGTTATCCTTATTATTTTCTTTCTTTAATACTTTAAATTTTTCACAATCAGCGTGATTGGGGTCCGGACCCATGTACCATATTTGTTTATACTTTGAGCTATCTCTATGATATTACACGAGGTGTCATCGCTATGTAGTATGCGTACTTCGCTCCTCTGTTGTGTCATGCAAACTGTACCTAGTTCTAGCGTAGAAAGCTCGTTTCATACGCGATCGAGTTTCGGACTTTTACACAACGACATTAAGGAGGTATTTACTGCAATTAGACATTGTATGATTTTTCCATTGCGCTTATATATTTATATTAATCATTGGGAAGCAAAGGTACACAGCGCATGGTCGGCCGACCTCACTTGTAGACATATTCATTTAATGTTATTAATTGTAATTAATACAATATAGTTCTCGAGTAAAATTTTAACACAGTATAAGTTTTTTTAAATTTAATAACACTCATTTTTAATTTTTGCATTATTTTTGTGTAATGCGTCAATTAGGGTTTTTGAATACTTTGCATGTCTTCGTCCTTGAGTTTATTTTTTTTTTATTCTTCCTCTCTTTTGCAACATTTATAAGGTACGTATTTAAGTGTGCACTTTGGCTTCACTTTACTGGTTCGGAATACAACACTTTTTAGTGGCTTGCCGACCTTGTACATTTTTTTTTTGTACATATTACAGTTAAGGGTATACTTTGTATCCCTGCCTGTCTTGTACCTTTTTATGTATGCATGCTTATCAGCTGAGGGGCGCCTCTCTCGGGTCACCGCTGATGACGACAGGTCATCAGAAAAAATAAACTCATTCTCAAAACCCTTTAAAGTACATAAGAGTGTGTTATAATTAATGCAAAACAAATCAACACATTAAAAAAATTATAATTTAAAATTCATTAAGTCTTTGTACTGCGCGAATATTATGTTTTTGTCGCGCAACTTGACACGTTATTAGTTATTGTTATTACAGCTGCGCATTTCATTCATTATCTGGAATTGTTTACATTAAGCAGCGTTATTTATATGTAACTGGATTATTTTTTTCCACCATAATTGGTTAATTATTATTATTATTTTAGAGCCTTCTTATTAATGAGTTTATTTATTATTATTAATGTTTTTACTGTTTATTTATACTTTTTAATTTAAACTAGTTACTAAATTAGGCAAACTCTAATAGGTATGCAATGTTATAAACTACCACACCAAAAAAAATTGTCTGTATGTACTTAAAATAACTTAAAATATAAAGGTTGTACCTCCACACACACGTTATTTTTTCATGTGCTTCCGTTGACCTGGTTCGGGTGGCTGGATGGCTGGGTCTCCGCGGGGTGCTAGGGCCGAGGATGCTGCGGGGATCTCTGCTTTATGCTTCAGTGTTGCTGGTGTCTCCTCCGCGCCGTAATACTGCAACTGCTTGCCTCCCTTCTTGTTGGTTAGGCACTGGTTAGTGCCTTCTCTGGTCTCCTGGAGCTGGGCTTCCATGGGCTTCCTTTGGGCTTCGTTTGGTAGTTGCCCATGTCGTGTCATGGTGTAATGTGTGGCGCTAGGTTGGTCGCGCACTGTCTTTGCACGGGTCCTCTCGTGCAGGTCTCTCGGGTGGAGGACTCCGGATGGCTGGCTGTGACCGGCAGTTGGTTCAGGATTATTTGTTATATTGCTGCCTCGAGCAGCCCGACTGGCAGGAGCCTCCGGGTGGCCGACTCTGACCGGCCACCCGAGGTTCGAATAACGCGCTTGCGTACCCTATATGGTACGCACTGGCAGGGTCGCCATGTAAAGGTTGGAGCTTGGTAGTAAATAATACTATCGTAGTCGGAGGTAAACTGATTATTTATTAGGTAAAATATAGGCTTTATATAGTGTTTAAGGGCGTCACGTAACCTTTAATAGGTCCGTGACATTTACAGTAGAACAAAGGGTTGTCGTAGGTTGACATTAGGTTTGCTACGTAATTATGTATATTCTATTTAATGTTGTATGATGATCAAGGGTATGTGACGTTGCTATCCCGTCACACACCACAGAACCTTTACTTGCCGATTAATTAACCAAGCGAAGGTTAGCCGTCGCGTATAAATTGCCTCTAATTTGTTAGGTATTCACAATTAAGCGTAATAGTGTTTATTTTATTATATTACCTTGCTTATTATGTCTTCTATGGCCACGTTTGGGTACAAATCGTCGAACGCTGCGGCAAGAGCGTGCATAACGTTCATAACACCTTCCGATTGTTTGTCTTCACCTGATTATGAAAAAAAAATGGATTAAAATATCGCGTATTACTGTAATATTTGTCTTAGTTAATTTTAAGTAATTGCGAGACTTGAAGTTGAATTAAAATAATATATCGTCTGTTTACAAAAAAGTCACTAAATAACAAATAGGTACCTATTTAAAACAAAGCTCGTATCTCATGCAGTGTTTACTTACTAGATACGAGGTTTTGAAGAGCAACGACAGATATTTTAGTGAGTTTTGGTTGTCACCAGGCGATATCATTTGCTGAAATTTATTGCTTGCTTATCCAAACAACCTAACTGGGAGCTAGCATCAAGGATAATAATGTTCTCAAAGATAATAGGCAAGATTTTTTTATTAGAAATAAGTGGTGGTTTATAAATTGCGTCATTGATCTAATGCAGCCCGCAGGCTTCCAAACGTTTCGGGATCTTACAGGTTTAGTATTTTGTGTGGGCGGACTGCGGTAAAATGATATCTATTTAAGGCAGCTATTACACTTTCCTAAATTAGTCACTGACGAGAGGGATGCAGCAATACGAAGGAGTGAGATGCAGTTATTGCCTGAAACACAGGGGGAACCCTAGTTCACATTATGGCAATTGTGAATTAATTTGTTTATTATAGAATTTAACCGTATATCTCTGTGCATTATGTTTTTTTTTTTCAATAAATGTATTTGTATTTATCTCTATACGTGTCTCACATATTGCTGCATCCCTCTAGTCAGTGACTAATTTAGGAAAGTGTAATAGCCGCATAAGTTTAGTTTCTGGCGGCCGCAGCGTGGCGCTTACTTGGGGAACCCCCGCTTTAGAGCAGGGCTGTCCTAATTACTTGTGATCACGGGCCGAGGTAAAATAATACATAGATCGAAACGAATGGCCGCAGAAACAAAAACAAACTTTAATTTATTAAAAAAACAATACAGTAACATTGAACATTTCTCATTCTAATATATAATTTTAACATGTACTTTATATTGCTTTCCATGCACCCATATACACTGCAGTACCATCGTGTCCATGGCAATGACGTCATAAAAAAAACTCCGAATGAATATGACGGCGGCGTGGCCAGTGCGGCTCCGACTGGTTCATGCTCGTTCATGTCGATCCGTTTGCGTATGATGCGGGCCGAGCGCTTACGTACACGGCTCGCACTCGCACAAGTCGCAAACATACGTACCGCGCGGCGTACTTTTGTTCGAACTTTTACTACTGGGTATACTGTGGTATTATTCTACATAATATATAGTATGTGTCCCAGTTTTAGAGAATTAATACTATCTAACTGATGAGTCACAATCACAAACCACAAAACCGCTATTATAACTGAACCGATAAAAGAGGATAATAATTAATTTTGTAAACCACTAACAATTTATAGCAACCAACTTTAAAATACCTTTATTAAAATGTAATGTTGACTAATAATATCGTCGGCCTAAATCGCAAACCTCGTAACTCAATCTGACCAAATTTTACAGGAGGCACAAAAAACTTGATTACCAAAAATTTTGCATGAAGACTTACTTAGTATTTTTTTTATATAATGTTAAGTTAAATTTAGCCGTCAGATTGCTAAAACCTATTTTTTTGGAATCACCTGAACCTGGAAAATTTGGAGTTACGAGTTTTTCCTGAAAATTTTAGAAAGCTAATCGGGAGTTAAGAGCTTTGCGATAAAAATCCGTAAAAATAGAGGATGGTCTTTTGATCCAAGCAAGGTAATTGTGGATAAAAAAAAATAAAAAACTTGCAAATTAAAAAATATTTATTAAACTTTAAACAGAAAAGCCTCTTCTGGCTTCAAAAATGTGGGTAGCAAAATTATAATTATACATTTTTTTTCCAACTAAATAGGGCTAAAAATATTATAAACTACAACTTTTCTCAAACAACAAAACAACGCTTCTATAATAATCATGCTCACGAGGTGATCGCCATGTGGGATCTTGACTCGACGATCATCGTCCCGATAGTCGTTTCGGTGAACGGTCTTGTAGCGATGAGTCTCGACAAACATCTTAAGAGACTCTCGCTAGATGGCTGGATCAAGGGCCAGATACAGAAGGCGGTACTTCTCACTGGACACGGCGCGCATGGTCAGGAGGTTCCTCTCTGCAGCCCTAACCACCGTAGCCTGGGCCCCTCCGGCGGCACCCTAGGTTAGGTTTTTTTATAATGTGTTTATATACTTTTTAATTTCTAGAGAACAGTTTGTATAAGGTTGGCAGCAGACTGATAGGTCGATAGTTGTTTATATCGGAAGGATCTCCCTTTTTGTACAATAAAATGATTTGAGACTCCCCAGCTCCTTGGAGTTTTCTGCATATCCAAAATATAAAATTTTATTAAATAGAGTTATTATTGGACCTATTAGTATTTTCTGCCCAATCTTTAGAGCTTCGTTTGGAGTATCGTCATGGCCCGGGCTTTTATCCTTCTTCAATTTTTTAATTTTTTCTATGATTTTTCTGTAGTCAAAATGTATAATAGGTGTATTAGGTAAGCTGTGTTTCGTGGTTTCGTAATACATTTTCTTTTTTGTGTCCATCGTGGTAAAGATTCCGGTAGAAGTCTGTTGCAATGCTTACTAGCTATTTTCGTGTTTGTATCTTGCCTGTTTCTTTTTGCGCTTTCAATGGGGTTATCCATGTTTTCTCTGTATTTAGTTAGTTGTTTATTCGCTTTCTTTTGGCTTCCGGTGTTGACGAGGTTTTTTTCGATCACTTCCATTCTGTAGTTTCCATAGTCCCTTTTTAACATTTGTTAGTAGTTTATAGAGATTCGCTAGTTCTTTTTTCTCTTCTTTAGTTTTTGATGGTTTCGACTGTAGTAGAGTCCGCCTTTTAAGTTGTTTAGTTTCGTCAGTTAGTATTTCTTTATTACTTTTTTTCGAGGTGGCAGCCTTAAGACTTTGTTTCACGGCTGTCTCTAACTTAAAATAGAAGGTCTCTATGTCGTCGCTATTTTCCCACTGCATCTTTTCTATTTTTTCCTTTAATTTCCTGAGGTATTCTTGTTGATTTTTGTCGCATGATAGATCGACTATGTTCGCTGAATGTCGCTCGACTTCTTCTAGTTTTTTGTAGTTGAACGGTGCCTCTCACTAATCTATGGTCGCTGGGGAATATTCTGTTATTCAAAATTTCTATGTTTGTGAAGAGCTGTGAGCAGTTTTGCTCAGTACATAGTCAATCTGATTTTTGTGTTGTTTATCCGGTGTGGTCCAAGTCCAAAGGTTTTTGATGTTTTTCTTAAATATTATTTTTATTACTTTGAATTTATTGGATAATGCGTATTAACGTTCTCGTCCTATATCCGGCTTACATTACGGACATAACTTCGTATTAGAAACGTCGGGATTTATAAATTAATTATTTAAAAACGAGATAAAGTCTCGACCAAAGTCACAGAAAGATTAAATAATTTGCGTAGAAGACCACGTAACTAATCTTCATGCGTAAAGATCCACGCGAAGCAAACCTCGTATGTCCACGGCACGCAACCAAACGACATTTTCAATAGTCTAATGTGTTTAAATATGGTAAATATCTATCAAGAATACACAATCAGTAAAATCGTAGAACCTTATAACACATACCTGTTATTCAGCACCCGTTTTCTTCCTAAATATTTACGCAAAACTGACGTGCAGTCACAACGCCATCGCAAACTGTACTGAAGGGAGTGGCGGGGGGGGGGGAGATACGAGGTATTCCTTTTACAAAATGGCGGTCGGGAGTTGCGAGGTTTTCTATTTTGCTTTTTAAAAGTAAACGGTTTATTTTTGGTATTTAAGAGTTTTGCCGTTAGATGCGTTCAGAATAGTAGTATCTAAAAGTGTCAAAACATGATTTTCAAAAAAAATGGAGTTACGAGGTATGCGATTTAGGCCGACGATATGACCCTTACCCTACCCTTAACGAAAAAAGAGGGGTGTTACAACTTTAACATGTTTATCCGTGCATCTGTCTGTAGCATTGTAGATCCCAAACAGATGAACCGCTTCGAAAGCGTTTTTATTTTATCAAAAGCCTTGTCTGTTGAGATGGTTCTCAGCTATGTTGGGTAACAATACCTGCAACTGTTTCCGAGATATTCACCTTTGATTGGAACAAGTGACAGGATCTCAGCCAATATTGAACCTAAGAATTCCAAATTTTGTTGTTATGTTCAGGTTTGGTCGCATTTTTATCCCACTCATTAAATGAGGGCCTCACGATGACCAGCTACTTATTGGGGCTGTTTTTAATTTTGAAGGTTATTAACAATTCACCTAAGGAAACGAGATCTATCTATATGGTAAAGTTTATCACGCAAAATTGGCGCATTGTAAGACGTAGAGTTGCGGAAAACCAGACCGCGATAACCTATATGGTAAAATGGTAAAGATTAATAATGCAAATAAAAAAGGACTACCGAAACCAGAACCTTGTTTATATTAGATAAAAAAAGTGTATTGCATAATAGCCTAGCATCATATGATACACATGTTGTCTAACAGCCGATAAACACGCAAAACAGAACAATGCATGTTCACGAGGAAAAACTGAGCATTACTCAGTTTGGTGTCAGTGTCACAAGCCGCTTAGCATACAATAGTTGCAATTAGTCACTTACCGATGAGAATAGACACCGGCTTGTGCTCATGAATGAGTGTTATTGACAGATGATTTGCTTTTTTACTTTCAATCGCCTCTATTTCCATCAAGTGAAATCCATTGTCAACCTGTTTTGGAGGGAAAATAGTTATTATGACACCAAATAATCTCAAGATTATACAATAGACATTGTGTCGAAAATCTCATGAACTTCCTCATTTAGATTGATAGTTATATCTGATAGAGATGTTATCTTTTGTAGTTTGGTTACCATAAGTATAGTTACACTTGATTTATTACATACTTGAATGTTGTTTTACCTAAATAAAACATGGATTTTAATGTGAATACTTTTAAATTATCTTATCCGAATATTTACTATTAAATGAAATATATATATATGTATATGTGTATATTATTATCTTACCCGTGTTGGAACTTTGGTTGTTGTTATAAAGATTCTATAAGATGTCACAACCTGAAAACATACCAGAATATGTAATCACACTAAAAATGTAATTATCATAACATTATGTAATAATATCTGAGATTTATCAAAGTATATGAAAGTAGGCATTATAAGTAATTAATAATACAAAAAATTTGATGTACATCACATTTAGTAACTGCAAATTTCAAGTTTACTCCTTATCTGAAAAACTTTATTCCATTACTAATGTAAGTGCCCTTAAATTAACTCTCCTATGTTCTAAATATACAGAACTTTGTGAATTATCAGTTTTTCAATGTAACACATGCCATTTTGATAGATAGATAGATGTAAACTTTAGTAACCGTATGTTTAAAAGCAATTATTTTAAGTAAATATTTTGTTTATCTTATCAGACATAACAATAACAAGCACATTCTACTGATACATGCCATTCAATATATCTCTGACTGTAAGCAGCAAAGAATCATCTGACTAAACCACCAAGGCAACAATATTATCAATTAGTGAACATACAAAGGATAAATTCAGGCTACCTATTTATTGGTGCCCACAATGACCATTTGCTTGTGGGTGTGAGTCCACAGGGACTACACACAGCCGGGCAATACATGACACACCTCAGTGACTCACACTTGTTAAGAATGTATTATCAATGAATAGGGAGTTGAAAGCTTATCAGATCACAAAGGGACTCTCAGGTATTTTTAGTTGTTGAATTGTTTGATAATTTAAAACTAGCAAAGGTTAGTTACTTATACTGCTTGTGATATAATGCCACTTATTTTAAAGACATACTAAGAGAGGTATATATTAAATATATTAAATCTTATGTGTTTTAATATTGAGTTGCTGAACTTTTTACTCACCAATACTTTGTTATCAACTTTGTCACCTCTCGATTCCATACGAATAAGGGATTTGTAAAGTATTTTAACATTTTTTCCCAAGACATTACTGATGCTATCTGCAATGTTAGAAATATATCTAAAAATTCGTCTTTGCAAAAAATAATGTGTCAAAATAAAATATTTATCTCACAAAAGAAATAAAATTAGTGATACTTGAAAACATATAAACCCTACTATTTCAGAGAAAATCAACTTACCGCTCAATTCAGTGGATATTTGTGATTTTGTTGACATTTTTTTGATTTTCTTCAATGTCATTACATCGATGAAATATAATTATATTCAATACACAAAGCATCCATACTTATCACAGTACTTTTATAAAATACTATTCAATAGAAACTAGTTATTTACAAGAGATAGAGAAATTATAAGGCATTTCGATAGAATATTGGAAATCTGACTTTACACCCAAAATCACTAAACACAACACACACACCTCAGTTCAATACGTACACACACAGATTAAATTTAAAAAATCAACACATTGTGTTGCACAGAGTAAGAATTTCTGCATGAAAAAATAAAGACGGTTTTGCACGATCTGACCATATCTAAAATATATATATCCATATCTTTTATCTAAATATTATTCATCTTTGTTTTGTATCGTTGAAATTAGGCGTTTTATTGTAATTCCACTGTACTGTAGCTGGAAATTTACTCTAGCTATGCGGAGATTTGTTGATTGTAGAGGTCTACGGACAGTCTCATCGTCTATAAGAAATTTAATAACCACAGACGCCACAACTAACTTTTTCTAGTGAACCATAGGCAATAGTAGAATAGAACGTCTGTCAAACACAAACAAAATATCTATCTTCATCGACTGATGGTATGTAATATGTATAAATAAAATACAATTGAACATATTACTAATGCTTATTTTGTTAAGCTCAGTTTATTGAGTCGCCCATTAATAGCATTATTATTTTAATAGTCATACGGAAAGGAAGCGAATTAATTACATCAGAAGATTTGTTTGGCGCTACAGATGAACAAAAACTATGAACGCTGTACTCACTGCAATCGTCGGAAGTGGCTAACGACGGGATGCCTTCGTAAATGGCTAAAACCTATGGAATGTAAACATTTCCAACGAACGATTGATACGAAAAGAGATTATACTAATGCTGACATAGTTCATTGTGTATTTTTACCCGAGCGAAAACCTCCGATGAATCCTAGCAAGTTCGTGAAGTTTTGGAAAAATAAACTGTTTATATCTGGAAGTGTAAGATCTCTGCAAAGGTATTTTGGTAATAAGAACAGTGAAGATATATGCATCAGCAAGAGCAAATGCAGTGAACCATCGACGTCGTTGGCTAAACGTCCCACAGTTATTATTGACAATGAAGATAAGAAGGTCATTGAATACAATAAACAAGTGAAATGTCAACACTCAGAGGGGCATTCAGTTCTTAGAGGACACCATCAGCATGCATCTGTTGAGACCTGTGCCATATATTGTCAACTCTCCAAGTGAGTAAATAATTATCTATGCACAATATAATTAATTGTTCAGTTTTCTTTATTTCAATTTTTTCACATCCATCTTGTTTCAGACATGGATGGTATTGGGGGGGCATATCATCCAGTGAGGCTGAAGAGCTGTTAGCTGGCCAACATGATAATGTATTTCTGGTGCGAGACTCATATGACTCACGGCATATACTATGTGTGTCTTTCCGCTGTGTGGGACGCACTCTGCATGCAAGACTCCGTCATGCAAATGGACTATTTTCATTGAACAATGAAACATTTGTGCCAGCAAATAGGATATCTGAACATTGTTCTGCGGTAGATGTGAAATCAAACCTTTTTGAAATGCCAGTCAAACTAGCAAGGCCATTAAACAGGTAATTCATATATTTAGGAAAATATTAACACTTTCACTGCGGCATAGGGCCTTTATGACCCTATACAAGTATGGCTAATTAGTTAACATAATTGCCGTAGGGAACATGTTAACAATGAAATTAATTAAAAGGAAACTATAATTTTTTTTTATTTATTTCAGATTTGCAAGACTGGATTCCCTACAAATGATTTGCAGATTTGTGATACGGCAAACTGTTTCGGCAAATATATGGAATAAATTGCCACTCCCGCCTAACTTGATCTCTTATGTGTCGACAGGCAGTGATTATATAGTTCTCTCATAGCTTGTGCGAAGCAAATGTTGTGCCTTCAAATGTTCAGTGTACCAATATTGTAAGCCTACTCATATTGAACTATATCAAAATGTAAAAAGTATTTCTACACTTTTATACAAAATATTATATTTTAATATTAATGTCTGTGTCTGTGTGGAAAAGTCCGACATACCTACCATACTACAGGGAGAAGTCGAAAGAGCGCTGGACTCTCAATGCAATGGAAAAGCGCCCGGACCCGATGGGATAAGCAATGAGATATTGAAACAAGCCAAGCATACTTTACTACCTATTCTGACAGACCTCTTCAATGAAATTGTACACACGGAGACGATCCCAGAGCAATGGACTCAGTCAAACATAACACTCTTATACAAAAAAGGAGACCAATACGATATCGGGAACTACAGGCCCATAAGTCTTATGTCAAATATATATAAAATCTTTGCGAAAGTCATACTGAAACGTATAGAAAGAAGGCTGGATGAAGAACAACCGGAGGAGCAAGCAGGGTTCAGAAAAGACTTCTCTGTGCTGGACCATATACACGTTGTGAGGCAAATAATCGAGAAGTATAACGAGTATCATCAAAAATACTATATTACATTCATTGACTATAGCAAGGCATTCGACTCTCTAATACATGAAAAGATTTGGAAGGCCCTTAATAGTCAAGGTATAGAACATAAATACATCCGATTAATCAGCAACATATACAGGAATAGTACAGCACGCATACAGTTGGAGAAAAAAGGAAATACCTTCAAGATAGAGAAAGGAGTAAGACAAGGGGATCCTCTATCTCCGAAATTGTTTTCTGCAGTTCTAGAAATGGTTTTCAGAGATTTAGACTGGGACCAACTCGGACTGAATATTAATGGCTGGCAACTAACTCACTTAAGATTTGCAGATGACATAGTACTGTTTGCTAAAGATTCTGAGGAGCTAAACAAAATGATAAACGATCTGGTAGAGAAAAGTGGGATAGTGGGCCTGAAATTGAATTTCGAAAAAACAAAGGTGATGACAAATGACAAGTTGAACTGTATAAAAGCAGGCGAACACGAACTTGAATATGTAGACGAATACATTTACCTCGGACAGATTATTTCACCAAAAGACACAATAAAAAAGGAATTAGAAAGGAGAACAGCAAATGGATGGAAAAGATATTGGTCTCTAAAAGAAGTCTTCAAAGACAACAATCTGCATCCAAGGACGAAAGGGAAACTATTCAATACAAGTATCTTGCCTGTTCTAATGTACGGAAGCCAAACCTGGTCCCTGACAAAGATAACCGAGTCCCAACTAGCATGCGTCCAACGAGCCATGGAAAGGAGCATGTTAGGTGTGAGGAAAGCTGACAGGATGACCAGTTCATCCATTAGGCTCAAGACGAAAGCACAGGATATCACAACAAAAATAAAAAGGCTCAAATGGAAATGGGCAGGCCATATCATCAGAGGCAAGGATAAGTGGAGCAAAAGGGTCACACAGTGGTACCCCAGAGACGGTAAAAGAAGCAGGGGCAGGCCACAAAAAAGATGGGACGATGACATTCGACAAGTCGCCGGGCACACATGGAGCAGAGTTGCACAAGATCGCAATGAGTGGAGGAGGCTGGAGGAGGCCTATGCCGAAGGGCAAACAGATAGAACAACATATAAAAGATGGGAGATAGTGGAATTATAATGTACTGTAGTTATATCTGAAATAAAGGCTATTATTATTATTATTATTATTATTATTAATGTCTGTGTATTGTTATGTATGGAGTGTTACGCATGTGGTATATTCTTAGTATTTCAATATTACGACAATGAAATAACACCATTTGAGAAATAACTATATTCAACCTAAATCTAATAAATTAACAATAATGCAGCCATGAAAGATATTATGTACCCATCTTCATAAAAAAAAAGAAATGTGTTCTTCTATTACAATATAAATCTTCGAATTACTTGAGTGGATTCATTCCCAAAACATTTTTAGCCTGAAAAAGAAGGTGAACATTAGTATGAAACCATAAAATTGAAATTTTCTATCACTCATTTGACCTCTTTACCAACAGCATTAGATGACAAGAAAAGCTTTTCAGTGTAACTTTCTACGCTTATTAGGCTGCCTGTCCAGAAGTGGAGTAGAGATGTGTAAAATGGAATCGTCAAGTTGTCACCTGCCTCGGATTTAAATGTACACCTTTTGAGCTTCACAATGTGTCGATATCGCAGCCCAATTGATTAATTTTCTTTTCTTCGCTTCTATGGATGGGCAGCCTTATTATAGTTATTATGGTCACAGAATGTTAATTTCGCCTGTGGTGGTGAGGGCACATGCTGTAAAACCTATTAATCGACAGGTTGAAAATTAATAGCCTTTACCGTGACAAAAGCAGCACTTAAAGTTTGTGGGGCAGCAGACACTGGATTCAGACTTAGTGCAGTTTGCAGTAGCTCCGCGTCTCTAATGCGGGATGTGATGAAACTCTTTGTCGCATTATTGTCAGGGCTGCTGTCGGTTAGGTAGAATAATTCTGACGCTTTATAGATGCCCGCTAGACCCACACGGCGAATATACCAATTAAACTGAAAAATAAGATATTCATCTTTGATATTGGTTAGCTTACGATTTTGTATTGATCTCTCAGTAAAGTAGTGATCTGGCCACCGTATAACCCGATTCCCATCGGCTTGCCCATTTTAGAGCCAATTGTGCTCCAGCTTGCCAAAAGAGATCTTTGGTGCCACGCCACTACAGCAATCTCACTATACCAGTCCAAATTGACGCAAATAAAAAATAAAATATTAATAGATACGTACGTCCACGCTGCGGTCGCCTGAATGGTAACATATATCATCAACTAAGGAAAGTAAAGAAGCTAAGCAATTAGGAACATTGTTAGGAAGGGCCTGAATAGCCATTGCTTTCGGCCACGTGCTCCTGGAACAAATAAAACACGAGCATTACTTATAAATGATATTGCAATACAAGTACTGTAAGTTGTAACATGTAGACAAAATTACTGACGATAGGCACTTATTTGCATGGGCTTATTACACGCCACGAACCGCGCTAGCCTTTTGAGCGTCATAGATGCCAAATCACGTCGAGGGAAAGCTGTGCCCCAGACGCCAATGTCGTCAAACGACGTCCAAATTTTAAAAGGTCTAAAACTTCGTAATTCAGACCGCTACACGTACTGTTCAATCTCTGTTTATTTTGGAGCACCTCTTTCTTTTTTGCTTTGGCGTCAGGGGCAAGGTAGATTGCTTCACCGCATGGCGTTCAAAAGACTAGTAGCCTCCGCACCAGCCCTACCTACCTAGGGACTCCTACTCAGCTCTGCCTTCTGATCAGCGCGCGTACGCGGCCAGTCGTGGGGGCACATGCATCGACCACCACACCTCACGACCAATTGCGTCGCATATTACACATACAACTAATAAAAGACCGTTCTCAATGCTGTGGTAGGTACTTGCTTGGAACTTTTCCCCAATACTCGACTCGTCTTAGTTACGCGGCGCTATTCATGATATTAAATACTTTCGGTTAGCACAGCTCGTATCTACACTGACGAAATAGTTAGCCTTAACTCTACTCATTAAGTAGTACTTAACTAACAGAAGAAACAGAAAAGATCTGATAATCATCATCGATAAACTTACTTGTAGGGTTCAATCATAAAAAGCCTCGTCATTATTGCATTTTCAATAAATTTAGCTGGTACTTTGGTTTCCTTCACTTGCTCCTTAGGCCACTGAAAGTTACAAGAAAACATTATAAGCAAGTGAAGACATATCATAACATATTATTTTTTTATATTTGTGGATGGAACGATGGAACTTACAGTTTTCATCTGTCCGACTAGTTCTTCATTGCACTTAACATTGAAATAGTGAACCAGATCGCCCCCTCCATTGGGGAAGAGCCCGTGAGCGACTCCAGGGTATCCCGCAGCCTCGGCACCAGCACTCAAGGACTCTATTGACCATCCATTCTTGGTAACAAATTCTAAAGCTTTCTCCAATATTCGATTCTTAATATTTTCTTCATACTGAGTCTCTTCATGCTCAGTGGTTGATGGGGTTGTAGGGGGAGCCTTTAATTCTTGCTCAGCAGACCGTTGACTGTAGTATCTTATTAGTTTTTGGGTGTTTTGTACGGGAACGGTTGCAAGTGGCAATATAAACCTACGACCATTCCTTAGGGCTGTTAACAAAATTAATAATGTATGTTGTTAATGCATATTAATTACGTAAATATTATTTATTATTATAACTTTGATGATAAAAAATGTATACTGTGGTTGGTAAATATTATTTATTATTATAACATAACTGATAATAAAAAATGTTTACTGTGGTTGAATGTAAATTTTATATGGGCAAATGATTAGGTATACAGACATAATAAAACAAAGATTCCAAAAAAAGCAAGTTTTCCATTAGACAGTTATGATTTATTTCAGTAGGTAAGCACACAATGATATGCATTAAATGTTTAATTTAATTCATATTAATACATTCAGAGAGTCGCGCAACAAGACCTTCCATTAAATGGAAGCAATTCAGGGCAGACTGTAATATTTCTTTCTTATTTTCATCAGGAATGCTGTCTAACGTGGATCCACCCACATATATAGAAACATTGACTCCTTCTGGAATCTGTCGACCCTCTTGTATATCCTTCAATTTAACTTCATAGTGTGCTTTTGACATATTCAATGCTGTTCTCAGATTGTTTAAGTACTCAGATTCAATGTATGGGTAGCATTCTCGGATTCCAGTTATGTTTTCAGTATCTCTTAAAACAATGTATCTTAAGAAATTTAATGTAGAGATTAACTGATCACTTAGTTCCATTAAATCTGATTCTGCTCCATGAGGGAGATGACAGAGCTTTTTTATCAAATCCAACAGTTGAGGATATTTAAAACATGCCGGTATTTCAGGTTCTTTAAATGCTTCATTCAAAGCATTTTTGAGCAATGTTATGGCATAACCAATCATTCCTGAATGATTAGCAGTTCCGATGATGTATTTGATCAGCATGCATCTTCCGATATAATCAAAACTGTTGACATGGTGGCATATAGCATTTATAGCATTCTTTCGAAGACTCTCATATGGGGCAAATATAGCTATGTTCATCAATGCTTTTGACATGTCAAAGTGCACTGAGGCTGATAATAAAGTGTGGGAAGCATTTTTGCCCAACCTTTTCACAAGAGCCTCCCATAAGGTCAATCCTTTTGCCTGCGGGCCATATTCTGGGCGAGTCACTAAGTATGTGACGCATAACATTCCTGAATGAACAATATACTCCATGGCATACACTTGTGGTATAGCACTATCAGGTATTTCAAACTGCGAGGATAAAACTGCATAATACAAGCCTGAAAGTGAAAGCATGTTAACTTTTTCTTTGTGATCATATGGAGATTGATCCAACTCGCTTTCAGAAGACTTTGTCTTAGATTTTTGATTATCTTTATGACAGATTTCTACATATTCAAGAAACTTTAGTATGTTTTTTTCTAAAGAGCATATGTCTTTCACAATGGTATCACAGCATAACCTTGCCTCACTTTGTTCATTGTTAGCCAGGTCCAAATCTAAGCAGATCAAAGGTTTGCCAAGAAGACTGATCAGAAATGCAACAATTATTTGTTTAGTCCTGGTATTGGCTTCAGGCGTTTTCAACTCCTCTACAAAAGGATGATAAAATGAAGTTACTAAAGAGTACACTCGGATAATTCTCCTGATGTCAGGATCACACTCTGTCAGCAAGCGTTCTTGGCCCTCGAGCTGAAATTCTGGTATAGGAATATTTTCTATGTAAGTGCTAATTGAGTTTAAGCACCATTCCAGTGATCTTCCTCGTTTTGCTGACAATTTCTTCAGAAGCTGTTGCAGAGGTGTTAACACTATTCCAAACTGGGCATCATTCTTAGCTACTTCCACCTGTTCGATGAACTCCAAGAGTGCCTCTTCAGGTGTTGCTTTCTGGACGATGACAGCCAGCAGTTCCTCACATGTGCTGTGCAGCGACGGCTTGATGACTATGGTATCATCTTGTATCTTGCTTACGGCTACCGAGATCATATCCCAGCAGTTGTCCTTGAAACTGCTCGCATATTTTTCATCATTATGAACACTGAGCACTTCCTTATACTTTCCGGAATCAAGTAATTTAGACACTAAGTCCACAACATCTACATTGTCACTCATTGCGGCAGATGACAAGCAGCCGTTTCAACCAATATTGTAGTCAACGTTTCTGAAATAGGCAAATTGTACTACAGGAAAATATTCCTTATACGCGAATAGAACGGCGTGTGTATATTAATAATTTAGTTGATACTTACAACGAAAAACGCTCGGTAACTTGCTCATACTGGATTGCAGCGAAAGTAATAAAATTTATTGCCGGAACGATGTCCACAAACACGTTATTGCTAAAATTGTATTATGGTATACCGCAACCAGAAATTAATCCTTTATAGAAATCGTAATCAACCGAAATGTACACTTGCGTCGCGCGCGGAATTGATTTGTTTGATTGATGGAAATGATGGATATGGATAGAGAAAATTTTGGAATACGTTCCGTACAACGTGATTAGCTGTCAGTACCAGTTTTTTCAATGTGAGTTCGTAAAGTTATTGAAAGTACATGTTAATGATCATAAAATTTATTAACACCATACTATTTAAAAAAATATACTTAAAATAAACATAAAACAGTTTTTTCAGATGTTTCAGGGCTTTTGATTGACTTGTCTTGTTATATGATATACTTGGTTCTAGTCATAATATTGCGTGTTAAGGAGCAAATTTCTTCTATTTAAAACCCGTTCCAGACCTTCGATCGATCAGATTTATCGGATGAAATCGGATAATGTGTAGTTTAATTGATAGGAAATCGGATAATGTGTAGTGTAATTGTTAGGAAATCGGATAATGTGTAGTGTAATTGTTAGGAAATTTCTTCCATCGGATCGGATTGGAAGGTCTGGAACGGGCTTAAGAATAATTTAAAACTACAGTAACTTTTTACAGCTTTTTACGCCGTTTCCCTGGTTTTAGCAAGTGTGTGCAACAGAGCGATTTGGTCTAACATGACATTACTGACAACACACCTGACAGCCAGATTGACAGCTGCACCAACTTGCTGGGCTAGAACGGCCCGTAATTTCATGTTTTTATACATTTCGTAACTTAGATTTCGTTTCATTCGATATTTATGATTATTTAATTAATAGAAAATATGGCAGCAAAACAGAAAAACATTTTCACACGAAGTAAGCCATTGATGAACATCTACAGTGGGCTAGATCATGAAGGAAAAGAGGTAAGGTAAAGTGGGAGGTTCAAATGAAATTACCGGAGATGTTCGTTTCTTTTTAATGTACGTTGGTTGAAGGTTGAAGTCCGTGAAGATGCTGAGCAGTTGGTCAAGTGGCACGAGATATCGGATGCCCTGGTCGCGGCCGGTTATTACCGCGCCCAACTGCAAGGTCTATCTGCTTTCGATAAAATCGTTGGAGGGCTATCTTGGTGCATAGAGTTATGTGATATCGATGTGGATGTCAGCCTACTCTTTGAAGAGAACCTTACAATCGGAAAAAAGATGTAAGTTTTTCAATTTATTTCTATTAAGTAAAATAATCAAAGCAAATAAGATTAATGATTAAATTAGGTTAATTAGTTTTCATTTTAATAACTTTTAAACTTTTATTGACAGTGCATTGACAGAAAAAATAGTAAAAGTACTGCCATCAATGAAATGTCCTTTCATAATTGAGCCCCACCAAATCCAAGGCTTGGATTTCATCAACATCTACCCTCTCATACAATGGCTGATCAAATATTCAAGTGAGTTTCGAGAAGCAAAGGAAGATGAACTCCGCAAGTTTGCTGTGATGCAGTATGACAAAGAGCATATTTTTGAATTTGACAGGAACATGTTTGAGCAAAAAGAAAAGTTACTGAAGAATTTATCTGTTCTACAAGTAAGACAACTTTATACTATCTGGGGCCTATTTCACAAAGTGGAAGTCTATTTGTAATGTAACAAGTTAAAAAGGGACTTCTGGCTGTAAATTGTAACTTGTAGCTTTGTGAAATGGGCTTCTGATCTTACCATCCTTCTCCTCGCTACCAATGATTTCTAGGCATAATAAAACAAACACATGAGGATGATGCAACATACATTTCCCGACTGACACAACAGCTGACAGTGCTATATCTAGTCACTTATAAAAAGAAAGTTTCCTCTGTGGTAAATGGTAACATGTCATATTTGAATGGAATTGAAACCGCTTCTGACCTGCCTGAGCCTGCTCTTCACAAATTCTGATAGAGGTGCTCGGCTGTCATTGCATCCTGCCAGCTATGGTCGGGTGTTCTGGCATCCAGTGTGAAGTGGTGTCAGCCGACGTTGCATGTCTTGGTCGATTAAAACAGTCGGTTACTACCGGGTGCCCCATCGTTCCCTACGACGCGGCGACAGCCGATCCGACTCGCCCGTGCCAGTGGGAATTGTATGTAAAACAAAGTAAACAGTTTATAATTGAAAAATACTTTAAAAAGTTAAAAAGTCTAATTTCGTACTATTTATTTATTTCAACTTTATTGCACAGAAGACAAAAGTAATAGTACATATCGCAGACTTAATGCCAAAAGGCATTCTCAAACAGTTAACCCTTGTATAGTGCAGGGCCTTTCTGTTTATTTATATTTACCTAGTCAAAGTCTAAGGGCAAAAAATTATAACAGCGCAATCAATTGAGTGGAATCAGGATGAAGAGGCGATGTGGCGCCCTAGACCTGGTTAACCCTTTGAGCTCCAAAGGCGGCAGATCACGTCGACGGAAAGTTGTGCCCCAGGCGCCACGACGTCATTGATCGCTACACAATGTCATACTATTTGCTGTCAGCTTGGCATCACAACACAGTTTTCCACTGACGAGCAGAGCGGACAAAAGGTTAAAGAAACGCCCTTTAGGAGTCTGGGCGGCCACCTTGGTTCATCCACCCCTAAAGCTGCCACTGCTCCTAATGCTCCAAGTGGAGTCACATCTTCTGAATCTCATGATATTTTGTTTTGTTCTTTCAGAACTTATACAAGCCGTGTAGAGTTCGTAAGAGGATAGGTGGCCTGCCTGCTAATGAACTAGAGCAAGTCAACGCAACCCTCTCAGAATATGACCAGCGGATGCTAATGCATGTGACCGCCCAGCAGGACGAGAACAAGAAAGATGAAGGGCTTGACTTCTTGGTAAGTTTGTAGCAACTACAGGGGTATAATTAAAAAACCTACGTCTGGTTCATTCCCGATGTAACAAAGTTTACAAACAAACTTTAATAGGTACCTACAGTGAAGTAATTGGTTAATAAAAAGAAGAACATTCAGTTGAATTGACAACCTCCTTCTTGTAATCTGTTAGAAATACGTAAATTTGTGTTTACACTGTTTGCGTGTCTTTGTGACACCATGCCTCCTCAATTTTTTCCATTCTTAATATAGCCATAAAGGACCTGCTGTTTTCTTAATTTCATTTCATCTCACCAACATTTTCACTTTTTTCCTCGGAAAAGAGGAAAATAGACGTGTAAAGTAATGGTATTTAGATGTACCTACTAGATAGTAATTCATAATTCTACAAAAGTGACAATAAAGGCATAGGAATGGGTAAATTCTTAAATGTATTGTTTCAGTATGACTATGAAAAGACATTAGCAGATCCATCTGAGATTACCACAGAGGTAAGTATATTTTACGTAGAAAACTTCGGCATATTAAAAAACACACAAAACCGGTTTACTCAGAACTCTGTTATGGATCGACCGCCGCCGCGACTGATCGTAGCTCCTGATGATGAATCGCGTACCGAATCGAAACATGTCGAGCGATATTCGACTTCTACTGCGTGAGTAAACCCGTTTCGTATGTATTTTAACACGTAAGTATAGGTTTTAGTTAATAAATGGCGAAATTTCGAATTTACTAGTCACTCTCTCGCTCTACTGCATAGAAAGGGATAGGTAATGTCGTATCTCTCGCGAGAAAGACTCGGTCGTCATAGTTATGCTAGAGGTGCAGTACGTCTAGCATAACTTGGACACGCGACTTTGTCGCGCCACAAATTACTACTTTCACTTTCCTTTCAATACCGTGCGAGTAAGACAGGTGATACTGAGTCGCGCGACAAGCGCAGTCGCGGTAAGATATGCTAGCCCCACGATAGGCGCTAATTATCTTGAGTAAGTTTCTAAATAGATCAATAGATCTCAGACCAGAGACTCTCCGTGCTACCCGTGCAAGTTAGCGAAGGCCTCCTGTTATAGACCATTAGTAGTTGAGCATCAATGTGATAAGATTGCTTGTTATGTTCCAAGTGGAGTCATTAATTTAAATCACGATTTTTAGACGGATAGGATTACAAAGAGCCACGAGAATAATATGGACGCAGCTGACACCAAAATCCACTATGCAGTGCTCCACTCAGAGCTAACAGGGGAGCTCTCCAAGGAACTAGAAGAGAGTGAGAAACTTAAATATTCAGAGGAAGTAGACAAACTTACTAGAACAGTGGATGCGATGGAAAAAGAAGTAGAAAACACGAGGAGCGAGCATGAAAATAGGATGGAAAGCGCAAAGCAGGAGTATGCTAGTATTGTGGAAAAGTTGCAGAAAATCACTTATAAGATGATGAATTCTGATGATAGCAGGTAAGTCTGGACTGTTGCAAACTTATAGTTTGCTAGCTGACCCGGCAGATTTTGCTCTGTCAAAAGCCAGTTATAATTGAAAAAATTAAAGTGGCGTCTTTTCCAAATTTGGTCTTCATGAAAACCTTTCTTTGAATTTCGAAGATTATAAACAAATATCCACTCGTTCTGAAGTTTTGCGCTTAGCAAAGCATTAAGAAATAGTGTTCTTTGAGAACTGTAGAATGTCTGCAATTATATAATGTAGCCTATGACACTCTCCAATGAATGTTTTAAATATCCAAACCTTTTTATTTTGTTGTTATGTCATAGTAGAACTTGTTCCTTTAAAAACCAAGTTTGACGGCAATTAAGTAACCATAAATTTGCTTGCAGTGATAAAAATGTGAAGAAATTTTATAAGACATTGAAGGAACTAGCACGGGAAAGGAACGAATTGTTGCAAATAATCCAGCACAGGGAGAAGGAAAACAAGAAACTCCAAGAGGAATTAAGGTAATGCATTTACCCATTAGGACTGATTATAAAATGTATACCTACCTTAAGACTGCGCCGAGCGTTAGCGACTGAACCATAGAGCGCGGGGAATGTGTATTTAGATCGGCGCGCGGTCGCCGTAGTAAAAATGTATGGAGAATTAAAAGCACTTTTTGATAATTCTGGACATTTAATACCAAACAATAATTGAAATATTTGATGCGGACAAATTCATCTTTTTTTTTTAACTGAAAATCAGAATAGATTTCCATTGTTAAAGTATAAAAAAACACTACAGTTTTCGTCTACGAGTACTTCACTTACTTTTCTAGGGTAAAATATTAATAATCTTGTAATTTCTCCACGGAGAAGTTGTTAACACATTCTTCGAAGTGCTAAATATATAGTTTTTAGAAATGGATTAAACAACTAGTGTTGACGTTGTCTACTTAACGGCAACTGCCTATTTTTCACATTTCGCTCGGCGCAGTCTTAAAGCACAATCGTACCTACTAACACAAAAGTAACTTTTCGGAAAAAAGTAGTTACAATTAGGACATTAGTGCACAACTCTATGTGGTTTAAATTTCATTGGCAAAGTAATTGTAATTGGGACGAGTGTGAACTAATGTCTCGAAATTTGCTATATCAGTTGTTCAACTAGGTAGATGGCAGTGGCCAGGCGTTCATAGAAGCCGATTCCACCGAGTTGCTTATTGTATGGTATTTTAGGACCATGTCCTTATTAATCGAGAAGAAAAAACTAAGCCAAACTTATTTCGGCTCACGACCCGGCCACGAGTGCAGAAGGTCCGAGCGCGATGTCTCGCTCACTCCTATGGCCGTTACCTTAGGAGTGAGCGAGCGAAGTTATGGCCATTACCCTCACAAAATCTTGACTGGTAGATAGCACCACTTTGGGCAACTCTTATGGTAGTCTGGAGAAAATGACTTTTTTTTAGAGAATACTGACTGCTTGTGTGTAAGCGCTTGATGTTCCTTCTTGTAGTATTACGTAAACCCCTGATTTACATGAGTTCCTGTTTTAAATGCATAACATTTTCATAAAACATTGCCATTCGTTACATAATTATACTCTCTGCGATTGAACGGTATACATAACAATAGTGCACCCGTAGTTAGTCGAGTTCTGTGCATAAATTACCATGTTTATGCTAAATGTAAATTATTTTGTGTTTATCTATACTATATACAGTGCAATATTTTCTAAAAATGCACTGTAGGTGTTGTTCTTATCACTAACGGGATATTTTATGTAGGTTTTAAGTACCTACTGTATTGTCAGTAATGGTGAACAGTCGAAGCAGAAGCAGATCGGCCTTAAATTATCGACGACGCGGTTGGCGCAGTTTGTAGTGTACTGAGCCGGTGGTCCTGGGTTCGAAACCCGGCCAGGGCAAATATTTGTGATGAACTCGAATATTTGTTCCTGGGTCATGGATGCCATCTATATATATTATGTTTTTATATATTATGTCTATCGTCATCTAGTACTAGTACCCATAGAAGCTTGCTCAGTTTGGGACTAGGTCGATTTGTGTAAGATTGTCCCATAATATTTATTATTATATTTATTAATTTAGTTTTACAAAAATAGTACGAGAACCTAGGATCTCATAAAATATGTTGTCGACGATCTGAAAATCCTAAGCTGGTAAGCGATTACTTTCACTCATGGAAACCTGCAACACCAGACGAGTTACAATGTGCGTAGCCGGATTTTTTCGATAGGAGTGCGCTCCTTCCTTCTAGTTCATCTACAACATATTTTATGAGATTCTAGGATCTCGTACTATTTTTGTAAAATTTAAATAAGGCTGATCTGATTCAACTGCTCACCCTCGCTGTGTAAATATGTGTAATTTGACATTTAAGTAGTTAAGTAGGTACCGATATTTTTTAAACTGGGTTAGATAACAGGTTATGTGAATGCACTATATTGCAGTAAAAAACAAATTTTAACATTAACTTACAGTGCCGTCCAAGACCCAGCAGCTAAAATGGAAGAGCAACCTCTCACTCCAGCTGAATTGAAAGAGTTCCAAGAGAGAGAGGAAAAATTGAAGGGTTTCATTACCAACATGAGGTTGGAGCTGGCAAGGCTGAATCGAGAGATCCTGAGGTACACAGTAGCCTTGGACGAGGTGCCGGGCACCGCTGAGCTACTGCAGTATGAGAAGAGATTTATTGAACTTTATAACCAAGGTAACACTTGCGGATAAATTCTCAATGTTTAATACTACTAACCCTGTAGGATAATAAACATGGTTATGGGACACTTTTTACCAAGACACAAGCCTTCTTGAGTTGAGTGAGGTTGCCGGTTTTTTTTTTTTACCCAATTACGCTAAAAAAAGATTATTAAATTTTGCATTAATCATCTTCCACGCTGAGGCTGCTGTATGCAAGACCGTCTTAAAAATGCCGGGGCCCTGAGCTATCCATTCCATAATGAAGAGAACTTAAAACTTTATGACCGTATAGGAGCGTTTAAAAAAAAACGATTCACTGTTTGTTCCAGAACTAGACGTTTTTGGGTTCATCCTACTCAGAATCGAAGTGTCCCAAAATATATGGGAATTTCGTTTTCCACTACGTAACGCTCATGCATAAAAAAACATATTCAAACGTGACGTGATGGAACGGACAAATTTAGGACACTTTATTTTTATTCTTTACATTCAAAATGGTATCGATTCTAAGTAAGATGAACGCAAAAATATCACATTCTGAAAGAAACAGGGATTCGAGATTTTTTTAGAAAACACCCATAGACCAAGACCATAGATCATAGAAATACACTTGTTTTTGTTTCATCAAAATCAAGCGAGTAGTTTAGAAGTTACGGTAATATCAACATCCGCATTTTCAAAATATTCCGTACCACGCCGCAAAGCCGCGTGACGTCATCGGACGGATCACTCCGCAGCGCGCCCCTCGCCGTACTAATTCCTTGAGAAGTTGCAATCGGATTTGCACTATTTTCTATCGCAAACTGAAGTTTTACATATGAATTAGTATTAGACTAATGCTACAGGCATAATAATTTATTTATTTATTTATTTATCTATTTAAACACGTTTACATGACATTACAGTTTCTTAACTAATGCGCCATGAAACTTACATTATTAGTACAACATTATCATAGAAAAACCAACATAAACATAAAACAGCAACACAAACAAATAATAATAATAACAATTATCATCGATCATCCAATTCCTCACAAAATCTCAAACATTCAGTGCACACAACCGCCCATCGCCACGCAAACAAATCACACTCCGGTGCTGATGTCAGGAACGCATTGAGTAGCACAAGAGCACGAACAAGTGGGGAATTTTTGCGAGACACAGTACGCGCCGCCGGCGCCATCAAGAGATCGCGCTGCCGCGGTCTGAGAGCTATCCTAGGGACGTCATAATGATTTTCTAAAAGTATAACTTGCCTCATATAAACGGGTTAATGGTTGCCGACTATTTTTCAAATAACTTCGGTTTCTTAGCGGCAGAGATGAGAGGATTACTCTTTGTATCTTTATAAATTAATAAAAAGTTAATTTTTATGTTAAATATTTTGATCTTTGTTGCTTTGCCTACGTATTTGATAATTACTAGTGTTTTAAAAACCTATGTACGTACGTACCGCGACGATGCTGTTGGATATGTAGTAGTTATTCGTCATTCGAATAAATTTTGCCCATCTCTGCAATTAGGTATGGTAGGATTGGGGGCTTTCGCGATGCTGGTGCCCCCGGGCACGTGCCCAGAGTGCCCAGTGGGAAAGAGAGGCGTATAATTCGTTAACTTCTCTACAAAGTTGAGTTGTAAAAATTCTAGGCTAGGCTAGGTATTCGTGATATGGCCAGTAAATCGCTCAAATACCTATATGTTAATGTCAACGAATGAGACCTCAGTTCTAGTGACAATACCATGCCACTGAACTGAAGAGGCTTGATATCTATAGCACTTATCTGTGTGCTGTGTGCCAAATTAATTTGTGTATTTCTTCCAGTTGCATCGAAACACAAGGAAACCAAACAGTATTACATTTTCTACAATACGCTTTTTGAAGTGAAGCTATATACCTCAAAGGAGCTTAGCTTATTGAATTCAATTTTAGATAATTATGAAGAGTAAGTATTGTATTCACACCAGCTTCAAACACGATTCGCAAGAAATCCAAACTGTCCTCCCTATCCATATTCATATTGTGTTTGAGAGAGATCTAAGTATCCTAAGAAATGGACTTTCTTTGTTAAATGGGACCATCATGAAGGTATACCATTAACGGAATAGAAAATTATTAGAATTTTGAGAGCATCCTTATTTTGTTAATGTATTAAGCTGTTTACACTTTCGTGAAATTGTCAGTAGGTTTCGAACTCATATGCAGTTTTTGATCAAAGACTGCTGAATTCTCACGTGAGTGTAAACCGCATAATACATTTATTCGATACGTCTCACGAAAGTTTTAATAAAATAATCTACTTTTTTTAAAGCCAGTTAAAATAACATTGCATTTGTCTTAATGTTCTATTGTATTCTAGCACAATGTCATCATACACTGCAAATAAGTCTCCAATACATAAACATCAATCAAAAGCAATTAAATTATTCCAGAGCCATGTCTTCAGCCAGAAAAAGAGAAGAGTTTATGTCACAATTCGAGTCTATCGTCGAGTGGGTCAACCAAACTGTCAAGAAGGTTGAATTGAAGTTCAAGAACGAGAAAGACCAAAAGGTTGCCCTTCATGCAGAATATTCTAGACTAATGGACGTCCAAAGGCAGTACGCGGCAGCTCTGAAGAAGCTTGCAGAAGAGAGACAAAAATTAGGGAAAGGAAGGAACAGTTGATGAGTTTATATAGAATTATCTAAGAACAAGTGCAATGATCTTTATAGTTATTTATAAATAAGCGAACGTGTCACGGTTTATGAATACTCAGTGTTGCCGAGATAAGTGTTAAATTGTATGTGCAATAATGCCAATCTAAGGAAGATGAACGTGGCATACCGGTCTTAGAGCAACACGGATTCAAGGCCGTCTTAGTGCACGCAACGCCGTAGGAGATTTATAATAAGTGCGTAAAAATAAATAAATCTCCGTTGCGGATACTGTACATTGTTCATTGGGGGATTTGTTAAGAATGTACTATAAAAAAAAATGGTGAAAACGAAATACTTTGTAATTAGGGCCGCCTGTCTGGTCTGGTGGGATTCAGTGTGTCAAATGTTAGTGTAGGAGTAGGAGCTAATTTTGTCAAACTGTCTCACAGCAGTGAAAAACGACCTCACTCGGGACCTAACATTTGACATAATTTGATCTTAAAGTTTCGGATAGATTCTTGTGCATTTTCGATCGCAACAAGTTCAAAATTGTTTTGTATCGGAAAAAAGGCGATGGCCTCTCCCTCTGTTCTTGTATAATAGTGTTGTTCTAAGACACTCGGTAGTCTAGTCGTAGTAGTAGACAATTTTCTACTTTTATATTAACCATTCCATTATTATTGGCCATATCAGAACGCTGGCATTAAGTTTCTATTGTTAAGACTGAAATAGCTTTTTATAATGTTCTACTTTTATGTTTTGAACAGGAAGTAATATAAACAATTATTTATGAAAATCACGTTTTTATTTCATTAATAATAAATAACAATTACGTCATGTAACATCGTGCCGCTCGGCTGAGCGCGCAAAGCTCGGGTCTTGTTTGTTTTCTGTCCATTTGAGTTAAGTTTGCATCTCAATATATTCATCATCATTGATAACAGCACCACCGCACCATCACATCTGCTGCCTTTCAATACAGTGCCAGTAAGATGGATGATGATGATGATGATGATGACGCCAATATTGCCGGACAAGCGAAGTCGCCAGTTGCGTTACCCTGGCAGGTGCAAACTTAGCTCAACCGTATCAAAGCAGAATTCTCGTCAAAGCGTGACGACGTTGCCGTGAGAGCCTTTGTGACTCGAGTGGCTGTGCCCGTGGCTATGCCCGTGTGCGTGGCCCGGGTTGGACTTCTTGTACATGGTGAAAGACACCAATTCTCGGTTAGTGTTGGTCATAGCCATTGCGTGGGAGACGACGTCGTAGCCGAGGATCGCGTGGAGGCGGTTGACGACGACCAGCGTCAAGCCTTTATGGGTCACGCGGACGGTGCGCTCCTGGTCTGATGACGTAGCTACTGTCATATTAAAGGACGAGTTCAGCTCCTGAAAATTCGAGATTTATAAGAACGGGTGAAAATATAACTGGGTTCTGGATTAGAAGAGGTTACAACAGTCACAGGTATCTGGCACTTTTTATTAGAATCAGTTGACTTCCTCTTAAAAAATTTACCTACATGACGAGTGCGTTTCACCATTTCATTTCTTGAAATGATTTATGGACAGGTATAAGTATTTTGAACTAATAATAGGTTAGTGAATTTCTCAACTAGACAGCTTAAGGGCTACGGGGAGTTCTGGGTAAAGGAGTTCCTATATCCTGTTCAACAGTTAGTGTATGAGCTAAGTATTTGTCATCTTCTAGCCTTCGCTTGCATGAAACGACCTAACAAATACCTAACCAAGATTGCTGGAAAAGGAGTGTTTATTCCAAAAGTCTACAGTCGCGTCACTCTTTCAAGCAGACTAAGCGACAGTACTGTTTACACTGAAACGCCAAAACAAATAAGTAGGTAGTCTGGTTGGTAACATTTTCGACCTGTTAAATGAACATACCCTCACTAACGCCGACCGCTCCTCACTCTTCAGCCCGTAGACTGTCGCACCCTCGTCCTTGGACAAATGTGGCGCACTCAGGCTGCCCATAACCATGATGTACGGCATTCTGGCTTAACACTGGCTCGCTGCCTCACCGATGAACAATCAGGGTCATTTTCAAAGGCAGTTAAGTGCAATAGGAGATTTATATTATAATGATAGATAAAAGTGTAGCACGCGCGGTGGATACTGGTAGCGGCAGTGTGTTAGTGAACTCTGCCAGGTAGGCACTGCACACGTCAAACCACAATGGGCACAAACACACGTGTAGCACTTGTAGCGGTGTGGGTATATAACCCGGTTAAGTTACGTTTCCACTACTCTTGTACGTGACTTCAGAAATGTTGGGTACAAGTTTAACTTAACCGGTTGTGTAGACGTCTCAGTATATATAATTTACTCTATGTGTAGACGTGTAACGAGTGACGTAGTGGCCTTCGGTCGGCTGGCTGCGCGAGCGACGCCGGTCCATTGAATTCATGTGGGAAAAACAAGAGACACTTAAAGTTAAATTAAAGGCAATTTTGCACGGTTCTGAAGGTCGCTCTGTTGTGCTAAATGTATCTACTGAAAAACAGTGTGGGTAGCGTTTCTGTCAAAATTAGCGCTCTCAAATATTCGACAAATAAGATAGAATTAAGCGTTTGTTTTGTCATCCTATCCTTTTCAAACTTTTTATGTTCGATAAGAATGGCACGCATGTTTCGGGGGGTAGTAGGTACCTAATTGGTTACGTTTCATACCAACGTCGTGGTGTCAAAAATATGCAAGTCGGAGCAATTTTGATTTAGTTTTTTCGTCAAGAGCAGTTAAGTCGTTGGTAAATCGGCAATCGCCAACTGTGATGCAATGACGTCAATATTATTTAGGTAAACTGGCTGTTATTAAATGTACCGAAAAATTACCGAAAAGTCTAATGTTATATACTTATTTATAACTGTCTAGATTTGACAAACGTCAAACTTCAAAGTCTTTTGTATGCATACAAGAATTTATAGTAGGGTTAAATAATTTATTTCATTGCATTTGCGGCAATAATGAGTCATTCTATGAGCAGTCCAAGAAACATCCAATTAGGTAGGTAATTATACATTCGAAGCTAAGCAAAGCTATTACTTAACCATCTTACAATAATAATAAAAACCCACCATAGGTATTCGCTGTGATCTAGGACTTAAATTTATGAGACGGCACATAACACGAAAAATCTTCCAAGCAATCAATGAATTAAGTTCAATGGTCAAAATCGCATCTAAATTAACCCTTTAGACTTACCTATTGTTGTAGTTTATTTGCAATAAATATATGAACAGGTCTAAAGTAATATATCAATTGCCTTACTGTAACTTGCTGATATCTATGTAACAGATTCTCGTTAAATGTACTAGTACCTAGTGTCTTCTGAGAAATATCCAGTCCATGAAGTAATTAGTATTCACTTACGATTCTAGGTAAAACTTATCACAATTTTTCACCGCGATCATCATCAGATTTCAACACGAGGAACCTGATTTTTATTACATAGCGTAAACCTATTTACAAATTTCTTCTCTTTTCATCCATCCATTCTCAGAAGTCTTATTTAGTGAACAACCATGTAATATCAGTTTAGTTTATTTGTGTCATTAACTTTTCTATTCATTATAAAGAAGTTTGGCAACTGTTTTAGTGTTCGAAACTTACCAGAAAGCCAGGATGGTGTTCGTCCAGAGCATGGCAGAACTGGCAACGAGGGCCACCAACGTCAAATGTTTGGAAAGCGCAGGCGTGCTTGGTTTGTGTCTCCTTATTATCTTTACATCTTTGAACCGCAATGTGTCATTGTTTAGGTAGATTTATTCTGTCACTAATGTAATGTATAATGGAAGTCGATGTAATTATGCACTCTTAGGCCGGTTAGCCGGTAGGCATGCTTTGCTATCAAAAAAATGTAGGCGCCTTATATATAATGTGAGTTGATTTCAGCATTTTAGGGTTCCGTATTTTATAATGGGTAATGACTTAAGAGTGACTAATGAAAACCTACCTACTAGGCGACAACAGCTGGAAAGCATCTGGACATCAGATCATCCGGACATACGAAAGAATTTTGAGCCAAGTTGAAACGCAGACGCTTCGCTCGCTCGGCCAATTAACTATAAATGAATATCTGTAGGTGCTACTATACCAATGACCAAAAAATTGCCTAATATTCTATTCTGCAGCCCGCGCCATTTTAGTTTGATTGACAGTTATAGGGTCCAATTCCATCTCTATTTCTATGTATTTAATCAGGGCTGACTTTAAGCATGCAGGGCCCCGCCATAAATTAGGGGGTCCTATTTGGACGGTATAAAAACATCATCTAGGTATGATATTTTTTTCGGGAGTTGTAAGGGGAGGCCCCACGTGTTATTGAGGGGCCTCGTGGGTGGGGCGCTGGAGCACGTTCCCAATTAAAGTGCCCGTAGAAAACAGAGTTGGGTATCATGTTTATTTCACAGATCTACTGCGACCGCTGCTATCAGACCCGTGCGGCACGGTGCGGCAGTGCGCGGTGGTGGCAGCGGCGAGACTCGCCGAACACGACGAGGGCGTCGCGCGGCAGATCCTAGCAGGAGGCATGGTTACAATCGCACTGGAGAACCTCAACAAGTACAACGTGAGTGTTGTTTTCTATAATGTCTATAGATCTACTGCGGCCGCTGTTATGAGACCCGTGCGGCACGGTGCGGTGGTGGCAGCGGAGACTCGCGAAAACACGACGAGGGCGTCGCGTGGCAGATCCTAGCAGGCGGTATGGTCACAGTCGCACTGGAAAGCCTCAACAAGTCCAACACGATAATCGCGTTCTACTTTTAATCATTAATTAATTCATGTCGAGGAAAGCAGACTTCGTATAAAACTTAATATCCGTTTATTTATCGCCTATATTAGGTATATCGTTTTTACTACGTAACATTTCCTCCGCAGGTGTACTACAAAAGATCAGCTCTGTACCTCCTGCGGGCTGTGGCCAAGTGAGTAACTACCCTAAATTAATATTATTTATTCTTTACTACCTTTACCTTTGACTATACCTATCTAGTCCTTTAGTTGTCCAATCCAATCCCAGTATTTAATGCGAAGGAGTAGCACTTCGCAGCGGAATACCCACACTTCGCCCAACTTCGCGAGTAGTGTAGCGTTAATAGGGTTAGACATGACTCGAAATTTATCACGCCATGGTTAGCCCTCGCCATCCCTCACACTAGTTGGACTTTGTGTTCGAGTACAAATACCTACCCACTAACGGGAATGTCTCAGCGCTATGGGAGTGATTAATTGATACGCTCTTATTAGCTTCACTTGTAATTGTAACAAAGTTTGTTAGTAAAATTTAACTTATGTATCGTATTTAGGTGACAATAACATATTTGGGTACCTATCTATTAGAAGCTGTTAGTTGCACCGCCCACAACTTATCTGCTTTGCCCGATGGTTGACTGGTAGAGAATGCCCAATGGCATTAAGTCCGCCTTTTGTACGATCTGTTTTTCATTTGTGCAATAAATAAATCTAATGAAATGATGAAGACGGAAGGTGGCCCGTAGGAATTCCCAAACAGCACAAGATAAACCCGTGTTTGGGCTCATTTAATTGGGCTTGATGAGCCATTAAACGTTTGTGTAAAAAGTACAGTGGGGGCAATAAAGGCGTGTTTTAAAAACCTTTTTGATAAATAAAAAATCGGAATTACAGACATAATGAGGAGCTTGCTTCAGCAGTCGTGCGTCTTGGAGCGCTTGAGCACATCGTGTTGTGTCTTGAAGACTTTGACACCCAGGTATTTGCCTACCAGATTTTTTTATAAAGAAAGCACCAGGTTACTTCAAAGGTTTTTCTTTTATCTTTTTTCATCTATTCTATAGGTATCTATAGTAGTTTTCAGATTACACCTGTTTCTTTCGCCATACACTAGAAGCTCCTGTGAGCCGTACCTCGCGAATATTCTTGGATATGGCTGACATGTTTTACGTTTTGAACCTCCCATATCCCCCATTTTGAAAAAAGAAACGAAAAACTAAATCAACAAAAAATACCTACATATAATTCTCGAACCTTGCTTACAACATTTCCCTAGATCCGCTTGAGAAATGAGACCTGTAGGTGAGAACAGCTATTCATCCGGAATTCGGACATAAAAAGCTGAACATAGACGCTTAACTCGCTCGGTCAATTAATATCTCTTCATTGGTTTTGTTATAAGATTTTAGTTTAAATAATACAGCCACAGCAAATTTCTCGAAGGGGCCTACGTCTTGGATCCATATCCCCACGCAAACCTTCCCAAAGACCGGGACGTAGATATGTGCCCGAGACTCGAAAACGAGAAACAAATAATAATGAAGGGTGAATGGTAATATTGGTAATAGGTGAAAGAAAATGCGGCGTGGGCACTCGGCTACATCGGCAAGCATAACGAAGAGCTGGCGGGGCAGGTGGCGGACGCCGGCACGCTGCCGTTGCTGGTGCTCGCATTCCAGGAGCCAGAGATCAGCCTAAAACAGGTAAACCGGCAAACTCAGCGAAGAGTCGGTGGTTCTGGTGTAAGCGGGTAAAGTTGATCTCACGCTAAAATCAACTCGTATTATATCGTAGGTAGTATTTCTGGCGCGACAAAGAGTCGCATGCCACATTATGCTAGACGTGCAGGTAGATACTAGATACCACGTAGGTACGTTATTTAGTGAAGAAAGTTTGTGTGTTTGAATGTTTGTTACTTCTTCACGCTCAAACGGTTGCACAAAATTTTGATGAAACTCGTAACGGAGGTAGCTGCAGGTATACACTGGATTAACACATACCTACTTACTAAATATTTGTAAAGAATCTTTTTATCGACTCATATTTTTATGTGGAAATACCACATACCTACTTACTACTTATTATCCTGAAAAAAAGCTAGTAATAATAATGTATAAAGTTTTGGAACTGAACTGTTTCATCTAATCTTACAGATCACAGCGGGGGCATTGCTCGATTTGGCACAGCATAAACCCGAGGCGGTAGTGGACGCGGGCGCAATTTGTCATCTGGTGCGCAGTTTGGAAAACCAGGATCCGAAGTTGAAGGTTTGTTCTTATTGCAACTATTAAATCATTATGTGTATCTAATGTAACATAAGCGTTGCCAAATGATAAATCCATGGATGTAAATTTTATAGATAAAGTAATTTTACGTCTTTTCCCATATTAAATAAGGGAAAGTTGTAAATTTTACAACTAGCCATTCTTTTTTCCCGTCCAGCGTTGCATCCTATGCGCACTCGGCGCAATCGCGAGCGCTCGCGCTGAACTCGCTGAGGCGGTGGTGGCGGGCGGAGCACTACCGCCAGCGCTGCTGCATGCCGGCCACGACGCCGCACCCGTCCGCCGCGCCGCCGGCTGCCTCATACGGGACATCGTCAAGCAATCTGTCGATGTGAGTTTTTAGTGTTCGACTATACCCAGGCAGCACACAAGTCATATAACTGGCCAACAATTTAACCTTATGCAGGGTTAAGCTTTATTATATATGTATAAAAGCTGTGTGTATTGCCAAGTTCTGTATTAAAGTTGTTTTTTGTTATGATAATGCTATTAGCTGAGTTAGTTCTGTAATTTGCCGATTTTATTTCTTAAAGCTGAATAGTCATCATAAATAGACCTGTTACTCAAGAGTTTGTGTAACCTTTTGTATAACACTGGTATAAGATTCTATTATCCAGCAGAGTACTGAATAATTGAGGTTCTGTTCTCTTTTAGCTGTATTACACACCATATCTTGACAGTTACACAGCTGCTGTATAAAGTAGGGTGAGGTTCCTGTTATGAAGCATATAGTTAGTTAACAGAATTTAAGGTAGCTGTTATAACTACTTTATGCCGCTTTAAGTACGAAATTACTGTCATGTGCAGCTAACTGGGGTAAAAGCAAAAGTAACAGATTCTTATGCAGAAGTTGGCTGAGTATTCACGAAAAGTAGACATTTTTTAAGCTAGCAGAACTATTTTGCAATATTTGTCAGCATTTAACCGATTTACGCGAAATGAAATAATTACCGATTAACTAATAATAAATCTGAATATGATTAGAGCTAAAAAAAACAAATAACAATAAATAGGTCTATACTGTGGGTTTTCATTTATTTTATGACTGAATCCTAATTGTTTGATTTATATTACGAGTGAGTATGATTATAGAACAGTATACGAAAATATAATGGGGGCAGACCACTTTTAACCAGAGAACATCTGAATAAGTGGACACATAAGGTCTGTTATGCAGACATTAGACGAGGAGCCGCTGGGCAAGCAGACTTTATTCAGAATGAGCGTCGCCATAATGAATAACATAACCTATTAAATGATGAGAAATTTTATACTCGAAAACTCAATTATGATAACGAAATCGGTATAATATTCTTGTAAAAAGTATTACAAGATTACTTTTGAACCCTCAAATGGTATAAGAACATGAAAAATATTTCACTCGTAAAAACAAACCAACGACGAAATGTTGTTTATTTCTCAAAAACCTGGCTTATCAGGTAGCGCGTAAAAATTTTGCACGAAATCTATATATATAAATGCAAGTGTCCTGACTGACTGACTGACTCATCAACGCAGAGCCGAAACTACAAATGCTAGAGAGTTGAAATTTGCACAGTAGGTTGCATTTATAAAGTGTACAAGAGATAAGAAGCGATTTTGAAAAATTCAACCCCTAAGGGGGTTAAAAAGGGGATGAAAGGTTGTATGGGGTACAAGTTTTTTTTTAAGCTAGGAACTTGAAACTTCGTAAAAAGGTATCAAAATAAAATGGAAGAAAAGTAATTTCAGCGATTTTGAAAATTCATCCCCCAAGGTGGTAAAATAGGGGTTGAAAGTTTGTATGGAGATCAAATATTTTTTTGAGTGCGGGACTTGAATCTTTGTATAAAGGCATACTATTAGAATACAAGAAAAGTAATTTCAGCGTTTTCAAAAATTCATCCCCTAAAAGGGTTAAAAAGGGGTTGAAAGTTTAAATCCATTACAAATTTTTTGAAACTTCTTATAAAGGCATATATAAGGATAAAAAAATTTCATTAATTGATTGTTATTAAAAATTCAACCTCTAAGGGGGTTAAAAAGGGGATGAAAGTTTGTCTTGGGGTTCAAATTTAATTTTAAGCTAGGAACTTGAAACTTCGTAAAAAGGTATCAAAATAAAATGGAAGAAAAGTAATTTCAGCGATTTTGAAAATTCATCCCCCAAGGTGGTAAAATAGGGGTTGAAAGTTTGTATGGAGATCAAATATTTTTTTGAGTGCGGGACTTGAATCTTTGTATAAAGGCATACTATTAGAATACAAGAAAAGTAATTTCAGCGTTTTCAAAAATTCATCCCCTAAAAGGGTTAAAAAGGGGTTGAAAGTTTAAATCCATTACAAATTTTTTGAAACTTCTTATAAAGGCATATATAAGGATAAAAAAATTTCATTAATTGATTGTTATTAAAAATTCAACCTCTAAGGGGGTTAAAAAGGGGATGAAAGTTTGTCTTGGGGTTCAAATTTAATTTTAAGCTAGGAACTTGAAACTTCGTAAAAAGGTATCAAAATAAAATGGAAGAAAAGTAATTTCAGCGATTTTGAAAATTCATCCCCCAAGGTGGTAAAATAGGGGTTGAAAGTTTGTATGGAGATCAAATATTTTATTGAGTGCGGTACTTGAATCTTTGTATAAAAGCATACTATTAGAATACAAGAAAAGTAATTTCAGCGTTTTCAAAAATTCATCCCCTAAAAGGGTTAAAAATCAAATTTTTTTTTTATTGCGGGTTTTTAAACTTTGTTTACAGGCATTTAATTAAAATACAAGAAAAGGAATTTAAGCGTTTTCGAAAATTCTACCCCTGAGGGGGTTAAAAAGGGGTTGAAAGTTTGTATAAAGATCAAAAAAAAAATTATAGTGCGGGATTTGAAACTTTATATAAAAGCATATTAATAAAAAAGTTTCTTAGTCATTTCAGCGTTTTTGAAAATTCAGCCCCGAAGGTGGTGAAAAAGGGGTTGAAAGTTTGTATGAAGATCAAACATTTTTTTGAGTGCGGGACTTGAAACTTTATATAAAAGCATATTATAAAAATACAAGAAAAATAATTTCAGCGTTTTTGAAAATTCAGCCCCGAAGGTGGTGAAAAAGGGGTTGAAAGTTTGTATGAAGATCAAACATTTTTTTGAGTGCGGGACTTGAAACTTTATATAAAAGCATATTATAAAAATACAAGAAAAATAATTTCAGCGTTTTTGAAAATTCAGCCCAGAAGGTGGTGAAAAAGGGGTTGAAAAGTAGTATGAAGATCAAATTTTTTTTTAATTGCGGGTTTTTAAACTTTGTTTACAGGCATTTAATTAAAATACAAGAAAAGGAATTTAAGCGTTTTCGAAAATTCTACCCCTGAGGGGGTTAAAAAGGGGTTGAAAGTTTGTATAAAGATCAATTTTTTTTTTGAGTGCGGGATTTGAAACTTTGTATAAAGGCATATAATTAGAATACAAGAAAAAATATTTCAGCGTTTTTGAAAATTCTACCCCTAAGGGGGTTAAAAAGAGGATGAAAGGTTGTATCGGGTATAAATTGTATTTTAAGTTAGGAATAAGAAACTTTGTAAAAAGGTAATTTTATTAAAAGATAAGAAAACTCATTACAGCGTTTTTGAAAATTAAGCCCTGAAGGTGGTGAAAAAGGGGTTGAAAATTTGTATGTAGATCAAACATTTTTTTGAGTGCGGTACTTGAAACTTTGTGTAAAGGCATTATTATTTGAATCAAAGAATTTATAAACGTCGTTCTTATACTCATCGAATTTAGTAAAGCTATTCGTTCGTAGATGTACCTGATTTTATAATGATACCGCGTAATAAGAGCAAATTAGCCGAATAAAAAGGCCAAGAGCGAGTCGGACTCGCGTACGAAGGGTTCGTTACTATTTCGTAAACAATTGCAAAAAAAGCACGTTAAGCAATTTCAACATTACTTAGATCTGAAAATAATAAAGATGTAAAATTTTCAAGATAAAGGTTCCACGCGGACGAAGTCGCGGGCAACAGCTAGTGTACCTATATATGAATACACGGTAAAGTTGCATGCGCACCTACAATTTATTATTTCAAGCACAAATTAAGCGTATAAAATTATTTACTTACCGCTGACATTAAAATTTGGCCATTTATTTTCTGCTGCTGCCACTCACCAAAACAACGCGGCACTTTTAATTTATTTTTGTGTTCGATTATATATGTCAACTTCAAATTTAATTTGAATAAATTCTTGATAAATGTTCTGAAATAAGCTTAAAGCTGTGTATCATCTGAATATCTGAGCTTTGAAGGACTAAGCATATAGTTCATTCATCATTCATTCATCTTCTGGATAACAGAGCTGTAATACTTGAATAAAAGAACAAAATGCTTTTATGCAGAAGATACTCAGCTTGTCGTACAATTATTCAAAACTTATTCATGTGTTATATTGCTATTACTCAGCTATTAGCGGTATAATTTTGTGCCCAAATTGCTTGAGTAACGTCTGAGTAAGCGCCAAATCAGCTAATTACGGTAGTCTTATTCAGCAATTCGTTTCTGTGACTGCTATTATAAAAAACCTACTCAGAAGGTTTGTGCTGGCTGGGTAGGTATAGATGGGCTGGGCGACATAAAGATTCGATCGCCTGCAGGGGAACGCTTGTCACACTAAAGCCATTTACCGAGCGTAGCAGTAGCACTACATGATAAATAGATAGATAGATCTGTATTGCTCTCATACAGTGTACCTACAGATGTCTTTATTCTAAAGATTCTGTGAGCTTCTTACTTTAGGTATTGCGTTACGTTGCTACTTGGTTGCGTTGGTTGATCAATGCTCTTTGTCCTATCTAAGTATGCTAGTTACTGCAATGTACCTAACGTTTGCAAACCTGACCTTTTCTGTTGCTTTTTAGTTGGCCCAGTTGGTGGTGAACACTGGTGGTTGCGGGCCGCTGGTGGAACTCCTCAGCGAGGACACGGGAGGCGCGCGCATGCCGGCCTGCATGGCGCTTGGCTACATCGCCGGTCAGGCCGACCAACTCGCCATGGCCGTCATTGAGTCCAAGGTACCCTGCAGTTCCTAATAGCGACTCATCTGCGAGGATTCAGGAGGCGCAACAGCCGCAACATTGTTGACAAGAAAGTTTCCTCCAAACGCCAAGCAATAACGCGAATCGATGACATAGCGGTAGATAATGTGCTGTATCACCTAGAAAGATTTTCGGTTCTCTATTGTTTGCCCGAATTTCAGTATTCATTTGCTAAATCCATTTTTCTCTGTAAGCTGAAACTTTTCGCGATTTTCATAAAACAAAACTAACATAACCTAATGATTTCTCCATGAATAGTATTAAAGATATCCCAAGGTTTGATTTATGAAATAAAAAGTTTATGGCAAATGAAAATTATGGAAGTGAAATGCTTCCAAGTTTTTCTTGTTTGTCTTTTCACGCTTATGGAACCATTTTATGGAACTGCCATAACTACAATTGAGTTTCGTATGAATCTACAGGCAATTCCTATGCTGGTGACAATTCTGCAGAACACGGAGGCCGAAGACGCCGAGCTCTGCGGCGCTGCGTGGACCCTGGGGCATATCGCTAAACACTCGCCACAGCACAGTCTAGCCGTCGCCGTGGCTAATGCCTTCCCAAGGCTACTACAGGTTGAGTTAGATAATTCAATTCATGGGGAAATTTAATTGTAGACAAATGGGTTTTAAGAGAGCTTCGACTGCCGTTTCCGTGTGTTTCGAAATGGTGACTAATATAACCTTATTTTTGAAGGATGTCACAATTCATCCATGAAATAAATAGGAAGGGGAAGGCGGGTGAAACAAGCGCGCTCTCAAAACTAAACATGCTACAGAGTTCATACATTAGGTATCTACAGTCTATAGCCCTGAATGGGAAATGAATGAAATTTAATAAAGATCTTACTTTTTTTGTTTATAGGTAGGAATAAACCTCCCTAATTCCTAGCAAATAAAATTCTCATCTGGGCTGAAACACTCCCGAGTCGTGAGCCCCATCCAAGTCACTTTTGCAATATAATTTGTATATATAGGATATTAGCTTTTTCCTGCGACTTTGTCTGCATGGAAGGATGAAAAGTATAGTATGTCCTTCCTCAGGGCTCACACAATCTACATACCAAATTTCATTTAAATCGGTTCTGTGATTTAAGTGTGAAGAGGTATCAGACAGACAGACACTTTTGCATTTATAATATTATATTAGTATGGATGCCAATTTTATGTTATTCATTCACAGCTATACACAAACCCCACATCCTCAGCTGAAGTGCATGCACGGACTTCCTGTGCCCTGAAGCAGGCCCTTCAGTGCTGTCTGCATCGCCCCGCTCTAGAGCCTTTGCTTCATGCAGCCCCTGCCTGCATCCTCAAATATGTCCTTGCACAGTATGCCAAGGTCGGTGTGTTATGTTATTTAAGGTTTGGAGTATTGGGAAATCTTAGTAGTGCAGAACAAGAAATTGCAGATGCTCATACTTAAATTTCTTAATATTTCAAAGCCTAGTGAGGGCTCTGTGTTCTAGAAGGAGTTATGGGAAGGACAGCTCATCTAGCATAGCTATGGTACCTAACTCATGTCCTGTGACAGTGTCACCTGTCACTCTCATAGTCATGCATAATAAAAAGGATAGGTAATATTTCTCGCGTAAAATAGGGTCACATGTCACAGTTGTGCTACAGGTGTAGGATTGTACAGTTCTTAAATTTATAAGCAAAAACTTATATACAAATACTGAACACACCTCTACCGTAAACGGTGTAGAGGCGTGTTCACATATTTTGATAAAATTTAAGAAGTTGACTGAATAGTGGTAACTATTGTAGATACTCAATGCCATTGACAAAGTTTTTAAAACAATAAACACCAATCTAAACAAAATAATAGTATATTAACTTAAATAACACTTTTTCACAGTTCTGAAGACCTAGTACTCAGCTTAGTAAACAGGCCCATCATCTAGATTATCATCTTCTTCATCATAATCTTCTCCGTTATCGAAGTAATTATTAGCATAATCTGTGCCATCATCCAGTTCATCTTCTGGCTCCTGTTCATCCTCCAGGTCCTCATCATCATTGGCCTCGACCTTCTTCACATTCTCCTCACCTTCATTTGTTTCCATCTGTTCTTCATTTTCCTCTTGCGTTTCTTTCTTTTCTAGTGTCTGGAATCTCTTATCTATTTCTGTTGGATCATCGAGTTTTCGTTTCCGCGTCGACGCCCGGACTCGTCGTGCCTGCGGTCTGAGTTCCGTAGGCATACTGTTCCAGACACAATCTAAAACCTTTCCCTGTTTGGCATCAAGCGCTAGAAGTTTATATTTGTCAGAGTACCTTTCTACATCGTCAGTTCTAGTCTTCGGTTTGACGTACGCGGGTGAATCGTGCAGGAACCCGATGAATTGATCTTTCACGATCAACATGTAGTCCGTAGCAGCATCACAGTTAAGTGGTAGAGGCTTCGCTTCAAGTTTTGGGAACAGCGGCGGTGGGGCGAGGGTTGGGGCGTTGTTCTCCCCGCGTGCGATGCCCAACGCTTGTAGCTGTTCGTGTGTTAGAGACAAAGTACTACCACGACCTCTGCCTCTGCCAGCCATTATTATTTAATATAGAAATGTTAATTTAATTCATAATCTACAGCAGCACGTTGCTTTGTTGATATTTGCTACTGCTAGTTGTCAATTGTCATATTTTCTTGTCAGTGAATGACAGTGACATTTGACAGTTTAGTGAGGTCGTTCAAGTAGCTGTTTAAAACGCTAAAATTATTCAAATTACCATTTTCTGTAGATTTTGCCGAACGATGCAAGAGCAAGAAGACTTTTTGTTACAACTGGAGCGTTAAAGAGAATACAAGAAATAGATACAGTTCCCGGAACGTCTCTTAAAGAGTATATTAATATAATAAACAGCTGCTTCCCTGAAGAAATAGTGAGGTAAGCTAAATACATTTTTTAGGTCGCAGGAGTTCATTACATGTAGACAGCGCAGGGTGGAGAGCATGTATAGGAAAGCGCAGCGTAGAAGTTAGAACGGCATCAGACTAGGTGGACGGATGACTTCTTTAGGGTTGCGGGCATCGCACTTTGTGGAGCAGCTATAGTGACAGGACGTCCATGTAGCCGATAGATAGATAGGCAGGCGCAAGATCGTCCGGGTATTTCTTTGGGAAGGCCATTATGTGCAGAAATGGGACATCTTTCGGCTAAAGATGTTGACAACTTTTACATTGAATTTAAACACTTGTTTCAGATATTACACACCAGGATTTTCAGATACGTTACTCGACAGAGTTGAAGCATTTACTCCGCAGGTTTGTTATTTTCCACGACAATTCCACCTTGTAGTTATTCCTCTGAGTTCAACTCCTTCCAATCTTTTTCAAGCACCTGTGACTGTGATAGTGTGATATGATCACCGGAAGAAGGAAAGAAATCAACAAACAATATTCTGCTTCAATATATAAGATTATAAGCAAAATATTACTTTTACAGATACCAGAATTATTCACAGACAGAGTTCCCAGTGATTGCCAAAGCGAATTAACGTTACAAAATACAAATTAAACAGTATTTTATATTATCAACTTCATTTTATTGAATACATTTTATTTTTAAATCATTTGACTTTCATTTTCCCACAATCCAAACTATTATTTGTACCTGAATAGTTCTTCCTCCAATGTCAGTTTCTTCTATTGCCATGGATTGACCATAGACTTTGTACCTGTTCACAATAATTTGTTTAAGGGCCTAAACAGACAGATAGCATTAGAACTGAAACCCAGCTTGAAAATGGCAGTTATGAATATTTTATTAACTGCATCAGAACTGCCATTTTACAGCTGGGTGGCAGTTCAATCGGTATCAGTCTGTATCGGAATTTAATCAAATGACTATAATAATAACATATAGTATTTAATTCTATACAAAACACGGAAAATAACTATGGAGCGAAGACGCGATATCATTGTTGGCCTTCACCGAGGTTGTGGCGCCTTATTCAAATCAAATGGCAAAGTTACATTTACATGCCAGTAATTACCCAGTAGGTCGGGGCGGTGTCCCATAAAAAAAATAAATGGGCCTTGATTCTTAAATAACAAACCAACGTACCACTACCGTTGGGAGAGCAACCATAATTGTCATGATTGTTCTCCCGTCAGCAGTGGTCTGATCTGGCGAACTGACGGACGTCAAAATAAAGAACTTACTCAAGTCCACCCAAAATGTTTAAAATTGTAATCCCACCGGTTTCAGCTTCAATACAGTCTGGATGTCGTCGGTCAAAGATTATTTCAGATTTTCTGAGTGATTCCTCCATAACAGTTGCTGCATCAGCGAGCAAACTCTGAAATGAGGCGGTCGTTTAGAAATCTAAAGTCTCATTTCATAATGATGCGAGGTATTAATTATCCATTTCAAGCACACGCCCCAAGATATAACAAAGCGCTCAAGTTATGACTTAAGAGACATTAAACTTTATTAAGAAAGAATCACTGCCCGGCCATGACTGGTTGCAAGCTCCGAAACACCTTTCGCTCGCCGCCGAAGTCGTGGCTTATCCGTGAAATTGGCCGTCTTATGGGTACGTCTACGGTACGCGACATGGCCAACTTATGAATGAACCCATTCATAAATTGGCTATGAATTTCTTCAGCTCATATGCGATAGTATACGCGAATCTAGGGCCACTTTCGTTTTCTTATACCTTATTTAACCCATTCATTGCCGAGGACGCGAATTCGCGTCCCATGTATGTGCAATCGTAATGCCGAGGACGCGAAATCGCGTCTCGAGTTATTTGTTTTTTTTTTTGCTAGAAAACAAGTGTACTTAAATGCTGATACAAAAATGTTACTTTATTTATGAAGGATAATATTATCCCACCAAAAACATTTCATGTAAAATTGGCTGCCAAGACTCACATGCTCATAACGCTTTCGCTGTAAAAAAGTGGTCAGATCCCTCGAAAAGCCAAGCCCCTAAGCCCTGAGTATACTAATCCTACACCTTGGCTTCAAAAGTATGGCTTGGCCGTTTCATAGAGTAACGTAAATAAGTCCACAGAACCGTCTGGCCCATACGGTATCAAGAAATTAAGTTTATGTCTTCATGATAAAATATATTAAACTTAATTCCTTACCATATAGGCCGGACAGTCCGTTAAACTTATTTACGGTACTTTATGAAACGGCCAAGCCATACTTTTGAAGCCAAGGTGTAGGATTAGTATACTCAGGGCTTAGGGGCTTGGCTTTTCGAGGGATCTGACCACTTTTTTACAGCGAAAGCGTTATGAGCATGTGAGTCTTGGCAGCCAATTTTACATGAAATGTTTTTGGTGGGATCTCATTTCTTTTTGTAAGGTAATTTTTAATTTATATGTTTTTTTTTTGTGCTGAAGTGTTTCTAAGTAAGTATAATATAATTATAGTATAGTATAATAATTGTGTATTTAAGAAATACTTACGTTTAGCCCCATATATATATATATATTATATACACTTTTATCCCCCATTATGGAAAGCCCATACAAACTTTCATCCCCTTATTTTAAGGGCGGGGGGTGATTTTCTAAAAATCCTAGAATGTGTATTTTATTTATAACAATGAGCTGAGCCCAATAGGTATAAATTTTCAGACCTCTAGTATCAAAATTTGCGAAAGTCTCATACAAACTTTCATCCCCTAGTTTAAGGGGTTGGGGGGTAAAAGTTCCAAGTTTCAGAATTATTCTATTGTTTGTGTACTAAACCTAGCTTACATACCAAATTTCAGCTTTCTAGGTCATCGGGAAGTACCCCAGAGGTTTTGATACATAAGTGAGTGAGTGGCAAAATCGGCGTATTTTAGGTACCAATAAAACCTAAAGTATAAAAGCTAGATCAATGAAATTTAGTACATTTCATATGTTCCCTAACTGCATCTTAACCTGTGAATTTGGGTGCTCTGGTGTTAACTGGGACGAAACTATGAGGGTTTGAAAATGAGACGAAACGGTTCGAGAAAAGGTAGGTAGTGCCCCGCCTCTTTTTTTTTCGTCTTGGCGGGGGCACTACCGTGCCCCCAGATACTGTTGCTGGTTTTTGGATTCCATGCATTTGTAATTTTCATAGTTCTTATCTCGGATGCCGAAGACGCGAATTCGCAATCGTAATGCCGAAAACGCGAAATTGCGTCCTTGACAACGTAATGCCGCGGACGCAAATTCGCGTCCTTGACAACCTAATGCCGCGGACGCGAATTCGCGTCCTTGAAATGGGTTAACCTAATGCCGCGGACGCGAATTCGCGTCGTCGCTTGGAAGGCGGCACTGCGTGATGAGTAAAAATATGAGGCGTGGGCAATGAATGGGAACCCATTCATTGCCGAGGACGCGAATTCGCGTCCTCGAGATATTTGTTTCTTTTTGCTAGAAAACAACTGTACTTAAATGCTGATACCAAAATGTTACTTTATTTATGAAGGATAATATTATACTGTTGCTGGTTTTTGGATTCCATGCCTTTGTAATTTTCATAATTCTTATCACGGATGCCGAAGACGCGAATTCGCGTCCCATGTATGTGTAATCGTAATGCCGAAAACGCGAAATTGCGTCCTTGACAACGTAATGCCGCGGACGCGAATTCGCGTCCTTGAAATGGGTTAACCTAATGCCGCTGACGCGAATTCGCGTCGTCGCTTGGAAGGCGGCACTGCGTGATGAGTAAAAATATGAGGCGTCGGCAATGAATGGGTCCGACCTCACGTGACATGACAACTGATGACGTAGAGACAGTAGACGTAGACAAAAACGGTAGCCCTCATTGCAAAAGTACCTATACTAGGAAAGACCTTCAATTTTTTTTAATCACTGTATACAATCGTTGTCTTGAGCGGCCACTAGTTTTTGGGCCATCTAGGGAATTTTAGCAAATTCCTGAAGATCTCACATCGAGAAGATAAGCAGATGTCCACTAGTACTAGAGCCTCTAGACTACTATAATAGTAAGACTAGGGAAAACAGTATTTAAAGTAAAAATAATCTATATATACTGCCCACCTTCACATTGCTAGTTACTCCACGAGTAGTTAGACTTTCAGTGACTTGTATAAAATGCATGTTACTTGTTGAACACAATTAGAAATACTAATTGATCTAAGTTTTGCAAGTTTGCAGCTGCTGTACTATCATGCCTTATCAAATGTTGCGGATGTATGCGGCTGTTTGAAAATGATAACATAGTTTAGAACACAAACGCATTTATTGAAATTATAGAACAATTATTTTACAATTCTGGACAACATTTTTCGTTTTCCGTGAGTTACCTGAAACAGAAATAATATATGTAGTAAACCTTTTTTACATGCACTGGGTTAGAAGAGCATGTAGAATTTGTCAGGATTTGGTTATCTTCAAAGAGATCTAGATATATACTTGTCTATGGTTGTTCATCATATTAGGCTAGGATTTTAGCGGATTTTATTGTAATTTTACTCAAACAAAATAAATAAAAGGGTTATAACTAGCCATCGCATAATCGGATGCTTATATACCTAATCTTTGGCGGCGGCTTTGTTGTTCAGTTGTAGGTATAGGCGGCTTTGTTTGAGGTATGAGTGAGATGGCAATAGGATTTTGTCAACTTTAGGTAAATATCCACCTGCATTTCCGATCCCTAGTTATAACCCTTTTATAAAAATAAATATTTACCTGAAGGCATCTATCTCATCCTCATTGGCCGCTCACAGCTCATGCTACCTGTAATCAATAAAACTATTAACACAATTCTCCTTCTTTTTATTTTATTTGTAAATTAAAGTGGTGTCAGATATTACCATACCATATTTTCCCCACGATTTTGTGAGCCAGGGATAACTAAGCAGTTCATCATATTAGTCTTCATGATTATGAGTGTACAATATTTGAAAACAGTATTTGAATATCTCGCGACTTGATATTTGATCTAGGGGTCTAATTAATCAAACTAGCAATGAGGGAATTAACTACAACTAGACGATGCCTGATGAACTTCATCCAGAGAGGACCAAAAAGGTGATAGTGTCATGACAAGAACCCTTAACATTAGTGCTAATTTCCGTACCCCATACCTGAGAAGTAAAACACTGAGTTCATGTATTTAACATAGCACTCGCAGTGTTTTGCTTCTCAGGGACAGTAGAACTTGGCAGTGTTATGCTTCTGGGGTACGGATTTAAACCATTGCACAGCTAGGTCCGAAATGTTATAACGAAATTTATTTCTACCTTGAACACAGCTGCCAACATCACTTGCCATTGCCCCGAAACTTGTAGCAGATCTGAAAGCAAAGTATACTTAGTCCAATGTTCTATTCACGAAAGTTATTTTGTAAGCATACACAGGATATATCAGATATTACCATACCATACTATCCCCACGGTTTTGTGAGCCAGGGATAACTAAGCAGTTCATCATTTTAAATACAGTAGACTCACTAATCTGGCACTCTCCATCCCCCCCTTTGGACGCGCTATTATTCGTTTTTTTACTCTACAATCCAGTAATCTGAACATTTCAATAATCCGGCAACCTCTAGAAGTGACGGATTAGTGAGACTCACTGTATATATTTCATTACATATGTATTAGATTTTGTGTTCCCATTTCAATGAATTATTAAATTAGCACTATTTATCATATTTATGTCACTATTCACTATTTTCCTTGCCTAGTATTTTTGTAGGCCCCTGCCTACAAAAATACTAGGCAAGGAAAACATTTTAGGGCCCTTAAAATGTTAATCTAGACAAATCACGTGGTCATGATATATGACTTAATTAAAAAACTATATTTTGTAGACCTATAAAAATATACTATTCAATTAGTAATTACCTTTCTCGATATTCATGTTGGTTGCGTGGCGTGACATAACCGAACTTCTGACAGCGCCTAAAAAGAAAAGCAAGCCAATTTTAACAAAGAACTTGAAAGTAATGTTTTGAACAAAATATATAAGGGTTTCAGATATTACCATACCATATTTTCCCCACGATTTTGTGAGCCAGGGATAACTAAGCAGTTCATCATGTTAAGTCTAGACATTTTTGTTATGTATTAAATCAAAAAGGCTTTGTCGCTTGTCGAAATTTGTTTGCATCTTTATACCAATAATCTGTCGATGTGTCCATATGGTAAGACACAAAGAGGACTCTTGAGTGAATTTGATCAGACCAACAGGTGGAACAGTTGAAACTAATAAATTAAAAATTATGATTTACGAGGTTAATTAACCTAGTAGAATATACAAATAAACTCACCATAATGAGTAGATCACGAATCAAATGCAAAAACTGTGTCATGTCATGTGCACGCAATCTGAAACATCAGAAGTATAGTCATTATGGAAACATGTCAAGTTTCTAATGAAATAGATGTAGTTCAATATTATCAGTTTAAGTTTAACATCAAAATAATTATGATATATGCTTGTAAATACCATCATTTAACTATTATTTTACGATTCCATTTAATGCATAAATTAAGATTACAGTTCGGTGTGCATTTAATGTGACAATACCATTAAAAAGTAGATAAAGGAAATATTGTTATCTAAATTAGATAACCAAGAATGAGTACTGTCTGACTGTCTGTCTGTCTATATCAGTTTCATTGTTTTAAACTTACCACATATGCCTAATCACAGCTCAGTAAGACAGCCCTTTATTTGGATCACCTATTCCTGTAAAAAAAATGTGTTGGTTTAGAGCCATACCCTTTTCACTTTAGTTTTTACTTAAATGTATAGTTAATCAGAACAGATCGATCATCAAACATCAGCTAGGGGCGATACAAATAGTCATCACAGTATTACAGGTGGGTCATAGTTTGAGAAAAAGAGTCCCTTCAATTTGTAAATGCGCCAGTAAATATTGAAACTTACCATTTAAGTTGGGTTATTCAGTCATTAATTTGCCTTCCATCAATCGCGCCATTCATCAAGTATGTCTGTAAAAAAGATCTTATTTTAGCTTATGCCCATTTTCCCACAAATGATCATCAACTTTTTCAAATTTATCAGAATAGATCGGTCATCAAACATCAGTTAGGGGCGATACAAATAGTCATCACAGTATTATAGATAAGGGTGTAGTCTTAAAGGTAAAATATCTATGAGTGGCATGGATTTTGTAGAAAATGTTGCCTATTGTTTTTTTGAAAAGCAATTAAAGCTATATCGGTCAACTTAGGGATTTCTTTTCACGCTTTACAACTGAGATCTATTCAGCTCAAAAAATATTAAATTATATTTCAAATTGTGGTCTTAGGGACTATGTCCTGTTTTTTTAATGTAACGGGTGATAACAAAAAAATGAGAATAACTTTCTATGGACCTCAAAACAAGACTATTCACTTAGACAAAAAACTTTGTTTATGAAGTTGTTACTACTTCTTTTGAGGTTCTTAAACTTCATTTGATTTTGTTTTTCAAGCATTAATATTTGTCAAAATGGTGTCGAAACAAGAAACGCTGCGAAAACGGTTGAACATTTTTATAATTCAAACTATAACTGGGGGAAAAAGTCTACTGTAGATAATTTTAGTAAAGAATATGTACTTAGTCTCCACTATTTATAGAATTCTTGCATCCTTGACGATAGATCACAAAAGTGGTAGCCGGCGACCAGCGAAGATAATGACCAAGAGAAGGATGAACCTACACCATAGCACTTTTAACGATAATAATCCTATGAGCCAACGAGATGCCGCGAGAAAAAATAAAGTGTTCCCAACCGTGCACTTGTTCGTTCTTGAAAAAGATAGGTCTGAAATGCCGCAAGAAGGTGAGAGCACCGGAATACACTGAACAGCAAAAACTGACTATTATATCACAGTGTCGCTGGATGATCCGAAATTACAAAGGAAAATCATTCATTTTGGACGATAAAAGTTATTTTCCTTTGAGTAAAACACATATACCTGGAAATGACCGATACTACACCAGCAATAATTTTACAACACCAGACGATATAAAACACAAGTATAAGCACAAGTTTGAGCAGAAAGTTATGCTTTATGTGGCTATATCCGACAAAGGTCTTTCGAAACTGTCGTTCTAACCGAGTGGTTTAGCGGTCAACCAAAAAGTGTATGAGAGCGAATGCTTGAAAAAAATACTGATAGCATTTATTCGCAAACATCACTCAGATGGAGAATATGTTCTGGTCGGATAAAGCATCGTCGCATTATGCCAAAAAAACGACGCGTTTCCTAGACGCTAATAATATACCATTTGTACCGAAAATCCGAAACCCCATAAACCTTGCACAATGTCGGCCGATTGAAGATCTTAGGTTATTTGAGCAGTTTAGTAGACAAAAATAATTGGAGAGCTGAAAATTGTACCCAACTGATATAAATAATTAAAACATGTGTGCGGAAAATGGACAAGAATTCCGTCCAAGAGTCTTGTTCCAACGTCATGTCTATACTGAGTGGAACAGCTGACCACGAGTCCTATTCTAATGTGCATTGATGATTTTGTAAATAGTTTCTATGTACATATTTTCCAATAATATCAAATTGTGCTAAAAAGATACACGAGTATTTTTTTACACCTCTGAACGAATTCTCATTTTTTTGTTATCACCCGTTATTTATTTTTTTGCTCAATTATGTAAATGTACCAATAAATATTCAAACTTACCACGGTATGTAGGTCTATTCAGTGCCAGTCATTTCTCCTCATCAATGTCCTCATTCACCATGTATGCCTGCAAAAACAATTATTTTTTAACACTGGCTCACACAGCTAATGTTAACGTGTTTACTTCAAATTTATCAGAATAGATCGATCATCAAACATCAGCTAGGGGCGATACAAATAGTCATCACAGTATTACTACACAGTTTACATCAGTAGTATTAGGAAGTTAGGGACCATTCATTAATTACGCAAGGAAGATTTTGGCCGCCCCAACCCTATAGACAATTCTTATATGTATAGTTTGGAATCGCCACATAGAGAAATAGGTAGGTCAGGGACGTAGTGAAAATTACGAACCTCCCTCCCCCTATGGACTCAAAAGTAATGATTGAAAGGACCATTACAGGTTAACAGTACTGTACTTAGTTAAATTTTAAGGTTTGGATGGATTGGATTATTTTTTTGGTCCATTCTTACCAAATTTAAGACACCATAAGAGTACGTAAATGGACCAATAACTATTCAAACTTACCATGGATTTAATGTTGGTCTACGCACTGTTGTTAATTTACTCCTCATTAATCTCATCAAGTCATCAGTCATTATGTATACCTGTAAAAAAACCATGTAATTTTAGGATTTGTTCCTTTACCTACTGATGTTGTATAATTTTTGAAATTTATCAGAATAGATCGATCATCAAACTTCAGCTAGGGGCGATACAAACGGTCATCACGTAAAATGCTGATAATTTATAATTGGCAATTAAAATAAACTGAGGCTCACCTCATGCATGTATGCAGTTAGCGCTAAATACATAGTGTTTCCATATCTGTAAATTCAAACATCTTTTTAATACACGTATTACTTCAGGTTTATATTATTTTATTTCAAAAGTTGGTCAGGAATGATCAATCATCAAGAATCAGACAGGGGCGATACAAATAAGTCATCATATAAAAAACAGATTATACAAATTCGCAAATCATCGAGAATATAATGTATGTACATATGGAACATTTTGTTGCTGAAAATATCTATTACCTACATAATAAATATACATACCTCATTTTATTTCCAGTATCCACTAATTAGGTACATTCTCCACTTCCTATCTCCTCACCTGTAAGAAGTAAAGCATGATTAGACTTCTTCACAATCAATAAAAACTGGACTATTAAAAAAAAAGATCAGAAATGATCAATCATCAAGAATCAGACAGGGGCGATACTTTCAAACATCATAGTAATTAATGAATACAATAAAATTATTTGTATATAAACGTGAATTTCTTACCATAAAGCTCTAGTTCAGTAGAGTTGGATTTCCCAATGTTTAGTCTAGATCTAAAACAATAGAGATACAAAATTAGTTTCCTGTGAATGTAGGTCCTGTATTGACAATCTCTAGTTGGGAAAAATGTCACACTCAACCCTTGGTTGTGGGGCCACGGGATCGCACAACTTACACGGAGTGTGATAATGTTCCTGGCCAGAGTCACGCATGACAGTTTGTCTGTTCACACATCGGCTTTGGCAGGGTAGTCGCATGTTAGGAGTTCCTATCCCAAATGTTTTAACATATGATAGTATATATTGAATCATCAGACCTAATGCTATATCAATGTGATAACTCTTAATTTTTTTTATATCAAAATCTTCTAACCGATACATGGATATCTTTTTAATGGTTATGTCAAACCATAAACTTACGTAAATCCTGTCATAAATATTGATTTAATGTCACTAATGCACAGAAAGTAACGGTAACTCACCTGTTCAATTTAGTAAATGTATCCTTCTGCCGTATTTGTACAATTAAATCTGTAACAAATAAAACATTGATTTAATCAACATTCAAACATAAAAGAAATAGTTAAAAGCATTTTCTATTAAGATTGGTTGTAACACTCAACCCTTGGTTGTGGGGCCATGGGATCGCACAACTTACACGGAGTGTGATTATGTTCCTGACCAGAGTCACGCATGACAGTAATCTGTTCACACATCGGCTTTGGCAGGGTGAAACCGGTGATAACTCTATTACAAGGTATAAGTTATTAAGACTTGGAAACTTATTTGATCTGTTGCTATTAAGCCTGGCTATTTTAGGGAGTGTGGCTCATATTTTCCGAAAATCATTTTTTCTTCGTGGCAATTATTCCGTTCCCATGATTTCCCAGTGTAATTTTTTCCTAATATTTTATTTTCTATGGGCATTTTCTTCCGTTCCCAAATTTTCTCAGTAGTTTTTTTCCCCAGTCACCTATTTTAATAGTTTCACCTATTTTATTAAACTAGTGCCTACGCCACATCTTGGGATTTAGGTAGCCGACCCCGATTGAGAATTCATTCTCAAAAAATGGGACAAAAGGCTAGGAGGATGATGACCTATTTTAATAGTTTGGTTTTTTCTCTTCCCTTTCTTTCCATTCTTTTAAATATCTAGGATACTTATTTTTCTTCTTACTATATTTATAGTTTTCAGAGCAGATCCGACTCGGCCGGGTTAGGTTAGGTTAGTTTTTTTTTTTATATCCCTAAAAAAGAGTTAACATTTAAACAAAATAATATCGATATAAAATATGACTACAAATATGTGGATAAGGAATAAATATTTTTTGAAAAAAGGGTTCTAGTTATTTTTAACGTTGGTATTTAAAAAGAAGATAACATAAGAGGATCGGAAAAAAACTATTTCATGATTAAATACCCATGGAAAATTATATATTCGGGAAAAAAGGCACTGGGAAAATATGAGAACGGAATAATTACCACCAAGAAAGAAGGTGACTGGAGAAAAGTGACACTGGGAAATCATGGGAACGGAATAATTGCCACGAAGAAAAAATGATTTTCGGAAAATATGAGCCACACTCATTTTAGGTATCATAGACACTGTACACGATTCTCTCTCGTCACTGAGTTAATGAAAACAGTTGTTACAATGGCCTACTTACGTGGTGTAAAATCCATGACAGTCTGTTTGGTCGCAGTACCACAGTAATTCACTTTGTTAATTTTAGACAAATCTTGGATGACTGAAACAAATATTCAAGTATTAAATAAGGTTTAAAATAACACAACTTTGATTTCAATTAATATCAATCAGTAAGGTGGTAAGTTTGAAATCATAAAATTTCATACGAACGAGACTATAATATTAAAATCATCATTATAACACAGTGAATAAAGGATTTTGACCTTACAAACGGTCCGGTAGTTTTGAATTTTTGATATGTTGTCTAGGATGGTTAGTGAATGTTTAATTGCAAAATGCACAATTCCCCCCCCTCCGCGCCCGCCGCCATATTGAAAAAACCGGGAACTTCTTCACATTTTTGCTTAATTCTTTGTCTAGGAGCACTTGAGCTAGATAAAAGCTTAGACAATGTTGAAGAGGATAAAATTGACTATAATTTACATTTTAAATTTTGTTTCAAAAACTGATAGTTACAGAGATATGCACATTTAAAAAAACGTAAAAAATCGCAATTTCCAACTCAAAAACTAACTTCTGGATTATATCTTCGTTTAGGAGCATTTTAACTAGAACAGTGCTTGGGCAATTTTGTAGAGAATTAAATTTACTATAATTTGCATTTCAAATTTTGTTTCTAGGACAGATAATTACGGAGATATGTAAAAAATAAAGTCACATTTTCCGAAAATGTATGTAAAAATGGACATGAGTTTTATAAGCAATTATATTTCCTACATGTTTTAATTTGTCCTAGACTAGTCCGTAACTGAATGACAGCGTTCTAAACCAAGAATTTTGAGAAATTTTAGGAAAATTCTACTTTTCCTGTTTTTTAAATGTGCATATCTCCGTAACTAACCGTCCTTGAAACAAAATTTGAAGTGTAAATTATAGTAAATTTAATTCTCTACAACATTGCCCAAGCTTTGTTGTAGCTAAAATGCTCCTAAACGAAGATATAATCCAGAAGTTTGTTTTTCAGTAGGAAATTGCGATTTTTTACGTTTTTTTAAATGTAGATATCTCCGTAACTATCTGTCCTAGAAAAAAAATATAAAATGGAGAATGTAGTAAATTTAACTCTCTATAACATTGTCGAAGCTTTCTTCTAGCTAAAATGCTCCTAAAGGAAGATATGAGTAAAAATATGAAGAAAGTGCCGGTTTTTTCAATATGGCGGCGGGCGCGGAGGGGGGGGAATTGTGCATTTTTTATTTAAACACTGACTACCCATCCTAGACAACATATCAAAAATTCAAAACTACCGGACCGTTTGTAAGGTCACACATAGTACTTTAGTCTCTATTCACCGTATTATTAGGATAATTAATCTGCTAGGAGTTAAGAATGATAGCATACTATTAAAATAAAATAATTATATGCCAAGGTTTTTAAAACACTTTATACAAAAAGTTCTTTTGAAATATATCTCTTGTGAGAAGTAATGCAACAAAGAGTGAATTGTAGTACTCACCTAAGAAAATGTAACTTTTGGATGTGTCTTTGTATTTTTCTACATTTCTTTCCTAGTTATATCAATAAACGAAAGACTGAATGAATGCAAACCTGAAATAAAATAAAATCTGATTAGGAACATTAAGTCAATCACCTTTTTTTTAAATCAATAAGCTTAGTTCAGTGAAGTGGTAACTTTGAAATCACTAAAGTTCATACGAACGAGACTATAATTAAAAATCATCATTTTGAAAGTATTGTAGTACACACACAATATAGGTTAGGTGTAAAAAGATAACTCACCTGTGAGTATCACCAAGTAACAATGCTATGTTCCATGTAAGCCCTGAAATAGAAAGAAAATTGAGTGAAGAAAAAACACCACATGTTCTGTAATAACCACAAAACTCACCTCATTTCACAAAATGAACAGTAAAACGGGACTAACAATAACACAGCGTGTAGCTTAAAAGTAATTCTTTATTCTGTCCCTTGATTGTCACTTAACCTCTTAAAGACACAAGAATTACTTCTTCGCGGGTTTTTTGGCGGCGGGCTTCTTGGTGCGCGGCTTCTTGACCTTCGTTTTGGGGATCGCCTTCTTTCCGAAGGTGCCGGCGCGGGCCGCCTTCACTTTCAGGCTCTTGAACACCACCGTTCTCGCGCGGTTCCTCTTCACACGTGCGGATGTAAGCTTGAAGCGGTCGTAGTCTGTCATCGCAGCGCGCTTCTCTTTGTTAGCGAGCTTCTGCGCCCATTGGCTCTCAGCCCACTTTTCATTCAACTTAGCGTCAGTCCATGCTTTCCTTACGACGCGGGTGGGCGCTGTGAAGGGGTAGCTCAAACGGAACTTAGTCAAATGCAGCTGGTTCAGGCGGATCTGTTGGCGAGGAACGCCGCTGCCGGGTCCGTCGACGAGGGCGCGTGTCTGGTCAATGACGTCGACTACGCTCACAAGCTTTCCCTTCAAGGGGCCATCGGCTACCAGGGCTACTCGCCCTGGTTCAACGTACCTCGCGAATGGCATGACGTCCTGCAATAACACACCAAAAATTACTTTAACAAATGAGATAACACATACACATGAATTTGGTTAGAACTTGTAAATAGCAAAACACAAGTCCGGCAACTACTATGACTATGACACTATAGATATTTGAATAAAATATGTATGAAACTCAAATTCGACTGTAGTCACAATTCACTAAATTAATTTGTTAAAGAGAAACGACACACAGGACGCTGGATTCATAAAGATAAAATATTTTCTAACCTAAACAACGTCTTCACGAATGAAAAGTACTAGCGAAAAGAATTTCCGGTTATTTGACAGTGATGACGAAGTGTTGCCATGTGTAAAGCTAGTGCTTGGAACCGATAACTACCGGTATAAAATAAGGGTCCTTAGTCACGATGAATATTAAGGGGTTCCAAAGAATTTAGCCTTACGGAACCCTTAAAAAACGTTACGTAAACTCTATTAAAAAAAAGTTGTATGTCTATGACATAGTGTCACAAAATGGCGGCAATTCAAATGTCGCTAGGCAACTATGTACACAACAACCCAATCACTGAAAATAAAAAACTAATGCGTTTTAGCAGTAACGTAACAAATTAAACATATCAAAATGCGTTTGAAATATTCAAAAACTTTAATGGAAGCCCAGGTAGGAATGTTATTATCATTTATTTCCCTTGTCATGTTCGCAATGTTTCCCTTTTGTAAGTAAGTTTATCAGCACACTTTTATAATAAGGCATACCTCGTGGAGATGTTTGTTAGCCTGTTGTTATACAGGAGGGCGAGAGCCCTATCGCCGATATCTGCTGGTCGGCGAACAACGTAAAGCTGGCGGTGGCCACGTATGAACGGCAGGTGCTGCTCTTTGACCGCGAGGGGGCGCGTCGGGACAAATTCAGCACTAAGCCCGCTGACCCAGCCGCCGGGAAGAAGAGTTACGTTATTACAAGTACGATCACACATTTAATTGATATAATTAGTAAATCACACATTTAATTGATATATTTTAGTAAAAGAGTTAAAAAGAGGATGGAAGATATAAACGGGTTAGGAAGGGCAGCTATAAAATCTTTGCCATCACTTATAAATGACCTTACTTACACTTCACTAACTTTTCTAGTAATTATGATCACCATTTAGAGGTTTTTAATATGTATAGGTGTACCTAGGATCGATTGGCATTGTTTTTTCACTGACTGTAGTCAGCGAAAAAAAAATGCCAATCGATCCTATTAACAAACAATATCTTTCAGAGGAAAGGTTTCTGTTTAGGTTCACAGAAAAGGCTTAATTGACTTAATTTTACGGCATTTTTTAATTCCTTTTAATCAGGTTTAGCCTTCAGCGATAATTCCGAGTTGTTGGGCGTCGCTCAGAGTGACAACATGGTGTTCGTGTACCGGGTGGGCGCGGACTGGAGCGGCAAGAAGGTTATATGCAACAAGTTTCCTCTCACTGGCGCGCCTATGAGGCTTCTGCCGGCTGAGCAGGGGTTCTATGCCGGCACCAGCGATGGGAAGATCAGGTATATATAATAATAATAATAATATTTTACTTTTTATATAAATTTATTGTAAAAAAAACCTAGCCTAAGTATAAAAATGAATAAAGGGAATAATAATAATACTCTTTATTGTGCACCACAAAATAACAAACAGAAAATATATAGCAGTGCAGTAGGGAGCGACAACAACTCAATTTAATCAGGTTTGTTTTACTATACAGTAGTAGCATTGTTTGACTAAAGACTCTTATTGTCAAGACACGGACTGGATTTATATATGAACTGAGCGCTGATGAAATTCTACTTCATTCCGGGCTTCTTCGGTTGGTCAGAGCAGAGAATTAATGAATTCATCAGAATCATTCTCAATATCTCGTTATCCACGGCTATCGGAACAATGCCTATAAACCCCGCTTTTATTGGATTCTTCTCTTACAATTGACAACATTTCATATTTTAACCAAGCTTTTTTCCCATAAAATCAAATAAAGGATAAAAAAAATATTACCACATTTTTCAATTTCAGAAAATATCCTAATTTCTGTTTCTAGTATCCATTTCAAAAGTTCCTCATTCTAAAAGAGCGTAAGTAACAAACAATTGGTCACAGCGCAGAGAATCATACAGTAGGATTTACGATGGAAATTGTACCTACTGCTGTTCTCCTTGTTTGTTGTGACAGCGAACTTTTCCACAGTGACGTCATCTTTGGTAACGATTTTGGGGCGACGCTTCTTTCACGTTTTTCTGAATATTTTCAAAACTAATAGCTGCAATAAAATAAAAATTATGTTTTTGGGTTCCGTGGTAATCAATTAATCAAATTAGTTTATATTTAGCACTATTCCAAAATTTTAAATGTTTGTTCTCAACGGCACATTGTGCTAAAAAAAGAAATATTTCAAGGTCCCTAGACTGCAAAAGCAACAAGAGTTCCAGTCTGTGGACGGCCAGCGCATGTTGCGTGTCTTTAGCGCGCGGCGACGGCACGCTGGCCTCTGGCCACGTGGACGGCACACTGTTCGTTAATGGCCGTCTACTGCTCCGCTACGCTCTGCCGCCCACGGCACTCATACTGTTGCCTCCCCATGTAAGTATAGTCAATTGACCAATGTAGTAGGGATTACGCCTGTGGCGCGGAGGTAATCCCATTAGCGGGTTATCACAGAAAATCCGACTCACTGGTTTAGCTCTCACTACCAGTGAGTCGGCTCACTGGTAGTGAGAGCTAAACAGCCCTAATACAGTACAAGTCATGTAAAAAAAAGACCAATGTAGTTGTGTGAAGTTGAATAAGTAAATCAAATTAAAAGTTCACTTTAGTAATCCCTCCTTTCCCTTCAAGTAGTATTAGTTGTAACGTTGACGTGGAACAACTTTAGTTTAGAACATCGATTCTATTGAAGGATGCCTCATTCTCTTAACGTGAAGCCAGCCAGACGAGCGTAATTTTTGGAGTTGTGAGTCGCGTAGTTTCGGCCGCGCCATTCTTCATGTCACACGACCGACGACAAAGTATGACGCGACCGAAATTATGCGACTCAAATTACGCTTGTCTGGCTTGACCCTAATTCACAAATAGACGAGTTTAACCCCTCGTATGCTGACACGTATCCGTGCCAGTTCATGAACTGCCTAAGCACGGATACGTTCTAAAATTTGAAGCATACAATGACTTAAATCGACCGCACCGGAGTGTCAAATTCTGAATTGGTTGCCGCATACGAGGGGTTAAAGGTCAAGCTTAGCCTGGAAATGCCTTTGCCTCTACATGGTCTTATGAAACAAAACTGCATGAAGGTATGTGGTTTTCAGTTAATAGTGGGCGGGTGTGACGGCCGTGTGGCGGTGTACTCGGCTGCTGGCGGCGCATTGCTGCGAAGCGTGGAGCCGGCCCTCCCCCCGACTGCGCGAGATCTCACGGCTGCTGCACCCAGCCCTTCTGGACAGGTACGAGTGTACTTAGCTGGCAGCTGACGTTACTTGTCCATTAACTCAGTTCGTTACATCAAAATGTGCTGCGAACGTATTCCCACCCAGCTTTAAGGATCGGTATACAATTTGTCATATCGTCGCGTTGTCCTTTCGGACTGTTCTTATAGACACATTTTTGATTTTCTTCAATTAAAACAAAAACTACGGTATATACCTTTATTATTTTCTAATCTAAAGCGATCGTGCTATCCCAAATTATAACCCTAGGCACGTTCGACGGTTTCCTAGTGGATGATATCAATGAGTCCGGCGCCCTCGAGCCCACGCCACGAAGCTCCCCATACCGCACGCTACGCTTGTTGGAACACGAACGGGACCAAATTGAGGCTTCTCATAATCCTTTAATTTCATATTTTCGAATACGTGTCTGACAGAGCTAGAAATGCCTTTACTACAAACTTGTGCGCTATGATATAAAGATCATGTCTTTTCGGTGTCCCAATTTATGGTCAAGAATCTTTTTGCTCTAACGTCATAATTGCATAAGCACACATTTCATCTGTTTTTATCTTTGAAACACAATGAATACTTCCCCAGACTATAGCACTAGGCACGTTCGACGGTTTCCTAGTGGGAGACATCAAGGAGTCGGGCGCGCTCGAGCTGAGTATGCTCGTCATCCCGCATCTGTATGCGACGCGCGCGCTGTGCTGGAGCGGGGACGGGACCAAATTGGCTGTCGCCTCGCAAACCGGCGCGGTTATATTGCTCGAAGCTGTTCTCAGGTAATTAATTGCTGTGTCGTAGACGCTGTTTGCATTAATTAAAATTTAACACTAGCGTCGGTTGTTTGTCGGATCCGGTTCGAAGGACCGTGTTGGAAGAAACGCGATAAATTATCTTTTTTCTATTTGATTATATTAAATTAAAATTAAATAAAATAAATGAAGAGATTGAACTCGCACTTGATCAAAACTCAAAGTACCAATTTTTGGAGCAGTTGACAGTAGAGAGGAATTGAAAGGCCGATCTCTCTAATATCATAAAATCGAAAGCTTGTAAGTTTGTGCATGTTTGTTATTTCTTCACATTCGAACGAGTTGACCGCGCGATTTTGATAAAATTCGGTATGGAGGTAGCTGTAGACACCCTGGATTAAAGCTTAAGCTGGGCGCAGCTTGTTACGTTTCTGCGTTCAAGTTTAATTTACGGAACTGTACCTTAAAAAAGTAGTTCATAAATGATAACGTTAAAAATAGTCAAACTGGACAACGGGTCGTGACCTCGTTTCTCTCTCATCTGTTTGGAACATATCCGCAGCAACGCAGCATCTGGTCGCGGGTCCAGAGCATGCGATAAATGTTGTCCTTGTATCCTTGCCTGTATTCCCTGTTTATTACAACTGCAAGTCAGGCAATAGAGAAGCGAAATCACTCAGGTCAGTTGTGCAAATATTGAACCTTGGTTAACAACTAACAGGCGCTGGGTGTGGCGGGACTCTGTGGAAGTTCAGCACGTGAGCCCGAAACAGTTGGTACTGACGCGCCTGGCCAACGACGCGCCTCCGCTGATGGTTACCACCAAACACGCACCGGACATATTCAACGTTCGCTTCATAGGTGATTAGCACTTTCCTACCTTATCAGGAATTAATATGTTCACAGCTGCGACACAGATGACACTCATACAAAAAAGTTATAGCCTCGCAATTTGCCTTTTTAGGGTTCCGTACCCAAAGGGTAAAAATGGGACCCTATTACTGAGACTTAGCTGTCTGTCCATCCGTCCGTCCGTCTGTCACCAGGCTGTATCTCAAGAACGGTGATAGCTAGACAGTTGAAATTTTCACAGATGATGTATTTCTATTGCCGCTATAACAACAAATACTAAAAATTAAATAAAATTAATATTTAAGGGGGGCTCCCATACAACAGACTTGTTATAGATTATGGTACGGAACCCTTCATGCGCGAGTCGAACTCGCACTTGCCAAAGGTTCGACTATAGACGGAGTACCAGTTTTGCGAAGATATAAGTCGCCGTCCACAGACGTGGTGCCGTATCATGAGTCCTAGTTTACGTCTTTCGTCTCTCGACGTATTGACCTTGAAAGTCTAACCCTAGCTCCACACTACTTACGAAGTTCGCCGAAGTATGGGTTTCCGCAGCGAAGTGCCCGACCACACTGCCATATTCGCCCAACCTCGGCTACCTTCGTGAGTAGTGTCGAGGTAGGGTATAATTTCCTATATTTCCGCGTTCGATGGTTTACGCGTTATCATGAAACAATCATCCAAACCTCCAACATCTTCAAGATATTGCTTAATCTATGTTTTAGGTAATGACTGGTACGCAGTGTGTCGGACAAGTAGCACTTTCATTCTTTGCGATATTGCTCGGGGTTTGATTAGCGAGGTGAGTCCCTACTACATTACCAGGAATTAAAATAGTGCTCAGTAAAAGTTCATTTTATAAGGTCAGTCGCATCTAACGTATCGAATTGACAACATGCATTTTTTAATCAGACTTTTTATCGATATATCAAATAAAGGATAATGAATGAAATATTCCCACATTTTAACATTTTCAAAAATATCCCAATGTGTGATTGAAAAGTTAATTTAAAAAGTTCCTCAATCGAAAAGAGAGTGAGCGACCAGTCAGTACCACTGTTCTTTTTGTGTGTTTTGAGTGTAAAATTTTCCAGGTGACGTCATGTCTCATGATCAAAAAGTACAGATGTTATACTACTACACCATCTTACGACCACGCAATATTTAGTTTAGTTGTCAAAGTAACTCTATATTTAGTTTAGTTGTCAAAAGTAAGATGGCGTTAGTAGTATAACATCTGTACTTTTCGATAATTCGATATGGTAGGTGCACTTGTCCCGAGCCCGAGTCCCGACTGACATATGTGACAGTTTTAGGGAAAAGGTCCCACTTTGTCGATATGAGTAGTTCCTAATACTACAGAACATAAGCTATCTTTTGGTGAAAGAATTATGTCTCTAGTTGCTATAGTTATTTTTTGAAAATTCTTCAAAGTTGCAAACGTGAAAAAGCGACAACTGAGAAAACGTTGGTTAAAGTTTGGGACGGCAAAAAACACACTTCTAGTTTGAAGTTATGGAGTGGTTGGTATCAAATTAATTGTTATACTTTAAGGATTTCAAGACTCATAATCTCCAAATCGACAAAGTAGGAAGTTTTCCCTCACACAACTAACCCTCCTCACACACTAAAACAGTCACAAATATGACATCGACAATTTTTTCAGATATTCGACAAAGTGGGACGCTAGGCACTAAACTTTGAGACCCTAAAAAAGTGCTTAAATTGGACATTTATGCGTCAACATCAAAATCATAGCTTCATTACAGTAATATGTTCCATCAGTTTTTATTGAAAACCGATTTTCGGTAGGTTTTGCCATATTTCACTAAACTCGCCGTAACTCCGTAACTAGAATCGACAAAGTGGGACGTTTTACACAGTCACGTCATGTTTGTCTTAGATTCCGTGGTCGGGCAGCGGCGAAAGAATATACGCTGCGGTAGGTGGCGCTTGTTTGCTGCATCGCGCGGGCGAACTGAGCGTGGTGGAATACGGGCTGGATAAAGTTCTGCATACTGTAAGTTGCTTGTGCTGAATTTAAATATATAAAGGAATATACAGGGTGATCAATCCAAATGGGTCAGTAGGTACAAAACGAAAACTATAAGCGATAGGGAAATCTGTTTAAGGCGTCGATTTTAGATTTCATAGAATTTGCATTTTTTTTTATAAATCTCATAATAAGTAGGTAACTGGGAATTGAACCTGGTTAAAATTCTGTAAGTAATCGCATGCCGTATTATAAAATTCTTTACAACGGTTTTGACCGGGTATGAAATTATGTATGAGACTAGCATTAACCCGCGGCTTCGCTCGCGTGCCTATGTAATATACATCATCCTACGGGAACAATGCTCTTTTTTTTCAGGATTAAAAGTAGGCTATTTGTTAAGTTAGGGTATAATCTGCAATCTGCATTTCCCTCAACATAATTATTGAAAAGCTTGAATGTATTTATTACGGATGCACGAAGTTTCCCGATCATTACTCCTCCCGTCCCAACGCGCCGCCCGCCTATAGGTACCGATTGACGACGATCGAGATTCCACCAAATACTATTTTTTTAATCTATTAGGATAACGCGGGTCTCTATCCATACCTCAAAAGCAAAAACAGAACCCCCTTATAGGATCACGTGTAGCTGTCTGTCAGCCCGTCTGTTACAACCGATTTGCTGCAAAACTACTGGACCGATTAAATTGCAATTTGGCGCAAATGCTTTCAAGAATTTTCATGACCACAAATAAAACTTCAAAATCGGTGGCATTTTCGTAATAAACGTCCCAACAAACCATAAAAATTACACCCATACTCATATTTAGTCATTTCAACCCCATCGCACCTCAACAGGCGAGACGGTATTTCACGTCCACCACGTTTGTTTTTTTAAATCGTTGTTGTTTTGGTAATCAGCGACCCGATAAACCATAGAAACATTACCCTTGTTGATTTTCAGACTTTGTCACCATATTCTCCTCCTTTAGGGGTTGAATTCTCAAAAAACATGAATCACGTGCTAACGTGCTTACTCATTTATCGTTAGAAATACTCCTGTAAAGTTTAGAATAAAATAGTCTAACTAATCTTGTTTCCCCATACAAACTTTGAACCCCAATTTCACCCCTTTAGGGGGTAAATTTTGAAAAATCCTTTCTTAGTGCACCCCTACACCTTATAAGGAACCTACGTGCCAAATTTGAACTCTCTAGAACCAGCGGTTTAGTATTTAGACATTTCAACCCCATTTCACCCCAACAGGGGAGATGGTAACTCACGTCCACCACGTTGGATTTTAAAATCGTTGCGGTTTTCGTAATCAGCGACCCGATAAACCATAAAAACAATACCCATGCTGATTTTCAGACTTTGTCACCACATTTCTCCCTTTTAGGGGTTGAATTTTCAAAAAACCTGAAACATTATTTTACTCATTTATCGTTAGAAATACTCCTGTGAAGTTTCGAATAAAATAGTCTAACTAATCTTGTTTCCCCATACAAACTTTGGAACCCCATTTCACCCCTTTAGGGGGTGAGTTTTGAAAAATCCTTTCTTAGCGGATGCTTACGTCATAACATCTACCTGCATGCCAAATTTCAGCCCGATCCGTTTAGTGGTTTGGGCTGTGCGTTGATAGATCACTATGTCAGTCAGTCAGTCACCTTTGAGTTTTATATACTTATATAGATATAGATTTATAAAAAAAGAATAATGAAGTTTTTATTAAATCTAAAATTGACTCTTATAGTTTCTGATTTCTCTACTGACCCATTTGGATTAATCACCCGGTATAAAATAATATTTATAATTTAGTGTATCGTATTTAGATTAACTGGTTAACCGGAAGAGATCCCTTATAGGGATAAGTTCGCCTTTGTACCTTATGTTAATTGTAATAGATGTATTTTTTAACAGTTTTTGTGTACAATAAAGTGTTTACTTACTTACTTACTTAAATGTAATGTCACTAGTGATGTGAATACTTCAGCAAGGACTCTGATGCCGAAGAAAACAAAGGGGGCTCCATTTTAGGCTGGTTTTAGTGTAACGCGGACCGTCGCGCGGATCGCTCCGCGCAGAGCAATACGTATGGCGCGTCCGCGCGGACCCGTCCGCATTATTCTAAAACGCTCCCTTAAGCTTAATACATCGTACGTGATCCGCGCGGACGGTCCGCGTGTTATAGTCAGGATACAACTAATATAATGTGCGAGGCTTATCGAAGTTTCGACGAAAGTACTTATTCAATTTAAAAACTGCTTGACTTTTGAGGTAAATAATCAAACGAGATAGATGCCGTGTGGAAAAAAAATAAGGGCCCCGAAGCAGCGAACGAATAAAACATAGAACACGAGCTTCATACAAAATTACAATCAAAAACCGGCCCAACAGTCGAAATGCGCATGCTCACCGGTGTACCAATCACAACCACTCAAAAGTTTTCAATTACGCATAACAAATAAATGTGATTCGTCAATTTCCGAATGGCCAGCTGTGATTCGACAAAACGCATGACATTTGTCTATGGTAATATGGCGGTGACAGTGAAAACTCATAATTGGTGAATCTTTAATGCAATAAAGAACCATTTTACATGTAAAGTCGATACAATCTTTGTAGTGAAAAATATCAAACATAATTAGGAACTTATACGTTTTCCTACCGGACTGACGGAAAACGCATAGCCTTTTAGGGACGGTCTTATACAAGCACAAAAGCCCAGCTTGCCCTAGTAATATTAACATACGATAAAAAATGATTTACTTGAACAATATAAAGTTGCGCGCCGTGACGTGTTTCATAATTTCAAATTTTGTCGACGCCGCGTGGTTCAAAATTTGTCCGCGCACCGACCGCTCCGCGCTATGGCTCGTCGCCGTTCTATGTTACCGCTAGTCATCTCCCTCGCACGCGTTTCCTTGCAATCGGGCTACATACCGTCTACTCTAACACATGGAAGTAACCTATGTATCAACATAACTATACGTTGCTTCAAGTGAAGTGAAGTTAGATACGGATCGGCCACTTGCAAATTTCGCGTAAACAGGAGTGATTTAACTTCACGTTGTTTAGATATATTTAGTTAGTGTAGTGTTTGTTTTAACGTAGTAATAAGTAGAAGTGGGTAATATTATAGATATTGATCGTGTTTTGATTTTGTCTGTTGTTGTGATTACTGTGGCTTTAAACAATGGACGGGGTTGTTCCGTGCGATTGTGATGAGTTAAAGTGTGCAGGTCTTTTAATAGGCGAAGGAAAGGTAGGCACTCTAACTTTCGCTCAGAAAAAACAGCTCATATTTTCCCCAAAACCCACGCCCAACCTGTGTATTATTGAAATTGTACTTTGAACAGTAAAGCGGCAATAAAATGGATTTACCCATAAGCCTAGGCACGCCACTGATTGCATAACTTTTTTTCAAACATCGTATATAAATTAGTCATATGGCATAACACCATCCCTATACAAAATCTGTTCCGTAAAATAAATTAAATTAATATGTGTACGGCTTTATTTACGCATGAAAACTATATACCATCTTTTTTTTTGTGTTTTCCTGAGTGATTAATACACCATTTCACTGAACATTATGGCATATTTTGTTACTTTGAGACTTCATATATGTCACGTAATGCAACTGTTCGGCTGCGTCGCCATTTGCAAACTAGACACCCGTTTGACTCAAAATTTACGCCCCGCCTTAACTGACACAAAATCCGTGGGGCCATTTTCCGACGCTATAGTTAGGCTTCTATGTTTTATTCGTTCGCTGCCCCGAAGGGAAACTGCCTAAAAAATCCTTAAGTCAGCTATTTTATTCAAAGGAAACATTCTTTTATTTTTAACAAGAAACAAAACTGCATTCAATTGTTTACGTGTCCTTCGTATTAGAATTCATGATAAAATAAAATACATTAATTTAAATAAAATACATTAAGTTAATTTCACTTTTTTTTTTTTCTATGACCAAATGTTTACTAGAGAGATTTTATAAAATACAGCCCATATGGCTTATGCACAGATCAAAAGATAAAAGCTCCAAAGTTGCTCCAAATATTTAATAAAAGATACATACCTACTATATAATATATAATATGTCTTGTTTCTCAATTAGGTGAGAACGGAGCGCGTCAACCCGCACGTGCTGAGCGTGAGGATTAACGAGGGGTCCAGTAAACTAGAAGACGGCGACAGGAAGCATTTGGCCTATCTTCTAGACAGGCAGACCATTGCTGTTGTGGACCTTACTACAGGTGCGTCATTCTAAGTATGGCTTGTTTCACCGTTCGGGTGAGAATCGACGGATAGCCAGTCCATTGGTGCGGTGGTTACTCTAATTATTATTATTATTATTTATAATGAGGCAGGCAGTTTAACAACTGATAGTGCCTATATCCAGCTATCTGTGTCTTGAGATCGTTGCTCAGTGGTATGCTTGTCTAATTTATTCTTAAAATTATTGACGTTAGGTGCTGAAATTACATCCTCGGGGAGTTTGTTCCAAGCACTCACAACTCTATTGCTCAGAAAGTGTAATTATGAAGTAGAAAATGTTTTTATATTTTTTTATACTTCTTTAACACAACATCGGAACAGCAGTTCGTGATTTTTAGGGTTCCGTATTCCGTACCTCATGTAACAAATGTTACCATTAGGTACCCTAAGTATATACCCATGTATACACACTACAGTTACCACTCGCTGGTTTTCGCTAAAAACACATTTTGAATTAGGAAGCGATAAATTAAACAATAGGCCCTAATATTTTTTGGAAAGTTTGACGGACAAAAGAAATAAGAATTGATTGCAAACGTTTACTTAAATGTTTAGGTTCGGATTTATGAGTCTCGAATTCATTGTGCTTTGCGTAGAAATAACTTGCACATGTTGCACACAGCACGGCGGCGTGGATTTAAGACAATAGGCAAACAAGATAATTTTTCAACTGAATAGCGATAGTCTTACACGTGCAGCCCTGTGTCGGCAAAATTTCGGTACCATAAAGCAATTTAATAAACGAGCAATAGAACAAAAGGACTTAGTCGTGAGAATTTTTAGAGGCAATGAAATCTGGGATTTTGGGGAACTGCGTGACAGGGGGGATAAGGGGATGACGGACAGTCAAGGTTTGATTTCCGAAGGAGACGGTAACTCCGAACTGACCTCGTTAGGCTCGTTATAATATCGGCCCGCGTACGTACAGTGTGATCGCTCTAAGTTCAGTATTACAGAAGTATAACTCGAAATTAAATTCAGTGAAGCGTTAAGCTTATATATGGGCAATTTGTGAATTGAGTGGTGAATATATAAGGAACTTTAACTTCAGTGCAGCGTTTACAATTTAAGCGAAGGACACCTTATAGACTGTGTAGTTTTATTTACGTTAAGTGTGATTAAGTTAAGTACTAATTTTAGTTTCTTAATGTAACGGAGTGAGGGCGTAAAGTAGTTCATCTATGTTGTTGTTATTCCTGCAATTTTAGCTGGGGCTGTACGAGAGATGCAGAAAGGAGGTTTCGGTGGCAGTCATCATTCTATCTACGTTTTTCTTGTGAGTTCTGCAATAGAGGCTGAGATCGTACGAGACACTACAGTGAATTATTAGGAGAATGTTTAGCATTGACCGTGGATCTGAATGAGTGGAGATATACTTTGGCGTTACTTATAAACTAAACAATAATCATTCTTCTATTGTCACTATATCCTGAACTACCTAGTGTTTGATGCTGCAGCTTCTATCGCGTCTCACTTACATAATTGACTCCTGTATAAATCCCGGGCACCACGCACAATCGGACCTACGTCTGACGCCGTCTTGGATAACAGCAGCCAGTGTCTGTAAGTCGACTACTAATTTTGTCACATAGTTGCCTCCTTGCAGAATCTTCGACGATAGCATAATCAAGCCACGTTTTGACGCTACGTCAGGATAAACGGGAGCTGCTATTGCAGACAGTCTTCTTCTTATCACGTTATTATTTTATTTATTAGTAACAAATCAGAATCAACCACTAGTCTTGCTTGAGTAGGTATATTGCAAGCTAAGTAAGTCATCACACCAGATAGCGACGTACCAAGGGGAACTCCGGAATTGAATAGATCACCTTCGGCCGGCCGCTCGGTGTTTCCATTCAGCGGAGCGAGGAACCGGGAGACGGAGGCCACAGGCCATCTCACGACCTATCTTTCTTCTTGTTATTGTGCGCAGACTCAGGTGGACTCAACTTAGATTGCAATATTGTTAGGGCATAGCGTAGAAGAGCAAGCGTAGTATTTGAGCATATGCGTAAATCCATTATATCTCAGAGGAATGAATGAACGACAATAGGATGTGTGGAGTGACCGTTTTTAAACATAGTTCAATTAGCTTTGTTCTTTATATGCAGGATTTGTCGTACGCCTTGTCTAGATAGAAGGCCTTTTCCTCACAGGTACGCGGGGTCTAGAGTAAGGCGAGTTTTGAGAGTTCTGCGTCTTCTAAGCAAATCGTTAGATAATCCTCCTCTACCTAGACGTAACTGTCTCACCATTGTTGGTTTAAAATTTATATTATTAGTTATAATATAATTGTAATAGATTTAAGTACAATTGATGAAAAAATGACTTACTGTTGAGTTTCTTTCGGCTTTCTTCTCAACAGCGGTCTCCTCTTGGGAAACGCCGGTAGACTCATTTTCAAACAAAAGCAAAAATAAACGCTTTGAATTTAATCTTGATCTTTTGATTTTAAAGCTCCTCATTTAGTCAAGTTTCTTGATTTAGTTTAGCAAGTGAGCGACAAGTATTGTGCCACGCCATAACCATAAGTTACCGTAATAAAAATAAGCGTTAGGAAGTGAGCTAAGTACGCTACGACCCGGACTATTGGGAGAAAAGTTCGAGAGACTGAGCAACGTCGTGATCCTGACGCTGCGGTCGCGCTCGCTGAACCGCCACGCCGAGCCGCATCGCAGACGCTGGAGCGCTGTACTTCGTACGAGTTGACGCCGAGACCGTCGCTTACGAGTTAAGTGACCATGATACAAGATGAATCGGTGAGTGATAATATAAGATATTGAAATTAGACGATCACACAAACGTTATTCTGGCCACTATTATTTCGAGGAAATACACACAACGTATGGGGTCCTTTATATCAGCTAAATTATGTCGTATATAAGATAGTGCTAGGTAGGCTACATATTATATACATAGATAGGATAGGCTCTAGATAGAGATAGATATAGCTATAGTTAGGCAGGTAAGAAAAGTTTATTACAGTTGGTGCCGTGACCAGGATATCAAGTCATTAAAAATTGAAATCATTACATTGTTTCAATTACTTGATTTAAGAATCTGAGTTATTTGGTAGAGATAGTTTGCTAATAGTTATACGTTATTTTTAATTTCTTAAGACGTAGTTTAGTTACAATAATTACAACGATTTAGAGTAGGATAAGAAAATAGTTTAACGTAGTTTAATTATTTAAGTACGTAGGTATTATCATCGTCATCATCATAATTATATTTGCATATTTGTTTAAAGCATATTCAAATATGATAAGTGTTTACGGTTGCAAAGGTTGACTCTACCGAAATATATAAAAATAAACCGTAATGTTTATTTGTTATTATACTGACATTATTTGAGAAACTTGTATTTATGTGTCCGTCCATCTTAGAATATTTTAATTAACGAAAAGATACTTCATTACATATTGACGATTAAGAACGCATACTACGTCTGTCTGTCTTAGGATATCTTGGTCGATGAAAATATTTTAGCCTCATGTTTCATGCTGTTGGAACTGTTTGTCTGTCTGTTCAAGATATATAATCGAAATATGTTCGATACTATGGTCATTACTGAAATGATATGTATGCATAAATGATATGTATGTATTGTTTTTGTGTAAAACAAAACGGATTACTGGTAATTAGGCTCATTTAATAGGGTTAGCCAACTCAGTTAAATAAGAGAGGTAGGATAATACATTATTTAAGAAATTAGTTTTAATGAATAATTCTGTTGTAGCTTGGGTGGGTTCGACTCCCGCCAAATGTAGATTAGAGTAATATAAGCGTTAAATACAATTTAATAGAGAAAACCAAGGTCAAACCCTGTTGACATATTTCACCGTATTTTTTTTAGTCTTAGTTATATTTTAGTTTTACGAGCATGAGGATATTTAGTAAATTTCTGCACGGCTGCAGGTTCAATCCCTGTGTAAATTAATTGTATAGGGGTTCTAAGTTCAGTTCAGTTCAACGCAGGTTCGATCCCTGAGTATTTTTTGATCTGTTACTACTTAAGTGTTTGATGACATACAAGTCTTAGGGAAGTAAAGGTGCAGGTTCAATCCCTGTGTGAATTAATTGTATAGAGGTTTTAAGTTCTTAAAGTCGCGAAAATGCAGGTTCGATCCCTGAGTAACTTTTTGTCGGTTTACTAAGTATTATATGACATACAAGTTGTAGGACTGTGAAGGCGCAGGTTCAATCCCTGTGTAGTTAAATCAATGTGTTATTTCTGATAACCGCTTAAAGAGTGCGAGGGCGCAGACTCCATTCTTACTAAAGGTTATACAGCGAACGAACGACAAACTGGGTTCGATTCCCACTTTCTTTTTTATGAAATTGACAAATTTTTGCTTTGGGTTTCCTTGGCTTATACGTTCAAGTTCGACTCTTGTGTACCATTTTTTTTATGATTAAGTATGAATTTGAGAAATAACGACGTTTAATTTGAGACAGTCATGTCTATTATAAGACAGGTTGTGCTGACTTCTGCGTTAGCATTGCATGTACAGTGTATTGAGGAATCAGAAGAGGGTAATCAATCATCATTTATACAGAAAAGATGTAGCATAGGTTTTACGGCGGTTTCCTGTGAAAACATGCGGGGTCGACATAATGTAGAAACCTCTTCCATTTCGGTGTTAGCATTGGCAAAACCTATATTTGATGGTAGTAATATAATATGCACCCAATCGTTTTCTTAGAAGAGTTAGAGAAATACAGGAATAACACTAAGTCTTTGCCTACTGATTTAAGAACTGCGTTTGACTGCTTGACGGGTGATGCTAAGCGCTGGTCTTGTATTTTTATGTCGAAATGGAATAATTATAACGATTTCAAGACTGCTTTTGTTGGAAACTACTGGAACGGAAATTTACAACATAAGGCGATGCGCAAAATTTTAAATGGAAAATGGTCATCTGATCATAGAGGTAAAAATATGTCAGTATATTTTTGTGAAAAATTTAGTGAAGCAAGCTTTATTACCACGTATTTTAACACTGAAGATAGCATTGTGGACACAATTATGACACACTACCCAAAACAAATAAGGTTATTATGGCTTGCTAAAGGTTTAAGCGATGCGAAGTCAGCACTAAATTTTTTGCGAGGCGTAGACGCTATCTATGACAACGACATGTACATTGAAGTTCCCATAACAGAAACCAACCGTGTTAATCCCATATTGGGAACACATAATATAAATGTATCGCGTAAATTAAGAAAAAGGCAACGTCAACGTCAAGATAAGAAGAATAGAAAAGGAAAGCCAAATACCTAATAAATAATCATTCTTAGATAGAATTACGACATCGATTTAGTTTACGTGAGACAGCACTTAAACATAGTTCAATAGATATATTATATTTAGTTGTCAATAGGTTATGCATAGTTTAATATTTTAAGTTAGATTCTATTTAGGAGATATCCTCAAAATTTTGTACTCTTCGTTAGCAAAATGTATCGTCTATCTGAGGGCGTCTGTAACAAATGTTACCATTAGGTACCCTAAGTATATACCCATGTATACACACTACAGTTACCACTCGCTGGTTTTCGCTAAAAACACATTTTGAATTAGGAAGCGATAAATTAAACAATAGGCCCTAATATTTTTTGGAAAGTTTGACGGACAAAAGAAATAAGAATTGATTGCAAACGTTTACTTAAATGTTTAGGTTCGGATTTATGAGTCTCGAATTCATTGTGCTTTGCGTAGAAATAACTTGCACATGTTGCACACAGCACGGCGGCGTGGATTTAAGACAATAGGCAAACAAGATAATTTTTCAACTGAATAGCGATAGTCTTACACGTGCAGCCCTGTGTCGGCAAAATTTCGGTACCATAAAGCAATTTAATAAACGAGCAATAGAACAAAAGGACTTAGTCGTGAGAATTTTTAGAGGCAATGAAATCTGGGATTTTGGGGAACTGCGTGACAGGGGGGATAAGGGGATGACGGACAGTCAAGGTTTGATTTCCGAAGGAGACGGTAACTCCGAACTGACCTCGTTAGGCTCGTTATAATATCGGCCCGCGTACGTACAGTGTGATCGCTCTAAGTTCAGTATTACAGAAGTATAACTCGAAATTAAATTCAGTGAAGCGTTAAGCTTATATATGGGCAATTTGTGAATTGAGTGGTGAATATATAAGGAACTTTAACTTCAGTGCAGCGTTTACAATTTAAGCGAAGGACACCTTATAGACTGTGTAGTTTTATTTACGTTAAGTGTGATTAAGTTAAGTACTAATTTTAGTTTCTTAATGTAACGGAGTGAGGGCGTAAAGTAGTTCATCTATGTTGTTGTTATTCCTGCAATTTTAGCTGGGGCTGTACGAGAGATGCAGAAAGGAGGTTTCGGTGGCAGTCATCATTCTATCTACGTTTTTCTTGTGAGTTCTGCAATAGAGGCTGAGATCGTACGAGACACTACAGTGAATTATTAGGAGAATGTTTAGCATTGACCGTGGATCTGAATGAGTGGAGATATACTTTGGCGTTACTTATAAACTAAACAATAATCATTCTTCTATTGTCACTATATCCTGAACTACCTAGTGTTTGATGCTGCAGCTTCTATCGCGTCTCACTTACATAATTGACTCCTGTATAAATCCCGGGCACCACGCACAATCGGACCTACGTCTGACGCCGTCTTGGATAACAGCAGCCAGTGTCTGTAAGTCGACTACTAATTTTGTCACATAGTTGCCTCCTTGCAGAATCTTCGACGATAGCATAATCAAGCCACGTTTTGACGCTACGTCAGGATAAACGGGAGCTGCTATTGCAGACAGTCTTCTTCTTATCACGTTATTATTTTATTTATTAGTAACAAATCAGAATCAACCACTAGTCTTGCTTGAGTAGGTATATTGCAAGCTAAGTAAGTCATCACACCAGATAGCGACGTACCAAGGGGAACTCCGGAATTGAATAGATCACCTTCGGCCGGCCGCTCGGTGTTTCCATTCAGCGGAGCGAGGAACCGGGAGACGGAGGCCACAGGCCATCTCACGACCTATCTTTCTTCTTGTTATTGTGCGCAGACTCAGGTGGACTCAACTTAGATTGCAATATTGTTAGGGCATAGCGTAGAAGAGCAAGCGTAGTATTTGAGCATATGCGTAAATCCATTATATCTCAGAGGAATGAATGAACGACAATAGGATGTGTGGAGTGACCGTTTTTAAACATAGTTCAATTAGCTTTGTTCTTTATATGCAGGATTTGTCGTACGCCTTGTCTAGATAGAAGGCCTTTTCCTCACAGGTACGCGGGGTCTAGAGTAAGGCGAGTTTTGAGAGTTCTGCGTCTTCTAAGCAAATCGTTAGATAATCCTCCTCTACCTAGACGTAACTGTCTCACCATTGTTGGTTTAAAATTTATATTATTAGTTATAATATAATTGTAATAGATTTAAGTACAATTGATGAAAAAATGACTTACTGTTGAGTTTCTTTCGGCTTTCTTCTCAACAGCGGTCTCCTCTTGGGAAACGCCGGTAGACTCATTTTCAAACAAAAGCAAAAATAAACGCTTTGAATTTAATCTTGATCTTTTGATTTTAAAGCTCCTCATTTAGTCAAGTTTCTTGATTTAGTTTAGCAAGTGAGCGACAAGTATTGTGCCACGCCATAACCATAAGTTACCGTAATAAAAATAAGCGTTAGGAAGTGAGCTAAGTACGCTACGACCCGGACTATTGGGAGAAAAGTTCGAGAGACTGAGCAACGTCGTGATCCTGACGCTGCGGTCGCGCTCGCTGAACCGCCACGCCGAGCCGCATCGCAGACGCTGGAGCGCTGTACTTCGTACGAGTTGACGCCGAGACCGTCGCTTACGAGTTAAGTGACCATGATACAAGATGAATCGGTGAGTGATAATATAAGATATTGAAATTAGACGATCACACAAACGTTATTCTGGCCACTATTATTTCGAGGAAATACACACAACGTATGGGGTCCTTTATATCAGCTAAATTATGTCGTATATAAGATAGTGCTAGGTAGGCTACATATTATATACATAGATAGGATAGGCTCTAGATAGAGATAGATATAGCTATAGTTAGGCAGGTAAGAAAAGTTTATTACACTCAAAGGGAATAAATGGGACCCTTATAGGACCACTTTGTTGTCCGCAGTGGCGGCTTTAGGGGGGTCGACCGGGGCGCTGGCTCCTAAAGAGCCTTTCTTTAACCAGTAGGTACTAGGGCGCCTAGGACGCCACATCGCCAAATAATAACTCGCCCAGGGCGCCTCTATGGCTAAGGTCGGCCCTAGTTGTCCGTCCGACAAAATCTTACCTAATCATCGCATTTACAGGCTGTTTAAACTACTCTCGATTTCTCCATTGAGTAGTTGGTTGCGTCATTTTCACTTTATGTTAAGTACCTAAGTTACAGTTTTCTGGCCCGTCTTATTTCTGGAATATACGGGTGATTCTACAGGCGTTTCAACCGCCATCAGTCCGCTGTCATAAATATTGAAAGTATGAGCTACACCAAGCTGCGAACTTTCAAACAGTGATATACTGTATCCGTACTTCTTACCATTCTTAATCTAATTGAAAGCATATAACGGCCCGTTGCTTTGTTATTTATGACAGCGGCCTGACGGCGGTTGAAACGCCTGTAGAATCACCCATACCGGGTGTGGTAACAGGAGCAATAAGCTAAAACAGATTTTACTGATTTTTTTATCTTATTGTATGACAACAGGAGTACAGCTCGGCCAATGGTGGCATGAAGCGCGAGTCGACTGGCTCGAGCTAAACGAGAGCGGACAACTTCTACTGATGCGGGATACCAGACGAAGACTTATTTTGTTGCGGCTACAATCTGGTGACAAGGTAGGTACACCATATAAATGGGCGAACGTTAGGATTATTTTTTTTGTAAAGGTCAGCAGCCTACGGCATTATAGAATACTAGCTGTGCCCGCGGTGTTACCCGCTCATCCCACGGGAACACTAAATTTATTCGGGATGAAAAGTATCCTATGTCCTTTCCCGGGTCTCAAACTATCTCCATACCAAATTTCATCTAATTCGGTTCAGCGGTTTAAGACTGCACCGAGCGAAACGTGAAAAAATAGGCAGTTGCCGTTAAGTAGTTAACGTCAACACTAATTGTTTAATCCATTCTAAACTATATATTTAGCATTACGAAGAATGTGTTAACAACTTCTCCGTGGAAAAATTATAAGATTATTAATATTTTACCCTAGAGAACTAAGTAAAGTTAGACGAAAATTGTAAAATCTTAAGCAGGCGTTAAGTGTTTTTTTATACTTTAACAATGGAAATCTATTCTGATGTTCAGTTCAAAAAAAAGATGAACGTTTACATTACAATTTGTCCGCATCAAATATTTCAATTATTGTTTGATACTAAAGGTCCAGATTTATCAAAAAGTGCTTTTAATTCTCCATACATTTTTACTATGGCGGCCGCGCGCCGATTTAAATACGCATTCCCCGCGCTCTATGGTTCAGTCGCAAACGCTCGGCGCCCTCTTAAGCGTGAAGAGGTAACAGACAGACAGACAGACACACTTTCGCATTTATAATATTACTTTCCCGGGTCTCAAACTATCTCCATACCAAATTTCATCTAAGTCAGTTCAGCGGTTTAAGCGTGAAGAGGTAACAGACAGACAGACACACTTTCGCATTTATAATATTAGTATGGATCTTACCATTGATTTTCCTAGTGGTACTTTTATGATGATCGTCTTTATGTTAGGAGTTCATTACGACCGTATAAAAAATCTTTCTGTTATGCTTTTAGGAAATCATAGCTAGTGGTGTGGGATTCGTACAATGGATTGAAGACAGCGATGCCGTCGTGGCTCAAACGCCAACACACCTTCTCATTTGGTACTAAATTTCATAAACATCTTCATTAAGTTTCATTTTCACGAATGATTTGCTCTTACGGTAAGATGCACTATTCGTATTCGAATAGCATAATTAAGAGAACATGAACTTGCAAGTTCCAATTTCAAAATTATCCCTCGAATTTACCTCGAACCCAAGTTGTACATTAGGCTCTGACTAAGTCGAAATACATGGTAGTAACTTTTACAGTCCTTTCGGTAGAAAGCTCTTGTCGCTTCGAGTCGGCAAGCTAAAGCCATTTGCGTGTTCTTCAATGGATATTCGTTGATACTGAATCTTTGACGACGCGGTTGGCTCAGTTTGTAGAGCACATACCTACTGAGCCAGCAGCGGTCCCGGGTTCGAATCCCGGCAAGATCAAATGTTTGTGTGCTGAACTCGCATATTTGTGCCTGGGTCATGAATGTTATTTGTATTTTAAGTATGTACCTATTTATCTAAATAAGTATGTTTATCGTTGTCTAGTGTCAATAACACCAGCCTACTAAAGCTTACTGTGGGACTAGATCGATTTGTGTGAGGTAGTCCGATATTTATTTATTTTATACTACTAAGTCCACAGACAACCCCCACTAGACGGAGCATGTAAGGCGACCCGCGCGCACCAACGATATGGTACGGCAGAACATTAAAGTATCAACACGGCGGCCACCGTTTAGTTGCGTCCATGTTTATGAGGTCTCTCTACACCACTTAACACTACAATTTACCATGTTATTTATTCAATTTCTTTTTTCGTTGACGTACGCATGGATCATAAACAAGGACGCAACTAAACGGTGGCCGCCGTGTTGATACTTTAATGTTCTGCCGTACCATATCGTTGGTGCGCGCGGGTCGCCTTACATGCTCCGTCTAGTGGGGGTTGTCTGTGACTAAGTCTGAACCTTATCAGGTACAGCGCCTGGGACCCTAGTAGCGTGGAGATGGCGGAGTGCGGCGGGGGCGTGGCCGTTGAAGTCAACGCTCGACGGGTGCTGCTGGACGGAGGCCACGTGCCGTATCTACAGCTTGACGAGCATCGACTGGCTTTCAGTAAGATACCTTTCTTGAATTTAGAGTTTTTAGGGTTCCGTACCCAAAGGGTAAACACGGGATTGCTAAGACTCCACTGTCACCAGGCTGTGTCTCATGAACCGTGATACTAGACACTTGAAATTTTCACAGATTATGTTTTTCTTTTGACGCTATAGCAACAAATACTAAAAACAGAATAAAGTAAATATTTAAGTGTGGCTCCCATACAACAAACGTGTTTTTTCCCCAGTTTTTTTATTTGATGGTACGGAACCCTGCGTGCGCGAGCCCGACTCGCTCTTGGCCGCTTTTTACGGTTCCGTACCTAAAGGGTAAAAGCGGGACCCTATTACTGAGACTTCGCTGTCCGTCTGTCCGTCCGTCTGTCACCAGGCTGTATCTCAAGAACGGTGATAGCTAGACAGTTGAAATTTTCCCAGATGATGTATTTCTATTGCCGCTATAACAACAAAATAAATACTAAAAATAAAATAAAATAAATATTTAAGGGGGGCTCCCATACAACAAACTTGTTATAGATTATGGTACGGAACCCTTATGCGCGAGACGGACACACACTTGCCCAATTTTTTTATTTTCTTATTCTTTATTAGATTTTCAAAAATACTTATATAGTTTGATGCCTCTGAATGTTCTCGTTATCAACCTCACCTTCGGTACTTAAACATTTTTTTCAGATAACGCGTTACGTAGTGGAGACCTATCAGGTTGCGCGAGCTATTTAGATGGAGTGGGCAGTAATGCCGACCTAGCCCCGTTATGGAGACAGTTGGCCGAGAGAGCGTTTGCGGATGAAGATATTCAGGTATATGCAGTGGATAGTTTTGATATCATTTTTCCTAGTTAACCAAGTGCCCTACTAAAATTTCTGATAGTTGGCAGCAAAATGCTATCGGGAGATTGGCGACGAAGCTCGTGCGTACTACCTTGAGACAACCGTTGAGTTGGCGGCTAGGGAAGGCGATGGTGATGTCACCGCCGGTATGTACCTCAAAACAGTTTTTTTTGTGGTTATTTCATTGTACAGTCAGCAGCAGAAGTTGCTAAGCAGGGGTTCAAAATATACATTCAGACTCTATTCTCAATAAAACAAGGGTTGTACAGACCATTGTGAGCATGCTATACTGCTTAGCTACTTTACTGCTTTGCTGTTGACTGTATGTATTACTTGCCCTTCTACTTTTTGATTTCAACAAATACTCTTGTTTCATTTTCTATGATTCAGGTCTTCACAGCGCCGTAGTTCGAGCTAAACTTGCGATATTTTCCGGAGACTTGACAACAGCGGAAGAGTATTATGCCAAGAAAGCCAATCGACCGCAGATGGCGATAAGCATGTACAAACAGTTCAACAGATGGGCCGAAGCTATTGCACTGGCGGAGAAAACCGATCGCCTTGCCGTTACGGGCTTGAAACAACAGCATATGGATTATTTGACTTCTACTGGTAAGGATCAAGTTATGAACACACCTAATCATAATACAACTTTTACTTCAAGTCATTTGTTCATTGTACCACAAAACCATTTCAATGTTAAAGATAACGATACGATGGCCATATTGTGTCTCCTTTTCCATTTGTCTGGTTTTTAGTCTTTAAGTATATTTTTTCATATGATTTATTTTATTAACTTGCTCAATATTAGGAAGGTTAGGCGAAGCGGGAGCCGAGTTAGCCGCATCAGGTGACATCCAAGGAGCAGTCCGTCTGTGGTTGAAAGGTGGCCGCGCTCGAAGAGCTGCTGGACTGATTCTGCAGCAACCAGCGCTGCTGAGGGACAACGAGTTGGTGGAGACAGTCCACGCTCAGTTGATTCAGGTATCGAGTAGTAATGGAGAAAGAGTGAAGTTAGGTCAGTAATGTCCGCCTGTGGTTGAAAGACGCCCGCGCTCGAAGAGCTGCTGGACTGATTCTGCAGAAACCAGCGCTGCTGAGAGATAACGAGTTGGTGGAGACAGTCCACGCTCAGTTGATTCAGGTATCGAGTAGTAATGGAGAAAGAGTGAAGTTAGGTCAGTAATGTCCGCCTGTGGTTGAAAGACGCCCGCGCTCGAAGAGCTGCTGGACTGATTCTGCAGAAACCAGCGCTGCTGAGAGATAACGAGTTGGTGGAGACAGTCCACGCTCAGTTGATTCAGGTATCGAGTAGAAATGGAGAAAGAGTGAAGTTAGGTCAGTAATGTCCGTCTGTGGTTGAAAGGTGGCCGCGCTCGAAGAGCTGCTGGACTGATTCTGCAGCAACCAGCGCTGCTGAGAGACAACGAGTTGGTGGAGACAGTCCACGCTCAGTTGATTAAGGTATCGAGTAGAAATGGAGAAAGAGTGAAGTTAGGTCAGTAATGTCCGTCTGTGGTTGAAAGGTGGCCGCGCTCGAAGAGCTGCTGGACTGATTCTGCAGCAACCAGCGCTGCTGAGAGACAACGAGTTGGTGGAGACAGTCCACGCTCAGTTGATTAAGGTATCGAGTAGAAATGGAGAAAGAGTGAAGTTAGGTCAGTAATGTCCACCTGTGGTTGAAAGGCGCCCGCGCTCGAAGAGCTGCTCGACTGATTCTGCAGCAACCAGCGCTGCTGAGGGACAACGAGTTGGTGGAGACAGTCCACGCTCAGTTGATTCAGGTATCGAGTAGTAATGGAGAAAGAGTGAAGTTAGGTCAGTAATGTCCACCTGTGGTTGAAAGGCGCCCGCGCTCGAAGAGCTGCTCGACTGATTCTGCAGCAACCAGCGCTGCTGAGGGACAACGAGTTGGTGGAGACAGTCCACGCTCAGTTGATTCAGGTATCGAGTAGTAATGGAGAAAGAGTGAAGTTAGGTCAGTAATGTCCACCTGTGGTTGAAAGGCGCCCGCGCTCGAAGAGCTGCTCGACTGATTCTGCAGCAACCAGCGCTGCTGAGGGACAACGAGTTGGTGGAGACAGTCCACGCTCAGTTGATTCAGGTATCGAGTAGAAATGGAGAAAGAGTGAAGTTAGGTCAGTAATGTCCGTCTGTGGTTAAAAGGCGCCCGCGCTCGAAGAGTTGCTGGACTGATTCTGCAGCAACCAGCACTGCTGAGGGACAACGAGTTGGTGAATACATTCCACGCTCAGTTGATTCAGGTATCGAGTAGAAATGGAGACAGAGTGAAGTTAGGTCAGCAATGTCCGTCTGTGGTTAAAAGGCGCCCACGCTCGAAGAGCTGCTCGACTGATTCTGCAGCAACCAGCGCTGCTGAGAGATAACGAGTTGGTGGAGACAGTCTACGCTCAGTTGATTCAGGTATCGAGTAGTAATCTAGAAATTGAAGTTAGTTCCTTAAGGCCCGCCTGTGGTAGAAAACCTCGAAGGGTACCGGTCTGATAGCAAACGTTGCTGCTGAGAGTCAACGAGTCGATGGAGACAATCCATGCTCAATTGATTCAGGTATCAGGTATCATTACTATAGCGAAACGTTGGAAAATGATACAGTGAATAATGATGAGTCATGGGGTAATGCTCTCTGTAATTATTTCTCATAAATATTATAAGGGTTGTTTAAAAACTGTGCAACTTGCAGGAGGAATGGTGGGAGATGGCGGGTGAAATTTCGGAGCGTCGAGGAGACAGTCTTACAGCCGTCGAGTACTACGCTAAGGGCAACAACTTTGCGAGAGCAGTGCAATTAGCGAGAGAGGTACTCTTTGTCAACGAGGTTATTTATAGTTTGAATTGATGCACAACCTAGCATAAGAGGACGAGAATAGCCTTCGCTCTATGTCACCGTAGTAAAATAAAGTATTCTACATGTGATCCCCAGATTTTCCCTTGGATATCTACTTACCTTTGATAGTAAAATTTTGTTTAGCCTTTTTAATTTGATATGGGGCTCTCAACAGGTAGTCAAAGAGATAAAAAATATACAACTATAGAACAATTAGATCACCCAGAATTTTTCTCTAAGAACTTGATTTACTACCTAAGTATACCGGTCAGATTTGTTGGCTTATACGCAGCTATCTCGGCTAAAGATAATCGCGTAAAAATAGGATTTACTTAATTATACTAAGACGGTTCAGATGTCGCATTACGTTCATGGTATCACATGAGTGCCAAGATCTAGCAGATTACTGCAGTGAGTTATTCGAGCTGAATTGGTTAAAAACTCACCTTACGCAACCTACACCGGGCAATTTGTAAGATGAAGTTACAAAATAACTGGATTCCACGTAAATAAAATCTTGAATAGGCTATTTGACTGATGTTGAATTCTACAGCGTACTGTAGTTTTATGAATAAAATTAGCTAAATATTTCACGAAACAAAGAAAAAATATCCAGAAACATATATCTTTTTTGGAAATATGTGACTTCAAAGGTACGCAAATTTTATGATATCTTTTTTTAATCCAAATTAAATTTTGAAAATGTTTTCAGAATCCTCATAATTTTACGAAACAATAATTGTATGACAACTATGAACTTAAACGCACTTTTTCACGGTGAAAATGACAAATTTCTTAATTTTTCCATACAATTATTGGTACCTATACCGGCCTGTGACGTCACTAGCCTGACGCGTTTTGTATGGAGCGTTTTTAGCGCTACGTAGGAATGTTGAACTTTGACGGTCATTTCTGACTTTTAGAGCAGTTTAAATGTAGTCAGTCCCACATAGACATTTGATCACAATAAAAAATAGAATCGATTGACATCCTCAAAAAAAAATAGTCAACATGCCTATTTTGTATTTAGACATGCCCAAGCGAAGTGACGAGGCTGGAAGGAGCTTGGGGCGCGTGGCTCGTGTCGGCGCGGCAGGCCGGGGCCGCGGTGCCGCACCTTATCGAGGCGGGAGACACCAGGGGAGCCCTAGCTGCGGCTTTGAAGGCGCATCACTATAAGAAGGCACTGCAAATTGTACAGGTTTGTCACTTTCTTACTTTGACGACGCGGTTGGCTCAGTTTGCAAGCACCTGCCTACTGAGCGGCGGTCCCGGGTTCCAATCCCGGTCAGGGCAAATATTTGTGTGATGAACTCTAATATTTGTGCTTGGGTCATGGTTGTTCCTATGTATTTAAGTATATATTTATCTATATAAGTATGTATATCGTCGTCTAGTACCCATAACACAAGCCTTCTTGAGCTTAATTTGGGACTAGATCGATTTGTGTGAGGTTGTCTGATATTTATTTATTTATTTATTTTATTTATTTCTTGATTATCTATTGGTTTTTTTAAAGTCAGTTTTCTAATAGTTGCCGTGGAACAGTCTGACGAGCAATAAGAACAGAATCTATACATCTGCTAGATAGAAATAAATTGTCTATGTTAGTCTGTGATGCCCATAGGCTCATACTAGTTTATAGAGTTCAAGTGTATGCGACTTTACGAATTGAATTTATTTGACAGGTTATTGAAGACAAGGAACTAATTCGTGAGCAGTGTGAACAGTTAGGAGACCATTTTATATCTACCCAGGTAAGTTTATAACATCTCAATTTTAGGCCCCTCGCAAACCGCTTAGTCGACCGATACCTATGACGATACCGATGCCTTTGGTTCAATTGGCATAAATCGCTGTGCGTCTGTTTGGTGTCCACCTCGATGATAAGGACTCGATTGTTTACTTTTTGCTACCTAAGAACCTAGGTACCTCGAAGAGACCATGCTAGAATTCCATGTATAATGCTTTTAGGAATGGGAGACTGCCGAGCGTCTTCTGACATCCTGTGGTATGGCGGAAAGATGCGTCCGGGCGTACAATTCGTCCGGCCGCGTCGCTGACGGCCTAAAACTCGCCGCCTCCCAGCTCTCTGAGGAGGAGACTAGGAATATCTACCTACCGTTAGCTCAGCAGTTACGTCAGGATGGACAGTTTAGGAAGGCTGAGCAGATTTATATTGGCCTTGGTGAACCGGATGAAGCTATATCCATGTATAAGGTAAGTAAATCTAACTAAATGCTTGGTTCCGTTACAGTCGTAGCACCTGTATTAATTTTGTTATCTAGAATAGAACCTCCTCCTTTTTTGAAGTCGGTCAAAAATACACTGCCTCTATGATCTTTTGTGGCTTTTATGACCTTTACCAAACAATGACGATGAGTAGATCTTGTCCTTCAAGAAAAAATACCTAATCAGTTACCAATGTTAGCATAAAATTATCTTTTTTTTCTTTTTATGTTCTTTCTCATAATGATTGCGATTACAAGAACAAACACTTTTTTATGTGTAGGAGGCTTCTCAATACGAATCCATGCTGCGTTTAGTGGCAGCGCACCGTGGTTCTCTGCTGGAAGCGACACGCCGCCACGTCGCTCAGGCACTTCATGCTTCTGGGGACTTGCGAGCTGCTGAAAACTACTACGTACAAGCCGGTAGGCTATTTTATGGACTTAACTCATTTTTATTGCTTGGGTTTCTGTACAGGTTTACTTTATTTACCTAGCTGAATCTGTGCCACTCACTTGATGACCACATTTGACGAACTTGCTCGGTATAGTCGACAGATATGACCGGTCTAGTAGTAGTAAGCCCAGCTGTTTAACTTACACCAGTATTTGAAGGTTGGCATAGACCAGATGCTTTTATTTTAAATTACTTTTACCCTATCAGTAGCTAACGAAACATCCTAGAATGAACAGGAGTAGCAAGTGCCGCTCGGCTGTTCGCCCCGCGATTATATAGCAGAATACTAAATAATTTTCCGTCCAACTACGGAGAGGCACTTTGATTTTAGGTCACTTTTTGTTGTTCCCAGGCGATTGGAAGAGCGCTATTCAAATGTACCGGTCGTCCGGGCAGTGGGAGGGAGCGGAACGTGTGGCCCGAGCCCACGCGCCTAGCGGCGTACAGCAGCAAGTCGCGTTACAGTGGGCGGCCGCGCTCGGCGGCTCGGCTGGGGCTCGACTGCTAGCGGCTAGAGGGCTGGCGGCTCTGGGGGCGAGATGGGCGCTGCAGGCGCAGCGGTTAGTCTGTCTTATGTAGAACACCAAGTTAACAGAGATGCTGAACACGTGAACGCATCCTAGCGGCGTACAGCAACAGGTCGCGCTACAGTGGGCACACGCGCTCGGCGGCTCGGCTGGGGCTCGACTGCTAGCGGCTAGAGGGCTGGCGGCTCTGGGGGCGAGATGGGCGCTGCAGGCGCAGCGGTTAGTCTGTCTTATGTAGAACACCAAGTTAACAGAGATGCTGAACACGTGAACGCATCCTAGCGGCGTACAGCAACAGGTCGCGCTACAGTGGGCACACGCGCTCCGCGGCTCGGCTGGGGCTCGACTGCTAGCGGCTAGAGGGCTGGCGGCTCTGGGGGCGAGATGGGCGCTGCAGGCGCAGCGGTTAGTCTGTCTTATGTAGACCACCAAGTTAACAGAGATGCTGAACACGTGAACGCATCCTAGCGGCGTACAGCAGCAGGTGGCGCTACAGTGGGCACACGCGCTCGGCGGCTCGGCTGGGGCTCGACTGCTAGCGGCTAGAGGGCTGGCGGCTCTGGGGGCGAGATGGGCGCTGCAGGCGCAGCGGTTAGTCTGTCTTATGTAGAACACCAAGTTAACAGAGATGCTGAACACGTGAACGCATCCTAGCGGCGTACAGCAACAGGTCGCGCTACAGTGGGCACACGCGCTCGGCGGCTCGGCTGGGGCTCGACTGCTAGCGGCTAGAGGGCTGGCGGCTCTGGGGGCGAGATGGGCGCTGCAGGCGCAGCGGTTAGTCTGTCTTATGTAGAACACCAAGTTAACAGAGATGCTGAACACGTGAACGCAGCCTAGCGGCGTACAGCAGCAGGTGGCGTTACAGTGGGCAGCCGCGCTCGGCGGCTCGGCCGGGGCTCGACTGCTAGCGGCTAGAGGGCTGGCGGCTCTGGGGGCGAGATGGGCGCTGCAGGCGCAGCGGTTAGTCTGCCTTATGTAGAACTCCAAGTCAACAGAGATCGTGAACACGTGAACGCATCCTAGTGGCATACAGGAGCAGGTCGCGCTACAGTGGGCGGCCGCGCTCGGCGGCTCGGCCGGGGCTCGACTGCTAGCGGTTAGAGGGCTGGCGGCTCTGGGGGCGAGATGGGCGCTGCAGGCGCAGCGGTTAGTCTGCCTTATGTAGAACTCCAAGTCAACAGAGATCGTGAACACGTGAACGCATCCTAGTGGCATACAGGAGCAGGTCGCGTTACAGTGGGCGGCCGCGCTCGGCGGCTCGGCCGGGGCTCGACTGCTAGCGGCTAGAGGGCTGGCGGCTCTGGGGGCGAGATGGGCGCTGCAGGCGCAGCGGTTAGTCTGTCTTCAGAGATCGTGAACACGTGAACACATCGTAGTGGCGTACAGCAACAAGTGGCATTGCAATGGGCAGACACCCTCGGCGGCTCAGCTGCAGCCCGATTGCTAGCAACCAGGGAGCTGGCGGCTTTGGGGGCAAGAAAGGCACTGCAGGCGCAGAGGTAAGAGTAAGCTAGAAGACGAAATAATACACAGTTATTTTTGCAGCTGCAGTAGTAGCAGTAGCAAGCAACGTAGTCTGATGGGCTAATTGATGTAATGATGGGTTTTTTGTACGCACGTTTTGACAAAATACCAAAATGTTGAACGTGGCAAGTGCCAGAAATTGCGTCAACACATCATTGATGCCATTGAAGCTTGCCATGAATTTCCAGATGGGACATCGCGATGGAGCTAAGCGAGCTCGGCGGCGGTGTGACCCGGCGAGAAGTAGCTCGGCACGAGGCGGCGGCGCTGGCCGAGGAGAGGCCGGAGGAGGCCGAGGCCGCGTTCCTGCGCGCCGCGGCGCCGGACGACGCCGTGCGCATGTGGCTCGCGCGCGGACACCATCAGCGGGCGTTAGTGCTCGCCGAGCAGCATGCCACTCATATGGTTAGTTGATCTAGAGCCATTAGGTACTTAATTTCCAGATGGGACATCGCGATGGAGCTAAGCGAGCTTGGCGGCGGTGTGACCCGGCGAGAAGTAGCTCGGCACGAGGCGGCGGCGCTGGCCGAGGCGAGGCCGGAGGAGGCCGAGGCCGCGTTCCTGCGCGCCGCGGCGCCGGACGACGCCGTGCGCATGTGGCTCGCGCGCGGACACCATCAGCGGGCGTTAGTGCTCGCCGAGCAGCATGCCACTCATATGGGGGTCAATTTCCCAAGCAGTATTTTTTGATGGCAAGACTGAAAACGCAGGTGCAGAAAGGTTGAATACAAAAGTACCATTTTTTTTCGGAAACAGCCCGCCATTGTCTACCTCGGGCAACAGCTAAAATTAAAATATTAATATATATAATAATTTAAAAAAATATATTTAGACCAAATTTCTCATCAAGGTGGGTTGTCCCCAAGCCGGTTTTGTTTGTAAAATGCCGGGTAAGTCAAATACTATGCATGAGAAAGAAAATCTGTTATCATTATTTTATTACCATATAAATAGGTAACGAAAAAAGCACATTACCCGTTTTATATCTCCTTTGTATACCCTTGAATAAGTGCATATACGTTTGTCCCGAGAAAACTTCTCATTACCGCCGACAATGTTTCGAACCGATTTATTTCCCAAATTTGATCAAGTACGCCCCCCCGTCTCCCGCGCACTTCAAAGAATTAGTCAAGCTGCGGCGCTCGACGAGGCCGGTTGTGTATAGTGGCAATACGTTGGCTTGTATAAACGTGAATATATCATCGCGGTGGACCGGGAACAAAAAAAGTGTCATTCCGGAGTTTGTTATAGTTTCTTTATTTTTTTACTGCGTGGTTTGAAATTTATATATATCAGGTAAAGTATACTCGCGATGTCAAGAGTTGAATTAGTTTTAGAATATAGGGCTTACTTTTTTTTTAAGAAATAAAAATATGTCGTGTTTCTCATTCCACCATTCTCATTCCGGTGTTTCCGGTGTAGTAAAATAACTTTAAACCCCACCAAAATGAGGAAAACACCGGAATGACATCAAAAGTAGCTTCACTTTTCATAGATATTGTTGAAATAATAATATTTTTTTATTTTGTTTTTAATACCAGACTAAGATATATGTTTATATTATTATGTAATGCCAATATAATATATATTACGAATATAAAACGTAAAATAAACAAAATAATTTTATTTCAAGTCAAAAAAATACACATACAAAAATAAAAATAATACTTAAGACTAGCTTAAGCCTAGTCAAACAGGGCTCCTCGGGTTGCCCCTGGCGCAAAGGTACCCATCACACTGGCCGCGTTACCACGTAAAACTACTTTAACGTAAAATTACTTTCAAAATATGCCACTTTTCTTTCATTCCAGTGTATGAAATTTCATTGCGGTGCACTTATTTTATCATCCTGGTGTACATTTATCATTCCGTTGTGTGTTTCATATTCGATCTCGAATATCTCGAAAACTATTTCAGATTTCAGGGTCCCTTTTACATATGTTTAATAATATAGTCTAAAGTATCTCTTCACATTTAAAAAACTCAAAAATAATCAAAAATAAAGAATCACACCGAAATGATACAAAAAATGCGTCTTGTTGAAATTGACCCCTGGTTAGTTGATCTAGAACCATTAGGTACTTAATTTGTCGCACGGACAAGGTACTTAAATTTTTTACATGTGGTCGTGTTAGAGAGTCGGCGAAAGGGAACGCGGGCGTGGTATGGCAGAGCACAAATTAAACAGCAACGACTTGCATATATCAGTGGATTTTCACATACAAAAATACCCCTTTATACGTTGAATTAATTATAATGTCTTCAAATATTAAAATGTAATAAATATGCAATTAAAATTATAAATTGGGACGAACACAACCTTACGTGCTAACAGCGGCTTAAAAAGAGAGTGTTGCCATGTATAACACAGACAACGAATAATTACAGCATAGATTAAAATATGCAATATTTCCAACAGTTCGGCAATAAATATTTCATTTCATTTAATTTCAAATAATTTTCATTGTATTATATATAACGGGCAACCTCACACAAATCCATCTAGTCGGACATTAAGCTCTCGTAGGCATTAGACGACGATTATATGCATAGAACATCCATAACACAGGAAAAAATATTCGAGTTCACTACCACTGCACTGACGACGCGGTTGGCTCAGTTTGCAAGCACCTGCCTACTGAGCAGCGGTCCCGGGTTCGAATCCCGGCCAGGGCAAATATTTGTGTGATGAACTCGAATATTTGTGCTTGGGTCATGGTTGTTCCTATGTATTTAAGTATATATTTATCTATATAAGTATATATATCGTCGTCTAGTACCCATAACATAAGCCTTCTTGAGCTTAATTTGGGACTAGATCGATTTGTGTGAGGTTGTCTGATATTTATTTATTATTTATTTATTTACTGCGCCAACCGCGTCGTCAAAATAATGTTCTTTATTTTTATGTTATCAGATAGAAGAAGTTCTTGTGGAAGGTGCAAGAGCAGCGGCCGAGCGCGGAGACTTAGCTCAGTTCGAGACCCTCATGATAAGGGCCAACAGGCCGAGAGAAGTGGTGCAGCATTACAAAGATCTTGGTGAGTTCTGTTAGTCATTTATTTTGCTCGGGTCAGTAACAGTGATCAAAGTCGTTGCTACTTCGGTCGTCAATATTTTGTACTCCATATTCTAAGGATTAGGACTTGGGAGATACTTACTAATGAACATCTTTCCTATTTGACTCCTTGAGTTACAGTCCTCAAAATTAATTTGAGGAAATGTGTCCACAGAGTGAGGCGCAATATTGCATACAGTTAAATTTATTGACGATTTCGTTCAGTCAATATTCAAACTTATATGTATCGTATAAAGTAAAAGGAATAAGACTGATCAAATTTATGAGTTTCAAAGACATTGCAGCTCTATTATCTTCTGAACAAATATAATATCTCTTCCTATCGTTCTTCCAAGATTTGTTCGAAAAAGGAATATAAAAACTGTAGGGAACAATTCATTAGCACAATTCATAGGTTTAAATTACGTGTTGCTTTATCTCTGGAGATGCAGTTTGAATTGTGTTGTATGAGGCTCGTTTGTGTGTACGCTTAGAATTATGGGAGGAGGCGACTCGCGTGTCCAGAGAATATCTGCCAGACAGCGCAGAACCGGTGCCTTCTGCAGTACCACCTCTATTACAAAGGGCCGCAGAACATGCTGATAGGTGAGTACGATTTTACGTTTTATACTTTAATTATGTGAAAATGAGAATTCTGCCAGGCAATTTAATCAAATAATCGGTCTAACTAATAAATGATCAAACCTCCCTGCACTCTCTGCTCACCCTGGGGTCTTATTCGGTGAGAGTGTGATGTGATGTTTTTATATAAGTATACATATAATGTTCTAGTTAACTGATTTGTGTTTAGTATACCCCATATTATCCTGCAGCAACTAGATACATATTTCTGTTTACCTCAATGGTAGAGGAGTAAGTTCCTAAGTCCGCCATTTGTACTTATTTCTTTTATTGTGTAACTAGCTGTGCCCCGCGGTGTTACCCGCTCATCCCACGGGAACACTAAATTTATTCGGGATGAAAAGTATCCTATGTCCTTCCCCGGGTCTCAAACTATCTCCATACCAAATTTCATCTAAGTCGGTTCAGCGGTTTAAGCGTGAAGAGGTAACAGACAGACAGACAGACAGACAGACAGACAGACACACTTTCGCATTTATAATATTAGTGTGTAATAAAGTTTAATTATATAAACGAGTAATTTTCCTTCGGGATAAAATGACCATTAGATCATCCAATATATATTTGTTTAGAGGGGAGTGGTGGGAGGCAGTACAACTGCTCTGCGAAGCCAGTGCTAGCGGAGCAGCCGGTGGAGCGACGCGGTTGGCCGAGCGAGCGGCGCTGCGGGCGGCGCGCCTGGCCCGCGACCGTCTGCAGGGCTCCAGGCGGAGGGCTGCGGCCGACATGCTGGCCGAGAGGTATCATCGCAATGTTTAGAGGGGAGTGGTGGGAGGCAGTCCAACTGCTCTGCGAAGCCAGTGCTAGCGGAGCAGCCGGTGGAGCGACGCGGTTGGCCGAGCGAGCGGCGCTGCGGGCGGCGCGCCTGGCCCGCGACCGTCTGCAGGGCTCCAGGCGGAGGGCTGCTGCCGACATGCTGGCCGAGAGGTATCATCGCAATGTTTAGAGGGGAGTGGTGGGAGGCCGTCCAACTGCTCTGCGAAGCCAGTGCTAGCGGAGCAGCCGGTGGAGCGACGCGGTTGGCCGAGCGAGCGGCGCTGCGGGCGGCGCGCCTGGCCCGCGACCGTCTGCAGGGCTCCAGGCGGAGGGCTGCTGCCGACATGCTGGCCGAGAGGTATCATCGCAATGTTTAGAGGGGAGTGGTGGGAGGCCGTCCAACTGCTCTGCGAAGCCAGTGCTAGCGGAGCAGCCGGTGGAGCGACGCGGTTGGCCGAGCGAGCGGCGCTGCGGGCGGCGCGCCTGGCCCGCGACCGTCTGCAGGGCTCCAGGCGGAGGGCTGCGGCCGACATGCTGGCCGAGAGGTATCATCGCAATGTTTAGAGGGGAGTGGTGGGAGGCAGTCCAACTGCTCTGCGAAGCCAGTGCTAGCGGAGCAGCCGGTGGAGCGACGCGGTTGGCCGAGCGAGCGGCGCTGCGGGCGGCGCGCCTGGCCCGCGACCGTCTGCAGGGCTCCAGGCGGAGGGCTGCTGCCGACATGCTGGCCGAGAGGTATCATCGCAATGTTTAGAGGGGAGTGGTGGGAGGCCGTCCAACTGCTCTGCGAAGCCAGTGCTAGCGGAGCAGCCGGTGGAGCGACGCGGTTGGCCGAGCGAGCGGCGCTGCGGGCGGCGCGCCTGGCCCGCGACCGTCTGCAGGGCTCCAGGCGGAGGGCTGCTGCCGACATGCTGGCCGAGAGGTATCATCGCAATGTTTAGAGGGGAGTGGTGGGAGGCAGTCCAACTGCTCTGCGAAGCCAGTGCTAGCGGAGCAGCCGGTGGAGCGACGCGGTTGGCCGAGCGAGCGGCGCTGCGGGCGGCGCGCCTGGCCCGCGACCGTCTGCAGGGCTCCAGGCGGAGGGCTGCTGCCGACATGCTGGCCGAGAGGTATCATCGCAATGTTTAGAGGGGAGTGGTGGGAGGCCGTCCAACTGCTCTGCGAAGCCAGTGCTAGCGGAGCAGCCGGTGGAGCGACGCGGTTGGCCGAGCGAGCGGCGCTGCGGGCGGCGCGCCTGGCCCGCGACCGTCTGCAGGGCTCCAGGCGGAGGGCTGCTGCCGACATGCTGGCCGAGAGGTATCATCGCAATGTTTAGAGGGGAGTGGTGGGAGGCCGTCCAACTGCTCTGCGAAGCCAGTGCTAGCGGAGCAGCCGGTGGAGCGACGCGGTTGGCCGAGCGGGCGGCGCTGCGGGCGGCGCGCCTGGCCCGCGACCGTCTGCAGGGCTCCAGGCGGCGGGCTGCTGCCGACATGCTGGCCGAGAGGTGAATCATCGCAATGTCCATTTATGGACAGATCTTTTTTTTTATTTTTTTTATGTCATAGGGGGCAAACGAGCAAACGAATCGCCTGATGGAAAGCGATTACCGTCGCCCATAGACACCTGCAACACCAAAGGAGTCACAAGTGCGTTGCCGGCCTTTCAGGTGGGAATACGCTCTTTTCTTGAAGGTTTGAAGGTCGTATCGGTCCGGAAATACCGCAAGCGACAATTCATTCCACAATGCAGTCTTAGAATCTTAGAGGCTATCTCGAACGAAAACTCTCGGAGGATGAAACGTGGATTATAATCATACTTTGCCGTCATTTTCAGTCACACAGGCAGACACATGATGTGACTGTTATGTTACATTCATACTGTCTCTTTAATTTCTTAATATCTTATTTTTTAACCTACGTAATGTATTTATTTATTCTTCCTACTATACTTAATACGACGTAAATCTGTTCCCCTAGGTTTTCCGCTATCGGTCAGCCCGAGGTTGGGGAACAACTACGGGAAGCGCTCGTAGAAGGTTCAAATGATGACGAAGAAGCTCCAGGTTAGTGATATATACGTGACGTTCTTTAGGCTAGAGCTTAGGTCTACCACTGAAAAAGTTTTTGCATTTGTAGGTGTTTCAGCAGAGTATGAAGTGGAGGAGACTAGTCCAGTGGGCCCTAGTCAAATGCCAGAATCCGATAGTGAAGTGGAGGCATTGGAACGTCTAGCTCGGGCTGGTAACTGGCAACGTTGCTTGGCTCATGCTGGTTCAAAAGCGCCACACTATGCCCTACGATATGCAGCACATCTCTTCAAAGCCCAATCTGTAAGTCATTAGTTGCGTAGTTTGATGTTAGTCCGCTTACTGAGAGAACATATTGAACTAATGTGCTGGTGCTCAGTCACTGTATTCTGGCTTGAATTTTGTTGATGTGCAAGTAGAGTGTCTTCAATTGCCCGTTGAAATATGTTCATACTAACTGTAATGTACTGGCTCCTGAAGCGATATAAATATGTAGCACTATAACAACACAACTATCCTTGGTTGGCTCAGCAACGCACCATCAACACCAGTGCTCCGCCCGGCGGCCGTATCACGACTCCCGCCCCCTCTACCGGTGCAGTGACGTATGCGCTTGAGACAGGACATCGATATAATCAATATACTACACTAACTACCGATGTTCAACTGTTAGGCTACAGATGCCCAACGCTAATCAAAGCGGTTTTGGAAATAACAATACTATTGCTTTTTTTTTGCTAAAGTGTAGGTTTATTTAAGTCCATATCCGTAAGATGACGGCTTGCAGAACAATACACTAGACTGATGTGTTAAATCACTTTGCCCGTCATCGGCGTCTCGAAGAGCTTTTTCTATTTATTGTCAGCAGCAAAAGTAGCTATGCATTTTAACACGCTCACTATGATCTATACAACCCTTATTCTTTAGATAATTGAGTCCGTGTGCATATAATTTTGAGCACCTTGCGTGTGTGTACTATTACTTATTCTGTACCTTTACAGACAACTTTTGTAACAAAATATTTTTTTGCTTTTGTCTATGATTTAATTTTGTAGCGCATGGAAGGTGTGGACATAGAAAGCGAAGACGCCCCAGAAGCATTAACCCAAGCCCTAGATACGCTCCGTCAATACGTTGGAGATGGAACTGTACCGATTTCGGATAGTGATATGGGTTTAGCGAAAGCTGTATGCACTGAAATACTAGTAAGAGTGTCGACTGCTCCGAAATCTTTGACGGCCTTGAAGGATGCTGCAACAGTAATGTTGGCGGCTGGTGCAGATGATAGAGCTATGCAGGTAATATTATCATCAGATTTATTAGTAGGCGGGAACGTGAGTGAACGTTAGTGAGTCCAAAATGTATTATCTCCAAGGCTGTCTCATCTCTCCTCGTTTTTATTTTCTGGCCACTTATTGAATGACATCCAGTAGATAGACTCTAGACAAAACGAATACGAGGCAACCTAAACTGAATGTCGTAATTTTGCTTATTTATTCCTTCGTTCTTTTTCTTGTAACTTGGATTTTTAAATAAAACAATTTAAACGGATTATATCGCGTATATTAATTATTTGAGCCTCCCTGACGTTTCAGTACCTTTACAGATACCGTTGTCAAAGGTTGACTGAGAAAAACATAATTTTTCTCTGTCAAAGTTACATTTGTGCAAACTACCCATTTTGCAAATATTAATTTAAAATAAAGGTGTTCATACATGCCAGATGGGCCTAATGTGTAAAGACAGTTAAGAATACAACCCTGAAGTTGAAGAAGTTGGATTTTTAAGTGATGAACATTTAATAATAGTCTGCATGCATCATTTTATTTAAAGATAAACATAATCAATATTGAATTTTTAGGCTGTCACTCTTCTAATGGCACTCCATGTGCCCCAAATAGCTCCGAAGGCAGCAAGAGCCTTACCACGATATTCTGACATTATCGTCGCTGATGTTGGTGAGATAATTTCCATTTTCTAATGTTTTAATTGCTTCACTTTTACGGACTACGGATATAATAAAATAACAAGAATGTGACTGCAACTTCTTCTTATTTTTTCTAACTTACCTTACTCCAATAAAAAGTATCCCATAACCATCTTTGGCTGTACCTATCACTGTACCGAAATTGGTTAAAATCCGTCCCGCCGTTTCGGCGTGATGAACGAACAATTTTTTTTTACCAACAGCACTACGGCTGCAGCCGCAGAGCTAACAAATGCTACGTCGAGCTCTTTCTTTTCTGAAATAATGACCCTTCTCCAACGAAAACTGACGTTATATACAATTTAAGAATTGTATAATAAGTACTTGACGTTAGAGGTGTGTTTTTGAAGCTATACATTAACGAGTAGGTAAGGTCCAATAGTAGCTCTGGAAGCTGGTTCGAAAATATTTTGCCTATCGGGAATTAAATATAATTTGTGATAGAAAGGAAAACTTATAAGAGTTTGATAGTTAACTGATTTTACCAGCTTTCTATGTAAGCGGAACGGCAGTCCGCGCCGAAGGCAACAATGGCGCGCGAGAAGCCTTCGTGCTGCTGAACCGGAGCTTGGATCTAGCGGAGGCTGCCGATGACGACGCGGCGCATTTGCTGGACTACACCGACTTCGGTGGGTTATAGTAAACTAGCTGGGTTATTTATAGTGCAGGATGGTACATATGGATGAGGTGAAAATCTAACATGAAACATACAGGTCAACAATTCAGACTATTAACCCTGCGTGTACAGCGTTGAGATATAAACACCATGATCCTAATATTGTAATATATCTAAGGAATCAGTGGCGGATTAAGGGTCGAGAGCGCCCTAGGCAAAAACCTCATCGGCGCCCCTTTGCGCTCCTTTGCAGCTCTTTGCGCCCCTTTGCGGCCCATTGGCGCCCCTTTGCGGCCTTGCGCCCCTAGGCACGTGCCTACTTTGCCTTAAGGATAATCCGCCACTGTAAGGAATGTTAATGGCAAGTTGGAGACTGAAGGTTGCCGAAGGATCTTCGGTTTTCTTAACGCAGACCCTTTGAGCTTTTATTAAAGCTTATGTTAAAAATAATATATATGAAAATTTCCTTATAATATCCTGCAATATATTTATTAAGTTAAATTTTTTATCAATTTCACTACCCAAAGGTTGTCTGCAAGAGATTTTCAGCGATAAGATCGCCTACCGTTATTTATAAATTGTATTTGTCTTGTTTCCTTTTGTAATCTTTTATTGGTGTGCAATACTTTATTGCACACCAATAAAATGAAGTATTGCTGTATATTTTTTTTTTTATAATTTTATGAAACATGTAATGTCTCATTTTTTTAATGTGGGTACACCACAATTTTTTCTCAAACATCCAAGGAAATGTCGTTCTTATGATCGTGGTAATAGAACGCGAAATACGTCTTTGTATAGCAATTGTTGAAGATTCGTTCTAATTTCAAATTAGAGGTCAATAAAGGAATTTCATACAACATTATTGGCCGTGGCCAACAAAGAGATTGTCTTTTGTTTCAGTGGGGTTTATTTCTTTTATTGATAATCTATGGCATACTGCCAATAAAAAAAAAACGTTTGTGCATGCATATTTACGTTTTATTTCTTATATTTAACTAGATTATTCAATTGGATTAAAGCAGATAGATATTCAATAAAATAAACAAGGAATCACGTTTATTGTTTAAAAATATAACAATATCTAATTAATAAGGTGTTGTCATTTTTTTATAAATAGAATCATCTTAACATTTGGTGGCAAAAACATTAACCCCAACAGCTTAAAAAAATAAATTTTGATAAAGCAAAAAGTTGGCGGGAATAGTAAAAATATATGAATATATAAGTTGAACTTTTGTATTATTTCCTTGGATTTATTTGAGAAAAGCACTATACAAGCCTCTGCGCGAACAGGAATTGTCGGCCTCGTATCTCTAGATGGCCTCGTTATCACTCGGCCATCTATTACTACTCGGCCAACAATTCCCTATTTCGCGGCCTCTGCAGTAATGTACTATTATTTAAACCATGAATACAATGATCAAAGCTTAAAGAAAAATTGAAAAAGGAGCTACCTGGTGGAAGGGACCGGGAATCGAACCCGGTACCTCTGGATTACCGGTCCAGCGCGTTAGCCAATTCGCTACCCTCGCTCCACGTAGACCTGACGAATTTTTCCTTATGCTTTGTGTGTCGATCTTTGCATTGTTTATTTGAAAGGTTTTTACACCTTGGCGACCTCTATGTGAATACGTTAATATTCACATCTTACCGTACCACTTTACATTTTTCTTTAAGCTTTGATCTTTGTATTCATGGTTTAAATAAAATATTGCTGTATTGTATTGTATTGTATTGTATGTGTGATCCAGAGTGCACGGACTGGCCCGCGTCGCCGCTCCTGCTGGCGAGCGCGTGCGTGCGCGGCGCGGCGCTGGATGCGGCGCGCGAGTGGGTGCTCGCCGTGTCCATGGAGCGGGCGGTCGAACAGGTCAGGTATCAACATTTAAATAAAACAATTTAAACGGATTATATCGCGTATATTAATTATTTGAGCCTCCCTGACGTTTGCACAAATGTAACTTTGACAGAGAAAAATTGTGTTTTTCTCAGTCAACCTTTGACAACGGTATCTGTAAAGGTACTGAAACGTCAGGGAGGCTCAAATAATTAATATACGCGATATAATCCGTTTAAATTGTTTTATTTAAATGTGTGACAGTCGCGGAAACCGAAGAAAATATTAGGTATCAACATACCTACCCTACCTACTCCGAACTTCACTAACCAAAATAGGCATGTTGACTAATTTTTTTTGAGGATGTCAATCGATTCTATTTTTTATTGTGATCAAATGTCTATACGGGACTGACTACATTTAAACTGCTCTAAAAGTCAGAAATGACCGTCAAAGTTCAACATTCCTACGTAGCGCTAAAAACGCTCCATACAAAACGCGTCAGGCTATTGACGTCACAGGCCGGTATAGGTACCAATAATTGTATGGAAAAATTAAGAAATTTGTCATTTTCACCGTGAAAAGTGCGTTTAAGTTCATAGTTGTCATACAATTATTGTTTCGTAAAATTATGAGGATCCTAAAAACATTTTCAAATTTTATTTTGGATTAAAAAATAAAACATAAAATTTGCGTACCTTTGAAGTCACATATTTCCAAAAAATATATATGTTTCTGGATTTTTTTTCTTTGTTTCGTTAAATATTTAGCTAATTTTATTCATATAACTACAGTACGCTGTTGAATTCAACATCAGTCAAATAGCCTATTGCAGTTCATTGAACGCGATGCGGCGACGCGAAGGTTACATTTTGAACTCCAGAATACCCCTCCCATAGATTTGCTTATAATTAGCGTTCTACCGCGTTCTACTCAGGTTCGTAGTGAAACTGAAAATTGGACTTGAATACGGTGTCCCATTTACGTGCGGTCGCACACGTCGTTAACGAATAAATTTTCATTCATTCATTCACAAAGAAAATATTCCAAATATAGCCTAACAAGTGTCAGTCCGGCTCAGGGATAGTGGCGGTACAAACAGATGGCAATAATAATGTGCATACGTCATTTATTTGCATTATTAAACGTCAATAGCGAATTTGTCAAGAATTGTCATTAACCAAATTCAAAACATTGTTTACCGGAATTCTGCTCAATCCTGAATCCTATTGAAAAAAAGAACTTGTTTTTCATCGCTGTAGAGTTTTGGCTTTATTGTGCAGAAATTACTTGAAATTTGTGGAATATTTAGTCCTGTTTCCTCTTTGTTTAAATCAGTGACATACAACGACTTTCAACGTCAGTTACCAAAAATTTGTCGTTATCAGTTAGATAAATTAGTACCACTAAAAATCCGCAATATGGCGTGGGTTCTATTCTAAACCCCCTTGTTGGGCCATACCAAAGATTAACTATGCATACATATGTATTATGTATATTCCTTCCTTTCAATCTTACATATTAGTAAGCTCAGAAAATATGCTTTATCGAGAGACTAAAATTGCTTGAATTCTTCAGACATTGCCATTGGACGGACGCGAACTCTATGCGTCAAGTGTGGGCGAAGAAGCTTGCTGTGTGCTCACCGGATACCCTCTAGGCAGCAGGCTGGTCACATTTACAAATGGTTAGTCATTACACTGTTTGATTTATATGTTAATTTATACTTAACTAGCGGCACGTCCCAGCTTCGCACGGGTGCAATGCTGAAAAATTATAGATATAAACCTTCCTCTTGAATCACTCTATCTATTAAAAAAACCCGCATCAATATCCGTTGCGCAGTTTTAAAGATCTAAGCATACATAGGGACAGACAGACAGACAGCAGGAAGCGACTTTGTTTTATACTATGTATTTAGTAATAGGGAAGAGTCTGTTTGTGGAATGTTGCTTTAGCTATTCTCTATTAGCTTTTTTGACTCCTGGTGCGTGAGTGCTAATTTCTCCTTTGCTACATTTTTTATACTTTTCTAAGGGCTTGTCAGCTTCAATCTTTACCTTTTCTCTATCAATGTGTTGCTAATTTTTGTACGATGCGAGCTTGGCGATAGGAGAACATGGTATAAACGGATTTGTTGCAGCCTTAAGAGGCCTTATCCCATTTAAAATTTATTTTTTTCATATTACGACAAATATATTGATAATTTTAACCAACTTTTTGAAGTGAATAATACTTTTCCTTGAATTCTAGGTAGTAACATAGCTATTTCACGCTTTCATTGCGTGCAGTCGAAAATAAGTTCAAAAAACTAATTTTCCGCGTGAATTTTGTCGATTTCGAGTAGTTTTTGAAACAAAAATTATCAATGAAAAATTCAAACTGTAGGTTTCAAATATATACCAATAAATCCCAATAGCCCTGTTCTAGGTAGTAACATCAAGAATATGTTAAGAAACATGTTTGATCGTAGAGAAAAATGTCTAAACAATCAGCATTTTAAAAGGAATAAGGCCTCTTAATGTTTGTGGGTCAGGTCGTTGCGCAAATCGCGAGTGGTGGTCGCGGGCGACGTCGGCGGCGCGCGGCAGCGGCGCGCCGGCCGCGCTGCTGCGACACGTCACGCGCTGGTGCGGCCCCGCTGACTACTCGCAAATATGAACATCATGCCAGATTAGGGTGTTGCTTATATTGCGAAAAAAGGAAAAAAACTGAAATCTTAAAGTCTCACCCCCCCATTTTGTTCTATTAACGGATGCTAGTTTTTTTGCTTTTTTTTTTAAACCAATTTTAGGGGTCGCTACCAGCTGTCAAAGTTTTGGAAAAACAATAAAAACATGTTCAAATAAACAAATATAATTTACATACATTCTTATTAAAATTAATTCAAATTATGATAATTAAGTAAAAGAAAATTAATATTTCAATTTTTATGACACTAAAGTAGATTTTTTCGCATTAGGGTGCAGTGCACTCTAAACTCGACCGATTGCTTTTCTTAACGCGGCCTGCCGGGGGGCGAGGGGTGTGTATCGATCAAGGGGGATTCCCATCAAGCAATCGACAAACGTTATAGAAGTAAAATAAATATAAAATAGTGACTGCCAAGCTTGTCATATTGACACCTAAATTATGTTTTTTCCAAAACTTTATCAAGCGGTAGCGACCTCTAAAATTGATTTAAGAAAAAAAAAACTAGCATCCGTTAATCAGGGTACTAGAACATAATGGCGGGGTGAGACAATGACTTTTTGAAAGTTAATTTTTAAGCAACACCCTATGGCAGATAGCACGGAAGATATCAATGATAATGGCATTATTAATACTGTCATTCCTTGTCATTACTCCGGTAAACACACAAAGTTCCTTCATCGACACTATCAATAGTGACGTCGAAGCATTAATATCATTATTAATGTTATTGACTGGTCCGCTAGACAATAGTACATTTGTAGTCCTTTATGACCACAAGCGACAGAGAAACCCATTTTTGCAACTGTTCGGCGCTCGAAGTTGAACGTTTGCGGATTACGCACGATGTGCATCAGTGTACCCAACTGTCTCAAGATTACTTGCTCATAACGTCAACAATTTGATATGTATATAGCTCTCTGTATTTTAAAATATCGACACGAACACGATTTGAATAAATTTTAACTCTGATGTCGAGCAATTAAGCACTACCTACTTGTAGGCCACAATCTGGTGGCCTATAAAGTTTGGAAAGGTAAAATGTGCTTGTAGAGTTTAAAAATTAATGAATTTGAAAACATCCGAATTTTTCATTCCGCGAATGTGTCTAATTATGTATCTCATTTGGAGATTTGGAAGCTAATATCAAGTTGCAGAAATAAACAGTACCTATAATGAATATTAAAACAAAAATGATTGCGATACCTATAATATTGTCTATAGATACTGTTGTGAAATAAGTTTGAACTTGCCAGTATTTTGGGGGAGTGCTACCTGTAGCTTTTATTGTTTATCTTAATTAGAATTTGTTTAAACCATGGTTAACTCTTGTTAAGTTAAGTACCTACTCTAAATAAAGGAAATTGTAAACCTCTATTACTTTCATTATTAAAACCTTAGCCTTTATAGGGGCAATTCCAGTTAGTCGAGAGGTAAGTACTTACATACTTTAAAATAAATAAAACTGCATCATTTGATGTTTATATCGCTATAATAAACTCATTTGTTATCACATTTATTTAATATACTTTGACACACATATTTGTTACGTAGTAGGTACTAGGATTTGTAGAATTTCTACTCCGCTTCCTTGATCAAAACTGAACAGATATGTACCAGATAACTGTATTCTGCGCAAAAATTATTCAAATAAATGACGAAATAATCAATTTGCCTTCTGCAACAAATTAATCACGTATTCTCTAATAATCTAGATAAAAACCAAAAGTGTAACGGTCAGTTTTGATCAAATCAGCAGTCCTAGAAATGACCAATTTGCATCTAGGAAGAAACAATAGGTACAACACTGAAGTAAGAAAGTTCATACACCTAAATATAGACGAGTGATCAGCATGATATCCGATACCATATCACATTGATTCCGAGCGATACAGACATTAAAGGTAGGTGGACCACGTGCTTATCGCTAGGACGAAAGGAAATTAGCTATTTGAGGGATGTATGTGGCATAAGGACAAAACAAAGCCTTGCTTTTCGGTATCGGGGCTGTTCGAGGCACAACGTTAGATAAGTTACGTCTTTTTACAACTCTTTCTTATATCAAATACTCCTTTGTTATACTAAAATATCAAGATAGTAAGCGTAAATGGTTTGTTCGCAGCCGACTCTATCGGATGCGATCTTTAATAATATAATTTTAAGATAAATATATAATATATTATCTAGACGTAATATAAAATATTATCAAACAAGTAGGTAATATATATCAATATATTAAGTTATATTCCATCCACAGCGCGATTTTAGTATTGTATAAATAAGAGCGTAACAAAGTTATGAACAAAAAACATATTCTATAAATATGTTTACAGAAACAAAATACAGAATTTATATTGTAAAATAAATAAATATATGGATCTAGCTAGTACGCAAATCTGACGAAGAAACATTACCTGGTTATAACGTTTTTATTATAACATAGTGACGTACTTTGATTTTGCTAATGAATTCTATTAAAATGACAAATTCAAAAACTATCCATTTGATAAAGCTGCCTTTTTGATCCAGGCCTTTGCTATGTAAAGACTTTTTAGAAATTTTAGTTTAGTTACATCTAATCTAATAAATGATCATTTTAGCTATTCAATATTTCTCTCTCTTAGAAAATTTACAACCGTGATAAAATAAAAACTACAGTAATGTGTTTATAAATAGTATCTAATTTGTGTAGGCAAGACGTGGACTAAGCTAGATTCTTAGACGACTAAGAATCTAGATCTAGAGTAAGGTAGACTAGACTGGAAGAGCCCGAAGCGGTCTCGTGCCAGCTTACGATGGGAGTGGTCGTAGTATCGAGATATTGTCAGCGAGCCACTAAGCTAGTACAGTATTGGAAGAACACAGATTTCGACAAGATATATTACATTAAATTACACTTGTAGATATGTACTTTGAACAATAGTTTACTTCACAAATTTTAAATCAGAACTATGATTTTGTACGTGATTAAAATCAGCTAGGCCTTTTGTATGATTATGTACTTCGTATTAAGTCACATTTCCCCATCAATCATCACGGTGATGTGCACTTTCCGAAAACTTCCGGAACTTTCCTCATTTCCCATAAGGAAAGTTTCCGGATTTTTTCGTAGACAGCACATCTCTATCATCACGAATACTAGCGCTATAGCAATTTGCTTTTGTCTCGTACGTTATGCGACTCTTTATTTCCCCTTGTTCCATCCCTAAATCAGTATCGACTTGTTATACAGCACATCAACTAGTACGACGTAGGTACCTCGTAGATATGGTTTATACTCAGACGTGGGAAACACAGTACCTACCTACTAAAACAGGAAATGCTATTTTCCCGAATAGAGTAGGTACTATCGATTCTTTAAGATTTTGTCAATGAAGTTTTCTAATACATAAGTAGAAAGTTAGGTATTACGAAAGTAGTTGTGCGTAGACAATTTTGAAAAACAATTAATATTGGGCATGCAAAAGTTTCTACGTATTTACAGTTTGTAGGAGGTTTTTAGGATGAGACCAAGTTCTTAAAATGTAGGTAGATTAGAACATGTCGTAAGATCGACTTGGAGGTAAAATTCACTAAAGCACAACCTTGGAAGAATAGTACCTAGACGCGCTTAACCACTAGAATAACGTTAGAAATTTATTAATCATATAAGGCAAAGTGTCGAAGTTGGGGTTATCTGAGACGAGATATTTACAAGATATCATTTGTTTCTAAATATCTAGATGATAAGTCGAGGCTACAGCTTTCCTAGTAAATTGCATACATTAGTACGTTAACGCAGTGTAGAATAAAATTTTGAGTTCGGGGGGAATAGTACTATAGATATTAGGTAGCTACATTTTTCAAATTTCATTGACAAGAATTATGTAAGGTTATCAAAGCATGTAGATATTGATATTTACAAAGATTTTACATAGGTACTACGTACATCGGTACTTTGATTACGTGTTAGATTCATGTAGGCACATAATCCATTTAATAAAATAAATTATCTGTTATAAAAATAACGTACGACACTGGGGAAATTGAAAGATGTTGGGAACCATTTGTATAAGATGTATATAGCAATAGAATCATTCGAATAAAAAATAAACTGTTTACGGTTACAACACAACTACCGTTACAATGGTTCCCACCGGTTCTACAGAATATAGTATTTTTTCATAAACAGTATAACATTTAAGTATCTACTTACGCAATTTCTATAAGTTACGATATAAGATTTTATATAATATCAATACAAACACGTAACATATAAAATCACTACAAACATTACGCATAATTTAAAAGTAGAAGCAATCGCTATAAGCTCCTTTTGTTATTACTACTAAATTTAGTGGCAACTTCGCTATTCGAGTGAGCTGTGCTCTGCCAGTCGCAGCAAATAAATGGCCTGATTTTTATAAATACGACAAACAACATTAAATCGGAAATCTATTCCCAAGGATCTTCAGTGAGCTGTTACTTTGTAAACAACGTTTTCAATGTGGTATGCTGATGCTTTTACTTCCATAACGTTTTTCAAAATAAGAACATCAGATTTTACATGTCCCTCGTTGGTGGAAGCATGATTGAGACAATATTACACCAATTTAAATTATGTACATCGTTTATATTACTGAATAACTAACACAATTAGAGTTTGTTTAGGGGCAGCACTTGTGGAAATGGGCGTTACACAGTTACCACATGGTGTTATTATATAGACAGGCTATTACGCGACGGTTGTGACCTTGGAAGCGTATCAGCTTTCGTGGTTCTTTAGTTTCAGATTGTACAATACAAATCCTGATTATTGGTTTACTTTTGTGAGGCAGTATGTACAAGCTCCGATATGATGCTGATACGGTGCCAAGTCTGCCGTCACGTGCCTCGCACACGATGGGAGCCGTCGCCGGGGCGCTAGTTGTCGCGGCGCTCCGGCGACGGCTCCCTGGATCAGTCGGGCGACTCATCGGCCGCGAGCGACGTGGCGGGGAACAGCGGGTACCAGCCGTAGGTGCGTTGGGGCAGGGTGAGCTTGTCGAGCGTGATCTCCGCGCCGCCGAGCGCGAGGTTGTGCTCGAAGCCGCCGCACCGCTGCCACAGCATCACGACCAGCGTGCGGCCCAGGGCCTCGTTGGCCTGCAAAATTTTAGATACGGTATCAATATCCTAAATTTCGTTAATACTCCACTTGTATGTGAAACATATAGAAAGGGTTAGTAAGGGTAGCTACTAAAATCCTTCCCAACGCATCTGAAGCTTCTAGTAACACCTCTTATTGACACATTTTTATCTTGCATCACGCTATATACATTTGTTGTTTATAACAAAGAATATTGTAAAAATTCGGCCGAGTGCGAGTCAGACTCGCGCACCGAGGGTTCCGTTCAAACACTTCCCATCTTAACTGGCCGGGTTAAGTTAAGTTTGCACCTGGTAGGTAAGGTATGTATGGCGCCGCATACAGCAAAGTCAACGCAACCGATCACGTTTATTGTATGGGAGCCCCACTATAATATTAATTTTATTCTGTTTCTAGTATTTATTGTTAGAGCGGCATACATCATCTGTGAAATGTCTATCACTATCACGGTTCATGAGATATAGCCTGATGGTGACAGACGGACAGACAGACAGACTGACGGACAGACGGACGGGCAGCGGACCATACGCTTGGGTAAGGAACCCTAAAAAGATAACTTGCCTGGTACTTGAGCGTCTGCTTGAAGTGCGGCTCGGTGGTGCGGCGCACGACGCGCGTCTTGCGCTTGTGCAGCCATTTGTCGCCGTCGCGCAGGTAGCACTTGACATACGAGTCTGGTACCTCGCCGTTAACGCCGTACACCCGCCGTGCATGTGAAATCTGCCACGAATTATGGGATTTGTTAATTAATGGTTTGGAACATATTTTGTTGTATTGCATTTGTAACTACGAACAGTCAACTAAAATAATGCTTTAGGACAAACATGTCGAAATCGAATTTAACTATACTTGATAGGTAATGCTCATATTTGCGAGAGCAATTTTCTGCTAAACAAATTTTCACTAGGTGCTTGTGTAGTGTTTACACGATATTTTTAGTTACGTTTATTGTATGCAAGCCTTAATAAAAAACAATTATGACAATTTGGAAACTTAGTTACCTACTTAATTAATTATACCTTGATAATGACTTTAAGGGCACATAAAAGGGCTTAAATGGAAGTGTAGGTAATACACGCCTGCAGTATGAAAATACGGAAAAGCCGTGTTTCGAGTTTGTTGCGATGACTTGCCATGAAGACGTTACTGTTATAACCTCTGTTGAAGGAAGCGCTCCAAAGTAGGTACTTACCAGCAATCAGAGGGCGTTGTTTTCGCTTTTATGAAACCCGATAAACACATTTCACCGTAGGTACAGTAATTTCGTCGGAAGAGGCTCTTTAGTTAAAGCTACGCATGTGAGTACGGATATTAGATGATACAATAACCCTAACGATGTTACACGATGTCGTGGCCCGTGGCATCGCTGAGATTTCACAACCGCTACGCGCCTACTCGCGGAAACTCTAATTTCCATAAGATTAAAATACTCTTGAGTGCTTATGCGTAAACAATGGGTACCTACGTCGTGTAATTTGATGAGTGTTTTGTTACTTTATAAAATAAATATACTTAGTGTAGTGCAGTAGAATTTTGCCATGTGTATTGTGGTCGCATCTAATTGTCATCGTCGTTGATATCCGCGGTGCAGCGATGGAAGCGAGGCGTTCATTGGCGGTACCGAGTGCTCGTCGTCGCACAGCGCCTCTCGCGCCACCGGAACCGCCTATTCCTTAGAGATTGTGGATATCCGTAGAAAGGAAACTCAATGATCGGATGCATTCTCACCTCTAGCTCGAGCTGTCCTTTGATCATGATCATGCTGATGTTGATTTCCGCGTGCAGCGGCGGCAGCGAGGCGTTCCTCGGCGGCATCTGTCCCGGGCCCAGCGGCACCGAGTCCTCGTCGTCGCCCAGCGCCTCGCAGGCCGCCGGCACCGCCGCCCACATGCTGCCCTTGCGCCCCGTCGCCGTGCCTGCGGCGTCAAAACCGATACTACCCGCCCCAGCGTGGACAGGCGCTCCGGGTAGCTCCCGGTTACTTTAACCTTGCACCTTGTTTATGCTCGTTTAGAGATATAGATGCAAGCTTAGAGTATACCTCTATGTCAAACATCCGCCACTGCTCATCGGTTGGTACGCGCGAATGTTTGACCAATATTGGGATTGTATAAGAAAGAATTTTATATCTATGCTCTTTGACTTGCATCATGTTCCAATTTATATTTAAGGGATATTTATATGATTCTACTTTTTAAAATGTTTTTAACTGAAACACTGGTTTATAAGTAGTTAAATTACGTATAAATTAAAGTTATTAAATAAGAATAAACCATTCAATTGAACACTGAAAATGATTAGAAATAAACATTACATAAAATAAGCACGTCAAACAGCTTCGAGCCAATGTACATTTTTGTATACATATATATTCCAATTGATTCGATTCCTAAACACATAAATGAAAGAAGAAGCGTTTAAACGTGTGCAGCCAAGAGTGTCGAATTTCTAATAGTTGCCTGAAGCGATCTTTAACTCATTAAGTATGTAAGCATTCAGTGTTATGAACAGCCATTAAGTAATTCATTAATTAAATTGATGTGTAGGTGGAAGACTATTGTTGAGCTCATGCCACCACCCGCAAACTAAGTGAGTCGCGAATATGTGCTTCCTATAGTTTCCGTTCGATTGCTACATTCATTCGCTCGTCAAAAATTAAATGAAACGCATTCGGTATAAACGGTTTAAATACCCAACTACGACCTAAGGATAAGATAATAATTAGGTATGTACAAGAAACTAATAGAATGCGTATCTTAACAATGAGTGACATTCGCAGAGGTAAGTAGAAGCCCGAGACATCCTAGGCGACACAATGCCATCGAGATGAACGTCAGCCGAACAGACGGAACACAGAAACAGATGAAGTGAGCGTGATCGCCCGCGGCATGCGCCGGGCATGCGTCAGGACAGTACAGTACAGACACAGTGAAGTGATGAGAAGCTTCGGGCGCAGCCACATTCAACGGTGCGTGCGCACGTGCGCGCGGCCGCCGCGCAAGCTTATGACCCATGCTACACTACGTGCGCCGCGCAGTGCGGCCGTGCCGGAGCCGCCCTCATACATGCGGGCCCGGATCAGACGCACTGCGCGCGCCGGCGGCCGACAGACGTCACAAGGGAACGCGTACACCGACACCGCGCACGAACAAACCCTCTACGGGAGCCGGCGCGGGCGCCGCCGGGCGGCTGGGAGTCGCTTACCGAGGTGCTAACGGTCCGTCGCTGCTGACCAAACAAGCACAACACAGTACAAGTCAGTACTACCCTCAATGTTTGTATAATGTTATGATGGTTCGGGAGGGTTAGGGGCGTGATCGTGACGTAATAAATGGCGTTTGCCGCTCAAGCGATCGATAACGGGGTGCTTTAGGGCATCATGGGCACCGGGACTCGTGAATCGAAATAAAGTGCGAATGAAAATGTAACATAATCAAAAATTAAAAAGATATCCCAATAGTACTCGGAATCTTTAGTGATGTCAAAATCTGAAATTAAAGATTTGTTGTAAACGAAAGTACAAATAGGAGCAGTGGTGTCCTCAATAAAACACAGGCTCGTACACATCATCATATTTTACAGTACATGGAATGAGTTTCATCTCTTGTCACATAAATAAACATAAAAAAGTTAGGAATGGTTCGTAGGATGGAGCGGTACTTACGCCGGGCGGTGGACCCGGAGAGGGAGAGCGTACGGCCGAGCTCGCCCTTGACGGCGCGTAGAGAGCGCAGGATGTCGTCGGGGTCGCGGCGCACGCACGAGGAGCGCCTCCGCTCGCTGCGCCGCGACCCGCCCGCGCCGCTGCCGGCCTCCGCTGCGCCTTCTATGGAATACCCAGCCAGCCCGATTCAAATTAACGATTAGTTACTCACGATTCGAAGCCACCACATATTATCAGCTCCGTGACTTATTTCGAAACGATGTTTTTGATTTTCTACACAACACGTATACATAAAATATGATCACGAGCTTGTGCAATTTCCTTTTATTTAGCTACAACATTCACGTGTTTTAATGCAGGTGTAAAACATAAATATAGCGATGCATCTCGTAGGTACTGTAGCTAAAATAAGTGAGGGTGATGTGCTTGGAAAGTTATTACATGAAGAGAATATGACACTCACATTATGTTAAAACTTATGGGGTAGGTACACATTAAACATATGGCCTTCCATTAATACGTAGGTAAGTATTATCTTCAAAATTTTCCAACAAAGTAAAAATTGTGTTATTTTTAGGGTTCCGTACCCATTGGCGTATCTAACATTATTTTTCAGGGGGGGCCTGGGGGGGGCCTGGGGGGGGCCTGGGGGTGGGCCTGGTCATGGCCTATGAGATGAAACCATGAATTTCTATCGGTAACCCAAAATCCTGGGGTGGGCACTAGACCATACTGGGGTGGGCACGGCCCACCCGGCCACCCCCCTATATACGCCAATGTCCGTACCTCAAAAGGAAAAAACGGAACCCTTATAGGATCACTTTGTTGTCCGTCTGTCCGTCTGTCAAGACCCTTTTTCTCAGGAACGCGTGGACGTATGAAGCTGAAATTTATATCAATTACTCAGGTCTACTGTCCCTTGAAGCTGTGAAAAAATCAAACTTCTAAGCCAACGCAATCAAAAGATACAGCCGTTTATGCCGCAAATTTTCGACACTTGCAAGGGAATCAAAACCTACAGGGTGCTTCCCGTGAACTCAGAATCTTGAAATTTGGTACGAAGCAACGTCTTATAGCATAGATAAAGGAATAATTACGAAAACCATGATTTTTTTTTTTAATACCTAACTTTGCACCTAATTTGCAAATTTTCGACACTTGCAAGGGAATCAAAACCTACAGGGTGCTTCCCGTGAACTCAGAATCTTGAAATTTGGTACGAAGCAACGTCTTATAGCATAGATAAAGGAATAATTACGAAAACCATAAATTTTTTTTTTAATACCTAACTTTGCACCTAATTTATATGGGGCGCTATACATACCAGGTGCAAACTTAACTTAACCACTTAGGGATGGAAAGTGTTTGTACGGAACCCTCGGTGCGCGAGTCCGACTCGCACTTGGCCGGTTTTTTTTGTAATGCTTACCCTTTTCCTGCTGCTGAAAGGATGATCGTCGTGACCCGGGGAGCGAGCGTGAGAAATCCTTCCCAAGGTTGTAGGTTTCAACTTCCAGGGTCTCAGATTGAGATGACCCCCGCCGGGAACCACCCACCCAAGCGTGGTCTGGGTGGAGCAGGGACGCGCATTCTCCGATGGAGTCCACATCATCTGAAATATTGACCAAAAGTCTTTTTAGTTTTAATGCGAATTAATACTGCAACAAGCAAGAAGCACTACATTTTTCGGATTACCTACGTAGTTTTACTGCTAGCTGTAACTTAGCATGGTATACTTAATTACTATAGAGGTAAAGGTAAGTGCCTATAGATAAGATTATTGAAGCATCGCTAAAAGCGTTAAATTAGTGCAAGGATTTCTAAACATGCTACCTGGATTTACTGCAAAAATCACGCGGGCTTTACTTGTGATTGGACTTGATACCCTTGAGTTATTGGACTACTTTGCGACTATACCCACAGATTGATAAAAACGTTCACGTACATTTTTTGTCTCTTTCGCAAACTAGGTGTACCTATTGTACCTGAGACAGAGCGTTGCGAGGCAAAGTCACCGCGTCGTAGCGCTCGCGCACCTGTCAGAGAGCCCCGCGGGGAGGCGTTGGCCGACCGTGTCCCTCCGCGCTCCTCCAGAGTCCACCACACAGCGCGCTCTTCCGCGAATGCCTTCTCCAAATCCATCTACAAATACGCATATTACAATTTAGCTTCTGGGTTTTTGTGGGTTACTTCTGACGGTTCTAAAGGATAACAGCATGCTACAAAGGGTAACAAAAATTCGGATAAATTAATAAACTTATGCATTAGGTTCTACTATTTATTCTTAATAAAAAACTGCTATAAATAAAACTGCTTTCAGTCCTCACAGTGCATTCTCCAATAAGTACTGGATCGATTCCAGGGCAGGCGTCCCATAATGTGAGTTCTAGCGCGCGACCCGCTAGCAGATCTGCAGTCAGACCTCCGAAGCCCAGGGTGGCGTTCCATACGGGACTGCACGAGGCGGATGCCGGGTCTGTTTCAATTGGCGGGCAGGTTTCGCTGCAAGAAAATGACACATTCTATAAAACTGTACCATTTCTTTAGAGGCTATTTTGATATATTACATATGTCTTATTAAAAAATATATATTGAAAGTCTTACAGTGACGGCAAAAGACGTATTCTAGCGAACGCCTCAGGCTCGTCTCCGTATCCGAGGGTATGATCGCGCGGCGGCAGGTCGTCGGCCGCAATCAGCACCACTACCAGTTTCCTCATCTCGCTCTCGAACCACACCTGCAGCTGCGCCCGCGCCGCGGGGCGCTCGCGGGCCGCGCGCTCCGCCCTCTCCTGCTCCTGTACCAAATAAACGTGATAATATCTGGATAAGTATAACGTACGTTTAGCTGTATAGAGATGCGACCAGTATGCTACATTGGGATGTGATTTTTGCGTAAATAAAAGGTTGTTGTCAATGGGAGGATACGCGAACGTTACACGTGTCTGACTAAAAGATAAAGCGAGTATCACGTAAGAATCGTAACTAGGAAGTACAATTAGGTAAATAGTCGTTTACTATACTATTTGATATATGCAAAGTCCACACATTTTTGGCACGGGGTCACATGGCTATACGGCTAACGCAAGATGCACACAGCTACGAAACATAATACGACGGGTGACGGTAGGCACAATAAACAAGGTAAATTAAAAGATACGTAAAAAATATTATCAAGACCTAGAATGCAATATCTAAATCAGTCTTGCGGCGGTCGGGGAATGCATTGTCCTTGATCAAGTAACATGCACAACGGTCAGCTATGATATCAAATCTCTGTCAGGAGAGACAAATCCAAAATTCCCATTCAATCTGTGAGATTCGTAGCGGTTGCATTCACATCACGATCAGTGGGTTCATAACTTGCAGATATTTAATTTATCTCACTTGCAAAATATTTTATTAAATTAACATGCTTCGGGCTGAGGCACTTCTATTTTAACATAAAGTAATTAATAAAATCGGACGTTCTTATCCGCCATGCAGAAAGCTTTGGTCATGCTGATATCGGTTTCATAAGCTGCACTTTCCTATAAGTACCTTATTAAAATGGAAGAAAATGATGAATGTATTGACCCGAAACCAATTCGCATAGCTCTAGAGCGTTGCGTCTCTCTGGCGTTTAATAGTATACCTACGAATTGAAATCTAATGCATTATGTAGTTGTCACTTTTACTTTACAAAGCTTTTCTTGGATCTATGCATGTGTGGGGAAGTCATCTATAGCGTTGGGCTACATATTTGCGTGATAATTTCGGATTAAACGTTGGTACTACTGTAGGTAGGAACATCTAGTGTAGCATAGCAACGCAACGGGATAGTTGAAGTGCCTGGTAGAACTTTCATAAAGTTCGGATACTGTTTGCATTTGGAAGCAAGTTTATCCTACATCACCCAATTTAATAAACATGTGTAGGGCAGTGTTTGATCTCTATTTATTTATGCTATTTCAGGAGTTTTGCCTCTATTTATAGCAGAAACTACTGTATCGAAATAGAAGCACTTATATTTTGTAATGCCAATTTTGTTCACGAAATTTTTCCGACAGAAGTTATGATTATTAACCGCCCTAATGTATTGTAGAACGTTACTGTAAATAGTCGGTGTTTATATCTTTCGATAGCAATGGAACTGTATGATATAAATTAAAGCAATTACATAAAACACACATTTATAAATGCAGTGAATACAAACAGTTGTACAAATATCGAGGTACTTTATGTTTATTATATACGATTTATGGGCGTTACAAAATTCGTATCACACATAAAAGTTCCACGTTTTTACTGTGCTCTGAACTATACCAATGCACATATCCACATTGTGCCACTTCATGCATTTCTCAGATGGTAAGGAATGAGCCGTGACAATCAACTACTGAGCGTATGTACAACGTGTCGCTGCAGTGTCAGTCGCATAACGTCACAGAAGCGTCGCCGTAGCGTCGGCGCGCGCCTGTCGCTCAAGGGGTTCGGCGAGTGCGTGTCGTGGACGTGCAGCCCCCACTCCAAGCTGCTACGAGACTAGACGTCGCGAGCCTGCGATACAAGTGCGGCATACACTACGCTAAGTCAACAGCAAGACTCGGACAAAGTCGATGCGCAAGACATGAGACGGTAGGTACGGTACAAACAGGAGTGCGGCGTCGTGGATGCGGGTCGAAGACAACACAACAGTAGCGAGCGCGGCCGCGGCCGGGGCCTCACCTCGCTCGCCGCTCGTCGATGGCGCCAGTGCCCGTGCTCGTGCATTGCTTCTTACATCTCGTGTTCGCTGCACTTCATTCAAGATACCCTTTCCACTGATTTCGAGATTTGTTTTATATTTTTGTACCTATTTAAAATGTGTTTGTAAGGTGTCCGTTTGTGCCAGTTTGTTTGCCTGGATTGAGAAAGTGTTTTCTGTCTAATCTGAAAGCGGCAGCGGCTCTAGCTTCACTAGGGCTGTAGTCTTACTGTGTCGATACATAATTACACTAATATGAAACACGACGGGTATACCTATTGATGATAATTAATTGTTACCGGGACAAATCCCCTAATCTACCATTGAACACTAAAACGGGTTAGCGGCTGTCTACACTTACGTAGAGATTCTCTATGTTTGTCATTTTGTCGATCGTTCCCTACAAGTCACCTCCGTCCAGCACCGGTGACGTTTATGAAATTGGTCAGGTGTTAGAAAAAATAAAAATCTGAAAATAAGTAGGTAGTATTTTTTCACACACTTCGCTTAGGAATATGATGTAAACGATAACGAATATAAAGATAATAACAAATAAAGTTAAAGTAGGTATATAATTATACTTCATTCAAGTAAACAAACAGAGTAATCCTTTTCTTAAACAGGAAAAGGATAATAAAGTTAATATAATACATCTACGGTCGCAGATAGAAACACTAATATCTTACAACTAGGCTAACGTGGAAGATGTTTGCTACAGTATCACAGCAGAGCAACGAAGTCAGCCCCTGCACTTCATATCTGTATCCAACATGAATCCGAAGGCTTATTACATCAACCAGCAGATAGATGTACGGCGAGTAATATAACAACATTAACTGCCTTGGGCCTCAACTTGGATAGAGAAGAGAGTATATATGAGCAGTGGCCGCGGATAAGTCGCGACGACACGACTCCTCGCTTCACACGGCACAACATGATGGGAGAAACATTACGTCTAACACATCTCACCTCCTCACAGTACAATAACAACGTCATTCATGGATTACTTATCATCGAAGTTAATGGATCATCTAATCGTACGTGAGCCCACTCAAACAATTGCAACAGGGAACGGTAAATGTGTGCGAAGCAAGATGATGATCCATTAACTTTAGACATATAAAAGGTAGTTTGGACAGACCATGACCGAGAGACGTTTTAATGCGTGATCCGAGAAGCGCAGAGGAGTAGGCACCGAGTGACAGTCTCTACTAGAGTACATGAAGGAACGAGCGGAACTGCTCAATGTCTCATGGGTTCACAACACATATCGTAACAATTAAAGCCTATGGGTATTATACCGGGGTTTTCGGCAATTTCCTGCGGGTCGGCGACGATGGTGATTTGTCGGTTTCCGGTTCTGTGAACCAAAACAAGTGCATTACACTACTACTGATTTCAGCTGCATAAACACACACATCAGTACTGTTCCTTTGGTGTCCTCTAAAAGTAGCGGTAGTACTACCGTGAAGCGAAGGTGAAATAAGAAGAAGACTGAAGAGACTGAAAAAGATAGTGGTGCAATAAATATTCATTGGCTTGAAGAATATGAGGAAGAAAACATGAGTGGTAGGGAAAACGATAGCAAAGAAGAATGAGAAAGTAACAATAAGATTCAGTAGATAGATCGAGTGACCAGAAATATGGAAAAACTGGTATTTAAGCGATTGGTGCATTAATAACTTGAATATCTACTCGTGGTATGTGTAATAATATGAAGTTGAAGGTTGTTTGGAAGATAGTAAAATATAAATATGTATCTATGGATACCTAGTCTGTGGAGTATTGTATATGAGTTTATTATATATTATGATGATAGTATTAAATACTCGTATTGTTTCTAAGTGTAGGTACCTACAACAAAATAACAGATTGACTAATTGTTTTGCAGCCTACGTAATTATTTATCTCTTATTTGCAAAAAGTTGAGAAGACATGAGAAGTTCACAGGCAAAATCCATTGTCGATTGTCAATACCAACCAACCAGCCACTGATATTAACAACTCCCAATGTACACTTTGCCTCAAAATGTCACCTACATTGATTCCGATGCTACTCGAGACGTAAGATAGAAGAAAGTACATATCCCTAGAAGTGTGCCTCAACGATTGTGATAACGGAGTAATGTATAGGTACCGTATAAGGCATGATGATGTTGACTGGAATGTGTAGAGGGTGTAGCTTGGTCGTCTTGAGGCGGAGCAGGCTCGACGAGCAGTTCCACGCTGTCTCCGCCGCGTTCCAATACAGCGCACACTTCTTCGAAACTGCGCTCTGTTAGCGGCACGCCGCCCCATTCCAATACCTTATATAGCATAGTAATAGAATTCTTATGATATAGTAGATTTAAGTTGCATCTTAATAAAGAAAGATAATACAAATCAAGATCTTAAACACTAAAACGGAAAGCTAGATTGTGTTGTCTATGTGTACTTATGACGACGCGGTTGGCGCAGTGGTAAAGCAGCTGCAGCCTACTGAGCCGGCGGTCCTGGGTTCGAATCCCGGCAGGGGCAAATATTTGTGTGATGAACACAAGTATTGTGCCTTGGTCATAGATGTTATATAATAATAATAATAATAATATTTATTTATTTCAAGCATCAAGTACTCATATCTTGTTTGTTTATGTATGTATTTAATTATTTATTTATCTATATACGTATGTATATCGTCACCTAGTACCCATAACACAAGCCTTCTTGAGCTTAATTTGGGACTAGGTTGATTTGTGTGACGTTGTCTGATATTTATTTATTTATTTAACTAGATAGCACAAAGTGATTTGTTCTAACGTTCACTAACACTAGGACAGCTAAAGAGAAAGCCGGACAATGTAACTTGGGAACCCTAATGAAGAGTGATGATGATCATGCTACGACATCGGTTGACAATGAGATCACTCACAAATGGGTGAGATTGAACTCAAATAAACCTCTCGTACATAAAAAAGGTAGACAGGCAACTATGTGCCATTTATCGACTTTTCGTTGGACTGAAGGTTATTTTATTAACGCTATTAAATTTTCAGGCCGTCTGAGGTCAAGTTCCAGTCTCGCGATGCATGCGAAATTACCCTCGTTATAAACGAGCGAAATGGCCCGGGGAGATCAATATCATTTTACATATTCGACGACGTTTAGCTTTATAATAGAAGCGCCTAGTATTTTTTAGTAAATCATCTTTTATGCAACTATGGGTTACACGTTAATCCACCACGAATTTATAGTATAGAACGAGACTTAAGTACTTCATATGATCTGAAAATGGAATGTAGGTAGCGTTAACAGTAAAATAACATTCCGCCCACTTAGCACACAGCACAGGCTGCATAAGAGCTTATATACAGCCCTTCTACGGTTTATTTCAGTAAAATGTCCGAGTATCATAAATATGTAGGTAATAATAATGGTGATAGTATCCACACCTTATCAAACATCACAAATGTTCATAATATCCCGGCCTGGTGATGTATACCCCGGGATACAAGCAAGTATGCCATAATTTCCAATCGTTTTATACTGCACAGATATTTATACGTACTCCCGTACTTGACCGCAGAGAAGATTTTTTTTGTACCTAATTTTTCTTTTCCCAAAGCAATAGTACAAAACATTCTAAATAGTATATACGCGTTTGACTCTAGATTACGTGTGCACTCAACTATTGCAGCTTACAGCGTATCTACATGTCGGTCGGGCCGTTGCGACGCGCAATTGGAAACTCCTGGAATAGTGATAATGATAACGATAGCACACTTTGTCGTCTTGTTGCAGGCATCCGGCTTGACATCCACATCGGAAACCGGCTTGCTTGCGTCCATCTTGCCGCCCACAACATTCTATAAGTGAAATATTGACGCATACCTTGTCGCCTTGTTGCAGGCCGGCCACGTCGGCGGGGCCGCCGGGCACGGTCCACACGATGACGGCCTCGCGGCGCCCGCTGGCGTGCGGCTTGCCGCCCACAACATTCTATAAGTGAAATATTGACGCATACCTTGTCGCCTTGTTGCAGGCCGGCCACGTCGGCGGGGCCGCCGGGCACGGTCCACACGATGACGGCCTCGCGGCGCCCGCTGGCGTCCGCCTTGCCGCCCACAACATTCTATAAGTGAAATATTGACGCATACCTTGTCGCCTTGTTGCAGGCCGGCCACGTCGGCGGGGCCGCCGGGCACGGTCCACACGATGACGGCCTCGCGGCGCCCGCTGGCGTCCGCCTTGCCGCCCACAACATTCTATAAGTGAAATATTGACGCATACCTTGTCGCCTTGTTGCAGGCCGGCCACGTCGGCGGGGCCGCCGGGCACGGTCCACACGATGACGGCCTCGCGGCGCCCGCTGGCGTCCGCCTTGCCGCCCACAACATTCTATAAGTGAAATATTGACGCATACCTTGTCGCCTTGTTGCAGGCCGGCCACGTCGGCGGGGCCGCCGGGCACGGTCCACACGATGACGGCCTCGTGGCGCCCGCTGGCGTGCGGCTTGCCGCCCACAACATCCTATAAGTGAAATATTGACGCATACCTTGTCGCCTTGTTGCAGGCCGGCCACGTCGGCGGGGCCGCCGGGCACGGTCCACACGATGACGGCCTCGCGGCGCCCGCTGGCGTGCGGCTTGCCGCCCACAACATCCTATAAGTGAAATATTGACGCATACCTTGTCGCCTTGTTGCAGGCCGGCCACGTCGGCGGGGCCGCCGGGCACGGTCCACACGATGACGGCCTCGCGGCGCCCGCTGGCGTCCGGCTTGCCGCCCACCACGCGCATGCCGAAACCGCGCGCTACACAAATCATTTTTATTTATTATTCTGTACATTTTTGTTATAATTCCTAACAATTAACTTCTAGGTATTTTCTATTCGATATAGATCGACCACGCTTAATCTACATAGAATACTGGCAACTAGTATTAGTCTTATAACAAAATGTTATAAATATGATCGTTATTCATCCATTTTTTGTCAGTTTCTTTGGTTAGGTGTTCAACCCTCTTGGTTTAATTCTACGCGAAATGTCACCGGGAAACGTAAAGTAACATTTAGATCGAAAAAAATGGCATGTTATTTACCTCACATTGCTCGCCGAAGAAGAGTTGAAGTGAGAAGAAACCGAATTATTAGGTAGGTACTATATACCATACCATTTGATAAATTTTATAAGCAAACCTACGTTTTGGATAAGGAATCATATCAAACATCGTTCAGAACATGGGGAATAGGTATTGAATTTTTTTCCAAATTAAGAAGACATTTTCGAAATATACAGAATAGACAAAGCATTTGTCACCTTTTAAACACACGTTGATTGCGTCAGTGACGGTTACTTTATAATTCATCTATTCATAAAGTCATTCTGATGTAATGGAAGAAAGTAAAACTTGACTTACCTAATATAGGTAGGTATATGAGCTAGCTTAAAAAATATTGAAATGAAGCTTGTAACAAAGTTAGGTAATGTTATAACATCCACGACAAGTGCAAGTGGTTTCCTCCCTCTTACCTTCTCAAACAATCATGAAATTGTAATATTTGTTTGAGCAGCTGTGATTAATTGATAGTATATGTATACTCGTAGTACTTACATCTATGCCCCTTATCATTAGGGTCGCGACGCAGCGAAACCCGCCTTGGCGAACTGTCGTCGACGTCATGTATGACGATCTTGATGGCCTCGGCGTCGACGGACATCTGCCTCGCGGCGGCTGCGGCGGCCGCCACGGCCGCGGCCGAGGGGCCTGAGGAGTCCGAGGAATCTGAAGTACGGGAGAGGGCCGCCATGGCGCTGAGCGCGCCCGTCCGTTGCTGGAGTGCTGCTATGTCTGGCCTGATTTTTTAAAAGAGTAAGTTGTGATTGTTTTTATCACGCTATAGACTATGAAGTCAGTAAGGTAGTAAATTAGTTAAGTGATCTAAGTAATTGAAGATTACCGGACAAATTATGCTCGGATCTGCGGAAAGCAAAATGCATGAAAGAAAAAGCATGGAGGACAATTTTATGCTAGGTTACTATCCTTAATCACGAGGGAATGATTTACTGATTTTCTTGCCAAACAAGTCGGCAAGATCTGAATGGCATCTTATGAAGAAGAGGCTTTTTAGTTATTTTACTAGGTAGAAGTTGCGTAGGAAATGGAATGATGTGCATGATGGGCCATCAGACCTGCCATCGACGGCGTTGACTCTGAGGTGTCTTCAGCATGGTACGAACCGCGTCGCGAGATGATGCGCTTATAGATATAAAGTTAGGGCGTGACTCACAGCTGTCTGCCTCGGCGCCTGATGGGCCGGTCCTCGTCGACGCCGACGGATAGTCCTGCGATCGACGGCGTCGATTCGGAGGTGTCTTCAGCACGGTACCAACCGCGTAACGAGAAGATGCTCTACAGATAGGTATAAAGTTGACTCACAGCTGACTGCCTCGGCGCCTGATGGGCCGGTCCTCGTCGACGGCTAGGCCTGCGATCGACGGCGTCGATTCGGAGGTATCTTCAGCACGGTACGAACCGCGTCGCGAGCCCGCGCCGCCCGAGGTGCCCACCACATCTACCGCTGATGCTCTACAGACACAAAATATCTGCGTTAACCCTTACTCTAAACGCAGTGACCGTTTTGAAATATACTAGCCCTGAAATCTCTCTCTGAAATATGCAGATTTCGCGAATCTCTTTCCTAATGGCTGAAATATTAGATTTATTACGTTTTCAACCGCCATATCGCCTCCATTTACAAAAAATTGAGGTATTAACAGATATGCGTCATATATAACAATACGCGAAAGAGGTAATTATCGAACCAGCTCACGAATTCGCAAACTAAAAAATTCACGAAAATCGGTTAAGAATGCGACATGTAGGCACAAAAAGCGAGAAATCTGGACAGATGGGTATCCTGTAGGTACATTTGGATTTGGACATACAAACATACGAAAGCATGCTGCTCAAGCTGAAATGGAGTCGCTTCGCTCGCTCGGTCTATTACGTACCCTATTCTCTACGTAATGTAATTAAACTTAAAATGTTCGCCTCTCAAAATGCGATATCAAAATTTTAATACCATTTTCGTATTTGGTAACAAATGATTGTAATAACATAATAAATAATGTTTTAAACTCAAGTGTTGTGCCTCACACTATACGTGAGACCTGGCCTGTTACACTACATGGTCGTATACAGAAATATGACAAGCATTCTTATTTGTAAACAAAAATATTAAATAAATCAAAACATTACATTTTACATTATTATATAACATGGTGCTTAGTTCATTTTAAATTGTATTGTATTAGTAATTACTCCTAAATGCATATAATTGCCGCCTTGCTTAAAGTTGTTGAAGATATGCGGCAAGGTATGGAATCAACTCGAGTGACAGTGTTGGTGTTGATCGACTTTTCAAACGCATTTAATGCGGTTAATCATGACCTTTTACTAGCTACACCTGATAAATTAAATATCTCGTCACCAGTGGCTGATTGGTTTGCCTCCTACCTTCAAGAACGCCGTCAGATGGTACGCGCTGATCGATCTACTTTTTCGGACTGGTGTGAACTCACTTCTGGTGTTCCACAAGGCGGCATTCTATCTCCACTCCTTTTCTCAATTTTTATAAATTTAATCGCGTCTCACATCGTCTGCTCTTACCATTTGTATGCTGATAATCTGCAGCTGTACACTCAAGCTAAAATTAGTGATTTGGATCGTGCAGTCCCGGATATCAATAAAGACTTGAACCACATTTCAGCGTGGTCACTCAATTTTGGGATCGCCGTGAACCCGTCTAAATGTCAGGCCATCGTGCTCGGGAGTCCCCGAATTCTCTAGTCTCTACAGCAGACCTGACGTGCCTAGCGCCAGTCCAGTTCGAAGACGTACAAATACCATTGGTATCGCAAGTAAAAAACCTGGGTCTGATCTTGGATAGTGGTTTCTCGTGGGAGCCTCAGGTCTCGGTCATTTGTCGCAGAGTCACCAACACGCTGAGGTCGCTTTACCGGTTTAAGCACTTTCTCCCCATCAGTACTAAGACTCTCCTTATATAGGCCCTCGTCTTACCTACAGTCGACTATGCTTATGTGTGTACCACTAATCTTACTCAGACTTCACTGAGCATACTGGATCGTCTTCTTAACAACTGCATCAGATTTATTTTCGGAAATCGTAAATAATATGACCATATTTCTGCTTTTCGCCGTCAACTGAACCGGCTTCCAATTCGTGAAGGTAGGTCATTACGAGTCTTGTCCACACTATATTCTATCTTATTCGATCCAGCTGCGCCCGACTACCTCAGATCCAAATTTTCTTTTGTCCAGGCGGTAATTTTCGCACCTCACGGAATCTCAAACTCAATGTCCCCCTTCACCGCACTAGTTTCATGACGTACTCTTCCACAGCTGAAGCAGTTCGGCTTTGGAATGATCTACCGCTTCCCATCAGGCAAGCGCAAAGCAAGCTTACCTTTAAGCACATTTTGCGCAAGCATTTCTCTGGTAAACTATGTGACGAACTGTCGGCATAATGATTCACACAAGGTACATTTATTATATAAGTAAGTATATTTGTATGTCATATTTATGTAGGGTAGGGCGGGGCAAAAAGGGCCATTTTACATATATTTGGTGGTAACTGCTAACTTATATTGTTTACGAAAAAGATTTCAATAGCAATGGATAGCTTAGTTCTTCGTCTATTAGTGACAATATTTAAAAATAACCAATTTTCAACTCCAAGCCAGATATTAACAATATAGAAAGTCGGGTCGATTGGACCTTTTTGCCCCGACTGTGGGGCATAAAGGACCACTAAATTTATATGGCATTGTGTAGATATTTAAAACAGCTATATAAAAGAAAGGCATGTTAAATCAACTCAATTAAATTTTTACATATTTTCTACCAAACATAACTATGGCACAATTTTTAGATTGTGACATTAAGTCTTTTGTGATTCACTTTTTGGTCTCAGACATATAACCTATGGTATAGAATACCCTTTTAAAATTAACTTCTTTTAAAACATAAAATCATAACGAAACAAAACAAAAATAGTCACTCAACTTGAGTTATTTCTAATATCTTGGGTTATTTAAAACTAGCTGTGCCCCGCGGTGTTACCCGCTCATCCCACGGGAACACTAAATTTATTCGGGATGAAAAGTATCCTATGTCCTTTCCCGGGTCTCAAACTATCTCCATACCAAATTTCATCTAATTCGGTTCAGCGGTTTAAGCGTGAAGAGGTAACAGACAGACAGACAGACAGACAGACAGACACACTTTCGCATTTATAATATTAGTAGATGAAAAGTATCCTATGTCCTTTCCCGGGTCTCAAACTATCTCCATACCAAATTTCATCTAATTCGGTTCAGCGGTTTAAGCGTGAAGAGGTAACAGACAGACAGACAGACAGACACACTTTCGCATTTATAATATTAGTATGGATTTATGGACCTTTATGCCCCGTAGTGACTTAGTTTCATTTCAAGGTTATAACGCAGAAAACAATGTTTTGCATTAGATTTACACCATCTTAACAGGAAACCATATATAAACTGACCATGTATAGAACAAGCTCACACTTCTAACGGTTTAAATAAAAGCAGTGGACAAAAAGGAAATGAAGTGCAATATTTTAATTACGTGATTTTTTTTCGACGCAGACATGTATAGACCGGTCGGCGTTCGCCAGCGCACTGCGCGAGGCGGCACGCCTACTCCCCCCGCAAACCCCTCACAATCGAGTCACTTCGATGTCAAACGAACTTTTAATTTCGGAGTTAGGTATGGTGGACCTTTTTACCCGCGGACCTTTAAGCCCCGCTCTACCCTACGTTATTTGTATATGAGGTATATTACGTACGTGTTATTTAATTGCTTACTTACTAAAAGATTACATTTAAAAAGACCTTGCACCATACAAATATTTCTGTTTGGTCCTATGGTTGACTGGTAGAGAATGCCTTATGGCATTAAGTCCGCCATTTGTACTTTTACTTGTGTATGTTGTGCAATAAAAATTAAATAGGTAAATAAATAAATAATTCCCACAGCTCCAAACGACAGAACAGTTCAATTTGATGGTAATCGCTGGTATAATTTAGAAAACACCTCTCGCGGAAACGGACACGTGATTTGCATGACAGTCGTATGGTTGCCACATATTCGTATGAGAAAGGCCTAACAGGTTCAGTGTTCCATGAAACTCATAATATGATTAATGAACGCAGTTTTGCCTTTACTCATACGCTCATACGTTCATGAATTTCGTGTGATCCAATTATAAGATACTATAACTTGGTAAAACTGGTAATTGTACTGTAAACATTGGTTTAATGGCTTGACCGGGAGACAGTCACTATTCATTATAAGTAGTCCATTGTACACGACGATGTTTGGCCTTTTTTTGTTATTTGAGGAGGCTTTTTTTTTGTTACTCGTATGACGAGGGTCTAACAATGTTAACAGGTCTGCGTAATCCGACTACGACTATTATGATGTGTGTGTGTGGGTTACGTTATGGAAATGTAAAGGCAATACATAATATAAGTAATATTACCCACTACTGATGAAATAAAGTTTTTATCTATCTATCTATCTACTTATACTTTCTTAAACGTTTTTGGATAAACTGACTCTCATTGTATGTATACCTACTATTTTTGCAGCTTGACTTATAAGTTTCTGACAAATAAACCAATTAAGAGTTTATTCACAGAATCATTTCAGATGTTATGTAACACAATAACGCCATCGATATTTAATAAAATTGGAATCTAATCTCAAATCAACTAAGCGTCAAACATATTACACATAAAGTAAGTAGAAAACGTAACAAATTACATATATCTTGATATAAGTAACAAATTTGAAGCAGGCGGCACCTATTGGATATTATTGACGGAGTGTCACTGCTGAAAAAGGAAATTGCATTCGTACCTTTCCACGCCATTAACACGATTATGTCTACCCGTGACGCGACGCGAGCGCGCCGCCGTTGCAAATACGTATAACGAAGTATTTCAATTGGGTTAATAATATGATAATATTTGGGGATGTTGTTGGGTGTCTATAAACAGACGGACGAGCTAGCAACTATAAACAAAAGAGCGTCGTACAGGGTAATGTGTCATTGCATTCATTAGATTGTGTTGATATAACCTGTGAGTTTAGAATTGTGCTTGGGTGTTTGTTGTGTATTTGCTAAGTATATATCTATAGACTTTTTAGGAATATTAAAATAAAAATAAAAATCAACTTTAACAACCTTATATTTTTTTAATATTCAATCGAATAATATACGGTAATTATATACGATATATAATAACTATTTTCCGAGTATTTTTTATCAGAGCAATAGGTTTGGTTTGTTTTGAGTTCTGAAAAGTTCATGGTTTCAAGGTAAAACATAGTGAAATTAAATAGTTTGGTTGGGTTGCACCAGACTGGGACACATAATTAGCTGATTTAATAGTGAACTCTTTGTACTAAACAGTGGTAAAGATTAGAGTTGTTACCTCCTTGACATCGGCGGCGGCGCGACTAGCGCAGGCGCGTGCGCGGGCGAGTCTTGTTTGTCGTCGTCGACGCTGCGCTGGCGCGCCGCGGGCATGCGCACGGAGCGCCGCCGCGCCGGCGTCACCGTGCTCGGCCGCCGCGACTCGTTGGCTGGCGTCGCCGTGCCGCCGCCCTTTAACTGCCGCAATGGCAGCGTGGTTACTCATACACGATAATAATGGGTGATAAAATATTCTACTGAACTTATACGTTGTAGGTGCCTTATAGGTCTTGACATAAATTTGGATCTAATTAACTATTAGTTTCATGAATTCTCAAACCTACATTTTTCTTTTGGATGAAGTTTTCAGTACTATCAGCATCTAAAGTAGCTGTAAATTTTAATATGCAATTTTACATTAGCCAGTAGTGACGCTGACTGTACCTACCTAACTACTTGTTTTAAAATTGATAGGTATGGCAGTGTCGCATGTAGGTTAGGTATACAATGTAATAGTATATAAGTTAGCTCGATCATATATAGCAGTAAGTAATCAGCTTAGAATAAGAAATCATTATATACAAAGTCGTATTTCTTTTCTTTTAGTTTTTACTTAATATATAAGGTTAATTGCTCTCATTATTGTGTATAGGATAAGATATGAAGCTTTGGTTAATTAATCATGTAAAACCACCTGAATAAATACATAATGAAACACATAGAAAGCTTCATCGAATAGGTTTAATATTATAAACATTAGAATTTCCAATAAGAATCTTATATGATAACTTGTCAATCAAAATATGTTCCATCAATGTACATTATGTATTACGAATGTGTATTTACTGAAATAAAGGGATAATGTTGTTCAGTTTACATTTACACACCTCACCAACCACACGTAAGAATTGAGCCACGCCCTTCTTACACATTGGCCCTCAATAAGCGTAATCAAGCGACCATTACAAATATGGCCGCTCGATTAACTTAATTCATTCTTCTTGCGGCCTCCGATCAAGCAACATCTCCGATCTACTACATCCCACAGGCAGTATGATGTGAAGCAACCGAAGGCAACGTTAGCAAAAATAGAATTTTGTTTTATATTTATAGCTTGGATTGGCTATAAAAAGATATCAAAAAATAGAGCATCTAAGTCTGTAAGCTCGTGGAAACAGAAAAAAATTATTTCCTAAGAGGTCTCATTAAATCCATTAAGATTTAAACGCATTAGAAATGCAAAAAGCAAGGTTTTTTATAAGTAAGGCTTCTATGCCACTATTAAAGCAGAATTTCTTTTAATCCAATGTGTTTTTATCGAGTTTAGGAATTAATTTCGGAGGGAAATCCACAATTTATGTTAACGTAATTCATGATATTTCATATCTATAAACCACTTTCATCTTTTTCAGTAAGCGGGTTATCGCTACAGGAGAATGTATGTAGGAAAATTGGAATAAAATGAGCAGCTAAACTTATTTACCCTTCCAAAGTTTCGATTATTTATGACAGAAGATTGACGGAGGTAACAATAATAGACACAAACGAAGGTAAATGATTGCGGGGATGAAATAATGTCACCTCGAGGGCACTGGAAAAATCTCGGCATGACATTTTATCTTCCCCCTTTTGTTCGTAGATGGACGAATATATTTTGTCACGGCTATATGTAGGTCAAGTGCGAGAGAACCAAAAGTTCACGCACAAGTAACTATTATCAACGTATTTCTGTACTATGTCAACGAGATATCATTATGTCTTTGATTGACGCTATCGTGAGCTCTTTGAACCAACCTGTTTCTCCGCGAATATTCCTAAATATTTTATCGTCCTTTAAGACATTATCGCAGCGACAACAAATGGTTTAGATGACTGATTGTTCTGATAGAATTCAGAATACTATAGTTCATTATTGTGACTAAAATTGAACGATTTCGTGTCTCTGAATGATGTGACTTTAGCTGGTGGTGGTGGAATTTTATAATTTATAGACTTGGCAAAGTCCAGAATTCGTAATCATAAAACAATGGAAGCGCGGTGTTTAAACAAAACGGGTACACGTTAATATACCTCTGGGTAAAGTCACTTATGGCACACATGTTACAGCCAAACAGGGGAAATTATGACGCATTCAGGCAATTTGTACAATATGTTGAGTTTATTAAGTTTACCGCATGTTACGCATGTTACCGCATGTTACGTTTTATGGGAAATAATATAAATGTCCTTGGCGGGTGTAATATACTTGAGACCTACCGATCTAATATCCGGGGGCTTATAAGCTAGTTCATAACATTAGTTGTGTATTAATGAAGCAGGTATTGCGCTCGTGTAGGTTTATTTTTACAATAATTACTTGAATTAAATGCCTTAAAATGATCTATTACATGCTTATTTTGAAATCCACACATTTGTTTTACGGTGAATGAGAAGTGAATTGTACGACATCGATGAACATATTCGTGCGTCTATGATTCAAAAACCAGGAAAGTTTACAGATCCAGATCAAGTCGTTTACTCTAGTCTTAACCGTCCAAACTGGTTCCAAACATTACCTTTTCAAGTTCCTTGAGTGATGCGGGTGAGACATCGGAATGGCGACGCAGTTCTGGAGAGCGCGGGGGCGCCAGGCCGGCGGTGCTGGTTCCTCCTCCCAGTCTCGCCTCCGAGTGGCGCCGCTGCAGGGAGTCCAGCATGGGAACGTCTAGCAGCGAGTCGGTGCTGTCTTGCGCGGCTGGCGGCAGGCGAGGAGCCGCTTTGCGCCGGCACACGGAGCACCGCCATGAATTCTGTACACAATCATTGTTATAAAGTAATGCACTCATACATTATTACTTAGATTCTGATACTTTCCTTTAGGTATGTAACATCACGGTAATATCGTTAAATAAAAAAAAAAATACTATTTTGTTGCTGGTTTTCATGGGATTTAGTAATGTGTAAGTACCTCTATGTTACTGATTGTTATAACATTCACATATAATGTCAATGGATTTGTGTAACTTCCAAGGCGTTTTACAGACGGAAGTTCTATTCAAATGATCGCCTAGTCGAAACTAACCGGCTAACTCAAAGTCAGGGTCGGTTAATTGGAGCGCTTTGAGTTGACTGAAGTTTATTTAAGATAGTGCCTTGAAGAGAGAATAATTAAACACACTGGTACTCTATACCCTTCTGTACCATTAATGGGTTAGTGAAATATAAAAAAAAAACTCGAAAAAAATTCCTGCACATACATGATAAAAGTATTGAAAAAACGCAATTTATTTGAAACTTGAATAGTGAAAGCGGCGAGTCCCCATCGCTCTCTCCTCCATCCTCTTTCTTTTCGGGGGCTTAAAGTATGATTGGCAGCTTTACAGCGTACTGGCAGCCGTTGTACGTGTGGAACACTTAACCGGACTTAAGGCTAAAGCGATGGAACAGCAAATATTATGCAGCAGGAGTTATGTCCTCACCGCCTCCTCGTTGTTGACCGGCGTGGCGTACGAGGAGCAGTCCTTGCACACGCGGTGCTGGCAGCACATGCCCGTGAGAAACACCTCGTCAAGCTTCAAGGCTCAAGTGTCATTAATAATGACAAGACTAGAGAAAGTGGCTGCTATGTCCTCACCGCTTCCTCGTTCTCGGCCGGCTTGGAGTACGAGGAGCAGTCCTCGCACACGCGGTGTTGACAGCCGTTGCACGTGTGGAAAACCTCGCCGGGCTTCAAGGCTTTGAGGCACACGCGGCACGCGCCGGCCCGCGACGGCGCTTTGCCCGCTTCCCTGCAATCAACAAACGCTCGTAAACAAAAAATTTAATAAATTTTAATTTTTGTATATTTCCATTTCTAACTTTATACCTAGATTGATTTGTAGATTATTCTAAGGCATTCGACAGTATAAGCCATCTTGCAATAGAGACAGCACTGAGAAACCAAAATGTTGAGCCTACTTACATCAGCCTAATTAGAAATATCTACCAAAATAGTACAGCAGATATAAAACTCCAGCTCTCCGGTCAGTCGTTCCCAATTCAAAAAGGTGTGAAACAAGGCGATCCGCTGTCTCCGAAGTTATTCACCAGCACTCTGGAAGAAGTTTTCAGGTACTTAGACGTTGCTTGGCGGGAGAGGGGGATAGTCGTGGGAGATAGGAGATTGTCAAACCTTCGCTTCGCCGACGACATTCTCCTCTTTTCTTCAACTGCAATAGAACTCCAGCAGATGCTCCGAGATTTAAGTATCGCAAGCCTTCAAGTTGGACTTCAAATGAACCGCCTAAAGACTCAAATTATGACCAACAGCACAAAGCGTAGGGTCGAGGTAGATGGGCAGACTATGCATTACGTCGACGAGTATATTTACTTGGGCCAGATAGTCTCTTTCAGCAACAGACAAGATAAGGAAGTCGAAAGACGAGTCTCAAACGCCTGGAAGAGCTACTGGTCCATGAAAGCTATGATGAAGGGAACCCTCCCGTTAACACTTAAGCGCAAACTCGTCGACATGTGCATTCTGCCTATCCTAACCTACGGTGCTCAGACATGGTCACTCACGGAGAGTCAGAAGTCCAAGTTGAAGGTTTGCCAACGCGCAATGGAGCGCAGCATCCTAGGTGTTAAAAGGATGGATCGCATCCGGAACACCACACTGCGCTCCAAAACACGTATAGCTGATGTTGGAGCAAAAACCGCTAAACTCAAGTGGGACTGGGCTGGTCACGTTAGCCGCATGCACCCAGACAGGTGGGCTTATATAGTCACAAAGTGGGTGCCGCAAGATGGGCGGCGACGTCAAGGCAGACCGAGACGGAGATGGAGGGACGATCTAGACGCATTCCTGGTCGACTGGTCGGAAACAACATCTAACAGGGAGTTGTGGAGATCAAATAGAGAGGCCTTTGCCCAGCAGTGGGACACTCTAACAGGCTAATAAAAAAAAAAAAAAAAAAACTTTATACCTACTAGCTGTTGACTTCGTCCGCGTGGAATCTTATCTTGAACATTTTACATCTTTATTATTTTCAGATCTATGCAGTGTTGAAATTACTTTTCTTTTTTTGCAAGTTGTATGAGATTTAGGTAAGTCAAGTAGATTTTGATGTTGGTTGCTGTAATTTAATAAATAATAAATATTGAAGTGCGGCTCCCATACAACAAACGTGATTGTTTTGCCATTTTTTACGTAATGGTACCGAACTCTTCGTACGCGAGTCCGACTCGCCCTTGGCCGCTTTTTAGTTTTTTTTCGGCTGCTCTAATTACGCGGAATCATTATGAAATCAGGTACAGCTACTGCCATCTAGGAACGAATAGCTTTACTAAATTCGATGACATTTGATAAAATGATAACAATACGCATATAACCGCATATGTACAAGTATATAAACTCGATAAAAAATATTGAATTTAATTCAAATTGAAATTATTTCACTTTGATGTTCTTTACCTTTAAATTATAAAACAAGTGTGATCATCAACCGGTATAGAATAGTATTTTGACGACACGTTTGGCGCAGTTTGTAAGCACTTGCCTACTGAGCCGGCGGTCCCGGGTTCGAATCCCGGCCAGGGCAAATATTTGTGAACTAAGAGGTGTGCTGAACTAGAATATTTGTGCTTGGGTCATGGTTGTTCTATGTTTTTAAGTATATATTTATCTATATAAGTATGTATATCGTCTGGTATCCATAACACAAGCCTTCTTGAACTTAATTTGGGACTAGATATATTTGTGTGAGGTTAACCTTTTTTTGCGATATTTGAATACCATTTTTTTTTTTGCGACGTATCCTCAATTTCTATCCGCATGTACCTACAAATGGCGTGAATTGGTTACAGCTGATATTCATACATAGCAATGTTTCATATCCGGTCCGAAGGACCAATATTGAGCCAGTCAAACAATGCTATGCCGCTGCGGCGAAATTAATAATACCAATAAATATTGACTTTGATTTCGTGGCTGGATTTCATACCAAAAACATGGCAGGATTCGGTCGGGACCTACCAGAAATATTGACAAAACTTTAAAGGTCCTTCTTGTATGCACAGAACCTGAATTATTTATACGTCAACACTAACATTGTTATATTCATATTCATATTCATATTCATATTCATTTATTTATAATATTTTCAATATTACACGTCAATACATAAAAAGGTTTTATGTATTTCTGAAATTACAAAAATCCAGGTTCTGTGCATACAAAAAGGACCTTCAAGGTATTTTGACTTTGAAATGGATTCTTTTCTGAACCGAATTGAGAAAAAATCTGTTTTATCATATATACACGATTTGTAAGTAATTACTACCTTGAGGTAATCCTGAAAGTAATGTTTAAACACTGATGTTTGAACAAAACAAATGAACTCTTGTAACCCGTTTTTGTCAGGTTGATACTAGTAGATTGTTTGACAAGGGGTTAGGACACGAAGTGAAGACAAATATATCTGAGTGTCATAATGGTTTTTAGCCACGTGTTAAACACTCTGCTTTTGACTTCGACGAGAGGAAAGAACAATTAAAAAGTGTAACAAACATTCAGTCCGCTTTGCAAACCTAAAATGTATTTATTATTAAGCAGGCTAAAACGCTAAAACACGTGGCTAAAAACCATAATGACACTCAGATATATTTGTCTTCACTTCGTGTCCTAACCCCTTGTCAAACAGTCTACTAGTATCAACTTGACAAAAACGGGTTACAAATTGTATATTACTCCCCGTCAGGCCGTGTTAAGGGCGTCATAAATGTCATAATCCCGCCTCTTGGCGCACAAAGGGAAGATTATACGCCTTAAAACAGATTTCCGGTGAGATGGTCAAATCTACTATTATATTTTTTTTTGGTATTGTGAAAGCGTGAGACCTCGAAATCACGTCTGGCAGGCTGGAATCGTAAATCCAAAATATAATAGATACTGCGCGGCCCATAAAT